>JAUMJL010000172.1:0-1205000 GCA_033558185.1 Dromococcyx pavoninus | reverse complement strand
CACACACTATATGGTTTATCTCTGCAAGGAATCAAAACGGGTTCTAGAATCACAAATATCATAAAATTAAATATTGTTTGCCAGAACTGGAGTTTCGGTTTTATGCAGTAATTCTTTCAGCTAATTGTTTTCCTGCACCTTGATCCCATAATTAGGGCCTGACTAATTATCTAATTACTAAGTAGCAGAAGGGCAGGTTGATGGCGACATTTTAGCCATCTTTCAAAGCCTCGTTATCCTTGTGAAAGTCATGGTTTCCCCTTGGCTGCAGACAGCTGCAGCAGACCCAAATGTCTGCTCACCTTCAACATTTGTCAACCTGTTCATTACAGTGGTGAATTTGACACATCAGAAATGTCCTTTTGACAGGAAAGTTTATACTGGAATGAAAACTGAAGCAAAAGAAAGAAAAACCAAAGAAAGATGAAAGTGTAATTTATATTCCGGGATTTGTAATAGTAGTCTTGTCTTTACGGCAGGATATATGTCACCTCTTTAGGAAGAGGAAGACACGGCTTTGGTGAGCCTGGGGGCTGTAATAGGCCTGAGCAGGTGCTGGAGCCGGGTTCATTTCACAACTCAGTGGGGCCTCCAGACACTGAGCCGCGGCTGCGGAGCTCGGACCAGGACCAGTCCCTGCCTGTCCTAAGAGACAGGGCTGCAAACTCAAAGAGACTGTGGCCTTTTTGTGTTTGCTCACTGCAAGCACAGGGGTTGATCAATAACCTGGTGCAATCTTTTCAAAGCTCCTCCTTTGATCCTGCTGCATTTTGGCTGCATTGTAAATTCAAATTTAGCACCTGATATGAACAAAATTCTTGAATAAAATACCACGATTTAACAAATACATATAATTTGCCAGTGTGCATATTGTGAGGGTAAAGAGGACTTCCTCTATGGAACCCTTTCAAAATTAACCAGAAGAAATTGAAAAAAATCCTAGTACAAAAAGCAAAATGCAAATGCTCTCTTTGTAAAGAATTATAACCAGGGCTGAGCATGAGATCAACCCAAAACGTCTTATCATAGGTAAATAAATGTATGTTTATGCATTAACTGTATCTGTCAACATTTCTTTATGCCATTAGCTGAGTTTTCATTTAAAGCAGGAAGTAATAATTTAAACTGAGAAGAGTGAGATCTTTATTATCAAAGTAATCAGCTACAAATAAGTTGGTTAATTCCACTTCTATATTTATAAACACTTATCTTTCAGAATGAATGTTTTCCATTGGAATAATTTTCAAGTAGTTAAAAACAAAGGTACAAGGGAAACTTGCATGAAGTATTCCACATCACATTTGCTGTGCTGTTGTTTGGTTGAGCTCTACTGGAGTCTAGTATGCAGGCACTGAAGCATCTACTATGACTGTATAAAATGTGTTTAATTGGCATGAAAAGGCACTAACAGAGTGCTAGTGGAGCTTCCATTATCCAAATGTATATCTTATTTACTTTAGTTGAGATGGAGGACAATATGGAAAGGATGGCAATTGCATGTGTGTAGGTGCGCGTGTGCATGTGTGCTTTCAGGAGGAGTGGAGATCACACGTGCTATAAAACTCACAGCATTTATAATGCCACTAACCTCAAAATCCCCAGGAGAATGGTTTGCAAAATGTTTTCCTAATTATAATTTTGCAGATTTATGTTTAACACGGTTTGCCAGTTATGAAATTGGCAATGACGATAATACAATTTGACGGGTATTTCATGTTAAAAAATATCCATTTTTATAACATACTTTCCCCACAACCAAGTAAAAGAACCTACTCTAAAAAGGAAGTTTTATTTTTTAATGCCACACCATACAAGTAGCCTGCTACACATATACATACATGTGTGCTTTCATTGTAATTTATACAGGAGACTAACCTGCATTAAGAATTGATGTGGTACTGTATATGTTGTATTACAGTCCCTTCAGTGAGTCTATGAGGGACCAGCTCCCTGCTGAGTACATACTTATGTCAATATTTCTGTTAATTGTTGCATTACAAATTGTTACATATCCCAGCAGTGGGAGTTCACATTTGTGCCTGCAGTGGAGCTGACAACACCTACACATGGTCCCAGGAGGTTTCAATATATTGTGGGATTTGCCTTTTGAAAACGTTATCACAGTTTATCAGTCCAATGTCATTCCACTTAGCACTAATAGAACAGAACCCAGAACTACGCTGTGGTGCAGTGTATTCCCCTGTCTCCCTCCACACGGCGAGAAAACACTCTGAGCTTAGAGCATCTGCATGAGATTCCCAATCCAAATCAAATGACGTTTGATTCCCTTCTAGTTTTTGCATTTTTATATTACATGATTTTTATTCCTAAATGCCAGCCTCTTCATGCTGTCACAAGAATTCATTAGCGGTGCACTGATGTTATGCAGATTCCTGAATGGGTCATATTCAGTAGAGGGGATATTTTGTTTGAATTTTAAAAATAAATGGTATTAATTTCTAAAATTCAATAGTGTTATTGACTTCAACATATGTAAGACTTTCAAACCCGGATCACAACAAGGTATTTAGATGTAATTTTGTGCACTAGTTACTGGAGGGATGACCCCAGGAGTTGACTCCGTCAACCACCAAGGAGTCGATCGCTGCAATATATCGCTACTGTGCCTTGTAACAACCAGCTACCGCCAAATAGCAAGGCAGCACATTTTTCTAAGATGAACTTGGATAAGCAGCATGAAATCAAATTGCAAGAATGTTAATATTTACCATGCTCTCCAATTCCTTTAATTTCCTGCACTTCAGTGAAGAGGAACCTTTATTGTGTGAACTAAAACAGGACGGTGAAAATTCTCTCTCTAGTGACAGATACATGAAATTAACAGGCAAATTTGCTGTTACCAACTGATCTGACAATGAATTTCTAAATCAGAGTGACAGGTTAGCCCTTAGCCTGTGAAAAAAGGCATGTAGCAGGGCAGTTCACTTCTCTCCATCTTTGAGAATCCCTGAGATCTCAAAAGTGATCTGCCGGAGCCCAGAGCCACTGGAGGTGACGCCCTGCTCCACAGCATTCCTCCCAAACCTCAGCATCCTTGCCAGCTTCTTGCCACTGGGCTTTACTGGGGGCTCTGGGGGAGGGGACTGGTGGTTCATTGCCCTGAAAACCCTCATAAACAGAGATTCCACAACAAGGAGACACTGTGCAAAAGGCTAATTACAGCCTGGGGCTGCATTAACCTTTAGTGTGGATTCCCCACTGGGATCTTTGTAAGACAGTGTTTGTGTGTTTTCACGGACTTCCATATGCATACACAGACCTTCTCCCTGTCCTTTATTTTCCCATTCTCCTCTGTGTTCTCCCATATACAGGTTTTGGAGGTGTAGAAAACCTTCTTCACAGTCCAAGGATTTATTCACTGGAAAAGACAAGGAAGGGATCAGGTCTCCTCATCTCTCCTCAGCATGAAACAGAACTAGCTACAAAATTCCTTTCCTTGATGGAAGCTAGTAGTGCAAATTCAACAAAGACAATAACAATCGTCTTGTCTATGGAAACCAGCTGGTACAAAAACATGCCATCATCAAGAAGCCATCAAATTCTCTTTGGAAAAGCAAACAGAATGCAATTAATGTGAGCCAGGTGCATTAGTAAATATTATGACAGAGGTAAATTTATTACTAAGAGCTACCAGTGGTCTTATAGTTAACATGAAAGCTTGCAGAGATGATGCAGACATTCAGACAAATTTCTGTCCTTTTCCAAGGTAGCTACAGTGAGTGAGTAAAATTGAAAGAAAAAACTAGGAAGATTTAACTCCCTAAAGTTGATGCTGCAAAATTACTATAATGGAGATCATGGTCATTTGAACCTTGGCGATCCTACAAGGGAAAATGCTGTAACTAATCTGATTTCTGGTCTTGCCTGCACAATAATTGAGCTGAAATTGAAAATATCCATGAAAATTCAGTCGATGTCAGATCTTCACATATTTGAAAGCTCACAGAAGACGTACCAAAGGCCAAAACCAACCTCATCCAGCTGACAACAATAACCTGGCACCCTGCAAGCTCTCAGCGTACAGTGTTGCCGCCATAGTTCTTGCTTCCTCATCAGGAGAAGGGAAGGGATATTCACTCCTATTCTGCTGGATCCTACTTAGCAAGTAACACTAGTTACTGCTGATCCCTGAGATGTTACTTTTTTGCTGAAAGATTGTCAGAAATCCAGGCAACACAGGAAACTGATTTATTTGAATGCTTCCTGCAGGGAAATACACAATAAGGAACAGCAAGGAACTGTTCTGTTCCACTGGACCAAAGGACCAGTTTCTCCCCATGTTTAAATCACATTCATATGTGTACTGTGGACCAGCTCAGTTAGACAACAGGGACTCAATAACCAGCAAGTTTCAAGTGAAATGCCTGCTCTCTTTCAGCACAGTGCCCATAAGCTCTGCTCAGGAAGGAGCAGAGGAAGGCAGAGGAAGCAAGCTGAACCTTGGACCAAAGCTATGCTGAGCTGGTGCTTGTGAGTAGTAGGGAAAGGCATGCTGAAGTTTTTAATTACAGCACAGTTCCCTCGGATGCACAGCAAACACCTACCAGTTCTAGAGAACTTGGAGGCCACACAGCTCTTCTGGGACCCAGCTTCTATTAGGCATATGAAAAGTAGATTCTGTTTGGTCCTTATCTCAAAAATGTTTCTGGAGTGTCCAAGAGAGTCTGAAGTGATAAGACCCTAGCCACAGCCAGGAGCTCCTCTCACACTCCCATGGGAGGTCTCCTGGTGGGCAGGTGAAGACATGGCAGGATTCCCACCACACACCAGCCTGAGTCTCCGAACACACTCAAGTTAAATCTCATCACCTTTCACTTCAACGGCAAAGCAGATTTTTTTTGAGTTGTCTTAGCAAACATTTATCCCAATAGGTACTTTTGTGTAATAAAATAAAACCTCAGCAAAATAAAAAAGTCTCCCATACAAATGATAAATCCCTACTAAAATCAGGTCTGCCACTGAACATCCTCCTCTCCTCAGAGACAGGAGGAGGGAAAAAACACATGACAGATGTTAATCACCTTCTTTAATGAACTGCTTGGAGATATTTAAATGCAGTGGTGTTGACTGTGGTATAAGAACATATGTACAATAGTATAAAACAAAGTAGAAACATGATGTATTATTAATACACGCTAATTCCTTTACATCTATTTAGAGGCATGATGAAGGAAGAACATACTGCGTATTCTCACCGTAGCTCTTGTTGGATATAAAGAGACCCTCTGAAGCAAATTCTTCAGCCTACTATACTACAAGAAATAGTAACGTAAAGCATCAGATATTTTCTACTAAAGTTTTAAAAACATAGCTCTAAGTCATACATTACAATGAATGCTTTAATCATCTGATTCAGTAGGTTTTAAACCCCACAGAGGTCACATTTTGAAGCACTAGTCACTTTTTACAGCATCTCCAAACATTAAATAAAAATAAAAATTATTAGGAGGAATAGAGCCATCTGTAGAGGCTAATAATGTGTCAGTTTGATATTATTATTAATAATACTATTATTTCTGTTTCATATTAGGGAGATCATGATTGCTAATGTCTATAAACTAGGAGTGATAGCCTTCATTCTGGTCCATCTGTATTGCAGCTAGAACAGCATGAGAGGATCCAGTTACAAAACAGTTGTTTCTCCTGACCCAATTTGGTGTCCGGTTTTGTCCTTGCAGCTAAACCCAAAGCCTTGGCATGCCCAGCTCAGGTCTGTGATCTAGTTACAACAAGCTTGGGCCCAAGCCCTGCAACAGAATTTAATGGTCTTGTGACCAGGTCAAGGTCAACCACATTGTGATTAGATACCCAAGACCGGTTTGTGTAAATGCACAGTATAAGGTCCATGTAACTGATCTTAACTTCACCAGCCACAGCAGGAAAGACTGTCCTACCCAACCTTTGGAAAAGGGATATCGTAGGCAAAGCCATTTAGATGATGGCTTGCTACTACTTTAGAAACAGGAATGTAAGCCTCATTCTTGGTTCTCATCAAGGGTTTCCTTCAGTTAGCTCAGCTTACCCTCTGAGGTTTGGACTGAGAGGCACTAGCCACAACGCTTCTCTGTGTACTGTGCCTTTGCCAGACAAAAAACCACTAGGCTACAAATCTGCCTTGCATTTTACATTTCGGGTAGTGTGACTTGGGTTCAGCACTTACAGTGACTCATTAGAAGAATAGCAGTCAATTCAACTAATTGTAAATGCTATAATAAGCACAAGTGAAGAAGCGTCTGTTTTCAAGAAAACACTTCAGGAAACACCACAAAAACGGCTGTAGTTTAAACCTTACAGCAGTACAACTTCATTAACTGACTAAAACAGTAGTATACTGAGCAAGCAGTTTCCTCCTCTCTAATACCAAATACGTACAACAGCAGTCCCTTTTCCCTTCTCTGTTACTGTTGTGGGTCATATTTAGTGCTGATGATTTGTAATTTACCCAACAGGTACAGGCACATTTCCCCCAGGTAACATTTGTAAACAGAAATAAAGCTGGCGGTGTATTGTTTGCCTCAGAAACTCTGCAATTCTAGTGTGTCATAGAGTAGGCAGTGATGTGTAACCAAGACCGGTGATAAAAAGAAACTGCAATTGTTTTTTTTAAGGTACACCTCTAAAACTGTACTATGTGGATTTCCATGGTGTGGTAGCACAGACAGAAATTGCTTTTTTCCCCTTTATAAGAACTAGTTATCTGATTCTCTTTTGTTTCCCTTATTCCAATGTTCAGTTGCATTTTAGTGTTCAGAGCTATAAGGATGCATTGAAACTTATGGAGCCTGACATTTTAACTATCTCATCTTAGCATGATTCATCTCAATTTACTTTCTTCAAAAATGTAGCCTGGAAGAATATGAACCATTTTGGGGGCTTGCTAGAAGGCCATAAGCTCCATTAAAGAGTACAGTATCAGCTACCTTCGAAACAGGGTCTGCTTGTTATGGGTCTCATGCTGCAAAAGTAATAACTGCCTCCTGGGAAACGACACGGAGTCTCAAAGGTTGAATTCACACGACCTGGGGGGGGGAACTGAGCCCTATATTGAGTTTTCTAACCCACAGTGTTCCTATGCTCTGGTGTAGAAACACCAGAACAAAGAAATTCACAGCTTTTTTGTGCTGCATTTGAGCCTTAAGCAGAAATGAGGCATCTAAATAGTTAAGCAACGAGAAGATTAAAAGAGCTTCAATAAATGTGATGGGTTGATATGAGCAAACAAAATCATTCATATGATATTACACTAGTGTCTGTTCAGAAAACACATGGAACTATGGCCACAGTCTGAAAAGTATACTGGGGCCGATCCTCTGTCTACATCAAGAGTCATCGCTCTAGTGAAGTCAACGTAACTCTGACAACTTATACCCATGGGGGCTTTGCCCTTTCGTGCACACTTCTTGTAATAATCAAATTGCACCACACGCAGAGCCCTGGCTGCGTGACCGTCATGGTGTAAAGTGCTCCACAGACAGCAAGCTGGACCATAGTCCACTTAATGGCCAAAGGCACAGGTTTCCGTATTGAGACCTGACTTTCATTTAGATTTTGGATTCATCTGAGCTCTGGCTACAACGATTAGAAATATTAAACATGATTCATTCAGGCACTTTCCTTTCAGCATCACAGAGTAAAACACCAAGCAAACCCACAGGCAAACAGCATTAAATAGCAGTAAGGGGCTGCGGTGGGGAACAGGAGGGCAGCGTGCACGGAGGCACAAAACTGGCCCCTGCAAGAGTTCAATGACACTTAGCCTGGCCTGTTCCCCTTCTGCACTTGCAGTCACTGATACAGTGGAACAATAATATATCACCAGGCCTGACCCTTTGGCCTTTATGAATTATCTGTTTTAGAAAGACGTGAAACCACCTTTTATATCCAACATAATAGATATTTAGACATTGTAGATCAATAGTGAACAAGTTTTCTGGTTATAGTTAATGGGTGCCAGAGGGGCATTCTGACATTGACCTCTGACACCCCTGTTGACAAGAAATCTATATAGAAAAAAATAAGAACGACTGCCAGGTTTTAAAGTTATGAATATAGATCTACAGCAAATAATGGTAATTTTCATTGAGCAGAAATTTTTCATACTTTCAGTTTCAGATTAATTTCCTCAAAATCCTTAATTTTTACCAACGTAAAATTAATAACTGGCCCTTGGTGAACATGTGAAAACAACGGTTCAGCTGTACAACATCATTTTCCACTTGTTACTTGTATGATACTGTTCTGCTGTCAAAGAGAACTTTTCCCATTATAAAATAGGCTGTCATTTATAATTCCAAACCAGCACAGATTTGTTAAACAGCCATATCATAACAGGTCTGGACATGGAGAAATACAGGCTCCTGGTTCTTGAAAGAAACTAATCTAAAATGATTTTTAAAAGAAAATAAATTTTTAGGAATTTAATGTGATTTTTTACAAAGTTGGTTGCTAATACATATTGCTATCAAAGCACTAAAATAAATCCTTATTCATTAATATATAACATACTTTAGCTAACTTCTCATGTAATTAATTGATGCAGAGAAAGACTGTTACTAAACATGGCAACAGCTATGAGTATAAAATTATATCACTACATCATATACTTCTCAGTAGTCAGTGAAGAAAATCATATTCACCAGGACCAGTTTAACCAAATCAGTAAGAGCGAGCAAGTTTCCAACAGTCTGGTTTACACCGCAGCACAATCCAGCATGCCTCCTGGTAATGGAATTAGCTCTGTCACATCAAGTCAAAAAGCAATCCATATGGAAGGAGGGTTGCCTTCTTTCCAAAGCATATCCTCTCCAATGGACCTACTGTATTATTATATCACACTCCAGTAACGCTACTCTGAGGTCTCTGTAGCCTTCCTGCAGCTAAGCATTGAAAACACATTTGTCCTGGCTGTTCTTTTCTTCTACCCCTCCTCTCATCTTGTGCAAGATGAATCGCTGCTGGATCCAGACTGACTCTGAGGGCAAAGCCAGTTCTTGAGGAGGTAACTTGCCTCCTATGGTTTCAACATTTTAATTAATTTTAACACTAATGCACAAATCAGAGTTAATCACTCTGCCACGGTGCTTTCTAATTTACCAAGTTTATTCATTAAAACTTTCCTCACTGAACTTTGATTGAATGTCATGCTTTTTAAAAGGCCTCTCAAACAGCCCTGAGGCTTTTAAAACTGATGTCTCCAGCGACTGCTGGAACACTTTTTACAATTTGCTTTGCAAGAAGGTATGTGAAAGTTTAGTGCAGGAGGAATTGAGAGATGCAGTTAGAACAAGGTTACTTGGGCAGCTTAGTAACAGGGCTACTTGGAAATACTCTAGTAAACATGTGGCTAAAATTATCTAAATATAAAAGCCAAGTCTTAATTTCTACAAATCCTACACCAAAACATGTCACAAGCCTCAGAGTATAAAACTGTCCACTTGATTATTGTGCGGCCTTTTGTCATTTAGTGCAAGAATGTAATATATGGTCTATGACTATTAATTTTATGAGGTTGCTTTAGATTATACTGTTATATGTTTTATTGCTGTGCTATATAACAAAAAGCATGGTGATAATGTTATTTGTTTTAGATAATATATTTGCGATGTGTTTGCTAATCTAATTATTTTAGAATCAATATAATAAAACCTTAAGTACACAGTTTGGTCTATTAATTGCTATAACTAAAATCTGAAATTTATTGTTTAAATGGAGGTTCTTTATTTCAAATTAACTGAAGCAAAATGTAATCTTTACCTTTTTAATTAACTGTGTTCAATATTAGGTAAAAAAATACTCACATTTTCAGTTTCTTAATGAAGGCAGCAATCAGAAAGGCGGACATTCAATCATACATTTAATTGGCTTTTTTTAGTCATTTACATTACTTGGATCTCCACGGAAGTTGCAGTTAAGAAAAGACTGCACATAATTTTATGGGAAAATTCACTCAAAACCTGTATGCACAATACTTTTATAGAAGTACAACTCCCTGGTGGATGTGTCTGCAAAGATATGTACAGGAAGGTAAAGGTACTTGGTTTTTTGTGTCTCTGTCAGCCTACGGGCACCAGGAGCTTTACCAAGCACCCAGACAGCTTCGGAAGATTCTCTGTAGAAGCCTGTGGTATCCATGCTTTCCTCCAGCAAATGCTGTGGGGTACACAATTCTGTTTATTCACATTTTCTATTATACTTTTCTGGTTTATTACACTTTTCTTCTGCACTCTTCCTTTATTTTGGGAAGCAGCTAAATTGTCAGCACAGATGCTCCCTTAGGACCTGAGCTGTCCTAAGCATCCAAGCCATTTCTGTTAGGCAGACCGCTTCATTTTAAAAGCCCCATGACACCATGGGTGGTTGAGTTAAGAAAACTGCCTCAAGTGTCTCTACTAATACCAGATTTCTGCCTCTGTAACCAGTATGGGCTCAAAGTTTACTCAGACAATGGAAATGTCTAGCTAGACATTCAGGCTAGCCTTCTTCAAGTTTATAAATCACAGCCATTTCTACGTTTGAATCAATTTTAAATGTGAAAGTACTGTGATTCTTACCTCTTCTATTGCCTTTACACTCCACCCGCTGCCCCATCACTTCTCCAAACATTTCTTTGCAATTTCCAGTAGCCAAGTATCCAACAAACCCTGTGCGCAGCCTGGAAAACTGTTTTTTGTGCACGAGGAAAATGACTGACACGTCAACTGAGTCTAAAGCATCTGGGTCAGGCAGGCTCCACTGCACGTTTTCAGGACAATTGACTTGCACATGAACAGCATGTCCAATGTGACTGGCAAGTGATGGATATACCAGTGCAAACTCAGTGCCCAGAAGGACAAGACCCAAGCACATCCTATGTGCTCCCTCTGCAAACCCAGGCTGGCACACAGGCTTCTGTCTGGAAAAGTCAGCATGAGATCAAGGCAATACCATGCTTCATACTGCAAATGCCTGTCAACTTACGTTGCAAATATTAAGACTGTCAATCCAAACCGCTCATGAGTGCTGTC
Organism: Dromococcyx pavoninus; assembly: GCA_033558185.1. Lineage (NCBI taxonomy): Eukaryota > Metazoa > Chordata > Aves > Cuculiformes > Neomorphidae > Dromococcyx > Dromococcyx pavoninus. The sequence continues at coordinate 1,193,976 of JAUMJL010000172.1, read as the reverse complement.
CACAGGCTACAAATTCCAGAAAACAGAAATCACTCCCTCTGCTGTTGTTGCCTCACTGCTTCCCCATCATGTATGAGCTTATGTCTCCAGACTGAGGAACTGCCAAGCTCTTTAAGCCGTGCTTATGCAGTCTCTGACCCTCAATTAGGGTGTCTAAGTACAGCAGTAATACAGCACCCACACCTACAGCTTTCAGTACAACTGCCTCAGACTTCAGCCAGTCTCCTGTCTTGTGTTTTCCCTCACCTACCTGTTAATTTCTGACCAAGAAATTAAATTCTGGGAAAAGGCGTTTTTAACAGCTTTCCTTTTGTGCCTGGGAATATCTGCACTTCTCCTGACATTACTCTATCACAACACTCCTGGGGTAACTTCTCACTTGCCTGGCCTGTGCTGACAGTTGCACCGTCTTTTTCAAAGTCAAAACAAGTGTCACAATTTTTCCTAGAATGCCTTCTTTAAAATTCTCCTACTAGCGTTTCCATAAGGACATTTTCTTCTGCTCATTTACATGTTGCTACATTAAAAGCTTTCTGTGTCTCTTTACATTTTTGTACAAACACACCTATTAGTGTATTGTATTTTTGGATGGAAATGTTCATCGACTTTTCAGGAATGATTGCATAGTTTTTCTCATCTTCCTATGAAATTTATGAATCGGTATTTTCAGCTTCATTGCTGCTCAGATTCTGTGAAACAATCCTTATGTTCAGATCTTTCTACGGGCTCATCAAATCAAAAGTCCTGTTGAATTGGCTGCATTTCTGTTTCCACTTCATTATGGTGGGTGGCACCGTAACACATGTACCATTGTAGCAGAAGTCCTTGTTTTCAACTCGAAACAGGAAACTTTAATAGAATATGAATTACGGTCACTGACTGAATTATTTTGTCTCCTTCCTCCCCCTCTGTAGTGTTTAAATCTAATGCCTCCCAGAGATCCCTCTCTTAACTTCGTGGTACGGATTTAAGCAAATGCAGAGGTCACAGTGACCAATCTAAAATATCAATACACCAACTATGTATTAATTTCCATATATACATGTGCCATATTTAATAAAATGTCTAGGATGAAAATTCTACCTTAGATATTAATTCTTATAACCAAAGACCTACAACAGCCATTTTTCTATAACCTGTGTAAATGCCTCTATCCAAAGCAGAAAGGAATTACCCTCTGACGAATGTGCTTCTGTGCAATCATGTCTGCACAGGACATCCCTAAATTAATTGCAAATAAAAAAATATGTTTGTAAAAATTAGACTTAGCCAGCAGGCAATTAACAAACAAACAAAACCAACTGCTTTCCTTTAAATACATTAGCAGTTTTCAATAGCTAACCCAGCTCTAGTCATTACCTAGCAATGAAAAATTGACAATAGAGTTATTAGGATAATATACTTAATTAATAGAAATATTAAAAGATTCACCATTAACCTGCATTTGCTCAGAATGCCAGAGGGGTGATTAGTTAGAATGGCATAGAATATTTTACAGTACTTACTGCTCTTATAAGAAGTCAGGGAGAGGAAAATGGAGATCTATGCCGCTACTGGATTTCAAGTGTGACCTTAACGGTATTCAAAGTTTTAAACAGGAATGAAGATAAAGAGGAAGTGGAAAAATCATACCTTGAACTTACTCAAGGGATTATGACAGACCAAAAAGATATATTTTTTGTAAGATAACTGATATTTTAAAATCAGTTGTTCCAAAAGTTTTTGACTGGAAGCAAATACCCATCTTTAACACTTCTTACGGGTAAACATCCTTCTCTGATGATCAATTTTTTATCTGAAAACACTACAAACATCTCTTCACCATTCACCAGACACACAGTGTAAGGTGCATAGAATAATTCTGTCAGTCAGTTACAGACAGCCTCGAAATGACTGCCTCAGACAAACAAAATGCATATATATATTTTTAATGTAGCTGTGCTTCAGAAAAGCATAGATGTAAGTTCACATCCAAAACCATTTTTTAAGCTATAGAAGATGAAGACTAGCAGGGGGAGTTATAAAACATTTTAAAACTTCGGTTCATGGAAAAGGAACAACAAAAAGTTGGCAAGAAGAATCAAAGAAGCATATTGTATCAGTGACTATGGCAGGCGGATGGATTTTGTGGAAGCTGGGATTTTCAATACAAAGAAGTCAACAGTTGAATTCCAGAAGGCTCAGATGGGCCTGGCCTCAATGCTTTTCTCCCAATAAACTGATGTGTTTTGTCTCCTTTTGTTATAGAACATCAGAATACTTCAGGCATTAATAACGGTACAGTTAAAAGGAAAAAGAAAAGATCCCACACCTCATTATGCAGCTTCCTGTCTGAGAGATGGTGTGAGACCAAATTAGTGTATGTTTGGAAAGCACGGTGTAAGAGTTAAGTATTGCAATAGAGATGTTAATTTAGAATTAAATAGATCACTGGGAACCAAGTTCACCACCAACAAATCTCAATTCAGTCACCTGGAAAACCCAACAAGGCTTTGATGCTATAGAAATTGCATGGATTCTTCTCTCTTAAATGTCTTCCTGTAGGCATGCAAAACCACTTAAAACTAATATGATGTGTTGTTTCCTTCTGAGGTGAACAGTGACTCATTAGGGACTGAGATAAATTGGTAGTCTGAATTGGAACTCTTCAAACTCTGGTTTCAGAAAGGAACCACACGGACTCAAATTTCACAGCTTCAACATTACTCTTGTTAACTTGTGTTTACAAAAAGGGAAATAAACAGGCACCAGAGTCCCACCCCAAGCCCTGCAGCAGCACATATATTCAATACAGAGCTGAACGGATGAGAGATTGAGAAAGTTAACGAAAAACACATTTTCTTCCTTAAAGAAATATTTCCTACTGACAGATTTTGGATTGCATGCTCTTTGAAATACTGAAGCTTTCATAGCACGTTCCCAGAGAAAAAGTATTAAAAGCTAGTAGCACTAAGTGCAAAATATGTGACATTCATACAGACAAATACATCTTTGTGTATGGATACATATATAAACACACCCACAAAATGCCATATAAAAGCACACCCACAAAAAAAAATACACACTTCAATGAAAATATTTGCAAACAAGTAATTTAATTCCTTGGAAAAAGTCCAAAGAAAAATATTCTTGGTCATATTCAAGAAGGATTGCTTGGCAAGTCAATCTTGTCCTGAACATGCCTGTTAAACTCTTTGCTACTTTAGGACTGCCTGGGCTAACTTATTACAGCAATCTGCGTAGACACTGAGACACTGGAAGGGGAGGTGGAGGGAAGGAAGGCTTTGGAAAATTCAGAGTACTAGTCTGTGTTCACCCAGGCTATAATCAGCTGCTCTATATGGTCTCAGAACCAAACCGGAGTTTCATTTTGAGCTTGCTATAATTTAAAATAAGAAAATTCAAGATAAAGAGCAGACAAATTAAAAAGACTTCTGAGAAAGAGCAATCCAGTAAAAGGACAGACCTAAGTCATGAAGTTTAGATTAAGGTCTTGACTTTGCTGTATTCAATGTCATACAGTGAGGATGCTTAATCACGAGTGTGGCTTGGATTATCCAGGCCAAACAGCAGAGGGTTACTTTTTTAAGTGCTTCTATTTCCTACTCATCCTGTCACAATCTCATCCTGTCACAATCCTAGGGTTGATGCATGCAACTGCAACTGGACACTTTTGATGATAAGATTTTTATAGCATTATTCATTCAAGTGATCATAAAGTGACAGTCAGGAAATGTTACATCTAGACACATCTAACTAGGAAAAAATGATCCCTATCTAGTTCACAAAAAAATAGCATGCGTTGGGGTGAAAGGGATATTTTTTATTCTTTCTCCTAAAAAAAACCTATAAAACATACAAAGAAATGGGTTCATTAGAGGTTTCAAAAACAGAGGCAGTGTGGTTTGCTACCCAGCAGGCCTAAGAGAACCAACACCAAGTAAATTTCTGATAAAGCCAAAACAGTTTGTTTGGCTTAACCTTCAAGATGCTCTAAATCAACTGAAAACCAACAAATAAAAACCTCTAACTTCCTACTTCTCTGGAATTTTACTGTGCTCCATAAGCTCCAATTAAGAATTTCTTCTTTTTTAGTTATGACAAGTCAGAAAACAAAGAGAAAGAACAAAACAGAGGGAAAAAGGAAGCCTCTTGTACATTAAGTTCCTCTGCTTCCTGTGGGAAGTTATAGTCACTGAGTACTCTGTGGTACTGGCAAACAAGCCATGCTTTTTCGTGCTTAAACACAGAGTTAGAGAAGAGGCTTCAATGAATTAAAAATTAAAATATTAAGCCAGAATGGGAGATCTTAATTTACTATTCGATTGCTATGAAAATTCTCCATCTTAGTTATCTGGAGTAAGAAGAATGAAGGTATAACATGGGACTTGTGATCATAACCTTAGCTTCTCTCTGTGAAACACCATCTCAAAGGAGTTCTACAACAATCAAATGAATTCTATCTATTTTAATAATGTTATAAATACTTTCAAACTTTGTTTCTTTTTTTAAAAGCCAGTAGTGCATAAAAAAAGATTAAGCAGCAAATTAATTTTCCCAAATGTCTTCAGTAATTGGACAGAATTTCCAGCAAGTGCCAGATCTTTAGAACGAAGAAAATGTCTCCTGATTTTGGCATTATAATCCAAAAATTCTCATTAGCTTCTTCAATTCATTTAATATAATGTACCCCTCCCAACAAGTTTTTAGGTGATGAAAAAGATTAAAAATGATCCCATAACAGTCTGTTCAGGATTTTACATTCACTGACCTTTTATGTAATTTGATACGTTCCTTTGGATGTCTGTTCCAAGTATGGTGGGTGAGAGTTTGATTTATAAACAGTGTATGCACACAGGATTTTTATGTACTTTGTTCACACCATCAGTTTTTTCTGCAGTCATTTACAGTCTATTTGCAATTCATTAAAGTACTTCTCTTTTTGTTAAAATTGCCTTTTTTTTTTTTATCTTTCCACGCCAAAGTAGGCTTCCTTCAAAGAAGAAAGGTCTTCAAAATGCTGGTCTTGTTATATCTATTACAGGGTCCCTTGCTTGTACTTCATGTTATAGATCTCACCGTCGTAGAAAAGGGGTAGATTTGCTTTGAAGGAAGCTTTTGATAAAAATCCAGCTCTTTCCTTAACTTTGTCTTCAATGTTACATAGCAGAAGACCACTCTCCCCACTACAATTCAAGGAAATTCAAGCAGATTCTTGATTATTCTTCGTGATACCCATCAGGCAACCTTGGGCAGAAAACCTAAGCAATGATCCCAAGTGTACAATGCAGCTGGGGCAGAAATGTGATTACGATTCATCTGCTGTTGCGAATGTGATAGTGAAAGTCCTCCTGAAAGCAAGGCAGGTTTTTGCAGGTCACACTACACTCTCGTAATCACTGATGATTTTTATTGGGAACTTTGGAAAGTATTTCCCTTGTATGTCTGATAATACTCAAGCTATATAGCAATTAGATCTCTTTTTCCCCTCTGTAAATACCACTCCAACACGAACCAAATCATATGAATTTCAGCAATAATAGATGAACAAGAAAACTGAGGCATAAACAGAAGAGGACAGAGCAGGCAGTGTATAACACATATTTTGTGCTCTTAGTCTCTGGTACAACTCAATTCTGTTCTTCAAGGTGGAAATGTGACTCTGGGGTATCCTGTAGCCTGAGTAATGCCACAGCACTCAATTTGTTAAAATAATAAAACAAGCAGATAGAAAGAGCAATACTACTGTTACACATTCGTATTTCTGTGTAGCTGTCCTTTAACAAAAGTAGCGTATTTATCATTGCCACATATTTGAAGGAATAAAAAGATGTTCCTCTGTTTTTTCAGACGTGTCTTACCTTTGTAAAAATTTATCCAAATACCTCCAAATATTTCTATCTTCTTGTAAAGATTCTAAACACCTGTTTTTCTCTCAATTTCCTTATCTGCTTGTGCTTAGTGAGAAACAAGTACTGGGCGAGTCAGGGAACGCAGTGTCATTAGCTATCCAGTAATCAAAAGAGAAGGCAACTTTTAAGAACTTATATATGATCCAGTTTTCTGTTTCTTTACAACTTGAACATGTCATAATTTTCCTTGAGCATAAAACCTCCTGTATGAAAATGTCTGCTGGCAGGAAATCTCTTTTTGTTGTTGGTTACCTGCTTTGCTACTCCAGTCTGAGGGATTTCAGAGAAAATGAATGGCTTCTTCTCTCTCCCCAGCATAGCAACTAATGCAGAGTGTTTCACTGGTGTGTGAAAAGCTTTTTCTCTATCTGTGGGGAGTATTATTTCTGATCCCCATTGCAGCAGTTAATAAAGTCTCAATAGTCTTTCCACCATTTCCCTCAGCACCCGTTTGCAGTCCTAAAACTCCACTGCTCCTGTCACTCTCCAGCTTCTCCAATCTTCTCTGCCAAATGATGTTTTCCTTAGCAGGAACTTCCAATGTAGCCTCAATTGTTTCTGTTTTATTGAGGGATTCCTCCTGAGTGGATTTTTCAATAGCATTTTTAACCACACCAGCAGCCACACTCCTCTAAAGCAAAATTATCTACAGCTTCCCAAGATTTAATAGCAGTAAAGTTTTTAATGCTATCTTACTGAAGTCCCCTGAGCCTGCAATAGGTTCCTTCTCTTAATATTCCATTATGTCTGACACGCTCTTGCCATCCATGGAGAGAGATTGGATCTTGTACTTGAAGCTTCCAGGCCATCACATTTCCTCCCTTTTCTAAAGCATATCCTGCTCTTTCCTGGAGGTCATTCTGCCTCTTCTCAGAATGAAGCTTGCACACAAACATGAACACCATTCAGAACAAGATTAGCCAAGAAATCAAATTTTTAAGAATTTTCATTTTTCAGGAAAGGGAAGTATTTTTAGAATGTGCTTTAACTTTGAGTCCAACTGTTTCCCTTTACTCCAACAGTTATGAAAGCTGTTTCAGAATGTTTCTCAGTAGCACAAGCAGGCCTCAACTTGATGTGTAACTCACATGGCCCTGATCTGCTTTTTCAGATGCAAACTGGAACCCACTGGCCATCACTGAAATTGGCAGCCAGGGGACACATGTGACAAGATTAAGATCTTGGGAAAAAGGGAAAGGCTCCATGCTACCATGCGAACATGAGGTTAATACTCAGCAGATCGGAATTAAAATCCTAACTGTGTCAAAACCAAGCAGTGACGGTGCTCTCAGTAATGCAAGTTTAAAGGAAGGGAGCACGTTGCTGTGTGCACAAATGTAACATGGAGTAAACAAAGGCTCAGCTGAGAGGAGCGTACACTGTGATGGGGTGTTCTAATAACTACAGTGACATTTGGGACAATCTAGGTACAGACCTATGTTTAGAGTTTTTACCAGCTGGTTTCCACTAATTCTGTAGGCAGGAATGTGAGAATATAAAGACAGTTAGCTCACTAATATTTGAGATTCCCAGCTAAGAAACAGTTAGTACTATTAAGTGCTGTACTTCTACTCTGCCTCTGGAAGATAAATATTAAAGTATATAAATAATATAGCATATACATTTAGATATCTGTAAATAGTCAGCAATTCAGTTATAATCTGCCACATTTCTGCAGTCTTGCCATTTCGTCATTTTTGGTACTTACTTTCAAAGATGTTGGGCCTGCTGATGAAACAACAATCACCTGAACCAATAATTTTTATCCTTGCAAACCTCAGCACTCTCACTGCTTGAACAGTGACAAAAGGTATAAACCACCTCGGTGGCTCCTAAGTACTACCATTAGCAGTTGGTTTGTTATCCTGTAAGTGAAACACTGATGCTGCATTGTAAGGACAATAGCACGGCTTGCAGCCAAGCACTAAGTGCTCTTAGCATAACTATATGCTATATGCATAACTATATACTATATGCTAAGTGCAAGACCAAACCAAGCCTCCACAGACTCAGATTTTTGGGCTGCAGCTGTGAAACTTCCATATCCTTAACATCTTCGTATTATTTGCTTTTTCCATTTACTGACATTACAAGACATGATGGCTTGCATTGCTAATTGTCAACACTAATTATCACATCCAAAAAACCAGTGTTTTCACAAAACACCTCTGCATAATCACATTAAGATTGTTACAGTTGCCAAGTAATATTCACTCTATGTATTCACATATTATCACTATAATCTCTATTATTCTAGTGTGGCAGATACTGTTAATACCTACACTGTAATTTCTGTCATGTTCTCTAATGTCTGATAGGTGTATTTATTTCTTTAGCCTCAGAATGGAATTATTAGAACTCATAAATTGAGAGTTGGTGGGTGAAAAAAATACCAGGGAATTATTATGGGAATTATCTATGTTCATGAAAAAGACCCTGTGTTATGGTAGTCTACTGCATACATACACAGCTACTGCAGTGCATAGATATACTTCTGCTGAAGGTATTTACATTGTATTCTGCTCAGCACTGTCTGTTTTCTCTCTGGCTCTAATGCGATTCTACTGCTGGTAAAAACAATAAGTGATTGTTTACCTCCTCTAGTAAATACAACATTGTGGCAAAAACACTGCACTGGCAGTGCTTTACCTGTGCCACAGCTTTCACAATTAGATTTGCAGGAGCATCAACAAGGCAGGAAAATCTGATGTGAAGAGTACTGTATTTACAAGGGAGTCTAAGCATGGAGTAGCTGATGTATTTAGATGTGTGTGCCTCATTTGCGAGCATTCAAACAATCCCAAAAGCAATAAGCAAAATCAAACCGCCAGCTATCACTGTATTGTGAAGAAAAAGATGAATGTGTATGGTAACTACCAAAGCAGATTGACCAAAAGCTGATGCATCTTGCTTTAGAATTTAACAAGAGTACTTTAAAATGCTGCTGTACCAATCATTGTCTGTGCAAAGGACTGCTGACTGTGCAGTTTTAGAGTAAAGATGGAGTGCAATATGTATGCAAATGAAATGTTAATATGGCATATAAAAGTAAAATTCAATAAAACAAGTTTGCACCAAGCACAGATCACAGAAATTTGGCCATTGTTAGACTTTGCCTCCTCACTGGATTTTTGCTAAATCAGTTTTCAACACCTCTGTAATCTCCTGTGCAGTTTATATCTGTTGTGTGATTTAGAAGATAAAACTAAACAGCATCTTTACTGCTAATGATGTGAGATATAGGCTTTTACTTGTGTCCACTGCCATTTAATGACCTAAATATCTCCAACTCTTTTGATAGTTAGGTTAAAAGCGGTATTGATTTCCCTGAAGTTTCTCTTATTTGCATTGCAAAGAGCTTCACTAAGAAGCAGTGACCTACACAGGACAGTTGTTAATATGCCTTGGGCTGGATACTGTAGTAAAGAAATCGTAAGAGTAAGAAATTCTGGACTTAAGCATTTGTTGACAACCTCTCTGTGATTTTCAGTTAAGAGTTGGAATCGCCTGCTGGTAAAATCCAACACCAGTCAAAGAGCCAACAAGGTGCTTTAGGAGTGAGGAAAATCAGAAGGCATCCCTATTTGGATGAAACTGAAATTCTGATCTAACAAACAGAAGGATTTTACAGGTAAATAAAAACATAGGTTAACTATACCCTCAATACTCCTATCTGCAATACAACATTTTACTAACCAACCACATGTTAAGTTTCATTCAGGTTATAAAAGACCTTTAAAATCACAGCACTTTACACACATGAATTAGTGACTCATCAGTTACAGAGGTGAGATTTTAACTTCCATTCACAGAGAAAAAAATCTAAGAATCCTGGAGAGTAAAAGGCCCCAAAAATCTAACTTAAGGGACTCACATTCAATATCAAGTAGACATTTATGACGCTAGTCTCTCAGATTTGTTTATGTGGCAAAAGACCCTTACAGACAGACAAGTCTTAATTGTTCTCCTTTTAGAAAAACACAATTCAATTCAGGAGAACTGAAACATTAGGCACTGCTTACGACAGGATTTATTTACCCAGCAGAGTATGTCACTGTTTTATAATTAGTTTTACACTCCTTCCAGATTCACCACAAAAAATATCTTTATGCCTTTTGTTCACACACACTCGGCTTTCTCCACCACCACAAGCTCTAGAAATGCTGTTAAACCTAGAAGTGTCAAATCTTCTCTAATCTGCACAGGGATTCATCTGTTCTAACCGCTGTCCCTATTGCTCATCCTGGAGTTCAGATTCAACTCACACCTTGACCAGTCTGCCGTGTACAAGCCAACCAAGTCAGGAGCCCATGGAGTCACAGTATCACAGTATCACAAGGTTGGAAAGGACCCCTGAGATCATCAAGTCCAACCTATAACCCAACACTAACACCAACACTAACACCAACCATCATCTAAACCATGGCACTCAGTGCCACATCCAATCTCCCCTTAAACACCTCCAGGGTCGGTGACTCCACCACCTCCCTGGGCAGCGCATTCCAATGGCCAATCACCCTTTCAGTGAAGAACTTCTTCCTCACATCAAGCCTAAACTTTCCCTGACGAAGCTTGAGTCCATGCCCTCTAGTTCTGTCACTGGTCACCGGAGAGAAGAGACCAACCCCTGCCCGACTACAACCTCCTTTTAGGTAGTTGTAGAGAGCAATGAGGTCTCCCCTGAGCCTCCTCTTCTTTAGACTAAACAGCCCCAACTCCCTCAGTCGCTCCTCGTAGGGCTTGTGCTCCAGCCCCTTCACCATCTTCGTTGTCCTCCTCTGAACACATTCCAGTATCCTAACATCTTTCCCAAACTGGGGGGCCCAGAACTGTACACAGTATTCCAGATGAGGCTCAGTCGCTCCTCGTAGGGCTTATGCTCCAGCCCCTTCACCATCTTCGTTGTCCCCCTCTGAACACATTCCAGTATCCTAACATCTTTCCCAAACTGGGGGGCCCAGAACTGTACACAGTATTCCAGACGTGGCCTGACTATCACAGTCTCTTCTGTGAGCACATTTTGTATGGGCTAATCCTTCCTGTTTGCATAATGCACGCACCACGACTTCTAACATGATTTTCCAGCAGACATCCCAAACTAATTTTGTTGCATTATGCAGTTAGGAAACCAACGTATTTTATACCTTTCTTTCATAGTGGATAATCATCACTATGACTTTGAACGTTGTGCTGTGTTGCATCTCTTGAATTCCACAGTATGTGTATGTTGAAGATCTATTTACATCCAATCACCTGACATCCTCAGGTTTTTCTGCCCAGCATCTTGCCAAAGAGACTTTCCAAGCCTTTCAGAGTACATCAGTGTGCTTTTGTCCACTCTCATCTTACTCGCACAGTGTCTAAACTATGCGATTGCAATATACGTTGTATTGTATAAAGCTATGGATTTGACTCAGAGGCTATACTAATAAGTTTTTCATATAATTTTTTAAACAAAATTGACTAAGTTTTGTTACTATAACTGCTAAATATTGTTAATTCCATTTTAAAGTAGCTAGGTGAAACTAAGGAGTCAACACTTAGAGAAATTGGCCTTCTTTGGGATTTATATAAAGAATGAACATTTCTTTTACCCATAAACTTAAAAACCGCTACCTTGCTCCATCCAGACAGCATTCAAATTTCCACGGCCCTGTCTTTGAAGCAATACTTAACTCAACAGTTCAGAAACCTAGGGCTGGTTTTGTGGAAGAGGCATTTCTTCATCTGTCCATGTTTTGTGTGTGTTTGAGATGATGTCTGCAAAAATCTCTACCTTCTTCACATTCAGGTAAGGAAGGGCTGCTGAATCCAACTCTGTGCTTCAGAATAAAGCATTTGCAATTTTTATCAGTACTTCAAAACTCCAGCTTTGGTACCAGGGTGCTTGGTGCTGTATACACAGATGGAAGCTGTCCGTATGGCAGAGCAGTGCACAGAGCATCTGGGATGAACACCGCAAGCAAGCAGATAAGGAGAGGGTATGAACTAAGATGGAAAGAGTTCAGCAGAAAAATGGATAGCTGAACTCTTTGCTTGGCAAACCAGTATGAAACAGTAATGAACTGCAGGTATTGCAGAAGAGATGATCTTTAAAGATTTAAAAGAGAATATGTTCTCTTCTTTAAAAGAGAAATTGTTACTTTTCAGATTTAAAAAAAGTCCTTTTACTTTCACTTGCAGTTTGTATTCAGAAATGATAAGTCCAGAAAGATTTGCCTCTTTACCTCTAGTGACCTATTGAATCTTGCAATTATCCGGTATCTCTTCTAAGGTGTTATAACAAAAATAATAACAACAGTAGTGGTTTTTCTAAGGGCATAAATATTTATAGTTACATTTTAATAATATTCATGTCATATTCATAACAGAAAATAACCTAATGATCTGGCAGGTAATGCTAGTCCTGGGGTTACTTATTTGCAGATCAAGAAGAATTTTCTTACAGACTGGGAGGTATAAATTGGAGTGATCTTTATTTCAGTATCTCTGCCTCAAATGTTGCCTTTAATCACCCCACAAGGCAAAAGATTTCTTCCTACATGAATGAATGAGGAAAGTGAGGATTCTCCACTGTTTACACTGGTGAAAGCAACTGTTTTCCTTTTAAAAGCAGGGACTACTCTGCCCTTCTATTGCACCCAGGTGTGCTGAGACCTTCCGGTTGGCAGAACACGCTGTTTTCTGAAACGGCTGGGGAACAGGCACTTAACACTGGACGCTTCCAGAGCCAAAACTGCAAACCGCCACTGCAGGAGCTGTAGACTCGCTCGTGTTGGCTGAATAGCACAGTCTGAACAAAAGACAGACTCACAGACAGGGCTAAGAAAGCCAAATGGATATTTTTGGTCTGTGTCTTGTTAGCCCCACTTTTTTCAGTTAAGGATTTAAAGCCCTTCTCTCTCCTTCTCCGTTTTGCCAGCTGTTCCCAAACCACTCCACTGCAGCAGTTGCTGACTGCCCCCTCCCAAGACTCAGGGGCAGAGGTATAAACACATGTTTTCAAAGAGAAGTCATCTTCTCAGCACTTAGGTAGATCCAAATCTCAGCCTACACTCCATGTGAATTACCTTAGTGTTGCAGCTGGACACTCGCCTCTCTTGGAGCACACGTCAGCTATGTGGCACAGCTAGTGCCTACCTGGGAAACAAGAGCTCAGGTGAGACTGGCGGGGCTGTGGATACGCAGGCTCACCCACTCTCCTGGCCGCACTCCAAAGCTGAACACATTGGCTGCGATTCGGAAACAGAGCTTTAGTCCTGGAATTCATTTAAATAATGTGCCTTAAAACTTTCAGAGTTTTTTTCTCACACCATGAAGATGAACCCCAAAGACTGTATTAGAGTCTCGCCAGGGAGCATGCATTATTCTACAAGTTATCTATCACGGCTAGTTGCTGTTAGGAGAAGAGAACCGCAATGATACATATGATCTACCATCAATGGGGATTGAGACCTATCCATAACAGCACTATTGCGCACAATATTTTGGTCAGTGGAGAAAGAAGAAGAGTTATGGCCATTTCTGCAACAAATATAAGGTGTTTGGTAATTGTGTTCAACCTGGAGTGCAGAAACAGCAGCTGCATACCATTTAAATAATGTGCCTTAAAGCTAACACTTGGATTTATTCCAGCAGATACTGTATATTTAGTAACAGCTGATAACAAAACATCATTTCCCATGCTATGACTAGTCTTTAAGCATCAGTAAAAATGTACTTAATCAACTTATATTAAATTACTGTGCAATCACCATGGCAGTTTAAGGCTATGTCTATGTATATTAGACATTTTATCAGATAATTATTATGTTCCCTTAACTTCTGAACATTACTTGATATTTTATCTCTACACAACTGATATCTTTAAATAAGAGATTTTATTACATCTGGACAACTGCAGTAACTGTGATGGCACTGTCTTTGATAGACATTTAAACATGATACTTTTTAATTGCCTACGTTGTGCTTTTGATGTAGTTGCCTCAAACGGCAAACACTCTCAGCAATGAGCCATGCAGCAGCCTCACAGCAGTACTCCTGTGTAGCTCGTCATCTTTCTCCATGAGCAGCTGAAGAGTACGCAGCTTGGCGAGGGCTCCCTGGGGCGCCCTACTGCACCAACATGCTGAGGCCAACTGGGCTGGCACACAGCTCGCTCAGGAAGAAAAAGCAGGCTTCAACCCATCTTTGTCTGATAGTTGGCCTCACATAAGGAATACGGTCAACAATTCTCAACCTCAATGATATACTGCGTCTCTTCAAAGCTTCACCACCTTAAAAGACTTAAAATACAGTCTTTTCTGTTCTGTTGCATAAGGGACATATCACAGCCATGCTGACAGATCTCAGCAGGCTTTCTAAAAGCACCCAGTGATGCAGCACTAGCACTCTCTCTTTATCCCTGTAGTACAAACCTGCCTTGTTCATGAATCTGAACACAAGCAATTTTGCCATAAAGGAGCCATGAACCATGCCTTTCATCCCCCATGGTTTCACGGGGCTTTAGATGTGGCTTTTAAGGTACCAATACAAATGTTAATTCCACATTACTTCAAAAATTGGCATAACACAGGTGCTCTCTCCACTTAAGGAGGTGGGAAACCTTGTCCTTTCTCTGCTTCTGCTGCGATCTTGTGCAAGTCCATTAAGTTCTCTGTATCTTACAGTCTACATCGTAAAAAAGTAAAATAATGAAGCATACAGGCTATTGAAATTTTTGCCTGCAAATGTCATGTCTGTTTGCGCACAAGACTATATATTAGGAAACAGCATGCACTTCCTTTGTGTGTCCCTACCAGTGCAATTTTATGTTCTAATGTGAAATATAACCATTTTACATTATTACAGTTTTAAATGTCTGTTGTCAGGAACAATTTACAATTATTGAAGTGTTTCCCTTGAATACCCTTAGCAACTGATTTCAGGATCAGGATAAGCAGAAAATAAACTTAGGCTGGGCTGTATAGATATTCATCAAATCAAATGATTACAGAAAATTGATCTTTCTATAATGGCCTATCAAGTGACAAGAAATCAGGTGCATTTTAAATGCATGAATCTCAATTCTAGGGGAATAAAGACCCAAACAAACAAAACCCCACAACTACCCACCCAGTCTTGTACATTGGCCCTATGAAAAAAGCTAAACATGAACCATTTCCCTCTTTTTCATCTCACTAGACCTTCAATATGAATTTCTTCAGCAAAAAAAACCCTGACTGGATGGGCAAGTATTTGCTCTGTTTTCCAACTACATTTGGTCTGACTTTTTTCAGGTGCTGTCTGTTTGGTAATTTCCTTTTTAAAAGTAAGATTTTTTTGGGAGACTTCAAAACAACCTTACATTTATGTGGGTCCCCAGAACAGAAGGCAGAGACTTTGGGTACTCTTAGATGGAAGAATTTGCCCATTATTAATTGAGAAAATTTAATGACCTTTAGGAGACTTTACCTTACCTGCATACACTTTTTTTTAACCAAGTTTCTTTTTACGAATTATGTAAGCTAACATACTAAGAATCAAACTTGATAGGAGATCTTGATGTTTTTGCAGTCGCATCATTGTAAATAAGGTCAGAAGGTGGTCTTAGAAGCATCAAGAGCCTTTCCAATCTGCCCTTGGCATCAACAGACGCTTGACCAACCAGCCAAGACTCTGCTCATACATTTGTCGTTCTTTGAACTCTAATCCTTTCACTTCCAGACATCCATGCACAGAGCATGCTGCCTTCCAACAGGTGATGGCATGGATCTCTTCAGAGACAATCCATGCTAAGTGTCCAGCAGTTCCATAGTGAAAGCAGACCATGATCCTGCCGCACCTCAAGGTAGCACCCTTGCAATACACTCAGCTACAGCAGCAACCCAGGTCTCAGCAGGCACAGACCTTCCTTCTCCTGCACTTCAACAGGCACATTCCTGGAGCCACATATTTATTTAATGTTAATGTCTCATTGTCTTGACATTCATAATGTGCTAAGCTGGGAAAGTAATTAAAGTTAATTTCTGCTTGGGGGAGGATGAGAAAAGGTGGGGGGAGCATCCTCACTGTAAATACTTATTCATATTTCTTTCTTGTTTTGTGATTCTCAATCGGAGTTTTCTAATAACAGATCATTTCTTTTTGTCTAACTTTAATCTGGCCCTGCTTGACAAGCACCATCCTTTTCATTGAAGGGTAAGACCACTTAAAGAAAGGCCAATAAGCCCTTGCACTGCTCAGCTGACTGGGGTGATTTGTCACCCTGTGCAGTGGTGGTCACACCAATGGATTTATCTCAAGGTAAATGGAGATGCTGAGACCTGGGACCTGGAGCTTTGATTAAGGCCCCCTTTTTGTAGTGTTGATAGATGTTGCTTGTGTTTATCTATTTGAAATGCCACTAAATCTGTGAATACAATGGAAAAAGAGAGTAGTTTGCAGCTGAAAACATATTAGTGATTTATGTTTCACTAAGAAGCACAATAAAGAGACAGAGGCTATTAAGAGGAGCTATTTTCATGAGAAATAGTTCTGCTTTAAACATTATCAACCACACCTTGATAGAGACCTACATGCATGCATAATCATGTTTACTTATCCCTTTAGTTGAGTGCAATATAGATTTGGAATGCACAGCCCCAAATTATTAATAAGACAGTAGATGCTTTGCCATGCAAATGTGTAAGAATAGAATACTTTGCATGTTAATTGTCTTTCAGAGAAAAAGCAAGTGTAATGCACTGATTTGGGACTTCAGATGGACTCCACGTCCCTTAAATCAGCTTCAAATTCTACCGACCATTATTGCCAGCATTTATTCACAAGGTTTTAGTAGAAATAACCAGTGGGGTGACACAAAAGGATTATAATGCATCGATATAACTTATAACATGAATCAATGTCAACAAGACGCACCCATTTAAATGAATAGGGTCAGATGAGAATGCTGTATCACCCTGACTCGCGTGACAGTTACAAATGCATAACCTAGTATGCATAATAGGAGTGTACAAACCAGTAGAGATTTGTAAACTTGGTTCATTTCAAGCAGAACTGACCCACAGGAATGGAAAAAGGAAAAGCCAACTCAGCTGTCTCGAAATAAGTGATTCTGTAGTTTCTTGTTTAACGAAAGGCATAATGAGGTTTCATTTTCTCAAGCTTGAATAGAGAACACAGACCTACAGTGCAATTAGGTAGCCAAGCTGCTATTTATCTACAGCATTCAATTAAAAGATAACACATTCACATCCAAACACATTTCTATTTATAAATGGAAAATAAAGCTTCACTGGTCTGACTCGTACATGCAAATATAGAAGGCAAACGGCAAGTACATGTTTGGAATTAGCTGTGCTGTGTTATGATTTATTGAAATGTTCCGAGGATTCCTCTTCAGCTCTAATGAGCAGCAGTGGAGGGGGGTGGAAGGCTGTATAATGCGTGTGCACCTGGAGCATGAAAACTAGTACAGTAAGTTATGTACCTGTAGGGCAATACTCTGTCTATGGCTTGGCACTGCAGTGTACTGACAGTCTAGCAAAGCTCTTAAATCTGGACAACACCTGCACCTCATTTGCTTTACAGAAGCTCCATGACCTGACTGCTGATGGTGAGCCCTCCCTTTCATCCTTAGGATTATGACAAGTTATTAATTGCCACCATTAGCAGCAGCAGCCTGCTTGAGATCTCTGCTGCTCTCTGGAGGTGAGAAACTATGTGCATGTGAATGCAGACAGAAAAGATGCGAAGCACTGGGGCAAACAGAGCAACAACCTGCCCAAAAGGGACTGTGAGATTGTGAATAATTTATTAGAAAACATTTTTCTTTGTCCTTCCCACAGATCCACAAATCCTCCCCAAGCGCTCTTTACCAGCCTTGCAGATAATGCACTTACACATCTCAGAACTTGCTAAATAGACTGAACAGGCCACAAGGTTCACTCTTAACACTGCTTCTTCAGAGTGCCTTACACAGATGAAACACTCTCATTCTTTCCTGGAAGTCTTTCCTATGGAATCTTTTGTAATTAGGGAGAAAAGTGATTACAAAATGCTTGGAACACAGGTTTGATTAGTTGGTTGGTTTTTTTGCAGCTATGTACCAAATTTGTCAGTTCCTACCTCCAGCAGACCAAATTTCAGCACAGATTCACACCTCATTTCACCCTTTTCCAGGCACTTGCCTGAAAGCGCTCAATCTGCCTCATGACCATTTTCAGATACCAGCGTCATATCTCACCACCTAATGAAAAAGGTTGTGGTTGAATCTGAGACACTTACAGGGAACAGCACACTCATAATTGGGTAGAGAGAGGAATGCCAACTTCAGTAACCTAAGGTACAGCTACTGGCATGCTATTGTAAACATGGGTATAAGTAAAAGATCACAGTTCTCAGAGGGGGCAGGAAGGATGATGAAGGTTGAAACATGAATTGATGTCAGCAAAAATAGCTTTGAGAGAGCTGCACTGGTTTGGACCACCTGAAGACCGTCTTGAGACACACTCATGCTTGAACAGGCCCCCAGGATCTTGGTCTGGTGAGACGTCCTCTGGAGAGTGTTACAGATCAGCTGCACCCAGGGTCCCCTCCACAGAAATCCAGAGACAAGAGGAAGGGAGACAAGAAGGGACTGGTTGGTGCATGTCTTAGTCTTATCCAGGTCAGGAGTCAGGATGTGGCCAGTGACTGCTCCCAAAATAGAAACTCAGAAGGACTTCTGGAATACAGACTAGTCCAGTGATGTAAATTAAAGAGAGAAGCTGAATTGTCAGAGGAGCCGAGGACCACTTCCCTGTATTTTAGCAATCCTTCCTCAGTATTTACAAGACACTCAATACCATAATTTTCAATCTCTAACATAACAAACTTTTTCTATACAACAGTTTTTATTTGAATAAAATTTATCATTTTTGCTATCTGTATAAACTTTTCAGTTGCTCTGCCTGGTTATCTTAAAAAAAAGTGTTTCAGTGCTTGCATTTACGTGTGAAAATAAATTATATATGGGGACTCACACACCTGAAGTATCACTTCTCATTCGACCAGGTAAGAAAGTATGCAGAATGCTTCTACAGGCTGTAAGTACAGAGAGTGTACTTATAATTGGGATTAGAAATAAGAAGTATAACTGAGTCCATCAGAATCCTCTCCAAGAACTATAGAGGCCAAACATTTTATATTCAGCATGCAATCCCATCATGGAGTACATGGCATTCTTCTATTTGTTATTAGATAAACTTAAGTTTAAAAGTATCTTCTCAAGTTTGGTTTTTTTACCTATACATCAGTATCTAAAGAGCAGCACAAGATTTCATACCTCCATGTCCCTTTCATACCTCCACATGAAAGCAAAATCAATGCAGAAGTACAACTTGTACAGATTATAAACTATTACTAATAATAGTACTAAAATATATGCTAAGCCTAAGTTTACAGAAATGTCTACTGAAACTGTAGGTCAAAGTAATTCAATTTTGTGAATCATTTGGGCCAGTTCCCACGACTTCTTCTGTGAGACACTCTCACATGAATAAATAGTGCTATAAGTTAAATGTCAGGGACAGCCTTAGGCAACAGTCATGCACTGCAACCATGCTGCCTTAGCTGGGACACCAATCTCCTCTGTGTTGTTACCTTCACATTCACTTTGATGAGCATGAGAAGCTCTTCAGTTTGAGACCCAGAATGGGAAACTGCTGTCAAGGGTAGAAGTTCAGGACAGAATCCAGAGAGGCTGGAGAGGGACTGAATTCAACTCCACGAGCAAAGAGCTCTCACCACTCTCTTGTCATGCAATGCTCAACTTTTAAAAGTAGTGAAATTCCTGTTCTTTAAAGAATACTTTTAGGTTTCTACCATTAGGGGATGATTTGGGACTCTGAATCTTAGGGGAAAGAAGCACCTGCTTTAAGCCTAGGCCCTGGCAGATACTATTATTTATTGGTTTGCTCAGTTCCCCAAAGTCCCTCACTTTTGATCAATCATCTTTCACAGTACTAAAACACTGAACATAAAACTCAGCTTTTCAGCTGTAGTTTGGCCTTGTATCCTTGCACAGACACATAAAACACAGCTGGTTTTGTGCCTCAGTTGGAGTTACCAGTCCTTCAAACCATCAGACCTAACCTCTTTCCTCCCCATCTCCTGTTCCTCCTAACACTTGAAGCATGCAACGCACCATGCACTTGTCTTTTGCAACATGCAGGAAAGGTAACCCTACAATTTTCAAAATAATTTTTGCAATAAAAATTTCTATTAAAATGGGTGAGTTGTAATAGAAACATAAGTAATATAAATGATTTACAGAGTACACAGAAATGGAGTTGTTTTCTCAGCGGACTACAAATCTACTTTTAACTGGCCTTTTGTTATATAGCAAGTTTGAAGTCCATCTATAAAATTACTGTAGTTTGAATCCTTGACTTTCTTAAGAGAGAGAGAGTTAGGATTAGAGCTGACAGCTACATACTAAATGAGACTGGGATTTCACATTAAATTCAAAGTCTTTAATTCCTAAGTAGTTCAAAAGCAACTGCTTTATGTCATCTGTAAACACAGACACAACAGAACAGTCACAAAAAGGAGTATAAAGTATGAAACATTGCCACAGCTGAACAAAAATACCCGTTCTTTAATAAAAACACTGACAGAGACATCTTCTGTTGACTGTACATATTTAGAGGAGACTGAAGTCTTTGGCACCTAATCACTTCAAAATCACATCATTAATTCAAGTAATTATTTATCGCAGATAAACCAGCAAGGAGCACTCATCCAGATAAGGTAACAGCATTAAGTATCTTTAAAGACCAGCAGCCCTTCATGCTTCTGTGCCATTTCAAGTGAAATCCTGTGAGATCCCAAGAGTTGAGAGAAGTCTGGCATGGCAGAAATTCAAATGGGAGCTGGCTGGTGATGGCAGAATGCTGACACTCACCAACACTAACATAACACAGCACTGTGCACACAGAAATTTTCTAGATAGTCTTAAAAAAGCTAGCTTATCTATGGTATGTGTGTTTGCTGCTCATTTGCCATTGCACCAGTTCCTGAGAAGGTTTGGCCTGCACCTTTCTATTCAGGTGTCTCAAGCAGAGGATGGTGCTGGATGTATTGTGACATCCATGTGGGGAGTTTTGTATCGAGTAAGACAATATTTCAGTGTTAACTGCATGACAGAAACCCCTCTTGCTAAGGGACTCATATATCATGCAGTACCTTGAGAAGCATGAAGTGTATAATCCTTCAAATATTATGCTGAAGTTCAGGTTAGTGATATGAAAGCACTGTTAAGTTTTGGGGATATCTTTCAGAGAGCTTAAGAGATAATTAATGTTTCTATGTGGCGTGGCTGATCCTTTTTGTGTTTCTGAGATCAACAGGCTAGTACTTAGAATGCACTATACTCTCTTCAGTACATAACATGACACGTGAAATATGCTGACCCTGATCTAAATCTTGTTGGACTATACAGAAAAACTCACAGTGATTTCAAGTAATCTTGCTACTTATATATTATTCTTCAGTTTCAATTGCTTGATCTTGCAACTGAAACAATGTTCTGTTAACACTGTTTTCTTATGGAGCACATAAAAATGCACTTTTCCTTATATTCATTATCTTTTGATATGAATATTGAATTAATTTAAAGAGAAAAATAAATTATACCAATTTCAACAAAACAGAATGTTATAGTGTCCAATATGGACAATTAACACCCACAGTTAATACAACCAGATAGCACTGCATTAGACCAGCACTCCCATTTGGGAGCTTGTTGAGACTAGGAACCAGTGTGCTAGAGAAGTAGTCTAACTGACAGCAATGCTGTTGATCAGGATTTAGCTGTATGCCATGACAGGTGCAGAGACACAAATGGAAATAGTTTTATTCAGGTATGGGTACGTACGCACATAGCAATGGGCAGCTTTACTGCATCTTGCTCTGTGTCATTTTGCAGTGCTCAGGAAGGGATCAGCAAGTTTTGAATATTCGTTTGTCTCATGATTCAGAAGAGCAGGGAGAGAAAAGGGAAAAGCCCGTCAGAGATCTAGCAGAGAGGTAAATTTGGGAACCATAAAATCTCCTTTTTGGCAAGACTAGGAATCCAAAGCTCACATCTAACCCACAACTGTGCTTTTTCAACACCATTTTGAGAATCAAACTTGTCTGTGATGGAGGTATCATGTTACAGTCAAGAAAGCAAGAGGGAAAAGGGTTAAGCTGTGAAGCAAGCTGTGTACACACTCAAGGTATGTTTGTTTCTGTAGGAATGAATAGAGTCACTGTGAGAGCACAGTGCTATTTTAACACCTATTCTCTCTTTTTCTCTGTGGCCAGTTCACGTGTAACTGTGTTTCCATGGAGGAGCGAATCCATCTGTGTTTTCTCACCTGCAGGTGTTGGGGTTTTAATTAAAAGCTGTAACTAATATGTTGCTATTTTGTGAAGGGATGTGAATTATAGCAAAGACAAATTATGAATGATAATGAGAGACAGAATAGCTCACTTGGAATAATTTTCTGTGTGCTTTTTTCCCCACGTAACATAGGAGAACATACTTTAATGAAATAATCAAGGATGAACACTAATTTACTCTCATGCTCTCTTTGTATGTGCAAACAAGACAGGTATACTTCCATTTGCACAGGGAATTGTATCAGTTTAATAAGCACAACCACTTAAAGAGTTTGAGTATTAGTAAAACCACACTCAATCTTAAGATACATCAGGGAAACTCAGCTTCTTACAAAAAGCTTAAACAACCCTGCCTTCCAAATTCAGACACAAGTAGCAAATTCATTTGTCATTTGCAATAATTTGTCACTGGAGCTGCTGCACTGTGTATATACAGACGTACAGCTGAGTTTCACAACCCATACTGGATCATCTCAGCTCTCAATCTCTGGGGAGTTCGGAACCTTTCTGTTTATTTGTATTACAAAGCAAGATTGAACATCATGATCTCACTTCAATGCAAAGGTTAGGACTGGAAGCTTTTCTGTATGTTTCATATAGTGAAGTATGCGTTGTATTTGGGAATCTCATTTTCAGAACACAATACAAGTAACTCTGTTACGGCTTAGCAGAACTCTCCTACCTTCTGCTCCACGTAACTGACACAATGGGTATGGAAGGATCCTTTTAGAAAACTTCTGTTAAACCAGTCATCCAAAATCTCACTGAACTCCCATTAGGACACCTCTTTATTATAATACTCTGCTCCAGATTCTTGCTTCTCCAGACCTCACTATCTCACAAAGGTGAACCATAACAGCCTAGAGAGCGAAACAAACACAGGGCCAGGCTGCCCTCAGTGCCCTTGGAGAAAGCCAATGGAAAGAGTGGTAAAACAATTGACTCAAGCAGGCTAACAGAGCCAGGGTCAATATCAGAGTACTCTGAGGCATTAAAGAGCCATACTATATGGTGCAAGCTACAACACAACTCCAGAAACATGCAAGTCTCTCACTCCCTATCAAAACACACAGTAGAGATATATCCCAAGCCTAGAAAAATTACAGAGAAATAAACTTGCCATCCAAGGTGAAAGAATAAAGGAAAAGAGGAAGGTGATGAAATTATGGAGAATGGAGTAGAGAGGGACAGGCAATAGTTGGGGAAAAAATGCAAAAAGCTAAAAAACAGAGCCAGTAGGGACTTGTAAGGGGTAACAGTTTGTCATTAGGTACAAGTGGATTACTAGGCACAAAGGTAACAGAGATCAAATTAAAAAAAAAAATAAGAGAAAGGCAGAAACAGCTGGGAAGAACAACAGAGGGAAGAGAGATGGCAGAAGCCCGATGCCAGTTGTTAATTACAGTTAGGTGGATTTGCTGTAGACAGTAACATAACCTATGCTATTCTATTAATCATTAGTATCTGGGTGCCTCCAATGGCACATGAAGTATGTGTTATTCGTCCTCTGGTCATTTCTCTGGGGAAAGATCTGTGTTCTGTAGGTATGGATAGATTCCTTTTCTTCTTTCGTAATATACATGTCATTGTGTTTTCAGTTTAGAGATGGCAAGGTCAGAGAAATACTCCTTCTCTTGCACAAATGTGTCTTTGAGGCATCGGGGAATTCAGAACTGCGAGAAGAATCAGATACAGTTTGCAAAAGGAAAGAGATCTTTAAGTGTGCTTTTTTCCTTCACCAATTCCTTGGGTATTTTTTGTTCGACTTCTGGGATCACCTCATCTAAGAAAAATAAGACCAAAACCTCTCCCACTGGCCTTTTTACCTTCCTCTCCCTGCTGCTTTCATTTCACCCTGAACAAGTCCAAACACCAGAGCCCCGCTTCAGACACTCAGCTCCTCTCCGAGCAGAACCCCTACCTCTTGAACCTGCAAAGCTGATGATGAAGCTGCAGCCCATACAAGAACCTGGCACAGCCCCAAGTCTCATTGCCCAGAGATGTGCCTGGGTGCGAAACCACACAAGATGAAAAGATGGGACCTTTTTCTCAAGAAACCTACTATATGAAAGAATTTAACCTAATTAACATATTGGATCTTTAACCACATCCTGCAGTCAGGCTCAGCAAAGGTTCCTTCCCTAAGACTGTCCTAGCAGACTGGTATTCTTGTGTGTGTGTGTGCACACGTGCACAGCCCCCTCCATGTTCATAATTACATCCTTGCCACTGATCTGACTCCTCATCCTTTTATCAGTTGTAAGTCACATCCAGACACAACTGATATAATACTGTCATTTGCATGTCTCAAGGCTCTGACAAAGCAAGAGTTCAAAGCACCGTAAATCAACTTACGATACATTGAGCACTCTGAGCACTGCAAGCTGGAAGTAGCTGGGGACACTGCAAGCACAACTCAGCATCAGATTCCAGCGTGTGACTAGCACCAGGAACAGTGTGGTTTTCCTGCTCTTGAGGAAGGTATATCACTGATCATTATAAATGGATAGTGATTGTAAGGCTAAATTCCCATCAAGGAGCTGATGAGTCATTAAAACCCCTCAAGCTTTGTTCTCACAGTTTATTGCCCCATCATCATCACCACCCCTTCATGAAATTATTGTTTTTTAATTAGCTCTAGCCCTTTCATTACTATCTGTATCATTGCAGAGAAAGAAATGGGGAAACAGCTGAAATAAAGTATCTGATTGCCCCTTCTGAAGCTAGTAATAAGGTATTAACTTAGTGTAATTTAGAATGATGGCCTTTATAATACAGCAAACAAGTGTTTTTCCTAAATGATGGGAAATCTGGATGTCTCCTGGTTCCTGTTCCAGGGGTGCAAGAATTTAAAACGCTATTGCTAAAGCTTCATTCCTCTGCCACCAGGAAAGTCTCTAGTGGCTCTGAATATCTCTCAGCCTCTCCTACCAGCTCAGAAGGTGCTGGGCTGCTCAGTAGAGGGTTGGTGGGCACCAGCATTGTGAGACTCAGCCAGCAGAATGCCCTGCTTGGGATCATTTAATCTGCTTTATAGTAACGCTATATACTCACAGACTCTGTGTCTCCAATGGAAGATGTTGATTGGAATATGTTAAATAATAGCAACCATCCCAACTGTAGTGATCTCCTGTATTTAAAACACAGGTTTACATGCTTCATAAATTTCAGTGTTTGTAATTATACGATATATATGAACAGAGTGAGTGAAAGAGCATATATATTACGTGAGGAAACAGCATTATCGATCCTGTATTATACAGTGCACGAGAAAATTAGTTAACCATACAGCTCATTGGTTTAAAGATGGCAGTAAAGTTTAAAGGCATCCTGTTGTGAAGTTAAATATAACAGCCATGACACAAATAGAACAATTGCTTTACCCGGATTTCCCTGGCAGCTAAGGAATTCATGGGCTGGATCCTGCCCCCAGCAGGCTGCTGCAGACCCAAAATAACCACCTTGGAACACGTGGAGTTACTCCAGATTTACACCAGAGTAGCTGGACTTGGAACTTGGATCCAGAGGTTTAAATAAGGCTTATGTAATAAAAAGGGAAATTCATAATTGTTCCCTGTGGAGCTGGAAGGCAAGGTGAGAGCTGTATCTGCTTATATCAGAAACGGAGTTCACAGAAATGGACTCTAGCTCCTCATCAAGAGCGATTTTATCTTAAAGAGTTGTTGGGGTTTTTTTAAATTAAAGCAGATCAGAATAAGCAAAACAATTTAATAACAGAGGTTCTCCTGGGAGTAAAACGCTACTCTACCACAGGGTTCTCCATTTTCAGTCAATTCCATTTGTGTTCCAGCTTTTAGATCACTTCTACCTGGAGGGGAGGCTGGCTGCTGTGGGAGGAGGGCTGGCACACCACAAGTTGCAGGTCTGGTGTGGATCTTGGTGCACGGCAAAAATGGAAATGTCACAGGAAGCAGTGAGACTTCCAAGCCAGAAACTGTATGTCCCAGGTCTCACTCCTGTATATACCAGGCCTTTGCTTTGCGACTTTCAACATGTCACTTACCATTTCTTCTCCCACAGAGGTGCGAGATGGATGGGGACTACAGAGGGGAAACAGGGTCTAAGCATTCCACATTGTTGAAGATCTGCTGTTTCCCTAAGAGAAAATTCTACAAAAATATAGAGCGAAATCATAGCACTTCACAATGACCAGTCCTCTGGAGCCATCAATGGTTCTACACCAGGCTGCTAGCTACATGCAGTCGGGAAGGGGAGTGGAGCAGTGGCAGTGAACAGAAAATACAAGGAATTGCAGAAATACAGGGTAAGAAGATGGAAAAAATAATTCTGCATTTAATTTCTCTCCCCCCATTTCATACAAATGTGATCTAATTTAATTTCAAAGAAATCTCTCTCCTGAATGCTTCGAAAAGGTTAAAATGCAATTTTCTGAAACTAAGTTATTAGATAGAGGAATATTAACCTTTGAGCCCCATAGACTTTTACTCTTTTTTATCTCCTTTTCATTTTTGTTTGTGGGTCTATTCATTTTTTTGTGATCTTCGCCACGTTGCTAGGTAACAGGCACTTAGCGTGCAGGCATGTTGGTCTATCTGTCTCTCGGCTTAGTCTGTCTGGTCCAGGCTACCCACTTCCCTAGTGCTCGCTGTCGGCAATGCAGTCCCTCACAAAAAGCATTTATCACAGCCTTGCACAGTAATGGCCACTCAGTGGAGGGGAAATTGAGCTGACCTGAAGGCCAAAGCTGTTAGGGAGACTGGTGGGAAGGGTAAAAGGGTCACAGTACCCTTTTCCCACCCACTTAGTGGGCAGTAAGCAATAGAACAGCAGTGCCACTGTTTTCACTAACATATCCTGAGGCTTTGCACCTGAAATAAATGTTTGTTTGACATTAACAATAAAAAAAAAATAAAAATCTGGTTTCCTCACAGAAACTGGTTATGCTATTTAAACTTCAGCAAGGTAGGGGTAGAGTGGGGAGAATGGCTTAAGATGTGATTTGTTGTGCATTTCAGACAATATAATTATTTCCTTTTGATAGCAATAACTCTTATATGTTTCCCATCCTCTTCAATTGAGAGAAGGCAGGAACCACATCACCGAAACAGTAAGTCTTTTGTTTCCTTTGGGTCAAAAGCAACACCTACCATGAGTACTTAAAAAAACGAGTTCTGTTGACAAATCAAATATATAAATAAATAAATTGTGCCACCCCAAAAGCCACCTAAATACAAGCACAGTCTGATTTATACTTCTGAGAGTTATTGCATAGAAGCATTTTCTAACGCTAATCCAGGTGGTTCTTTCAGGCTGATGTAGAAACATTTACAAAATGAGAGACAAACTATTTTCCAATAAAAAACAGAGATGGGAAAAAAAATGGAGAGGCATTACTCCATCTCTGTTTTCTCTAAATAAGCTAAATCTCCAATTTCTTCTAGAGATTATATGTTTTCAGAAGAGCTGTAGAACTAAAGTCTTAAAGGAAATAAAGAGCCTGGCTTTCTGAACATATTTTTAAAACCCTTATGTATTTACCTTGGTACATTACTTTTACACAGGGATCCTGGGCTATACGTCAACCCCTCACACACAACAAGGCATTCTCAAGTAACACTCTTCACCATTAGATACTTACTGAGAACTTTAGCTGGTGTCAGCAAAGATCAGGATTTGGTGTCTATTAATTAGTAAAACATCATTGTTTATATTTCTTTTTTTCTTATAGATATGCAGAACTGTTAGAATCATAATAAGGTTTCTGCTGCTGTATCCACTGTTCTCAAACAACAATATTTAACCAACAAAAAGAGACCAAGTCAATCTCAGTTTTAGTGATTCCCAGGAAAGTCATCAAATAAAAATGTGAACTTTAAAATTGATCAGGATTAATTTCACTGACACTGTATCATAACATATACCTCTTTGGAGACTCATTTCTTGGGCTGCAGATGCAAAGAAAGCGAGAAAAGAAATAAATCAGAATACAATAAGGCAATTAGACTTCTGCCATTGATAGAATACTAAAAATGTCTGATTTATCAAAGCATTAACAAACAGAAGTAAACACAAGATGTATATTTTCCTGCAAAATACCTGGTTAGGAAAAATAAAATAATAACAACCAAGACCATGTTTGTCAATAAATTTAATTTCTCAATATTGTACCTTTCAATGTGGAATGCTATTTCAGCTGCTTAATTTCAAGAGCACAGCAATACAAGATGATTTATCGCATGAATACCAATGCAGTAAAAATCCTATTCTCATCTCTATGAAATTGTCTTGCTCAGAAGAGAAAATTCTCCCTTATACACTATTACATGCATATTAAGGATAAAATATTAAATATTTACATGCACACACATACACGCATACCAATCTAATTTCACAAATGTTATATTGAATTTGGGTGTGATTATGAGAGATTCCTTTAAAACCCAATGATTTGGAGCTCTGCAGGATTTACTAGAGATCTAGATAGTGGTAATACTCCTCATAATGTTACTAAAGGCATGAAACACGTATTTCACAGTTGTTCTGTTATAATAATACAATGAAAACAGTTTTATTTCCTATTTCTGGCTACAGTGAGGTAGAATCTAAATGATCTGATGTACTGCTGGCTCATGTATCATATTTAGGCTGCTTACTGTACTTGAACACCTGCAAAGGTGGCAAAAGTGCAGTTCTGATAGTGTTGTCTTAAACATCTGAACAGAGTAAAGTCTTAATCTGGAAAGAAGATGAGAAAGAAGAAATATCTGACATCAGAGGGAACAATTTCACCTTCAAAATGGGGGAAGGGAATAGCCCTCAAACAGGATCCCTACAAGGAATTCTCCTGTCATTACTTATCGATCACCATGGTATCCAAACACCATGAGGGCATCTGAGCATCTGTAGAGAATTTCTAAGACTTCCAAAAAAAGGTTTCTCCCTCAGAACAAACACAAAGCTTTTCAGAAGAAGGAGCAAGACTAAAGGAAATAAATTATTTTAGACAGAAAAGTGAAGGGTAGGAACTCAAGGAAAAGCTAGTTAAAATATGAGGTAATATTCCTATAAATGTCTGAGCTACTGTTGGTCAAAAATCTGAATTTTAATTTATTTTTAAATTAAAAATAAGTGAGAAATCAGATAACAGAAATAATGTTTAATGAGATATTTAACAGATAAACTTGCAGTACAGTACCAGCATAATACAGATGGGGCAAAATTCTCCATCAAATCTACAGGATGAATTTTCCAACCAATGTTCAAAACTGGATATCCTATCACTTCCTTGTTCAGAAAACAAATTGCATACTTTATAGTCTGATCTAACACATGCATAACTGAAAATTTCCCTAAACAAACAGAAGAGCCAATTTCAAAAGCCAATCTTCCAATTATTAATTTAAGAAGACTACTCTTTTACCAATTTGAGTATAACTGATCGGACTATAACAGATAGATCCATTATCTATAAACCACAATAGAAAAGTTATCTCTGAAGCTAGAGAGGGTCCATAAGGAACAGAGACTATGACATAATGTATCTTAAACAGGAGATTATAAGGACGGCATAGCACAAGTGTTTAACTACTTTCCTATTCTAGCATTTATTAATCATAATCCTCCAGGAAACCAGATCACATGTCTTGAAACACCCTGGCCTAGTCACTTACTTATAGCAGATCTGGTAAGAACAGCAGAATTTTTTGAGCATAGTACCAAGTTAACTCCAAAAAGCTATTTTAAAAAGAAGAAGAATCATACAGACCTTAAAACAAAGCTATCGTACTTTCCCCTTTTCCTCCTGTTATCCGTTCCTGGAACTACAGCATATTGTCTCTTATCAGGAACCAACATGAAAAAGGAAATTACACGGCTGTCTAAAGTTATGTCTTCACTATAAAAGAATCTTTTACTGCAGCTTTGCATTGATGGTTCTCTTGATGTTACAATGTAAGCAAAGAGAAGGCCTGGTAGTTTTCTGTTGGTGTAACTTGTACAGGTCAACCTCAAGGGGTGGGAGAAACAACCACAGCCAACTGCACTAGGATCATAATAACATCTCAGCGTCTCCTGCAATTATCTCTTACCTTATCTGCAGAAAAAAATGTGCTTTAAAGACCTAGGTTTTTACTGAAAAATAAAATTATGAAGAAAATGTGGGAAACATTAAAGGAAGTCACGAAACAAGGTCTATCTTAAAGTGAAAAGAGCCTGATGTAACAGTTTTTTTAGAAGTACGATTGGCTCTTATTTACCTTATTAGGTTAACATAATTAAAACCTAATAATTAAGCACAGATGCTGCTAATGATTCATTGTTATCACTTCAGAGAAAAAGCAAAGAGACAAACCTGTTCTTTCCATATCTGCTGTTCTCATCACTACTTTTTGCACCTGGATTTCCCTCCTTCCTAAATATTAGTCTCAACTGGTTTATGGTTACCAATCCTCCTCACCATTGCTTCTCACTAGCAAAAAGACTGGCATGTTTCCAAGCAGCTTCTACAACGTGTTATTATTTCATCATGTAACAATTATGACAGACAGAAAATTTGAGCGCATTTTACATCAAACTAAAATAAACTGAAATAACCTAGACAGGATTACAATAGGAGCAGCAAGGACATTCTGAAGCCCAAGTCATCACTTCACAACTCAGAATATTCTCCGCATCAGTGAGGGGCTCAGTTCCCACTAAACACCAAGACCTGGTTACCTAATTATTGTTTGTCCCATTAAAGAAGTCCCAGAAGATACCAGCACCTCTGAACCACGAATTCTTCAAATCATGAGTATTTAATTATTAGATGTAGAATTATTTACTAAGGAAGAATTTACCAACTATAAGAGAAGGCAGCAGTCCACACCCACTGATCCTCCAAGGAAACCTGGTGCTCAAGTGATGTCCTTGAAGTGACGTCCAGTGTTCCTAAAGCAGAATAAAATCAAGTGGCAAGAGTGGTCCCCATCCTTACCTGTCACACCTTGCCACCTGTGCTCTTATCTCACAAATAACCAACCCTATTGTTCAGACTGTTCAGCTGCTTCAGAAACAACTTCTCACATGCTTCAACTTAGAAACTAAACCAACAGAAATATATGTTAATTTATTTTAATACATTAAAACTTCAGCAGTCCAGAAGCTGTTTTGCCATCAGCTGGGCTGACCCTGCAGCACAGCCAAAATCTCCAAAAAGAAACCAGTGCAGGCACGTGGGAAAGGAGGCTCAGAAATCCCAATGCAAGATCTTTCCACTGCCTTAAGTAACTATTTTAGGCATCCTCATCCTAAAACTGTGAACTATATCTCTTTATCAACAACTCTTTTTACAAGCCTTTTCTATAAAACTTCTGTCAACCTTTGATGAGGCCCTTAGATCTACTGCACTAAAGATGTTTAATTATCATTACAAATGACAGGCTTGTTCCGTAGTTCTGTAGTTCTCCACCCGCAACTCTCATTTCTGTCACAGAGCTTTACACACAAACCCACATAGCTTCAGGCTTGTTTGTCCTGAACGTCTTCTGGGAAGAGGTGAAGACAGGGGAGAGGATCTGCCTCATCACACTCCAAGCACATTTGGAGAAAGGAAGAAGCCACAGCCTTTATTCCATTAACACAGCATGTGGCGGCCACTTTGCAGTAGCAATCACTTTTAAAAACCAACAGGATTGCAAACCAACTTGCAACAGAAGCTCAAGAAAGTTCAGCATTCTCCACTGCACATTAGTTAATGCTAGAAAAATACAGCTGTCGGTTCTCACAGAACAGCTGAGATTTGCTAGCTCTTAATGAAATACAAGCTGCATTAACACAAGGCATGTTAAAACTGTCAGTTCAAATATGTGTTACTAAAACAGTCAGTAGTAAGCTTCACTTGTTCGATAGGCTGTTTACAGACTTACATACCACAAGTCCAAGTTAATGTGAATAAAAACTGAAACTAAAGTATGACTGATATCCTTTTGATGTGGCTTATGTGTGCACTTTCCTTTTATAGCAGATGGATATTTTTCTTGTAGGAGATTAAGCCATAAATTGGAGAACATTTTCCTTGACGTTTGCCACTATGGTCCTGACCGAAACGAATGTGAAAAATGAGTGTGAATGTTTTTTTTAAAATTAAATTACTTGTCTTTGTGCTCCTTGAAGTTTGTGGATGCTGAGTAACGCTGTGCTATGCCCTGCATTCTCTTCATAGGTTCTATGGTGGCTAAATTAATTACAAGACAAGCCTTTGGAATTAAGTGTATTTTAAGTTCAGAGGCATCTGTTTAGAGTCTTCTAATAGCTCCAGCCCCTTTGGAAATATACTTGTTAGTATGAGTGGTATAATTTTCATTTCCGCTGGCATGGTTATAGTAGGACTTCTTTAGTTTCAGACACACTTCATTTGACCTATCAAGGGCATAAACTCTGAAGATGTTCTCTCACGATTTTTGTTTTTCTAGGAGATAGAAGTGAAAAGATTCATTTCAATATACCCTAAGTAATAGAAGAATGTTGCTCCTGCGGTTATTCTCTTTAAATACCGGTATGATTATTTTTTTTTTTAAATAAAGAAATGCAAGAGAAAAAAATGCCTTCAAGATTACAGAAACCTGTAAGAACAATGTATCTGTCTTCCCTGTAATTGGTGCAAAAATAAAACGTGTAAAAAAAGTATTAAATATCAAATTCATTAAATGGAACGGTAGCAATAATAAGTGGGGATAAATTGGAACTAAAACTCAGACTTCAGGAGGCTTGAATTCAGAGCAGGAGTAGATTTTGCTCTCTAAAATGATAGAACTTTGGTTTTAGTTTATAATTATATTTTGAAAGTGCTGCAGGTGGATATCTGCTCCACCGTTAACATCCATGGGTTGCAGGGGACAGCTGGCCTCAACATGGTCTTCACCATGTGCTATAGGGGAATCTCTGCTCCAGCACCTGGAGCACCTCTTCTCCCTGCTTCTTCAAACACCTTGGTGTCTGCAGAGCTGTTACTTTGACATATTCTCACTTACCTCTTCAGCTGCAACTCCTGCTGGTCACCAACTTTTTCCTCTTCTTAAACAGAGGTGCCACCTTCATCACTGATGGGCTCAGCCTTGGTCAGAGGTGGGTCCATCTTGGAGCCAGCTGATATTGGCTCTGTTGGACATGGGGGGAGCTTCTAGCAGCTTCTCATAAAAGCCAGCCCTGTAGCCCTCCTGCTACCAAAACCTTGACACACAAATTCAATACCTACTGCCATGTACTTCCATCTGCAGAAATTTGAAACCCCTCATTACGATACAGTTACTCTACTGTGTAAACTGGACACAGTTTAAAATGTCATCAGCTGAAAGTGAAATGCCAAAGTATACAGGATTTAAAAGGTCCTCAGCCATCAAGGACTGTGACCAAACCAGACACATCTTAGATTAAACATGTCAGCTAGCTAGGATACTTGTCATTGAAAGCATATCTCTTGTGCAGACCCCAGGGTGCTCAGAGTGACAGGAGACTGCTTGCAGCGCTTTCCCTCATTTCCACACTTTCCATTGTTTGGTTGTTGTAAGCATATCACTAACTTAAAATTAATTTCCTGACATTCATTTGGGTCTCCAAGCTGCACTCTTCCATTACCTTCCTTTCCCCATCTAAATTATTGTTATGTATTTACCACCTTACCTTCACTTTAATAAGGTTTTTTTGTCTGGGAATTATATTGTGATGACAGCCAGAGCATAGTTAGGTGGTTCTGTACAGAGAGTACACAGCAAATCTGTATGTACTGTAAATTTTTCTATGGGTTGTATTAATATTCTGCATATACCCTATCAAACCACAATCTTACAGTATTATTCATTCCTAAAGCACTGCTCATCCACGTTTTGCATTAGCTTTTTCCTCAAAAACTTAGCAGGTAGAGTAAACTAAACTGATGTGAAAAAGCTCTGTTCATTGGAATCTAGGGAAAAAATAAATTGTGTTGGCACATTTTATTGTGTTTCTGAACAAAGCAATAAGGCTCCAACCTTAGCTGAGAATAGCTGGAATTTTGGAACTCACTGAAAAAGTTTTCTCATGGAAGATGGATTAAATGGATCATTTTTTCCTAGATGGAGTGCACTTCAGGCTCATTTTGCTTTGTAATTAAGAAGAAAGCCAGAAACATCATTTACACATTAAGAATTTAATAGATATATTTTTCTAGCTTTATGCATTAGCACAGGACAGCCCATTAATGAAATAAGTCTTCCTTCAGGGTCAATTTAGATGGGCTGTAATCTTCTGCAAATATATTGCAAATGAGGATCATTTAATGATCTTAAAACTAACTGCCAGAAAGGATTGTTATAACTCTCTAGACAACAAAAAAGCGTTTTGGCATGGCTTGTAGTACCTTTGCAATTAGCAAATGTTTAATTTCAACCTACCACATCACAAAATTGAAAATATTATCTTCCGTGGAGGTGAGTTTCAGACTCTCTGACCTAGGAGGTTAATTCTGAGAGAGGAAAAGCCTGTGGTTGTGTTTGTCAGTCAATAAAACAACAGCTCCAGCCCTCTTCACAAATCTGGATGCCACAGTTTGACATCCAAATCCCACCTCTGTATGATAAGATCCTGACATACAAGGAAACCCTAAATGAAAGGGGTTTGTAAAAGCAGCAGTAAATGGGTGAGGAGCATGAGTATTTTACTCAGGCTACAATTAGTAACTCTACCTCTGGTTAACGGGACTGCCATATATTTTCTAAGTAGTCACACAAAAGCACTGCTCTCTCTTCCACTTTGTGCTCTGTCTGTGTCAATGATGTCTTCTATTTCCCCATGTATCCCTATGCTATCTTAATGCAATTGTATTTTGTGCTCCAAACTATGGTAGACAGATTATCACGAATTTAGGAAAAATAGACGACTTCAGGGACTCTGCGTGTTTTGTAGCTCACAGAACAGTCCCTCAAGTTTAACTGCTTTACAAGTCTTTGCTGATACTGTAGTATCATATCTGATATTTCATCCTGAAGTCCTTAATAGTGTAATAGCAAACAGAGCACCTTGCTAAAGGATTTGGACACCAGAGTGAAGTGTTTATATTTCAAAATTGGACTCGTGGAGTTTGTATAACGAACCATCAAACTGCTATCGACTCACACCTTAGGAAACATGCCATGCACTTAATTCACAAATACAGCTTGTATGCACACTACTAGCTTCAACATTGAGCCCTGTTAACAACAAACACTGAGAACTGCTTTCTCTTTTTCTTGATAACACGATTCTGACACAGACTTTCACTCTGCCCATGAGAAACGGTACCCACTGACAGCCTGACTCCAGCAACATCTGGTAGCTAAGCATGAATGATAAAATGTAAAACTTGGATTGTGAACAAATCATGATTTTTTGCATCTTTACAATTTACACAACATCCTTCTTTCTACCTCATTTTTCTAACAGGCACAGAGATGCACCTTCAGCCAACAGATTAGCTGGAGTGATTCAGCAGCCTAAGCAAGGAGGAATTCATACGCCTTTCCCAGACTGATCTACAGTCTTTTGGGCAGTTTTTCTAAGGTGGCTTACTCAAATAAATGAGCAGTTTGCTAGCTCCATTTCGAAAAGCTGGTCTCTAGAACATTTCTGATTTCTTGTACAGTAAAAACATCGGAACGAATTTTATATTTGTATAAGAAACACACTCTTCGTTCTAAAAAAGGTTTCTAATCCGTCTTCAGGGTTATTAGTAAAAATAAGTAATTTTTGTATTTTGTCTTCCTTCTTTCCTTTCTTTCCAAATCACTTGCAGGCATTACTTTCAGTCGATTCACATTTACTCATTTTGTGTTTCATACACTAAGAGAAGCATTTTTTTCTAAATGGAAGTGGAGTAATGGTTGTTTGTGCATGGTTGGGGGTTTTACCAATGATTTTGACACAGGCCTATTCAGGTCAACAACAAATATTAATGCAAATTTTAACTTAAGCTTACATAAATCTGTCTTGGTGCATCTAATGGAAATACCAGAGTTCAGGAATCTGCAAGTTAAGGAGTTTGTGCCACCAGCAAGAGGCCCAGAGTTTTTGTTTTGCTGTGAGAGTAACATTTGGCTGACTTAAAGTTTTGTTTTAAAAAGAATAATGCAGTAAACTTTCCCAAATTCTGACAGGTTTTTTTAGCTCCTTTCACCATCTGAGAAGACACTACATTCATCTGCAGCAAGGTACTACTGAGTGCAGTATCTCTACAAGATCTGGCCAATATGAAACAAATTTGGCTCTCAGTTTCAAAAAGAGGGTTGTCTACTGACCAGTGTAATAAAACCTCAATTAAGGAAGAGTTTGTGGGAACAACTCATAATCAATTTCTTCTCTAAGATCTTTTAATCTTTGTTATGTGTACACTGTTAAAAGTGCAAGATTTACACGCAAATGAAATGGCAATCATTCCAGTGAAAACTATTTGCCAGCATGACTGCTTTAATTCACTGGCTGAAGCTCTAAGGAGTAGCAGAGCTTTAAAAACGGGTTTGAGACATAGTGTGTATTGTTGTGATCAATTGATCTCCGTAAGGAAGAAAACCTCTGAGGCAAACTGGAGGCATTCTGTGCTTCCCTCTGTTTTATTGCACAACCTTAGACACAAAGTGTAAAAAAGGTCAAGACATCATGTAGGCTTTTCCATTAAGCAGCAGAACACTAATTAGTTTTACTGACAATGAGGTTTTGTGCTTGTGTTCTAATATTTTGATGTTTAGTTTTGCTTGAAAACAAAGTCTAACATGATACAAAGCCTCTTCTATTCTCTGTTGTCTTTTCCTTAACATTATTTTAAAACTTATCACATGTTGTCCAGCTTGAGTGCTAAGTGCTCCATTGCTTCGGTTTTAAGTAATGCGCCTACTTCAAACAGAATAAAAAAGCAAAATCTAGCAGGCCATCGTCTTCCTCTCTGAAGTGGCATTTGTAGAAAACATCAGGCAGTAATTGTTTCCCCCAGCCCTGTCTCTGAAGTTTGTCCTGCTGATAGCTAGCTGGCTGCAGCACTCTCTCTGGGTATTCAACTCACTGCACTCAAGACACATTTTTGCTTCTTTTACCCAAAGATATGTTCTCAAATTATAATGATGAGGGACCCTGCCTAAACAACAGGAAAACTTGTTGGTAGGCTTTTGCAACTGAATGATATTTTATGACCACTTTTTGGTTCTAGATAATACTAGTAATTAATTGCATTAATTTGAACTCTAGCTTACTGCCTCTATCTGTGTATGTTAGAAACAAAGACCAACCTTGGTGAGCTCTAAATGTTCCCACCCACAAAACAGTCACTCGTCTGATTAAAATACAGTTGGTTGACTGCTTTTTTGTAAAAAGTTAAAAATATGTGCAAATGTAATCCAGATTAAGGTCTATTAATATTGTGGTTCTCCAACTGATGTGAACGCACAGTGCCTACCCCAGTGAAATGCTTATTTCATCAGTCATTAATGGGATAGAAGCATTATGTAGGAATAGGAATAAGAATAAGAATAAGAATAAGAATAAGAATAAGAATAAGAATAAGAATAAGAATAAGAATAAGAATAAGAATAAGAATAAGAATAAGAATAAGAATGTATCGCTACTAAATTATATCCCACTGCTTAAAATACATCCATGCTGCACATTCTGGGAAGAGACACGCTGACTCTGACTATGCTGTGAATCAGTCAAGTGCTTCAAGACAACTTTTGCCCAAATGCAAATTCAGTTTATTTAGCCAGGCACAATACTGTGTCCATGCCATTGCAAGGCTCTTGATTGATTGGAAGAGAAGGCAGACTGAATGCTTGCCTGCCCAGAATGTACTGTGGAAAAATAACCTCCATTTTTGGCACAGAAGTGCTATTTCATTCAAAACAATGATACTGTTAAAAGTACAACAGTTAGGAATGAGAGCATTGCACAGCCATACTCTAAAGCTCAATTCAGCAGCCACATGACAGCAGCTGTAATGGCAGGAGTTCAAAGGTCTAAAGAGCTCAAAGAAGGAAGCCAAAAGCTACTGCAGAGAAGTATTTTGTCATAATTAGTATCCTGAAGCACCCAAGCAAATAAAGCTGGTAAAAAAAATATGTGCTCTTTCTTCACTTTCTAGGAGAAAAGGGGAAGGGGGAAGAAAACAGATTAAGTCATACATAATAAAACAAGAGGGCGAATATAACCATTTTGTTCTACTTTAATCACAAATCAACTACAATGGAGCACTTACGCTGATGCTTCCCACTACTACTCTCCCTTTCCTGCCAATGCCAACAGTAATGAACTGGGTGCCAAAAATTATCAGTCAGGGACTCCATTTTAAAGAGAAGTACTGCTCTACAGTGA
This sequence comes from Dromococcyx pavoninus, assembly GCA_033558185.1. Lineage (NCBI taxonomy): Eukaryota > Metazoa > Chordata > Aves > Cuculiformes > Neomorphidae > Dromococcyx > Dromococcyx pavoninus. Next base: position 1,155,331 of record JAUMJL010000172.1, on the reverse strand, counting down.
GCAAGAATGGCAGAAACAAGGCTGGATTATTCTTTGGTAGTTTGGAAGAAAATAGCCCAAGCAGTAAAGCTCTAATCAAATCCAGCTTTCCTCAAATTTGGCAGCTTTCATTTTCCAGATTCTGGGTTTAAGGGAGTTCCAACGTGCAGTTTTCAACAAAGACCCAGAACAGGATTCCTGCACCCTGGCCCAGTGGGACATTTGGATCCTCAGGTGGAGCCAGATCACCGTCAATGCACAGGACCTTCTGAGTATGTATTCCCTGGACTAACATGTCGGCTGCGTCCTCCCAACTTCTTATCTGGTCAAACCAAACTGGTACATCTGGGGGTCCTGGGATGACAACAGTCCTCTGCGTAAGAACATAAGAAGGGACACTGGGGTGAAACAGCACATGTCCAAGGCCATCTTTGCAGAAGGACTATGGAAATGCTACAGCACTGCCTGACAGAACATTAACTGACAGCACTGTGGAGGAATCTGGGGCTAATGAGAAGCAAAAATTTCTCTAACTTGCTTTGAGAGTCCAGGCTTGGGCTTTGGTGGAACATGGAGTGTACAATCCAGTCTGCACTGGGCAGCTGTGGGCCCACTGTAATGTACTACAAAGTAAATGGTACAAGCTAAAAATTCTCTGTTGAACAGAAGAGTAAGTTTTACCCAGTTCTACAAGTGTCTGTAAGAAATAAAGGCAGTATAAAGGTCTTTCAGCTCCTGATACAGCAGTCTGGAATATTACATAAGCAAGAGGAAAAGGACAGATTCTGTGCTGTAGGTGTTGTAACACAATAGTAGTTCCTACGCTTAGTATTAACTCCGTCTCGTTTTACAACTGAGTCCTAATCAAGCCCATAAAATTTAGCATCCACATGCCCTGCTACCTTTATTTCTATTGAGTAGCCCCTTCTATGTGAGTAGGTTTGAGATCATCAAAGGTAACACTCGGATAGCAACCCACTATGCGACAAGAGTCAGAATTGTGCCTGGCAGTGTGGTTGAAAATGTCATCAGACCTATCCGTTCCTAGAAGGAGAAAGGATGTTCAACTCTGTGCTCTTTTTGTTTATCTGCATATTCAGCTTAGCTAATCTCACATGGAATTCAGGAATGGGCTACTGTTTGTTGGGGGTTGTGTGAAATCTCCTGCTTGTTTTTATTCACTGTGTACATTGGAAGCAATACAGCAAATCATTTTGGAAGGACATGGTTATTAGTGCATTCTGATACACAGTGTGTCTTGTTACACTACTCAATATTTTTAATTACTTGCCTTGACTAGTGAGACAAAATTTAAAGTCAAGTTTCAAGTGATCCTTTTTATTGGACTAATGCAGCAATATTGACAGTCATGCTTTAGGGACATACAAAACTCCCGTGCAGGTCAGGAAGAGGTTGACTCTAAAGAATGGATTCCTATACCCAGAAAGCTAGTTTGTCAATAGTGTACAGTTAGTCCAATAAAAGGGATTACTCAAACATTGGCTCTACACGTAGTCTATAAAGAAAATATCTGAGCTTTTTAGTCAACACGTTTATGACTTTTAGTATGTCCATTTTGTGATGAATCACTACAGACTTGAGGGTTGCACTAAGGAAACTGTAGTTGCATCCTGACTACCAAAAAAACCCCAACTGAACAAACAGTGGGTCCACTGCTTTCCTTGCTCGTCATTAAGGTAGTCTTCTGTAGTTTAAGGAAGTTGCATTGATTTGCACCAGCTGAGACTCTGCCCACAGACTCACAGTGTTAGTGTTCGTGTGCTGCTCTTTAGAAAGAATATAATAAGACATTCAAACTACAAAACCCAAAGAAATTCACTGTCACAGTAGAGCTGTACCCACTTGCATCAAATCTGGATTGGCTTGGTTATGATGTTTAGTACTTAGGAAGGGCAGCACACTCTTTTTCACCCTGTATTTTTATTTGCACTAGGTAGTACTGGCAGCACCCAGAGGATATGAGGGTACAAGACCCTGAACAAAGTGTTTGTAGCCTGTGGCTCCGCAACCTGCTCTTGGTGGTTGGGTCTCCATACTCGCACAGTGCTCTGGTGATTTAGATCAGCTCAGAAACCTGCTGGCACTAAGCAACTTGCAGAAAGTACCAAAGATAAGAACAGGTATTTCCCAGATTCAAAAAGTGCCACACTGCATTCCTGTTGCTTGTTAATTCCAAAATATAAAGAAGCAAGAATCTGTTTACCTCCCAATGCACGTAAAAGTCAAACCACCCAAAACATGGCAGTGACTGAAGTCACACTAGCAGAGACCAAACTGGAAGACAAGAGGCCATCACCCACTTAGACTACAAGAGCGTGTTTCATTTCTTACAATCCCCAAGTGAAACCTTCACAGCCAAAATGAATTTGGTAATGGAGTTACAAGAACCTGAAAATATAGCTTTTATAAGGTAACATAAACCCTAACACAACTTTAATTATAGTGACACAATCTCTGTGCTATAAATAATGACATCTTTGACCAATATGATGCATAGTAACATGAAAAGTGATGTAACATAAGCAATGTCACTGGTAAATGTTAAAGGGGAACACATTGTTCTCAGATAGAATACCCACTATCAATTCAGACAGCACATATCTGGTCTAGATTTATGGTAGTGAATAATAGCGTCATGAATGCTAAAGTGTCTGTGGCTTTCAAACGGTTTGGCAAATCTGTACATCAGAATCAGTTTGAAAAGGAAGTACAACCCATCCTCTGAGATGACTGCAATTAGAATAACATACTAGAAATAGAATAACATACTACTATAGAATAACATACATCACAACTAGGATAACATCCTTTTAACATGTTTTTTAAGTAAGTGCCTGCATCTTTTATGTTTTAAATAAACACAGTGGGAAATGACATTATACATGGACTGAAATATCTGAAAGAGGCAAGATCCATGCATCAGTGAAAGTAGGATAGTCTTTAATAAGATGGAGATTATTCAATACCTAGAGAAAATATTAAGGTTCTTCCTTCAAAATTTAGCAAACATTTGTCATCTAGTTAAAAACACAGCTGTCCCTCAAAACTGTAGATGTAATTGTTGTATCAACTTTTCAGTTCTCACGCACTTGCAAAATGCCAGGTTATGGCATTCAGGCATGAACCACTCATGTTAAGCACGTATTTAAGTTAAGGCAAAATATCTACATTATTCCTGAGTCCCTGAACTCAATGGAATGTACACATATGCTTAAGTACCTACTTCAGTTATAGCCTGAATCAAGAATTTTGAAAATAATTTTGACAATCCCAGTGAAATGAACTCCTGTTCAAGGTAACAGGGATTTTTCTGGCTGAAAACAGAGTAAGATCTTCAGGATTTGGTCATCAGCCCAATACAGAGGTAATTTCCTCACTGCCTTTCACTCCTGGGGAGACTACAACCACTTCTGTGACATTTCTACTTCACAGGACACTTTGAAAACTGGAAAATAAATGTAGGATCCCAGTGAAATGTAGGCTGCCCTGGGACAGAAAAAGCCACCAATCAGTACTCAACACAGCAGACAGCTGCTGGAAAAGGAAACATTTTGTAATAGAAGTAATACTACACCTCATAAAATGGGCTGTGAAATACTGAATAACTAGATGACAGAGAAATGAAGAGACTGACTTAACACTTGACACAGTCTCAGTCACCTCCGATAGCTTCGGATAATCCTGTTTGCAGCAGAGACATCCTGCAAGATCACCGAAGGACATAAAGGTTACAGTGGGCTAAAATGCCCTTTTCCAGAGCCCCCCAACTCTTTCTGCCTCCTTCATTCTTTTAAGACTGTTATCTGGGTGATAAAAATAGCCAATTAATTTTTATTGGCCTTAGAACCTGGCCATGCTTCTGCTCTAGACACTTCAGATTACTGTGGAGAAAGCAAAACCTGAGTCAATTCACCGGGAGTTATAGACCTCTGTACTAACATGGCTTAGCCCTGAAGAGGAACCCATCCAGACAGATGTCCTGTAGCTCTGCTGTGCTGTTCCTGTATTTAAGCACTTCAGCGCCTTCCTAGCCAGGATATCAGGGAAGTGCTGAGGCATGGAAAGACTGAGAGAATATTGCAAAATCTAATTTTGTTTCAGAGGGATATATCCAAATAATGAAAGAATATGTCAAGATGAGTTTGCTTTTTAGGGGCTTTGGGCCTGATTCTTCATCAGTAAACATCAAGAATAACATCTTGAAGTAAAGAGAATTACACTAGTGTAAAAACAATGCTCTTCTGAAGCATGATCACACACAGATTACTGTAATCATGTAGTGATTCAAACCATACATAACTTTGCTATTTTGTATTAACATTTTTAACATGATTAAACAAAGCCCAAAGAACACAATGGCTCTGGTAAGAAAAATTATTTCTTGCACATACATTTTAAATTAAATGCAATGAGATTTTGTGATTCAGACCTTAGTAGGCACAAAATTTAGAATAACTCTGTTTATCTGTGCAAACTTTCCTTAGCCTGTTGCAACTCCAAATGTTTTAACTGTTACACATGGGTGTTTGGTAGAATATACTAAATAAAAAGTTTACAAAGACTTTATTTTTCTCCAACCTACAAAGGACTCCAAATCTTTACTGTTCAGCACAGCTGCCTAGAATAGGCACACTAGAGCTTTTGTCCAGTGAGTCAAACTGAGTGGGAGTGAATACCATTAACCCTTAAAACAGAATTGTCTTATTCTTTTGATTTTACTGGACACTGTAATATGTTTGTGGCCATATTTGGAACACATCCGGCTTGATCTAGAAGGATACAGGAATAATAGATGTCATTCAGATCATAATTAGCCATGTACTTGCAATAGCGGGATGTAAAGTAAAAGGAAAAACACTGAAAATGTTGTTTTTTTGGACTGTGACAAAGAGCTTTTTAAATGAGTTTGGGCATTTTTAGTGTATGACTCATGTCTGGAGATTTCTGCTATATTCCAGAATCCTTTAACTTTTGTGGGTTTTATTTCTGCCTTTGACAATGACATGCTAATAGCTCCAGGCTTCCTACTGCCTCTTTGTGCGTATTGCTCTCCTTTGTTTTCTGTAAGAGACAAAATGTCAGAATTTTAGATAGGGGATTTTGTGATCGTGGCAAGAGTTAAGGAAATTTTAGTGTATCCTATGATGACAGATTGGACCTTCTTCAGACACAGTTTTCAAATTTTATATTCTGTTTCTCTTTTTTTCATGACACTGTATCATAAACTCGGAGTAGGAACAAGGAAATATCACTTTAAGAGCCACTGATTTATCAACCATTTATGTAAGTAGAACATTTTTAATATTTTACCAAGGTTTTACACAAGACCAATAACCTGACTGAACAAGAACGACAGAGAGGACTGAGGCTGGACCCTGCCCCTCTGAAGTTCATGGGAGCAACATCATTTTCTTGTCATATGAGAGTCAGGGCCAAGACCATCCAGGTGGAAGTCAGCGCTTACAAAAGAGCACTCCACAACCAGAGACTTTGTAGGTTTGGCACCTCTAAGCCTGGTGCTGAAAACAACTGAAATCTCACTTTTCTTATGTAATCCTTATGCATTTATGTATCTACATTGATTCTTACGAAATCATAGAGTTGCATGCATTATTTCAGTTAATCCAATATAAATACACAGGTAATACAAATCTAAGCTTGAAATGTTAAGTGTCTGTAAGCGGGCTTTTGAAAACACACCTTAAATTCCATTTCAGAAATTATTTAGAACTCTGTGAACAGAAATATTCTTGGCTTTCCACAAGGTCCTGGCTCCTAACAGCCCACATTTCTCTGAAAATAAGTTGAAGTCCCTAAAATTTTTACACTACTTCCAAGCAGGAACCAGTGATCACTAGTACAGCTGATAGTATCAAACCATCCAGAGATCCAGGAATCTGGAACACAGCGCATTCTGACAGAGCCTAGAACTCGCTGTATCATTTTGGTATACAACTGCACTGCCTCAAACAAAATACCTCCTTCCTTTTGGGCAGGGTGGCTACACAGCATGCTGTCAGCATGCACATCAGCAGGAGCACCCCACAGGCATGCCCCTCCGTCCCACGCAGCACTGACTTTTGGCAAAAGAAAGCCCAGAAAGACAGTGATAAAGACATTAATGACTTTACAGTGGCATTTGATGGCAAAGAATTTTGATGACCAGTTATATCCACACTTGAAAGAAGGTCCAATTGCACATCGTAAGAAAAGAAAGGTGGATGTGAGAGAAAATGTAAAGGCCTAAAGTCTTTACTTACTGACATAACTCAGAAGTAATTCCCTTGTTGGCACTGAATTTACAGTGGTGTCAACATGATAGTGAAGATGTCTAAAGATGGCAGAGATGGATGAGCAGGAGGATGGCAACAGGATGTAGAATAAAGTGAGAACAGATGCATATAGGATGAGTGTAAAAATAGAACAAAACCCAGAGCCACAATTTTGCTGCAAGAGCAGCAAACTATTAATCGCAGCACTGGGGTGATGGAGCCTGCAACACCTGGGCAGCCACAGACATGCACCTTTGTGAATTTCACATTTCATGGCAGAAAAATCTGTACAAGCTCCTCCACATTTTGCTAAATGAAGGCTCTAACTGGTTATGTGATAGTAAGGAAGAATTCCTAACATCACAGTACTAAACGAAGAGTCTTCCAGAGATGTTAAATTGGATCTGACCATCATCTTGTAGGCTCCAAATGAAGCTGGCGAGAATGATTAAGAAAAAGCAATGTGAAGAAAGCCTAAAACATTCAGAGAGATAAAAAAAATTCCTCAGAGTAATTCTTTACCTATGTTTTGTTTTTTTCTTTCTTCTATCCAAACACTGGCTAGTAAAAAAGGTGATAAAATGGCCTGAAAACTTGCAGCCAGGTACTCTGGAAATCCAAGAATATGAAAGGTAGATTAAGGCTGAGGGACTGCAAGTGCTCAAGCTAAAGACTTCAAAAAGAAAAGGAAAAGGAAGAGAAGAGGGTATAATGTGCAGGAGGTAATACCACATACCTTGCCATCTTAACACCAAGGAACGTTAGTAGGTCTCAAGCTGCCTGTAGATCTGACATTCAAATTGGAGGTGTCTGTACTTACAGTTTTCTTGGATACACAGGACTCCTCACAGTGTTGCAGTTTCCTTTATTGATTAAAAACAGTCTAAGAAAAGCTAAGGCCTTGTTTTCACTACACTGTTACATTAGGGTACGATAAAGGTGCTACTCTTGTCCTGACTTTACTCAACACAAATCACAATTCAACTTACGACAGGATTTGTGCTCCAACTAATGAAGTGAGTCAGGGTATGACTGGGATGTAGGTGAATATTTCTCTCCTGGCTAAGAATACCACAGAAGCCCCAGGAGTGCTGCAATCTTCCATGCTTTCTGAAATTACCCTCTAATGGTAATTTTTGGGACCCTGTCTCTTTCCCAGCCAATCAGACATAACCTCTTAAGGCATAATTACCACATTTTGATATGGGAGCTTTGCCTTAGTATGCAACTGCCTGCACCTGTGTTTTCTATAGCTTCACTGTAGCTGGGTAAGCAAATAATATCTAGGGGTGAGACCCTTCCTCATAGCCCGTGGCTACGTGACCTGGCTACATGACCTGAGCCTTACCCTTCGGTTCCTTACTCATGGTTGCACTGTGACACCAATAAGATTTATGCTTTTGGGGTCAACACTTCAAATCAGCATGTTCTCATGACATCATACGAAGGCTCTCTGATGAAAGGATGCATAGGACTAGTCACCATCGGCAGCAGGACAGAATGTATTAGAGACATTAAGAAACCGGAGTCCCTTACTATGTACTGAGCCATTTAACAAGATGCTTTCCTCTACTCCAAAGTCTGTATCACAGGGCACTCAAGGAGCTGGGAAAGAGTTCATGAGACTAGGGAAGCTGACATAAGCTTGCACTGGTGGCCATGGTAACTCTTTCCATGCCTACAGCTCCAAAGAGGTAACAAGACTAGACCCAGGAGCAGCATAGTAAGAAACAAGCAAAAACCAAGACTGGCTGCCTAAGAAAAGAGAAAGCAATCCTTGACGATTAAAGACACATCACAGAAGAGGTCCATCCTTGCTTGCACAGGACCACACATTGCACAGGGTAGAAGACAGGCATTTAGAAATGCTAGAGGAAAAATTCACGGCATTTACTCTTCCTCCTTTGGCATGCAAAGATCTGATTTTAGGTAATTATATTCTCACATTCCCTTTCAGCCAAAATAAGCCCCGTTATCCCAGTTGCACTTTCGAGCCTCTACCTCCTCTCCTTCACCTTCTACTTTTACCTTCCCTTCACATTATTTTGTTAGCATGATATTATAAAGCTGTATTTGGCAAACTTAGGGAAAAAAAAGTGACATGAACTTTGTCACTGCGTCAGAGGACAGTAATTTATTTTCACTGTAGTTTTGCTGTATTACCTATTGCCCCATACTGAGTCAGGAGGTCAGCAGCAAATAACATACAATTTCAAAAATTAAATACAACAAAATATATAGGGGAAAAGTCAGTATTTTGTGGTCATTTGGGAAGTTAATAGTGGGCCCAAATAGGTTTCCTAGGACAAAATGTGTGTGATAGTCACTTTGTAATTTTTCAAAAATCAGTCAGTAGAAAAATGGATTTCATATCGCTGGTGAAACTAGGAGGAAGAAATGAAGTAGCTAAGAGAATGAAAGAGATAATGAAAACTCTTCCTATTGACGTTATTAAAGCATAAACAGAAAAGTAGGAGCCAAATTCTTTGCAGAGTACTGGAGAAATAAACACAAATAGAACAAGATTAAAACCAAACTGAATCAGGTGGGGAATGCAGTTAAGCTTCTGCAGATACCAGCACAAGAACAAACAAAGTGACTCATCTCCTACATGGCCAACTTTGACTCCTCAACCCAAACGATCAGGTCGCTGTTTGAAGGCAGATCAGCTGACAAACAGCCTTCAGTGGGGATCCAAAATGAGGTTCAACTGTTGTTAAAATACCTTAATTGATTTGCCAGAGCACACAGCTTAAGACAGTGAAGAAGCCAATGAAAATAAATGAATTAACTCTAATGACATCACAGACTTTGATGGGAAGTATCCCTAAGAGAAAATGATGAAAGAAAGAGAAGAGTTTCAATACTAGATCAGACCTATAGTCCATCCATTACTAGATATAAAATCCCTGTAACGGACATTTATGCAATAAAATACTCATAGGGGAAATTCCTAATACCAGGTGATTTTATTCTGAAGTACGAGGACTTGAATATTTCTTCCTTACCTAATGCATCTGCAGATGTTCTTATTCTTCATACCATGGCCTTTTATTTTTCTCCTTTTCTGCCTCACAGGGAACTACATAACTTAAGATACTGTATCTTCAAACTGCTTTTTTAGTTTTTAGTAGTGCTACATCCATGCAACAGTTTCCTTGTTTGAGTACTGGAACAAAAGTCAAACCAACCATTTTTTTCTTCGGTATCCATTTCACACAACAAATAACATCAGTCTTCTTGTTGAACTAAGCACTGAAACCACATTTTGGCTCCTACAGTATAGAACCTTCTAAGCTTCCAACAGTATTTACTGATTTTGGGGAGATCTTTGATATTTATGCTACACCTTTTTCAAAACATAGCAACTAGAAGGTCAAAAACAAAAATAGCACCTAGCATTGATATAATGTTGAGGATGATTATCCATTCCTTTCCAATTTTTTTTGACCAATCTTAGGCAGTGAAAAAACATTTTTACTACCACGTGCCCATACTATTACTTAAGTCTTCCTTGTGAGCACTTTTCTCCATGATACAAGAGAAAGCCATCAGATTCATTATAAAGAATAGTCCCTGACCCATTTTGCACTAAAAAGGAGACTGGTATCAAAATGAAAATGTAGGTCCCACCAAGCTTCACAGCTGTGGTCTTCTAAGCCATGTCCTACTTACTCATCATGATATAAAGAAGATTTCAGTTCTCCTTTGCAAAACACAAGAGTGTTTCTGTAACCTGGCTACTGATCTTGTGAGGAAAACTGAACACAGTTACGGCAGAAGTTACATTATCTGTGAAGACATACTCTTTAAATATTAGGAACCACACGTACAACATGATTTGACTAATGAGCCTGGCAGTTTGAATCCAGTATCATGCTATTTCAACTAAGATGTTATTCCTTCCTTCCAAAAGTGCTGTTGTTAAGTTATTGGAGAGGATCCAGGATATTTCATTCATATAGTTTCTTTGACCTAATTTGTTCCTAATTCCAGAACTAAATTCAGAACATTCAAGAGCAACTTGCATATTGCAAGGAGAAGTGAGAAAATACTTAACAGATCTTGTGACCAGCTTAAAGAGAGTTTAAAGGATGGAAGGGACAGATTCCTTCATCAATGGTAGCCTTCATCTTTCCTCACGGAAAGACTCCTTTGCAATCATTTCAGCAATAAGGAAATGGGATGTCTTTTTTACTAAACGATCTGTAATGCGTTTCATCTCCTATTTACAGTCAATAAGACATTCAAATGTACAGTCTATGATGGACTAGAAGTTTAAATAAGTAATTTGTTTAAGTAAGTATCACACAAATATTGTCCACAGCAAACAGAAAGAAGCCCTAGGAAGCTGATTTCCATATAAGGTCTCCAAAATTAATTAATGGCAAAAAGATTCTGTAAGACACAGTAAGGGTTCTCTCATCTACACACACACACATTTTATAAGGTCAAAGGGGACTGTCCTCTTGCATTACAATGGCCACAGGTCCTCCACACTGACTTCTCTAACAAGCATACCTTACTGTGTGAGCTGTAATCCATCTTTAAGGGGAATACTCAACCTTAATTCACAACTCATTTTTACAGTTTGATGAATTCAAACTTAGCACTAATGACAACAAAGTCTGTCAGAAGAACAGAACTCCAGATACCGTGTGACCGGGATGCCACAAAAATCACGTTGGAAGAAAAGATGATGTTAGAAATTTAAACCCTATTTTTATCATAAAATTTGATCTTGTATTTTTTTCAAACCTTGATTTTAACAAACTGTGGTCATGTATCACTGACTAACTCACATTTAGAAAACATTAAGCAGATGCACTGAAATAATTCTCAGTCTGTAACAGAAAAGTCAGTACTAGGTTTTGCATCTTTCTTAACTGCCATGTCCCAAGGGCAGTACAGGAGTCCAGATACTTTAGACCAATAAAGCTGAATGTATTGCAAAAACTTCAAGTCCTTACAGACAGCACGTTAAGTGGCAAGTTCTTAATACTTCATATCTGCAAGATACACATACAGTGACATCATGTGACAAGAGAAAACAAGAAATTAATGCAGACAGAATTTACAGGTATCATTCCAGCTAAAGGTCATAAGTAAAATCAATCTTAGATGGGAAGCAGATTTCCCATTACTGAAATATCCCTGGTATCTCATGACTGCAAGATTGCTCCGTACATCTCTAGTAATAAGGTTAACTCTGGCCAGTATGACTTATCATACCAAGAGTTATATAAGAATTATGTTCAGAGAGCAAAAGGTGCTGGAATATGCAGAAGATGCTACTTGTAGCAAAGAATATTAATTGTGTTGGGGTTGGTGGAAATGTGAGCAGATGAAAAGAAAGGAACTTTGAATTGCAGTGTCTCATCTAACAAAGTCAGAGTTTGAAGCATGTGAAAAACAAGACAACATCCTAGTGTATACTAGCAGGGGAGATCTGGTGGCAATGGCAGGAAAGAGAGTATATACACTATTTACACTATTTTTAAGTGTGAGTAACTTATTTAGTGCCAAGATAGCAAGGAGGTGTAGAATAAAACTGAATTTCATAGGCATAAGAAATTCTTTTCCAGAGAGGAAAAAGCACTCTAAACATAAAGAAGAAAGGGAACAAAACCATCATTCGATCGCATTGCTGTGCTCTGGCCATCATTAAGAAAAAGCAGTCTTGCAACAATGCAAAGACACAAAAGACAAATCCTGCATTATATGACAGTAAACAAGGAATGCGGGGGGGGGGGAAGAAAGATATAAAAGTAGATACTGTGTGCAACCACCAGGTGGTTGAGAAGTGTATGACATATGAGGAGCTTAGAAGATCAGCTGGCAGAGGGGATGATTGAGTGGATGCCAGCAGGGAAGAGGCCACATGAAAGACCAAATCCAAGAAACTGGGTCTATGTATCCAAAGCTCTAGGTGACAGCGTTAAAGTGCAATGAGATAAATGAATCAGCTCTCACGGCAGCAATGATGATGGATAAGATGGGACAGGATCAGCAGCCAAAGGAGTGTGAAAATTTCTAGAAATATTCAGAAATGCATCACAGAGGGGAGAGGGGAAGAAAGGGTACGAGAAGGAGCTGTTGGTTTACTTGGAAGGGATTATGTAACTCAAGCAACCAGATTTTATTTGCTGTCTCAGCAGTAATTTGCTTTATGGAGTTTGTTAATGACTTTGTATAATGCCACTAAATGGGAATGCTAGGGGAATATTAAGGGCTCCATCCCAGATGAGGTACGTTGTTTCTTTGACTCTCATGGGCAGGTACCTACGTGCAGTTCTTTATGGGGTGCTGAGCTCCATAATGGGCCTAAAGCCTTTCTGAGCTGCTTCAGGGGCTACAGTAAGGCTGACTGCCCCTGAAAACCAGAGGAATTTAACTGTGAAGAAAATAGCACATAAGCCTCGGCACTTGGCTTACTGAGTCTGAGGAGAATGAAGAACAATTTCTGTGTTTCAGTCTCTCTCAGGACAATGTTTCAAGTGAGAATAGAATAAAACTGCCAGTTCTCTATCTTCACAGCACCTTACCAAAAGTCTGTCTTATTCCAGAAACACCTTCACCTTTGTGTGTGAGCTACAGAGTACCCAAATGTAATGAGAAGTCCCCAAAACATTCTGCAGTCCCCAAAACATTTTGTTGAGTGAGGACAAAATCTCTGATTTTTTCATAATAATGTCAGCCTTCCCTCTGAGTCAGAACTCCAGTTGTTTTAAAAACAAAATCAAATAATGCAGTCCCATTCGAAAACAATTATTCTTGGCCAAATCCCAGAAGGTGTTGAGTACCTTCAACCCCTACTGTATTCATTAAGACTAAATATGCTTAATGTCGTACATGATCTTAGAGATTTTTCTTAAGTGTAAGAGCCAGATCCCCCACATCTTTTAACCTGAGGCACTGCTTACTCCTGTAAATAGAGCACAGCTTGACCCCGCAAGTCCTTAGCATGAAAGGTTGGACTTACTGCAGTGCCCAGTACCACTGACAATAATCTCTACCATCCATAATAAAGTTTTGCAGGATGAAGCCTTAAATAAAATTTATGTCACTGACCTACAACCAACAGCTGCAAGAAAAAAAGTAAAACCGTGATGAAAATTCCCAGCCCATTAACATGGATATTGCACTACTTCAGCTTCAGATAAAAGCTGCATTAACCCTTTCCTTCAAAAATAATGCAGTCTAAACAGCTCAACTAGACTTATTAGACACCACATTGTTTTTTTCTCTACAACCTAAGCCCTCAAACTTTGAGCATATTTGAAATATGATACATTGAAATTGCACCTGAGAGATCATCAGCGAGGTAAATGAATTCCACTTCGCAGCCTATGCAGTAGAATGGACAGATATTAGCTAACATCCAGTGTCTGGCTTTATATCTTGCAAATGCCCACAAACACATAAAAAATTATCAAAAGGGTGAGGTGTTAAGGCAGTAAACAGCGGCTCACTAAAAGCTAAAGACGAGACAGAGACTTGGTCTGACCACAATGTCCCAATTTGTACAATCTTCTGAGAGCAACCACAAAGAGCACCCAGGATAAACTTCACGCATCTGGCACAGCACATGGAGTCTGCCTGTGTGTTTATGTGCATGGATCTTTTGTCTGTGAAACAGTTAAAACTTAAGGTTACCCATCCAAGGAGTAGAAAATGAAGGTTCTCAGTTTGATGGACAACAGCTCAGAGATCCCTGATGTCCCAAAATATTAGGTTTCTCTTCTAATAATGTTGGAAATATTGCCTACTGTCATGATTAATCTTAGCAGCATCTCCGGCTGATTGCAGGTGACGCAGTCACAGCGCAGTGCCTGTGTTGGTTTCCACACACCGTCAAATCTGCTACAAATGCAAGGGTGAAAGGGAAAGAACTGTGATACCAGGTATCCCAGTGGCTAATAGATTGTGACATGAAAGAAGGAAACCTTTATTTTAATTCAAAAAACAAAAGCCAAATAGCAAAACTTATGTACGTGCCTAACTTTTTTTTCTTCCTCAAGTGGAAAACATTCGCCTGCTAACAACTCTTGGCTGGCATCAAGGGAAAGTAGAGGTATTTGCAGATGTGGAGGAAGACATGCAAAACATTTTTCAAATCAAAGGCTTGAATTATTGCAGTGGGTTCATGAAGTTTCACAGGCATGTAGACACACCATTGTCTACACCCTGGAACAAGCTGCCCTTTCTTCAAGAAGGAAAAACAACCCAATGTTTCTTACAATCCGATCTGTATGTATCAGGGAGCTATCTATATTTTGAAATTCTTTGCATTGTCTGTGGTAAGGGTGTGCTGTTTTGGCCCAACAATGGCAACATTGATTTTAGAATTTCAGAATTTTGGTGCATAGAACAAACTGTGAAACAAAACCGGCCTGCTCTCAATAGTACAACAACAGTGCTCTTATATAAACTTGCCTTTCCTCACCATTTTACATAGTCAAAGATCAATACTGTCCATTCAGCCAACATTATTAAAGCCATTTATCAGCTACTTTTTTTTTTGTTGCTAATAAAAGGGATTTTGCCGACAAAGTTATGTCATCTTCCGCTCGCTTGGTAGCAGCACAGATAATTAGCTTTGTTGTGTCCCCAACAATTGGGCCTTGTTTATGAACTTACATTTATTAAGTGAAAGTATTTGGAAACTGATGGTACATTGAAGTTTGGTTGCCATGGGCAATAATCATCCCAAAAAAGTCATGACCTCCCTGTTATGCAGCTAGTAACTAATTGAAATGATACAAATTACTCTGATTCTCTGTCTGCCAGTTTAGAGGCTGGTTGTGGTCAAGGGTCAAATGAGCTCCTATTCATGAAACTATGTTTGAAGTGGCTGCTGCCATAGCAAGGGGTTTGGTGTGGACGCTGCGACTCCTCTGGACATTACCCCATACTGTGGTGGAGAGTGTTGCACAGATAGCAAAACAATAAGCCTACGAAGACTACCTTTGGCTGACACATCAAAAGCTTCCCGTTGTCAGTCATTCAGTCATTTAGTCGGTTGCTACCAACCAGGACATGGTTTACTGGGTAGAAATGTGTTGTATTCATCCCCAAGGGCTACCTTGTACATTTAACTGACACTACAACGCCTCATGAAGTAGTTTTAAGAAATCAAAGTATCATTCTTTTCACACTCAGTTCACTAGGAAAAACAAATCCCTCCTTTTCTGTGAAATATAACAGGAGAAATTAAAATCTGATGAACCATTAGAGGTGTCATCCTTTAAAAACATTTATGATAATTTAAGTATGTGTTAAAAGAAAGTAACATGTTTACCTCAATAAATATGGGGACCTCAACACAAAAAAGTTAATAGTATAGAGATATTTTTGTCCTTTAGGAAAATCTAAATTATTGCAGGGAATGTTGCTCAAAGGCTTATTAATTACGTGCCAAATGTATTGGTTTGCTGTGTGAACATTTGCAATGCCATTAAAGAGATTTCTTTCTTTGTGTAAGCTCCTACAGCTTTAACATGTCTAAACCTATTAAAAATGTGATAGAAGAAACTGTACCACATGAACAAGCCAGGCTCCTTGGATAATGAAGATTAACATTTTCTGTATTTCAACATTATTTGAAAGATTTACCACATAGTTTCAGCTCAGTATGTTTCAACAAACATATTTGTCAATACCAGATCTATGGACCACCTATGGGGGACAGAAATTATTCTAATGGCTAGATATGTCCCATATCTAGCAACTTTTCTCTCTTCAGAATATACCAGAAATACTTAACTATGCAACTACAGCTGGAGTAGCTCAGGATGATGCATACCAAGAAATACAAAGTCACAACTGACATCATACATTACCTTACTCTCATCAGGCTGTCCTCCAGGCTGCATTCCCACCTTCTGTGCAATGAACAGCTACACCTCTGATTGATTCCCAGATATATCTGAAGCAGCTGCTAAAAAACCCAACAAATATATATTTAAACCAGTGAGAATGGAACCAGGTTCTAGATTCTGCTCTGACCCCCACAATACAAGACCTGAATGTGTTAATACACAGACATCCTAAGTGCTAACTAGTTGTGGTGAGGACTGTAGAACCCTCATGACACTACAGGGCTCAGAGTGGGCTCATTTGCCATATATCTTGGCAGAACTTTAATTTGCATTACGAATTTCAGGTTTTGGTTCTGTCACTTTTACAAGGGCTTTTTATAAGAGCGTGTTATGATAAGATGAGGGGCAACCACCCTGAACTAGAAGGGGGAAGATTTAGATTAGAATTAGAAAGAAATTCTTCACAATGAGGGTGGTGAGATACTGGCACAGGTTGCTCAGGGAAGCTGTGGATGCCTTCTCCATGGAAGTGTTCAAGGCCAGGTTGGATGTGGTATCAAGCAGCCTGGTCTAGTGGGAGGTGTCCCTGCCCATGGCAAGGTTGTTGAAACTGGGCGATCTTTAAGGTCCCTATGACCTTCTATGACTTTCCATGAGTATGTCCTAGGAACTCCTATATGCATGAGATGTGCTTAATAATATGTTTTTACACACAGTCTTCCTAAAATATGCCATAATTTTAAATCAGCTCTTACTGCTACTTACCATTTAAGTAGTTATCTACAGCTGTAGGTACAAGGTCGAGTGAAACAGAAAATAGTGATTTGTTTCCAAAGAAAATTATGTCTTTTTTTCTGTCTATATCAGTGTTTTCTCCTGGCAAAATTCCTACTTCTTGTCAGGTAACAAAAAATCAAAAACATTCATTTTCAAATTAAATACATCACTTTGGAAGTGTTGGTTTTTAACAAGACACTGTCATGCTTAAAGGAAAGCGGGCAGCTGTCATGAAAAATATTCATAGTGGAAAAACTAATTTTCCTTTAAACACAGAAAAAAAATGACCTGCCCTATGACAGAAGTCTTTCATTGCCATTCCATGTCAGCACTGTCATTATGTCTCCTATTGTGAAGACAGTTAAGAACACATCTTTGAAAATTTATTCTGTGGTTGCCCTTGTGGCCTATTGATTGTGCTCTTGCTTCATGTAAGAGACCTGAGTTCGAGCAAGAGGGCTGGTAAGGCAGACAGGCTGCTCTGAAGGGACAGGGTGGTCCCCATATGCTCCCACAGAAGCCATCATGAACATTCAATAGTTTCAAAGAGTATTTTGATCTCATCTTCTGAAAAACTTCCTGGTATGATGGTGTTGAAAAGTTTAAAGAGATAAAAAAATCTTTTTAAGCATTCAGAAATGTTCTGAGCACAATCCTTCTTGACATAAGATGCAGAATGATATGAAGAAGGCACAGCACTGCTAATTCCCTGAAACTGGGGGTTTTAAGATAAATATTTGGGCCCAGTTCTTCAGTCTACCACAACAGAACAGCTGGAATCACCTTCATTATTTAGAAATTAAGTTCCAAAGTATCTATTTCCTTACAAAAAAGACTTTCAACTCCTGCTTATAGCTAATTTCTGTTCTTAAGGACAGTATTTGGCAAACTGCAGGCCTGCTTTACCCCCCACTGACACCAGTGTGAAGTGTTTGTCCATCTTCAGTGGAATTATTTGTAATTTGCATCATCATGAGAGATGCTTCAAGCCAACCTGTACATACTGCAAGCCAATCAGGGATAACAAAAAAAGAGGCCTATGTTTTTCCTCACTGAACCTGTCAGTGGCAAAAGCAAGAGCAGATAGATTATAGCTCCTGAAGCAGAACAGCATGTGTGAAAGACTCTCTTAAAAGAAAATCTTATCCTGCTTAAGTCACTTGGTCCCACTAAAGTCAGTGAAGTCGTGCAGACAAAATCTAAACCATACTTGGTAAGGTAGTGTTTACAATTAAACAGTGTATTGGTTTCCAACTTAGATGCAGCACATTCATTTCCATCCTCTCTATCCTCAAAGACACTTCACAGATGCTGTTTATCAGTGTATCTTCTCTGATGACTTCCCTCTGCCAATAGCATCACTGACTGATTATGCAATACACACATTAAACATTGCCCAAACACACACTAGCATGAGGGAACATAGCAGTTTGAAAGAAGGGGCAGTGGTTTGTTGAGTCTATGACATACTTTCTTTCAACCGTCTAAAACCAGTGCTAGGTATTTAATCTGCATTTTAAAAAAGCCTATAAACATACATTTACACAATAAAACATAACCATCTGAAAGAGCCATTACAGCCAATTGTCCTTTGTGTCAACTAATTCCTTCCATTCCCTCCCAAAAGGGCTCAGCTGAGACCCCCTTGGAGACACTACTCCAGTAACAACAATTCCCTTCCTCCCCAAACTATCAAGCCCCCACCACATGGGCAGCTTCCCTTCTGACCAGCCCTCTCCCATCCTGATCAAAACTTCAGCCTCTACTTTCCTCCTTCGAGGCACACAGAGGGGCTGAAAAGGTCTTAAATCTAAGAGTGCTGAGAGATTTTACAGTCACTGTTCTGATCTGTACCTACCATGGATGGAGATTTTTGGTTGTGAAATCTGAATTTCATACAGAGCCAGATTTCCTCTCATCTCTTCTACAAACTAATAGGAAGAAAGCAAGCATTATAATACAAAGCACTAAGGACCAGATTCTTGTTGATTTGACATTGTCTTATGTCCCCAAACTCCTGGTGCAATCAGTAGTTATTTATAAGATAAACCTTAGCATGGTTAAAGGCAATGCAGAGATGGTTATTTTTCCACATATGGAGAGTTATATGACTTTCAGCTTCAGTGAATTAAAAAAAAAAAAGAAGATAAAACAAAATAGAAAACTTCCATGAGGAAAAATAGACATGCAGATCTCCTCCGGAATATTTGTAGGGGTATATTCCCGCATTTCTTCCTCAAATCATTATCCATTTAATAAGCAACACAGGCTTTGAAATATCGAAAATCGTAACAGCTAAACAACTCCTGGGATTGTTCAAAAGATGACAAACTCTCTTCTGAGTAACCATTATAATACATGTATGTATTTCATATGTATCTATATATATACATATATAGACATACAGACACAACCAGCACATACACACACACATGTATATACAGAAAGAGACAGTCAGTATTGCAAAAAATATCTGCTCTTTTCTAGCACAGAGTTTTGGCACAACCACCAGTCTCACAGCACTTCAAAACAGAGCTCATTCTGCCAGAGTTTTGTACAGGTTCGGGCACCAGGTGATTTAAAAGACTTAAAATCAAAAAACAGTCCTCAAAAACAACCAGGAAGCACTCCCAGAAATTCCACCCTAAGCGTGCAAAACACTGGGCTACTCTCTGAGCAAAGCACAGATCTTTTCTATCCTTCCTGAATTCAGTGCATCAGCTGGAAGCCAAGGACCTTCAGGTTCACCTTCAAATTGCAGCATAAGCTGCTACAGTTGCCTGTGGGGCCAACTCCTGATCATATTCCCCCAGGAAAGGCAAGGAGGATGGATAGCTGATGAAAGTTTATTTCCTTAGCTTTTTGCTTTTCAAGAATTTTCCCTTTTTAAAAAACATTTTGTATGGGTTAGATTTTTCACTAGTTCAAAAAAAGGTTACTTTAACTATCATATACTGGGGTGAAATTAATTACCGTGCTTGACTAAAACTCAATAAGAACACAAAACAGATAAAAAATAAGAAAAATGGTATTAACTGATACCCAATCTTACATCTCAACAAATAACAATGGACTGTTTATGCTGCATTACTCTTTTCTAATCTCTACATATTACTATAATTATTAACTACTAGTCCTAAAATCTATAGAGTTATCATTATTGTTATTATTATGAAACTCAATCTCATTTTCATGTCATAAAGATAAACCAAATCTCATTTCAATTAGTTGCAGCAGGAGGGAATGAACTTTAAACAGACATTTAATTTCTGAAAAAAAAATTAGTAAGTTCTTCATGGAAATGTTATGGCATTTTGAAGCAGATTAATAGTTCGGTATGAACACATCCACCCTGCAGCTAAATGACGGCTGTACCGTGATCAGGAGACAGGTTAAATGAGCAAAATCAGTTGATACCACTGGTTTGGATCTAATCAAATAGTAGTCATTTTTATGACTTTTTAGCTACATTATTTTTTCATCCCATGTGCTATCTGAATTGTTACTGTGGGATCTGCTTTGTAACTGGGTTATATTTGTCTTTAATGTGTTTGATCAGTAAAGAAGTGCTAGGACAAATGGGGTACTTTGCAGTCTGGTGCCTGTCACGAGTGGTTTGAAATCACTGGGGCCATTGAGAGGGCTCTTGGATGCACCATGCTTCACAGAAGCAATCTTGTGCATATTTTAGCATCACTCGAGGGCAAGGCCTAACCTACAGCAGGGCAGTCTGTCTCCCAGCACACCTAGCCTCATCCTTGCACTGGGCTCAGGTGCTAAGGCTCATCATGGCTGAGCTGGGTAAAGGCTGTACCACGAGGTTGCTTGAGGAAACTTTGACCCCATTATGCCTATGCATGTGACAAGGCTGAAACAGTATACCTTGAAGGTGCAGTTACAGACCCTCTCAGCCAGGGAAAGGGAATCCAATGCAGCACAGTTAACACACTAACTGAGCCCACGACTGTGGATGTGGCTTTCCAGAAAGGTTCTCCGTAGTGCACAGCATTGTAACATCAATGCAATGCTGACAGAAACCCTCAAATCCTTGGGAATTCCTAGTACTTCTGAGAGTACTCAGTGCTGGGTCCAGTCCTGTTCAATATATTTATCAATGATCTGGAAGAAGTGATTGAGTGCACCCTTAGTAAGTTTGCAGATGACAATAAGCTGGGTGGAATTGTCGATGTTCTTGGAAGGAAGGAGGGCTCTGCAGAGGGATCTGGACAGGCTGGATCGATGGGCTGAAAACAACGGGATGAGGTTCAACAAGACCAAGTGCAGCGTCCTGCACTTGGGACACAACAACCCCATTCAGCGTTACAGGCTTGGGGAAGACTGGCTGGAGAGCTGCCTGCAGGAGCAGGGCCTGGGGGTGTTGTTTGACAGCCGTCTGGATATGAGCCAGCAGTGTGCCCAGGTGGCCAAAAAGGCAATGGCATCTTGGCTTGTATCAGAAACAGCGTGGCCAGCAGGACCAGGGAGGTGTTTGTGCTCCTGTTCTCAGCACTGGTGAGGCTGCACCTCGAGTACTGTGTTCAGTTCTGGGCCCCTCACTACAAGAAGGGCATTGAGGTATTGGAGCACGTCCAGAGAAGGGCAACGAGGCTGGTGAAGGGGCTGGAGAATAAGTCCTACGAGGAGTGGCTGAGGGAACTGGGGTTGTTCAGCTTAGAGGAAGCTGAGGGGAGACCTCGTCACTGTCTACAACTACCTGAAAGGAGGTTGTGGCAAGGTGGGTTGCAGGTCTCTTCTCGCAAGTGACAAGTGACAGAACGAAAGGAAATGGCCATAAGTTGCACCAGGCAAGGTTTAGACTGGACATCCAGAAAAAAAGCTTTTCACTGAAAAAGTGGTCAGGCATTGGAACAGCTGCCCAGGGAGGTGGCTGAGTTGCCATCTCTGGAGGTGTTTAAAGGTGGTTAGATAAGTTTCTTAGAGATATGGTTTAGGAAGGGGAATGTACGGCTTGCACTTGATCTCAGAGGTCTTTTCCAACCTTATGATTCTATGATTCAATGATTATTGACTACTATACATCTCAGAGTGTGTTGTTTTTACAAACACTTTTGCAAAGCTACAACAAATAATTATTAATTGCCCAGCAGCTGCAAGATTTAAGCCAAAAGCCGAAAAAAAAAAGATATCAATGGACCAGGGATCTTCTCAATCTGCCTCCCTGCTCTGCACTCCGCTTTCCCCCTGTTGCAAGACAGAGCACAGCAGCTGTGCTGAAGAGCAGTGCCCACACCCTGCTCCCACAGAACACCCCCCTCCTGGTCAGCACTCAGATGACTGCTCCACGCCAGAGAAGCCATCTCACCTAAGTCTTCTCCCCAGCCACAATTTACATAGTCATGGTTTTACCCTCTCCTAAAGGATATTAAGACTTCAGAAACATTTAATGTTTGACATTAGGCCACAACTAAAACACAGAAATAATAAGACACCCTGTAGATACCAGCGAGCATATCACAGGTGCTGTAGATACGAGCTGAAATCCAGCCTCATGAACTCACTGCAAAGAAGCTTCTTTCATAGCACTCAGGCAGGAAAAAGCAGTGAGACATCCAGGAAACAAGAGCCCTGGCTTGCAGAGAGGGGCACTATCGGACAATATAGACCAGGACAAGGAGAACTGGTGAAAACCTTGGTGTAACAGCTGGCAGAAAGAAGAACTGGACCAGGGAATTCAGGACTGGAAGAAATTAGCAAGTGGAACATTAGCGGATGAGTGATATTAGATTAAGAACTTTATTTGCTGAGATATTGAGGTTAAGAAGGAAACAGATTAAATTAGAGGAAATCCTCCGTGTAAGGACAAAGAGCTGGAAAAAAGCAGAGTCAGGAAGGAGGGAGTAATGGGTGAGAAGCAAGGAATATTTGGGAGAGGCAGGACTAATCCAAGAAGAAAACAGAAAATAAAGAAGTAGACAGGTCTGAAATGAGATAGTTAGGGGGAAAGACTGTGACCATATCTTGAAACGTGAGGAGAGCCCAGTCTTCTTGCATGTCAAAATTCCTCTACTCTCAAGGATCTGTGAAATCCAGTGGCAAAGTTTGTCTCATTCCAATACTGTGCTGGGTCTTGTGTCAGAATGGCACCTTCTGTTATTAATGAATTCATTAACTCAAAATCCAAGCCACTGTGGTAAATCTAAAGATACCAGCTCTCCAGATTAACTAAAGCAGTAGCTATATATAAGATTTCATACAAGATATTTCCAGTCGGACCCAGGTTGGCTATTTAACTCCCCAGGAAATCACACAGATAAAATCAGCTTTAAAATAATAAATGCAAATACTCCCATTCGGGAATACCCGAATTAAGTTTGCTTCAAACAACCCTAATTTAGCTCCCTTTTACATTAAAGCACAGCATTTAGAGATAACTTAATTAACTTAATTTTATCACCTTTTTTTTCTGCAGGACTCTCTCAGTGCAAGGACCCTTGTTATCCTCTTAATGTAGGGTCAGGAGTTATTCTGGTTGTAATATAAAATTGAGTGCCTTGTTTTCTTAAAGTAGATTAATCTTGAATTATGGTTATGTAATATCATTTTAGGCCTCTGGTAACTCAAGCACTAGTCACAGAGTTGGCAGCAGAGCAGTTTGTTGGCCAGACAACGGGATTCCCACTTGCCCTTTCTTTGTTCTTTATATATGAGTACAGTATCTGTTTAACAAAATTTATACATAAATTCATCTGATTATTTCTTTAAAAATTGCAAGTAATATCTCATAACAAAACATACAGTCTGGCTGACTTCTATGACCACAAAGCAAACATGATTCCAAATTTCTCTTTTCTGCCTAATGCACTGATCACACCTCATGCAACACTAATGCATAAAGAGCTTGTGAACCTTATTTTTGAGAAAAATAAGAAGTAGTTAGTAGCTAATTTAGCTAACAGTCAAATCACACAGCCAAGATTTTCAAAATGCTCTGACAGCATCAGCATGAGCCTTTAAAATTTACATTTCAGAAAACGAGAACTTGGCTCTTTATGGGAAAAATCAGGCTACTTTCTGGACTGTTCTGACTGGGCCTCCAGACTCTCTAGCCATTTTGATCAATCTAGCCCACATCTTCTAACAGTCCTACTATAGTTATAAGCATCTACTGTAACACTTCTTAAAATGAGTGAATGGCAGTGATTTTCTGAAAGGTTTTGCTCCCATTTGGTGAGAAAACAGCAAGTCTGTAACTCAGGAAAATGTGTTTTTAGCATACGAATCAGGTGGATCACCTGAGTCATTCAAATCACCAAGGCTTATTTGTTTGCTGTATTTCCTTGTTTCTGGAATCAGTTGAGTGCCTTCCCTCAACAAGTTTGCCTTATAAAGCTTATCCATGCAAGAGAGAGAGAGAGATTCTTGACATGCTCTGGATTGCTTCTACTCCCATCTGTGCTAAACAGCAGTGAAGAAAGTTTTACAGTGCTTACAAACCCCACCGTTGTAAGGCTCATCACTCACACCAGATTATAATTTATTAGAGTTGTTAAAATAAAATGGGAGAAGAAATTGTTATAGGTCTTGGAAACTACAGAAAATCGCCATTTAAACCCCACTCAAATCTCACAGGAAATAGAATTCACTTTGGAACAACAAAATATTGTGGGGTATGGTACTCTCTCCACAACCAGTTCACACACCAGACAGTGACTCCCACTTGCAAAAGGACTTATTTTGTACCTTCAATAATCGCACACACATTACTGATGTTTTATAATATTTTTAATGGGGTTTCCAGATTTGTAGTAATAATGATAATTTGACACTATGCAGTGTTTTCTGTCTGAAGATTTATTTGGGTTTCATCACAAATATAGCCCCATACAGAGTAGCAGGCATCAGCTATTTAGCAACACACTGTGATGCCACAATAGCATCGGCTATTCAGAAGGTAAAGTGAAAATTTTATTTCACAGTGACCTCAAAAAGAATGCAAGAAGAGTGAACGTAATAATCCAGTTGTAGCTGAGATGCCAGGGCTATCTAAAATAAAATTAAAAGAGAGCCCCCCAGGTTTTCAAGACCTTGGTTTCAATTTCAAGCTAGCACTTGCTACCTGGACAGTACTTGTCTGTATTACTACAGGACATTAGGGCACTATAGTTGTAGAAAGGAAGGTACTGACTACTTCTGAGTCAGTAACGTCCCTTCTCCAATCACAATCAAGAGTTGAAGACTTTCAGTTATATCTGAAATGCTTTTAAGAAAAGAACTAGAATATTATGATATTAAATGACTATTAATAATGTCTAGATTTCCATGTGATTTCTGTGATTGCCTCCTGAAAACTTATTCTGCCAATAATGTTGAGTAAGCATTTACTGGATGTTGGTGGTTCTAAAATCAAAGGCTGACATGTAAAAACAACCCAGCCTAACAACCACAAATTCTGTTTATGAAGATAAGGTGGAGTTTCATCTTCTTGTGTATCCCTTCTGACCAGTACTCCTCTGCTTCCTCATTAAAGAATTGCTTTATCACATACCAACAGGAGTTTATATATATATTTACATATATGTATATAAAAATACATTTATGTGTACACACGCACACATATATGTATGTATATAAATCTGATAGTCTTCATATTGATTATTTAGTACATACTCTTCTTAAAGATGGAGGCAGAGAATCCAATTAATTTTTCTCAAGCCTTGATTGTACTGTACTACACTGCTGGTTGATGCCATTTACTCAAGGCCATGGATTTATGCCATATGCACAGAGCGGAAACATTGAAGTCCACAATAATTTCTTCAAAACAGAACAGTATTCCATGCCTTGCTTTGGTGGTTGTCGCACAAGCACTGATTAACCTCCATATCTGCGGTCTTGCAGAGCCATGGAGGAAATGTGCTGAGCCAGTACTAGCTTTTGATACAAACCTGAGAAGCCCTGCTGAGTGTGCCCCAAAGGAACCCCTCTGAAAGCAGGGGACTTCACCTTGAGCTGTGAGCTTTGCTCTAGAGAGCTTTGCCCTTTTTCTTGTGGTCATGCACAATCCATTTATGCAACCACAGAGTTTTGTAAAGCTGCAGTACTAAATTAAATGTTCTGAGAAGGGTCATAGCAAAAACAATCCACCAATAGGAATGTTCTTGGAGTTTTTTTATTACTTCTCTGCATTTCAGGGAGGGGTTTGCTATTAATATCTTTCCTCCGGATCTCGTTCCAGGCTGGCCTTCATATTTTCAACCTCCATTCTCTTTATTTTAGGGCCCTCTCCAACAGTTTATAAATGTCACCATTTGCCATGTATAAATTCATTTTTAAAACAGGCTAAAATCTTCCAAATTTCCCTTGCTGCAGTTTACTGATACTGCCAATTTTAGAGCAACAAATATTCTGTTGTCTCTAATACTCCCTCTTCATAACACCTGACAGTGTATCTTAAAGGACATGAGCTATCCCTCCACTTCAAGAACAGCCTGGCATATGGAATCACAACACATTTGGTTTGGAATTAAATATAGCCCTTCAGGCAGCAATGTGTGAGCAGTATAAATATCAACCGGCCAGTCCCTGCAAAATCCTGAGACCCGGTCATTTTCTTTGCATTGTACAGAGGGAAAGAGTAAGGTTTTTTTAGTTATAAGGGTAACTTACCATGGCACAAGGGATGCTGTAGTTTGTCAGGGTAGCAGCTGCACTTCCCTACTTCCCCAACACCCACTGGAGATTATTGTCCCCTTAGAGAAGCCAACACAACTGTTCAGGTAGCTATTAGTTAGTCCAGATCTGTCAAATGATATGGCTTAGCTTGAAGAGTTTTAGTACAAGGTTCTTTGAAGAAGGATCACATCTGACTGAGCTGGGTTAATGACTCATTACACCAGCAGTTGTGCTGTCATAGCTGAAGGCTGATAACCTGCAGAGGAAGTAGACATCGTAACCCAGATTAGTTGCATTTGTAGTAGCCCTTCTGACCCTGAGATGACTTTTACAAATTCATATAAATTCAGATTCAGTGATTCTTAATAATATACCAAAGCCTTGAACCTAACCCAAGAGATTCTAACACAAATACAGTTGCCGGCTGGAAGGTTCCATTGATATTAGAGGTACAACCACATATGATGAATCATTCATGCCTATTCTGGCTTGGTGAGGTTTCTACTACATTATAATAAAAAAAACCCCACTACCTTAAAGTTAACAGTAAGACACTACACCTGTACCAAGGGTAACAACAGTAATTCAATGTAATATACAAATTGCCGTTTTACAGTAATAGATTTTTGAGTATCTGTTTGATTCAGTTTAAATTATTTCTGAATAAGATTTAACATAAGTTTCACATGAAAATTGTGTGATTAAAGACCAATTGATTATTAAGAGTGTTTATCGAGGTGTAGTAAGTATCACTGTTAAATTTAAAAACATTCCTAATAGTCCTTCAGTATCTAATTACTCTTATAATAACTCTTATTAAATTTAAATCAAATCAGCAGCTGAAATGCATAATTTAAACCAACAGCAATGAAAAACACCAGCTCAATTACCAAAAAAAAGCATCAAACAGAAAACCCAAACCTCAAACAAAATCCAAAACCAAACTTTGAACTATTCACTGTTCACTAAGGTTTTGACTGAAGTAAAATGGTCTCAGTCGCTCAACTGTTACTGTTATGTGGTTCTTGCATGTTGTAGGTGCCTGATTCAGCCACCCTTTGGTGACTATGTGATTCACTGTGTTCTGATGGTCTTCAAAAAGTCATCTCTGATAGGCTATTTGTTAGCAATAAAAATATCAATTTTTTCAGCTTCATCTGAGGCTGGAAAATGCCACAGATGAAAAGGAAAGAGTGTCTGACAGCCTAAAAAAAAATAAAATAAAAAAGACACTTTACAAGAAGCTCGGAAAGTCTTTTTTCATCCTTTTTTTCTTCCACATATCTTTCCAATATTCTCCTAGAGTCCTGCAAAAAATGGAATGATTTGATACCAAGACTAATTTTCCTGTATTTATATGGCTCATACTATCTAGATTACCCACAGAACTCTTTCGAAAGTTATCCTAGAGGGACACATGCACCAGTCTATACGGTGTGTATGACCCTAGACAGCCCGCAGAGGCCCTTTCATAAGCAGGGTATAATAACACAGTGATTTGCTACAGGATCTGCTTATACCATTTGTCGTGTGCCAACCAAGCTGGTGTTTGTCACAACAGCACTCAATGCTTAGGCATACAGATATCTTAAAACACAAGGCCACCCATAGCCATAATCAGCATTAAATAAAATCAGTGCACAAAACCTAAGCGGAACAATGGCTGTTCAATTCTCAGGTGAGAAATCGTTCCACCCAAATGGACCATGAATGTAAACACTGACTAACAAGAGTGGTACAGATTGGGCCATTAAAAGCAAGGCAGAGATGAATGGAAATGTCTGAGCAGGAACATAAAACAGACCAATTTCTGCCACTAAGTGGGAGTGGGAGTATAACAGTCCTTGTACAAGGAGTTGCTGGCAGTGATGTTATTGTTAAGGCTGAAAAAGACATTACTTTCCAAATTCTCTTTTCACTTGTAAAACAGTAAGATTTGGAGCTTGTTCCTTCACTTCAAAGGCAGCTACTACAACTGCTTAACAAAGGAGAAACAAGAGATGGACGAGAGGAAAAAAAATCAAATGGGTTATTACAAAATGTTACACAGACTGCAGACCCAGATGAGGGCGGGATTTCTGTTCCAATGAAGTTCAGAGTTTTGGTTTTTTGCACACACCCAGATTTACCCCACCTCAGTAAGCCAATACAGAAATAGCTAGAGAATAAGCCAATTATAGCAAAGAACACAGCCCGGAAAATACACATTTCAGAAGAGAGGACAGATGAGATGACAGCCAATTCCAGACAAAATGGAAAGCAGGTGAAACTGTGAGACTGATGTCTATAATCTCAAGACTGGAAATGGAATCCTGGTGATTAGAATAGAGCAGACATTCAGTTTTATTAGTACAAACTTTAGAGTATAAACATACACAAACATGTCTACAAAGATCCTTGACTCTTAATTTTTTTTTGGCTTTATACAGAGGTATAAAGAAAAACAGATTTGAGAAAAATAGGGAGGGTTTTTTCCTGTCTGTTTTGAAGAAGCTTAGGATTTATTTATTATTTTATCCATCAAAAAAAAGTTTTGATTCATCAATTCTTTCTGTGAATTCCAAAAAGGCTTGGTAAAGGAATGCTCTTTGGTTCCTAAAAATTCCTGACTGCTTCCATTGGGCTTCTCACAACTCAGGTTGAGCGCCATTCTGAGGAAAGGGAAAGAGGAGACTCATGCTGGAGCTGAGCAAAGGTCTCTGAAGTTTGAACATTTGTCTTTGTTATGATCAGAAACGAAACCTGAATTTTTCAATGAGGGAAAATTTGTATAACATGGGAAACAGTTTCAGGGCAAAATTGAAACAATAATTCTAACATGGCCTTTTAGAATTTGACCTTTTTATCTCCTAACAACATTTAAATATAATACTGAATTTGAATATTTGAAATGAAAAGTAATTTCAACATTTGAAATTTCCACTTTTGCCTCTGAAAATGTCAAAACAGGATATTACAACTTTCTGGGAACTTTTTTCCCTCCCATTTTCACTTGAAAATAAGAACTTTCAGCTTGTGCTACTCATTCACATGACTCACTGGGACAACTGGCTGTCAGCATAAAAAGGAAAGCAGACGGACTACACTATGACCTGTAATATCAAATCCAGCCACTCATTCCCTATCACCACTATTCAATACAGTTTATTTCTGGTTGTGGAGAAAGAGGAGGCTTGGTGGCATTTCATTTCCTAAATAACTGCTTTGTCATTTGGTTACAGAAAAATAGGCAATCTACACCCTAATCTGTGGCTAAGTCTGTGGAGTGGAACAAGAAAATACTTGGACAAGGAAATAAGTAGAGCTTTCAGCGTCTTCAGCACTTTCATCAAAGAAAATAATCAGCTCTTTGGTGTTGCCTCCAGTGTTTCATGTCCTGAGAACACCACAGTTGCAAGAACTTCTGCCATATGGTGCAAGCAATCTACTTTTTTTATAGCCTGCTTGCACTGAGTCAGGCTGAAGCAGACACATATTAACCATTGGGTGACGTGGCTTGCATACTTTACAGAGCTCTTCACATGTAAGGTGCCAGTAACTGAAGGCGAAACTTTGTGAGTTCTGCTGAATGATGATGGAACAGTTCAAACATACTTTAAAGAGTCACACGATTATGTGGGTATTTTAGGTTGAAAACTGATTGTCAGCTGTTCATAGTGGAGAAATAGTGGTGATAACCTTTTCAACTACTTTGCCTAAATCCAAATGGGACCATGAAACAGAAGTCTCAACCCATGGAATTAACCTGATGCAAATTTGGAGTGAGAGAGATCAATTTATATCATACTCAAAGACTGTTTGTCCAGTTCTGCACTAGAGCTCTGAGGTGCTACGTTTGCACTTCAATCCAGCCATGCTTCACAGACAACTGCTGGCCAATAGCATGGCCTCAATTCTTCTTCCTCTAAAATGGAGCTAGTAAGTCTACCCACATTTACAGGTCATTTTGAGATGTCTGAGTGAAGAGAATTGCAGAACAACTAAAAGTTATTATGTACCATGCAGGTGTTTGCCCATAAATAATAAATTCCTGAAGCAGACATAAGAACAGAAGTTCCCACTATCATCTACCTTTATAACAAATTCATAAGCAATAGTGTTTGTACATGATTTCTCAGCTGTTCATTTTTGAATGATAAGTCTCACTCTAGGTCCAAATCTACTTCTCTCCTTATCTAGGCTATATAGATTTTATTATTTTTAATATTTCAGAATGGAAACTGATTTGTGAAGCAAAAGTTTCAAAAAATGTTTTGGTTTGTTTGTTTCTAATTTTTTGCACTATTATTTTTCTAATTATCCTTATTTAAAGCTCTTGTCTTGCTTATAGTCCACGAAGAAGCCAAAACTGATCTATACTGCTCGCTGATGCCTGACAGTCTGTCAGCATTATCAACAGTCTAGTCTGTATCTGGCGCTTTGGCAGGGGTGGGTCTGCTCTACCCAGTCCCAAGTTCAGCCAGATGAAATGGCTGGTTGGGCTAATTTCCCTGCCTCTGTGCATCCTACCAGAATTTTACACTGGAAATAAATTGTCACAGGGAGAATATTTAAATTCAGGAAACAAAATGTTCCCACTAATTCAATGTAGCCATCTCCTGCCTACTAAAAGTTATGAGTTATGTGTGAAGTAAAAAACCTCTCTGCTGCATGAGATAATGAGAAAACGGGAATTCTTTATTCATTGTACTTGTCCCTCTGCACATAACATTTGTATATCATGCCAGAACTAACCTGTGTCACTGCACTTACAGACACAGACCAGACTAAATGCCTGCCCTTCACTGTTTTTACGTCATGATTCATATACTCTCTCTGCTCTTTCTGACTGCCTGCAATTACTTGTGACAAATGATTCTTCAGTGTACTGTCTGCTTTACCTTTTCAAAATGTTTCCATGGTTCACAGATAAGTCAGCTAGTGTACACTACACTGTCTTGTGGGAAGTAAATCCCAGGACACACAGAGGAACAGATTCCACACCATTTTACTGGCAGAACTGCAGACATCCACCTCACTCAGCTGCAGCACATATACTCTGGACCAGCCATGCCAGCAGTGTTGGGGCTCCTCCGTTACAGTGGTGCAGAGTTCCCAGAGGAACACATTGCTACTTACAGCTATACTCTCTTAAGAATGTGAATCCTTTTTTCACAAGGAGCTTGATACCATCTATAATAAAATATCTAGTCAACGTGAAATCATATTTTGATATCGCGCCTGTACAACCCCCATTGCTGCTCCCATAGGATGCTTGTTAACCACATATATGCCCTGATTTAAACCTGTGAAAATTCTGGAGGCCTGATTCTCCCTTCAGTTGCAGTGGTGAACATCAAGATATCTTCTCTGACCTCAGGGGATATAAGTGCCAAGAGTATGAATTAACATTCTGGACTGTGACTCCTGCTCTGCAATACAAAGATCCTACTCATATAATGAGTTTCAAGCAATAATCTGTTCTCTGCCAACACAGCAGAAGAAAATGTGACAAGCACATATGCAGTATTTCTTCAAAGAAAATATTCCATTTGAAAGTGAAAACTGTCGAGAAAACAGCTTGCAAGACTTCCTTCCTGGAACATCTTCCATTCCTATTTGATATTCTGCATATTTCATTTAAAACATTTTTATGTCACTGTTGGCCTTTTCTATTGACCATAAGTTGCACTTTCTTATTCCAGACCTTTTCACTTTAATAAATGCAGTTTTTTTTATAAATTGCAAAATACTTCAGTGTTTGAGACTGTACAAGACATTGCAGTGAATGGATTTGTTGTGACAGCTGTGAACTGACAACAGCTTTAATGCTGGATTTTCTATTTACATTATTCTCCTCTTGTCCTCTACCGAGGTCTGTTTAGGTATGTATATATCCCTCCTCATTACATTAACTTTGCCCAGCCAATCACAGAAACAGGATTCATACTGCTAAGCTACAGACATTTATTCTGCCCTCTTCCATACATACACCTCTGCATTAGCTGAAGCAGGAGTGATGACATCATTAAAACAGTTCTTCCAGGTAACCCATCTGCCTGGCTCTGTACTTTCTCCTCCTTGCTTCCTCTCTCTGCTCCTCAGAGTTAACTCTCCTCTAAGCTGGGTCTGATCTTGGCAATGTTGTGAAGATGTTAGGAGTGAAAGTTCCTGGCTGCTCATACTGCCCGCCTCCAACATATTTCACGCTCACATGTGGTCCTTGGCCTGCCTGTGCTCATGCCCATCTGTCTGGGAGGCACTGTGCCTGCCTGCAAGTTGCTCAGGTCTTTGGCCAGACACCGAGGGGTTTACATGGGCAGGCAGCATAACGCTGCAAATGACATCTGTTCCACAGGAAGTCGTCCTTTGTTGGAGTGATGGTGTTGCACCCCCCCTTCCACTTGATTACACCTGTTGATCCATGTGCCAAAGCTGAGAAGGAAAGTAGAGCTGAGCAGGAAGTGGCTGTTCACAGGCACTTGTTTCAGCCCCCAGGGAGAGACTAGAAAGCAAGAGAGGCTGGTGAAATCCCATGCTGTCACCACAATGCAGGGCACTGAAAAGGATTACTCTTCTTGTACTCCACTTACAGAACCTGATTTTCTGGGCATCCTCTCGCAAAACAGATGCAAAATGCTACCATCTGCTCATTGCTCCCACGACTGTGCATGATGTGAAGTGAAAAAAATGCCTGCATGGACAAGAAGTCTCCATCCAACCCAAAGGGAGGCACATAGTTGAACCATACAAAGGAAGTCATGCAGAAGGACTGTTGTCATGGCGCGTCTTATTTGTAGTGCAGACAATCATTTTCAGTTCTGAAATACTCAGACACTCCCTGGCACCCTAACCAAATAAATCTGCTTCACAGAGCCCCAGTAAGCACAGAGTTTGTGGATGTGGTTGGTCCCGGAAGAAAGCAAAAGTCCACTGTCAGGACTGAGAACTACTTGTGCAGGGGGAACAAGAGAGATAAAACAAAAAAGACACACAGCAATCATGCTGATGTGGTACCAGGCTTCTGCCTGGGCTCCAGCCCCAAGCACCAGCCAGCCAGCAAGCCTGTGCTGTGGCTGCTACATATGGCAAAACCTGGGTCATCTTGCCTCTCCTCATTTTTTTGGTGCGTATATGTCTTCCCACGCTCTAGATTTACCTTCAGTTTGCCATTTAGATGCACCCAGCAGGGCCACCAGGCTTCCACAGATACATCCACACAACTATGCCTTTGGCTGGAGAGAAAAAGGGGAAAAAAAAATCTGTGGGAGAAAATCCATAGAGAGAATTCACAGCACAAAAAGTTGGAAACCAATCTTCTCATAAATGCTTTCTGTTCTGGTCACTGGTATCCCTGCTTCTGCTTTACTGCTGCCCACAATACACATTCACCCCAGAGCCAGCGAAGCCAATTGCTGCTGCAGTCACAGCTGACTTTGCTGCCTCTGACACAAATCCCAACCAGAGACAGAGGAGCTGGCATGGCAAATCCACACCGGACAGCAGCACTGCTCAAGTTATTTGTTTTTTATGGACAGGGACACTGAACCAAGACTCTGAATTGTCAAGTCCCTCCTAGAATGCAGATTGCTACACTAAAAAAAAAAAAAAAAAAAAAAAGCAATTTAGAGAGAAAAAAAGGATGGAAATTATCATGCAACAACACTGACAAAAAACAAACCCTGGCAGCAGCCTCCTGTGCAATGCCTTGTTTATGCCAATGTTGGTTGCAGCTCCTGTTCGGCTCAGAAGCACAACAAATTGTCTGTTTCTCTGAATCCAGCAGGTTCTGATAGCTAGTGACCACGCTGACCGAGCCTATTGCTTCCATCTGAATGGGAACGATGAACAGCAGAAACAGCCACACTTGAATACATACAAGATTGTTATTATAAATCCAAGACTGTATTTACAAGTTCCAGCTTTTAAGGCCAGGGTATTTATTTACTTCGCTGTTTTTAATGGTGAAAAATCATGAGAACAATCCATCTGTCTCAACTGGAAGCTTCTTATAAAGAAACAACGATAAAAAAACAACACATGAAATTCATTTTGCCCACTCCTGTTTTGTTTGAGTTCTCCCCAGAATCTAAATCAACAAGAGATCAGACTGTAGTTTGTGAGTAAATTTCTTTCAACTGAAACAAACAAAAATAGACAAAGATAACCATCCTACTTATACTTTATGCACAGTAATGCAAGTTATTTTCCACTCCATTTAGACTTTTCACCTTCCTTTCATTTACCCTGTTTTTTACAGTTCAATAAATATTTTTCCAAGCTCCACTTGCCAAACAAAAGAGTTTAGATTCAGTGTTACTCCTCTGACAAATATCCTTATGGTGTTGCACATGTGAGCCATTGATAAACAAATTAAAATTCTGTCCCAGCTCAGAGCTCAGCTGGCCCATTTCATCTTGCGGTATGGGTTTGTAAAGGTCTGGGTGTCTGTCATCCTCCCCTAACCTTGTCTTTGTCAAAGGGATACAAAAGCCTGCACGCTCGGGGCCTTACGATACTGATTAGTGTGAGTGACAAAGTGGAGTATCAAGTCCACTCAGCCCTTCATAATAAATCTATCAAAGAGTAATAGAATTCCATCAATTCTGCATCATCCCCGAGGGTCGCTGTGCTGGGATGGAAAGTGTGTTCCGCTGGGATTGTACAACTGTTATTATTCAATTACACTCTTTTCTTCCTAGTTAAAGACCATGATATCATTATCACTTAATGAATACATATAATTGGATCTGGACTCTATGTTTGGCTGATGAATACCACTCACTATTCATTCAGTCTCAGCTCATCTTCTGACCATTTATTATAGACTTTTGGCTGAAAACCATGATGACAAAGGGAATCTGAAATTAGCTGAGATTTCATTCAATGCTCAGTTAGGCACAAAGGCAAAATACAATTTTGACGCATAAATGAGGCTGAGACCACACGGAGAAGTTTTGCCTAAGTTAATAGCTGTTGATTTCTACATAAACACATTAAGGCAAGTGCAAAGATATTTTTCAAGACCGTCTCATAAACTTTGCAGGCAAGCAGAGAGAAAATCCCTTTCTTCCCCAAACTGAAAAAAAAAATTGACTCAAAGGTAAATATCGGATCTTTTAAGTTGGTGCTTTATTTCCCAACTTAGGCAAAATATTAGCTTTAAAGATGTCATCTGAGGCCATTATGATCTTTAACTCAGCCCCACTAAGCCAAACACCATTTTATGATTAAATAACATTTAAACCTGACAAAGCAAAAGTGCTTTCTATACAGTATATTTATTACACCTAATATCGAGACCATCATTAAGTTTCATCAAACAGTGTGCCCCCAAAGGAAACTGGCCCTCCTAGTCATATTGTTGGGAGTAAATGTAGCATACCTCCTTTGGATCACTGGTGAACAGGCCACCTCATTAATCCTAGTTAGTAGATGCTGCTGGGCATGTGGAGCAGCCAAATCCAGATGCTACCCACAGAGCCTCTCCAGGCAGATAGGGAATCACAGAGTACCACCTCAAGCCCTCCATACATCACTTCAAATTAAATTTACATTAAGTGCTACTCCATCAGAGCCGAGAGAAGCTGACATCTTTGGAAAATGCAGATGATAATCCATTAAATCCTATTATATACATGTCTTCTAATTTTACTTAAGCTCATGCATACCAAAGTGTGAGTTTGTGTTAAAAATTAAAGACCCTTTTACTAGAACAAAAGACTTTATGAACTGTTGACTTTGGGAGGGTTTATTACAGGATCAGGCTATTCTGTCAAGGCAAGTAGACTTTTTTTTTTCCACTAAAATTTCTGGTTAATCATTTGTTCCTGGCATCTTTTTTCAAACACACAATGTGTCTTTGCTATTTCCATCTCAAACTCTTTGTTCACTCAAATAGAAGTGCAGCCTCTTTAACTTAATCAAATGTTATGAATGAAACAGTGGGACACATATTGTCTCCTTTTGCAATTAAGAAAATATTTGCTGGCAGCTTCCAAACTGGTAACACTAAGAAGATGCTATAAAATCATCACAGTGAAAAAGCTAAGGATTTAATTGCCCTATTACCACATACCTTAATCCCTTTATATTTTCATAGTCCTTAGTCACAGTTACTTTTACTTTGATGAGTCTCTTCTAATTTCATAGCAACGATCTTATTATTTTTGATTCAAGGTACTTAAATTTTTATATTTAACTACTGTATTTTATGTTTATGTTTCTGTCTGATTTGCTTTTCTGCAAGGCCTAAGCTAAAACTGAAAATATACAGATTTCAGGAAAAAAGGTAATAATTATTTCAGATATTAGGGAAATCATATTATAAGAAAACATACCAAGAAATAAAATACACGCATAGGCATATATACAAACAATTAATTTAAAAGCTATTTATCAAACCTTTTAAAAATTTAATCAGAGTTTAGGTTTCAGGCTTAGATTTGCTTTAAGTGTTTCACAGTATGCTTTACAGTATATGCAGTACAAATGTGTTAGTCTTTAACTATTGTCATTCTTTAGCAATTGAAAAAGTGATGGGGCAGGTTGTCATCTAGCATAAGTAAGTGTAGCGCATAAAATTCAAGAGAATTAATAAGCTGAACTGAAGTTCTTCAATGGAATATTTCTGACATGCAAACTGAGGATGGTTCCCTATATTATTCTTTATCACAGAAAACAGATAAGTAGCCTATGCTTACAGTGTGGGTTGTTCCATTCTGTCTGTCCAGTCTGGGCAATATCAAGGGAGCTGGCACTACCTTTAGTACAACGGCAGTCACTGCGGGCAACAGGCAACAACATACTTTGTGCTGAGAGGTTCACTCACTAAAGCTTTACAACAAACATTCTAATTTTGCAGTATTTTTTAATATTGCAAATAATGGCTTTGAACCAGACTGACAGAGGACAGATACTGAAATGAACACACATGATCTGGAGGTGGCTATCAAAACACATGCAGCCAGTTTACCTGTCCCTAGGAGAGGCGTTTGCTGCTCTCACAAAGCCCTTACTCACCGGCCAACCCCAAGAGTAGGCCAGCAGCTGTACCAAGGCTCCTTTACCAAGTACCAAGTATGAAGCATGACAAATAAAAAAGTGATGTAACCAATAATTAAAACTGGAGAGTTTATTTCGAACTTCTCAATGCATGAGGATTTATGCACGTTACTCCCATTGAAAGAAATAGGATGTGTTCCCATAAATTCCCATTCATCAAGATTGTAACATTACCCAAATTGTTGTTCTATAATATACTTACAGCCTAATGATTTGAGGCCTCCATCATATACTGCGCAGTGTCCCTCACAATGGTGAGGGGATCTGGTATAAAAGGCTATGGCAGAATGCAGAATTGTGGTTATTATGATCTTTATAAATAACTACAGCAGTTGTTGCTTTTTACACCACTAGGAAGCATTTCTGAGGATGTATTTTTGGATAGTGAAACTGGATACATCCTAGGTTGGGGTTTTTTGAGTCCTCTTCAAATGGCCAGTAACACAGA
The DNA here is from genome assembly GCA_033558185.1 of Dromococcyx pavoninus. Lineage (NCBI taxonomy): Eukaryota > Metazoa > Chordata > Aves > Cuculiformes > Neomorphidae > Dromococcyx > Dromococcyx pavoninus. The sequence continues at coordinate 1,117,337 of JAUMJL010000172.1, read as the reverse complement.
TGTAGTTCAGTATTTCTTTAAAATTCTACATCGTGTTTAGCGGATAATGCTATTTGGGATGAGGTAAATACAGTTCACTGTTCTCTGTATGTCATAAAACATGTTCAACACCCCACACAGAAATGAGTCTATCAACACAGAACTAAGTAGCTACTTCCTTTACCTCTGGACATCCCTAGCACCATTTTTAATGCATCATCCCACTAGGAAAATAGCATGAAACATCTATTATTGCAATTTTCTAATTTCATTTTTAACAAAGAGACACAAGTTGTTATTTATCTGCATCTAATGGGTCACATGTTGTTTTCGGAATCACCAATAACTGGTGAGCAAATTGGATGTTTCAAAAAAATTATCTTAATTGTTAGGTTATACTTAGAATTAAAAGCAGTCTCTGAAAGATGGTGCTGATTACATAACCAAAGCAACATGCTGAATTTCATGTTACAAGCTACAAAGCACAATGCAGGATCACTCTCTTTCTTTTCATGTTTTAGAGTGCCTTTTCTAGGGATTAAAGGTGGAAAGAGCCAGACCTGAGCAGGGCAGAAAACAAAATCCTAGACTCCACTGTGGAACTCACTGCCCAGTCTTCATGTCTGATCCCACCACAACAAAACAGAGACACTTTTAAGGTATCTCCAGTATCTGATATCTGAAACGTCTCTGAAAAAGTATCAAATCTATCAAAAAAGCCGTATGTAAAATAATGAACAAATTTTCAATTGTATCCATGAGGAACAGTCTACTGGGGGAATGTAAAGTACAACAAAAACTTACCTAATGCTGATGTCATCCCTACACCTAAAAGAGGGGCTTCAAAACCAAAATGATGGCTAAAAGAATCCTCAGGAAGAGATAGTGTGCCAGCAATGAAAAACACTCCTGGTGTAGCCCTGCTGACAGCTGTGAATCTTGCCATTACATGGAGTTTCCCAAAGACAAAAGAAGTTTCAAGCTGATCATTCCAGAAAGAACAGCCATAATCTAAAGCTCAGCTGAACAACCCCAGGCTGCGTTACCACAGCTTTCCACTGGCCTGCAGGAGCTCCTCGGCTTTATTCCTTATTCACAGTAGATGTGATAGAACATCACATAATTTAGCCTAATTTGGGTTCAAGTAAGCCTCTTTAGCTTTCATTTGCCACACGGCATGGATCGGCCTCATGACTGCACACGACTCAGTCCCTGATGCTCAGTAAATGCCATGTGAATCCAGGTGCTGAGAGCAACTAGTGGTGGTCGAACTTGCCTTACATTGTCATCTGTGGGCAGGGAATGTGTTCCTGCTCTGTGCTTGTTTAACACCTAACTAAATAGCTTGTGCTAGAGGTTCTTCCTCATTTCTTTCTAGCTTGCCACCAGTTTATACAACCGTCTGCTAATACGTTCTTTTCCTGTGACTTCCCAGAGGAGGAGATGTATGTTATTATTTACTTGCAGTACCACTTGGGAGATTCAGCAGTCGCAGAGGTCCCAGTGCGCTAGACATGGTACATACATACAAACAGCGAGAGGTAGCCCTTGCCCTCAATAACTTACAGTCCAAATAAACAAGACAGACAGAAGGTCAGAGAGGAAACAGAGGCACAAAGAAGTGACGTGATTTGCCTGCAGTCACCTAGTAGATGATTGGCAGAGTCAGGATTAGACTAATAGATCACTGAATCAATCCACTGACTAAACATACTGCTTCCCATTATTTCTTGGGAGGCAAACCAGGAAGAATGATCTCACTCGGCTAAGAGCCATAATAAAAATAACAGCAGTACTGAGGGCAAGTTCAGAGTTTTCTACATGATGTGCTGTGGATCAATTGGTGGAGAGGCTGCTCTCTTCACCACCATATTTTGAATTGTCTTCACGGCAGGAATGATGGAAGACAGAGGAATGGCTGACAGTACTGAATAAAACTCCATGTAAATTCCCCTTATGAACATCTGATCAGTATTTATATGGGCATAAAGGGTTATTTATTTCCCTGCCTCCATGAATGATTTACATGCTACTCTCCATTTTTATAACGCACCCGCTCAGGCTTGAGGAGGAATGTACTCTGACTGGCTCTTTTTCCAAAGAAACGATTTGACACAGAGCTGGAGCCAGGATGTTGGGTGGGGGTGGGAACATTTCAAGCAGTTTTAACTGTCTTTCACAGGAGCCATTTTCCTCCCTCCTTTCCACTTTTCACCCTTCTTTTTTTTCCTCCCGTCACCAAATTTCATCTTTCCATAAGTCTCTATAGACTCCAAATTCCTTTGCTCATTCTGTAGGTAGAATATCACATTTTTATGTGACATCTTCTGAGTATGAGATTGAGGAAAGAGACTGCATAAGTTTTAACAATAATCACTCGGTGCATACTGAGACTGCAGTGCCTAGGAGACCCCCTGGTTCTTTAGCTCAAGCTGTTCCTGTAGCACCTCCAAGGGCTTTCCCACACCACGGCCTGGGTTAGATTTTTGAGAACTCATTAATTGTAGACCTCAGAATTTGAGAATGAATGAATTGTGATTTATAAAGGGCAAAATCAAAGTCTGGATCAATTGCTGATATTGAGTTAACAGTTCAGCCAAATCTCAGTATTCTTCATGAGTCTGTTTCCTTCTCCCTGCCAAACATTACAAATATTACAAATTAATACTACAAAAAGAACTTGAACAATGCATGAAGAATATTACAGATAGATTTTATATGGGACTTCTAAGGCACCTGGCCTTCAAATTCGAAGCAGTTGAGTGAGAGTTCAACTTGAGTGAATAAATTTTTTTCCTCACTTCCGGTAATACCAAATAAAATGGATGCAATCCTACTCAGCTGAATTTGATAGCTGGAATGAACACAGTAAAGTGTTACAAAGTGCTGGACAAAGACTCATCACTTAAACTTCTAAGTAAATCTTTTTAAAAAGGTCACCTTTTATCAACCTGTAGCTCTACAACTTATTCTCTGACCCTTCATATTCAGTCCCCAACAGCTTAAGAAAATATGGCTACATTGCCTTCATTAAGACTTCTTCTGTATTCATCCAGAAAGGTGTTTGCTAATGTTTTCAACCAGATCACATTTCTGTAGTTGCACTGCAGTATTAGATTATTTTCAGAGCAAGAGAGTCACGCTTGTAAAATGCATTCAGTGATGAAAAAAAAAACCAAACAAACTACGGAAATTAAAATATAGAGCTATATATCAGATAGAAATGCATTGTGTATGCTACCTGTATTGTCAGCTTTCCTTGGTCTGCCATTCAAACAATCCTGGTATCAAAATGCCTTGAATTAAAGACATTAGGGTCAGCACCAAAGCAAAAACATCAGCACAAATTCGAGGTTTTGCATCACCTAAAACAAGGAAAACAGAGTTAAGGCCTTGTAACCAGGGTCCCCCTTTGTGCAAACATTAGACAAACTTCCTGTGAAGTTACAGTAGGCCAAAACACGACTTCTGCTCACAGCAGCCTCTTCTAAACTTTTTTAAAGCTGTTTTACAGTTCTGACTCTCTGCCAGACCACCCCCAATAGGTTCATTACAGCATAAAGGCCTGGGAATTGGTGGATAGCAGACCTTAAGTTTGTACCACTTCTGCGGTGGGGGATTCTCTGTATAGCCACAAACGGCCACCCACCCTGCCATTTAGATCTCAGTGCAGCTCACAGCCTACCCCAGCAGAGGCAGTCAGACGCCTGAGGGACACCTCTGCCAGTCACCCTATAAATCTCGCTGTACAGCCAGGCTCCCTTCACACCTCCTTCAGTACTGGCTGAAACAGGGTGGGTAAACCCACCTGAAAACAGCAGATCACGGCAGACTCTATCCACCCGAGCCCTTCAGCACCAACACGCCGCCAACCCCGCCTCAGCACCCCTCAGCCTGCACCTCCTCTCGGGCACAGCCAGGCTGCCTGGAAGCACCCCATTGGTCAGGAACTCAGGTCCTCACATGGGACTGGTCAGGAGCAGATAGGTGGCAGCCTGCGACTGGCTGCAAAGGAAGTGTTTTCCTACCTCCCAGTAACAGGAGGGACCTGGGGCAGGCGGCTCGGTGTCAGTCATTGGGGAACAGGAAGAGGAAGAAGGAGAGGGTCATCCACCACCTCCTGTGTCACTGGCTTCTTTGCCAGCCCTGGCGTGGGACCCATCTGACTATATGCTGAGGCTGAAGTAATTTGGGATAATATTCCTTGGATGGGACCACCACTGCCCAGCTTGTTCCTTCAGGCAGACAGATATGGAGTCCCACCTCATCTGGGCCTATGCTCTCTCCTCAAAGCTTTACCCCATTAAATCCCGTGGGGCTGCGCTACTGCCTCACGGAGAACTCAGTTACTGCAGCTGCAGTAATGCTCCAGGCTGTCTGGATCAGCTGCTCTGGCTCTGGGGTTATCAGCAGCCACAACAAACGGGCCAAACCCACAAGTGGTGCAGTCCCGTGCTCTGTTTCCTGATGGGGCAAAGCAGCGCAGGCCCACTGACATCAGCAGAAGCAGCACCATTCATGGCACTGTAGAGAGCCATCACTGATAATTTCAGTCATGTTAGCAGGGGAATTTTCAAATGAACAAAATTAAGAGATTGCAAGCGGAAGAAATTGCAGACAGTCCCCCCTGTTGGAAGGGGGAGTCTGGTTTGCTGCTGCTATGAGATTTTATCGTTAGCTTATTATCAACAGCTTAAATTAACATAACAAAAGTAAGGCCAAATTTCATGCAGGCACAGAAGTGAGTGACCTTCTCTGAAATCCTTCACATAGGTACAAGAATGTTTCTGCCTTCCCCGGGCTTCCCCAGCGTGTGTTCAATTGGTCAGCTTCCCTCGTTTACCTGGTTTTACTAACATTTTCTCACAAAAAAAGAAGAAATTATCATAAGCAAATATTATATTTATGTTAACACTAAGCTTTTCACCAACATTTAACTTCTATGGGGAATCAATTTATTTTTTCCATGACTAAGAAAAATCAAATGATGTGTCATTAAAATAACAAAGAGTCTCATTCTATACAAGTGTAATTATGTTCATGTGGTATCACTGTAATTGAAACACAGAAGATGTTTCAGGCTGTATTAAAAGAGAATTTCTTTCAGTGGGTTTCCTGAAGCTCATTAGATATTCCCTGGCCTATTCTCCTAAGTAATTAGATTTTAACAGGATTTTCAACAGTTCAGAGCAATCTCTGTGGGTGCCAATAGGAGACTCTCCCTCTGGCCTTACCAGCAGGGCAGCATGGATAACATCCAGGCTGGGAGTTAATAGGACAATTACTGGCCCCTTTTAAATGAGTTACATTAATGCACTTAAGCTAAATGGCTCTGCATATGATTAAATATTAACATCTGCAAAATATGAAATCATGGTATGCAATCAAGTTTTGTTTTTTTAATTTCCCAAATGACGGATTTCAGTGTTATATGTAAATGTGCATTGGATAGTGCATGTTAAACTTTCAAAACACAGATCAACACTCTTTGCGAATGGTTCTTCTGGAGCTACTTAGTTAAACCTCTTAAAATAGCACAAGGAAAGAGGAAATTACCAAAATTTTTGCAAGAATAAGAGAAGGAATAAAACCCAAATTTCATTTTGAATGCCTCAGAGTGAGCCAGGTCATGATTTCCATTGCAAACAACAGAAATCAAAATTTTAAATTCAAGTCATCGATACCTAATGTTTTCCCAACAGAAATAGGAAAAAAGCCAGGAACCAGCTGAAATGTTAAATGGCATGGCCAGCATGGATGCATGCTGAACTAGATGTTTTTAAAAGACAATTCTCTATGGGTTGCCTACTGGTTCTTCGCATTATATGAAAAGTTATAGATTTGTTTCTTTACATTCCTGCACATTGTACATCAAATTAATAGAATGTTGAATACCCACACATATCTGCATGCATGCACACATGCACACATATATGTACAAACATATATACAGAGAGGGGTGTGTTTTATTTAGTAAGAAATGTTTTCACTGCATATTCAGGGGATTGAGTGATCAGTCTGGGACATACCTCTCATCTCTAAAATAGTAAACTGGGACTTGATGGAGTCTATTCAAAAGTTCATTCCTGTTGAGGAAAATATGTAAGTACTAACTTAACTTGCATTGACATGCATGACTGGGAATGAGGGAGGTATGATCTCTATGACCATATGACTAAGATTTGTCCCACGTTACACTTATTGTTCTGCATATCTCATCAACTCACCAGACCCTGTGCCCTGTCTGTGCTAACCCTGACCTCTGCATACACATCTGCTACCTGAGTAAGCCCTCTCTGCAGGTTGACTCAGTTGCCCCGGCACGCTCCAACCTTCTGCAACACATTCACAATATCAACTGACAAGAGAAGTAAATAGGACTTTTATGTGGGCTGGAAACACACTCACTTTGCAACAAGGAGACAGGCTGTGTACTGATAGTTCTCTGTTATTTCCCCAAATTCTTGCTGTGTGGAAGGATTCTTTTACGTTGCTAAGGGTTTTCCCTGTTGAAACCTCTAAATATTCCTTGTATTTCAGGAACAGCAAGAACTGCACAGCACAGAGGCAGTTCCACAGCTCCATCTTGGGCTCCAAAAGTTAATAATGTCAGCAGTATGGAGCACGTTCTTTCCAAAGAAGTCTACAAATATTAAATAATTGCTTACTGCAATTTTGCTGTAAGGCAGAGAAATATTACCACTGTCTTTCAGCTGGGAAACTAGAGCAGAGGTTAAGACCCAAATCATTCATTATGTAAATCCCAGTGAAATCAAATATGAGGATCTGGTCTGAAAATGTTTGTCTGTGCCCCAAACATTGTTAGGGACCTGGGATAAGCATTAATTCCTGGCTTTCAGATGGGATTTCAATGCAGCATAAACTGTCTTGTGCTTGACCAAGTCCATCAAGCCTAAAAGAGGACTAATAGTCCAGTGACATTATTTCCTCCTGTGATGCAAATTTACACTTTGTCATAACTACTAAGCACTATGTGGTGGAAATTAATTTGGGGCACTGTGCAGTAATGTCTCTAAGTAATAGAAACAGCTACTCCTGCTGTGTAGTGAGGGCTAACAACAGAGCATTTTATCAGTTGCCTTAATTCAAAATATATACAAAACTAATTCTCCTTAGAAAATAAATTGATTTCTATCATCTTTCTTTGCCCAGATTCCCCAGACTTTCTGACCAGTTCTACCCATGCCATGGTCTGAACGCGTGCTCCATCCACAGTGCATGCTTCCAAGAGAGGGAACTCACCCCGGTCCGGGTGACGGAGCTGAGCTGTTACCATCTGCTATCTGGAAACACTGCCATGAGAGCTGGCCGTGTCATAGCCAGCCTACTCACAAATCTGATGGAGGGACACAAATGTTCACGTGGTGCAGGAGCTAATGATGGCAGCCTTTGAAATCAACATGGAAAATATTAGTGTAACAGCATGACGGGAATGGAAAACAAAAGACAAAAAGCACAACAAAACAGAGACACAATATTGGAATATGAAACCTGGTAAATATGGGGATATTTTAGCCGATGGTGTTATTAATAGCAACATGTAAGCTTGTGATCACCCAGGAGTTAACCCAGGCAGGCTCCCATGAATACCATGAAAAGTGGAGCAGATCAGTGCCTACAGTTAAGCTTGTCTTACACTTCCCATTGTATAAATTTGCTTTCAGTTGTCTGTATCTTAGTAAACATTTACCCATTTGGGATGAAATGTCCCAAGATGACTATCTGCCTTAAGATGGATTTTCTTGCTAAATTTCAGAAGAAAAAAAGAGAAGAAAAAAAGAGAAGAAAAAAATAGAGGGTTTCATATCTTCCTTAAAACAAGGACAAAGCAAAAGATTTTGTTTTGCCTACATTAAAAGGAATCTCATGACCGTCTCATCAAGGAGATCTCACTTCGGTATGGTATGTACTTAAAATTTAGCTGCAAGGCGTCCATTGCTTTTGGGAATGAACTTGACTCTTCCCACAAAAAGTGTCTGGATTTGGTCAAGTTAAAAAAAAAATCTAAACATTCACTAGCAGTGTTAGGATTTGTCAACTACATCCTCTCAATTTCTTCTCCCCACAGCTCCCATCAGCCAGACAACTATGATCCCATCAGAGCAAGCAAGAGAAGAGCAGCCCACAGCTTTGACACTTCAGTAGGACTTCCTAGGCTCCCTTCTGCTTCAGGCCACTCTCCTGCCTGCACTCTCAGCTCTTCCCCTACTACATCCCGACTGCACAGACCATGAAAACATAACCTTAGTGCAGAGAAGACAAGAGTCAGACCTAACACTGAGGAGGCAAACACAGAAACCTGAAACAGAGAGGTGGATGTCAGGGACTAGGACTGGAAGAGAAGGTGATTTTCAAGTGCAAGGGAAGGGAGAACTACAGCCAGAGAAGGCAGAGAGGAGCTTCAGACACTTGGAAGTGAGCAAAGCGTGCATGCATGTTTCACATGGACTTCAGAAGCAAATCAGACACAGTTTGCCATGGTGTGCACTGCAGAAATGTGTTGTTGTCTCACAGATTGTGCTTCTTTTGTTGCAGAAGCTGGAATCGTGCAGTTGAAGACTCTCTATTCAGGCATGCGACAGAGACAAATTAAAGTGACAAGAATAGCCCTAAATCAGACTTTTTCTAACTTTGGCGTACTTGGATTGGCACCTTAGCACTTCCCTCAAGTAATTTTAGGAGGCATTCATCTAGCACTGTAAAGCAGGCTCAGTGCTTCTCCAGGCTCAGAGCACCACAAGACCTCACTTAGCAGAGCCTACATCAAATAATCATGGTGGGCAGAACAGAGATTAGGCAGGAAAAAGTGCCAAACAATTTACAGATACATTGATGCTGAAAGGCTTGTGAAAACAGGAAGATGCTATAAGAGTTTTGGTGTGAGGGGGTCACAAAACCGCCCAGTATATCAGACTGAGCTGTCCCCCACCCCATCTCTTAGGTTTGTCTCTAATATTCCAGCTAGAAATGTCTGACTAGTGAGCTCAGTGTTTGCCAGCTCTGAGCAAAACTTGTCACAGGATATTTGGTTCCTGAAGGGTTGAATCTCAAACCTAGGAGGGCAGTTGCTGTATCACACATGTACGTACATTTGTGTCACTTGCCATAGGGCTCACAGCTGTGCCACATCTGGACATGGCAGGTGAAGGAGGAGGGTCTTTGCACCTTGGGGAGTCCTCTCTGCCCCCAAAGCCACCTGTCATGAGGGAACACATCTGGGTGCACAGCTTCGCAAGAAAGGTCTCTACGTTTCCTTTTGTGATTTGGACCAGCATGGCTTTTACAGTACTATAAGGGTGCTTTTATGAGATTTGCCCCTTGCAATGTGAAGGATTTTATTAGAAACACGCCTTCCTCTCTGTCATTTAAGATAAATAATGTTTATTGATGTTCAATTCCTTCAGTGAAATAAAGTGTCAAACAGCACATCGGTATTTGCCAATTTTCTTTTCACATTTCATGTTATGTGCATTTTATGTTACATGCCTGATTAAAAATTTAAACATTGTCACCGTCAGTGCTAAAATACGTTGCCAGAGCATCTCTAATTATGCTTCCTTGTCTGCTCTGAGCAGGGACTGACATTTCTGGGTCAGGATCTGGTTGTTGATATGCAGCACAGGAAGTATCCAATAGCCTCTTGCCGAAAAATGGCTCCTTCTCTCTCGCACAATTATGGTACACAATGCAGAGCAGGTACCTGGGGGAGACTGCTCATGCTGTGGTAATTCCTGCCTCAAGAGGCCTTATCCACTTTCTGCACATCATTCTGGTTTGCAGTTGATTAACCCAAAATAAAAACAGCCAACAAAGTGCTAGGGAACAATCCCCTCTGGCAGAGCTGTGCCAGCAGGCGAGGTGGGCAGGGGTCCCAGCCTGCTCCCAGCACTGCCCTCGCTGAAGCAGCAGTCTCAGCCTTGGCCCTCCAGCCTTTCAGGAAAGTGATGATCTGAGCTTCAACACAGGCCCAAACTTTCTTCCTCCTCCCAGACACGCTGGCTGTGTGCTCAAGCTCCCCACAGCAGAGACTACCAAGCGTACCCATTTTAGATAGGCTTTGGGAAGTGTTGTCCCCTTTCAGAGGAGGCCTTGCTGTTTGTGCACTCTGCAGGGCAGAGCACGGTTCCTTCAGATCTTTCAGTTTATTTTTTCAAGGGAAAGTGAAAATATAAAGTCATATTCAGGTTTTCCTTCCTGTATAGACACATCCAAACTGACAGACCTGCTTTCACTTGGTTAGCAAACATTTAGGAAGAAGCTTTTCAGCGAGAGTTTCCTAAGCACATCACATGCATTTGATTTTTATATTTTTGACATTTGGTTTTCAAGTACATTTCCTGACATATACAGGAACCCAGGCTGGTCTGCAAAAATTCACCTGAGTACGCTAGGCTGTGGAGCAGGGCATCTAACGACACAACTGACCTCCAGGAGGAGCCTTTGTACATATAAAAATGCCACCAGTGATATATGCTGTTGGAAATATGGTTATTAAAAAAGACCTTACAATATTTGCTACATTTGTTTGCAATGGTAGCACACAAAATATAGTTAAAACCAGCCATGTTTTCAAAAATAATCAATATTCAGAAAAATCAGCTGTTCTCCTTGGGAGTTGATGGTTGATAACAGTTATGAAATCCAGACGTAATTTATTGTGAATGTTCAAACTAGTTAAAAGGTGGTATTATATATGGCTCAATGCTTCATCAGTAGTTTAAAGAGTGTCCTTATTTTACCAATTAAATGCACATTGTATGAAGACTTATATGTTCCAAGGTATTGTAAAAATCCTTCCCTGCTGTTGCCAGAATTTTCTTGCATTGTTATCTGCTCTCAGAAAGTATTAATATTTTCCCTTTGGAAAGAAGAAGAGAATAAGAAAAATATGAATTGAGGCTCCAAATTTACTCAACTTCCCTTCATTTACTGAAAACATTAGGATTATTTTTATATCTAATTTCACATATAACACCCTTAATTTTTAACCACCAGCTATGTAGCCTTGACTAGCAAAGAAGTAGTAAAGGAAAATATATATATGGCTAAAGTAAATTGGCAAACACTTGCAGGACCTGCTGCAATTGTTGAATTTAGCTTTGCTGAACCTGGCTTTAAATGCAAAAAAGCCCAACAATACCAGCAAAACAGAGTCAAATTTGTGGTATTCAGTACCAAAAATATGTGTTTAGGTGGCCTTTTCCCTTTAAACATGACATATTGTCGTATGTAACATTCCTAGTGTGCATAGCATCAACTTGCTAAAGTACGTGTTAGATTTCTGGACCTAAATACTGCATCCCTCCCTTATAGAAGAAAATGCACCCTTCCAGTGTGCTGCTATATTTGTATGATTATACAGTTCATTTACATTTTTAACCAAACTTCATATATTATCCAGTAAGTGATATAGTTAGCTAAAGGAATGTGTTCCTGCCACTTCCAATTACTATTTAATTTGCATGATTTTGCTGGAATCAGGATTTGATCTTTTATTAGTATCCTGTCTAGTTAGTACCACGTATTAAACCATGTTCTGGACTTGCTCGGGTGTTGAAGCACGGGAACATTTTGCCCAGAGAGGTCATGGATGCCACATCCCTGGAGGTGCTCAAGGCTAGATTGGATGAGTATTTGAGCAACCTGGTCTAGTGGAAGGTATCTTTGCCCATGGCAGGGCAGAGTGAGGATAGAACTGGAAGGTCTCATCAAACCCAAACCATTCTATGATTCTATGACACTGATGACTGATATATCTGAAAGTAAGGCTCAGCTACAGGGTTAGGAGTGTAAAAAGCTATCAAGAGCAATCACTTGGGCTTTTGCATCTTATTTGTAGTTGATAGTGTGCTTTTCTGAAAGACAGGGATGTTTTTACCATCTCTTAACCAAGCTACAAAAGGGGTGGTAGAATAAGGACTCACGAATGAAAAGTGTCTGTGCAGGAGCACATTTTTCAGAGCTTCTGTAGAACACCAGCCTGGATCTCCAGACAAGTCACAGTTTGTCTCTGCACAGACCTAAGCACGGTCTTGATGCTCCCACAAGACTGAATGAGGACACTGAAAGGCAGATTGGAGAAGATGTGGAATAGGCAGTCCTGCAGTCCTCTATTCCCCACAGCACAACTAGTGCAGTGACAAACAAAAACTGCAGGGACAGCTGTGACAATTTTTAAAAACTCTTTGCATTTGGTGCTTCAACTCAATATCAAAAATCAGCATAAACACAGAAATTCAGATGTGCAAAGTCCTTCAGCAACAGCTCCTACCAGAAATGTAATACACATTGCGTCACATGGGCAGATGCAGGAGCCGGGCACTGGCTGACTGTGCAGCACCAGAGATGAGGCACTTGTGGAAATCATGTCCAAGATCCTGAGATCTGGCTCTGAACTCAGAAAGCTGTTATCACTAATGAGGATGAGAGTCATTTTGCAATAGCTGTAATAAACATTTCTTCAAACAAAAAAGGAAAGTGAGATTGGAAAACATGCAATATGTCTCAGCATTAATGGAAAACCTATTTGTGCCCTCTATTTTGGAAAAATTATTGAAGAACAGTTCATCCATGTGAAAATATTAGCACTGTAATTCTGTCAAGGTCAGTGAGACCTAGAGATTTGCTGAGAAATCACCTTCATTTCACCAGGTAAATAAAGAACTCGTTTTTCAAAGAAACCTATTGAAGAAGGCACTCCATAGCAACAGTTAAATTATGAATACAGCACATATGTTCCATATCATATCATTTACAGCACACTTTAGCATAGACATAATGCTTAGTAACAAACTACAGTACCATTCACAAAATGCATTTAAATAGCATAATTTAGTTCATTAAATTCAGTCATTTACAGTAAATCAAAATTATCATAGGAATTGAAGAGAGTACACAGTTGTTTGTTTGAATAGTTAAGCTAGGGAAGTCAATTCCTTTTTGAAGGTCAAGGACACAGTTGTTTCCATTTTCTGTTGTAAAAAAGTTACAGCCTGTGTCATAAGATAATTTAGTATCATCTGAATGTGAGCAAGTCCTTTCCTCCTGCTTGTTCTGTGTTATATAACTGGCACACCTAGAATATATCTAAGTCAAGCAAAAGCTTTATGTGTAAAGTTATCAATTTAGACTTCTTTTTCTTTTACGGACTGAATGGATGTGATCCTGGGTTTTTAAAAGGATTTAGTCTTGCAAATCTGGAGACTATTACTTGGAAGCTAAGATGTATGTTTTCCCCATCAATTGTTTGGCCTGTGGAAACATCATCCTAAAAGAAAAGTGGATTTTTTTGAGCCTAAGAGATACTTTCTGGCTTTTACCAGTGGAGGTGCAGTGTGTGTCTCTCTGTGTGTGAAGTTGGCCAGGAGATCGGTGTAGAAGTTACTTTGCAGCACAGATCGACTGCATAAGGAGCTTAGGATGAATCACTATATCCCTCTAGGGAAATCCTGAGGTTTAAACCTTCCTGTGATTTCTTGGGCATCAAAGGGAGGAAGGTGTCAAGGCAGGGCATGGTGCATTCACACACTCCTGCTCGCAGGAGGGGAGACCAGCCCTGCCACACCCTGCGCCACCCAGAGGCACCCACACCAGGCAACACTGCTTATTTGGCAGTGATGAGGGATATAGCCCCTTCCTAATGGCTCCACTGCAGGGATGGAGGTGAGGAATTTGTTCTCTATGGAATATAAAGTCAGGGACTATTGCAAAGATCCCTCAGTCACTTCTCGCATCACAGGCATCACAGACAATCCTGCCTTAATTTTTGTTTAAAGTCCAGTATCACTTTCAGAGAAATGAACAATTCTAATTTTAAAATGGCCAGCAAAAAAACCAACCCACTGACCCACCGGGCCTCTTATTGAATTGTTCCTCACACTTGAAAAATATGCACTGTGTTTCACTCTGAGTTTGCCTCGCTGTTTCTTGCACCTTGTCTTGACTGATTGATACAGGTTGAAAAGACCATAAAGTAATTCTGTTGTCCTTGTAGAAACTTCTGGGTTATTATCAAGTCTTCCTTATCCTACTCTGAGTCAGTGGAGTCCTTTACCATAGGGCATGGATTTCCATCCATTTAAATTCCTACCATCAGAATCACTTTCAGGAAGCAAGAGCCTTCTGCAAGGTCTTCTCTCCCTTGCAAAATTTTGACTGCAATTGAGGTGCCTCCTCTTTTCTGATCATGTGGAAGGGTCAAATGAATGAATAAGATGTAATTTTCCATCAACAGACTATCCAAACATCTTAAAGTGCTAATTAATTAAGCCTCATACCATCCTGGAGAAAGAGGGACAGTTTTTCTTCTTTTTCTTTAATGATTGCACAGTGCAGTGCAGTGTATAACTATAGAAGCTTAGCCTTAAATGAGATAGTTTGGGCATTTATGACAGCCCACCTGCAGCAGCGTAAAGGATGGGCACCTTTCCCCCTTCTCTGTTTCTTAGTTCAGCCCACACTGATATCCCTCTGCCAGAACCAGGCTTCTGCCAGGACCCAGAAAGGCACAGAGCAGTGGTGGTGCAGGAAGAGCAAAAGCCCACATCTCTGATCCCACTTTCCTCCTCTGGTCCAGCAGACATGCACCACCCACCATGTAAAGGCACATCTAAGGACAGGGTGAACCAGGAGAGGGGAGCATTCGCTTACAGGCAGGTCCATTTTGGACTCCCAAGGAGCACAGAATGCCCTACCTGCCAGCACCACATGGGCTATACAAACCAGAGGTAACATATGCCAGTAATTCAGTCTTGACATGTCTCCTCAAGTCTACACAAATATCAGATAAACTTTTTGCAAGGGGCCATTGCAAACAGGAAGCTGAGAAAACATTTGGTTTCTTGTCCAGATGAGGAGATAGCTCCAATCCCATGTGTCTTGTCAGAGCTGCTGTCTTCTGAATAGATCTCCACAGGAGATCTAGGAATTGGGCAGTAGCACACTCCCAGCAGACAGCTGTCTTGAAGGCAGTAATATCTTAAACTGCCTAAAGTGTTAGCTTGGAGCTCTCCCCTTCCCCACTCACATCAAGCACTGTAGGAGCCCCTTGGGGCAGTCCTTATTCTATGTGTGGGACACAAGCAGCACAGTAGCCATCACTTGGCAGCCAAGGGCTGACCCTGCTTCAATGGACCTCTGTGAAAGACCCCAGGGAGAGCCTGGGAATAGCTAGGCAAGCAGCCAGCCATGTACAGGGAGGGACAATTAGGCCCCAAACAGAAATGAATTATGCTAGAGAGAGCAAATTGCTTGTTGACACTGCAGCACAACAAAGAGGAAGAAGGAGAAACTGTTCTTAAGACAAATAACCTTCTCCATCTTCCTGGGCACAGGGGATGAAGCCATGAGGCAGGCACAAAGGACACAGATAGCAGTTCAAATCCTTTGTACCACACACTGCCATCACAGCTGTCCTGGGACTGCGAGGGAACGGACCTGTTACAGATTACTCTGAGGAAACATTAAGAAGTCTTACCAGAGTAGAATTGCCAAAGTTTTCAAAGGACAGAGCTGTGAGCTGAGGGTCAGTGCAAAGGAAATGTGTCTGGGTGCAGCTGGGGTCTTATGTCCTTGCCAGAGTCCCAGAGCACTGCAAGGACCAGCCCTGCGGTGCTGGTGCCCAGGGAGCAAGATGTTGGTGAATACCCAGGAGGGATGGAGCCACCAAGGTTCTTTCCCAACTTCTTAGATATTCAGCAAACATCTGAAGAGCAGACTGTTAGCAGTTTGTTACAAGGTGGGAAACTAAGCTTCAGTCCTCTACAAATCAGCTTGGTGGAGACTGGGAAGGAAACTGCACTGATGCTGGGGTTTGTGGAGTTGTCATTGTTTGTAATCACAATTACCAGGGAAGACCACAGCAGAGCAGAGTTCACCTGGGAAAGTAGGAGACTTGTTCACGTACATGAAAACTGTGCATACAATAGCAGATCCCAGCTAGGAACAAGCACATACGAAACAAGTTTCCAGTATTTCCCAACTCCACCTGCAGAAGAGCACAGTAAATTTGCCCAGATCAATCCTACATTAATCATTTCCCCAATGGAGTGGTATGTGTGACCATGTCCTCTGCACAACCCAGGCCAGTGGACACAAAGTGGCCTGTTTTACAGCATCAATAGCTTGGATCATTGTGCATATCTTGTTTGGAAGCCAAACATTAATTTCAGCTGCAGCCTACAGGAAGCAAGGCTGAGTTACAAGGATCTTTAACAGAATATTTGAAACATAAACTCCAGTGTATCCACTTGGGCACAGGTATTAGACATCAGAGTCCCTAAGAAAGAAAGATACATTCCCTGTCTTACATTGTCATCCTTCTTCAGACCAGCATGGGATATTGCTGCTCAGCCACAACAAAAGCGTTAACCTACGGCTAATTTTGGCTCTGCTTTTACTGCAAGAAAAGTTGAATTGATTATAACCCCACTTTTCTGCTCTGGGATGTTTCCTATGCAGCACTTTTCTGAAGTACATTTAAATGATTTCACTGAAAAAGCAGGATCTTTACCTGTTTTATCAGTGTGGAAACTGAGGCACAAGGGGAAAAGTTACTTGTTCCTGGAGAGTCACAGCCCAGGGAAACTCCAGCTTCCAGGCTTCCAGTCTGCTAACTGGTCTGGAAATTGCATAAAATCATTAACTCATCCTTGAAATTTTTTCGTGATAGATTGTAACTATTCAGTCTGTCATCTCCAGAGTGTGCCTCTCTTAAGAGTTATAACTATGTACCTGAGGGCTGCCACTACAGAATAGCAGAGGGATACATCACATCCGCTGCCAGGCAATCCTTAGTGTGGTTGTGTTTGATTGCTGCTGGGTGTTATTGGTCCTGGTACTTCTACTATTCTTACTTCAATGCTGCTGTGTTAATTTGGCACCAAAACTGCATTTAATATTTCACAATGGGGCGGGAAAGCAATAAGCTCAGGAGGAAAATTCCAGCCTCACTTTAAGGTAATTATAAATCTTTTTTCTCCCATTCACACTCTATATTAAGACTGCTGTATTGGCCTAGAATTTTATCTTTAATTTCCGCTTTTCTTCTTTGCATGGGCTTCAGCCAGTCTTTGAGAGGAGAAGGGGCATAGTTGAGCCTTGACAAAGAGCCTTATTCACAAACCAGCAGCAGCCCCATTTGCAACTTCCCCCAGCACCCCGGAAGCAACTATGCTGTGACAGGAGAAACTTTACATCAGACAAACTCCAGATTTGCCCTGCAGCTACCATTTCCTGATGAGGCCACATGTGCACTTCCAGGCACTGTACTGCCTCTGATGCAGATGTGCACGCTCTTCTTCTCAAGCTTGGAGACCCTAGGCAGAAGATGTCTCAAGCTGTCTGCCAGCACTGCACCAGCTAAGATATTATTTATTAAAAAGCCTTTTGCTTCATTCCTAAAAAAGTGCATCACATGAAGTCAAAGGACTCTGAGCCAACCTCACAAGTTTTTCTTGGTCTTCTTCATTAATTAACCAGGATATTGAGCTCAGCTTAGGAGCTGAACACAAGAGCGGATTGCCTGTGCCTGGCAGGCAGGAATATTACATCCCAGCAGGTGGGGAGGGCTTGGGAACAAGCAACAGCTGGTGAATGCTCTTGTCCTTATAGCCTTACCCCTATAGTCTTGCCCCTACAGCCTCCTATACAGCCCCCGTCAGTGCTCACGCTACTGGGGGTAGTCCAAGCTCACCCTTCCTGCAAATTTCATCTTCCCTTGTGGCAAGCACCAGGAAGCACCATCATTCCCAAGTGACCTAGTGTATGTTTTCAAAGCAGATGACAATTTGACAAAGAGTCAAAGGAGATTCAGTCCAGTCAGCACTAGGGCGGTTGTCGACAGGTCACAGAGAGTCCCTGGGGCAAGTTCAATCCCTCCATGCAGAGAGGAGGCAACAGCAACAGTAAAACAAGTATTAGCAACCCAATTTAAGTGCACAGCACTCCCTTCTATGCCTCTGGATCTTCCTCCCAGTGTCCAGAGTTGACTTGGGTTTGTTAGGTATTCAACAGCCTGAGGGTGTCCACCCAACTGCAACACCCAGTGTAGAGATCAACAGCAGCATGAGCAGATCAAGAACTGATCTCACAGTCAAAGTAAGCCCACCCAAAACCCAGACAGCAGCAAACATCACTGCCTTCCCAGTGGATGCTCCAGGGCGGATTACGTACAGTTTAGACCTTTCAGCAACAGCAGAAGCTCCACAAATCCTTACAATGAGAAAAGACTTCACCCACATGGTGATTCAAGATACCAAATTCACGGTCCTACTTTTAATTTCTCTCTGGCAGTATTTCTCTTTCTCTTCATTGAGCAGATAGAGACCCCAGGGCAGTTGAATAGAGGAGTCAGATAATGGTATGTGAGGAACAACAAAAATGTAAGCAAGTCACAAGGCCACCCATGGCGATGTCCCCACCAAAACATGGAGACAAGATGGCCATAGGTGGTGCAAGCCAACTTTGGGACCATGTGGCACAGGCAACCTTGCCTGAGCAGGGGTAGTCAGGCTGGCAGCAAAGCCCTCTGCACTCAGCCTGCAACAAACCAGCACCCAAACAAATGTTTCATACAGCAATAAACTTGTTGAAGGAATAAATTAGCTGTACAGCAAGGTTATGCTTTGGGAATGTCTCCACTATGGTGAAAGTGTCCACTGTACCTAGTGATTAGGTTTATATTACAATGTGGATTTTAAGGCTCACTGTGCTGAATAAAAATTTAGGCAATTAGTGATCTTATTTCTTAGGAAAAACTGCTTGCTACCGTATATTAATAGTGATTTTGCTCAATTAAAATTGTTCACAGTCAGCAAAAACAATTTTTGCACTGTAATGAAATAATGAAATAATTATATGCAAGGGAGGACTTCTGATCTTTTTAATTATTCTATTCTTCATTTTTAAAAGGGCTATTTGAAAACGCAGTCTTATAATTGATTGCTATAAATCAGTCAGAAGCATTCTAAGGATCATAAATATTCTAACTTTTAAAAGACAAAGAAATGCTAAATATTCAATGAAATCCTTCAATATTCAGAAAATTTAATCTAGGGTAAAAGGATAGACTGCTCTTTTGAAAATAAAAAGTAAATTTGTTGTCCTGCGAAAAATGAAATATCTTGAATGTCAGTAACAGAAATGGAATTAACAAGAGATCTTTTTATTGTTTTTTAAGGTCATTAGGCTGTGAATTCTATAATTATGGAAATTGTCAGTCCAGTTCTGTGGAGTGTTTGCTCCCATCCATAAGGTATTGGAATGTTCAATCAGTCTCTCTCGTGGGAAAGTTAGGTCATAACTGTAAGTGTACCAGCAAAATTGAATTAAGCAAAGAGATTTCATTAGTATTTATAGCCAGAAGGCATCTGTAAAAGTACAGGGCAAAGAAGTTATGTGGAAGTCAAAGGAGAAAAAAAAAATGGGTTTCTGGTGACAAAGGCAAATCTGAAAGAGATATAAGTGTATAATGAATAAGAACTATTGAGCGCTGCTCCAAAGAGGGAGTTGCAAAGATGTCAAATATTGATTTTCTTGTGTATGCCTTTGGACTACATATGTAATTGTTTGGATTTGCTGTCTTCATGATACAACAATATTTGTTGTTGAAGGTTAAAAAGCGGAGTGTGAAACAACCCAAAAAGTCTGAAACGTGTCGGAGAATTATAATAATTCTACAAAGAGGATTGCATGAGCAGAAGTCTATGCTTTCTAGAAAGTACAGATTTTTATGACAATCAAAAGCATTTGTCTATTGGAAATACTGCTCCTGGTACTGCAAAAGCACACGTTGTTTGCAAGGGTCACTGAAATACTGCATTTATATAAAATTTGCTCCTAATGAGTTTCTCCAACTTTTTATACCGCGAGAATATTCTGTGATCAAGTATATACATGCACAGTACTGTGTATGCTTTTGTATGTCTACACTGATAGATAAATAGGTGAGCTGTTTATGTAGGAAAGATAGTGCCTCTCTGCAACTTAATGCAGAACTGAGGATGTGCTTCCTGATGCTGATTATTGTCTTAATGAAATAAACCTCTTGAAGTATTTTCATTCCGTAGACACAAGTACACAAATCATCTTAAAAATTGTTCTCATCTTTAATAGTTACATAATGCTTATATGGTGTACTTTGTATTTCTGCACAAAAGGGATTTGTGACTATTCAGAGTGACACGTCACATGCAACATTTTCTACATGGGATTCTTACGCTGGTGTGCACTGCAATCAAACCTTTACTGACACTGGGAGGAACTTTGTCCCTGTTTCTGTCAGGATGTGGACTTCTGTTAGAGAGTCATTTTGAGACCTTGAAGAGCCAAAAGCAAAGGGTGTCCCTGAAAAGTTGAGGATGGTCCAACTGTCACATCCCACTTAGATTATTCAATCTCTTTAGGTGGTCATGCTGAGACGTAGGGTCCTCATTTTTGGAAGCCCTGGACTCGGTAGAACTTGACAGAGTCTGATGAGCAGCTCTTGAACAACAAAGTCCTAGGGAAGAGCAGTTTGGAGGAAAAAAGCCAAACCCCAGCTGAGTGGGATCAAACTCAAGGGGAACCCTGGCCTGCTAACATTGATGTCAGAGCTCCCATTGCCCTCTGTGGAGCTGCAAGTTCACCCACCTCCTGCACAAGCCAGTAAGCAGCATAACCCTGGGGAGCCTAAAGAAAGGTGCAATTCTCCTTAATTTCTCTAAACATGAAGATCTCTCTGGGATGGAAAGCACAGTCCCCATCTTTTCGTAATCCAGGAATGCTAGTAGCTTGTTACTTCCTTGCTTCTCTTGTTAAGGGTATCAAAGCACCTCATGTTTCATCCAAGTCACTGTTATAAGGCAGTCAGTAGTGACAACAGCAATGCTGCATGCTGAAAGCATGGTGGAATCAGCAATTCAACTTTAAGACCTTCCTCTGCTGTAAGTTATTATTCAGCTGGAGCAGTTTTACTCTACATCACATGGGTGTAACTGTGTTTACTCTGTTACACATGACCTTCAGGGAGATGGGATTGCTGCTCAGAGAGGCAAAGTGATTTACCCAGGACCATATGATAGGAAAACCAAGGATTAGAAGTCAATGTCTTTGATATCCAAATCTATACAAACTTCTCTGCCCTATGCTATAGCAATTTTCCCTAAATTCAATAGATAAGTAAGAACTTATCTTTAGAACATCTACTACATCTCTAGGATAATACTAATCACAAATTAAATGTACATTTGCAAATCTTAAGAAAAAGTACTTTGTAATAAGGTCTGTCTAACACCAACCACTATAAAAATGACATTCCAAACCCACTAAACTGAGAAGATGCTTAATTTTGCAAACATCCCCCTTGAAAGCGCAGGGCAAGATGATGCTGTCCCTTCCCAGCCCTCAGATTTCACTGCCAAGTAGTGAAGGGGCTGGAAGTTTTTGGAGCCCTGCTGTCAGAGTACAATGTTGCCTAAGCAAGCATTAAGAGATTATGGTAATAATAGGTCTGCTTACTCCAAATAAAAGGTTTCATTAATCAAGCCATATTGAGATAAACCTGTCAGTGGACAGAGGAAACTAGAAATCAAATGCTGTGAAAGTTCTGACAGATTGTTAAATAGAAACCCTTTAAAACTGAATTTAATTTACTGTGATATTACAGGTATTTATGCATCAATAGGCAAGTGCAGATTGAGTTCAGAGGTCAGCTCTGATGCTTGAAAAATAAACGTGCAGAATGAAACAAAAGGCGACAGTTACCTTTGTCAGAAATTGTGGTTTATTAAACTAAATATGAAGCTCTCCTTTGATTCATGTTGGACAGAAAGGCATGGGGCTGGGTAATTATTGATTAGCAAGTAATTACAAAAAATACTCACCCTTTTTTTAAAGTTGCATTGATAAACTTTACCAGAAGAAACCAGGAGAAAATATTGCACCATAGAAGCAGACAGTAAGGTACCAAGGGGCAGACACCTTTCAGCAAGATTGTTCACTAATTATGCCATTAAAGTGCTGCTGTCCCATCGGGCAGTGTGTGTTTGACTTCTATACCTAGCACTTCTTTATGTAATTTCTCCTCTTGAATTTTTTTCAACCTCTTCGTTTTCAAAACTTCACCCGATTTTCATTTTCTTCCGACTCAAGATATTCCTCTTCATGCCTCTTCCTCCTCCTCAGTCTCATGAATTCAGACAAGTGATATGGGAGAAAAGTAAAATTAAAGAGAAACTTCTGTCCAGGTAATTCTGCCAGCAAGTTGCACAAAGTTGTTTGCAAAGGCAGTGCCATTCACCTGGGCAGGAGCTACAGGTCAGGCCATTTCACATTGCTCTTCAAAGGAGTAAGACCCCAGAGATAGATCACTGGAGTATTATGGACAGAGAGCAAATAAAACGTCACTCCTATTTCAAGGGATTATCTAGTTTGGAACAGACAGAGATAAATCTTTTTGTCATTGACAGGATGGATTCATATCTAACATTAGTCTTTGACTTAGATATAATGGTTACGTTGCATAGCATGTTTTTTGTTCAGAAGGGTAGCTGCAATTTGAAGAGGAAATTTGAACCTAATTATGATACAACTAAGCCAGCAACAAGGCTCCTACTGACTCTTCCAGGCACAGAAAGAAGTCCTTGAATACAAGCAGTCCTAAGTGAAAATAAGTATGTCAGTGCTATATGATACGAACATATTTATCTGCCAAACTTACATGAGATCATATCTAAATACATGACTCGAAAACATATAAGTATATTACATTTCACACCCGTAAGAAACACGTAAAACATGCAGGACATGTTAGCTAAAGCTATGCCAGACAAATCTCCTTCCTAGAACGACAGCCTGAAAAATCTTTATCAACTTGAGGACCCTTTGTTCATGCAAATAATACTGTAACAGAAGCAACCACACGAGCTTTCCAAGAAAATACCCTATTTTTGACCACATAAGGAGTGCAGGACTGGGCCATTACTTAGTAGTTATTAGAAGACAGACCGGCAGGATACTGTCACAAAGTCTCAGATGTGAGCATCCTTCAGTCATCATCTCTCCCTGAACAGTGTGCGTTAATGCAAACCAGCCCTGCAAGACCCTTCCAGCCATCACTGAAGTTAACTCAGGAACTGTGATTGCTGCAGCTTCAATACAGGAATGACCATTACTCCAGGTCGAGGTTCACTAAAAAATGAAAATAAAATGGTAAAATCTAGCATGAAAAAGCAAGGAAAAAAACTATTATATTTCATATGTATGAAGATGAAAATTTACTGTACAAATTTTAAAAATACTTAGCTGGAAAATGAAGCTCTAGTTTAGCTTTTACTACAGTTAAATTGAAGCACATATTTAAGTCCAATTAATTTACATGGTTTAAATTCTATGTTGAGTAATTCTAGAAACATGGGCCATAGGGCAGGAAGAATATTTTGGGAAGTTCATCTCTTTGCTTAGAAGAAAGCCATGACAGATCTAACAAAGCAGGACCAGTAACTGCTGGCTGCAGGAGTAGGTAGAAGTCAGTTATATACCAGAAACAAACTAAACACATAGGAGAGGTGAAGACCCACCTCCTTACTTGTCAACACCATGCAAGGTTTATCCCATCCTGAAACAGCACCAGGATCTGCCCTGATGTCCCATGAGTCCTAAACCCATCTCAAAAAAAGTGCAATTAGTCTAAATATGCATTCCCAGGCTAGAGATACATGTCCACAGAGGCAGGTTTTAATGGGTATAGGGACCTAGAGACTATATTCACCTTTGAAAAACTGCAGCCATCTCCTATTCCTGGGCGGTGCAGAGCCTGCACACAGGCATCAGTCAGTAACCTCCAAACCCAGAGCCATGAAGGACCAAATAAGAGCTTATTGGGAGTGAATCTAAAAGCCTGTTCTCCTTGTGGCAGCGGAGTTACCTGTCCCCTAGGGTCCCGATGCTCTTAGGGTGAAATATGGCATTTCCTCGTGCTCTAATAACCGCTTTTGGATTTTGAGGAGGAAAACCATCTCCCTACTTACCTAGGGCAGGGCAGATTAAAAGTAGGGCATAAGGAGGACATGGCAGAGCCTGCAGAAGGGTGAGGATGCTATCTCGTAAGGACAGACCTGAATGTTGGGCACTAACTAGGATTGCTCCCTGTGAACCCCAGTATCTCCTCTTGCAGCACTGAGGAACCATAATGCTTTCCCATAGTTAAGCAAGTGGCACAAGTGGATTGAAAGCTTTATATCAGCACAAATTAACATTAACTCTGCATTGGTGCTAAGAGATGTAACAAGCAGTAATGAGGTAAAGATAATAAATGGCCTATGTAGACCAACTATGAAGAGGTGTGTTGCATAGGCAGTGGAATATTTTCCCAAGGGAAGTAGGGAAACATCCTAAAAATAATTGGAAAGTTTTGAATAAAACCAAAGACTCTGTCCTCAAAGTGAATGATGTGCTAATATAGCACTGAGTTATTTTGACCAATAAAACATACAAGCAGCAGTAAAAAACTTGAGTAAAGAGGAGCCACAATCATTGTGAGAGCTTCCCACAAGCCATGCAAGTGTCTCCTGTCAATGACCAAGGGCTGGTGCAAGAGATTTCTCCCCATGTCAGCTGCCCAACCAGTGCAATGGCAGCCCCTGCACACCCCCATGACCCCCTCCAAGCCCAGAGTTGTGAAACCTTCCTACCCTCCTGCACCCGTGGTGGGCAGCCACAGCTGCAACGCACCCCACAGCAGCCCCGAGGCAGGAGCAAGCCCAGCCCTGGGCAGGATTAGGTCTTTTATGCCCAAGCATCCTCCCTGCTGTGCAAACCATGCTCATCCACAGGAGAGAGCTGCGACAGCCCTCCACGTTTTATTTATTTAGATGAGTTTACAAAGCAATTAAGACGTTTTGGCAAATGCTGAGGTGCAGATTTCCTCCCTTATGATAGATCATTCCTGGCTTTTTTTTTTCCCTCTCCTTCTGGACAGATAAATGTTTCATGGTCCCACAGACATATTTTCTCTCCTCTCAGTTGCTTAGAATCCATTTAAACATGCCTGTTGAACTCCTCTATCATGTAATATTTTAACAAGAGCCTCTAAATAAGCTTTGTTTACAGACTGTAAATACTGCCTGGCACACTCAATACACTGTTTCATCACATCCTTAGCTGGAATTCCTCTTGGAAACCTTTTTTACCTGGGCAAAAGCAGGAAAACCAACAAAAAAATAATGTTGACCTCGCTTAAGGAATGAACACTGATTCTTCACATCCTCCCCTTTCAATTGGAAATACCACCCTTTAATGACTTTTGTCAAAATTAAAACCCTCGCTGGTTTTATCCATCCTGCCCTAGATATGAGCTAAGTTGACAATGTGAGCTCTCATCATGCAAGTGCTGGAAATGCTTTTCCTGGCTTTGTGCTCCCTGTGATCCCTCAAAGAAGCTTCTGAAACCGGTAGGGTTTTACAACATGCCTTGGAAGGCATTAAAATACTTTAATAAAATGTTTAATAAAGATTCCTTTAATAAGGTGAAGGATCTTAATTGAATTCACGGAAGTACCCTAATGGTCAAACTGACAAAGAAGGTTTGTGGCAGATGGCAGGAAGTGGTTCTGCCTAAAATGGCCCATGTTGCCCCCCAAAATATATGGAAAAAAACAATATTTTGACCAAAAATTGTATTTGGGAAAAAAAGCAGATTTTTTTTCTTTCTGAAGCTGCTTCCAAAAAGTTGGTGGAGGTCACCCACTTTTTATAGCAAAATTGTGACGACTCAATTCTGTGTTTAGGAGGTGGAGGAGGAAAATGTTGAACTGGCACAGAATGTAGCAAGTCAAGACAGCCCTTCAGTGACACCCCTTGCTCTGTCACTAAGCCAGGACTTGGAAGGGTTTAGCAGCTCGTATTTTCTTTAGAGAAGAAAAAGCAGCACTCTCCAGATAAGAAGCTACCTGGTTTAACAGGTGAAGAGGTGCTTGGGGAGTTTTTGATAGAGAGATTATGGACCTGACTACATTAATACCTAGCATGGGTTTTAACCTGCATTTTGGGTAAAATTCACCGTTCTGCAGAAGGCCCATAAAATGCCTGTGTACCACTTACGCCCCACCAAGGCACCATTTGGATTGTGTACATGGAGCTGCAGTGATGCATGGGCCCTGTGCCGGCCGCCTGCGTCGGGAGGGGTTTCATCCATTATGTATCAATAATGTTAAATGTGTTGGGGAAAAATATTAGCAGAGTAATTTTATTAACAACAGCGATAAGTCACTGCTTGTCTTTCTGTGCTTAATAAAGGGAATCAAGGGTGTTATACAGGAGCCAGAGGAATGGTTTACAAAACTCCTGGAAAAAAACAAACAAACAAAGCCCTGGGAAGCATGAGAGCACATGGAGGAGGAGCTGGCTCCTGCCAACGTCTTGGCTGCACTGATTAATAAAAATAAATCCTGAATCAGCTCGTGGTGTTCCTCAGGCTCTCACAATGTGCAAAATCTCACAGGAGTGCCTCTGAGGGGCACAAATACAGGTTAGCTTCAAACTGGGAAGAGGACTGGGCCAACCCATGGAGGGCTCCCAGAGATGCTGCTTTCAACAAGAGGATTTCCTCACATCCTTGGAAATCCTCTTAGCTTCTTCTCAGATATTTGCATCTCACAAGCAAGGGAAACAACTGAGAAAATAACTGCTGTGCCATTCTCACACCTTCTGCCTAACAGGCAAAGTCAGTATAAAAACACACAGGGACAGTGGTTTGAAATGAGCTTCCACCACTGCCTCTCTCTGGACCCTCATTTTGAATTATGTCCCTTCTTTTTGGGTTGTGTCCCCTCTTTTTGATGCATATCCCCATGCTTGCTACCAAATTCGTGCCACTTGCACCACCCCTTTAGGCCACGCATAGATGAAGGGAAAAACGTTGTCATGTTGATTCATTCCCCTTCCTCAGACAAATCAAGGCATCTTGATATAAAATGTATCATCCCTCCCAAGCCCATTGAGCCTCCCCTCTCCCTCCATGCATGGAGAAATTTCCAGGTTTTGAAGGAGCAAGGATGGCCTGAGTACATCCCTGCCCTGACCAGCTGTTCCCCAGAGCACAAGTCAGAGGGTGAGCCCATCGCACCCCAGCATCACTGCTGCACACAGAGCCAGGATGAGGACTGCCGCGTGTCTCCACCCACACCACTCCAAGAGATGGGCCAGTCACCCCTTCTCACCCATCCTTTCCCTCAATAAAGACAAATAAAGCAAATTTAAAGAATTTTTTTAGACTTTCCTCTGCTTTTTATTTTTTTCCCCTGTATGTTTATTATGTCTCACAGGAGCCTCCTCCATGGACAAGGATCTGACAGGGTGTTTAGAGGATGAGTTTTAATCATTTTGTTGGAGATGGGCAGGGACAGGACCAGAACCCCTTCAGGAGCTGACATTGCTGGGCACCCAAGGCTGTGCAGAACTGCAGAGCAGGCACGGAGTGCTCGCAGGCACAAACTCTGGATGCCTGTCCATCTGTTTAGAGTGGGGATTTGCAAAATAAAAATCAGAAAAACAAACGAACTTTGAACAACTGCCAGCCGTTTTGGGGTTGTTTTTTTTTAAATCAGATCTCAGATTACTTTGCAGAAACGGCAGTGGATTTCCTCTGCTCACACAGCCCAATTTTCCCAATAATAATTGTGGTTTAAGTTATTTGGTTAATTTTGCTCTCTCCCTGTTTTGTAAAGCACCTGAATCTCTATGCTTTGCTGGGCTTCATTCTTCCGAAGATTTTGGTTTTATTTTGGGAGTCCCAAGAGGCTGCATTAATGGACACACCCAAGCGCTGCTGACTGCTTTTGCCAGCTCCCCGGGATGTCCCTGCCTGTATGCAACACAGGGATGTCCATTTCAAGCACAGCAGAGCCAGCACCGTCGGGTCCCCCTCCTTCCGCATCCACCCACTGCACAGTTCAGCTCCAACGGGACCGGAGGCAGCAAGGAGGCAAATGCCCAGCATAAATATGCACCCAAAGGAAAAAGAACACTGAAATCAAGGTGATTCATGTTTTTACATATACACCGTATTTGCCTAGTGTTTGGATCCTGCCAGGGAGGATGGAAACAGTGTGGAGCTGCACTGCTCCCTGGGTCTTGATGGTTGAGGGCTGGCTGAGGGATCGTAAGTGTGCATATATACACACACATATGTGTGTGTGCCTATACATGTATATATACATGTATATGTGTGCGTGCGTATATACATATGCATAAATACGCAAATATAAACACATATATACATATATGTATACATATGTGCATACATATGTGTGTGTATATACATGTGTATAGATACATATAGATGTGTGGGTGTGTATATACATATACACACATATATGAATGTATATCTATATATATACACGTGTGTATATATATACACGCTTGCATATGTGTGTATATATATACACGTATGCATATATAAGCCACATCCCTGTGTACGTGAGTGTAAGCAGTGCCTGACTCCAGCCGGTCCCCCGGGGCCAGGCGGGGAGCGTGGCTGGAATCTCGGGACAGCCACGGTACCTCCACCCAATTAAGAGGTGTGGGGGGTAACGGGGAGGTTTGGGATTGTCTCCCCACGGGGAAAAAAACTGCAAAACGCGGAAAATAGGTGAAACCCGGAGCTGCTCGGCTTAACCCGGCCGCCGGGTTCAGCGGGGATTGCCGCGCAAAAAGCGCGCAAGAAGCCCCGCGATCTCCTCGCCCTTGCAGCAGCCCCGGGAGATCCCGAGGTTGTCTCGCCCACCCTGTATGGGATAAAGTCCCGCGGCCGCGGAGCGTCGGCAGCCCCCAGCTTGGGTTTCCCTCAAGGCTAACTGGGGCCAAATAATGAATGGCTCTAAAATTAACCGGAGGAATGGAAATGCTCTAAAAATAAGGTAGCAGCTGCCGTGGGCGCAGCCCCCCGCTCCCGTGGGGCAGGGGGAGCGGGGCCGCCTGGCGGAGGGGGCTCTCCGCGGCAAGGGGCTGCGCGGAGTGGCCGGGATGCAGCCGTGCTTTACCAGGGATGCGCGGCTCTCCGCGGGCTGCGGACGGAACCCCAAAAACTTACCCGGCTGCTCACAAACAGGCTTTTTAAAAATTATTTTTTATTTTGAACTGAAAGCGCTTCGGGGGCCGCGGGGCGGCATCCGCTGGATGGGGTGCGGAGCGTGTGCGGTAGCAGCGGCCGCTGCGAGCCTCTACCGCTTCCCCCCCCCCCCCCAGCCCGCACTTGCACACACCTCCTCCTCTTTCCTCCTTTTTGATCCACGCAGCGATCCTATTTTCTCCTGGATTGTCTCTTTTATTCTTTTGTACTCAGGCGTGTTGTCCTGGCCCGCAGTGTGAGCGGGGGCTTTGTAAAACCGGACAGATAAAAATGAGCAACATCATATTGTTTGACAGAATGATCCAAAATGATAAAGTGCCTTCTCCGGAGGGGGTGAAAATGGTGAATTCCTAAAAAACAAGAGCGTCACTTCTCTCCTCTGCCTCCCTGCGCTGCTAGCAGTAGCCTAAAGGGATCTGCCGCCTGCACCAGCCCGGATCACGTCCAGCCACCCTTTTCAATGGGGAGTCCTCTCTTTAAAAGGCTTCATTTATTTATTTTTAAATAAATAAAGAAGGAGAAGGGGGGAGCGGCTTCGGCTCGGGACCCCCCGTTCTCCTCGCGGCAAATGAAATGCACAGTTTTCGAGAGAAAGGCTCGTTTTGATTAAATCTGACATGCTGCTGATAACTCCATGCTAATGTGAAATAATTAACATAATAGCCATAATTAAAAGCACGCTAACAATGCCATAAATTTATCACACAATTTTACTAGCTTTCTGCCCCTAACTGCTCTCTCATCGTTAATTAAACATGTTGCCTTTTACAAAATGGATGTTTATACATTTCCAATACAAATAAATCCGAAACCGTTTTGGAAACATGACCAATTTCGTTTCACACCGAGGTCTGCCGGTTTTACAAGCGATTTATTACAATTAAAAAAAAAAGAAAAGAAAAAGAAAAAAGAAAGAAAAAAACCCCGTGTAAATAGAGGCCTTAAAAAAAAAAGGCAAATACATTTGAAAATCTGCATCTTTGGGGAAAACCTCGGCCTTGGGGGGTCCAGGCCCCGGTATCCCCGGCCCGCCCTCGCAGTCCCGGCCCCACTGTCTCCCCGCTCCGGCTGAGGGATGCTTGTGCCCCCCCCAACCTTCCATGTGTTTATTTTGCAGGGAATTCTCACCCGTAGCCCCTCTCTTGCGAGCCCCCATTACTCTCGCACGTTTATAACGCACTACAACGCTGGTTTAATCCAGGTCAGGTCAACGATTTATATAACTCATTAGGGAAAGTAGCAGGCTTAAGGAGATGAAAGGGAACACCTTTGGTTTCTCCTTCCTTTAAAACGATTACAGAAGCAGAAATTGCCCCAGCCCTGCCTTTCCTCCTCAATACCCCCTACCCCCGAGGCTCAGCCTCCAGTTTTGTTTTTAACTCGCTTCGCAGCCAGCATCTCGCTTTGCCATATTAGAACCAAATTGAGTTGTAATTAATTTCTCCATCTCTATCATAACCTACTCCATCCTCCCTTTCCCCGGTGCTTGCCGTGTCTCTATTTGACTCCGTATCGATCCGGACGATACCGTTTGTTTTCTCCTGTTGCTAAATCCATCTGTCTATATGGGCGCCCACTTTCTATTCCAGGCGGGGCCGTTATCGTGGGTTTCCAACCTCCGCATCGGCTGCTCTAATTATTCGATTGTTTTGCAGGGCGCAACCCCTGTTCACGTTCAGTCCTTGAACTTTGGGGGCTTCCGGGATATTTCAGGGAAAGTTTACTGATTTTTAGAAAAGATAAAAAAATGGGTCTCCTAAATAACTTCCAAAGCGGTGGGCTCCTAAAGTCTTTTCCTAAACTTCGCTACCTGAAGCCATAGAAGCCCCTTCAGCGCCCTCGGCCCGCGGAGAGGCTCGGGGGAGCTCGGAGGGACCCGGGAAGGCTCGGAGGGGCGCGGAGCGGGGCCGCCCCACGTAGCCGGCAGCAGTGACTGAACACGGGCTTAGCACAATAGAGCCCTAATAGAGAGGAAACGTTTCTTTTCACGCTAAGCACCGTAATTAATAGTATGAATCAATTAATTTGACTTTTATTGTGGCGGAAAAAGCGCAACAAATGAAACGGGGGCTTCGGGGTTAGGCTTTTTTTCCTCTTTTTGTCTGGGAGAAGGATGCAACGGGGGAGGGGGGTTAGGAATTCTGGGTGTGCGTGTACGGATGGGAGTGTGAGGAGATGAGTGCGGGTAAGGCAGGGTCACGGGCCGCGCAGATCCGCCGGGAAAAGCGCAAAAACAGAGCAAGGGGAAGGGAACCCCGCAGAGAGGGAGCCGGTCTCGGAGGGAGCACTCCCCGCAGCCCTTCCCGGGAGCCCGAGACACCGACCCAGCCGGGGGTCCCATGGCTTTGAGGAGGGGGGGCTCTTTGCTTTTCCCAAACCAGACCCGCTCGTGGGAAACCGTTCGCTCCTGGGGCGTTTTCCTAATTTAATTGTATTTCCCGCAATCCGACAACGCATGCGGGAGCCGCGGCAGCTAAGGCACTGGCCGTACGAATCAAATAGCGGAGCCCCCGGAGCCACCCGCGGCCACGGTCCCGGGGCGCAGCGGGGCGGGGGGAGGGTGGGCGGCCGGGCCCCCTCCCGCCCCGCCGGACGCCGCTCCCGGGGCCGGGCCTTACCTGGGGCCGCGGCAATACGGTCCTCACATTCACACACACTCCCTCATTTCCTAGTTTTTCATATGCTAAAGCCCGAAATGATTAAGTCGTTAACACCTCTGGAGAGAAAAAAAAAAAGAGAGAGAAAAAAGAGGGGAAAAAAAGGAACCGTCTAAAAGCTTCTTTATTTATAGTTTCCCTTTGTTATTTTACGTCTTTTTTATTTCTCCCTGTAACTAACCTAATAGATTAATCAATAGCCATTCTGTGCTCTACCGTTCCCAGCTGGTGCTGCTGCTAGAAAAAAAGAAAAAAAGGAAAAAATAGTATAAAAAAAAGGGAAAAACGTAGGAAAAAAAAAGAGAAGAGGGAAAAAGGAAAAAATAGAAAAAACGGGGAAAAAAAGAAAAAAAGAAAAAACCCACGTAAAAGTGATTTCAGAGCTTGGCGGTTTTACATGCTCTTAGGGCGGTGCATCCGATGAGACCGCACTCGGCCGGGGCGGCAGCACCGGGAAGCGCAACTTTTGGCCCGTGGACACCGGGACGAGTCAGGGAGCGGAGGGCGGCCCGACGGGGCGGGCGGAGCGGAGCCGCCACCGCTTCTTTGTTGACAAGTCCCCGAAACAACTCGAGTTTTGCATGACTTCACAGCGGGGCGCCGTGACGTCATGCGGTCACGTGACGCCGCCTCCGAGTATATCTTTAACGGGAAAGTAATCTATCAGGCAGTCCGGACCCGCCGCGCTGCCAAAGTGGCGAGCGAGGCCCCGCGACGCCCCGATCTCCTGCCCCCGCCCCGCCCGGAGCTCCGTCCCCTCCCTCCGCCAAGGGGGGGCGAGAAAAAACGGGAAAGAGGAGGAAAAGAGAAAAAAGCCAAAGCCCACGCGGACGCGGGGCGGCGGGGCCGCGGCGCAGAGCGGTGGAGCGGCGGGTGCCCCATGCCCGGCGGGCGCGCACCGCGGCGGGCGGGAGGCAGCGACGCCGCCTGAGCCCCGATGCCCGGCGGCGGGAGGTGACCGGGAGGGCAGCGCAGCCCCGCGCCGCGGGACGCCGCGCGGGGAAGAGCAGCGGCAGCGGCCGCCCCATGCCCCGCGGGGACGGCGCCGCGGCTCGCGGCCCGGCCGCTCGGGTTTAGCCCCGGCGCGCGGTCGGAGCGGCGGCGGGAGCGGGGCGCGGGGGAAGCCGCGGGGTGCGGGCGGGAGGCCCCGCCGCCGCGCCCCGGCCGCCGGGCGGGGATGACCCTGTCGGGCGGCGGCAGCGCCAGCGACATGTCCGGCCCCGCCGCCCCGGCGGCCGAGGATGTGGATATCGACGTGGTGGGCGAGGGCGACGACGGGCCGGGCAAGGACAGCGACGGCGAGCCCGGCAGCCCCGCCGCCCTGTCGCGCCTGCCGCTGGACGAGGCGGCGGAGCCCGCGCTGCCCGCGGAGACGGGCGCGGAAAGCGGTGGCAGCGGTGGCGGCAGCCCGGCCCCCGCGGGCCCCGGCGGCGCGGGCGAGGGCGGCAAAACGGGCGGCGAGGAGGGGGCGAGCGGCGGGGCGGCGGCGGGGCAGAGCAAGCCCAAGAGCAGCCTGGTGAAGCCGCCCTACTCGTACATCGCCCTCATCACCATGGCCATCCTGCAGAGCCCGCAGAAGAAGCTGACGCTCAGCGGCATCTGCGAGTTCATCAGCAACCGCTTCCCCTACTACCGGGAGAAGTTTCCCGCCTGGCAGAACAGCATCCGCCACAACCTCTCCCTCAACGACTGCTTCGTCAAGATCCCCCGGGAGCCCGGCAATCCGGGCAAAGGCAACTACTGGACGCTGGACCCGCAGTCCGAGGACATGTTCGACAACGGAAGTTTCCTCCGCCGCAGGAAACGCTTCAAGCGGCACCAGCAGGAACACCTGCGGGACCAGACGGCGCTCATGATGCAGGGTTTCGGCGCCTACGGTCTCGCCGGCCCCTACGGCCGCCCCTACGGGCTGCATCCCGGCGCCTACACGCACCCGGCGGCAGCCGCGGCCGCGCTGCAGTACCCTTACATCCCGCCCGTGGGGCCCATGCTGCCGCCCGCCGTGCCGCTCCTGCCGTCCAGCGAGCTCAGCCGCAAAGCCTTCAACTCACAGCTCAGCCCCAGCCTCCAGCTGCAGCTTAACACCCTGGGAGCCGCCGGCTCCATCGTCAAGTCGGAGCCCAGCAGCCGTCCCTCCTTCAGTATCGAGAACATCATCGGCGTCCCCGCCGCCAGCTCGGCTGCTAGCGCGCAGACTTTCCTGCGGCCGCCTGTCACCGTGCAGTCTGCGCTCATGGCCCACCAGCCGCTGGCGCTGGCCAGGACCACCGCCGCCATCGCCCCTATCCTCAGCGTGCCTACCAACATCATCGCGGGGCAGTTCCTGCAGCCTGCGGCCCCCACCGCCGCCGTGCAGGCCAAGTGGCCAGCGCAGTAGCCATGGGCAGCAGCCCCAGGGAGTCCCTGCAAGCCACGGGTAGCAGCCTCGGTAGCAGCCCCGGGGAGCCCCTGCAAACCGCGCCGCCGCCAGCCGCCCCCTCGAGGCTCCGCGACCGCCCGGGCTCTGAGCAGCAGGCATCGGCCGCCGCCCCCGCCGCTTGTACATATTTGTATCAAAAATAACTGACGTTGCTTTCGGGGTTTTTATTTTTCTAAAGAGGCGAAATGACGGTCGCGATTAGGAGCCGCAGGCTTTCACTTTTTTGAAGGTTCCGGCGCTCCGAGCAGTTTTATCCGAAATAAACGAACAAACGACGAAAAAAAATGTATTAAAAAAGCGGGGAAAATTTTAAATATTAAACGAACGAACAAAAAAAAGAATTTTGGAAAAAAAAGGAGGAAAACGCTGTCATTCTATTATAGAAGTCTGTTTATATATGAATGAATATATGTATTCTAAATGTTATCTCTTCGTGTTGTACACAATTTGTAAATAAATTTTTAAACGCTCTGCCCATGTCGGTGTGAGAAGCATTTCTGTGCGTGCTCGCCCGAAGGACGAGGCTGGAGAGCGCATCGTCGGCCTCCCCTTCCCGCCGAGGCTCACGTTCCGCCGGTGGGATGCGGAGAGTGTGGGGGGGAGGGGTCCCGGACCGGCCGGCATCGCACCCATTTGAATGATTCAAAATTAAACCCTTCCGGCACATTCCAGAATCCCTCAGCCACGCCGTGATTTTTCCCTAAATATATCATCTTCTCCCACCCTGGCTGCGGCTCCGCATACCGGCGCTGTGCGTTCCTACCCCTTTCCGCCCGGACTAGGTACGCTTTGGGTTGGTTTTCCTGGCTATTTATAAAATAATTAAACAGGTTGGGGCGATCTTTGCAACGTTTACTATTTGTTTGCAGAGAAAAAAATAAAGCCGTGCCCGTTCGGTGTGAAAGTGCGGATTTTTCGTTTAGATCAGGAAAATAAGCGTTGTTAAAAGTAGCGGCTCTGCGTTCCCATGGAAAGGGAACGGCATCTCCTAGCTAATTCCTAATTAATAGGTTTTAAAGGGCAGCTCCTAAACCAAAATTGTACATTTGTGTGCTTTTGGGATTTTTGTTTTAAATATTGCCACGATGAAAAAAATAAATATCTGCAGCCCGTTACAGTATTTCAAACCCGGCTGCCGGGGATGAGTTCGGCGAACGAGGAGCGAGGCGTTCGGTCTCTGCTCTGCACCGGCGGTCGGTGCCTTCGTTTCTCTCTCCTATAATGTTGAAATTTCCTTGCCTTTGGAAATTTGCGTGGATTTTTGCTTTTGCGTTGTCTTTGTTAGGAAAACCGGCGGTGGAAAACGCAGGCGGGATGCAGCGGGCGCCGGGATTCGCTACGGGAGGAGCAGGACGAGGCGCTGATCTCCCCTCCAACATCCTCTGGGAACGGCGGGATTTAAAAAAAATAAATAAAAGTGCCCTCGTTTTCCTGGTAAGAGGTAAATATTATTCCTCTCTAGCTAAATATTTATATATTTATACATAGACTAAAATAAACCGAGCAGCTTGGGAATGAGACAATTTGAACTTTCTAAACCTGGGCTCGCGAATCCCGGCCCGGCGAGGGGAAGCGGCACCTGCGGGAGTGGGGTCGGTGCGGGTCCCGGCAGCGCGGGGCGTGGGTTTGAGGAAGCGCAGGCTATTTCACGGTTGTGTCTGCTCAACCGGCCCCGCAAAAACAGCAAATGGAAGGTGGTGGCTGCGGAGCGCGGGGGTTATTTCTATTTTTAGCCGACACCCCTGGGAAAAGCGAAAAGAGACTCTTCTTGATTTCACTTTCGGGCTCAAGAAGCTGCTGATCCAGGGCTTCCAGAGGACACCGGATAACAGCAGCTCATTCCATTCCCCGGCCTTTGTTACTTACGAAATTGCTCGCTCATATTTCCCCACATAGCAGCAATACCTCGGGCTCGGCATCTGCGCGCCGGCGGCCGCGGAGAAACTGGCAGCTTTGCCTCCCGCCGCCGCGGCCCTAGGAAGCGCTTCTCCCCCCGGTTACCTCGGTCATCTCTTTCCCTCCCCCGGTTTCCCGAGGAGAGCGGCGGGGGCACCCTGCGGAGAAGCCTTTCCTGGGGAAGGGCCGGTGGCTCCCGGGACCGGGCAGCACCGGAAGGGCCGCGGCGGGAAGCCCTGCGCCCGGCGGCCGCTGCCCCGCGGAAGCCTCCGCCTTCCACAGCCCGGGCCGGACCCCGCGGGCAGATGAGCATTCCGTTGCCGCCGGGGATGCGCTGCGCACCGGAGCCTGCAGGGGGCGCGGCGGCTCCCGCTTCCCCGCAAGGAACGGGCGCGCCCCCCCGGGGCCGGGACGCCCGGGGTGCCGGGAGTATCCCCGGGACCGGAATCCCTCGCGGCTCCAGGAGCATTCCTGGAGCCGCCCGGGACAAGAGAGCTTTTGCAATCGAAGGGATCGCGCAAAGCTCCCGGAGGGGCTCGGTGTCCCCGGGGGAGTGAGCAGTCGGTCCCCAAAGCAGGGAGGGTCTGCAGCCGGGACGGCGAGCAGCTCTCGGCGCACTGTGCTGCCCAGCGGAGTTGGACTCAGCCCTTCACGGGGACAGCCGGGGACAGCATCTCCCGGAGGATTTCCCGCAGTCAGACCACAGAAAGTCTTTTTCTTGGGCTTTTTGTTTGTTTGTTTGGTTTGATTTGTTTGGTTTTTTTTTTCTCTTTTTCCTTCCACAAACTTGCCTGACGCAGACGGCAAAACTTGACACGGTCGGTGACAAATGCCTATTAGTATAAGCCGTGTCATGTCGGTCCCTGGAGTGTATTGGAAGTAACTATATCCTAAGCACCGGGAAAACGATCGTCCTCACAGCCCGGCGAGTCTTCCCAGAGCCATATCCACTCCCCTGACTCCCTCCATTATTTATCACAAGTACGGACTCGTAACTGTTTCCACCTGGAGAGCGTACAGTAGGTTGGAGATGAGTTCTAGCCCGAATCCTCTAAACCACGACGTTGCTTCCAAAGGGAC
Organism: Dromococcyx pavoninus; assembly: GCA_033558185.1. NCBI lineage: Eukaryota > Metazoa > Chordata > Aves > Cuculiformes > Neomorphidae > Dromococcyx > Dromococcyx pavoninus. The sequence continues at coordinate 1,080,181 of JAUMJL010000172.1, read as the reverse complement.
GAGATGGGCTCCTCAGGGACATTCCCTCGGTGATGTGGCTCCCCGGGAACCCTCTCGCTCTCGCAGCCGGCGGGGCCCGACGCTGCGCAGCAGCCGGAGTTGTGCCCCCGTCCCTGCGCGATGACTGTTCCCAACCCCGCCTGTTCACAGCATCACTCATCTCTCCCCGGGCATAGGAATTTACGGGCTAATGGGGGTTGAAAGGCTGCGGAGAGCGCTTGAAAAGACAGGAAAGCACCTCTTGCAATTGTTTAAAAATGTGTATTTATGGCGCGTGGACGTTATTTCCCGGGGGGAGCTCCGGGTCCGGGTTGTCCCCATCGCTCCAGCCCCTTGGCCGGCAGCACCGAGGGATGCGGGAGGGCAGAGCTAGGGCCGGGTCTGATGGTGCCTGTGGAGGGGACAGATGCCCGTCAAAGACCTCTCCCTCCCCTGCTCCGGCGAGGTCTGTCCCTCAGAGAGGTGGAGAGCATCCACTGATGCCAGCAAAAACCTTCGGGACATGGGCACCCTCTCACTGAGGGTCCCCACTTCCCGGTGCAAAGAAAAAGGGGAAACGCCGGCCGTGAGAATCTCTCTCATTCCCTCAGCCTCTTTTCCCTTCATCTCACCTCTACATCGAGCCGCGAATTCCTGCAACTGAGCAAATAATCGCCACCGAGTTTTTCTTGAGAGACAACACTCGTATTGCAGGGACTTTTACTGAATTACGTTTTACCAGCCCTAAAACGTTAAGCGTTATGTACTTTAAAGATACAGAGCATAGGTATTATACCCACAGAAAATATTTTAGTCAGTGAATGTTCAATGTAGCAGGTAGAGATGAACTTAGCACGTCTTCCAGATTGAAGTGGGAACAGACTCTTGAGCCATAAAATGCACTTAACAGTCTATTTAATAGTGGCAAGGTCCTTGAAAATGCAATATCCATGCTAATCTTGCCTTTTTCTAAATCAGAAATGAAAAATAGGTCAGTAAGGTAGAACCTTCCCCTTCCATCTAAAATGTGACATTTAATCTATTTTAATAACTAAGTAAACTTTATTATTTCAGGATTTGGTAAGCAAGCTCAGAGGGTAGGCACTTCGCAACTTTATTAAGTCGCCAAAATGTGAAAGGGAGCGTTCCCGAACGTCGGGTCCAGTAACATCCCTGTTTCCTTAAGCTTCAGCAAAATAGAAACAGCCAGCATACGCAGAAACCGCTCAGCCTCTCTCGCCCTGTTCTGTGAAGGGCTCCGAGCACCCTCCGGGAGCGGAGCAAGAACCTTCCCCGCGGTCCTGCAGGCGCTGCCCGCTCCAAGAATCACAGGAATTTAAGAAAACAAAACCAAACCTCAAGCCTTTCTAATCACTTTATTAAATGCTGGCATTTCGGGGACATGGCGGGGGGAGGGGCGGGGGGGAAAGCGAGGGATGCGAACAAATCCATCTCCCTGCAGGTAATGGCGGTCTTTTCAAACACGTTTGCTCCTTGCCAAGGACAAGGAGATGCAAAGGAGCCGTGGGTGTAGGGATCGGCCAGCGAGGGCTTCCCCCCCCCCCCGCCCCGCCCCTCGCTTGCTCAATGACGGCGATTTCACCGTGTCGGGAACCCGGGAAAAGGCCAGGTTCTGGATCTACCGCTGGAAACGTTTCCAGAGTTCGTTTCCCGGTACGCTCCTGCATCACAGCTCAGCTCAGCTCTGGAACGAAATCCTAGATGAGTTAGAAAGGAAGTTTTTATAGCTGCAGCCTCTTCCCGGGCTGCCTTGCCACATGGGAGGCTTTCTCGTTATTCTGGCGGCGTTTCACTCCAAATTTATGGAATACCCGGGAGGTATTTCCCTTACCGGCTTTACACCAATCCTAGCAGCCGGGATACGGGCAGAGCTGCTGAAGACTCCCGAGACGCCAAGAGTTAAGAAAAGCCGTTTATCTGCTCGTTATCCGTTTCTCTTCACTACCGAGAGCCAAACCAAGCCCCGCTTGTCTCTGCCCCGCCGCATCAGTGTGTCCAGTACGCCTTTTCCAGACATTGATCCGGTCAAAGTAACCTCAGGAATGCCGGTGACAGAGACTCGATTCCAGAGGAGGTGTCCAATGCCAGTGGTTAGAAAGCATTCAATAAAACATCTTTCCCGGGACCGAATGGTTCCACCTTGCAACAAAGAGCGCTCAGCTTATTGGAATCACGCGCTTGGCTGCAGCAGGGCGCTCCTGCCTGCTCATTGCCCCTTCAGCACCGAATTATCGAGAACCCGCAAGGCAGAACCTAAAACCTCCCCTTTTTTGGCAGAAGGAACCCATATGCCCACGGACTCGGGGGTGGCTTTAGTGCTGCTGTGCTGTAATCCCCACCTCGCCGTTCTGGAGCGGGCTTTAGGGAATTCCGAGCATGGAAAATCCTGGAGAGAAGATTAAAGGAAAGGAGAGGGGCTAGGAGGAAAGAAAATAAAGTAGGGACCTGCTGTGGGGATTCAGTCCCAGGCTTAGGCTGGGAATTCACCGTGTACAGCTCATTTTCCGTATGATACACCATGCCAAAGGGGCAATGGGGTCCAGGAGAGCTAATGCTTCCTGCCTTCTAACCTACTTTGTAAGTGACAGATTTTTAGGACGATAGTTTAGGACGATTGCCATCTCCAGACATTCCTTAGGATCTTATTAATATCCTAAAAATGGAAGCATTTTATTAGGCAGCAATATAAGTGAGTGTAATAGATCTAGGTATAAGAAGTAAAATTTGAGAATCATAATCCATTTTCAATAGGATCACGGTTCCAAACACCTTGACAGGCCTGCACACCGGTGTGATTTTTACCTGTGAGAGATCACAAACTTCCATTCTCTTCATCCTGTCTCACCTGAGATGACACTCACAAGCAACAGCCACTGAGGATGCTGAATTTGCAGCAGGCAAGAGGGATTTAGCTGGAAAGAGGGACCAGGATGCCCAGGTAATTGGCACTCAGCTGACAAATAGTTGGGATAGCAGAAAATAGCATTCTGTATGATGTTGCACTGGAAGAAAAGCCATCCCTAGTGGTATGCAATGCTGTACATTGCCTAATATTTCTGTATTTTGAAAAGAACCTGAAGACGTAAAAAAAAAAAAATCCTGTCAACCTCGGTTACTTTAACATTCCCTTTTTAAGTGATCAGACGCTTCTTGACCATACTTGCATTTAGGGTTTAAATCCTTCACAACTTTCATTCCCAGGATTCCAGTTCAGGGAGACAACCGCTGTGAGCTCACCTTGAAGTTCTGGCTGTGAAAACCTCAGTAGATGCTGAGAGTTTTAAAAATAATCAGTTTTCTACCAAATTTCACATCCCAACCTAAGTTAAAAACACAACCAGGAGAAAAACACAGAAATCTAAAGAAAAACAGAGACTGTGCTTTAACTGTCAGCCAGAGTTATATAAAGGGCATCTTGGATCATTTATATTACTCCATGCACTTTGTCAAGGCTGTAAGGAGAATCATAGAGGGTGAAACTGAGAGGCTACAGATGAAAGACCTGTGGTGCCCATGCTCTTCCTTCTTCCCATTGGTTCCCAGGCACCAACTCCCAGACAGGCTGAGGAGCTGCCTCCCAGCAGACTGGCATGGTTTAAGAACAAGTCTTCCAGCTTTGACTTCCTTCTGCAAAAACAAACACACACACTCAGATGTGTCTCTGAACACAAAGATCGTCTCCGGTGTCCAGACCACGCTTTCCACCAGGAACATCCCACTATTACATCGTCCCACTGTCCCAGGCAGCTGCGATCGGGATGTAAGCACTACCAGAGCCATAGAGGGATGGATGGAGGGATGCACGGATGAAGGAATGTATGTATATATGTATGTATGTAGAGATGGATGCATGCATAGATGGAGGGTCAGAAGGAGGAAAGATGGACGGACAGATGGATAGAGCCATGGAGGAATGGACGGAGAGATGTGAGCAGAGTGGAAAAACGAAAAAGCATCCACTTCCAACAGCTCCGGGAAATAAAACTGAGCCTCAGAGCGGAGCAGGTCCTTGTGCGGGCCCACTCCGTCGCCAGCGCGGCGAATCCTCCCGCCCAACCCCTACTCCCACCTTCCCGCGGGGCGGAACGGGGTCCGCCAACCCCGCCCCCCCGGGCCCGGCCGCCGCGGGCGGGGCTGCGCACGCGCAGAGCCCCATGCGCACGCGCGATGCGCCGCCTGACGCGCTGCGAGGGCGGAAGTCCCGGCCGTCTGTAGTGGGGAGCGTCGCGCGCTCGCTGTGGCGGGAAGGGGCAGGACCGGGACCCGAATCCGCTCCCTCAGGACTGGGAGTGCCGCCGGCCGCCCCCCCGCTGTCTTGTTCCAGGGCGGGGAGTCCGGCCGATGTTGGTGCGCGGGGGCGCCTTGAAGGGAGGGCCGTGAGGGGGGGGAGGCCCCTCGCGCTGGACTGGCGAGGGCGGGCGCGCGCGCGTGTGTGAGGGGACCGAGGGAGGGAGCGTGGGTGAGGGGATGTGAGGACTGAACAACTTCTGACGAGGAGCGGGGCAGCAGAAGAGCGGGTGTGGGTGCAGCAGGTGGGGTCCATGCTGCGGTGTTGGGCTTTCTGAGGCGAAACGGGCGCTGCCATCCCGCCCGCTGGCGTCTCAGAACCAGGAGTGAGTTACACACAGGGCCGTGCAGCCGTGACTGGGTTCTGCAGGTTTCCCTCCGCCAGTGAGCGCGTGGTTTGTATCCTTGTCGTTTATCCAGCTGTTGGTGGTAGGCAGCGTGGAAGGAGGGTGGTGTTGTGGAGCTGTGATTTTCACCTGGCGCTTATAGGTGGTTTCTCGTTTGAGACACCGTCTGGTGTTGCTCTTCCACAGGCAGAAGGTGAAACGTTTAAGTTGAGAAAGACATTGAGCTGCTGGAGCATGTGCGGAGAAGGGCAACAAAGCTGGTGGAGGGGCTGGAGACAAGTCTTAGGAGGAACGTTTGAAGAAACAGGTTGTTTAGTGTAGAGAAGAGGAGACTGAGGGGAGACCTTATCACTGTCTACAACTGCCTGAAAGGAGGTTGTAGGGAGGTGGATATTGGTCTTCTCTCCCAAGTGACAGGTGATAGACTGAGAGGAAATGGCCTCAAGTTGTGCCAGTGGAGGTTCAGATTAGGAAAAGCTTCTTCACAGAAAGGGTGGTCAGGCACTGGACCAGTTGCCCAGGGACAAGGTTGGGTCACCAGCCCTGAAGGTGTTTAAAAGACTGGTAGATGAGTTTCTCAGGGATATGGTTTAGTTGTGGGCAGGTGCAGTTGGACTCAATAATCTCAAATGTCTTTTCCAGCCAAGCAATTCTATGGTTCTATGAGGCTGACCAAACTGGCTTTGTCATCTCCTGAAAAATCTTACTTGTTAAACATTGTTATCCATTCGGTAGCAAAAATTAGAGATCCATGCTTTAGAATCTCATAACAGGATTGTTTCTTGTTTTAATAGGTGTGGAATAATTATTAAAGATGAAAAAGAGGTAGGAAAGAATATTTGAAAAACCACTTTTGTGAGGAGAGAAAAGAGAAACAATACCCCAGAACACAACAGTTACTCCAAAGGTAGGGAATATCAGAAAGAAATAAAACGGACAGAGATGGGGGTGGTATGTCTGTCTGCAGGTGACTGGCATTATATAAAAATTAAGAAGATATAATTAATTAATAATTGCTCTAGCTGAAGATAGGAAGGAAGGACAGATTGCTGAATTTATTCAGTTAGGGTACAGTGATCTACAGAGTCAGCCTCAGTAGCTTTTATTGTGCCTCTCCTGTGCTTTAGGCACAAGTGTAGCATTGAAAGCACGCAAATACCCGTGTTCGCTTTTCTACCTATAGATGGTGGTCTACTGCTGTCATAAATTTATATTGGTAAGGTAGCTTTTTTTTCATTTGGTAGTGGTGTTGGGTCCTACCTTTCTGTGACTAGTAAATAAATACAGATTTAATTTGAGCAGAATAACCTAAATGTGTCTTAAATGTCACTTGTTTGTTACTAAAACAGCAGTTCAGTATTGCTGCTTGTGTGAGATTTCTGGCAGTAGCAATTATGCTAAAATTTTTTAGGTTGGATGGTGCCTCTTCTGCAAGGGAAATCTTTGGCAGTTGTACTTGGGCTTGTCCACTCTTCTGTTAAGGCATCTGGTGCTGCCTATGGAGGGAATGGTGCTGCTGCTGATCTGGCAGAAGTACAGCCTTTGGTTGACTGCTGTCTCTCACTGTCAAGACTGGAGTAGTTTCTTCTTCATTTTTTTTTCTAACTCAGGCTAAAATACTTTTGATCTTCTGGGTCAAAGTTTTCATTTAGTGGTTTTCACATAGGGCAACATCATTATTTTCCTGTTTCTTGATTTCTTAGTTTGATGAATATGGCCTTTAGTTTGACAGATCTGTCTATGTTTCTTATTGTTACTGAATCCCTAGTATGGTCAAATGAGTTTGATGGGAGAACAGTCCTCCTGTCTTTTTGGGTAGAAGGATGAAAGAGCTCTCTTCAGCCTGGTAGGCTTCATCTGGTGGATCCTCTAGGGAGAGGAAGCTGATAGTGTGCTTATGCTTGGGGAGAAGTACAATTTCAAGCCCTTTTTTGACTATCAGGGAAACTGAAGAAATGCTCAGATCAGAGATTTTCATCATTAATGCCTGATGCTGGCATTCCTAGGTTGGTGGTATGCACTTAATTTTTTTATTTACGTACTGGCTCACAACAGTGTTCCTGTGGAATTGGTTAGATGGAGTTTATAATGGGCTCTGTGCACCCGAGACATTTACTCACTTGTTAAAACTGCATGCTTGTTAACTCACTAAAAAAAAGTTATTAATCTAGGAATGTCTGTAGACTCCTTTGAAGAGGTTTTTCTTGTTCAGTGGCAGACATTTGTTTGCGAACTGCTTGACATGCACAATTGACGTGAGTATTTTGACTACCGTTACAATCTTTTTTACTGGTTGCTTCTAGAATCTTCTTGTGTCTCTTACAAGTGAAATGTGCTATGTGGTTGTGCACGAAATTGTGTAGAGGTCACTAAGTGATGCTGTAGTCTGTACGTGTATGCACAGCATTAGGGTTGTCTGGTATCTGATTTCTCTTGAGTGGTTTGAAATCTTTTACTCTTCTTCTTACTGCTGGGTTGTTTTTTTTTTGCATTTTGATAGATGTCTTTTAAGCTTCTAGCTCAGAAGTGGGAGAAATTGCTTTTGGGCAGCCTTTGGCTTCATAGTTAGGAATTCTCTAGTACTGAAAACCCATCCTGACTGCAGCGTGCTTCCAGACACAAGGCAGTAACAGAATGCTTCTGGGTGGGGAGAAAATGGGGACTGTTTGTAATGCTGTGGAATTGCCTAAGGAGTAAAAAGGGATAGTGTTGTAGCAATGTTTATGGTGTTTTTTTTCAGGTACCTTTTGGCTTGTTACAAAGAGCAGCTATGGAGAAGTGGATATTAATGACCATTACTGTTTTACTAGCACTTACTGTACGCTGGGCTGTGTCTCTTGGTTCTTATTCAGGTAATACATGTTCACGGTCTGTAAAACAACCACACGAAGGGTGAATTATGGAGATTGTGATAAATTAAAATAAACTTGTGTGTAACATAATAAACAGGACACAATGTGTTATTTCAAGTGTTGTCATGTTTTAGTGCCTCTGTATTTCCCTAAGGTTCGTATAATACCTTGACCTTACTTTTCTCTAGTGTGCAATGGTTAACGTCACAGCCTCTTGCAAGAAAACATTGAAAAAAACCACCACAATGTTTTTTTTAGGGGGTGACGGTCAGTAGTATTTTAGGAGGAGCCACAAAGCAGCTGGCTGTTCACTTCTATGCCTTTGTTGTTTTAGTAGCTGCAGAATAATACTGCAGTCCAATTGTATGTTTGTTAAGTCTTCTCCTTTAAGGTCTGTAACAGATATAGCCTTAATTTATATTTAGATAAAACTGTACTGCTGATGATGAAGATGGTGTGAATGTGACTTGGAGTGAGTGATTGTGCTCTGCCTTGTAGTTATACTTCTTTAAGATCATTTACAGCGTGAACTAGCTCTGTGTGCTTTTAATAGATGAATTTTTCTCCTCCCCATCTCATAATGCTTGCAAAGAACAAGCAAGGTTTTTTCCAGACCTCTCAATGCCATTCCTACACTTAGCATAAGCTTGCACAAATCTTCGTCTCTGCAAATTCTTTTTTTTTTTTTCAAAAAATGAACCATTACTTTCAGTCCCCGTCAGCTGAAAGAGTCACAAGCTCAGTCAAATTCAGCTGTTTTTCTGTTAAGGCAGTTGGGAATCTCATCCCCTGAGTTGCCAGAGCTGGTCAGTAGTATTGTAGTGATTTAAATGGGTTTCATTTACTTTACATTACTGAAGATGTTGCACGTGCACTTTCTTGCACAGTTATTTTATTTCAAGTTTGTTTTCTGAAAATGATGTTATGAGAGATCTGTAGGTAACTGAGGCTCCCTTCTACCTATCTGTGTGCAAAAAACCAAACACCCTGTCTTTTGCCACACAGTATTAAATTTATGTTGCACTGCAGATAATTACAATTACATGCTAACTAGATTTTTAAGTTGATTTGATTTAAAACCAGTCAAGATTCTGAAAGAGAGTCTTAAAATAATACCTGAACTAAAATAACAACTTTAAAATCTTCTTTTGTATGGAATTATCTTATAAATTATTTTGGAATAGGAAAAACTGAATGTGATCCAATCCAGCAAATTATTAAAGTGTGTGCTTAACTTTGAGCATTGACTGGCTGAAAAAAAAGAGACAAACCTGAATGTTAGGAAGAGCTGTCAAATGCATCAGTACATCAGAAATTTTTTTTTCCTCTTTTATTTTCTTCAGATGTAATAAAAGTTTAATGATAGGAGCAAGAAAAAAAAATGGCAGAGTAATGTTTAAACTGTTGTGGTTCTGTTGTTTTGCCTTCCCTGCTGCTCAGTGCAATAAAGTTGAGCAAAGAATTAGAAGTAGTCGTTCTCTGGAGCAAATGCTGGTAGAAATGCTGATCTGGCATACTCTGAAACCACAGGTGGCAGGGATAGCCAGAAGTAAGGGGATGAATTCTGCCTTCCCTTACTGTATAGCAGTGATTTGTTGTATCATTTCCATTCTGTTGCTTGCCATCTAGCATTCTTTTGGAATTGGGGCCATGATGGTGAGAAAGCTAACTAATACCTAGTTTTGAAAGGTTACCATGTACTATGACTTTAGTTGGTCGGTCTTGGAGAATTATTGAGGAAAAATTTGGCTTCATAGATTAATGCATACCTTTTTTTTAATGCATTACCAAATTCCTGCTAAATAAGCATAAGCTGTATACCGTTGTCAAAAGGCAACTTCAGTCACTAAAATATGTCTGTTCCCAGGTAACAATAAAACTGAATAAGACTACTCTAGGTTTAAAGTATTTGTGACTCCATTTTTATGAATTCTGAATTCTGGTTGGCTGTATATTTGATGCATATTCAGCTTCTGCCTGCAGCCAGCATTCTCAAACTAACAGTTGTGTGATCAGTCTCTATTTGGCTTTTACTAATCTAACCTTTGGATTAAGATTTATTTTGATCGTTCTGAAGCCAATTAATTTATTTTCCTCTTTTTTGAGAGCGGGAGAAGCTGAAATAAAATATATGTGTGTGCTTATATATGTATATACGTGTGTGTACACAGAAACTCTAAAATTTGAATAGCGCCTGTTTTTGTATTTCAGTAATCATATGACAGTTCTTTGTTCCACTGGATTTTTAGCTATGGAATGGACACTAATATGACACTGATTCTCCAGTGGCCTCACTTATTTGGGAAACTTTTAGCTGAATGTGTCAGATAGTGGATATAATTTATTTCTGTGTAGTAGAGTAGATTAGCAGAGATAATCTATTCTCTTCACTACTCAGGAATAAATAGTATGTATCTGAGCTCATGTGACTCCCACAAACATAGATCATGTGGAAAAAAAAATAGATGGCTTTCCTGTATTTTAAAGAAACTCTTCAATCTTTGTCTGGCTGGTGTCAATATTTTACTGGAAGTGCTATCAGTCTAGTTACTGTTCTCAATAAACAGAGGTTAATAGAAATAAATAAACTGTGATAAAGATGCTTAGCGTACTGCCATGATCAGAGTTAGGCCTGTGTTGAGGAGATTGGTTATGAATAGACATCTGAAGTATTTGCATTGATAAAGCTTTTTTTCAGTGAGGAAAAAAAAATCTTAGTTTCCTGAGACATATGTATGCATGTGTGAAAAGTATATAACTCACTATGCAGAGCTGCTACATAACAATCACTCAGTTAAAAAATGTTTGAGAGACTTCCTGAAAACCAAAACAGAGCAGTTATTATTTAGAAGGCTTTGTAAATTATAAAGAATGTCATCTAAACTCGTTCTATGTACTGAACAGCCCGATTCAGTAAATGGCTCTTCCTAACCCTAATTAAGAACCATGGGGAAAGGGACAGATGCAGTTTTCTTGTTAGCATTGCAAAGCAGGCAGGAGAGGAAAGGGAAAGGAGCTGAGGGCCTTGCACTGGTTCTAGTTCTAAATAAACTTAAAAATAAGGCTGGTTGTTACTTTTAATAGCAAGGTACTGCAAGGTAACTGAAATACAAGTGAGAACATTGTCAATTATTATATACTAAGAAAGCAAAGTAGTTCTAATAAAATCAGTATGTCTGTTACGTACATCTTTTTGTTTCAGAGAAGGTGCCGCATTTTTCATCTACACTTGGAAATGATTTTTTTTTTGTCAGAAGAGGAAACAATTCTTCATAATGGAATATATTGATAAATGCTTATCACAGAAATATCCAGAAAGCCAAAAGAATGCATAACTTTTCTTTTCCCTCGCTGTCAGACTGCATAGCAGATGAGATCTCTATTTTGCTTTCAAATATTTTAGAGGGAATGGAGAATAAATTAGTAATATATTAATATGCAAATACACATCTAGAGGAAAAGCAACCTGCATAAACTGAATGAATTCCTAAATGCTCTGTCATCTCTTTTCAGGTGCAGGAAAACCACCTATGTATGGAGACTATGAAGCTCAGAGACACTGGCAAGAAGTTACTTACAATTTACCTGTTGGGCAGTGGTACGTAGTGCTGTTATAGCTCGGGTTACAAAGGGGTCAACATGATGAAACTTCGTTTTGTATCTTTAATATACCTTTAAGAACTCTGCAGTATGTTTTACTGTTTGCCAAACTATTCTAAAAAACCTTTTGTAGTAATATAATATCACCCTATTCTTAGACTGAGGTACCATTGTTTCCACCAAAAAAAAAAGAGCTGAAATCTGTGAATTTGACTTGCTAGCTGTGAGCTTGTATAGCAAAATATTTTGACAGGAGGGTCTCTCTGTTAAACTTCGGCTTTGTTTTGAATTGACTGGAAAGGTCAAGAAAAAAAATTTTTAGTAGGCTTACCTGAGTGATCATGTAGAAGCTTCTTCACCTGGTTTAAGCAAAAAAAAGTCTTTTCAGCTTCTTCAGTTCCAGTTCTTTAGCACACAAATCCTGATCATCTGCCCTAACAAAACCTGTGTGAATCTCCCCTAAGCTAAGAGGCAAGGGCGTGCCAGTAAATGCAGAGACTTGAATTCTTGTGCTGAAGGCATAGGCAGATTTTTACACCTGCAGGTTCATTATTTGCACTCATGTTCTTAAAACAGATTTAAAAATGTGGGTGTCTGGCATCTAGATATAACGATAGTGAATTTAATTTGTAGAGGTGACTTAAAACTGTAGGAAAATTATTGAAAATATTTTATTTGTTTTTGCATTATTTCTAATATTCCTTAGAGCTTGCATGGAACAGTAAAAATTACTTACTTTATATATATGCTACAATATAAATTGGAATAAATTGAAACTCTGGGTCTTCTTCCAACAGGGATAGTTGCATTCTGTTTGTCCAGAGTAATTTTTTTCCTCAGCTATCTGTTGAAGAACAGACCAATATGACAGAGTAGAATATTAATGAATTGTATTTCTAGAAATAAATGTGGGGCCAATTTCAAAAGTATGGCACTCTATAGAACTCTGCAGATGACTATATTGCAATTTCAGATCATGCCACTGTATCTTATGTTACTATTTCTCTTATGCAGTTTTCTGGAATATCCAAACCCCTCATTATGCCAGAGTTGGCATAGTGGAGAGCTGACATAATAATAGAGTTGGCAGTTTTGATCCACTCTACTATGTGGAACTATATGTACTTAAAATGAAGAGTTATAGCAGTCATTATTCCTAGGCATTCCCGGAGGCCAGGTGAAACGAGGCTGGGTTTAGCCTATGGGCTGCCAGCTGGACATCTCAGTCTTGTTGTATTTGCTCTTTGTTTTATTTATAACAGAAGTTTTTTGGATTGGGTCTGCTTTGAAAGTTGAATCTCTAGTACAGGAAAGTCATATTCAGTCTAGGGCATTTGGAAAAGAACATCTCAGTTGACATGCAGGAGGTTACATTCTGGGATACTGAGCTGTATTTCTCTTCCTGTGTTATAGAAGTATGCAGTGTAAAAAGATGTTATACTCTGGTAGGTAAAAACAGTGTTCAAATTTGAAGTTGAAAGTCTAATCACTTCTAGTGCTGTTATTTGTTTAGTGTTTAGAAAAGCTGTCTATGCAGCAAGCACGTGTTCTGCTGTAAATTTGTCTAGGTAAATATAGCATTGCTCTCTTACGAGGCCATAGTCCTGTAGTATCTCTTGATCTTTTCACGTTTAACAGGCACGTATAGGTAATGTTGCTGTGTGTTCCATGCTCGTTTTCTTTGATCCAAACAAAGATTTATTTAAAAAAAAAAAGCTACAGTAATCTACAGAATGGTTTGTACTTAGGTTCCTTGTGTGAGATTTCTCTGAGCCAGAGGCCAGAATTTAAATATTTCTTTTCTTATATTATTCTTTAGAGCCTTGGTGTTATTTATTAAAGGCTACTTTAAGAATATCCTTTCTTATTATACTGTTATTTAAATCTGTGATTTTTTTTTTCCTGAATATTACTGGATATATGGATTGCTTTTTTCCTGTTGAAATAATGAGTTTGTGGAAGGTAAAATCAAAAACCAAAACCACCCCCTCCCTGCTCCCCCCCACCCCCAAACCTGGAAAGTTTACTGCTAAATTGCAGATTATTACAATCTACATGAATCTGAACTGCTTTGGCATGAACAATCTTGAATCATAGGATCAGGAGAGATGCAACTGGAAATATGATTTATCATCAGTACATTGGATACTTCAGGCAACTCATAAGGAATTCAAGAAATACGATTTACTATAATAAATGTCAAAAATGGCTGTGTTTGAAGAAAGAAACTGGAAAAACCAAGAGCTTGCCCCTTCGCAGTCAATCTGTTTATAAAGGGTCTGATGCCTTGTTTTTTAACTTCTGTCTTCCTTGGCTAAAACCTTCTGTTTCTCGTTTGGAAGAAGGGAAAGTTTTAACTGCTCCCAGCCTGCCATGAAAGTACCGACACCACGTACAAATGGGAAAATCCTTTTTCTTTCTCTCACGTGGTCTGCCTGGCTTTGGAGGTAGTAGTAGGTAAAGTGTGGCTGACATGTGGTTAGGGTTTATGACCTTGTGTTGGCTATTGAGGAGGAGTTACTCTGATAACTTGGTGTTGCCTTCTAAGGAGCTTTTTAGCCCCTGGACTCCTACGTTCATACTGACAGAATTGCCTGGATGCATCTGCTGTGACAGACTTTTCTCCCAGACTTACAGTCCTTTTTGCCTGTCTGCATAATATTTTCATGCCGCCCTTTCCTGCTTCTGTTCAGCTGCTTCTCAGCAATGTAACTTCAACTCATGGCTTTTCAGAACTTTCATATTAAGGTCTGTTGAGTAGAAACTTGATACATTACAGTCTTAAAAAAGTAACATATAAAGTGCTGTCCTCTGGAATAAATGACATGCCTCAAAAATGTAGGTCGTGTTTGTAGATGGAGGTGAGGACCTCCAAAGCCTACAACATAAACAAATCTAGAGCTATGGTAGATGTGTACAACTTTTTGTGCAGGCTTTGTCTTAGTCTCTGGGGTTTTTTTTTGTCAAACTCTGTTCACATAAGGATTTTCCCTCTCCGGGTAAGAAAGCTCTAGCAGCTTTTTTAAAACTATTGTTTTGCAGATGCAAGTGAGCATGTCTGTTTTTGTTCTGTTGCTTGAGGATTTTTTTGTATAAAGTAAAATAAAGCAGATACAGAAGTTGCTAAATCCCTCTTGAATTTTGAATATATTGATAAAAATATTTGGTTTGACTATTCAGCCTTTTCCTTGGGCTGAAACAAAGCTGGAAATGTAGATCCTTCTTTGAATTTTTATTTTTTAGGTACTTCAATACGAGTGATAACAACCTACTGTACTGGGGCCTTGATTATCCACCTCTTACTGCCTATCACAGTTTTCTGTGTGCTTACATGTAAGTTTGTTATTGTAAATACTTCCATGGAGAATACGAAACACCAAATTCACCTCTCTCCTTTTTTTCTCCCTTTGTTTTCTTTTCTCTTTCTCTCCTGAGGAACAAAACTAGTAGCTAAAAACTACCAGTCTGGGCAGTTGATGAAATCATAAGTATTGTTTGCTACTTTAAAGCTCACGAAATAGATTTTATGTGTATCCCTATTGCTTAAAACTATTACTGCTATTTTTCTGACTTGTAATTATCACAAGGGGAACTGAAGGGTTACGTTCTCCTTTTTGCCAGGTCCTTAAATTTTGGCAGATTTAGATTTTTAGCTTTCCGTATAATCCAGTGTTGGATCAGCGATGCACAAAGAAAAGTGCTGTAGGAATAGGGTGCATCGCATGAGAAACCTCTCTCTTATTGAGAGCACAAATGACATTTGATGACTGGATATCATGTAAATAGAATTCTGTTATTGGAATACTTTTTCCACAAGGGCTTTACTGCTGTTGGAATGAGACTTATGGAATAAGAATGTAGGTTAAAGTGCACAGCACAGTTATGTGGGGCATCTATGTGAACTGTAAATGGTTTATATTTAATACTTCAGTATGAAGGGTATTTACAATTGTTTTTTTAAAAGTCAGTTGAACTAGACTGAAGGTGGTTATCTTGTCCTAATAAATATTATATTCCATTTTTACCGTTCTCAAAGATTCTTTTTTTTTTAAATTGTGAAATAGCAGCTAAAGTCTATAGTGTAAACTGATCTAGTGGTGAGGAAGATCTTTCATTGATCACTATTGCTCTTTGAAATACTTCTTCTCATTCATCTTAATTCTTGGAATATGCTTCTGTACATGTCATCTTTATTGCGGAAAGAAGTGTAAAGGGAAATGAGAACTGTCTGCATTTTGATGTGTCTGTACTTTGTTTTACAGTGCAAAGTTAATAAATCCTGATTGGATTGCTCTGCACACATCTCGGGGGTATGAGAGTCAGCCACATAAGTTATTTATGCGTACAACAGGTAGGAAAATTATACTTCCTTAGGAAGATCATACAGATTTGTGTTGCTTACTAATTGAGCCTGTTTATTATCATACAGCTTCTCTGTCTTCACTAGTTTATTTTCAGTTCTTTGACACTTGGGTGGTTTGGCAGATCCATTTATGAACCAGACTCCTGTGTTCTTTTCTCTTCTGTCATCATTTGTGAAGCTAAAATATACAAAACAGGTTTTCAACCAAATTGATTCAGTAAAAACTTTGAAACAGAGCTACTTTTTTGGTAGCATTTTTAGTTTTGAAAACAGTATTATTTTCCCACCTATTCTGATAGAGTTGCTTTTCATTTTCAGCTTAGCTTGGTTTTCATTGTAAAATTATTTTGCGTGTAGACTGGCACTCACTGACTTTATTAACAGCCTTTTGGGTTCCAGAGACCTTTATTATCTGAAAGCGGGAGAGCTTTGATGTGTCACTTTTCTTTCAGTCACCATTTTATACAGATAAACTTCTGCTAATAAAAAGTAAAAACATATTTTATCACTTTTATACTCAATTTCATTTTCCTTTGATTATTTTGAACTTCCTCTACAAAAAAAAAAAAGTGCAGAAAAAATTGTAGGTAAAACTCAGTAGCTCTATCAGAAGGACAACAAACAGTGTGGCCAGTGAGTGCTTGTTCTCTTAGCAATGGCAGATGCTGCATTATCCTATTACTTTTTTCTTTCATTTTAAATCTGTCTTTTCCTTTGCATAACAGTGGAGTTCCGCCAAATGCTTTGTGATTGCAACAGCAGAATTTGTTGTTCATCAATAGCTTTTCTGTACTCCACAAACCTCTCGGTCTGGTCTCTAGTAATTGATCGAATTGAAAAAAAATCACTAGGATTTAATTACCCTTGAAATGGTCTTTATTAATTTTGAAATCAACTCACTTGACAAACCACCGATGGATCTAGGAGGACTGATAAACACTTTTTAACAATAGCCATTAGAAGAAAGCATTACAATAACTCAGAATGGTCAATGTCAGCTGTTGGTATTACACCTTTATTTTAAGTGTCAGTGTATTTGTTTTGCTAACCCCTTGGGTATATTTGGCTTAAGACTGCAAAATGATTCATCACTGAGTGACTGATGTCTTTAAACATTTTCTTCCAAAGCCTATGACTAATAAGAGGCAAAGCATACTTTCCAGTTTGGATTAATTGTACGTTTTCCGAAACTGGTTTGTAGAAATAATGTGAGATTTTTCTCAGGCTCTTAAAACAACACTCAAGAATCATTCACCTGGTGGTTGATGCATGAACAGGTGTTGACGTAATTTTAAGCAGGCAAACCTACTGGTTCTATTTTCTTGTTGACCCTTTTATGTATATGTGCTGTAGGCCAACGATCGAAGCCAAATCACGGGTTTTAGTCTCTTTATCCACTTTAGCAGGAGTTCACACAGATACAATGGAGATCGTTATAATCTGGAGCTTCTTAATTATTTGTGTCTTCAGACTATCTGTTCCATCAAACAGCTTGACTGACTAATCGTAGTTCATTTCTTTGGAGAATTAAGAATGCCTTCGCGCATTTTGGCATGTGAGGAACTAGAGTGTGCTCCCTTATTGACTGAGGCTGTGCCAGGAGCCAAAACAGCTGAACGCATGAAAGCAGCAGCTTTTGGACATCAGAAATGAGAGTGTCAGAAACATTAACAAGATCAAATTCTGTAGACTTATTTATTTTTGTTCTTTGAAGTCGAACTACCCTGTTTATTCTAATGAAGAACTTTCTGATATTTTAATGGTTATTTGCCTGTATTTTTACCTTGTCTTCCCCAAAACAATTAAAAAATAACTTTGGTGTAACTGCCAAACCTTAGCTATCTTTAAAACAGTGGAACATAATGTAACACAATGTAAGACAATAGAAAAGCATATTCAGCTGAAACTACAGCCACATGACTTTTGAACTTCAGTAGAACTGAATGACTGAAATGAAGTTTTCAATAAGGATACAGATGCAAACCCCATATTCAAAAGGTAGGCAACTAGTCTTGCTTCAACACTGTATCATTATTGTCTGAGGGTTTTTTTTTTTACACTGAATACAACCAAGATGTGGAGCATTGAGTTTAAAACTGTAAGCAGAGTAAAGATTCACAATTTAAACACATACAACACGAATAGCATTAAGATGAGGTACGTGGGAGGGTTCTAACATAAAGTTCATCTTTATTTTTCAGTGTTTGTTGCTGATTTGCTGGTTTATATTCCTGCAGTTATTTTGTATTGTTTTTCCTTGAAAGAAACATCTGCTAAAAAGAAGGCAAGTATCTGGTGTGCATAAATTAAAAAACACAGAAAAGTACCTTTAAAAGAGAGTGGAAATGTAATATTATGAGAGTTAATTAAAATATAGAACATGTCAATGGTTTCAGTGGATGCAAAAGTGATGATAATCTGTATATCACGTATTAAAGGCTTTTCAGTTAAAAACAAAAAAAGCTATTAACTGATTTCACAGCAATTACTTTAGTGCTTTCAATAACAATAACGAGATGCTTTCAAGTTTAGTAGCCAGGAACTCCTGAATTGTATTTGTATCTGAATTTATTACTGGGGTTGTAAAATTGAGTTTCGTGCTGTGACATGGAGGAATCTTGAAACTGCTTTGTCTTGCACAAGCTTCTTATGGTAGAACCTACACATTTTGGTATAATAAGTCTTCTCATTTTTTGAGTGTTTCCAAGGTTTAAGATGGCTTTGGGTGATCTTTGAGCTCATTGGCAAAGGATAGGCTGACTTCCATTCAGTGTTTTTGTATTTGTGGAAAATCTTTATCCATTTCTCTCCCTTGAAATGTTCCTGACGGAACATTACTTGTAAAGGAGCTTCTTACCTAAAGAATGTACCATTCATTCTTTAGGCTTTTTTTTTTTTTTTACTGGAGAAGTGGTGCAAGTTCCTCTGCCTAATGTTTATCTGAAAAAGAGAGGGGGAAAATAATTATTTTTTTCATCTTTCTTTCCAGGTTTCCAGTGCTCTCTGCATACTGCTTTATCCAGGACTCATTCTTATTGACCATGGACACTTCCAGTATCCTTGTTGTGCAGTGAAATTAATTTCCTTTTATGAAGTAACACTGTTCTTTAGTACTAGTCTTTAGCTGGGCAGAAGGTGGCTTTTGTATGCAAAGTGATCCGAGAGGCTTCTACCTACTCTAAACCAGATATATTAAAGAAAACTATAAGTCTGAAGTATATTGGAGATAAATTGTTGATATTGGGACAAATCAATCCAAACACAAATAGAATTCTTTCTGTGCCTCAAGCTCATATTTCTGTCAGTCACGTAATTGCAGAAAATGTCAATGGTGCTATGACAGTGAAGAGAATGATGGTTTGTGCGCCTGTGGTTTGTTTGCAGAGAGAATCACCTTAGATCTTCTGGAGATGGCAGAGGAGCGTGTCAAGTGACGTTGTGTAAAACATTCTGTTCTATGAGATGTGCCATTCTGTCTTGACTTTACAGTTATTTGAGGCTGGATTCACTTCACTTAATGCCTAACCATTTAAAAGCCAGGCATCTTGTGTGAGTTAGGCCTTCAGAGCCAACTAGTCAGTACTGGTGGCAGACACCTTTCCAGGAGGGTCTTTTAAAATAAGATTTCTGTTTTTATACTTGTTCTGCGCATCAGCAAGCAAATGTGGTTAGTTGACTAATACAGGCTGTTCTGTACAGCATTGTCAAGCCAAAGAGATGCAATCCTGCAGTTGTAGTAAATATGGATATTTAAATATTCCAGGGAGATATTTAATCTCGGCATCTACTAAATCAAGTTTTAACAATCAAATGGTTTACTAAATTGTGGTTTTCTTCCAGGAGAGTGCATGGTGAACTTGGAAGATGATATATCTTAGAAAGTGGATTTTGAAAGAAAAAAAATCCATAATGCTATTGGATATTTGAGTTACAGTTCAGGAATTCCGAAGCTGTGTTTTTAGCCTTACTCTTTAAAGATGTACATCATCAGGAGACATCACTTACAAGAATGGAGATGGGAATGAATGCAATTCATCTTAGGTGGGAGAAGCTGGTGGTCAGAAGGTGGCACAGTTACAGCTTTCTGATATGTAAAAACTGAAGCAAAGAGGAAGGCAATTACCTGTTCTGTGTTTTATGTTGGATAGGGCAAGAAGTATTGGCCCTAAGTTACCATAGGGAATATATTTTTTTTTAAATACCTAGAAAAATCTTTTGAACCTTAATTACAGTGGAATGCTGAAATAGATTGTGGATGTTGTGGAATCTGCAGTGTCAAGATCTTTACAAGAAGGTTCAGCATACCTCACGTCAGGTGACACAGGTGTAGCAGGCACTGTGTTAGAGCAGACAGATGTACTGCATCGTCTTCTTGGTCTCTTTCAGCCCTGTGACTCTTACGTGAACAACTTTACTATCTGTTAGCAGCACCCGAGAAGTCGATAGATTTATTTAACCTTAGCTGCTGCTACACATCTCTGCAAGATCACAGCCTTTTGGTGTAACAATTTGTTGATGTGAAATTGATGAGATCTTAAATAAACGTGGTGATTTTGAGTGGGAAATTTGAGTGGGCTGAAAATGACATCTGAATGTGTTGTCACAGCTAGTTATATTGACAAAGAAAAAAGAAAATTTGTAAAATTTCTGACAATGCAGGAATCTGGTTTTCTCTCTTTGTGTAAAAATAACAGTAAAAGACAAAGCTAATCTTTTGTTGCAATTTAATAGTAAATGTAGCTTAGTGTCTTCGAGCTCTGCTGAGCTTGGGAACCTGTTCTCAAAGCTGCAAGGAAGTAACATTGCTTTTAGTAACTATTATTAATTGTTTGTGCAATATTAGCAGCTAAAGTAACTGCACATGGATGAGGGTGCATCACAAGAATAATACGATCACAAAACCCCCAGGAGTCCTTGAACTAAATAATATATAAATTAAATACTAACACATTTGAATATTCTGCACATATCTTTTGAGAGCTGGGAGGAAAGACTCTTAAAAGCTTCATCCTTAATCATGTAAATACCAAGAAAAAAATGTTTACCCTGATGCATCTTGCAGAGTACCATCACTGTCACTGAAAGCCTGGTTGACTGAATATGCATTATGTGTATAATTAACACACCCACCCACCATACCAAGTACCTATTTGCTTGTGCAGGCTTTGAGTCAACCCCTGGAAATATAAAAATTACACTTTAATAGAAGTAAAATAATTTCTGTGAACAACATAATCACAAATGACAACAGGTCCTTAAAATAAGCTTGGAAAAATTTACTTTGCATACTATTTTACACTTGTCCCTCAGGGCATTCATTACTGACTTTCAGTACAAAGATTCATATCTTTTTCCTTGACATAAAAAAACCATATACAACTCGGTGAGCCTTGGCTTTGCCTTGTGGGCTGTGCTTTGTTTGTCGTATGACTGGGACCTTTTGGGGTCAGTGGCATTTTGCTTGGCCTTAAATTATAAGCAGATGGAACTCTACCATTCCCTGCCCTTTTTTTGCTATTTACTTGGAAAGTGCTTCAAGAAGGGACTAAAGGGAAAGGGGTAAGTAAGTTTAAACCATATTATCTTTCTCAAGGATACACCCAGACACCGTGTCATTGAAAATGTGATTCTCCTTATTTGCATGTGGGCAGTTCTTATTTGGTTTTCAGTGGGTGATACTTACCTTTTTGTAATGTATTCCTCTCCTGGAAAGTAAACATTTCTTGTTGAGATCTACATTAAGGATTTTCACTGAATAGATAGTGAAGTCTGTTAAGATGCTCTTTCTTAGCACTTTTCATTGTGTAAGCTAAATTAAATATGGGCTACAATGGGCAACCGGATTAGGTTGGCAGCAGTGGCTCTCTGGGTTTCATGGAGTTGCTCTTACTAATCCGGGGATGATAGACTTTTCCTGTGGTACTGGGAGCTCGTTTTATTTAGATTTGTTACCTTCAGTTCTGTATCTCTTTTAAAAAAAAAGTGTTATGCTATAAAGTAAGAACTAACTTTTGTTACCAGCAGTTGTTTTTATCTTCCCTATATAACTTTTCTTTTAATTACAGATTAGTATTGTTAATGAAAATAGCAGGGACAGTGGTGGTTTCCTTTGCTGTCTGCTGGCTCCCGTTCTGTACCGACATGGAACAAATCATGCAAGTACTCAGAAGACTCTTTCCCATTGACCGAGGCTTGTTTGAGGCATGCATGTTTTCTTCTCCCCCACCCTGCTGTAAATGTTCTGTATTCTTAGAGCCCTTGAGAAACCTTCATCGTGACCTTTAGGGATTTCATGTGGGAGACACACCACAGAACGAGTAACTTGAGATGGCTTCTTCAGCAGTCATTTCTTGCCAGTTATTTAATCCAGCATTTAACCCCAGCTCAGCTGGCATCTTCCAGGATATTAAATGAGTAGACAACACTTATCCCATCATCAAACCTATACTTCAATCCATACATTTTTCCATTAAAATAGATTCAATAGTAATTGACAGTGTCAGAAGATGTTACCTTAAAAGTTAAGAGCTGCAGTTTCTGTCTTTGGTTCTGCTCAGCTTTTTTCAACAGGATTCATTATTGAAAATAATAAAAATAGTGTTCTGGGTGCAGCCTTTAGAACTTCCTTTTTGACCCACCTTGTATTTTAAGTGCAAGATCCCACAATATTTTCCAAAAGTTTTAGGCCAGTTCTGCTTTTACTTTTTCTTAGGCTATTGACATTTGCATGCTGCGTGGTACTTAGTACCGCAGCCTTAATCCAGTAAAGCAGTTACTCATCTAACTAAGGCTTAATGCCACAGGACTCTGATAAAAGAAAGGGTACTCGTTTCCCAGTTAACTGCGTTTTTGTTGTTCTGCTTAATTAGGGTAGGAATCTTAATATTACATTTTTAAAAGCAGATTTTCAACTTCAAGTTTAAGAAATAAAATGAAACTTTGAATTTTCAGTGTTTGAAATCACAGGAATTTAAGCAAATGCTTACATAGTTTGATTCATCTTAAGTTTTCTTTTAGTTTTCTTCATAAATAAATAATACCATAACTGGCACTTTTCTTTAGAAGTTAACGCTGATGTACCAAAGGCAGCATTTTATTTAGGCAGTGCTACGGAAGTGTTTTCAGTGCTCTCTTCGCTAGTTTATTTAATAAAATCTCAAACAATGCCCTCAAAAAGACACCCCCCACCCTACCCCCCAAAAAAACCCCCCAAACCAAAAGAAAAAACGCAACAACGACGAAACAATGACCATTTTCCTTGGGAATTATCTGGAATTTATAAATAAATAGTTCTGGTCTCCACAATTTTATCAAGTACAAAGTTTAAAAATGAAATCTGTAAATAACAATAAGCAGTGAGTCTGAAAGAACTCAAAGATTTTAGTCTTACTATTAGCTCAAATATTTTCTGAGTTGATCAGGCGAGTGACTTGCTGGATGCTAATCTAGATAAAGTGAGAAATTGTCCACGTAAGCAATGCGCAGTAAATTTATACTGGGGTGCGTGTAACAGGTTCTTTGAATGAGTTCCCATTTACAGAGGCAGTAACAAATGCTGATGGTTGTAAAATCATATTGGCTATTAAGCAGGCGTCCTGTGTGTTTGCTGGTGCTGCCAAACCCTCTGTTCACTTGTAATCCTCAGCAGATTTGAAGTGCATATTCTGTATTGCTGGTGAGCATATGAGGAAGATGGCTCAGTTGTTGGTGCTTGCAGCTTTCTTGCTGTTATGTCTACACAGCTGTGATTCAAGCAGCTGTTTAGGGATGAGTTTCAGGAGCATGATAGCTGTGGTTACAAATTTAATTTTGAAAGTGATCCTTGCACAACTGCTAATGTCTTTAGACTTCTTGATTTATTAGAGGTTAACTCTGTCATTGCTAGCAAGTAGTAAGCACAGCTAAATACATTCAGGTATGTAATGAAATGTGACAGTATACAGAATGCCTTCACATTTGAAGAAAGATTCTTATGTGCCAGTGTTTAATCAGGGACAGATTGTTTCAGAGCCTTATTTTAACAAAACATTAAGTTTTGAAAGTGAAATAATGAATTAAGAAGTAGTCTCTTGTGCTGAAGAACTATTTCTCAGTTACTTTAGAAGATGTTTTAATTTTGTCTCTCAAAGCTTTCCATTTTTGAAGATGAAAGTACATGTAAGAATATGATGTATATCTGCAAGTGTCTATTTGCAGTATCATGGTAAAAAAACCCTCAACATTCCCCCACCTTCCAAGCCCCATTGTTGTCACACACATAAGTTTAAATTAATGTAACTATCACTAATTACCTTTTTTTCCCCTTGCAGGATAAAGTAGCCAATGTTTGGTGCAGTCTAAGTGTCCTTATAAAGATAAAAAACATAGTATCGCCTCAAACTCAGCTAAAACTCAGGTAAGATATAACTGAAGTGCTTTAGGTAGTTTATCTGCATTATTTTTTGCAAAACGTGTACTTTTTGTCAAAAGATTAAGTGAATACACCAGAGAAGTTAAGTTTAAAATCTTGAAAAAATATTTTCTTTTTTGTACTGTACTTTTCTCCCAAGCGATAAGGGTTTCACCAAGTACTGTTAGGAATGTTTATGATTGAAAGATTTCCTGCTTGTTTATATAGCAATTTAAGCTACTTGGTTGGTTAAAACTGAGTTAAAATTTGCATGTATTTGTCTTCAGAGTTACCACTTTTAGTGCTCTTAGAAGTCCGAGCTCACAGTTCTGTTTTTTTCCGTGAGTAATTCAAGTCTAGATCTTCAGGATCTGAAATATTAACAGAAAAAGCTTTATTCCTTTTTCAGAAGTGCTTCTGTCAGTGAAGACTGTTCAGTGCTCTTCTCTTGTGACTGAGTCTTAGAGTGATTTTGTACTTCTGAATATTACAATTAAATTATGTAAGTTAGTAATTCTCAGAAGTGATTATATGATGTCATGGATGTAGTTACTCATGTATTAAAACTGGTTTTCTTACAAAATCTTTAGTTTTGCTGTAACATTCCTAAGCCTGCTTCCTACTTGTATAAAGCTAACTGTCCAGCCTTCACTCCGAGGATTTAAATTTGCTTTGGTAAGTGTGTTTTTTTAATTGCTCCTTGTTGTGCATCCACCACTGAGCGCTGGTTTGCGACCAACAGTTCTACGACCAGTTTCTGCGATGTGCAGAGGTGCGTGTACCATTAAATGCCACCCTGTTCCTGCTGAAGAGCTTGGTTAAAAAGTGTTCTGCTCTCACACATTCAGGAGTGTCTGGCCTGTCTTAAATCCAGACTTTTTGCCTTAGGCTCATTTTTCTTTATTCAATGCTGTATTTCTGTCATCTTCTTGTGAAGAGTCTTTAGACTATTCTGTTTGCCTTAAAGCCTCGTATAGAGTTGGAATTTCTCCTTTTTTTGTTTTGCTTCCAAAGTGTTAGTTTTTCTCATTGCATTGGCTGCAAAATTCACTAAAAAAATCCCCAGATGGGCATTGTAAGCTCATTATCAGCTTGAAAAGAAAATTTTACTATTTGCCCAAATGTTTGTCTTCTCTTAGTCATATTGTATCATTGAACTTAAGCACATTAGCATGACTTACATGCAAAAATCAGTTTTCCATGAAATCAAAGTTACATGGAGCTGGCCTCTATATAAGGCTTCAAGAGTTACAGAATAATTTCTAGTTTTAATTTTATGTGAGTAATGTTTGAGCGTTTATTGCAACACTGCCTAGAACTAACACTTATCTGTTCTAAAACCTGCTTTGTTTTACAGTGTTTTTATTTGTTGGAAAAAAAACCTGCTTACTTTGGTGTATCAGCTGTTCATGATGAAAAAAATTTGCTGTCAAAAAGGTTCTCAGTAGGTGAACTGTGCCAGTGCTTTGTACGTGGATGTTGTGATTTCTTTGAGGGGTTGCTCTCGTCAGTAGAGCTAAGCAAAAGTGTTTTCTGAATAGTTCTGGGTAAACTTTCAGACTGTGGTTTTTAGTCTGTGTAGGTGGTAACAGAAGCAGCTCTGTATGCTTGTAAACTGCACTGTAGTGAAGGTAGCAGCTAACTGGAAAAGTCAGATCGTTGAACTCATATCCATGTAAAGTTTATGCCAGCAGAGAAACTAAACCTGTGCTTTGCACTGCAGTCACATATACTAATATAGCTCTGACTTCCTTTTCTAAGGTTAGTTGTGCATTGTCATTTTTCCTGTTCTCCTATCAAGTACATGAAAAATCTATTCTTCTAGCGTCACTGTAAGTAAATTATTTCTCTGTGGACATATTTTGATCTTCCTTTCCTCATCTTGTTATTGCATGCTGCTTTCTCACTTAGGAATATATCTGATTCTAAAAACTCTACACATGTGCTTTCCTGAATAATTTGTAAGCAAAGTATAAATGCAGCCGTGCTGGTGTCTCCTGCCTCACTCGTTTCCTGATTTCCTGGAGGATGGCATCACTCAGAGCATAGCCGTGTGCCCAGGAATAGCCTGGCTGTGGGGCTAGTTAAGGGGATGCTGCCACAGAGAGCGGAGACTTGTATGTAGCTGCCCAGCGAGGCTGCAGCGATGTGGGAAGTTGAACTGGACAATTGATCCCTTGCTAACAGCACTGGTAGGGGGACCTCCTCTCCCTCTGTCGTTAAGGTATGTTTCCAATCCCCTGTCCCAAAGGAAGTGAGGGCAGCAGGGGCAGTCAGCAGCTTTGCTTTTCTGCATGAATGTCCTACGTGTACCCAAAAGTAATGTTTGATAAAGGAAGTTTTGGAGAGGTAGCCCTCGTAATGCTTCTCATTCATTCCTGACATGAAGGCTCAAATGGTGGTCAGAGAACTCTACTTATCTCTATAAGCAGCTGTGAGAAGGTGCTGTAGAGGTGCTTATTGAAGCCAACAAGAAGCCTTGCACAGAGCAGACATTGCCAGTGATGTGCACTGTAAGGGTTCTGCTGAGCTGCAGACCCCACAGAGGAAGGAATATTTGCATGTTCGGCTTTATTGGGGTGTAGGGAAGAGCAGGGTGCCCCAGCAGAGCTGGATTTTTGCTGAGCCTGTGGCAGTGGGGAACAGGCAGAGTGCTGCCCAGAGGAGTGGGAGTGCAGCATCCGTGTGAGGTGTTGAGAGAACACAGTGCTGTCACTTCACTGTTTGCATATCTGTTTTTCCTCTTTTCATTCTAGACCAGTCTGCTTAATCATAAATGAAATCCCTTTTATGGCTACATGGTTTTTACTTGTATCAACTTTTAGGTGAGTTGGACAATATTAACATCATTTTAAAACAGTGTTCTTTGCCAATTCTAGTACTCACTTCTGCGGGTAATTCTGTTTCAACAGTATGTTGCCTCTTCTCCTGAAAGACGGCCTGCTGCTGGCCTACACTGTGACAATGCTGGCATTCCTGTCTATCTGCATGGCTTCCTTTTCCGTATTTGAGAAGACTTCAGCAGAGGACCTGCAGCTGAAGCAGTTCTCTCTTTCCTTGAAGGGATATGTTTCTTGGTTTAAGTCATTTCCCAAGATGGTCAGGAATCTGGTAAGCAATCTGAATTTCTGTGGCTCTTAGTTGCAGCTTTTCATGGTACAGTTTTATGTCTGTAACTGTGTGTAAAGCCTCAAGACAGGGAAAGCCACGCTATCTCAGTCTAGACGTGTGCTGTCATTGTTTTCCTGTAGTGTCGTTTATGTATAGATTGAAGAACACAGAGCACCCAAGTAATGGAAGTCACAGCTTACTTGGGAGGTTGTTGAGTCGCCATCCCTGGAGGCGTTTAAAAAAACGGGTAAAGGAATTTTTGAAAGATGTGGTTTAGCAGAAGATGGGTGCAGTTGAACCTGATGATCTCAAAGGTCTTTTCCAATAGGAAGATTCTATGATGATTCTATGCTTTACTTGTTTGAGGTGTTAAATCACCGTTAGCTAATACATTGTTCCTTATCTTACAGTTTCTTCTTTCTGTAACCCTGATGGGTGTCCTGTCTCTAATGAGCGCTGCAGTGCATCCTCCACAGCGATTACCAGATTTATTCCCTGTATCTGTCTCTGTTATTTCTTGTTTACACTTTTTATTATTTTTGGTGTATTTCAATGTTGTTATACTCTGGGACTCAAAGAACAGTAGAGGTCAGAAGAAAATCAGTTAATCAGCCTGTGAGGACTAAGGACTAAACTGTGAAAGGAGAGAGTATTTTCAGTGAACGCTATTGGGTATTGCAGGTAAACCTGTTTGTGCTGTAATACAATTCCTATAACCTAATGAAAACAGGGAAACACAGTATGCGTATTTAAACACAAAATGAAAGACTATTTTAAAAAAGTAGTATTTTGAAGGCCACTTCAGAAATGTGATTTGCTGTGTTCTCTTCAGAAGTGTAATACTTTTGTTGCCATTTGTAAACTTAAAACACCTAATAAAGGACCAAATTTTGAAATAATGCTGAAGTACCCTGGTTGTATTAGCAAACTTGTAAACTATTTTGTTAGCATTAAGTTTACACACTTCCCAGCATAAAAAGTGTAAGAAAGTGAAGTGAAAGCTCTTGACAGGTAGTTCTTCAGTTGTCTCATTGAACAGTTTTGTGACATAAACTATCTTGATCAGTCAGTCACTGCCTTCCATTGTTGTTTTGTGTAACACTGCAGTACATCCAGGCTGCTGCACAGGGCTCTGTGTGAGGAACTCTCTGGATGCTGTCATCTAAGCAGAGCACTTGGTTCTTCAGCTGATACCATAGGGAGGAAAACTCAGCCTCCCGGCAGTGTTGCTGGCTGGTGATCTAAAGGCTCAGCCACAAGATGGACACGAGTTCTGTAGCAGCTTCAGTTCACCCACAGGCTTTTGGTGTTCCTATGTTGTGTGCCTTTCTTCACAACAGCAATACTTCCAGAATAGTGAAGAGTAGCTCCAGCCAGAGATGTGCCACAGTCAGTGCTGGGTGCAGAGGCTGTGACATCTGGAAAGGGGAAGGGTTTTGGGCATGCAGCAGGTTGGAATAAGTTTCTTCCTTCATTGTAGATGGGCAGCTCTGATTTGGTTTTAACATGGTTGCAGTCATATGACTCTCAACAACTGCTTCTAACAGCACTGCAAAGCCCAAAAGCCTTGGTCCTACTGAAGTAATAGCTGAGGTACTGCAGTGCAGTTTGAGAGAAGGTCCTTGGCTCTTCAATAAAAAAAGGGGGGGGTGAACCCCACAATGAAAACCACCCATTATTGCATTGTAATTTGCAGATGTAAAACAAACTCAACTCTGCAGTTTCTTCTCCTGCACAGTACAGCCTCCAGTGCCAATAGTTCAGAGAATACAAATCGACTGAATAATTATATACATAACAAAGCATGTAGTAAGAAAATAAATCATAAAGCAAGTCACGGCAGTATAATTTAATTAGGAGTCAGTCTATCCTTTCTCTTAATTCCGCTCTGACGCTGTATATGTGTATTAATATATTAAGTAGCGAACCTGTCCTTGTATAAAGGCTTTTCCCCTGACCTCGCTGCTCTGTGCCGCATAGCAGACCGTCACTACCAAGAGTGCGTTCTGGGCGGTCTCCGCAGCACCGGCTGCGAGTGTGAGAATCAGCTGTTCCGGGAACTTCCAGCTGGGCAAGTTAGGAATACTGCACATGAAGTGTCTGCAAGCAGAGTGTATTTATTCAGTCTTTCCAGCTTTATATGTTGTAGAAAAAGTAACCACAGCCAACTTTATACCCGTGGCAGCTAGTGCAGAACAAAAAAACTGCGCTTGCATAGTAACAACAGTGTCAGGGTGAGTACGATTCAAACTTTACCTTACGCTGTAATGGCTTGCTATAAAGCAACAAAACTGAAATATTTTTCCACAGATTTAGAATTTTTCTGAGGGTGTGACCCTAGCCAAGGCATGCGAGAGCTCTGCCCACAGCATGGCCTTTCTATTTTGAAGTGTAGGCTGAGGGGCAATGAGGTGTAGCAGGACACTTCAATAGGAATCTTTGTCTCCAGAAACTGCAAAAGCTAAGAAATGCAGTGTTCCCTTCCAGCATGGCTGGGTGAGACTGCCAGAGGCTTGGGCAACTTGAAGAACTTCCTCTACTTCCAATGAAATAACGTGTGAAACAGCAAAACAAGATCAAAGAAGCAGAACTTCAGCTTCTAGTTAGACTGTTCCCTTGTGTTTGTCACGAGATTGTGGTGCCGTCCTTCCTGCCTGTATGAAAACATTAGTTTTGCGTGTATCTCTTTTCTTTGTCCTTGAGGTGGCCTCAAGGGGCGATAAACTGCGAGTCACACGATCCACCTCATGTGGAACTGGAAATGGTTCTTAACAGCCCCAGCTGTTTCTGAAAGGCAAAAGCCTTATATGCCAGGAGGTCAAAGAAACACTAACGGCTTAAACAGCCAAGGCATCTAAGAGGAGTGCTTGCTGCAGAAGCTTAGTCTATAATTTTGTATTTCCCTAAAAATGATTAAATACCAAGTTTCACTGTATTTAAGAATTGCCACAGTGTAAGCGATGGCTATACCTCACTCGTCCACAATCACCTTTACTGTTATTTTCTGTTTTATTTTGGTCTTCTAAGACTGTACCGAACAGCTCGATTTAGACTGGCTTACACTTCATTTACGGGCTTTCTTCAGATCAATAATTACTTAATTTCCAGCAGCAGAGGTTACAGGCAGGTTATAGAAACTATTGCTGTTCAGGCTGACCCGCCATTATTGTACAAAGCCATCAGCTGCTGAATCTTGTGCATACAACAACCAACAGCACGGAAAGTGGAAATGAGAATGGTGTGGAAACTAAAAAGTAGCTCAAACAAGTCCCTTCAACCCATTGCAGTCTGATTGGAAAGAAAGTCAGCATAGGTATTAAAGTACAAAAATATTTTTATTCATTAAAAACTCCAAAAGCTTGAGCGAGTACATGTTTTACCACACTGGAACACATTTTATCATTTAAATTCTCAGAATGTTAGTTGTAAAAATCTGTTTAGCTGTTTGAGTAACAGAACTTTGCAGTGGCAAAAGGGATGCTCCATTGTGTGCAAACCTCTCTCTGGAAAGGAAAAAAAATCATTCTGCTGCACTCTCGGATGTGCATTCAGTGGGAGAGGAGGTTTTGAGGATAGTGAAAAAGAGCAGCCGGATACATCAATCATTAAACACTAACATTAAACTGAAGTGGTGAGCTAAAAGGCAAATGTTGCAAGAGCCACATGTTTTAACACCGAGGGCTTGAACCAGATACCTTCATGTAGCTTAGCTTGGGTTGACCTCACAGGAAAAAGCTTCTTAAATGGCAGCTATGCCCTGGTTGTGTTTAAGTTTGTGAACAACTTAAACACGTTCAGCACTTGGAATAACTCCTTGCAGGAGAAAACTTCCTCTGGGTTTTGAGCTCAATCATCATGAGAAGTCATAGATTTGTAGGCAGGCTGTCACAAAACGATGCATTCATTTATATCTCATGTTTTACCAGCTTTTGGGGGGATGATGGATTGATTAAATGAGCACGCTCCCCACCCCAGCAGGAAGCAACCCTTTCCCACTGGAGGCTTGGGATCCAAAGTTCATCATTGAACAGTTTGTTCTCACCTGGTTCTTGGAGGCAAGGTTGGACTGTTTTGGGGCTTTTTTTAAGAATAAGACAGTGTATTTATTATGTATTTGCAGCAAGAACATACAGAAAATACAGCCATGCAGAGACTATGGTTTACTTTCCACGCAGCAGCGAACCTACATCAGCATTTTGTACACACGCTTGCATAAACCAGCCATGATGTATTATTTACATTGAGATTATCTGGTTGTGCATGTTGTTCAGCTTAAATAGATGCCAGACATTTTATCTAGATGTGCACCTGCCAAGTGCAACAAGCAATCCCGAACTGGTATTTGCTGGGGAGATAGGTTTACAGTCATTTCTTCACTCCTTTTAAGTACAGTCAAGCAGATGTAGAACTTTGGGTTAATGTGGAATGCATTTCTCACATAATGCCTGTGTGGAGATAAGGAATGACCAAAATAAATAGCAATTAGACAACAGCATCATTGCTCATGTGATTGGTCCAGAATTCTGTGCCCAGAACTAGCCTCATATTGGATAAAAACCAGACACCCCTCCTACACAGACGGTCTCTCCTGAACTGCACTAACATCTTAGGAAGCTTTAGGGTAATGCTGTTAGTTTTATCTGTACAAGAATCTGAAAAGTAATTGCTAAAAATCCTATATTGCAATCACAACTGAATTTTTTAAATGATAAGGACACAAAGGGCTGGACAGTACTGGTCACACATGGGAAGGGACAGAGAGATGCAGGAAAAGGAACTGTGTGGTGGTTTGGACACCAGGTGCAAACATAATAATATCCACTGACAGGACGGCACTGTCCCTTTATACAGGCATGAACTGACTGCAGAGTCATGAATGAGCTGACTTTGAGCTGAAGCCTTGCGGCTGTGGCCACCATGAGGTTCAGCTGAAGGTAATGAGTCAGGGTAAGACATCAACTGGTCCTTGCACCAACGGAACGGTCGCTGTCCGCATCCTGTAGGACTCTGCTAAACAGAAGCAAGCTCTGCTTTCCTGCCGTGGCTTCCATCCCTCGATTACTCTGTTCCCGGCCTTTGGTGGGGTGGCTGGTTTGAAAAGAGTAAGGAGTAGAAAGAACCTCTGGCATACACAATAGAAGTTAACCTTCATTGAGAAGGAAAATACTGGTGTCTGAACTCATCTCACGCTCAGCCTGTAGAACCTGTACAAGATTAGAGTAGTTTAACTTTCCAAGGAGAGGTATTCTCACACCATTCAGGGAACTCATATAATCTGCAGACACTTGCATCTTTAGGGACTTTGTCTCGGGAGACTTTAGGAAGGAGATAAGCAACTGTTTTTCCCAAGCATGGCTAATACAAGGTGACAGAGAAGGTAAATCACTACCTGGGCTTCTGCTTACAACATGGGAACAGAGACAAGTGGCCAAAGGAGGAAGAATAAAACCCCATCAAACCTGTCTCAGGGTGTCTGTCATTGTGTTGGTTTATGCTTTCTGCAGAGGGAACAGTAAGACAGTTGATGGGATGGCCTGATCAGCAGCAGGGCCAGGCTGTCTGAGGCGTGAGTACAGAGATGGAACAGGAATGCCAGGTGCTCCTGGGGAAGAGGGGACTGGAAGAGGGCTGCTGCTATTTCAGCTGGACCATCTGCCCTGCAGACTACTGTCCTCTCGGCAAAGAGGCCCTTGGCTGGCTGAGCTGTTCCAGTGGGCTCCGTATGGCCAGGAGGGAGGTGAGGAGTCTGCCTGCGCATTAATAACACAGGGAAGGAGGCTACGCTCAGCAGCTTTGCGGGAAAGGAAGGCCAGGCCCCAGCAGGGCAGTACCCCTGCCCTCAGGAGCACAGCAGGGCTGCAGCAGACACCCCCTTGGAGAATTCCAGGGCATCTGTCATGGCACATACAACGGTACAATCTGAAGTACACATTCTCTGGCTTTCATTACATGTATAAGAGCTGAACTGCCAGTCTTGAAAAAACATCCACTTAGAAACTGGATGAGGAGATGAGCAGAAATGCTGTCAGATGTTCTAGGGTGGGACAGTTTCTACAGATTCAATGTCATTTCACTTAACAAACCAGCAATGAGAAAGCCCACGTGAGGTAAAAACTGCTTCCCACCAAGCTATTGCAGCCTTCCCTGCAGGCCTACACTGTGGGTTGCTCTGGAAATGTCTTAAAATGGAGCACCTCCGCCTTTTCCACGGTACTGCCTGTGCCTGGCAGCTGGAAGAGCCACCAGCAGGCTGAGGGGCTACGTACCTCAGTCAAGGAGTGACTTCAGGAATGCAGAGCTACCAGCAATCTGAACATGCTCTGTGGAGGAGGAAAATCCGTTTTGATGAACAGAACAATGGTGTTATTACAAATTCTGTGAAAATCCCCACACAAACACAAGTTAAATATGTTACTGCTGTGGTTAACAGAACCCCTTTCATTTCAAACTGTTACTATATCTCAACAGCAATTTAGGAGGTTGTCTTAATTACTTGCGAGTGCACACACAGCTGCTACATCATTACCAATGATGACAAAGCAGAACAGAATGTGTTACAGAGTATTAGAGCCTGGTCCTTCTTTTTTGCTATTAATAATAGAAGAACAAATACAAATCCGTATCAGCAGATTCAGCAGAATCCAGTCAAGGACTGCAGGAGAGGAACCACCATCTCAAGTGCTCTGAGGGGATGGCAAAGAAAGAGGCAACCACAGTTGAGCCCCATAATCAAGGCGGGCAGGACCAGGTTGAAGGGCTGAGCAGATGGCTGGAAGAAGTAGAGAAGTGAAGCAAGGGCAGGAAGGAACTCTGGGAATGAGAACATACGGAGAAAGGGTCCAAAAGCAGGTGCATGTGAGTGCCAACAAGATTCTGCCAAATGAGCAGCTCTGGCCTCAGCACCCTTAGTGCCTGCTGACGGTTCACACTGCATTTTTGATTTCACCACCACAAGAGTGAAGAGAGAATTCAGAATTATTCAGTTGATATTAAACATAATGAGAACAACAAACAGTTGTCAACAAAGAGACTCACACACCATGATTCTGTGGTAATTACAGCGGTTTATGGCTAAAACAACTCCTGCTGGGAGGAAACGGGCTGCAGCTAAACTGAAATGAAAAGAAGCAATGAAACCATTGAAGCTGAGTGGTGATGGGGAAGGTTCTCCTCAGTTTCTCAGTTCTCTCCCTTTGGCAGGCTGTGATTTCTCTCCTGTCACATGCTTCCTGTCCATGGTGTGAGGAGACCAGGCTGTGGATCTGATAGGAGGTGCCAGGGAAGTTACCTGGAGCTGCCCAGACCAAGCAGAAATTTTGTCCTAAGCTGGGTCTCCTCAGATTACTCCATGAAAAAAGCATCCAGCTTTGCCTCAGGTCAACTTTTCAGCCAAGATCTGCATTTCACTCAGAGAAGCTGTCTTAAAAATGTATGCTGCCCAGATTCACACAAAACACCATTAGCTCTGCTTTCTTTCCCAATACATACCATAACAGCCCATTTTGACAAACCCGTCCTATTTATAGTAATATTTATATAGATTTAGATATTCAAATAACGAAAAAATATGATTTACTACTCATACGTTCCAAAATGTTACAATGCTTGTTGAAGCACTTTAAGCTTTTTTGATTGTTTGTTTGTTTGTTTGGTTTTTTTGTGGTTTTTTTTTTTGTATGTGAGCTAATGAAGATCACAAGCTGTTCTTCAAACAAACCAACAAAGCCCTAATAACCCTTCTCTCTCTTGATATTTTTATATGCGTTAAACTACATAAAAGCAAAGAGAACATCAGCAAAGGTTACTTCTGTGTGGAAATCTGTTGCAACCAGATCAGCCAGGAATGGAAGGGATCTGAGGAGGCAACCAGAAAGACACCTGGGCTGCAGGACCAGGCTGCCCTTGCTCTCCTCAACAGTTCAGTGTTTTAGGGTAAAGCTGCCACCAGAAAGCCACTGTAAACTTCACCCCACACAGTGAGCTGGCAGCAACCTTCCTGCCCTTTGCTGTTCCTGACCCATAAAAGCATTAAAAGGGCAGAATCTCCCCAAGTTTCTTTTCCCCTCCTACTTCCACTGCCATTCTTTCCCAAGTTTGACTGCTCTAAAACATTTACAGATCTAAAAAGTAGAGAGAAAAAAATGTTCACCTGTCAGGTGATATAAAACCAATCTTCTACTAAATGTGCCAGAATAATTTTTCTCCACCTCAACCACAGTTAAAACCTTCAGTCTATTCATTACTGTCTTTTTATAGTATTTTTATTTAATAAAACCTATTAAGACTACCATACAAATCTCTTTACTTATGCTTTTATCTTTTAACTGATCAATTTTTATATTGCTGACATCCCTTCTTCACCATTTGCTCATTTAAAAATTCATAGTATATGAGCTATGTCTCTGGAGAAAACGTCTATAAAATTTGTTACAGCTGGCAAATGTGTATGAGTCAGTGATAGCACATGACTAAATGCTTCACAGAAAATAAAATTTGTTTCTGTAGTAAGCAGAACTGTTTAAATGTTATTTATTTTTATGTTTCAAAGAAAATATATTGTGAAGTGCTGCATTGATTTAATACGCAACAATGTCTGTGTACACGCTGTACAAGGAAAATTTATGAAACCTTTGCACAACTCCTTTAATTGAATTTTCCAAATCTCTCACCACACACAAATAATCAATATCTTCTGCAGAGAAAACCAGTCAGAATTATTACAGTCTTTCTTTTCAATTTTGTTGTCATCAGCACATACGGAGCACCTGGATATTTGTAATGTCTGGATAGCAAGTTATTTACACCTCTTAAACATATAATTGCTACTAAGTGAGTCCAAACTAATGTTTCTTTTATTTTTTACTTAAAATAATTATATTCATGGGAGAAAGCAGTATTTATTCTCAGGTAGGAGTTGCTATGTGTAGCTGTTGAAAGAACCACAATTCTTTTTAATTTTGCATTAAGCTTAATACTCTGAAGTCTAGATCTACTGCAATTAAACATTAATGGCTCTTGTGTCTGTTAAAAGGTACACAGGAAAATAGAGTATAAACACAAGTGTGAAATTCATGAATAAATGTGGCTGACACCTGAATACAAAATGCAGGTTGACAGTTCTGTATGTATATACGTCCGAGGCCTACAGTCATACGTCTCATGTGCATTTCTGTATCTGCCACAAAAGTTAATAGCTTAATATTTCATCTACATAGCAGAGGACATTAAATCATTGGAGAGGTTTGCAATTTGCCCCTTTGTCTCATCCAAAAACCTTATCATGTCAGTGACCTCAGACCCAGAGGCTTCTTGGACCTCAGGCTGTATTTTAAAACACACAGTTAAACGCTGCAGGTACAATCCAGCAGACCCATAACCTGGTGGAAAAGAGCACAGCACGTGGGTCAAAGAGACCTGTGTGCTGGCTCCTTTTCCTCTCAGTGTCATTCTTTCACTAGACAAGATTCCTCACTTGTCCTAAGAAAACCACCAGCATTGCAGCTTTTGGGTGCCAGGCTAAGTGGGTTTTGTTATCTCTTCTGGTATGTAAAAGACTTTGCATGGTTACAAAGTCAAATGAGACTTGCACAGGATGAGAGACTTCAAATTTAGCCTGAGCAACAACAGCTTTCAATCCACGCAATACAAATCAGAACACAACAGTCTGTTCCTCAAGGTGCACATTGGGGCCATCTCATGGTTAGTTTAGATTGTAAGTGCAAGAGGACAGAACATTTCTCTGCGTCTCTGCACTGGGATGTTAAAAACAATTTATGGGTAAACCAAACAGGTGAGCAGCACCAAGTCCGTGGGCGCACACGCACAGTTACACCTTTAGCACCTTAGTTCAGTTTTGCTTAATGCAGCCCCACTTAAAAGTATTCATCATGGAGGTTTAACTTAAAAACATAACCGAGGTTAACTCTTCCCCATGTCTACTTCAAAAAAGACCTTATGAGCAGGAATACAGAAATATTTTCCACACAGGAGAGCAGGTGGACAACGCCAGATTCCCTCCAGCATCACATAAACAAAGTTATGATTTCTTGAAGCTGTCTCACCAATGACATCAAACATAACACTCAAAGGGTACAATCATTTCCATCAGCTGTTTTCAGCTCCAAGGAATCATCTACTAGGTGGGAATGTGTGCAGACACCTGTACAGTCCCTCTCCCTGCCATCCACCTGCACATTAAGGGCCAAAGTCAGAGTGACTACTCTTCCAGAAGAAATCCTGCCAACTGCTGCCCAACCACAGCCCCTTAGTTCTGCTTTTGGCCATGAGAAGACTCTTGGCCCAAGAATTCTCTGTGTTGTGGTAAAGGCAGGTATGCACTCCACGCTGCAGCTGCACTACACAGCCTCAGGCGTACAGGCTTCCTGGTGCTAGGCTGACTGAACTTCACTGCACTTGAATACCAGGCTTTATAGTGTGTTTTCAGACCTTCAGAAAATATTCATTCTGAATTTGATTTCTGTCTTGGTTTCACACCCCTTCTGAGTAGGCCAAGAATGAATCTCCTATCATGGCTGCACATAGGACATCAGTGAAAGAGTACTGATGACATCTCTTCTGAACACCACGTAGGGACGTTAACTCAGAGCAGACATCAGACCTGACCTTTACTTTTAAGAACTTAAGTAAGCGTATCCTTTGCAAACACAAGCACTAAATCTCCATCTAGCGATAATCTATTTGGCAAGAAGTCCTTCAGCATCATCTTTGTTGCTTTTACTGACAATGTGCACCCCAAAAAAGCTGCTGGAGGGAAGCCTAGGATTTAACTGAAAGGGCCATGGTAGAACTAAGGAACTGTTTATGTCAGCATTAGCAGCTTTTTCCAAACAGATTAAAACACGGAAGAACTAAACCTCAGAAAAGACTCTACCACAGGTGCCCAGAAGTAGGGCTTGCACAAACCACAGCATGTGGTTCATCCTCCCAGTGAGCTTATGTATGGGCTCCTAGGGAGAAGGTCTGCAGATCTCTTAGATAAAAAGGCCTTTCCCAACACCTAGGTCCAACCTCTGCACCCATCTCATCACTTCCCTGAAAAGTGAGTGTCTGCTGTAAGGTAAGCATGATACTTGTTCCATTTGCTCTCGTGGAATGGAAACTCAGTTTCTGAATAAATTCAGTTGTCAACTCATTCAGTTCACTTCATAAATTTTTGCCTAGCCAGTTCATGAGACTGACTTTTCCAAGAAAAGGAATAATGACCCTTCTTCCCTGCAAGTGAACACAAAGGTGGGCTGAGAAAAAAACCCTATGTTTTTTTAGGTTAGGATGTTTAACAGCAGAAAAATCCACAGATATCTTTCTGAAAATATATACCTGAAATCTGATGTATTCCTCTTTCATAGAATCATAAGGTTGGAAGATACCTCTGAGATCATCGAGTCCAACTATGCCTGTCTCCTTACTAAACCATATCCCTAAGAAACTCATCTACCTGTCTTTTAAACGCCTTCATAGAAAATCCTAAAGGATGAGGAAGAAGAAGAATAGGTAGGACATGGACATCCAAGTATGTCTAAAAGTCAACAAATTTATTCTACTTTATTTTAGAATGAGGTAGAAATATATTGTAAACTTGATTTGCCCTCACCCACAGCCACCCCCCAGACCCAAGCTATTAAGTTGCTTGTACGCAAAGACTCAACACAAAGTCCAAACTCAAATGCACATGAATTAGGATAAACTGTGGAATACTGTGTTCTTACCATTTTGTCTGTTTTGAGAAAGAACTCTGCTTATTAAGGAAGTGTCTGCATTTTGCAGTGTTTCTGAAATGGGATTTTCTCTTTTGCCATATAAACCATCTTCAAAAAACTGAACAGGCGAGTGGGAACTCAGTATTAGTATTAGCTGGTCTCTAATCTCTCCAGCTTTGCTTTCATTGGTAATGTCAAGTGGTGCTTAATGAAAATCTATCTAGTTAACCCTGATCGTGTCTGCTGGAAAGCCACCACCACTGTTGCAAAGAGTGCAAGCTTCATCACTTGTATTAAAAACAATATGAAAGTTCGGAATGGTTACAACTAAACTTCGTAGAGGCGATTGTATTTATCCATGGGCTTGGCAGGATGAGCAACAATGCAGAGAAGGAAGTATTTTTTGTTTCATTACAAGATACAGTCTGAAAACAGTTTTCCTTAATACTGCAAGTTATTTGCTCTTCTTTAATGCTCTCTTGTTGTTTCTTACTTGGACAGCAGACGGAGTCACAGACATAATTTATGTCAATACTTTTCTTTTCGGAAAGCCAAGTATTAATATAATTTGTAACAACCACCTTAAGTTACTCTCCTATTCAGAATGTTATCTTCACTTCTTACAATTCTAAACCTCTTACATTTTCCTTTAAAATATGTATATCACAACCTACACAGTTATTCCCAACACACATAAAGCATGTTTTGGACTGCAGCATACTGACTAGATTTCATCTCTTGGCAGCTGCTTTACAGTTTGCTTACATTCTATTCAAAAACATTTTGTTTACTGTAAATGCTAGTCATGGACAAACAATGATGCCATTTTTTGTGCTGGTCACACAAAATTATATACTGAATCCCACATAATGCTGCCCATTAAGCAAGGAATGTTTTGTATTAAGTTGTTTTAAGTAGAGGTTGTTTATGTAAAATAAATAAATTTCATGCCTCACCATGTGATGACAATGTGACATTCCATCTACATCAAGCCACAGAACAGTCATAAGTTTCAAGTCCTGAAGCATAACTAATTAAAAATAATTAGGAAAAACCACATCCAAAACTAAAAGGCAAAGTAAAACGCCTCAAAATGCTTTTCTTTTATCACATTCTTGTACTACCGTTATTTTCAAGACTGCAAAATTGAATTTATTCTTTTTCCTTTATTCAAGCAAAATTGACATTGAAACTTCATCAAAATTAGTCAACTTTAACTCATAATTTTATTTTCCATCCTACTTTCACAAAATATCTCATTTCTCATCTAACAAGATTGGATAGAAGTTTAATATTAGTGGCTAGTTTCTAGAGCAAAGATGGAACCACAAATGTATATCCTGGTGACCATTAAAGCACAGTGCACAAGGGGAGCAATGACTCTTTAAATCTGCAACAGCCCATAGTGTTCACCATTATCAATGTCAGACAGGGGCTGTGCCTACTGGAACAGAAGGACATGGGGAGCTGTAATTCAGAAATAACAGGCTGCACAAATGAGTCAAATTCCTTAAAAAGTGATGTCACTCCTTTTCATTTTGTGATAATCTGCTGGAGCGGAGGTGACTTAAGTTTGATCAATTTTCTTTCTTTTAAGAGAATTCCTCACAGCAGAAAGAAATTAGGCCTGTGGAAGAGCAGATACAACCAAAATCAAAGGGGCTGCTTGTGACATGAAGCAGCCCTGATGGGGAGGACAGTGGGCAGACAGAGCAGTCGAGATGCCATCACCAATTTAGATTCTGGTTTTGCTCTATTTTAAGACAGGATGCATGAAGATAATGGAAATATCAGAATATCATTGGTGAATATTTGTAGATTTTACTGGTTGTGAGAGAAAAACATAATTTTTGTGTGTATCCGCCGCCACCTTCCCAGCTAGACAAGGCACTAAAGTGGCTATGTGGACCATGCTATACTAAATGCCACTAACTTCAAATATTTTCACAGCACTAGTTATGGAGAAACCTAATAGTTAGGATTTCACAGTCCCCTGGAGTGTGCTAAATACCTCACAATACATATAAGGTGAAAAAGGTTTTGCTGCCAAGACTGTATGCTACTTGACTTCGACACTGAAAATGCAGGGGGAAGGAGGAGAGTGAGAAAGAACAAGGATAACTGACATACATAAAAGGTATGCAAACGCTCTAGGACCTGACTGCACTTATTTCCAGACAGTGCCTTAAGTGCAAGACCATTAATGATTTCTTCTTGCACAATTTTATGCAGAAATATCGCAAAAGATGAAATCCACACACAAAGCAGTGCAAAAGTTTCGGCTAGCCTGCATGTGTAAAAGAAACACATATAATTATCACCATTTTCACATACTAAAGGTTATCCAGCTTATTCCAAGTGGAAAGAAGGAATCAGCTAAAAGAAATCATCAAAATACGTGGGAATTATAAAAAGTTTCTTACCTCGAACAGGAAGTTTCCCCTGGTTTCTTTTCAACAGCTGCAGTCCTTCTGCTTGACTCACTAGTCAAACAAATAAATCAGAAATCAGTAAATGTTGCTGAAGAGATTTCAAAGAAAATAATATCATGCTTTGAAAGTGAAAAAGGAGGCAAAGAATTTTACCTTCGTAATTGTGCTCAAAAAAACTAACAACAAATTTCAAAATTAACACAATTTTGAGAAGTTGTGCTCACAAGGCTCATACCACACGTTTTGTTTCCATTTTTGTATTCTAGTGCTTTGTTCCTAACTCATAAATGGGGACAAAAATTATTCTTCCCAATTTTGAAGGCAACAAGAAGCTAAGAGAAAGAGTGGACATAAGAGAAG
This sequence comes from Dromococcyx pavoninus, assembly GCA_033558185.1. Lineage (NCBI taxonomy): Eukaryota > Metazoa > Chordata > Aves > Cuculiformes > Neomorphidae > Dromococcyx > Dromococcyx pavoninus. The sequence continues at coordinate 1,038,723 of JAUMJL010000172.1, read as the reverse complement.
AAGTCAACAACAGGTCTGCCATCTCCTCTGGGCATCTCCTCTGCTCTATCCACAGTGTAGGGTAGTAATGAAAACACAGATTTAATTGTGCAAGAAAGCACCTGCTTATACACATTACAGTGGGAAGTGGTACAGTGCACACACATGCAAAATGAAAATTGGCTGAGCATTGGAATACAAGACAGGAAAGAAATGGTAATTTAAACAACAGTAGCTGCTGGAATTGTGTGGTGCATAAATTCCACTGCCCAGATGCATGCATCTAATGCTTCAGAAGAGCCACAGTGCTCCTTAATAAGAAAAACTCCCTAGCACCCTTGGCTTTACTGTCCACCTGCTTCCAACTGCAAGTCTGAGTCACCCTAGGTTATGCTTCCCTGTGGCTGGAGTTCCAGTGTTTTCACACTCTGTAGAATATAGAGCAACCAGACAGGTTGTAGAATAATGTGTAACTGGCACAACAACGCCTTTGCAGCAGGTTAAGAAACTGCTTTATCACCTTTGCGTGCTTGTCCAGAGACTGGACACAGGACTAAGTGTATGCACTCATTCATATTCCCTGGCCAGCTGGAAATGAGATTCTCAGAGGCCAGCATAAGAAGTCTACAAGAACAACATCACATACACAAACCTCTGAGAAGCAGTGGTAGGTATCTGCAGTCTGGTAGGTATCTGTCATGTGGGCACAGATAAAAGGTGTTGCTACTGTGAGAACAAATGAACAAATTGTTCCGAGGCATAAAGATTTGGGCCCCTTTCGTGCCTACAGCTACCTTTCACCACTTAAACTTTGCAAGGAATGACCTGGAAAGGCAGATCTCTATTTCTTCTCCCCGGAAACAAACTGGGACTTTTTTCTTGCTATTACCCATGCAGCAAGTTTTTTTGCATTACATGATTTCCCCATCATGTACTCTGCTTCCAGCTGCAGAGGCAGCTGGGAAGAGAAGTATGAAAACGTACTTTTTGCTGCTAAGGATTCGAATGTCCCAAGAACCTGGGAGTAAGGAAAAAGAGTTTTCTAAAAACGGACACAAGTAAATGAAAATCTTTGGCTTTGCTGGGTTCCTTGGAAAAAGTATTACAGATGTGCCATAGGTAAAGTGCCCTTATCCCAACACAATAAGCATCTGGTATGTCCATCATTTAAAGACAATAGCGGTTTTTAAAGCCTGGAAACCTATATTCAGCCTAATCCTCCTAACAGGCAAACAAACAAAACAACTTCCTTGCAAAAAGAGAAGAAAGGCAATGCAATCAAAGTGCAAGCGTTTATCCTAATCACTAGCTAACTACCCACTAAGTATCTAACTATTTACATAAGAAAAGGTGTTGCTCTTGCAAGTTTTTCTCCCCTTCCGTGCCTGAGTTAGAAGACCGAGCAGCTGGGGTTGCTTTTCTTTTATGTCTCTGGTTGGATGCACAAGGACAGGTAAGGTGTGTTTGTCCTGACGAAAAGAAATCGCACATCAGAGTCCCGGGATGTAACACTCGATTGCACCACCGAGTGGGGTGTGACTCTAGGAAACGTCTGGAGTGATCATTGTTTAATTGCGATAAAGGGGATAAATGTTATTGAAAATCCTCCGTACTTAGCACTTGGTTTTTCTGCAGCTCCGCACTCAAGATGACAGTCGAGTCCGAGACACCAATAACATTTTCAAGCTCTCTGCTGCCCTCCAAAGCCTGGAAAAAACACAATTCAGGACACGGTTCAATCTCATTCCCAAACGACATACTCAGACACCTACAACTTATTAAAACCATCTGAAGGGAAGACATGGTGGCAATTTTTCATAAGCAATAAACGATGCGTGAAGGCTCCATCTCACAGAAAGGCAACAGGAGTAAAAAGTGTAAGGGTTTAAGAACACAGCTACTTCTGAAAATGGCATTCAGGTGCCTTCGAAAGTGTTACTTAAAAATCTCCTGTTATTTATGCTTCATTCGTAAGTCTTCAGCTGTTTAAACAGATTAGCACTTGATCCCCAGAAAGCACCCTTGGCACATGGACAAACTTGCCAGAATATGTCAGTAAAATGGAAATCTGCAAGTGCTTAAGATTCCATTGACCACTCTCCTTGGCATTTCAGGGTAGACCCAAACCCACACACTATCAATCTCAGGAGAAATGGAAAGGATTTTTCAATACGGTCTTCTACATAAACATTTCAACTAAAATATTTCAAATTAATATCGGTCTTTTTTTTGTAAATAAAACATTGTCAGACCGCATATGAAAGTAAAATAAATCAATACAGTACTTTGAGTACACTGAATTATTTGTCAGATATTGATATACAATAATGAACCTTGTGCTAAATTTATCCAAGAAACAAAATGTGTATAACACAGAAAAGTGATTTGCATTTTAGCATGTATTAAACAGAATATTAATGATGCATTGGTGGTAAATTAAATGGTACAATCACTTCAACACAAAGGGATATTTCATTTTCAAGGACATAAAAATCTATGCAGTAATAATTCATACCTCAAGTTATAAATAATAGTGGATAACTACGTCACATGCTTTTATTTGTGCACAAAGTGAAGAGTGATAAAAATTAATAATTGTGTACTTGGAAAAGCAACTCCTCTAGTTTAAAACCAAAAATCTACTTAGTTCTGGGATTGTTTTTACATTTCTGGATTTCCACGTCAAATCTGCCTGGTTCCATGTATTTTATCTGCTTCTCTTTTCCTTAAAACACCAATGTTGTATACAAGAGTTTAATTTTTATTTCAAATCCTATATAAAAAGTAGATTAAAAAAAATCATTGTAAACCAGACCTTCAGGCTTGTCAGTTTTGCTCTTATTTTCAGAATTCTAAGCAATGAACTTTTCACTTTGGACTGCAATTCCATGAACCTGCATAAAAAAATTAAAATAAAGGAGTTTCATTAGCCACATCATGACTTGCAGAAAAGCAGTGTTTACAATGTTTGCCAGAGTTTCTTCACATTGTAATCAGGATGGATCTAGATAAGCTGTGAACAGATAGGCTGTGCAACCTGGTTGCGTCACGTAACACCAAATATAACTTGCCTTTGGTTAGGATCTAATGTGAACTGCTAAAAGTACATATATCCTCATTTTAAGGATAGGAAGTCAGCTTCAGTAGTATTGGAGGATTTTCTTATGATCATGCAGGAAAACAATAGTAAAAACAGGAACTTAACTCATTTGTTCCTAACAACAGGAATTTAATCAAGCAGATGAGCTTGACAAACCCAAGAACTGTTAAGACCCTACAACACTGTCTGTAGCCACAGGAAACATGAGAAGTTAAAATGAGCCCAACAGAGATAACATTGCATGATATTATTTGTTCCTATCTTCCCTTTTAAGCCACAGATATATTTTAGTACCAGTGTAAAGATTTTCACCTTTCAGAGTTCAATGGGTTTTGCAATAAAAATTTAAATAATTGAAATAATTAAAATAAAATACACTCAGATTAGATCTAAATGGCAGACTTTAATGCATGATCAAGGATTTGCACTGAATATATATTGAAAAAATTCCTTCCGTGAATGTTTAGGGTATTTCCTCTTTAAATCATTTAAACATGCAAACCAAATGGAGACAACAGAGAAATTATCTCCCACAAAAGGGAGAATTGCCCGTTGAAGAAACCTCAAATTTAGATACAGAACTACAGTACGAGAAAAACTTATCACTGTTCTATTTCAACATGGGAACAGAAGGCTATGCAGAAAAGAAAATGCTAATATCAGTGTGGCTAATTTTATATCAAAAAGTGTCCTGCATTACTGTCCCTGTGTCTTTGCCAGTTAATCTTTCAAAAAATAAGGTAAAGAACATACACCTGCAGAAGAGTCTGGAAAGGCAAAACACACCTTTCTTTCAGTAGCTGGATACCTCATTGTGCAGTACTATGAGTGTGACTTCTGTAACTGGCAGCACCATATGCCCTGTGAGAGACAGAACTGGCCAGACCGCTGCATTGCAAACCCTGCATGAATCTGTACCTACAACTGTAAGCCTGCCATTCGGTGCCTCTGAATATCCAATCCCGTAGAATTAGAAGTATTAGAAAATAATTGCCATGAATTTAAATCTGTATGAAATATAATCTTTCATAAGTAGAAATTGCAGCAATGCACACACAATGCACTTACGCGTACTCCTCTGTTTGAGGCTGCCCTCTTCTGGATAATCTTTCTGAATCTTTCTGCTTAGTTCCATCTCCTAGGAAGTTCACAAGAAATAAAAGAAACAACAAAGATGAAAATAGGAAATTGAGTATTTGAAGCACTTGGAAAAGGTATTAGTATGAATCTTGATTGTAGAGTAATATTTTAGGAAGACAAAAAAACCCCATCACTCATGAAGCCAGACAGAGGCCCTCATAATGAAACATACTAAGTTCACTGTAATTTACTCTTTCATAATTTGACCTCTCATCAATTCACATTATATTTATATTTGTGGAAAGCTTGGGATTGTAGTATTAATAAGTGGAAGTTAGCATAATTCTGACACACAGTTACTGTGTTCTACTTGGAAGCTTTTTATCCTATTAACTGCCTAAATACAGCATATTAGCACAGAGCATCATCCTATATACTGCAATGACTGAGCAATGAAACCTCCATTTTTCTTTAATAAAAACTGCCTGACCCCAACTCCGTCTTGTAAACAACTACAAAGAGATGATAGTGCAAATTACTTCGAAGGCTCTGACATGGTATATTAACAATATAAATATTTCAGCTCATCATATGATGGGTGAGCCATATTTCTACATTTCAGATCCATGTTTCTGTGAGGAAACAGGAATAGGATATTACCACAGTCCATTCCCATGGATTAGTTAATAAAACCTAGGCTCACATGTGGTGTTGGTCAACTGGTAGGCTGCCCTTCTGCCACTGTAGGCTAGGAATTCTTAAATATCCAGCTTTCAAGATAAGCGCCTCACACAGACTGCTCTCCCAAAGCAGGAGGACAGGGGGATGCATCCAGTGATGCTGATGAGATTAAGAAAATTACTGCTGCACTAAAGTAACATCTCTGGTTTGCTGGTTCCTATGTACTTGAGATTGTTCAACAGCCACTTACAAAGGCCTCATTATGTGTATTGTTACATATAACAATATACCTCTGATTACAAGATATTTTCTGAATTTCCATCTCTTTTCACAACTTACCACAACCTATACAATTCAGACAGAAATCATATTACAATAAAAACAGATTATAGTGTTATCTTGTGTAACATTTACTATTGTTTTTAAAGTGAGTACATTAGCTTGTTGATCCTGCTTGCCTTCCAACGAGCATATCAGGAGGGTGAAGTACTGGCAGAAAAAGTACTACATCCCTCCTAACTAATGCTTAACAAATAGTATATACTGTCACATTTGACACGATCCCACAGAACAACAGTCTTTGGTGAATCTACTGAAACTAAAGAGGCCGTAACTATTCAGGGTATTGTGCTCTACACAATCCATACCATCACCTCTCAACACTTCCAAGTGTTTTATCTTTTATATCTGTCAGGGTTCCAGCAATAGAGAGGTCACATCTGAAGAACAGAAATAATTTCTGTTCAATTGTGTCTGAAGTTGAAGACATCATATAACGTGGAGTTTTCGTAACTTCTGCCTTAAGAATTTCCCTCCTCAACAGTCTCAGTCACACAATCAATCTGTCATTTCCTACTGCAGAGTAAAATCTCCCTTTCTGGACACAGTTCTGTTATCCTGTGCAGTGGATTTCTCTTGGATCTGACACTCATTAAAGACAAAATGGTGGAGGTTATGCATACATACAAAGGGGGAGAGGCATCATCATGCATTCAGACTTTTTTCTGAAAACAGTCTTCCCCTTAAACAATGAGATCATTAGTGCATTCGACAATTAGTGACTTAGAATTGCATAATAGTAATTCATCTTTAGAGATCACTGTACTTGTAGCCATTCCAACTATGCTCATCTATCCAACACCCAAGAGTGAGCCTTTTTACTAGTACCAAAGAAGTTCATAAGGTATTTTAAATTAGTTCTTATCTACTGATCCTCCAACAGATACACGGATCTTACAAATGCTTTGTACTGAACAGCTGTTATTGTAAGGTAAAATACACCTTTCACTGGAAGATCTGGAGGAAACTACAACAGGTCTTTACTCTGGCCTTAACAAATGCACTGTTCCCAGAACAGATGCTCTGGAACGAAGTGCTTTTCACATTTTGCTGTAATATGGCTCCTTTCTGACATCAGACTGAAAAAGACCACATTAAGTGTTAACACTTTGATTTCTTCTTGCTAGATCCAAGTTATTACATGTAAGTATCAGCACTCAAGGATAGATTAACTTTTAATATTTTGTAAAACACTTCAAAATACTTCAGAATGACAAGATGCTATAAAAGTTTAAGCTGTTTCACTACAGTACCTTAATGTTAAGACCCCAAAAGATTTCATTTTAAATCTAAGTAGTAATAGACCTTGCACTTACAGTTACCAAACAGACACTACTTCTTATCACAGTATCACAGTATCACAAGGTTGGAAAGGACCTCTGAGATCACCAAGTCCAACCTATAACCCAACACTAACACCAACCATCTTCTAAACCATGGCACTCAGTGCCACATCCAATCTCCCCTTAAACACCTCCAGGGTCAGCGACTCCACCACCTCCCAATGGCCAATCACCCTTTCAGTGAAGAACTTCTTCCTCACATCAAGCCTAAACTTTCCCTAACGAAGCTTGAGTCCATGCCCTCTAGTTCTGTCACTGGTCACCTGAGAGAAGAGACCAACCCCTGCCCGACTACAACCTCCTTTTAGGTAGTTGTAGAGAGCAATGAGGTCTCCCCTGAGCCTCCTCTTCTTTAGACTAAACAGCCCCAACTCCCTCAGTCGCTCCTCGTAGGGCTTATGCTCCAGCCCCTTCACCATCTTCGTTGCCCTCCTCTGAACACATTCCAGTATCCTGACATCTTTCCCAAACTGGGGGGCCCAGAACTGTACACAATATTCCAGATGAGGCCTGACTAGTGCCAAGTACAGGGGGACAATAACTTCTCTGGTCCTGCTGACTACACTATTCCTGATGCAGGCCAGAATGCCATTGGCCTTCTTGGCCACCTGGGCACACTGCTGGCTCATGTTGAGCTTCCTGTCAACCAGCACTCCCAGGTCCTTTTCTGCCTGACTACTCTCCAGTCACTCTGTCCCCAGTCTGTAGCTTTGCATGGGATTGTTGTGTCCAAAATGAAGTACCCGACATTTGGACTTATTAAACATCATCCCATTAGAATCAGCCCATCTCTCCAATCTGTCCAGGTCCCTCTGCAGGGCCATCCTACCCTCTAACAGATCAACCCTTCTTCCCAGCTTGGTATCATCTGCAAACTTGCTGATGATGGACTCAATCCCCTCATCCAGATCATCAGTAAAGATATTAAACAGGACCGGACCCAACACCGATCCCTGGGGGACACCACCGGTGACCAGCCGCCAACTGGATGAGACACCATTCACCACCACTCTTTGGGCTCGACCATCCAGCCAATTCCTAACCCAGCACAGAGTGCTCCCATCTAAGCCACGGGCTGCCAGCTTCCCTAGGAGTCTACTGTGGGGAACAGTGTCAAAGGCCTTGCTAAAGTCCAGGTATACCACATCCACAGCCTTCCTCTCATCCACCAGGCGAGTCACATGGTCATAAAAGGAGATCAGGTTGGTCAGGCAGGACCTGCCCCTCCTAAACCCATGCTGGCTGGGCCTGATCTCTTGACCGTTCTGCAGGAGCCACATGATTTCACCCAGGATTATCTGCTCCATGATTTTACCTGGGACCGAGGTCAGGCTGACAGGTCTGTAATTACCTGGATCATCCTTACGGCCCTTCTTGTGGATGGGCGCCACATTGGCCAACTTCCAGTCTTCTGGGACCTCTCCGGTGAGCCAGGACTGCTGAAAGATGATGGAGAGCGGCTTAGCAAGCTCATCCGCCAGCTCTCTCAACACCCTAAGATGGATCCCATCCGGCCCCATAGACTTATGAGGGTCCAAGTGGCTCAGCAGGTCTCTAACTTTCTCCTCATGGATTGCAGGAGGGACATATTTCACCCTGCCCCCATCAACCACTTCAGAGGGCCAACTGTCAAGCGAGCTGACATCTTTGCTGTTGAAAACTGAGGCAAAGAAGGCATTAAGTACCTCAGCCTTCTCTGCATCTTTGGTTACTATATTTCCCTCCACATCCAACAAGGAGTGGAGGTCGCTGCCGCCCTTCTTTCTACCATTGATATATTTATAAAAACTCTTCTTATTATCCTTAACAGAAGTGGCCAATTTGAGCTCCAGCTGGGCTTTTGCTTCCCTGATTTTCCTCCTACACGACTTAACAACATCTTTGAACATGATGTGGCTTACATCCCCTTCTTTCCAACGATGATACATCCTCTTTTTCTTACTTAGTTCCTTCAGAAGCTCCCTACTCATCCAGGCCGGCCGTCTGCCCCTACGACTCTTCTTACAGCACATGGGGACAGCCCGCTCCTGCGCCTTCAAGATTTCATTCTTGAAGTGCATCTAGCCTTCCTGGACCCCCTTGCCACTAAGAACTATTTCCCAGGGTACTTTCCTGACCAGTTCCTTAAATAATCCAAAATCTGCCCACCGAAAGTCCAGCATCGATGTTCTGTTCCTGGCTTTTCTTTTTACACTTTTTAGAGAGAACTCGATTATCTCATGATCACTACACCCCAGACAGCCTCTGACAACATCACCCACCAGCCCTTCTTTGTTTGTAAACAGCAGGTCAAGAAGAGCCTCACCCCTGGTGGGCTCACTCACCAGCTGTGACAGAAAGCAGTCCTCAATACACTCTAAGAACCTCCTGGACTGCCTCCTCTCAGCAGTGTTAAGTTCCCAGCAGATATCCGGAAGGTTAAAGTCTCCTAAAAGAACAAGGGCAGCTGATCTAGAGGCAGCCTCCAGCTGCTTAAACAATACAAGATCCATCTCCTCCTCCTGGTTGGGTGGTCTGTAACATACTCCAACCAGGAGGTCAGACCTGACTGCCCCTCTGACCCTTACCCATAGGCACTCAACCTGGTCATCACCGATCTCGACTTCAACAGCATCCAGTCCTAAGCAGTGGTGAAAGTTAGAAAGCAGGCCAGTCCTAAGCAGTGGTGAAACCACACTCCGTAGGACTTGAATAAAAAGAAACTGATTTAAAATAAATCTTAAAAATACAGTAGCCAACAATGATGAGAAACTAGTGAAGATTTAGTATTCTGTTATTTTAGAAATTTATGTCATAAATTTGCTATGAGGGAGGCTTTAGAGTATAATCGATATTCTATTTTTCTGAATATGTAAAAAACCAGAATGAAATTTATTGCAAATTTAATGCAGTTAGCTATGAAAACTTAGTTTGCATTGTGTGAAGTACATGACGTTGCACGCGTTTATCTCACTGAGGAGACGGAAATTGCTTGTCATGTGAACATGACTTTCTTTTGAATATGTGGAGTGCCTCAAAGAAGACTAAATACCTACAGAACGCTAAGATTGTTCAAAAGTAACATCTGGTTTAGGAGAAGATATGAACCAACCCAGTTCTAAGATACCGTGTCTTTATGCTGTTGTTCTATGGATGTCCTATTGGGCTGCCTGATAATTCATATATTGGCTAATAACCCAACATCTCGTAGCAAATTTATGACATAAATTTCTAAAATAACAGAATAGCAGAGATTCCCATAAAAATCTGACTACGGAATACTTTGAAAATACTTTTCTCTCTGTATAGAAGTAGGGTAGATAAGTTTGCATGTCAAAGACATAAGTTCCCTGACAAACTAAGTCAGAATGCTGCTCACTGGAAGAGTTACTTTTCACAATAAGAAAGTTAGAAAGCAGTGGGGTTAGATTGCTGTCTAACTTGGTAGAAACTCCAAGGAGAAAGTTCAACACATAGCCAGGGGTACCTGTGGGAATACTTACGACAATGCTTTATGCAGCCTTGCTGAAGAGGAAAATAGTCCCAAAGAGAAACTGTTTATAGTCTTTTAAGAGTGAAGGAACCAACACTTTAAAGGGCTGATTAAGTGTCAATAAAGCTTTCTCCGTGAGAGAGTTGGAGTGTGGAGATTCCCATCGTGCCAAATAATCATCTTTTTAGGACTCAAGAAGAAGCCATTAGTTTTGAGTGGAAGAATTGTTTGCAAGGCTGGGTAAGCACTGTGGCAAAGATCCTTACTTTCTGGTAGACAGAGGTTTACTCCCTCTATCCCAAATCAGGATGTATAAAACATAAACCAAATAGCAAATTGCAAAGGTCACAGATTAAACACACATTAACTGTACATATCTTAATTTTATGAAGGCAAGTATGTTCTAAAATACAGGTCCCTTTCAAGACACCAGGTTTGCACAACTAGTTGAGACATGCTATCACTCACTGAAAGAATGCAGAGAAATTAGTCTAGTTCTTCCTCAAAAAGCTTCTTGGAACGTCAATAGTTGAAACAATCATTTTAGTACTAGCTCCAGGGACAAATGCCCAAATCAAAAGTGTTCCACTGGTGGAGAAGAGCAGCAGGTCTGGGGAGAACTGGAATCAGCAGAAAACTTGGTAGGAAGTTGTGGATCTTCAAACTGGCAGTGACTGCTCAAGAAAAACTCAACTGCCTGAAAAATGACAAACTGGCAATGAGGACACAAAGCCACGTTGTAATGAAGACTGGAAGCACAATAAAAGAATAAGATACAGCTGCTTCTGTTTAGTTTCCACACATGCCTGTAACCATGCATAGCTATATTGCCACCAAACCACCCAATATTTCTACACTTTCTCAAGTACCCAGCTATTTGTAATAAGGAAAAGGGATTTCAGCTCAAAGGCTTCCAGTAATTTTCATTTTTAGTTCAGCCAGTTTTGACAGAATCTCAAAATTTAATGATCATTCCTTTAAAACAAAAAAAATCCCCTTTATCCTGGAGGAAAAATCCACTTTTGCAGATCTATCATGAGAGCATATGGTGCAATAGCTAGTGCAAAAATCTGCAGAAATCTAGATAAATTTCAAACAGTGGTTATTCTATCCTGTTCAGAATATTTCTGCTCATCATAATTCATGAATGTTAGTGAGACCTCAATTACTGCACATAAATTCTAAAATATATGGGGCATAAAAAGCTCTTTAACCCAACAAAAAGGCATAACAAGAACTGATGGCTGAAAATTAAAGCCAGACGAATTCAGAATGAGACAGGATATTTTTTTTTAATAGTGAAGGTAATTGAATGAGGAGCTTGGTAACAAGGGAAGTGATGGATTTTTTACTATTTTTTAAATAATTTGAAGACTGCAAATCAAGACTTAACCATTTTTCTAGGAGTTGTACAGCAAGAAAATACAAGCTTTTGGGCTCTGTAAGGGAAAGATGACAAGAATATCTCCTTGTGTTTTCTTTTTTAATATAAGAAAGTCACACCAGGTGACCTAATGATTCCTTAACACTTAAAAAGACCTACACAACTATAAAAGCAGGTTAGTCTATTGAAGATATACTTCTTGAGCAGTCATAGTTTGTCTGCATGAAAAACTGTGACAGTGTAACTAAGTGGACATATACACTAAAGTGAACAGGAAATAATATAACTATAGAAGGCATATTTTCTGAGAGCAAATGATATTCAGTGTTATGTTAAATTAATTAAAGATTGCCTTGAAGTACTTCACTACGAAAAATGAGAGTAAAACATAACATAAAAGAATGCAAGGCAGAAGAGTTAAACTAACTGAACTTCCCTTTTAGCTTTGACTGGATAAAATCTACATTATTTTAAATATTCATAGAGAAAGACTCAGAGGTGAGAAGTGCTATAGCCAAGTATGCACGCATACATACAACCGTTTACCACCAGAGACCTGGAAGAACATAACCCAAAACTTACATCAAAAGTCTCAATATAGTTCTCAAAAGACTACAGAACTAAACACACATCAACCGCACACATCTTTTCTTTCCAGCTCTCCTGACCACGAGAGAGTCCAGACTCAGCTGTGTGTAATGAACAATGGATTGAACTGCCTCACAAGACAATGCAATGATCTGAAGCAGCACACGCCAAACTCAGAACTTCTCCACATTATAATTCAAAGAACAAAGTCACTGTCAGTAGCACATACCAGTTCTGCCAATGAAAGCTGGCACTGAGAAAGAAAGCAAACAAAGGACGTTGCTAGCATAAACATGCCTAAAGAGTGGAATCAATGGAATTGCTGATAAAAATGCCAGTGTAGGGCTTTTTTTTCTGATCAACAAAAAGCAAAGCTTGTTTCATAAACACACCCAAGATTTATAATGAAAATATTCAAGCTTTCAAAATCAACATCAGCTTTTCCAAAAGATATTAAAATTCTTTAAGAATTCAAACACAAAGAAACCAAACACACCACATGAGACATAAGTTACTAAATCAGGCCAGTAACCAGAAAAGTGTTGCAGTAAGAAAGACAGAATGTTCAACTAACCATCTGATGGGCAATTTCTGAGACCTTGTGCATTATGCTTCGTGGGAGATGAAAATGGACTCATTTGGCATGTTCCTGTTGTTGGTGAGTAAGAGTTTAGATTTTTCTTTCTGAACTTCAAAGGTGTCACATCAGATGGCTAAAATGTAACAAAAGACAAAGAATTTACATGAATATTGGCTAGAGACAAAGCAGCACCCTTGCCCATATAAACATACAACAGCTGTAAACTTCTCTTCTGCAAACTAAAAATATTTTGGCCTCTGCACTTCTTATCAGCAGACTCACATAGTGCACGTCAAACCAGAAAAAGCCTCTCTGACCATTTACTATCTTGATATTTTCTAATTGATTTTTCTAAGTAATTCCTCACGTTATGCACTCCCATTTATGGAAAGCTTGTGTTATTATGTTGTTTGTGGTGGGTTGACTGTTGCTGGCTGCAGAGTGCTCACCAAGCCTCTGTGTCTCTCCCCATCCTCATTAACATTAGTTTTACTCAAAAAAATAAAAAGCCCTTCAAACACCAGCCTCTCAGTTTAAATTAACAGAAAGTATGTGGTTTCCAGAGATTTAGGTATTCTGGCATAACCACCTGGGTGGGATGTTTTTTTTTGACTTTTTGTTCATTTATTTTTAAAGCACCTAAAACCTAGTGTTACTTTTCTTGCAGTATTGAGTATTTAAGACATGAACTATAAGCAAGTATTTTTAGATTTTAATTCTATTAAAAATTGTTATTTTAAATGATTTTCTAAACAAGTGTTGATTAAAATAAAACCCAACTTATTCCCTTAAATCCAAAATTTTCTCTTTGGCTTAGGATTTCCATTTGATTAATGACATAAAAGGAGTTATTTAATGATGTTAATGGAATTTTGCGGAGGAGTTTTCAGAAGATCTAGTCTCCAATTCTGAACTATTAACTGGGATTATCTGGGGCACAGTTCACTCTCTAGACTGGATGCTGAATTGCACCTCTGAGAAACTGTGATTTCACCGCACTACTAATATACAGAAGAAAACAACACACCAAAACCATACTTTGTTGGCACCTACAGAGCTTCTGCTGCAGTTACAACTTGATTCCAACTAAGCAGCCCAGCAGCTTTAAACACTACCATTAAGGACTGTTAAAAATGAGAAGTACACAGAAATAGAATACAGGTAGCACTTAAAAAAGACTCCATTTGCATCAGCTGTATCTTAATGTCATCTTACACTCTTCAAAACCACTGATTAAGTGGCTACAGGATTTTCCAGGTAGCTGAATTTTAAGTATTAAGCAATATGCATATTACTAGACCTTGGTCTGATAAAGGTCCTTCACTGTTCCGTAACCAGCTGATCCGTAACCAGCTGATCCAAAAACCAAACAAATGACTGGAAGTTACATGAGGTAAACAGCTGGAAAACCCAGTTTCAGAACAACAGCTTTCCCATTCTTGCCTAGCTTTTATTTCAATGAGATAAAGTCAGCAGACACATAAACTACTCTTTCCAAACAAGACCAGACACCTCCAAAGAGGGGTATGCAAGCAGTGCACATCTGATTCCACTGTATTAACATACAAAGAATAAAGGGCCATTCTGGGCAAAGCCACTTCTTCCAGTCCCTTTCAAAATTTTCTCAAGGGCTTAAAGACAGGCTGTCAAAATGCAGTGATGTAGACACATTTTCTATGGTTCAGTGATTTTTTTTTTCTCTTGGAAACACAGTATCATCAAAGCAAATCCCATGAAAAAAAAACAGAATAAAATATTTCTTCATTTTTTAATTTGTTACAATTCTAGGTCTTTAGAGTTTGGGAAGCAAATTTACTTATCTCAATTTTTGCAACATAGCAAGTAAAGGAAGGACTCATCTATTGCCTAAAGAACTAGCCTTTTCTACCAATCTGAGCCTCATTCCGTCTGTAAAACCAAGTATCTGTCATTTGTCTTCATGTCACTCTTCACAGTCACTCAATGTCATACAGTATTTCTTCATTGGAAGCTTTATTGTATGCGATTATTCTGTAATCTCTTTAAGTTCCATTTATTATTTCATTTATTAATGTTAGAAAAAGTATAATAGGTGAGCATATTACACTGTTTCAATGCCATGAATGAAATACAAGGTGAGGATCTGGGGTTTATATTCATTACAGAATACAAGTTGGAGAAAAAAATAAAACTAAAATAACCAGATAACCTGACATTTGCACTTTGGTAACCAGCATTTCCACTGCAGTTTCAAATTAGTAACTCATTTTTTCCCTTTTCATACTTAATCAAATGTTGTCCTGTTTTGCTGGAATAAGATGCTCATGCTACTCCTTTTTAAACCAGGTGAAACAAAGGGCATACAAATCTTCAGGTCCAATAAAGATTCCTCAGCAGAGGAATCTCCTGCATGCTCTGGGCAAAGGATCTACTGGGGATATGGTGGAGAGCAAAGGCAGCCTGAGTCCAGAGCATGGTACACAATAGAAAGACAGCTCTGAGAAGGCCTGAACCTCATAGGTTTAAGGTCTCACAAATAGCTCCTGGAAAATTTAACTACAGCAATTTTAGATCTCCAAAGGGGTGGCAAAAGCAGTATTTTTAACGCAAATAATCAGGTTCATCAGGTAACGTGCGAAAGGCACAAATCATATTGGGATGTAAGTCATATCAGATCAGAATTATGTATACAAAGGTGACTTAAAGGCTCTACAATGCAGCAGGAATTCAGGACGCGGGAAAAGGCTACATTTCATTACTGAGCAAATTAATGATAGAAAACATTAATGTTTATATAATTAGTCTCAAATTGTTGAGGTGTCATAAGGGAACTGCTACTAAAAAGTACACATTTAAAGAACCAATAAATGTAAAACTAGGAGCAACAGTAGTAACTAGAAGTATAGAGGACAATTACATAACCCTCAGGAGGTTTCCTCTCAGTTCCAGACAGTTAGAAGTTGATTTAAATGTCCTGAAGCACAACACTCCTATTTTTCACTCCTACATGAATATGCATAGTCTTGTTATCTGTATGAATGAGTGTTTTTATTCGGGCTTCTACTACGTTCTTCACTTCACCAAAACTTCAGGATGAGTTCTATAAGTTAACATGTTGTATAAAAGACAAGTCTTCATTACTGGCTTTCAGTTTTCCACACTACAATACTATTAAATTTCTCTTGATTATATCAAAGCATAAAAAATGTTCAATAACCCCTCTAAAAAGAATACAACATATTCTTACTCCTGTTCGTCAGTGCTGAATTTCTATTAAAACATTCTGATCTTTTAATCTCGATTTCTTGTGCCACTTTTACCACAGCCTATGTACACACTCATTTTATTACACAGAATGACATAGGTTCAAAGTACAATTTCTGCAATTACACTTTAAAATAGAGCAACAGTACATTTCATTCTAATTCAGAAGACAAAATACTGATTTAAGCAATGGCATTATACTGTCAGTGCTGCTTGCTATTCCATTTCTGACAGATCTTACTGCACTTTTGCACAAAGTTGCAGTTTTGATGGTTTTCTTCTCATATTCCACCTTAAGTGGTTAATTCAGAACCTAACAGTGTTAGCACTGGTCATCAGTAATATGACTTACATCATATTTCAAAAGATTTAATTTGCTGCTGACCTAGCTTTCTTACAGTTCTTGGAAATCTCTCTGTCTTGGTTTAGGCTTGAATACCCTAAATTATTTTGCATTGGCTGTTTATACTCTTCTTTTTTTTTGCACTTTGTCAGTATTCAAACAAGACCTGATGGAAATCTCCAGGCTGCTGTCACTAATAATTTGCCACATTCAAACAAGTTAAAGAAATGTTTCGAATAATCTTTAAAAGTAATATTAATTACAGTAAAGTATCAATGCCACTTCAGGCATTTAAATATCATCAAATCTCTTTTGTAACATGGAAAATCTCCAGCCTGCTTACACTTTCAGCATACTTTTCCTGCTTGAACAGCAGCCACCTCAGCCACTGTATTTCTGGATATGAACTAAGACTCCTTTCAGCAGCTACCTGTAAAAAGTACTTCAAAGGGCAGTATTTCTTTGGCAGTAAGAATTTCTTTTCCAGGAAGAAGAGTTTTAGAGCCATTATGCAACTTTTTAACGATACCATACTAACATTACACAATCTAAAACTACTCATTTCTGATCTGGTTAGTGCAGGCATGCTTTGGGTAGTTTGGCCAGCAGGTGGAATGAGGTCCCCCTGAATCACAGGAACAAAATTGTAGAAACAGAAATGGATGTGGTAGGTTTGAAACAGACGCTCTGCTCAAACCATGTGTTTATTATCCCACATTCCTTCCTACCTTCTATAACATGATTTAATTATGGAACACTTGAAACCTTTGACATGCATCTCTTAGAGGCACCTTATGAACTAAAAATCATAGCATAATCCTATATCACTGAGATTCCAGTAAAAGGTTTCATCATTCAGATGGGCTTTTGTTAAGCTTTTTGCTGCACAACAACCTGGAAAGAGGTAGCCATCAAGCAACTCTTTCTTTTTATCTCATGGGGAAGGGGCAGTAAAGGAACAGCTTTAAGACAGAGAAAGAACTGTGTGTACTTTCAGCTGGACTACTGATCTACAAAAATGTTACTACAGCCCAAGAAACAGATGTAAAATTACAGTCACAGCTGCATTCTGAGCAGAACAAGTTGGGTAATGGTACACTAAGCTGCTAATTAAATTGCTAATGATTTTTTTTAGTGCCACTGCGGTATTTTGCCACCTTTGTTTAATTTTTTTTTTAAAGTATCTAGAAAATTTTTAAAATCACAGATTGCTGTTTTGTTAAATACAAGAGAGACCTCCAAACACATCCTGCATATAAACAAATCTCTTCAAAATGACACAGACGTGGAGATTTATTGGGAGCTCATTTGCTGACCAGATATTATCTTTCTCTTTATATACTTTTCCAAAATTTTTCCTTCCTTAAACACTGCTACCCTCACAGGCTCCTCCATATTGATGTCTGCAGCAACACCTACTATTGGTAGGAGCAGATAATAAACTGACATATGTCATGACATGCTGGTATTAGGAGGATGCTATAGCTGCATTTACAAAAAACAATAGCAACAGTACAATTTTATTTTTATTGTGATAACTGTGGTGAAATTTATTGCACTGTTAGTACTTTATAGTTTCATTATGCCAGATTAGCTGAGGAAGGTAATTACGTCCTTGACATGAAAATGCCTTTAATGTTTTCATTTCAATTTTGCAGTTTATAATACGCAGATTACAGCCTTATCATAATTCCATATTGTTACATGTACAATTACATGGAAGAGCATTTGCTTCCAGGATAAAGGAGCTAATTTCTAAGAAATTATTTCACCAAGGATCTTAACTCATTCAGCTCTTGTGTAAATAGCAATTGCAATAAAAATATGCATATTTCTCCATTATTTCCAAGTGATTCATGCAGATGTACATTACTTAAAGCCAGGCAGCTCTATGACAAATGGAACACAATAAATTTTATAGTAACATTTTCACCAGTAATTTTCTGCCTTGTTAAGATTTTTCTAGACAACATCCAATCCGTAACAACATAAATGCGGCTCTAATGAAGTATCATGTTTATATACACAAATATGTCTACAAATAGACACACATATATAAATATATAGCCCAGATGATTCCATACACCAAAAAGTACTTACATTATCTTTTTTAACAGAATCCAATTTTAATGCTCTCTTAACACTGCAAGAGAAAAAATGGACAAGTTTTAGGGTCATCTAGACACAAAGATTTGTGGCTGTAAGGTCTATAATAGGTAATTTTAAAGACATTTGCCTTTCTTGTGTTTCACATTTTTTATACTATACAAGAAAAATAATGTCATCCAAAGCAAACACATTAATTGATTAAAATACTGTGAACCAAAACCAATGCTTGTTTAGAAGGATAAAGTGTTTGCACAAGAAAATTCAATTTTCCATTTTACACTAGAGATAAAAATCAAGACAGTGGAGTGAAATCACATTGTGTATTTCTCTCTTTCTCAAAGACTATAAACAATGAAAAAATTCAAAAACATTTTAATTTACATACCTTTGGAGCAAGGATTGAAATTATTTTGCCAGTAACAGAAATAATGCATTAGGCATTTCAAACACAGGTACAGCCAAGGTGAAAAAAGTAGTTCTTCGTGTCATTTTAGCTCTTAACATGATTCAGTGCTACCAGACTATGACTTAACTGAGGAACAGATGCTCTATGTCTTTACAGGTCCCCAAACCATAAGAAACTATTTTCTAGTCTTCTTCACTATACTGATTCAGGAACATGCCAAGCGCTCTCTGCAAAATCTGCTCTGCTGAACTGGATGCCCAGCTGTTAATGGCAACGCTAGAAGAGGAAAGCTGAATATTTATAATACTTTATATCGTACAGCTGTCTTCTAAAGAGCAGTCATCAAAATTTTATTGAATGCAGACTAAATGCTCAAAGGAAAGAAAGGTCAACATAAATTAAGACTATTTTTCCCACAGACAACTGAAACTTTTTAAGCACATTCCTAAATCTTAACAATAGTTTAAAGCATTGTATAAAACAAAGAGAAAAAAAAAAAGCTTTATAAGAACAGTCCACAGGGAACATATATATGATATCAAATTAAACAAGATTCAGAAAATACATCATATTTCAAGAACCTAGTTCACAGTTTTCATCTTTGAAAATAACATTTTGACTTATAAGGAATTAAGATGACCTCATCTGAAACACATACTTTTAAAATTTATGTTACTATTCCAAAACTGTAAATTTAAATATGGGAAAAATAGAATGAAAACACATCTTTTAAATATAACTCAGTCTTATATGAATACTGTTTTACAACTACCTCTACTACAGTAAGGGCAAGAGAAGTAGTCTACCTTAAAAAAAGCCAGGTAAACAGGTAACATTTAAATTAAAAAAAGCGTGTGAACTTCTTGCCAAAGGCTAGTCAAAGCTGTAACAGTTTGATGGAATTCTTTACAATGTATTTCTTTTTTTAAACAGAATCCCATATTGCTTGAGGAATGGAGACTCCATTACATCTTCAACCCCAGTGGCAGCAGAGAAACATATTTATTAATACATCTACTCTGAAAGGATGCTCCGGGGGCCAATGCATTTGCATGTTATACTAAGGCGTGTTATGATGGAAGTTTTTATGATAGACTTCAAAAGAAGCTGGAAGCCAAAGTAAAGCAGAATTTGGACTCAACATAGCTCTAAGATGAAGATAAATGAGAAACTATATGAAAATCCCACTAAATTATAAACATTTATAAGGTTTCTTAGAGAGAAAGTTGTGGATTGGTCAAGACTATGTTCTGTCTGCCAAGTACAGTGTACAGCAGTAGAGCTGCAGACACCCCAAATTTCTCTCTGCTGGCCTGCAAGAGCCCTGCAAATACCCTGAGCTATGGTGGTGAGGAGGCAGCCTCCTACCAGGCAAGCACTTCAGAGCTGGAAGTTGCTGCACAGATACCATTCCAGCTTCAGAAGGTCAACCTTGCGTTACTTTTCCCATTCCATTGCTTGTGGGCTTGCTTTTAGTAATTGTCTTTCTGATGTCATAATGTGAGAAGGTAAATCTCTGGCAACTGTGATTCACTCAAAATCATTTTAAACTTGTGCCCTTGGTCCACACAGAGTCCCTTGCTAGGACCACTGAAACAGAATACATCGAGACATCTAACATGAAGACCCAGTGGTCAAAATGTCTTCTCTCAGACCTTTCAAATTAAGAACGTGAAAAAAAACCCAATATGTGCATCTAGGAACAAATCAAATTCCTGAAGTATTTTAGGAAACACCTTGGAGGAAGAACACCAGCTCTAGTTTAGTTTATCTTCTTTATATGGCTGGAAAAGCCTTGTTATGGCTATGGAGTAGAATCAAATGTCGGATTGTGAACACGGCATATGTGAGAACAGTACACAACAACTTATTTACCCGAGCTCCCTACTGTTGAATTGGTTCAAGATTCCCTGACAGCACTTATTTTATTTTCTTAACTACGTGAAGTATGATGGTACATGTTCATAACTAGCTGTACAACCTTCAATGATTATTTTGCCCATAATATTCATCAGGTTAAAGATCTACCAGCTTGTTGTCCATCTGTCATTCCACATCATATTGTCAGTTCCTTGCTAATACTGGGAGACCTTTACTCACTGAATTGTGCTTTGAAGAAACCACTTATCTGCCTAACAGGAAGTGCTTAACAGTGAGAGCCTGGGCATGCAATTTAACTTTCAACGAAAAAATGGATTTTTTTATATTGTTTTTAATCCCACATACATTTAACTTTCCTTCACAATTCACTTATGAATGAATGCAATGGTAACAGTAAGGTACAGATTTAATGCACAAAAAGATAATACAGAATCAAGGACTTAATTTGATGTTATTTTAAAAAAATACCCCAGAGAGGGTATTTTTATATATAATACTGTAGTGTATTTTGAGGCCATTTCGGTAAGCATCTCTTAAGTTTCTGCTTTTACTGGGGAAAAAAAAGAAAATACCTCTATGCTATTTACATATTGCTTCATCTCCAAAACCTGCCAGCAAAAATTTCTTATTAATCGAAAAAGCAGAAAGAACACATTATCATTTTACAGAATCATAAAATCATAGAATGGTTTGGGTTGGAAGGGACCTTAAAGTCCATCCAGTTCCGCCCCCCACCACGGAAAAGCACACCTTCCACTTGATCAGGTTGCTCAAACCTGGCCGTGAGCATCTCCAGGGACAGGGCATGCACAGCTTCTCTCGGTAACCCGTGACAGGGCCTCACCACCCTCACAGTTACAAATTTCTTCCTAATGTCTGATCTCCTCTCTTTCAGCTTAAAACCGTTCCCCCTCATCCTATCCCTACACTCCCTGATAAAGACTTCCTCCCCAGTTTTCCTTGTATGACCTCTTTAATGGCTGGAAGGCTGCTCTGAGGTGAGGTCTCCCCAGAGGTTTCTCTTCTCCAGGCTGAACAGCACTAACTCTCTCAGCCTGTCCTCGTACAGGAGGTGCTCCAGCCCTCGGATCATCTTTGTGGCCTCCTCTGTGCTCACTCTAACAGATCCATGTCCTCCCAGTGCTGAGGGCTCCAGAACTGAACACAGGGCTCCAGGTGAGCCGGTCACGCTTCTTTTGATGCAGCCCAGGATACATTTGGCTTTCTGGGCTGCGAGCACACACTGCCGGCTCACGTTGAGCTTCTCATCCACCAACACCCCCCAGCCCTTCTCTTCAGGGCTGCTTTCAATCCATTCTCCGCTCAGCCTGCGCTCCTGCTCGGGAAACAAAGCCCGCCCTTCCCCGCGCACGGCGCGTTCCTTCCCTCTCCGCGACAGCCCGAGAAGCGCCTTTCTCCTCGGGGAACACGCATAGGAATCCCGCCAGGAGAAGCGCTGCGCGTCTCACACGGGCCATGGCCCCGCGCCGCCGGCTGCCGGCGCCCCCCCTGGCCCAGCGGCGCCCGGAGCCGGGCTCTGCCGCCCATGCCCGGTACCTACGACATGGCGGTGCCTGCCGCTGCCTTTGCAGCTCTCCCGCCTCGCTTCGCCTCGCCCCGCCGTACGCCAGCCAAACGCCGCCGACTGGAAACAGCGCCGGGGCGGGGCGGGCTCGGTGGTGCCGCTGCTGCTGCCCCTGCTGGAGCTGCGGAGCAGTGAGAGCGGGGCCGGCGGCGGTTCCGGCGCGGGAGGTCGGTGCGAGGGGCGGTGCGGGCGGGTGGGTTCCCATCGGGGGGAAGGGGCTTGTAGTTACTTCTGTGATGGTGAATTTCGGCCAGGAGGACCCCAGCAGGGAAGAAGGCAGTGGGACACGTAGTGAAAGCCCTCTCGGTTCAGGTGCGCGAGGCTCGTGCGAGCAGGCAGCGCCGGGGCTCCCCGTTCGCTGGTGCGTGGAGGCGATCCCGGCCTCGGCCCCGCGGCTGGACAAGTCGGCATTGCCAAAGAGAGGGTGGCTGAATTCCTGGCTGGAAGGCTGCTTGGATTTGTTAGAATCGTAGCAACTTCGTAGCTCGGCCGGGCTGCAGCGCTCGCCTCTGTGCCTAAAGTGTCGTTTTTTCCCCTGAAAACGCCGCGGCGCGGCCGCGGGGCTGCTGACAGCGCTGCTCCGCAGGGATTGTCCGCTGGATCCCCAGCAGCGCTCCGGGCAGAGCCGCGGCCCGCGGCAGAGATACCTCGGTCATGGGGCCTCTGGGGATGTAAAGGAGAGTTCACGTTTTATAAAGTCGTTACTGAAAAAGTAACATTTGTTCTTCTTTTCCTCCTTGGCTTTAACCCGCTTCCGTTCCGTGTGTAGCGCTGTTTTGCAGGAGCCAGGCTGTGTCACCGGTCCCTCTGGGGTCCTTCTAACGCCACTGTAATAGTGAAGCGTCAGCCAGGCGGCCTGTGTGTTATAAATAGGGCAATTCATCCTTGATAAGCGATTATTATCCTTCTTTCCCATGTGTAAAAGACCTGTATAACTCAAGAAGGCGCGAGTGATTTAGGCCTCCTGCATAGGGTCCTGAAGGGGGCCCTAGGATGTTGTTGTCTTGTTGCTGAACTTGAGATATTCAATTTATTATATGGGAATATATTTTCTGAAGTCAACATTGGGTAAAATGATAAGAGAGGCTGTTAGACCAAAAGTACAACAGGATTTAGTGTCTCTCTCTGATGGCCTGCTAAAAACCTTAATCAACCTTGGTAAAAGCAGAAAGGCCTTGTTAAAGTTTACTGACTGTTGGTGAGCAAACAGCATTAGTTACTGCTTTCAATTGTTCTCATAATTCAGAAAAAAATGCATTTCATATCTTTTTCCATTAATTTATATTTATATGGGTAATGTTCTTGTACTTAAAAGGCCTAAGTTCCACCAAGTTTTATGCACTTTCTTAGCTTCAGACTTATTTATTTCTAATAAATATATTTAGATAAGTCTTAAAAGTAGAACTGTGTGGTACTTAACTTCACGTACTTGAAGGATTAAGGTTTACAATTTTGACCACTTTAACTATTAGCCATATGTTTTATCAAATTATAACTGTAAAAATGAAAAACAAAAGCCTATACTGGTATGAGTTAGCACCAGAAAAAAAGGTGTCATCAATTTGCTAATTATTATATCACTTTATTAATACTGAATGTTATATGGTGTTTGTGTCATTACACAGTGTCTCTGTTGAAACTGTGTAAAGCTACCTGGTTTTCCAGTAAATCAGTCTTAGAAATATGAAAACCTTCTGAGTGAGGGAGGAAATCCTGGTAAATACACAGTTCAATATAAACATGCTCACATGTAGGTTTCACTGGAGGACAAAGGAGGCTTTTACTGTGCTGCTAACACCAAGAAATATAATAGGGAGTCCCAGATGTTGTGATCATGCAGTCCCAGAGCACTCTCCAGTTAGAGAGTGTTTACTTTGTTATTCTTGTTTGGTGAAAAAGTTTTTTAAAATATATGAACGACCTGTGGCCATTTTAAATTGGCGCCAATGTTTAAATTGGCGTTTTTGTTTCCTGAAAACACTCCACTTTTGCTAGTGGTGGTGACCTGTAGCAACAATGAGAGTGGCACTGGGGGCAAAATAGTGGTGTGTATGGTATGTTCATTAATTTACCATTGTAACAAATCGGGTTAGGCATAGACAGAGTAAAATCATAAGAGGCAACAGATATGCTTCTGTGCAAATTCTCCCATTGTTTGTCATTAGGAGAATTTAGCTAACATGGCAAGAGTGGAAATGTGTAGTGAGGACAAGTCCTAGGGGTTTATTTCTAAACATGGATAGCAATGGTTTGTATCACAGATAACCTGAAGATTTGTTTTTAGTTTTTCAAATAACATGACTATGTAATCATTGTGTTATCAAATGTCTGAAATTAAAATAAAATACAATAAAATGAAACTTTTTACTGCCAATAAAGAACAAATAGTGAATAATAAGTAGAGTTCAAGCTCTTTTTGTTTGTGGATCTCATGGTGCTTACCTATAAGTGTAGATGAGTATTCCTATGATTTAAAGAATGGAAACCATGTGACATATTAGGGTAATTTGTGCTAGTCTGTATTTTAGAGGGCAAAGCAGAGGCATTGTTATAAAGCTAAGACAGTTATAAATTCTAACTGTAATTGTATTCTTCACAGAATGGCCAGCAGTCCTGAGAATAACACATCCCTCTCTGTTCAGAAAGTCACACGCTCGGAAAGTTCCCAAGCAAAGAAGTCCCAGCATGCAGAAGAAGCAAACTTTTACATGAACTGCCGAGCAGCTTATCTAACTGTTTTTAAAAGCAGTTTAGAAAATATTAAATCAAAAGACCAACTGAGTTTAGGTAATGTTTATGTATTTTTTTAACCATAACTATTGTATGTGATGATTACTGTAGAGAGTAGTTTACAAACAGCAGTCAGCAGTTCAGTAGTGGGTGTATCCCAATGCATAAACCTAGTAAATATTTCAAAGCATTTACAGTAATTTTAGACAGGGCTCAGATTTCAAGTGTTGGTGGCTGTGTTTTTGAAGGCCTTTCATTATTTACCTGTTGTAAAATATGTCACATTGTGATTTTTCAGACTTTATAGAAACTACCATTCCTCAAATTTTTTTCATTGTCCTCAAATCCTTTGTCATAGTGGCTCAATGCTGGATGACTTGTGGAAGTGGGAGTAGCATAGAGAGATTTTAATCTGTAAATCACCAGTATGAATGGGCAAAAGTCAATACCAGTTGACAGCTTACAGAGGACCTGAGTTGTTCAACAACACCAAATTTGCTGGTAGCATTGTTGCTTATTTGAGATGGGCCTAGGTACTGCTTTATGACTGTGACGTTTCTGTTTTAAACTTGTTCCTACTACAAATGTTTAAGTGAGTTGATCTCAGTGCCCTGGCACAAGAAATCTCCACGATAACTGGCATTAATTGGCACAGAGGTTTCTAGATTCATAGGAAAGATTGTTACTGGAGGCAGGGGTATGGTAGTTTACCCCTAAAGTTAGTCTCACAAATCAGTTCTAATCCACTTTGAGTAATATTTGAAAATATTGCCTTTCCTCTACCAACTTTACGTGATTCAGTGGACTGTATCAGACACTGGTGTGTCGTAAGAATTATTACTCTTACGTTGTTTTGAACTCCTACTGAATTACAGTGTTGCCATAGACTAAAATCAAGTTTTATTTTTTTCATCCATATTATATTTGTATGTAAGTGGTATTATTGTCGCCAGTACAACAGGAAAAAAAAAATCTGTGAATGCTTCAGCTATACTAAATAAAGGTGTTGGTAGATACCAAAAGCTGTGTTGCTTAACAAAATTTGTTTAGAAAACCTATGGAATTTCAAAGTTCCTTGCATGGAATTATTAAGGAAAGTTAAAAAAGTTTACCTGCAAATTAGTGGTTAGGGCCGTGTAATGGAAATTGACTTCTTTATAATACGTAGTCTTGTATTGACTGAGTTAGGAAGATCTTATCCTAAGATAAGCAAGGAGTAAGATAAGGCTGAGTAATAACCTGTTTCAGTTGTGAAATAGGTTTCACTATTTGATATGAAACCTTTCAAGCAAATGTAATACCAACTTTGCTTTCTCTTGGAGTTGTAGGATTGTGTATTATATCTTATGATGTTTGGGAGTTGGTGGTGCTTTTTTTGTGTCTTAGAATGTTTCTATTCTTTCATGAAAATAGTTTATTCGTGGTGTATGTACTAGCATGGGTTTGTGTTAGGAAACTCCTGAAAAGTGTCTTTCAGTCCTATTTTCTACCTGGATTTTTCTGACATGAAAATCTTAGCTTACTTTATTGCAAAAAATGTTTCCAGCTCACTTGGTGGACAAAGAAATCAAGAGAGCATAAACATTCAGTTAGATAAGGAGAACTAAAATGTATCATTAAAAAAAACAATTTTTATTTTATGGATTTTGGGGTGCAGCTCGGAAAGCGCTTGGGATTGGTGAATGGGTTTCTTTCTCAAGTCCTCCTTGTAGGTTATAACACCAGTAAAAGCTTTGTGTATTCGTTGCATTTGTTCGTAATAAAAGCCCCAAGTAACGGCTAAAGGCAAACTCATGCTGAGCTATCAAATAATTTAGTTATATGGTAATTCTAGTGACTATTTTTTTTTGCATATGTGAGGAAATGCTTCTCACTAGTGGCTGCACTGCCTGTGCCTAAAATACGTGAGGTCTCTCTATGGGAACCACCACTGTAAAAGATGGGTGCGCATCTGTGTTGCACGGACTGTTTGTAGTGTCTTTCCCTATACCAGTACATGAAATGCTGCCCTTTAGCAGGCATGTTCCTTCAGTGTGTGACTTTGTGTTATCCAGGCTTTCTCAGCTGTAATAAAAGTGCCTTATAACATCCTAATGATAGTTTTGGATAATCTGGATTTTAAGATAGGACTGGTGTGAACAAATGTTATCTCTTTTATATGTGCTTTGGCTTTCGTCTCTATCCATATACCACTTTGCTACATAGCAAGTGTTTGGGCGTTTTGTTTTCAAGGTCAACTTGGAAAGGGCAATTAGTTGCTCAGGCTCTCAGTCTTTTCAGAGATATTTAAGAACTTCTTTTAAAATTTGTAAGAATTGAGAGTTATTATAGACTTAGATTGCATCTTAAGTAAATTCTGGCATTTATCGAATGAGTAATTCCAGTGTTTAAGCATCTCTTAATCATCAAACATGATGTTTGGCTGGTAATTCTAAACTGTAAAATATTAACTTGGATATTGGCCCTAAAACATTTTATTTGTAGGAATTTTACTTATTCACGGATAGTAACTTAATTTCCTGTGTTGTAATTTTACTTAAGGTATTTAGCAGAATCAGTCTGTAAAAAATATAAATAAAAGGTGCAGTCTAATTGAACTTTCAAAAATACAAACCTGGCAGGGATGTAGACTATGGCAAGTGCTGTTCTCCCCACATATATAAAAATAGAGAATTGTCGTGTATCTGAAGGATGCTCTGTCAAATGTAAGTGAATACTGTGCTATATTGACATTCCAGGAAACTCGGCTATCCATGTAAACAAACAGACAGAATAACTGCCCTTCTTTGGCTGACCTTGACATTGAAATCCTTAAACAATTGTTGTGTGCCCAAGTGTTGCATGGATAAAGTTATAAGCTTTGCTGTGTTCTCCTGACTCCCCTTGTAGAGGTGACAGGGCTGAAATCTTTATTTAGTCCTTGGCAGTCAATCTGAGATTAGCAACAAAGGTGTCTGGTTTTGTTTGTTTGTTTTTATGGTGACACAGTTGCCTGCTGAGAATTGAAACGGTGCCACCACCTCATTTCACAGATGCTACTGAACTGCTCTCAGCCAGTATATATGCGGTCAGTGGTCAGCTGGCTAAAAATCGAACTGCCAGCCTAGGCAGAGATGAAGGATGTCTTGTGTTTTCCAAAAAAATGTCATTATGTGGGAAGGTATAAAAGCATCCCTCCAGTTTAAGATACACCGTGCATTTGAATTTAATTTCAGTTTAATATAATACCTCCTTCATACTGGAAACTGGTGAAAAGATGTTTTCAGTAAAGACTTTTAAGAGGCTAATAAGACCCAGCAAATTAGTTTTGAAGAGTGCCACATGTAGGAGCAGTGGAACTGGTCGCGTGTATGGCGTTGGCTGTTGGCCTTAGCAATGAACATCTGCTGGTATCCTGTTTCCTTTACATTTGAAATTCATGTTGCATAATTTGAATTGATTAGTTCAAATGTACCCATGTGATATCAAAGATTGTTTAAGATAAACTCTACACTAAATCTCAATCCTTTGCAAAGTAAATGGAAAGACTTGTGTGGATCTTAAAAATGGGACCTAATAATGTGCAAACTTACAAATAATAGGGTATATAGACACTGAGTTGAATTTTACATTTGTTACTGAGGAGACTGTATTTGAATTCATGGATATTTTGCTTAATGAATGGTTTGAACTCATTAACTTTCTTTAAGGAAGACAACCTGTTGAGTTTAGTAGAACAGTGCATATGAGTAAGTGGAAACTGCAGATCAGAACCTTTAAGCAAAGCGATTCCTGTGACACTGTAATGTTATAGAAAGTCACAGTCTGCTCTATGTTTTGTTCCTGTTTCTGTAGAAGAAAGTGGGTGCAGCATATGTCGCCTCTGTGCTGGATCATAGTTGGCAAGGGATGATCTAGGATGCCAGGCACTGCGTGTTTGATGACTCTGTCCAAAAGACTATGCAAGTGAGCTTATCTGCCCCTCAGCCTGCTTGAGCCTTCCTGGTACAAACTCAGAATTCAAGGCCAGGGAAGGTCACAGTTGATCTGTATCAGTAGAGTGTAGGATTGAGGCTATAAGTAAAACTGTCCTTCAGCCCTGCTTTTCCCTTGGATTGATTTGGCTTAAAAAAAAAAAGTCTGAACACAGAAAGTGAGTAAAGCATGCTTTGAGAAAACTCCTTTACTGACAGCTGGAATATATAGTTAATATCATGTTTTATTGTTCAGTACTTCAACAGGCTGGGAGAAATCCATCTCAGAAGACAGTTAATAAATATTGGACTTCACAAACGACTACACTGAATTTTGACGATTTTTGTGCTATTTTAAAAAAAGAAAAACCAGCAACAAAAACTGAACTGCTCACAGCATTTGGAAAAATAGACACAGCTAACACTGGACATATCTTACATGATGAACTTTATAAAATTCTTACAACAGTAAGTGTCAATAGAAACTTAATTATCCATCTTTAGACATTAGCAGAGATTTTGGAAATTATTTTGAATGTGTAAACATGTATCGTGATCAAAAGAATCAATAACCAATTCATACAGCTTTTTTGTGATTTTATGCCTACTTTTCTGTCGTAATCTATGACCTTTCTTCCATTTGTTCCTCTTATAATCATGCAGTTGATAACCTGTCAGTCTCACTTAGCAATTGCAGCTTGAAGGTGGAAGCTGGCAGAGAAAATATTTTTAATACTTTCAAAGACTGTTTTGTTGAAACCCTGTCTGTCCTGCAGTGAAGTAATGGAAGGGGAAGCACAGGTCTCTCCATTGATTCCGTTAGTGAAGATCCCTTTGTTCTCTAGGGACTTACACCTATCCCCCTAGGATAAATTAGGGGTAACTTTGGTTAGAGACTGTACATTACCAACCCAAATCATGCAAACGTCATAAAGCTTACCTGAACTTGTCATTAAAATGGCTGAACGTAATGACTTTTAGAAATATCTGGAACTTCTTATTTAGCTGCTGAACTATCACCATGTTTTTAGGTTTCATTGTATAATCTGAAAGGATAGAAAGTAATTTTCTTGAAACAGGAGCTGAGATTTTTATGATGATAGGAATTTTAGGAGATAGAACTTTAAAGAAAACATTAGCAAGGGTATGTTAGAATAACAAGTATTGACAACATGTTGATGATCTCCAAGGAAAGCAAACAAAACCATTGACCAGAACACTCTTCCAAGTTGGTGTAGAGCTGATGCTCTGGTTTTACATAGATATACTTCACAGACATCTATAGTGATTTTCTTTCACTGTTCTGCCAGATTTTTTATCTGTACTGCCATCAGCCCCCCCCCCATCATAAAAGCCAATCAATCACTTGCACTGCACAAACACTGAGAAGGAGTGGCAATTAAAAATAGACTACTAGTAGAGTTTTTGTAGAGTGATTAGAAGTGAGAATAAAACTACTGTAAGGAAATATAGAGGAGAGCAAACTGGGACAGAAGAAACAGTTTACATACTGTATTTGTTGTAGTTATCCCAATAAAACAAAATATATTTCTTTGCTTCAAACATTGTGGCAGAACCTCCAGTCCTCTTTCTGCATGAACAGAAAGATGCAATTGCAACTGTAAGGAAATATTCTTTATATAGTGAAAGATAGAAGTAGCAGAGGTTGAGTGCTACTGTAGTTACTCCATGAAGAGTTATAAACTCTGTATTGTTACATAAAGTCAGGGCATAGCTTCATATAGAACCAGACTAAAGAATTTACTACACGCACTTGTGATAGCAACTGGTGGTGTTCAGAGAGGGGA
Organism: Dromococcyx pavoninus; assembly: GCA_033558185.1. NCBI lineage: Eukaryota > Metazoa > Chordata > Aves > Cuculiformes > Neomorphidae > Dromococcyx > Dromococcyx pavoninus. The sequence goes on along the minus strand of JAUMJL010000172.1, from coordinate 1,008,119 downwards.
GGATGAGGATTTGATTTGTTGCAATCCACTGTGACTCTGCGAGCACATGTCCACATCACACGTTTAACAACAATGAAGTTTGTGTTGGTTTTCAGTCCCAAGTTTACTCCATGCATCTGTAGCTGAAAAGTGATGTGAAGTAGATTTCTGTGCAGCAGTTGTGCAGTATTGCTCTGTCATTGCTAACAGCCCTGTTAATCTGTGTAGAGAAAATTGCTGGAGTACCTTGCGGAAGAGGTGCTTTCTTCCAGAGAGACGTACCTTGTGTCCATATTGCAAGTGGGGCACTTCAGATGGGATTCTGACATGCAACTTCAGAGGCTGGTTTGGCTTCACACTAATGATTCCAAGTAGAGATAGGTACAAGGCAAATTCATGCCTGGAATAATCCTTCTAGTGAGCTAAGTTGCAGATGTAGACTGCTATAAGAGGATAGCTCAAACAAATAAGTGAAACTAATCATTACAAAGTTAGTTCTTGGTTGTTAGCATGCCATAGTATAAATAAGAATGACGAAGAGCTGGGATTCCTCAGTTTATGGAAGATTTTCTGAAATTGATGTGTCATTCATGGTAGGTTTCCATAAGACACCACAAAATTGCCTAAACTAATGCAATCCACCTATCTAGTATTTGGTAGGATTGTAGGGACATAATTTCTTACAATGTTGACCTCTATTTTGATGATTCAAATCAAAATCCATTTAAATTTGTTGCAACATAAGATTCCCTGAAAGGATATTAAAATAATTTTTCTCTGTGCTTTTATTGAATGTGAGCTGTAGGTGAGCAGCATTCTTGATTAGGAACACAAATTGAGTTGTGTTTGTTATTGCAGAGAGGTGAAAGAATGACTTCGGATGAAATCAGTGCCATTACTAAACAGACTGATTTTAACTGTAGTGGCAAACTTGACTACAACAAGGTATGGCAATTAGAGTGATATTATTTGTTCTTGTGTTACTGGATTGATGTTGTTGACAGCATTAGCATTATCAAACGCAAGACTTACCTCCATGTGTTGGTCCATTGATAACCTTACCCCAGCGTCCCCCAACTGCCTGTGTACTAGGACATGGGCTGGTACGTATTTCTGTTTCCCTAACTTTATCTGGCTGTTATCCTTGAAAAAGTCACTTGCTGCAGGTGAACTGAATGTATTGGGTAGAGCCTAGTAGAAAGCGCAGAAATTGACAGCATGTGTGAAGATAGAAGTTAAAAGAATGGAAAGATAAGGATGACAATTGACAGCAAACTTAGGTGGGTCTGTGAGAGTTGCTATGTCTGTGACATTTTATAATTTCTTGTGTGTGGGACATTATTGTATATGTTGAACATCTAATTTCAAGATGCAACACCTTATTGTTTTTTCTGACAGCTGAATAAACATCCAAAAGATTTGTACATAAATATAGTTTCATTGCAGAAAAACAACTCCCTATTAAAAATTCTATGTTAAAAAAAAGATGAGACTTCAAATATCTAGAAATTGCCTCTTAAGCTGAATGTCGCACCTAATTTTTGTTCAATATTTGGACCTCCTTGTTGAATCATGGCTCCATTTTACTGTGTCACTTGAGTGGTTACACTCAGTCATAAAAATGCAAATTAATATTGTGCTTTAAGAGAAAATGTATTACATTCCTTGGCTTGTCCTTTCCTTACTGATGTTACATTTTAATCCTTAAAACTCTGCGTAAGAATGTTTCACTTGACAGATTACTTTTCTATGTCTAAAGTTTTGTGACTTATACGTGACAACCAGTGAGCAGTGCTGCAAGACTGCACGAGAGAAACTGGAAGTTGATAATCGATTGAGGCAACAGCAATTTGGAAGTGAAGCTGAAACTTCCTCTGAAGGGATCACACTGCCGGTGTCAAAACCATCACCAAGGATCTCAAGGAAAACTGATCGTAAAGTAGCACCACCAAAAGGTATTTGTATTTCGTATTGAGAGATTTCATTCTATTGGAGTTCATGCTCTGGTCAGCAAAGAGTTGAGTATTTAATTTTTCTCAGATGAGTGAGGATGTTATTGCCCAATATACAACTGCTCTGGCAGTTGCATAAGTGTCTTGGTAGAATATCTGACTCTCATGTTCTAACAGACTTTGGCTGTGTCTGTGATCTGACGCTCTAAAATTCTTAAGGGTGAATTTCGTTGACTCTCACATGACACAGTCCAGAGGGAAAAGAGAAAATGAATGCTCAGATGTTGCAACATAGCATGTTATTTATTTCCGTCCCAGATCAGAGGTGAAAATATAAACATTTATCAATAAGGAGTTTATTTCAATTATTGAGGCTTCTTTTCAAGTGCAATCAATATGAGAGCTTAATGTTCTTCCTGAAGTTACAAGATAATTAGAAACCTTCTCAAACTGGAAAAAGACCACACCGGCTAACAAACTGCAAAAGTACCATGTATGAAATATTTGCGTGTAGTGTGTGCTCTTTAGTTTAAGTTGCTTCAATTCTAGGATATACTGAAGAGATGCAAAAATGACAGAACAGTGATGAAGGCTGAGTTTATGCAGCTAAATCAACAATTGCACCACCAGAGTTGCCCCAACATAAGGAATCAGAAAGTAAAGGCTTGGAAGTAATAGCATTAGGTGGCCGTGCATAAGTGATGTGCTGTCTGGAAGCAAGTTAATTCTATTCACTTAGGACAGATTTACCTTGATTCCAAGGTAAATGGAATCATGTGGCAACAATTTCTTGCCCTTAAGGCAGATTTGGTTCCAAGGTTCTATCATTCATATGCTTATTCACCTGGGATGTGCAGTCAGGGAAGTAAAGATTTTTGACTAATGAATTATTAAATGTTATATAATTATAAGGGAAGTCAACTTATTTGATTGAAGTTCATGTCATCCAGTTTTTCTCTGTGTGCCTATAAGTGTAAGGCTTTATGATAAATAGCAATGGGATTGGGTTGAAATAATATAATTGTGTCTAACTGTGTTTATAGGTGACAGCAGAACTCCTTCAAGACCCTCGTCAGCTCAAACTTGCAAAGCATCCATTACCACCACTATCAGTGTGGGTGCTGGTGCCAGTAGCAACAGAAACACAAAGCTAATTGAGCCAGATGCAGTGAAGGTATCATGTAAACTAGTCCTATTGAAATTATGCTGTTTTCCTCTAGGCACATATGTTATTGCATTTTAAATAAGAAACTATTTTTCTCTGATTTTTAGCTTATGTTTTATTAATAGTTTGTCAAGGGCAGCTATAAACCAGTGAGAGGTTTCTTGATACATATTATTATTAACATTTTATATACTGTTGGTTTTGCAGACATCTAGTTATTGAAAATAATTTTTCAGGTGTAAAGGTTTTATGGAACAAGTGGTTTTTTTTATAAATGAAACCACTGTTGGATAAAACATCTAATGACTTTTTGAGAAATTTAAAATTTAATAATTTATTAGGTTGGTGAGAACTTTAAATGCTTTAGTAGTCTGAAAGATTGTGTATCATAAACCTTTATATGAAAGGTAATTGGAAATAAAAGATCTCAGCATATTCAGTTTGTTGAGCATTAATTTGTAAATACATGCTGTAGTCTGAAAATATTGATTTTTAGTTAGACTAATATGTTCTATCAGTATTTTCTTTTAAACAAATCACTCATTCAATATAAATTCCTGTGGGAGAAAGACAACAAAGTCACTTTGCTAAGTCAATATTTGTAGAGTGTTAATATTGATCTTTTTCCTTTGTTTTCCCTTTCTTGACTGAACCTTTACTAGTTTTCTTTCAACAGAAAATAATAGCTGTAGAAATAGAAAACATTAACTGGAAACTGCTAGGAAACATTAAAAATGTGCACCTTGAGACCCCTGTATAAATGGGAAAAAATGGTTATGACCACATAGTATAACTGCTGCTAGAAAACTGAACTGATTGTTCTCATGAGTCACATTTTTGTTTCAAATAACAACTCTGTTTGTTACTGAACTCTGAAGTCCTTTATATCTTCAACATAGCTATACAGTGACATTTGTTCTATATTAAAATTTAAAAACATAATCTCGAAGGAATTCTTTGCAGTCTGCTTAGTTATCTGGATCTCCATGCAATTTAACCCGCAATTTCACCTTGTTCAAACATGGTATGTAGTATGTAAAACCATGGCAGTTTTCCCCAATATTGGGTTACTCTTTCTTTGTACAAACTAGTAAGAACTGGCTGAAAAAAAGTAGCTGCAGATATCAATTACTATTGGTTAACATCGTACAAAAACTGAAATGAATCAGTAAACAGGAAGAGGTGTAAGTAGAGCTACTAATTTTTTTAAAACCTCACTATTAAGAGCACAGTGCAAACTCTTGTCAAAATCCACGAACAAATACACAGCGATTCATTTGTGGTGTGGATAATAATCTGTCACTTAAAAATTCTTATTTATCTTATATTCAGATTTTTTTTCCTGCAGTTCACCTGTCTTTTTGGGGCTGTAGGAGAAGATTGCTATCGTGAAGTTGGACCAATGCCAATGTTACATTACTGACAGAAGGAAACAGTGGAAGTCGAAACGTGGTGAATGTCTAAATTTAAAAACACTTAGAAAACATGGAATGTATTCACAATACATTCTTCTATGTGTTTTCCTTCTGTTGAAGTTCTGTGATATATTCAAAGCCATATAAAAAAAATCAGAGAGAAAAAATTGGCAGTTACAAGAGTGCTGCAGATGTGCATGAACAACATGCTGACCTGCTGGGTTTCAACTGTCGCTGAATCACAATTTATTAAAAGATGGCTAACAGAGATCTTAAATTTCTACAAAGTATTCTTGGTGTCAGTTTTAGTCAAGATTGAAAGACATTAGCAGAAAAAAAGAAAACAGTGTATCCTGTTCTCAAATCTTCTCTCTGCCTTGTGTAGCTAAAATATCTCTGCTAAGGATTCTCACCTTTGTATTCTGCTCTGTTGAAGTCAGTGAAAGACCTTTATGTGCAGCAGTTAGCAAAACAAATACCTGAGAAAAGTCTTGCTCCTGAAAGAAACAGTTATTTGCTCCCACGCATATCTGTGAAGTAGCCTCATGCAATTGAATTAGCAAGACTTTTTCTGTGCATGTGGAAGACGTTTTGCACAAGAGAAAGCCTTGAACTGAAGTTCTTTTCTTTAAGCCTTGCAACAATTCCTCTCACAAACGTTGCTCTTTATTTTGAATTATGCCTGAGCATGTAGACTATTCATTAATAACTTCAATTGTAGTAGCAGTGGAATGCATTATTTGGGCAGCGACCAGCACTGGCAGCAGGAGGGAGACCCTAGCATTTCTTTATATTAATGTTTCTAATAGAAACATTTCCCAATCTGTTAGCTATTATTTGTCAGTTTTTGTTATGCTTGAAGGAGACATACTAAAATAAAAACAAACAAAAAATCCTTTAGGTTTCCAAATTCACGTGGTTGGTTGTAATTTGACATGGATAATTTACAGAATATAGCACCACCTTATGCTCCCTGCAGCAATAACAGTTATGTGATTTAGTATTTGATTCCTAAAGCACTATCAGGCTTTTGCTTGCTGTTGCTTGTGCCTTGACTTGCACGTTGTTCCTTGAGATATTTTCCCTGCTTGCTTGGATTGTTTGATGTCCTTGTTGTAAAGTCCATTTGAGTGCAAAACTGTCAAAAAAGTAGTCTTTCATCTGACATAACAGCTAGAAAAATGGAAAGTGAACAGCCAGGACAAAGCTACTCTCCATGGACTGTCTGTGTGATGATGGTTTGAAGACCACTGCCATAGTGAGAAAGGGGGAGTGGGGCATAGTTGGAGTAATTTTTGTACATGAAAGTTGTCCCTATCTTTCTGAATAGTTACAGCACACTTGGACTGCTGTTTAAAGTTATATTATGCTCTTCTATGTGTCAAGGAACAGCTGTGTGGCTTCATTAGCAGACCTTCTGACTTGTGTTTTTGAAAAGTCATTCATTTTTCAAACAGTTTTGCAAGGTATTAAGCTTGGAGACTAAATGAGTAAACAACCAGTTATCTCCGCTCTGTTGAGGTTTAAGGAAGAATCTCATTGTATGGCATATGGATCTCAGGTGAAGTTTGGAGTCATGCAATTTTTGGAAGAAACAGTTTACTGAGAATACAGTAGTGCTAGAAATGATTTGACAGACTAAACTACATATTTGCATTGTAGCACCAACTTATATGGATTCTAATGTTAATATCAGCTCTCATTATCTGCTTGTTTGAGAGAACTCTATTGACATTTAACCCTCACCATTAAGTCCCAGTAACTTTTTGTCTCTGTTAATTTCTTTGCTAATTATTCTCAGTGCTTGAACCTCTTTTGCTTATCCTGTCACTAGAAATCTAGTTTCATAGAAAAAGGCCAGTATAAAATTTTAGGTGACATTGTTAATTAGGCCTGCACTGTTCCATAGGTAACCAGGGACTGATCTCTGACACTGTGGACCAAGTAGCATAGACTGCTTCACTTCCACAAGGCTTAGGCCTAGCACCCTCAAGCAAATTGTGCCCACTTTAAATGGCACTTAGCTTGTTTAATTGTATTTTTAGTGCCATTCTTAATTTTAAGTGTCTCCATCCCAACCAAGCGTGCATGCTACAAGCTGTGAGGTAGGCGATGGCATGGAGTGGGCCAGGTTGTAAAACCTAATTGGATGATGTTGACTCTGTAGGTGACAGAAAGCCAAATGGAATGCAGTTACACATATTCCTCTTTGAAGTGGAGCCTGAAGTGAAAAATTCTTTGCACTGTACACACGTTTTCTTGCAGAGCGCTACTTGTAGTCATCTGAAACAGAGCCATGGGAGGAGCTAGCAGCTAAAACAGGATGGATGATAGCGTGGTGAATGCCTCACCCTGCTTCTTGCTGCCTTTTATTTTGCCGTGTAGGTGTAGCTGGTGAGATGAGATTGTTGTTCCTCTAACAGTGTGCTATTCCCTCTGCTTCTCTGATAGAAGAGAAGATCAGCTTCCACAAAGGTCCCCAGTCGGCATGTTCTTAACTGTAAAAGATTATGGGAGATTATGGGAGGGGAGGGACTTGAATATTAGTTTCCATCAGGGAATGGATGTCCCAGTTTCTTCTAAATAACTTAAATGGATCTTTGTCTTTTTGATAGCCTGTGCTCTGAAGAAGAGTGTTTACTTTTCAAGTCTCTTAGAAGTTCCTTAATAAAGTCTTAATTTTCTTTAAAGATTGCAAACCTATTAAGAACAGCACAGCCTGAGTTGCAAAGTAGTATTTGTGCTTCAGAGAACTTCTTATTGCATACTCCTGTGAGCAAATATAATTAGCAGAATTTGACATCTAAAATTGGTATGACGCATTATGCTGCTAGAACTATTGGGGTACTGAGGCTGAAATAATTGTTCCTTTTTAGATCAACATCTTGAATAGGATAGGGTAGTCTTACCATAATAATAAGTAATTTAAGATTGTTTCCAGGTATGCAAAATTTTGAATTATCAGTATTTATTCACATTGATGTTCTGAGGTTGATATATTTGTATTCTTTTAGTGTGATGGTTCTTTTCATAGCTAAGTTTTTGCTGTTTGTGTAAAACTGATAAAATAAGAGCGATTCAGAGACAGAAAAAAGGAGTGAGAGATAGTATTATTCAGCAGTCTTTCTATGCCAACACACTTGGTGAGTTTGCCCAAAGTACATATCTCTCTTTGTGTTGACTAATCTATAAAAAGTTTTCACAGCACCAAAGAGCATAATGGAGATGAATTTGGTAATGTTTGAATGAGAAATGTTTGGTATAGAGGAGATGAACCTGTTCCCACAAAAATCTGTGGCTGTACTGTGGCACGGGTCTGAATGCTCTTAAATCCATGAGTTCCTGAGTAATTTATAATTAATAATAATATTCTTAAGAAATGTAGAGTTCTGAAAAGAGAAATCTAATTTCAGGACCAGAGCTGCCTGTATTACCAATGTGTTACTCAATATCCTGGGTGTGCATACAGCAGCAAAGTCCAGTTCTTGCCTGACACCTTTAGGTTGCTGACTGTAAAGTACCATCAACTGAGTGTGAATGCACTGTAATGAGAACTGGTTCTTTAAAAGAAGAAATTAAATTTAGCACTCAAATTGAGAATGTTTGCCATTCCTCAAGGCATACAATATGTCTATAAGGACTTTATTTTTCTTTTGCTAAAGAAGTATCTTTCAAATGATGTCTGAAATTGAAAAGTGTGATCTCCTTTTTTTTAAAAAATGTAACTTTTAGCATCTCAGCAAAATCATGGCTTCTCTAGAAACTATATCATTCACAAACACAGCAGCTTTCAGTTTATGTCTTTCCAATAGCTTTGACAGAAGTCAAGAAAAATCATTTAATTTGATCAGTGCTCATGTTCATGATTTGTGTGAGCAAATAACTCGTCATTATTCAACTGTTCAGTTATGTTCTTTGCTTGGTTGGCCTGATGGAACTAATGCAGCAGAATTCCAGTATTTCAGTGGTAAATCTCATAGTTCAGAGAATTTAAGGAATTCCATTTGGGTCTTCATGGCAGCTGAAATTTCATTTCAACCATTTGAGCATTGGGATAATCTGTATGTTTTTCCAGTACTTTCACAAGTGAAGCAACATTACCAACTGCTCTGCAAAAATTGACTACAAAATGAACTACTTGAGAAAATTAATTTTTTAAAAAAGGAGTAGATCAGTGCTGTATCTTGTGTATTTTATACAGGATTTATTAAGTTTCCAAATTAATTTATTTCAGAGAATGTCTGATCAAAGATATGTTTGCGTGGTTTTTTTTTTTGCTAATATTTGCTTGGTTTCCAGGAATGGCAATGTGCACAGTCCAAAGGATGCTTCTACTTAGAAGAAGATGGTGAAATCATTAGTCACAAATACAAGCTGCACTTACCTCAAAGGTCTACAGTATGTATCACCATCAAGCCTTTAAATATTCGTCAGGTAGAAGGTAGGTGTTTCTCTGTTTCTTTGGAGAATTTTTCCTCCATAAAAAGATACTTTCTCTTCTTTTGCTGATACATCTCTCCCTTTCTTACTTGCAATATTTTGCGATATTCCAATATAGCAACACTTTTCTCTGTTGACTTTTCTCTCTTAACTTGTCACACTGTATTTTCTGCTGAGTCGTTTCAGGCTAAATTTGTTATCTTTCTCTCTTTAATCAGCAAACCTCTTACATCATTTATGACCGTAAATTTGTGAAGTTTCTTATTACAAAATTCAAATGTTAGCATTGTTGGCAGTATTTCACTTTAACGTATTTACGTACTTTGTGGGAAACAACAATAGAAGACATTGAATATTGTATTTTTTACCTCAAATACTTTTGTAAATACTTAAAATAATATTATGGCTTTTTATGGCAGTATGGTGTCTTGATATTTTGATTCTGAATCTTCTCTGAAGAATTTATAGCTTAGTTTTCCTATTTTAATTTTCATTTTAAGAGCAAAACCCAGCAGTAGGGCCACCTGAGATTAGTCAGCTTTTGAGCTTCTTTTTTCCACATGCTATTGGATTTGTTTTTTCCAATGATTTTCCAAGGAGTTTATACGAGTTGCTATACTGGAATTATTTTCCCCTACAAGTAGATTATTTCTTCTTTAATCCTGTGAAACAGGAGCTATTAAATCCCAAAGTTGTTTTAGGGTCACCTGGACTGGCTGTTGTGCTGCAGGTTGGTAATTGATTCTGAATGAGGTTGTGTTTTGTCGTGAAGGATCAATATGACAAATACCATAGAAATATCTATTTTGTTGTTCAAAGAAACCCTTTTTGTGCCATTATTAACCATTTGTGTGGGGAATGTTTTTCTTTTAGGAAGATCTTATAATTGGTTGTCAGTGGATACAGCTTTGTATATTCTCAAGGAAAATGAAACCCAAGAAAATCTACAGCTTGTGAGCTTTACTGAACAACAAAACAAAGAGGTTAGATGTTTTGGTTGTATTCCTATTTTAATTGTTCTCTCTTTAGTGTACGTGTTAATGCTGCATCGATGAGTTCCCATGTGTGGATGGACTGGAGGAGAGAAGAAACATTTGTTCTGTGCATGTTCCATTTCAAAGTTGGCAGAACTTGTGTAAGGTAAAATGTAATACTGTCTTAGTTATGCCCTTTGGATGGATGCAATTGCAAGCCACGTGTGTGGGAGTTTAATGAAATTCCAGTGAGGACCATATTATCACATGGTTTGTTGGCAAGTGTTGCTGAGTTTCTGGTTATCTCTATAGATACTCTGTGGAAACTCAGTTGTATTCCTGCACCTTCAAAAGCTTAAAGGTAAAATATGCTAAAATTTCCTTAAATTTCCTTTCTCCTTGTCATAGATATGATTTTTAACTTCATGCTGCACAGAATATTCTTATCCTGTGGCAGAAGTAAGGGAGGAAAAATCACATCATTAAGTTACTTCCCTCTTCCAAGCCACAGGGTCGCTTGTGACTTTTTACAGAGGGAGTTTTGGTTAGTAGTTTGAACAAAGCTAGTAAATCAGGGAGGAAATTAAAAAATGGTTGGCTTTTGTCAGCCTGGTTCTGGCTGCTTTTGTTTTGAAGTTTTAACAATTGTTAAAGAGTGTTACAAATCTGAAAGTTGGTAGGACTGTTATTAGACATTTCTAGTAGTGGCTGTTCTCCTGTCATCTCCGGTCCTGTGCATTTTTCTAACTTTTATTATAACTAAGAGATTCGCTAGTTTTTTTGTCTTTAAAATGACTTGTGGTATCTCACTGTAGACGTGCTTTCTTTAAGGAAGGAACTTGGCCTTACCAGTGTTTTTAAGCAATTAATCACTTTTGTATGAATATTACTAAGTAATAAAGAAAATTTGAGAATTAACTTACAAACTTGTCTTCCTTTAAGAGTAGATATTTGGATGGAAAGGGGAGCTTGGATCAGGTGTTTACTGGCTCCTCCCCTTCACGACAGGCTGTAGGCTAAAGAAGGTAAAACCACAAGTTACTGGAGAAGCAAAGCTAGTGTATAGAGGTGAAGATGGAGAACTGGCTCTGACCAGAGAGTTCCGGTGAGTCATATTCCTAAACAGACATGGTAACTATATAAAGGTGTGTGCTCCAGATAACATTTACCTTTTTAAAAGCTGTATGTTACTGAAATACTGTCCGTACAGAATATTCTCAGATAGACTGACTAGTTATCAATAATATTATGAGACAGTAAAGGAAACAAAAGTATTTTGAAATAGTTGTGCCTTTTTCACATTTTAGAGCCATTTTACTGGATGTATTTGAAACAGTTGATTTGGATGGAAATGGCCTTCTGAGTTTGGAGGAATACAATTTCTTTGAACTGAGAACTAGTGGTGAGAAATGTGATGAAGAAGCATGGGCTGTATGTAGGGGTAAGTTCATTGCTGTGCTTCATATAGCGGATTAGTGCTATCATTCTGCTTGCTTATAGCATCCTGCTATGTCTGTAGTATTGAACTGTGTATTTTGTAGCCTGTACCAAGAACACATGTAGATATTGTTCTCTTCTCCCTTTATTTTTCTTTTTTTCCTTTTCCAGTCTTCCATCCTTTGTTTTGCTTCATTCTGACTTCTGTGCCACTGACCTTCTGCTGAGAAAATTCTTCCCATTGCTACTTGCAGTTTTATAGGTGAAAGATACTGTTGCTGCCAAAACCTGCAGGTTTTCTAATCATGGATCGTATCATGGGTTAAGCTGTAACAGGTATTTGTTTAATCAGTCTCCTTTTTGCAGATCAAACTGTTATTGCTTTCATATTTCTAAGTGTTGAGACAGGCATTGAACTTGAGTATGCGTATGATGCTTTAAAAATAGCATCTAGAGCTTATGGTGATTGTTTAGAAAATCAGACATTAGAAAATGCCTACTGCCACTACATATTTTCTTCAGATGTAAGCAGTTTTTCATTAAAAGTCTGTCTTTTGAAGTTCATATATGGTGTGTCAGTTTGTCCATATTGTGTTACACGACAGCTGTGAGATTCAGAGACTTCCATGAGTGTGGTGAGGAAGCTGACAGACAGTTAAGACTCTTCCAGCTATACTGTGTTTTCTGTCTGCTTATACCTCTCATCAGTGTTACTGGCTGTCTCGCCAGCTGCAGGAGCAGTGCTAGGCCACAAACATCAGTTTTGAAGAACAGCGGAATTCTGTGGAACTGCTTTAAGTTTGCAAAGGCCTTGAGGATGCAGGGCTAGGAGAATGCAGCCACCCATGACTGTAGGTTGCTCTAATAGTACAGTGCATGAAAGCAGTGGTTTAAAAGCATTAGCAGTTTAGCTAAAGTGAATGGACAAACTGGAAATTTAGAAGGCATTGTATGAAGATTAGAAGTTTCTGTAAGAAATGTAGTTTTTCTGAAACTGATGTCTGAAATGCCAGTGTGCCATGTCATTATATATTGGTCCATGTCATGTTTGGTGTAATTCTTTGGCAGGCTATGACACATTACTTAATTTGGGCCAAAATACTTTAGATGTGGCAAGTCCTGTTAACTGTTCCTTCCCAAAACTCTAAGATATCAAACTTTTTCCTAACTAATGGAAAGTTTATACTTTTCTATAAATGAGTTTCCCATCTGTTTCATCCTTGTACAGGCTTTTTCACACTTTATGACTTAGAGTTCTGCCTCTCTGCACTGGTCTCAACATGAGAAGGAGGGGTATATGTGTGTGTAAAGTATAAGAGAGGACGGAGAGAATATGGTGAATGTTTTACCACGTCATTTATCAGCTGAAGAGTTCAGATGAATATAGTAAATCTTGACACCAAAGTTCAAGTCATTTATTATAGCATCTGTACCCTTAGATAGATATATTAAATTGGTAATCTCTTTTTAATAATGCATAGTAAAGATTTAGCATTGTTATGAAGATGAGAAAAACATTTTTAAAAATCTCTGACAGAAGGACGTTTCAATTATGTGTTTGCTGACATTAGAGTGGTTGATCTATGATATTCTATCAAGAAAGGGATGTTAGGATTACTGGCATTTTATTGCTTTTTAGGAACTAAGTAAATCATTTCTGTGTCAAGGACCTCAAGCACTAAGGCTGCTGGCCCCAGCAGACTTTCATTTCCCATACTTAATGAACCCCATTCTGTCAATCTCAACCACAACAAATACTGCTAGCAAAAAGAAAAAAAACATCAATATGAACTCTTCCTGTTTTGAAATCTCACCCTCCTTTGGGTTATACAAGAGACCAGGTGTTTCTAGTCATTATCTGAAATCCACAGGGAGGCTCTGCAAAGAGCACATATCTGGACAAGGACATTCTTCTCCAAATTGTAGAGCCTGAGGCTGCTAGATAGCTCCATCTTTTAAATCTCGTTAACATAAGTGGGAGTTTGTCTTTGGAAGGATAAAGGGTATTTGCAGACATAACATGTTTAAATGTTCCCTTTTATTTCTTTTTAAACAGAGAATTTTGATATGAAGAAGAATGAACTAACAAGACAAGGATTTCTGGATTTGAATCTCATGGAAGCCAATGACCGTGAAGGGGATCCTAGTGACCTTTGGGTCACATTATTGTCTCTGGGCTACAATAAAGCGTTAGAAATGACAGAGGTATGATAGCCTTATAGCAAAAATAGCTGTTTCACATACAAGTTGCTGCACATGTTTAAGTGCATTGTCTAAGTGCAGTACTGCCTAATTTCTGTCTGCCGTAAACTGGTTTCAGTAGGTCAGTGATGCAGTCCAAACACTGTTAACACAGGGTTTACTCTATGACTATCAGTCATTACAGTGTACTGTTTTTTATGATAACACCGATGTTGTTGAAAGAGGAAATTTGTCTTTGGTTTTAGAGAAAGACAGTGTTTTGAGGGCTTGTAGAAGATGGAAATAGGTTATGCCTGTTGAAAGAATTTACACACCTTGCTGGTGGGAAGTGCTAAGAAGACAGTGATGATAAACTGTGACCTGTCAGCAAACCTACAAAATGCAGGACTTGCTCTGACTAAAAATGTCACTTTCCTGGCTGAAGAACAGAACTGAATAAGGATAAGATAACTTTTTCCACATAATTCAGAATTCATAATTTTCAGACCTGGCTATTTCTTTTACAACAGGGTGCTTTGGTTGTCACACAGTTTACATTATAGGGACAGGTATTATTTCTCTGATGATTCTGCAAGCTTAAATGATTTAATTTATTTTATTTTTACACAAACAGTATCAGAGTTGGTGTTAATGGCTCTTACGAAAGAAAGAGGATCTTTTTAATGAAGAGGAAAGCATTATGAGAAATTAAAGAAAACACTAAATGCAGATAATTTAATCATTTAAGTTTCATTCCCAAGAGAAGCTGACTTTTAAAAATCAGAGTCTGATTTTATTATTTCTTTAACTTTTGTTAAACAGGTCAGTGTAGTTGCTATATAAAATATATATCAGTGAAACAAGTATATGCAGATGCAAAGATACTCAGTCTAGTTGAGAGATATCAGTTGTCCCTCTGTGAAACTACTGAGACCATGGTGGATGATTTCTTCATGATGAGCACTTTCTCCTGTTCCTGTGTGTGGTTAGCAGAGCAACTATAAAGCTGTCTTTCTGTACTTCAGACGTAAGAGGGAGCTATCCTCTAAGAAAGAAGATTTTGGGAAGATTTTTGTCAAATTAGACATTTCAAAAAGCTATTTTGTACCTTGTACTAGTTGTAGTTTATGGCTATAGTCTCTGCTTCCAAAGGACAACGTAGCTCTCTGAATGCTTTAGTCATTTGTTTAAAGATGTACGTCTGCTTAACTTGTGTCTATAACTTAGCCCTTTAATTCATCGATTTCATATTATTTAAGAGATTGATATTTCAGGAGCATTAAACCTTAATGACAGAACTTGAGAAACCCTAGTGGATTCCAATAGCCTTTTGAAAGAAACCAAGGTGCTATTACTGAGTCTAAGAAAATGCAGACTGCTGGTTGTTACACGTACTAATCTTAGCTAAGATACTGTAAGAGAAGAGTGCTTAATGCAGCATTGCAGATATTTTAAATCTGTATGAAATGGCACAAACAGCAACAGCGTGACAGATAACAGAGGTTTATTTCAGACAGTGAAACATATTCATACTTCATCTTAATTTCTGTATGTTTTGCTATCCAAGGAAGGGCTTGCTATGTTTGAGCCAAATGCACCAAACTGTATCTAATATACTGTGACTGGCATGAAAAACATTACTTTGTCCTGAGCTTTCATTTGGTTTAAAAGATTGCCACAGCTTTCAGTTTTTGAATAGTTAATGCTAGTATTTGAGTAATTCTACTTCAGAGCAGATATGAAAATACTTGGGAGTTGTGGATGAAAATCTGAGGGGAAACCTACAGATAAAGTGACGATAAAACTCATTTTCTCCATTGCAGGCATGTCCCTTTGTCATTGACATCTATGCAGAAAAATGCAAACCCAGAATTAAAGCCATATATCTAGAGGCAGGGAGCTGGCAGCTCAACAGGGCTATTTGCAAGTCTGTTGTTAATAAAGGAGAGGCTAAAGTAATGGATGGCTGTGAAAACGTCATTGTCTACACCTACAAAGCAGGCAGGAGAATCACTTCTGTTATTGAAAATAAGGTATGGCATGAGACTTTTGTAAACTACTTTGTGTTATTAATAATTATTGGAGACACGGTGTGTTCATACTACCAGGAACCAAATACTAAAAACAGGAAATACAATTTCAGAAAGAGTGAAGAGTACAGCATTTACACTCTTGAACATTTTCAGTGCATAAGAAAATAAAAGAGTAGTGGTTTGCATTTATTGGGTTTTAGAAGTGCATTATGGATGAGTTGTGAATTGGCTTGTCTTACAGGTCTACTTTATTACTAATTCAAGCTAAGAATTGTCAATATAAGCAAAAGTGGTTGGTGAGAAGCAGAGATTTTAAACCTTTTTGTGTAGATTGTAATGAATGTGCTGTTCATTCTCAGTTTCATTTATAACTGGAACTGTGAGTAAATAAATTCAGTGCAGTAAGATGCTAAACTTAATATGCTTTAAATCTTGGGAGATCACAGCAAGGAGTATATTTTTAAATGGATAGACATGCAAAAGAGGGTGGGTTGGTGAACTAATATTAGGACTGAATGGCAAGGCTCCTTGGAACTACGGGTTTAGATCTGCACTTCGCCCTTTAGGGTAGATATACTGAAGTTATTTATAAGTTTGAGGATATGTCAGAGAAGCAGATGAGGTCTGTACGGAGGCAACAGAACTGCCTGGTCAAAATCACTGACCACTGCCATTTATACCATTTGGCTTGTGTGAATACCACTGCTTTGTGTTGAAGCAAGTAGTTGGCTTCTGTGAAAATCTCATTAGAATTTGTAGGTGGGAGACTATTTTTGTGTTGAAAATGTCAATGGCAATTTGATGCATCTGTCTTCTAAGATTCCCACAGTGCAAGCAGTCTGATTATATCTTCAGTTATTGTACTGATTATTTCAATGGAAATAATTATTTCTTTGTTATTTCTGTAATTAAATTAAGGAAATATGCTAGTTCCTGATGGATTCTGTTTCAGTCTTCATATGCATTAAATCAGTGGGTAGAGAAAGTTGTCCATCTTCTAACTCTCCCTTGTCTGAATGTGAGCTGGGCAGATTAAAAAGGCTTTGCATACAGAGCCTCAGATTCTCAGTGAGCAGTACCTAATCTATTGTCTTCCCATTTGTGTGCCAAAAGAAGTAGTTGATGAGGCATTTCCTATCATCCAAAGCACAAACTTACTCTGTGCTAGGTGAATGACTGTGACCTTGTACCTGTGGTCATTAGTAGCTTCCTGTACAGGTAATTCTTCTGTTTGCCTTTCTCTCACTGCCCTATAGAAATGCAAGCTTCACCAAAGTGATGCCAGAGCAGCTAGATCAAAGCAATAAGAAGCTTAACACTAGATTGTGTTTACAATTCTGCAATGATACCATATTTCAAGAATTGCCATATTTACACTCTGCTGTCCACAAACCTTTTGTACTGTGAGCACCAGAGAGCCTTTTTTTTTAATTAGGTCTGTCCTCACCAGTCTAATAGCTTCTTTGCTGCGTAAGGATCATTGTGCAAAGTAGCTGTGTTTCTATTCCATTTTTCAGTACAGAGACATTGTTGGATAGCATTGTCTAAGAATCAGACATTTCCCAATATGTCTGCCAAACTGAGATTTATCTAGAGGCAACTGAATAGCGGGGGTGTATTAGCATGTCCCGAGGTCTCGTGTCCTGGTGTTGCCTGGGATAAACTGGTCATTAAAAAATTTCTGTTACCTGAGCTTTCAGTTTTATATATTGAATCCTTCTTGATAGCTTTAGCAAGAGCACCTGTTCTTTAAGTGATTATACTTATAGTAATTTTGTCAAGTATTTTTAAAAATCTCTATTAACAAAGTCTTCAGAAATGGCCTGTAGGGGATGTTGCAAGCAAAAACTGGGCAAGCACTCAGTGATGCTTCTCCAGATCACTGTCCTGGCCTCTAGGGATTTGTAGTTCAAGGACTATTGAGAGAATATTTTTTTTGTACTTCTAGTATGAATTTATCCAGTCACTTTTTAAAACTGTGTAACATTCTATGGCAAATAGTTTTTTTTATTAAATGGTGTTTTGAAAGCACTTAAGTTATTTCAATGAGCCTTAAATGGCTTTTCACAATGGATCTGGGCTTTGATGATGCTAAGGTACATTTGAAACTGTTAACTCTTCAAGGAGAACAGGTATCAGCATCCTTAAAGCGTTTCTATCCTGTAAAATAGCAAAGTCAGAAGAAGTAAAAGGAATGTGTAGTTACTACATAAAGATCAGCCGCATAACCATTAAGACTAATAGGTTCCTTCATGTTTTTTCACTTGCAGTCTGAAAACAAAGTGATTATTCATGTCAACAATGAGCAGAGTAAGAACTGCCTAAGTAATAGAGGACTTACTGTTTTTGCTGTGGAAGTGGCACCAAAATCCATGATGGTAAGATTTTTATTGTTTAGCTACCTTAAAATCCAAGTAAAAAGAAAAAAAACCCATGTGACTTTTTACAGATTCCTTTAGCAGGTCTTTTATCATGATAACGGGCTTGTGAATAGTGGCATCTTCATCACCAGTACAGATCAGACACAGTTCTTGGTATTTCAAAGCAGAACATGTGCTTGATGTATCCATGTTTTCCTGTGCAGATTACCTTAGAAGTCCATAGCTGTTCAGGTTTTCATATGTACATCTGTTTTAATTGTCCACATGTACTATTTACTAATATTTTTATGTTATTTTTCTAAGGATGTATTATCTTTTTTCACTTTGCGAATTTTAATCAGACAAAGTGATGTCTGTGAGAAACAGACCAAGCATGTTCTAGTCAGAAACAAAAATATATGTATTCCACTCCTTATGCACACTGTGATTGCAGATGGCAAATTTTTGTTAAACTTGACTTACAGATCATGTTTAGCTACAAAGCAGTTTGATTCACTGTTCCCTATTCCAGAGCTGTGCAGGCCTTAGTGAAAATTCTAAATGAGGGTTCTAAGGGATCAAGAAAATGAATTACTAATGCAGATGATATTTTTCTTCATTCATTAATGAAGAAAATGCAGTTTTTGTTATTCTGAAAGCATGGTCTCTTTCTTTAAAACAGGAACTGTTTTATATTTCACAGCTTTCCATTGTGGATGCATTCAGACCTGTTGTAAACTGATATAGTCCCATGACACAGGCAGGGCTGGTGCCTATTCTAATATTGCTGCTCACACTTTAGCTTATAGCTTAATCCTGTAAAGTGTTTTATTAGTTTTAATTTCTGCTTCATTCAGTATAAACTGTAGGCTCAGCACTCTTTAAGAGGAGGCTCAGGGGAGACCTCATTGCTCTCTACAACTACCTAAAAGGAGGTTGTAGTCGGGCAGGGATTGGTCTCTTCTCTCAGGTGACCAGTGACAGAACTAGAGGACATGGACTCAAGCTTCGTCAGGGAAAGTTTAGGCTTGATGTGAGGAAGAAGTTCTTTACTGAAAGGGTGATCGGCCATTGGAATGCGTTGCCCAGGGAGGTGGTGGAGTTGCCGACCCTGGAGATGTTTAAGGGGAGATTGGATGTGACACTGAGTGCCATGGTTTAGATGATGGTTGGTGTTAGTGTTGGGTTATAGGTTGGACTTGATGATCTCAGAGGTCCTTTCCAACCTTGTGATACTGTGATACTGTGATACTGTAATACCAGCTTTCATTATAGATGATGAATATTTGTCATTTACTGTTAGCGATATAAGTACTGAAACAGCTCATTTTGCTCATAGAGCACTTCAGGTAACATGCACACAGTTCTCCAATAAACACCTATTTCACCTTTGTTTTCTCTCTTGTACACAGGTTTCTCAGCATGTGATGCCACTGAATGAGCAGGAAGAATGGCTTTATAACTGTGTGCATTCCCTTTTGCGTTAAACATTCTAGTTAGAGTTGTTCCTTGGCAGCGTTCAGATTAAACTAAAAATAACTTTTGGCAGCTTCTAGACAATTTATAGTCTTATCCTTCTCAAAAAACTGGCATACTTTCATGCTTTATAGAGTCTGATTTGTTAAAGCAAGTAGATCCCATAAGTACTTACTTATTTCTGGTATCACACTTCTGCAGTGGCTCTTAAGAAATGTGTCTAGAGGTAGCTTAGGGATGGAATAACTGCATCACATACAGTCTATCGAAGTACATTGGTATGAAGACATTGAGACGTGATAAAAATCAGTGCTGTTCAATAATATAGCTGACAGTTGTAATATAATTGTGTTCTATAAAGGCTTGTTTCCCTAAATATGCCCTGGGTTTCTGTAACACATAATGTAGTTCCATAATGCTGTAACTGCTTTGCTGGGGGAAAACTTGCTTTGTTAAATGGATCTGACAGATTCCTAATTAAACATTCCTGTGGTTTTGATATGAGCAGTATAAAGGGATGGAGTTGATTTTATTTTGCCACTCAATAAAAAATTTAATTCTTGCCCTTGTTTTATTTTTTATTGTTTTTGTCATTTGATGGTAAAGTTAATCTTACACTTGTTCTGAGTAGTTACTGACTGAGTTTATACTCTTTTATGTAAAATAAAGTGTGCCTTTTCATATGCAGTAAGGAAAATAGCATTGTTTGAGGAAAATGAAGGTTTTACTTGGGCTTTTGACTGTTAACAGCCATTAATTATTTCCAGGGAGCTGAAATAAGGAGTCTGAAGTCCAACAAGTGTAGACTGCAATAGGAACAAAAACCAGCTTTGAGGTACTAAAAATGTTGGGACTGTTATGTTTTTCTGATTTCTCTGAATGTCTGTTAGTGTGGAATCTGGCCACTGGATGCTTAAAAGGTGTCCGAGTTTAAAATAGCCATTAGATGTATGTGACCTCATCTGCAAGGGCAGCAAGTAGTCTTGAAAAGCTGTGTTTATCTGCCAGCAGCTCCTGCCCTCGCTGTCACTCTGCTGTAATCGTACACTGGGCAAGTAAATGTCAGTTACAAAACGAGAACTCTGCCAGAGGGCGGGTGGGATTTACACACTTCAGCAATGGGAGCTCAGGCGGGTTTAGGGGGGATGTTTTAGTTTTTAATTTTTTTTCATTAGCAACTACAGCAGGTATCACTTTCATTTTCAGAACTGTCTAAAAGAAGTTGTAGTGAGAGGTCACACAAACATAGCAAACAACTGAGCTCTGTAACTGCCACCCCAGGCAATGTGTGGGAGCTACACGTCTAAGAAGGAGCTGAGAAATAATGAGGTGCTGTCTGTGTACAGTGCAGTCCTAAAATGAGCACTCCATTATTTGCATTTATTTTGTTTAGAAAATGGATCTTGGTGGCAGGAACCCGTATGCCACTCTTCCTGCATTTGAGAAAAGGAATGGCTAGAACAGAAAGAAATACCTAGCTGAGGAATCACTTGGCATGGAAAGACTTGCTTTGCTCCAGGTAGGGTCCAGTTAAACTTGAGACTGCAATATAGAGATGAACCTTTTTCTTTCCTGATCCTCTTACTGCTAGGAACAGTTTTGTTGTCTAACTATTTAGGGTGGGAGCATAAGCATATTCTTCTCCTCCGTGGTAGTTTCTACATTTCCTGCCTTGGAGGAGATGGGAATAGGCATCTCAGTTGTATTCGTGGAGTCTTTTCCAGGTTGCTCTCAGTCCAGGTACCACCAAGGTGGAAGATCATTCTGGTTCTCTTTTTAAGGCTGAGCAGATTTGTTGGCTACTGCCCTTCTTTCTTCAAGGGGAGACATTTGGAAGAAAAAGGGTCTGTCACAACTGTGATTTGAATTTCTAGAATGTTATCCTTTCTTTTGAGAACACAACTATGGTAACAATGTGGCTTCTTCCTAGTTTTGCTCCCCTGGGCCTTCCCAACCTGCTTCTTGGGACACTGAGTGAGTGTCCTGCCTGGTGAGGGTCAGTGGGGACATCCTGCTGGTGGCCCTGAGGATATGGAGGTCCCAAGCGAGGACACAGCACCTCAGCCCTGGTCCAGGGGACATGGAGGTCCCACGCCAGGACACAGTATCTCAATCCTCCTCTTCTCACCTGGTGCACCACATCTTTATATGTGGAGAAAGGCAGACTGATTAAGATTAAAATTAGTCTTTAATTTGGGCAACTAGTTTGAGGCACCAAAGACCATATAGTTTATCGAGTGTTTTGTACGATGACTAATCTAGCTTTAGGTAGGAACTTTCTGACACGAATAGGACTATTATTAGACTGTCTTAACCATTAGACCCTGAGGCAGCTCCCTGTGCCCAGCTCTGCTGCCCACCCTCATCCCACTGGTGCCCAGAATGGGAAGTGGGGGAGGAGGTTTGGCTGGAGCAGGAAATGTCGCACTAAGCATTAGCAAGGCTATCGATTGCCCCAGATTCTGCATTTAATCCTTCCTTTAATTACAAATCAATTCCACTCAGTGTTTGTGTGTTTTAAACTTTTTATCCCAATGCTTCAGAGCTTGGAACAGTGACATGCCCTGCGCAGGGCCTTGGGGAACTGCATGCCACCAGAACCCTGGCATTCCTGCCACTTCTCTGCAACTAGAAAGAGATATTTGGGGCAAGTGCATCTACCGGGCTTGCTCTATTTATGTCTTTATCTTGGAAGGAAGGAGTCCTTTCTAATACTTTGTCTCCTTAAAGTTCTTAATCAACTTAGGATTTTGCTAGAAAGAGAATTTGTTTTTCTTCCCTTTGATCTGTGTTCAGCTCACGGAGTAGAGAGGCTGACATGGGTTACACCCCTGCTGCATAATGCTCAGTCTGGAATCACATTTTTAGATAAGGAAAGACATCCTTTGGACAGTATTGTCTGGGAAAGACACTGTTTGAAAAAAACACGCTATCAAGAAAACCTGCTATCAGAAGAGCAGTCTTGTCTGTCTAACTTCCAAAAAAACACAGTTACTTAGATGGAACTTTATTCTACTTTAGCTTAAATCAAAATATCGCACTTTTTGTAATTTGCATTAACTTCTTTAGTCCCAGAGCTTGGCTTTTGGGCCTGCTGAGAAAGAACAGGACTGGCAAATACTGTGAATATGTGTGAATGAACATGGCACACCACTGGGATCTCCGTGTTTGATGCTGCCCTGGCTTTTCCTGGCATCGAAATGCATCCATTGTGATTTGTGGGGAAGTGTCATCGTCGAGCTTGGATACCTACGTGTGGATCCTGCTGCTCCTACATCTGCTGCCGGTGGAGCAGTTGCAGGTGTTTAGGGTGCAGTGTACCAGCCTGTCCATAGCTGACGTTTAGCCTCCTGCTTCTAAAGCATTGCTTAGCTAGTGCTCCTTACTCTTTCACCTTTGTTAGCGTGGGCGGTGCCTTTAAGGGGCGGGCGGGAGGCGGCTCCGGCTGCCCCTTCCCTTCCCTGCCCCGCTCCCTCCCTCCCGCCCGGAACTGGGAGCGGGGCCGGCCATGGTGCGCATCGAGACGGTGAAGAGCAAGCCCTACGGCGACCAGAAGCCGGGCACCAGCGGGCTGCGCAAGCGGGTGACGGTGTTTCAGAGCAATGCCCACTACACCGAGAACTTCATCCAGAGCATCCTGGCCACGGTGCCGCCGGGCGAGCGGCAGGAGGCCACGCTGGTGGTGGGGGGGGACGGCCGCTTCTACATGAGGGACGCCATCCAGATCATCGTGCGCATCGCCGCCGCCAACGGGGTACGGAGTTCCCGGCGGGATATGGGGTTCCCGGCGGTTAGCGGTGTTCCTGGCGGGATTGCGGGGTTCCCGGCGCCGGGGAGAGCGGGGAAACACGGGCGCTCGGCGTGGAAGCAGGGCGGGGGTGACGCCGGGCACGGCTCATCTGTCACGTAGTGGTTTCGGTGCCGAAAATGCCTGCGAATAAACTCTCTAAGGCTCGTTTTTGAGTTTTAGAGAGCAAACATCCTTTATTTCAGCACTGGGCGCCTGAGGGAGTGATTCGCATCAATCATACGCAACCAGACAAGGGCTGGGGACAGAATGTGTTTCCCACTTACATGCACGTAGGCATAGATTTTCCCAGAAATCTTATGCGTATTCTATAACTTTACAATGATTAATTTTAATTTTGTTATGAACTTTACAACAGCCAAATCTCTGCTAATTGAATCTTTGGAACCGGCTGTCTGTCAGACCTTGCATTTTTAGATAAGGAAAGACATCCTTTGGACAGTATTATCTGGGAAAGGCACTATTTGAAAAAAAAGTGCTATCAAGAAGATGTGCTGTCAGAAGAACAGTCTGTGTCTGTCTAACTTTCAAAAAACCACAGTTACTTAGATGGAACTTTATTTCAGCTTAAATCAAAATATTGCACTTTTATAGTAGTAACTACTTCTTTTACCAATTTCACCTCCCTGAGGTGCGTGCAGGAGCGCTCAGCCCTCTGTGAGAGCCAAGGTGGAGAGCACAGCCATTTCCACCGCTGCTTTTACTTGCTTTGGGTCATAACAACGTCCTCCAGCCAACAGCACAAACCAGGTGTGGAGCAGCATTAATTCCACAGCACAGGACTGCACCTCACTGCTGCTGGAGACTTCGTCCCTCTTGATTTGTCTTGGTTCTGTCACTTGGTCAGCCCAAGAGAAGCCCAGCAGGGAGTGTGATGTTGGTAGGGATACCAGTGCTGGAGCTGAGCTTGCAAATGGAGGCTTTTCCCTGCATTTAGTCTTTTTCAAATGAAACCCATCCCCTTCTCCTGGGACACCTGACTGCTCAGCAGCAAGTTTTCTTCCTCAGGGACCAGCAAGGAGAGTGAGCTGAGGATGCTTGGTGGTCAGGGTAAACATATTACAGTAAAACCTTAGAGTTATCCATTTAGGCTCCCCGGGGCAATTGGGTGCCTCAGTGACTTTGAATGTCTGGCTCCTTAAGAAAAAGGTGAAATTGAGATCGGTGCCTTCTTATGACATAAAGAAGAAAATAACAATTTATTTTTGAGCCACATAGAAATTTGTCTTTTGTGGTAGCTATTCAACTTTCAGTCCATGTCCCAGCCATCCCTTAAAAGCACTGGCCTTACTATGAGCGTCTGTGGAAGTGATGAATAGTGCAGCCTTCCCTGATGGGAAAAGTGACAGACACTGGTTTATTTATTTGTTCTAAGAAGGAGTTGGAACGTACAGCGTTTATGCCTGACTGCATGCACAGACAACACATTAGATCACTATGTATAAGCAAGCTGGGAGACTTCGTCCCTGGTATAAAGCCTTAGTTTGTGCGGGTTTTTAGATGTGCACCCGGGGCCTGGTGGTGTGTGGCAGCCTGCCAGGCACCAAGGAGTTCTTTGTCATGTACACCTCAGCTCAATCCCAGAAGGAAGCAAAGGCCTGAAGGCAAAACCATGTTGGAGTCTGATTAGGTGTCTTCTTGGAGGGGGTTGAGGACCAGTCCCTGCTCGAATCCTCCACTCTGGTCATGCAGACACTCACGTACACACACAACTGCAGCACTGAGCTGTCCGCTAGAGCTGCAGAAGCAGGTCCCAAGGGGTACCCTTACTAGTGGGCATCTGCCTTGTAGAATTTTGTCTGTGTGAATTCAGAAGTGCTAGGATGGAATTGACCCTAAAGTCAGAAAAACGTTCTGGAAAGGTGAGAGAGAAAATGGGAGGTAGAGTTAAAAAACAGGGGGAAGAATAAATGGGTTAAGAGCCAAGACATTAGTATGTATACAAAGTGTAATGTTTTACTTTAAAAGCTTTTTGTTCTGAGTCTTTAATTTCTAAAATAGGAGAATGGCCATGTCCTAAGACAAGGCATTAAACTATTTCAAGCAAAAATTTGGTGACATTATAGCATTACCAGTCAGCTACTGATGCAGGTTCTCTATGCTTTGTTGTAGCAGAATAGAGGTAGTGGTATAGTGCCAGAGTGCTGTAGAATGCCATGAAATCACCCTCCCCTCAGAAGAGATTCAAAGAGGACTGGCAGGTGAAAAGCACCGCAAAGTCGTAGATCTAAGTATCTCACTTAGAAAAGGTAAGGGAAGAGACCTTAGAAAGGAGCACTGAAGAGAAGAGCAAAATATCTCCCTAATTCTGTAATAAATGAACAGCAGTTAAAGCCCGAATAAGTGACCTGAAGGAAGCACAGTGAAGTGATCTACAGAATACAGGGCTATTGAAAGCTTGATATGAAATTGCTGGGTAAGTTTGAATGGCACTAGCCTAAATAAGACGCTGCAAGTATTGCATTGCCAAACTAAAGAATGGCAAAATTATCAGGTCCAAGAAATGAGGTGACTGAACATAAAAAGTTGATTTAGCAGATGTGAAATGCTAGTTTGTAATACATTTCTATGTATCTGCTTTCTTTGTTCAGAAGAGTTGGGCGATGCTTGCTTCATAGTTTCTCTCTGTAACTGCAAGTACTAGTTCCCTGATAGTTACCACAGTACCCTTGAGTAAGAGCCCATGAAAATTCTGTTTCTTCATAATAAATGTAAAGTAAGCAGAAGTCACCTTCCCTTCAAATAGAAGAGTGAACTACTTCTATAAACTGTTAACAAAGTGTCCTGCAGAACAGGGAACACGTGGTGATTTGTTCCTGCAGACTGTGGTTTTGTCTGAGTGCTGGGGTTCTTTGGGACAGGTCTTCTGATTCCAGCCAGGACTCAGAGTCTTGGTAGTCTCATGCTGAGAAATTCTGAGTAATATAGAGAGAACTCTGGAGCTGACTGCACCGCCCTATGTGGACACCTGAACTGACAGTGCCGTTTTGTCTGTAGGAAAATGATTGTTATAGTGCGTGTAAGGGGGACTGGTGTGTAGGTATAGTAAGAATTTGATAAAAATGGAAACAGGAAATTTTAGCTTTTCTGATTGCTTGATTGTCAAAGCATGTTATACCAATTCATATATTCATGCATCTCAAGTCAGCCAGCCTGCCACCTGTGCCAAAGCAAGTGCTGGAGAACTGTATTTCTGGTGCTATGGAGTAAGATGTGTTTGGATTAATAATTTCAAATCATGTGATTTTAGGATCTGGTTGAGTGGTCCTCTCAAGCCACAGGAGACACCTGAGGACCACAGTTTATGATTGTTAGTTTTACAATGTAAAAGGAAAGGATGCTAAAGTGAGTTTTAGTTTTGTCTGTCTGGAATGGTTAATATATAACCGAGTACTTGTATTTGACTAGCCACAACCCAATTTATAGTTGCATGATTAAGAAGTGTTTATCCTATTTATAACTTTACATTTATATAAATAAACTAACATAGAGATTGTTGGTTTTGCCATTCTCAGTTGGCATCCCCTGTATTTTACCTGCTTTGGTTTGGTCTGTTGGGCTGGGTTTCCTTGATGTTATTCCCACGTAGTAAGTCTGACTCTGTAATTGCATGAATAAAAGCTGAAAAGCTCCTATTGAAGCTCCACTTGTCAGAGTAAAATTGTGGCTGTACAGTAGCTTCACATCAAAAGCATACAGAATTAGAGCTGTAAATCTAGATCTGATCACATAGCTGACAGCAGGTTGATTCACTAACATTGTCACTGGCTATTCAACAAATTTACTGTGCCCTGGTTCCTTCTTAGATACACAAATTTCCAAATCCTTCAAAGTAGCCACATTAAAGTAAATTGCTTTAAGGTGTTTTGAGTGCCAGGCCATGCTTTGCATATTAAATACTCGCCTGGTTTTGTTTTACTGCTGCAGGACAAACAGTGCTTTTATTAGAAATACCGCTCTCTGCCCTACAAAGTCTGTTTTCCTGGCTTGGCTGCTATAAAGCTGCTATAAAGCTTTTTCCCCACTCAGTCATCCCAGGGAAACCAAATGTTTTAAGTTCTGTTGCATTGCTCAGCAGTTCTCTCTTTGGCACTGCTCTACTTTTGTAGCTCTGCTCCCTTTTTCTTTGTGCTGTTCTGCCATAGCTTCCAGACCGGTTCCCTTTCTGATGGTGCCACTTAGCCCATGATAAGTGATTTGGTGCGGTGCAGGCCTAGAAAGCCACATTCTGGTGCCAGCTAGAGTGTGCCCATGCTCATGGCCTGGGCATCCTAGCTGGGAAGGGGCATAGAGGGGCTGGCACATCTGTGATCTGCTTTGGGCCTGCTGATGGAGAATGCTGGTTATTGCTCACCCCTATTTTAGCCTTATTTGGTTATTTTGTCTAGTTTTCATGAAACCTGCAGTGATGCTCGATCCTACAAGCCGGTAAGAAATAGCACTGTTTCTGGCCTTTCTTATGTTACAGTTTTTCCCAGAAGCCGATTGAGCTCTGATTATGTGAAGTAAGGAAGTAGATACCCATTGTGCCATGAGCATTCCTGTGCAGATAATATCCTGGCTTCAGATTATGGTGGGTTTTAGAAGACAGCCAATGATACAGCAGTTCTTACCGCTTCTTTTACACTAGCTTAACTTATTTTAGCCTGTGAAGTTAATTGGCTTATACCAGTTTACATTGAAGGTTATTAAGGCAGTGGTGAGGTTGTCCAGTTTTAGTGCCTTTTGGAATTCCAAACTCTACAATAGTGAAACTGCAGCTCAAGGGAGAGCTAAGGTGCTTTGCGGCTAATCTCTGCAAATCCAGCAGACAGGGAGCTGAAATTCACACTAGGCAGGGGTTTAACTGTAATCTCCTGGAACAATGACTCCGTATAAGCAGAAACCTCAGCTCTGACTGCTGGTAGGGCAGCAGGACAGTGTCTAATGCCTTCTCTTTGTCAAGGCAAAGTTTGGAATAGGTGAGCTGGACTGAACAGGTATTACCTATATGTTGTATGCCAAGACTGAGCTGCATCAGGATCAAGAAAAGTGCTACGCTGGGTCCTTGCCATCTTATCCTTGTTCTTTCTGAACTAATCACTATATTGATTAATGCTTCAAATGATGAACTGGAACATATCTTAGAAATAAGAAGAAATGACATAGGACATCAGTAAGAAGTGCAGAGCAAGATGCATAGGCAGAAGTAAAAAATGTGAATGTAATATGCACATTTATAATCGTAGTACAAGTTGCAGAGAAACCTACTAAGCAGCTAATCTGCAGAAGGTCTGGTCATCAGAGTAGACTACAAAGACTGTTGGCAGTTCATCCAGTTACCCAGAAGAACAAACATTGTCCCGAGACTTTTGAAAAGAGTTGTTGTAAGTGAAACCCAAGAAATAAAATCTCTCCAGGACCATAAGTCATGGTCTGGGGTACCACCCCTCAGAGAGGATGCAGTCTACTTGGGGGAGGCTCCAGCAGGAATTACCTAAGGTTGGGCAGATGAGGCAGTGAGGAAGGAATGAACTTAGCCTAGCAATGTGGAAGCATGTGGGCAGTCTTCAAACATCTACAATGATGCTGCAGGGGGGAAGGTAACAAATTGTTCTCTGGACTGCTGAGGATAGGGAAAGAATTAAAATTGCAACTGCAGACATTTAAGTTAGGTATTAGAAAGCATTTTTGGAAGCTTTTGCTAATGAAGGAGGTGTGTTGCCTGAATGGTCATTGAATGCTTTGCCTGGGAAAACCTCTAATGAGAATGGTTTGGGTAGGGTTGACACTGCCTAGGGCAAGGCCTAGTTGACCTCTCCACAAGTCTTCCAGCCCTCTTTCCTGCTACTGTACTTCAGTTTTTACCCTGGGCCCATTGACAGAGCTTTTCTAGCACATCCTAGTAAGTCTGTGAGAAAATGCTCGTGTATGCCTCCCCCTCTCCCCTTTTATTCACACTGTTCCCTGCTATGTATAGACATGTTCCCATCACTTATAGGTACTGTGGGTTACTATCTTGCTGCTAAGGAGCAGTTTGGCTCAGTACACCTCAGACCAGAGATCCTATCCCTGATCCTGCAAGATTTAACCAGATGTATCTCTGCTTCTTGTGCTAGCATCTAGCCAGCCAGTGCCCCTCCTGCCCACCCCCACCCCTCACTCCCCTCCCCAAGGTTGTCTGCGTTTTGTAATTTTAGATTTCTTGGATTCAGGTGCTGGTTTCTCTGACGATCCAGGGACAAGGGATATCTCCTAGTGGACTGGGACTAGCAATCCCAGAGCTTTCCTGGGTCTACTTGAGGTGAGCCAGCTGGAATCCCTCTCCCGTCCCCCAGTGCAGGAGCAGGACAGCAAACACCAGGGCAGTCCGAGGTAATATGCAGATTTGGGCGTGCTTTGAAGAGTTGACCTTTGAACAGAAGTTTCTCAGTCTCGGTTGTTGGTGTGTACTTCTCTCCTGGCAAAGGGAGGATCAGCCTCTACTGGTGTGACAAGTCTAGATCCCATCATGGTATCAATAGCAGCCTTGTAGATGGTGGTTTCATCCCTAGCCCTGCAGATCCCTTTCTCTTCCATACACCTAGCTTGTCTCTTAGTTATAACTGGGGTGCAATGTAGGTACAGAACAACGTCTCTTAATTCTGGAGTGACTCCTACATATGTGGTTGCTTCTAGGTGCTTGTAGGAGAGATGGTGCCAGATATTTTGCCTCTCTGGAACTCTACAGCAACTTCAAACCATAGATTTTAAATTAATTGTTACGGAAACAGAGAGTGTTGCAGTTGGAGCAGCACTCCTTGCATGACTAATAGGCTTGCAGTTGGTCTATTTATTTTACATTGGCTCCGCTTGTCTTGGCATTGCCAAATGTCACACAGAGAGCAGTGGCTGCCTGGACCAGAGCTTTACTCGGGCAGAAAGTGTGTGCTTTTGGCAGCTGAACAGTGGGGTTGTTCAGGGCTGTTGGCACCCCCTGATGGCGAATCTGCAGGCAGCAGTGCAGAGACTGGAACTTTTCTGTGGGCCTGAGTTGGGAAGTTGCAATTTCTGTCTGTCTTAAAGGAAAATGTCAAAATAAGTGTAAAATACCTGATTTGGCTCCATTTGTTCCCTGGGATTTCATGCTCTGTACCTTTTCAGCTAATCACAGAAAAAGAGCATAAGGGTAATACCCACTGAATGGCAAGAGAGAGGTGTGAGAGAGGAATGGGAAGAAGCTGAAAGGCAAGGGGAAGGGCTGCTCACAGAGGAGAGACCATCTTGGGCCTCAGAGAAGCATGACCTAAAGGTGTTTGCAGGGGATGAGAAGATAAAGTTACTGTTCAGCCTGGCTTTTGCACATCGAGTTTTCTATCCCCCAATTATTTTGCTTGCCTGAATGCCAAAATAGAAGATTGTAGCTCAGAGGAAGGCTATGCTGAGGATGAGTTAGTGTTGGAGTGGTCCCAGGCTTGGAGAAAGCTCCAGACAGCCATAGTCCTGAGTGGGTGGGATGAAGGCAGATGGTAAAGCTCATTTATGGGGAGAGGGGATGGGGCAGGCACTGATGGAGCAAAGGGAGGAGCTGTGTGTTCTGCAATGTTTTACTGAAGTTTGTCTTCTCCATACAGCCTTGTTTGTCTTTTTATCATTAACCAGAGTCAACAGGTATTTCATAGTTTTAACTGTGTTCTTGCATGTCTGAAGTGCAAGACAGTAAAAGGGGACTTAAGCGAGCAAACATCCCCACCTGCAGCTGATCAGCCGTTTGGAGGGCAAAAAACACCCTCACCAGCCCCTGACTGCTGTGAGGAATAAGAGGCCTAGGAAATGTG
Organism: Dromococcyx pavoninus; assembly: GCA_033558185.1. Taxonomy (NCBI): domain Eukaryota; kingdom Metazoa; phylum Chordata; class Aves; order Cuculiformes; family Neomorphidae; genus Dromococcyx; species Dromococcyx pavoninus. Next base: position 977,103 of record JAUMJL010000172.1, on the reverse strand, counting down.
ACCACAAGGAAAAGTTGAGGAGATTGGAGTTGTTTACTCCTGCAAAGAGAGACCACTTAGAGTGTGTATCAGGGGTGTCAAATCCGACCCTCCACCTTGTTTTATCCAGCCCAGTACCTTGTTCCTGCCAGCTGTGCAGTGTGTGTGACGTGCATTACACTGCAGGAGCAGGAGAACAATGGGAGCTGTGAGTTTGACACCGCTGATGTATATGCTAAATGATTTCTTTTAATGTGTGAGAAGAGGATTATGATCAATTTGTTTTCTGTGTCAGCTCAGAACAATTTAAACCACAGCATAGAAGACATCAGATTGTAGGAAAACACTTCTAACTGCAAGGCTGATTATGCACTGGCATGGCTTACCTGGAGAAAAAGATTTCAAGAACAAGTGATATGAACTTTCTGGAGGATGCTTCAGGTGTATTTGATCCTGCACCAGTTCTGGGCAGGGAACGGATGACCTGCTGAATTCCTTTCCAGCCTGTAAGTGATCTATAATGATCAGAGTCATCCAAGTAAAGCCTCCCAGGTCACAGATCAAATGACCCTTCCACGGTCTCTGCTTCAGTCCTTAAGGCGGTCAGGATCCACCTTTGGTGAACTTTTTTCACCTCTGAATCTTCTGGCAACTGTGTGATCACCAACCCCTGCACCATTCCTAGTTGGCTGATTACTGGTGATTTAGTTTATCCCATTTAGTGATGTACGTGTTTCAGGAAAGCCGTTGGACCACTTGAGCACCCCAAAGGCAGGGTGGTGGCAGACTAGATATTAGGAATTATTTCTTTACCAAAAGGGTGGTCAGGCACTGGAACAGGCTGCCCAGGGAGGTGGTTGAGGTGTTTAGAAAAAAAGGGGTGGATGAGTTTTTGAAGGACATGGTTTAGCAGAAGATGGGTACGGTTGGACTAGATGATCTCAAAGGTCTTTTCCAACGGGAGGAAGATTCTGTGATTCTATGATTCTATATGCCATTCTTGTTCCTTTATATGCACTGAATCTTATATTTTGTTTGATAGAATGTGTTTAATTTTGTGTGCATAAGCATGACACTAATGTCCAACACTTTCCTCCCCAGCTTAATTTACTTTGATTCCTCTGCCCAATACAGGTGTGCTTAATTACATGCACAAACCCTGCACAGGCCTTTTCCTTGCCGGTATGTCCGTTGTCCTCCATTCAGCCTCGGGAGCTGATACGTGGCCTGAGCCCTCCTCCTGTCACTTAATGCTGTGGCATTTCGCAGGGCAGTAAGTTTATGTGGCCAGTAATAAGAACGAAAGAGCTTGCCTAGGCCTTTTCCTGCCAGGGGATTGTGCGGTGTGAGGCTCCCTCCCCGTAGCTCAATTTGGAGACTGGATTTCGTTAACTGTGCCGCTAGAGGGAAACCTGTGTCTTTGCTGAAAGTAAAGGGCATCTCAGCTGCAGGATGCTGAAATAGAATGGATGTATAAAATACAAATCAGTTGGTTTTAACAGCATGGCCCAGCAATCTCGCTGTTAGTGTAAAATATGTGTTGTCCTAGTTCTGCAGTACACATGCTTCAGTGTGGTTTGGTGGGGAAAAGAGAGGAATTAAGGAATCAAATTCTGAGCCCATGCAAAATTAAATTGCTTCTGGGCACGAAGACAACAGGGCTCTGGGTGAATCAGGCAGCTCAGTTCACGTGATGTGTTCAGGCCGGCACTCTGCATCTTCATGGCTTTCGTCTAAGCCAGCACTTGCCCCTTGGCAAGCGTGGGTGGGCAGCTGCGTGGGGCAGCATACTTCAGGGTTCATGCAGGTGGCTGAAATAGCTTTACTTTCCGAGAGCAAACCTGGATTAAATTCCCCTACCTTGGGAATTAAATCTCCTCCCTAGTGAGCAGACATGAGTTCACCTGGTTCCTTGGCTCCCTTGCTGAACCTGGCTGGCACCTTTGCAGAAGGTCAGGTTTGAGCCTCTGCCTCCAAAGGTGTTTTTCTGCCTTCAGTGAGGTTTCTCTTGAGGCTCATACAAATTATATACAGCTTGATTTCAGTGTACTGATGAATGTAACAGGATCTCTTTACCCCTTGGAAGAAAATATGTCAGTTTTTGGAGCAGTGACAGAGTCAGCGCCTCGGGAAACAGCCCCTGAGAGCCTTTGCAAAGTCTCACAATTCAGCTGTGAACACATCTCCTTCCACTCCTGCTATTTAATAATCAGGCAAACTGAGTCATTACGAAGTGTGTGTTCTTCAGTTGCTCCAGTGATATCTATAAATCATTTCCAGCAGCTTGGACAGAGGACTCAGAGTGTTACTGAAGAGTTTTGGAGGAAACTCTGATTCAATCTAGCATTCAAATTTACCTTCTCCATGTTCAGAAAGTTGATGTTTCATAAAAGTTTCTTGGTATCTCTTCTGTATGTGTTTATGGTGCGATGAAATGAATAGCTTTATTTAATGCAATTTTCTGAAACATCTGATAGGTTTTTTGTGGTTTTTTTAATAACTGCAGGTGCCCTTGGTGAGGCTTTTGTGGGTATTCAGCTGAAACCATTGCTCTTGTGGCTTTTTTAGCACTCTGGATTTTTCTTTAGTCTAACAAAGATTGACCCAGTATTCATCGTGGATAATGTCCCTGTGTTTGAGAGGGAGGCCATGGAGAAGTCAGCTTGTCAAAGCAGGAGTCTTATGAACAAACTGTAGGTAATGGATCTGTTGCGTTCCATTTTAAGAGTGACCTTTAACTCACCAGACTTTGCAAAATAGCTGCAGCAGAGAGCTGCCATGCCTGCTGGAGGCTTACCTCCTGGGGACCTGCTGCCGCGGGGAGCTGCATGGCCTGGCGCTGCTGTGCAGATCTGCTTGGCTGGCGAAAACGCTGGGCTCTGCGCCGGGGCAGAACATCGGTGCATCTGAGCAGAGAGCTGAACTGCTCACCATCTCCCTGTCACCCTTGCCCTCAGGGAGAACCATAAAGATTGACAGCGCTGCGCTGTGTGATAGCACAGAATGGCAAGGAGCTATGCCTTTGGAGTACAGAAGGTGATAAAGATGACGAAAATCCCCTTTCCCCAGCCCTTTCAGTGAGGGACAACAGCGTGGAATTGTGTGCTCTCCGTGACATTGATACTCCACAACAAGTGCAAGAAAAGTTCTTCAGTTACAGAAACCACGTTCAGCTGGAGGTTCAAGGAGCTATTTTTGGGTGCTGAACCGCTTCACTGAACTTCTAATAGGTGGGCCATTGCTGGTGTCAAGATTGATTTTTGTATTTTGGCATAATTTAATTTCTAAATGCATTTGTATGACAAAGGAACATGGAAGACGCTCCTCTGCCTCTGTTGACCATGCCAACAGCTCCTTACAATGATCAGAAACCAGGAACCAGTGGATTACGGAAGAAGACCTTTTATTTTGAATCCAAGATGAACTATTTGCAGAATTTTATCCAGAGTATATTCTATTCCATAGACCTAAGAGATCGACAAGGATCTTCTGTGGTAGTTGGAGGTGATGGGAGGTACCTTAATAAGTCTGCAGTGGAACTGATAGTCCAAATGGCTGCTGCCAATGGGGTTGGTAAATGTTAAATCATTAAATTCCTGTAGTTGTGTAGTTGATAAATGCAGAAAACCATAATAAATAAGTCACTATGAGATTGAATTTCCCCAAGGACTTCATTCAACTGCTAATAGTTAACTTTTTAGTGGAAAATCAGTTTGGTAGTATGGAAATTACTGTCTTTTCATTTTCAAGTGATGCAGTTGGATAGAAGTATGTGGGAATGCACATGCAGCAAAGAAGATAAATCTTACTTGTTTTTTGTGTATTCCTGTTTTATGTTTTGGCATACACAAGCTATTGGCACCTGTGGATTTCATAGTCTCTCCGTCTGATCATAAAACCCTGATATTGTTCAGAAGTGAAGTACCTGGTAGGGCCGTGGCTCGATAGGAGCTTGGCAGAAGCTCTTTCTGCATTAGGCTGAGCTGCTCGGCAAATGAAAAGGCAAAACATGGTTGTTTCTTTCTCAGTAGGTATAAGTTGTGGCAATGTGATAAGTAGTCCAGGAGCCTTTTGAAACTGAAATAAGAGATAGCAAGTGAGTGTCAGCCTTTACAGTGGTCTCTGATTGTGCTGGAAATTTCTTTTCTGCTTCCAAAATAGAGGGCTTGTCTGTTTGCAGTAGAGCACAGCTCCTGCACTCTAAGACTTCTGGGCACTGGGGTTTTGTCTTTATTTCCTTCTGTTTTTTAAGAAGACTCTGCTATCTGTCCTGGATCTCTCAGTGCAGAGCCAATGTTATGGTAAGAGACCCGGCTCTTAGGAATTTGTTTGACAGAAAAACTTATCCGATCACAACAGGGTAATTAGTAGTGAATGGGAGAGTCGGAGGAGAGGATGTCTTTGTTTTGTTGGTTTTGTGTTTTGTTTTTTTTAAATCAACACATTTTCTGTCTTGGGCAAAAGAAAATCCTTTGGCTTTGCAATTTAATGTATTCCTCTTAAGCTGGTGTATGGGCTGATCAGAAGAGCTGAAAAATGTGCATCAAGAGCCAAGGCTGCTGCTTGCATTGCTTGACACTAGGACAGACTTTCTGCTGGTAAAGGTGAGATCAGACTCCTCTTCATCAGCTGAGACTTTTCTTAAGCTTTTCTTTCCAGCAGTGTGGCATGTGTCTGGCTAAAAACTAGTTTCACTGCTGGTTTTGGTATTTTTCATTGATTGTACTTTTATAGTCTGTCTAATACCTGGGGCTATCTGCATTGTGCTCATCTTGCTCTATAGAATAGAAGGGTGAGTCCAAGGATGTTTTCAAATACAAAAAACCACGAGAGTATGCATCTTAAGTTTTGAGTATGCAAAAATTTCTTTGTCAGAGTGTGGCAGAGACGGGTTCTGTTATCTCCCCAAATGTGGTGATCAGCAGGATCTCTAGATTGTGCCAAGCCCACATGCTATGTCGGTAGCGTCACATTGCATGTTTGAATTGATGATTGTTTGGTTAAAGGAAATGATCAAGGTAGTTTGTGTTCTTAACCTGACTTGTATAAATAGACTTGTCTCTATTCAGAGACTGTAACTGTGATGCAGTATATAGCATTCGTGCATCTTGTGATGCATCTCTTACAGAAAGAGGACTGGAAGGGTGTGCTGATGACACTATGGTGCTATGGATACCAGCTTCCTTGGCCTGGCAAACATGTTTTTGGTGTGAAGGCATCAGCCTATATTACTAGGGAGAGTGGAGGGGCCACAAGAGGTCTCCTTTGTTGTCCATGTGCATCTTAGTGGGGTTTTCAGTAAAACCAGGGTTTTGCCTGGATTGCTTCAAAGAGCTGTAACCCAAAATCACTACACAAAGTAGGTCTGTTTGTGTATGGGTCTATATTTTGAGCATTCTGTGAAAGCTATTTCTGCATCACTACATCATTAGATTTTTCTCATAAAAAATTCCAGAGAATTAAAAAAGGTTGAGTGTAAATTGCTCAGCACACTGCTACACTGAGCAACCTTTTCCTGTGGTTACCATAAAAGATTTAGCATTGGATGGGTGAGGAATGACAGCTGAAAACCACTGAAAGCAAGAAGGACCCCAAATCAGATCGCAGCTTGGATAGAGACAAGTTTTTATGCTTTTTTTTTTTCTTTTCTTGTGGTGGGGAGAGCAATGCACATTCAAAAGCAACCATTCAGGTGTGCAGGGAGGACGAGTTGGGTAAGGATTTGATGTGTTCTCTCAGCTCTCCTGAGCTGCTGCATGGTTTGGGAGGGAAACTCCCTTCTTTTGCCAGGCCTCCGCAGCATGCCTTGAGCTGCCTGTGAGGCCTGGCAGAGCGCTGATGCAGAGAGATGTTGTGGCTGAACGTGACTCTCCAATGGAAGCTGTTGAAACAGAAGATGAAGTTTTGGAGAGGAGCTTCCTGGAGACAGCATTGATTCTTGGTGAAATGAAGAAGCAACCCTTGAAGGCTGGAATAAAACATAAGACAAGGTGTGGTGACTTGAACTGAGAATGGGGAAAAAAGCAAACCCCATGTAGGTTGGGCTACTTCAAATTAAACGTATGGTGTAATAAACCAGTACCATCAGCCTCATAGATGGGCACTGTGAAGGCTGTAATATTAGCAACTATGGCCTGAAAGAAGGACATTAGCTTCAGCAGGAAACTGGTGTTTCAGATTTATGCTGGTTGTTTGCTAGAGATGCAGTTCTTCTAGCAGCACCTCGTTTGCCCAGCTGGTCTGTGACAGCTGTAGCACGTAATAACTGATTGGCAGTGAAACTGGGGCTTAGCACCAGGCAGTTCCGCGGGAGAGGAATTGCAGTCATCCAGTGCCCTTGGCTTAGCACTGAACATGGCCCTTCAGTCTGGGAATGCTGCCTTTTGTCTTCTGGTTTATCTTGTGTTTGAATGAAATTCCTCCTTTGTATACAGGGTGTGATCTCCTTGCTTGATGGAGAGTAGTCTGGTATTTTTTTTAAATCTTCATCACCTCATTTGCAGGCTGTGGTAAGGAGCATGTTCTTCCAGAAAAATATTCATCTTCTGGTTTATTACATGAACTCCAGCAACCAGATCCTCATTACCTTGTCTTGCTTAGTGCATTGGTCTGGATTGAATCTTGGTGATATTACTAAATTTATGGGAAGGAGGTGTGTTACCAGTTCTGGGTAACAGAGTCTGCAGCTGGTCCCAAGGGAGTAGTGATGACGTTTGCTTTTTGTGTTGCTTTGGCTTCTCTGAGTCCCATTGTGTCATTTGAAAGCTCGAGACCATAGCCAAAGGGCAGGGGTTTTGGGGGTTGTTGTTTAGATGCCTCTGGAAAGCTCAGCCCTTCAGTGCTAGCTGCCATTTTCAGTTGAACTGCAGCATTCATAAAGGAAAACACTAAAAAGGCACAACAGAAGGTCAGATGCTGGCCTTCACTGTACACAGTGGAGAGCTTCGGCAGCCATCCAGGAACAAGCTGTTTGCTTGTGGAGAAGCAGCACCTCTCCTGGAGGCTCTGGTTTACCTGTTGCCGGTGTTTGGGGGTTTTGCTGGATTTAGAACTTGGGATTCACAGTAGTTCGTTTTGTTCTTTAATTTTCAGATCGGCCGCTTGGTCATCGGGCAGAATGGCATTCTCTCCACCCCAGCAGTGTCCTGCATCATCAGGAAAATCAAAGCCATCGGTGGCATCATTCTGACAGCCAGCCACAACCCCGGTGGGCCCAATGGGGATTTTGGCATTAAATTCAACACTGCCAATGGAGGTAAGATCGCGTGGTTCATTTTGCTTTGCTTTGTTTCTGTTTGGCTGTTTCTTGTGTTGACCCTGAGAAACCCAATTTAACTGTCTTAATATCACAGAGGCTCGGTGCCCTGAGCAGTGGGTTTCACTAAACAGAGAAGGTGATTGGTCTGTTCCCCTCATACGAGGTCTGACACAAAATAAACAAGACTAACTATAGTTTGGTAACCAAGAGATAGTTACAGAACATATTCTAACCTGTCACAGTGAGACAAGGCTCAACTCAATCACTTCAATCAATACAAGTGGACATGTGTTCAGACAGAGATGTTTTCTTACCCTCTGTTGGAAAATGTTGATGTGCAAGAGCGAGCAGTGAGTTAACATCAAGACAAGGCCTCAGCCCATAGTGCTTTGTCTGTGAAGCAGTTTTTAGCTCACAACAACAACATTGCTGTGCTTGAGCAGCCACCCTGTTGGCCAGACCTGGCTGCCTCTTCACAAAGACCCAGTTGGCGCTCCAAGAAACCCATTTTTTGTTGGTAGAACTTGAGAAAGCAAAACCGACAGAGATACTGAACAGCCTTTCGGGAAATGATCTATGGAATTGCTTTGCACATTGGCAGCATCGGATGCAGCTGTGTGTCAGCTCAGAAGGGAACTATTTGAAGGTGGTCATAGTTGATTTTCTTAATTTGTTAAATAAAAAAAGTTACAGGCACAATCTTGGGGTTTTTTTTGTCAGACCTCATACCCTCATATATCTTTCCAAGGGAGGTATTCGCAGTCCCAGATCTTTTGCTGTGCTTCTGAAGTGCACTTATCTTGCAGTCTGATTCTTTAACGTCTTCCCCCTTGACCATTTTATCTTGCAGGTCCTGCTCCTGAAGGCATTACAGACAAAATTTTCCAAATCAGCAAGAAAATTGAAGAGTATGCAATCTGCCCAGATCTCCAAGTGGACCTGAGCACCATTGGGAAACAGCAGTTTGATTTGGAGAACAAATTTAAACCATTTACAGGTAAATGACTGTTCTTCCTCTTGGAAAGTTTCCTTTCAGGTGGAGTTAGTGTGGACCTGCCATGAATGGGCTAGGACGTTTGGTGTTTCTGAAGGACGGACATGGTCATTCTGACCTCTCAGAATCACAGAATTGTTTAGGTTGGAAAAGACCCTTAAGGTCACCAAGTCCAGCCATAAACCTAACACTGCCAAGTCCACCACTAAACCATGTCCCTAAGCGTCACATCTACTCATTTTTTAAATACCTTGAGGGATGGTGACACCACCACTTCCCTGGGCAGGCTCTTCCAGTGCTAGGCAACACTTTCAGTGAAGTAATAATTCCTGATATTCAATCTAAACCTCCCCTGGTGTGTCTTGAGACGATTTCCTCTCATTCTGTCACTTGTTACTTGAGAGCAAGACTGCAGCCTCCTTTCAGGTAGTTGTAGAGAGTGATAAGGTCTCCCCTCAGCCTCCTTTTCTCCAGACTAAACAAACCCAGTTCCCTCAGCCACTGCTCATAACACTTGTGCTCCAGATCCTTCACCAACTTCACTGCTCTTCTCTGGACACGCTCCACCAGCCATATGTCTTTGTAGCGAGGGCCCACACTGAGCACAGGATTTGAGATGCTCCTTCTCATCTGTTGGATAAGCCAAACAAGGACATTGCTTCTGGTCACTGGCTTTTTTTTTTGGGCCTGCATCCTACCTTGTGTAGACACTTAGTTATACCATTGTTCCTGTCCTACAAAAGATCATTCAGTAGGTAAATCTCATTCATCAAACTTCACTAAAATCAGAGATCATTTTGTCTGTAAGGCTACTGTTAACATATACTTGTGAAACAGGCTACTCTGCAGTTGAAGTGTGCTTTCCTGATTAAAAATTATAGTGCTAGTGTTTAATCTTTGTAACTGATTTTTTTTCTGTGGTTTCACATATAAAAGCTCTCTGTGAGTGGGAAAGCCATTACACTTCACATGTGACTTCTGTAAATTAGCAGTGAAATATGAAAACACTTACTGCAGGTGGTTTTTACCATCTCCTGGTGACCTGTGCTTGTAATTAGAAAAAAAACCTAACTCAAAAAGATTATAAAAGTTGGATTTTCTCTTAGTCTCTATTTATGTATAGTGGGATCTTTACATTAATGGAGTGGCTCTGTCTTTGTACAGCCTCTTAGTTATAAAGGCACAAGTTTTTGAAACTGTGAGGTGCACAGTTCCTGTTGACTTTGGTGGAAATTGGAGTTCTGTTTTTATATATTTCCATTTTCCTTTAATCCCACTCTCCAGGTAGCGGGGTGGGACTGAGTCCTCTCAGAAGTAGTCCAGGGAGCCATAGCTGGGAACAATATTTGTCTTAAGGATTTTGTTGGTCCATTTGGTCTGTAACCCAATTAGCAGTGACAGCCTGTAGTTAAATTCTTAATATAGGACCATTACTATTGTCTTTCTGAAATGATTCTATGGGATGTTTAAAGGTTTTATGCTGAGCGCTGACCCTTTGCACTTAGGGCTGTCAACACGCTGTGACATGTAGCAAAATAACTTTCATGCAAAAATTTCAGACTCTGAGAGGTGGTCTCTGTTTACCTTTTTTACCAGTGGAAATTGTGGACTCAGTAGAAGCTTACGCGAATATGCTGAGGAACATCTTTGACTTCAGTGCGTTAAAGGAACTGCTTTCGGGGAAAAACCACCTCAAGATCCGTATAGATGCTATGCATGGAGGTATGGGTGGACTTGGGTTTGTGGGATTGCGGGTCACCGAGCATCCCTGGGGCTTGGCCACCTACTTCAGAGAGAAAACATTTTTCTGGTATTTATACCCATCATTTGTAAATGTGTTTCTTATTTCACAACAGGTTGCATTTTTCTTTTTGTGGGCAAACTTTTTATGGCTTTCCTTTTTTTCTTTTGTCATGTATTTGGAAACGTTTGGGGTTTGGAGGGGATGCTGTGTGTCTCACACATATCAGTTCACACCTGCGAGGGAGAAGAGGTTAGCACTGATGCTGTGATCGAGGTGCCCTGGCAGACTTTACATTGGTTGAGGTGTCATGGAGGTCACATTAAGCAAAAGTCTGCCCATGGATATTTGAGTACAAATATTGGACGAGACTGTTTTATGTAATTTAACAAGTATGCCGAGCTTGTGAATCTCTTTCTGCTGACATTTTCAGGAGCACCCTAGCTTTCTTAGCATTGTGTTTCTGGTCTCCAGGCTGTTCCCATTCCTATGCTCACTTATCTTTTTATTGTTTTTATCATTAGTGTTTGAGAGCAGTAAATCCTGTTGTACTGCTGGGTGTCTGTCAATCACACATGCATTCTCTTCTGTTATATGGGGCTGTTGTCCTAATACCTCAGTGCACGTTGGGCATAAGCACAGTGGGGTCCTGGCTCATGTGCTGGGCCTCTGGCATGGGCTTATCCTCACTTCTAAACCTATGAGTGATTCCACTTATGTAGTGGGACAGCCCGTCACCTGAAAAGCTTGCTTTGGCAAGAGCTGTATATCTGGATGGATCATGCTTAACCACATCTGTGTGCTGCCTTTGGTGCGAGTGCTTGTGCTTTAGTGCTCTAAAGCACATAAACTGACCCAAAGTGAGCAGAGTGGAGGTCCGTGGTTACATGTCTGGTGCAGGGCTGCCTGAGAGCAGAGCCTGACTTATTTCATCTCTCTGTTTTGCCATAATAGTTGTGGGCCCCTATGTAAAAAAGATCCTGTGTGAGGAGCTCGGAGCCCCAGCAAATTCAGCCGTGAACTGCACCCCACTAGAGGACTTCGGTGGCCACCATCCTGACCCCAACTTAACCTATGCTGCTGATCTGGTCCAGACCATGAAGACAGGAGAGTATGACTTTGGAGCTGCCTTTGACGGAGACGGGGTAAATGGGCTGTTCCGTATTCACCTTTTTACCCTTTAATCAGCTGTGGGGGACTGATTGCTCAGTTGTTTTTAACTAGAGAAGGATGGAGGTGAAGACCTTTTTTCCCTCCCTCTCTTCCTTCTGTAATTGTGAATGGAAGAGAACCACTTGTTGCAGTTTACCACCATGGCAATAGTTGGTTACTGTGTTAGTAATGAAGTCCAAGCTATGTTTAGATGGCTCTAAAGGTTTTTGAAAATCAGCAGGAAGGTGAGATACTGTACAGGTGTTGCTATTTAACTTTTTCAGAACTCTGTTTATTTCAGTGCAGTCAAAAATCTGTCCAAGCTGTTGGGTTTATAGGCTGTGCCTGCCAAGTAGAACAGCTTCTACCATTGCGACCTTTGTGCGCTAAGCCGGGATGAGAGCTGTTTCTCTCTTGTCTTCACCAGGATCGCAACATGATTCTTGGGAAACACGGCTTCTTTGTGAACCCCTCTGACTCTGTCGCTGTCATCGCTGCCAATATTTTCAGTATCCCTTATTTCCAGCAGACTGGAGTTCGTGGCTTTGCCCGGAGCATGCCCACCAGTGGGGCTCTTGACAGGTAGCATCTACCCCTGTGCACAGTGGGAGAGAGGAATTCTACCAGAGAGAGGGACTGTCCCTTTTCTGTGGCTTGGCGTGTCTGTAGTGGGGAGTGAGTGCATGGTCTGGCTGAAGGGTGAAGCAGTGCCAGGGCTGCTGTGGGCTGGCTGCCAGGGCAGGCAGTGAAGTTTAACGAATTAAATCCTATTTGGGTACATCGCAGAGCTGGGCTCTGCTCTTGGCTCTTTCTCTTCTCTACAGATAAGCCCAAACAAACGATCCTCCCCACCCTTTTTAAAAATTATTTGATAGTCATACTTCCTTTGTTAAATGCTTTGAGATCCACAAATCGCTTTAGGAGAGCTATGTGCTTATGTCTGTTCTTCAGTTGCACATCCCGCCCCGGGACAGAACAGAGGATTGCTGTACAGTTGTAAAATGCCAAAGCAGAGATATGACCTGCCTTCAGTGTTACCCCAAAGGACATGTGTGGCAGCAACAGACACTCCTACTGCAGTATTTCACATGGGAGCACTAAGAATCCAGCTGTGATGTAACGTAGCCTTCTTACCTTTAAAGGGTGGCCCATGCTACAAAGATTGCTTTGTATGAAACTCCAACTGGCTGGAAGTTCTTTGGAAACTTGATGGATGCAAACAAGCTGTCTCTGTGTGGAGAGGAAAGTTTTGGTACTGGTAAGTCAGCATTCCTGATTTCACCAATGATGGTGTTATTCCTCCTCTTAGGTCTTTATTGTGCTGGTAGCTTGGGGTTTATTTTCATGTGTAGCTGTAATGCTTTTAAAATCATAAACCGAAAAAAACCTTGCAAGAATCACTGCTGGAAATGCACACAATGCTAAATCTTTTGTTGGGTAAAAGATAGTTCTCCTTTCAGTTATTTTGGAAGGAATACGTAGATATGCAGGAAGTTTAAGGGCCTCTTTACTAGCCCGGTCATTGAGTCTATGGGGATTAAGTGCAGTGTTAAATGTATTTTTCAACTCTTGGTGGCCAGGCAAACCTTCTAAATGTTTTCATTTCTGGAAAGAAATATGGTTTGGAGCATGCAGTTTTATTAGGGAAGGTTTCAGGTCACTATTAAATCTCTGAGCTTAATAGGGCCCTCATTTTCTTGTTCTAAAAACAAGGTATGATTTATAAAGTTTAAATTAACGCTTGCCTTTGAACAGTCTAAGCAAGTTATTAGGTTACTGAGAAACAAAGTGAACATCATAGGGAATTTACTAGGGGTGTGCACGCGACACACAACTATTATTTGTGCAGGGAAGTTAAAGTGAGCAGATTTTGCTCCACACTGGAGTGGTGTGCCCAAAACATGCAGTGTTCCCGGGAGGCCTTGGCAGTTTCTGAGTTTTCCCATAGCATCTACCATGTGGTTTTAACATCCTGACTGTGCAAATGAGACCCTCCCTGCATGCAGGAGGTCAGCACTTAATTCATGCGCAAAGACTGAGTTTTATCTGGTAGAATTCTACCCAGGCTCTTCTTTTTCCCTTTCACTAAAGACTTCTGAAGAGCTGGGGCAAGGCATGGGTCTTGATGGAATTTAGGTTGGATGATTTCAGGCTCAGACCTGGTGTGTTTTCGTTCCACCACCCCATATTTAAGTAAAATATTTTAGCCTGTGCATGGGTGTCTCGCAGAGACATTTAAGGGATGGCCTTAAATACCCAGATGCCTGAAATTAAGTGGAACTGGGGTGCGCAGCCTGACTTGAAAGGATTACCCTGGCTTTTCTGTCGCTGGGGAAGTTACATCAGAGACTCTGGTTGAAAGCAGCTTGCTGTGGGGCTGAAGCAGTCTTCAATCCTGATACACAGGATTTGGCCTCTGGTTGCAAGGAAAAGGAAATTTCAGAAAATGTAGTATCTCTGTAAAGAAATCTTGAATAAATCACGAGTAAAGAAAGATTTTGGATTTTTGCCCTGAATGATTTCAGCATGCTTTAAGTTTATGATCTGGAGTTTGGCTAATGAGAGGGCACTGGCATTTCAGTAAATAAATAATAACAAAAAGCAGCAAGTGATTCATGGAGCTGCTGATAGGAGATGGTCTCTAATGAGCAACTCTCTGAAATTGTTTCCATCTTTTATTGTATGAACAATGAGCTCATAGTTTCTCTCCATCCCCCAATAGGTAAGAGACTCAACATTACAAAAGAAAAGCTACTGATTCCATTTGCAGCAGAGGCTGAGGAAGAGGTTTAAGATTTTGGCCATGCAGCATCATGTCTGAGTGGCCAGGGACTGAAGCAATTGCAGGGGGACAGATAAAGAAAGGGCCCAGGAGTGTTGGGCATCCACCACAATGCAAAGTGGGTTTTTACATCTGGCAAATGGACTTTAAGGAATGAGAAGGGACGAGGAGGGTTGTTTGACAGTAAGTTAATTGAGTTGTTTAGAGCGGGGGAGAATGCGAGTGCTGAAGGGGAGAGAGATGAAGGAACAGCCAAATAGACTCAGTAAAAATTGAAACAAACTGTGACCTGGTGGGACTAGAGTCCAGGAGCAATTAGAGTAATGTGACATGACAGAATTCCTGCTTGCTTTCTTGGGTATTTTATTCCAGCAATAAGTTGATACATCACATGGGACTTCTGTTTATTTAGCATTCCTCTCCATAACCTCTGTACAGCTCTCTCCGCTGTAAAGGGCCGTGAGGATAATTTATCGCTGCATCCACAACAGTGGGGTTTGTGTAAAGGCACCACATAACATGTGCTCTGGCCCCCAGTCATTCTCCCGAGACAATTGCCCACTCTGGCAATTCTTGAGGGTAAAATGCTGGCTCTGGAGTGCTCTCTGCATTAGCAGGCATACCCTGGCTCCTTGGGATTTCATTAGTACCTGCTTGGAGGTTTTCGAGAGCTCAAAGAATAAAATTCAGAAGTTGTGCATCTGCGGCACAGCATTGAACTCACAAGCCAGAAGCATGGAGCCTGAGTTGGGTGTATTCTGGGCTGCCATTTGATCCCTTGTTTAATTTAGGCTGTCGTGAGTTGCAACACCCTCTCGGGTTTCCCAAGTGCCTGGGTGCTGTGCAGTCCCTGCTATGCCACTGCCTACCCCTGTCCAGTGCACTCCCAGGGCGAGGCTGGGCTGGCCTCTGACAGCTTCCTACTCTCCGTGCGAAACTTGCTTTGGAGGAGGACTCTTCCAGCCAAAACAGGGTCTTTCACAGTCTTCCAGTGCCTGGTGTGTGGGAGCGAGGGCAGGCATGAGGCGCTGTTCTGGTTTCCGCCTGTGAATGAACTCCCTGCGTGCAGAGCTGTTTGCCAGCCAACACGCTGCTCCTCTCTTCGTTGCAGCATAACTTTGGAGTTGTTAGGGTTTGGCTTCCTTAGTGAGGACTGACATTTTTCTTGGTGCTCAGCCAGAATGTGTGCTGATCGGAGTATGCTGACTTGGCAGGCGGTACCTAACAGCTGCTTGAAGAGGTTGATGTTTGTCCTTCCTGAACTGTTCCTTTGCATTTGCCTTTTTCTTTTTTTTGATGACCTTTTTACTATGCATTCCCCCGTACTTCCTTGGGAACAGAATTAAGGATCTGTGAACAATGAGGGTGTGTGTGTGTGGGTGGGTGGGTGTGTGGGTGTGGGTGTGGGTGTGTGTGTGGGTGTTAAAAGGGGCCAAATGGTTTATTTGGGCAATAGCTACAAGCAGATGATATCTTGAACCATTTTAACAAAACAGCAGGGATCAAGCTTATGAAATGCCTTCCATTTGTGAGTTTGTACGGCTGCCAGTTGGATGGAGGAGGGAAGACAAGGTAGGGCCATAGCACAGACTCTCGCATGAAAGGAGGAGGGAAATGAGAAGCTGGTGGATGAGCCGGCAATGTGGGCTTGCAGCCCAGAAAGCCAACCGTATTCTGGGCTGCATCAAAAGAAATGTGACCAGCAGGGGTAGAGAGGGAATTCTCCCTCTCTCCTCCACTCTGGTGAGACCTCACCTGGAGCACTGCCTTTAGTTCTGGAGTCTGCAGCACAGGAAGGACATGGATCTGTTAGAGCAAGTCCGGAGGAGGCCACAAAGATGAGACAGTTGGGCTTGTATAGCCTGGAGAAGGCTCCAGGGAGACCTTATAGCAGCCTTCCAGTACTTAAAGGGGGCCTACAAAAAGCTGGGGAGAGGGGCTTTTGATCAGGGAATGCAGTGACAGGGCAAAGGCTAACAATTTTAAGCTGAAAGAGAGGAGATTTAGATTAGACATTAGGAAGAAATTTGTTACTGTGAGGGTGGTGAGGCACTGGAACAGGTTGTCTGGAGAAGTCATGGATGCCCCATCTCTGGAGGTATTCAAGGCCAGGCTGGATGAGGCTTTGAGCAACCTGATCCAGTGGAAGGTGTCCCTGCCCATGGCAGGGGGGTGGAACTGGATGATCTTGGAATGTCCCTTCCAACCCAAACTGTTTTGTGATTCTATGAAATGTGTTTCCTCTGTGGCTCACTGCAGGCTCCGATCACATCCGTGAGAAGGATGGACTGTGGGCTGTCCTAGCTTGGCTGTCCATCCTGGCCACCCGCAAGCAGAGTGTAGAAGACATCATGAAGGATCACTGGCAGAAATATGGCAGGAACTTCTTCACCAGGTGGGGAAAGTGCTTCTGATACATCACACTTACGTCTGTCCTGTGTTTGACTCTCCAAGCACTACTGGCACCAACATGTGGTGCCACAGTGCTGATCCTGTCTAATTATCCTTGCTGTTGCCATGATGTCACAGTAGTTTAATCCTCCCCAAGCAGTATGCAACATATCTGGGTTGAATAAAAAGAGGGTGTGTGTGTGGTATTCACCTTAACTTTTCATGATGTCCAGTTAAGGATTTGTTATTCTAAACATAAATCTAGTAAGCCTCAAAGTCTGCAAAGGCTGTACATTTTACACATGCAAGGTATCTTTTTTTTTTCTTTTAATGGAATTTTTTTCATGCCAGAGTCTCTCTTGCCATTGGAACACTATGTTTCTTGAGACCACGGGTCACAAGTTAACTTCTGGTATCTTCAGTGATGGCAATGTTTTACTGAATGGCTGCCCAACTCCTAGGCTGTTATTTACCTGGTTGAGTTTCTCTCCAGTCCCGAAATGGTCTAATTTTAATGGCAGTAGACATGGAAGATGAAAAGGGAAGGAGTGAGAACCAACCTGCACAGAAGCACAGGTGGGAGCACTCTCAGGAGTGAAAGAGTTAGGCAAAAATCTTTAAACTTGAAAGACATACATGAAAATTCTGTCTCAAATTGCCAAATGGAAGACTTTGTTTCCTCCCGCTACCTCCCACAACAGAACCAGCACACATCTGAGGTGCCAAAGTCTAGAATGAAAAGACAGTCTTTTTGCACCAGACGCATGTCTGCGTAGCGAGCTAAGTGCAATGGTGGGCAGGCTAAGCAAGCCTCTGCCTGCTTCATCTGGACAGCCGGGCAAATAAAAGCATCACAAATCACCGTGGCAATCAGAGTACAAGGTCGGTGGATCCCTGATGTGTGCTTCAGCTGCTCTCTGTTGCCTCTCTTACCCACATGAATGAGATCAAAGCAGGCACTGGTATGTTATCATGTGCTGCAATCACATCTGCCTTTGGCTGTGGGGACTCAAACCAGGATGTTCAGGCAGAATCGTTAGCGTGAGGAACCTGTTGAGATCCTATCGGCAGAATTAGAATAAATTCTTTGGAGTCAGTGTTATTGGGAGTCCAGCCCTCTGTCTTCGATATGCCTACTGCAAGACAGCGCAATTTGCGCTTTCATCTCTCCTGATGCCAAATATCTGGGATATGTTGCAGTGCATCCCACGGACTTGTACTGGATCTTAGCTATGTTGCTGCACACAGAGCCTCCTCTCTTTTCTTCCTATCCTCCCCTCCAGTAAGGGAGTAGAGAACATCTCTGGGGCAGACCACAGTGTTTAAGCAAGGGCATCATAAAACATTGCTGCTCATTACAGCCTCCCCTTCCTAATCTTTGATTTGTGGTGACTGCTTGTAGATACGACTATGAAGAGGTGGATGCAAACGCAGCTAACAAAATGATGAAGGATTTGGAGACTGTGATGTTTGACCGGTCCTTTGTGGGGAAGCAGTTGTCATGTGGTGACAAAGTTTACACGGTTGAGAAAGCTGATAATTTTGAGTACAATGATCCCGTGGATGGAAGTGTCTCCAGAAACCAGGTGGGTCCAGCGTTGTATGGGCTGAAAGTGACCTTAGAGAGGTGTTTCACTGTGTGTTCTGGGCTTAATCTTTGTTGCATTTGCACCTGCTTTAAAATCAAATGTTGCATTTGTCTCTTGGAAAATTTTCTCTGCCCTGTGTTTGCTGATTGGATCCTGCCCTGTGTGAGGGAGATTGCTGCCTTGGAGAGGGAATGGTCTGGAGGCTGATCCAGCCCCAGCAAGGCCCAGAGTGGGAGCAGAGCTTCCTAACAGCCACCCTAGAGGGGAAGCAGTGATGAAGTCGAGTTGAGGGGGATCCAGTGATGGGTCAGCAACTGAGAAACATGTTGTGCTGAATGAAGCGTTGAAACCTCACTGGGGAATGAGACACAAACTCTCCTCTTCAAGTATCATCACGTCTCTAGCCCTAGACCCCCAGACTGCTGCATGCAAATCCTCCCTAGATGCATTTTTCCCTGAGCTGATGGCACTCTACATGTGCTTGTCCCTAAGAGGGCAGGCAGCAGCACAGAGTGGCTGTAGCGGGAAATTGAGTTCCAGGCTCCATAAGTCATGAGGATATTAAAAGCATGTGGGATGAGTACCCTGGCACTAGAGATTATGGAAATAAAAATGTCCTGTAGATAGATTGATTTGACAGCATGAAGTGGAAGCCTAGTAAAGTGGGAAGAAATAACGGAGAAATTCTTAGGAATGACTGCCTTGCCTGTGGGATGACAAGAGCACTTTCTTTAGGTCCTGTTTTCATGGAAAAGCAGCGGGTTGGTAATGCTGTGTCTGACAGAATCAGTCCCTGGCTCTTGTTTCCAGCAAGCACCAGGGCAAGGGAACTTACAGCAGCAACACACTTCGTGTTCTGGAGCTCTAGCAAGTTCTCCAGAGTGGATTAGGAGAGCCATTAGCTCCTCCAGCAGTGGGAAGAGGATAATCAAGCAGCCTTCTGTATCTCCCTAAAGAGGAAGACTCTGGGGATTGTGCAGGTCAGGCATAGCCACGCTAGGTCTCATGGAAAATACCTTGAGGACCCAAGGGGTGCGTAGCTGAGAGGCTTTTCCCTCCTTCTCTCTTACCAGGGCTTGCGGCTCATCTTCTCCGATGGCTCCCGCATCATCTTCAGACTGAGCGGTACTGGCAGTGCTGGAGCAACCGTGCGGCTGTACATCGACAGCTATGAGAAGGATGCTCAGAAGATACATGAAGACCCACAGGTAGGCATTACATCTCAGCCATGGCACCGCTGGCTCCCTGCCTTCCCAAAAAGCTTAAATCTTTGCTTAGCACTGCTTTGCTCAGAGCTACACGGGTGTAGGTAATTTGGTAGCAAGGGCTGTGGTATCTTTAATCTGAGTATAAATACATGTATTAGAAAAAAAGCTCTGTGTGGAACAAGTCTTACTTATTCAGAATCCCTCACAGCTGCTTCTGCAATCGCACATTAGTTTTCCTGTTTGTTTGTATTACACCTGTGGCTGGTTGCAGGTGTGGGGAGGACACTGTTTCAGTCCTGAACTGACCTTCTAGTTGAAATGTTGCATCACTAGGGATAAAATGAGCTCATTCCTAAACTGAATTTAAGAAATACTTGTTTAAAACAAAGAAATGAGAGTGAAAGGATGCAGTTGTGTATAAGATGACACTGACCTGTTCTGAACTAAGTTTATTACATGTTCTTTACAGCTTATTTGAAAATGCTGCTGACCTCTTCTGTAGGCACAGGAGAAAAATCCTCGTTTTATATTTCCCAGCAAACAGTCTTTGAGCTCTTTTTGCATTACTTACTGTGCCATTATTGACAAAAAGAATTAGGAAACCACCACATTCTGAGAGGCATGAGCTAGACTTATGATTTAACTGGCTTGTGCTGAGGGTGCAGTGCAGTTTGGAGCATGGCACAGTGGCAGCAGCAGCACCAGAGCTGTGCTTGGGTTTTCTTTCCAAACCTACCTGTGCTTGTAACACTGCATCCCTCTGTGTGCAGTTCCTCTTGCTGGTCCCTCAATCAGTCCCTTGATCAGCAGGCCAAGCTTTGGGTGTCCTGGGCTGACACCGCAAGGGAAGGGTGGATATGACGTGTGTAGGCTGCGCGTGCCGCTCTGCTCAGCAGTTCTGAGCCATCTCTTTCCTTTCTGCAGGTCATGTTGGCACCTCTCATTTCTATTGCACTGAAACTTTCACAGCTCCATGAAAGAACCGGCCGCACCGGTCCGACCGTCATAACATAAAGGCTTGGTAAGACACCATGCCAGAGAGCAGACCGAGTGAAGGAAGTCAGCCTGTCTCCCCTTCTATTCTCAAATCTGTTGCTAAAAGAGGAATATTAATTTTATCTCTGTATTTAAGAACACTATTGAACTGCTAAGGAAGACAATAAACCCCAGCCCCTGCCACCACTTTGTGTGCACGTTGCTGTGCTAGTTTTCTGCGTCACACAGCACTGCTGGCAATTTGTGTATGGTGCTCATTAGCACAGCCTTCTGGGTTAGTCTGTGCACTGGGTTTTTTTGCTTAAACAAAAAGCTCTAGAAATAACAGAGAGACAAAGTTCTTCAGTAATACAGAGGGTTTTCTTCTATCTTGGAAACTTTCCTGGAAAAGAAGTATAAATGCTTTATCCTTGTTACTACATAGTCTTTTAAATGTGATGTCTCTGAATAAGCAATGGCAGTTTATTAAAGCTTAGTATTTTTTGCTGAGGTGGATTATTCCCTTTCAAAAACAAATTATGGAAATTGATCTCCATTTGCCTTCTATATAAGAAAAAACCTGCAACAAACCCCCTGCACAGAAATGAGCCGTAATAAGCATTGCAGGATATTAAAGTGATATGGGCTACAGTTACTGTTCAGTGCTCTTTTATTTTCTTACATCATGATAAGTTCTCTTCTGAAGAATAAAGCTTGCTTTGATGAGCTCTTGTTCAGTGAATGTGGATAGTAAGATCCTTGGAATAATCAGATTTGCAGGCATTAATGTGCAGTATCTTATCCAAGGGCACAGAGAGGGTCACTTTGGAAACTGTTGTAGCTTGTTCCATGTTAACGCCCTGCAGCTGCACCTTCTGCCCCTTTCCTGGAAGCCTTTGCCCTGGAGCTGAGCTGTTTTCCTGCTCCCAGCCTGACAGGCTGATTTTGCCCTGGAGAGAACCCCTAATCCATGGAGGATATTGCCCTCCAGCAACATTGGGGACAATGGAAAATAACCCCAGGTAAATCCACAAGACCCTGTTGGCTTATTCCCTCCATGTGAAGGCTGTTAGGCTTCAACTATGTCTATAAAAATAGATTGTGTTAGTGGGAATGAGTTTAGGTGACTTTCCCTCTGTGATTGCCTTTGTCACCCAAATCCCTGGAACATCCACGCCCCGTCTTGCCCTCTGCCCTGGCTGCACTTGGCAGTGCAGAGCCTGGCCATGCAGCTGAAATTCAGGCTGGGTCCCTGGGCAGGCCTGAGGGAACAGCTCTGTTTTCAGGGATTGTGAAGCATCCCACCATCACCCTCACCAGGATGCTGCCAGCACCACTTCTGAGGTAGATGTGGTTGTGCTGACAGAACACTCTATCTCATCTTCCTCACAGAGGTGAGGTGTCTCTTCTGTCAGAAGAACTTCTCCGCTCATTCTGTGCCAACAGCTTTGCTGGTAGAGCTGCTTTGGTGTGGGGCATATTAAAAACCCCAAAAATTTCACAGCCTGTTGATGCTTCTTATTTGCCCTGGTGCTGAATGTCATTGGATCAGGGGTGCAGATCTCCTGTCCCCACTCGCTCCTACAGCCTGGCTCCGCTGGTCAGCCATGCCCATGCCTGTGGATTTTGCTTTGTCTGTGGAGGTGTCTGGCAAAATGGTCCTGAGGGAAAAGCACAGCTGTGCAATTTGCACTGCAGCCCTCTCCACCCTGTCCTCTGGTTTTGGACCAGCCACGGTCTGTGTTGGATGGATTCAGGTCAGCAAACAGGAGATTATTTGAATAAACTCTGTGTCACCTGTCTGAGTGCTCAGGGTCTGGCCACAACCCCAGCAAAAAGCATTCCTCTTTACAGTGAAAAATAGCAGTGGTGGTATATGGTTTTGCCCCAATCCAAGCAAAAAGGGAAAACCAAACCCTAACACCCATCATGTGTGGAGATGGACCAGGGTTTCCATTCTAGTACATGGTGGGCAGGTTGTTCACAAAAAACAGATCGTGAAGGTTGGCCTCCAAGTCCATGCGTTAAAAGTGATGAGTGGTCAATGGCTGTCACTGAAACTGCTGTGCACTGTGCAGCAGTGGCTGGGCTCCTGTGGCAGTCACTCCTGCACCTCTTCCCCCTGCAGCTACTGTGAAGCCACAGATTCCTCCTATTCCCAATCAGCCAAGCGAAAGGAAGGCCTCCCAGGAGGCAGTACAAGTGCAGAGAGCGGCAGGCGGGGGCGGCTCACAGGGAGCGCAAAGCTTTACCCAGAGCAAGCTGTGCTGCGTCACTTAATAAAATACAACTAAAGAAATCCAAGAACCCAGCAAACACTGTGGTGTCAGCATTGAGGGGAGAAAGGGGAAGAAAAAACATAAATTAAATCTGAGCTGTGTGTCAAACCCAAGAAAGGGCGGTTAAATACAGTCCAGCCCATATTCATGACTTACATGACCATGTAGGCAAAAGGTGTATCAAAGTGAAATTGCATAATCCAGGCACATCCCTGATGTGAGCTGGGAGCTATGTTCAGCTTTCATCTCCTCTGACAAAAAAGGTACATGGCTGAATTTGGAGGCTGGCAATGAAACATGGATCCTCTCACTTATCAGTTGTTGCTTCCAGCCTTTCTCTGGATGGGATCAACTGCACATCCCCTTGTGCACTGTCCCATAGAGCACTTCAGCCCCACTCCTGCCACAATGGTGCTTGTAGCAGGGACGCCTCAGGGACAGAGGACCAAACCCCATTGCGTTTCACCACTGTTGCTGAATCACTGCTCCATCCCTTTTCCCTGGCTCAGCTTGTAAGGACTCATCTGCTTGTTTTTCTACTCAAGCGAATCACTGCTGTGAAACACTGATTTTTTTGCAACATTTTTACTGGCAAACATTGATTTTGGTTTTATAATAGAAGCCCTTGCTCCCTGAGAGCACTTAGTAGTGGGCTATGATAAAAACACCTTCTCTTTGTGCTGCTCTGCAGCACGGAGGCAGCTCACTCTTCCCTTTTTAATCTGCAGAGGAGGCTTGTAATTGTTTTAGCGGAGAAAATGTTTGAAGTATTGGGGCTCTGATGAAGCACTCTGTTTCCATACTGCATGTCAGGCATTGTTAGCATGGATGCTCCTGTGTCTCTGCCAAACTAGTCAGTCTGGAAGTATGACCTGTGCGGCCAGGAAAGGGCAGATGCAGTCAGCAAGGAAGCTTCCAAATTAATCTGGGGAATCTCCTTTCTTCTAAGCACTTGAAAGACCGAGCCTAAAACTACTTGACAGCTTCTTCTGTAGGGACAGGTATGGCATGGAACCATTTGATCTCTCTGTCAGCTAATAACAAACTCGAAAACAATGTAAATTGGTGATCTATGCTTCAAGAGACAAAAGAATTTACATTTGCGCCATAGAGCTTCAGTCTGATTTGATGATAAAAACAAATAAGAATCGTGAGTAATACATGCTTATAAATTGTCTTAGCACCATAATAGCTGCTCAGTAAAATGATCTCCTCACTCTTGGTGTAAAGAGAAATACCAATAAAGGCTAAAAACCTAGGCTGGAAGTGCTGCTGCCCGCAGGCTGGCTGTGCGAAGCTGCTGTGTGCAGCAGGACCCGTAGGCTGCGTTCTGCAAAGCGCTGATCAAACAGGGTGTGTGAGAGCGTGCAGTGTCATCGCCCAGCAGCTGCCAGGGAAAACTCGTGCCCGAGTTTTCTGTGCTGTGGTCCTGTGCCTGTGAGTACACACTTCACTTGGGAGGGTGGGCTCTCAGAGGCTTTCCTCATCACCGGCTGCAAAGCACTAAACCAGAAAGCTGGGATTAGTGGGGGAAAAACAATTCGGCTGCTCTAATTTGCCTTTTAAGTTTTGCATGAACAAGTGACCCCATAGTTTATGGTTGGCCTCTTTTTAAAGCAGGTCAGTCCCGAGTTCCTTCTACTGGAACCATGGGCACTTTTCATTCAAACTCTACATATTAAAAACTACTGTCTTGCCTGTAATGGTGCTGAGTTCAACAGCAGCACGCAGCTCTCTTCTCCTGGGGCTCCCAACTTATTTCAGCATCTTCAAAACGCGATACAAAGATTCTTGCTCTCATAGCTTTATCTGCCTCAGTTCCTCCACTATTTCTTCCCACTGCCTCTACCAGCACAGCCTGAACTGTTTCCCCCATCAATACCCTTCCCCCCTGACAATTTGTACTCTGCTGATTCAGCTTGCAGGATCTGAAGCCTTGCAGGTGAGAGGGAGATGGCTACAGGCAAAAGATTGCTCTTGGGGAAGCCCAGGCAGATTTGCCCACTGGGTTGCCAAGTGGATGTTAGCGCTCAGCAGCTGCCTGAGTGCCAGCAAATGGAGGAAAAAGGGCTGGTGGTTAAGAATAACTTGTACAGCTCTGAATACAGGAGACTTCCCTTCTGTGTGCCGAGGTTCAGTTAGCCATAATTTTCTCAGGAAATTCACTTTTACCCCTGGGCTGTGTTATAGCTGATTCCTTCCAAGTCAGTGACTGTGTGCAACAGCAGAGAAACACAGTCAGCCCACACAGCACTTAACAGGCTGTCTCTTTGCCAAAGATGTGGCGATGGAGGTGTTTGCAGAGACTCACCCCCCCACAAAGATGTGCAGATGGGTGTTTGCATGAAAAATTACTCCTGCTCTTTCTTTGCTTCTCTTCAGGCTAAAGCTATCGACTCCTCTCCTGGAGGAACCCAATTAGATCCAGATGTCTCCCCAGTCGTATGCATTTTAATCTTTACCCTGAGTTTACGTAATGCAATATCTGATTTCTGCATGCAGTTTCCACTGCACAAAAAAAGGAAATATATCACAAGTGCTCACTGACAAAAGCAAGCACAGCCGTACACAGAGCAGAAATCAGTCCAACCATTGAACTGCCACATGGTCATATCTGTCCCAGTCTGGTGGGTTTTGCAGAGGTGCCATTGCCAGAAGTCAAATTAACAGGCAGCAGTGGCCGGGGTGACTCCCAGCGCAGGAGGTGATGGTTTTACTAGCTGATGTCAGTAAGCACATGCACCAGAGGTTGAACTCTTGTGCTTGGCACAGAAAAGCTCTGAAATCCTGTTCTTCTGTAGGATCTGACAATGTTCTACCCCTAGAAGATGTACTGTTTCTCTCCAGATAGCAGCATCGGTAAAGGGTCTTGGGGCAGTCTCCAGTGGACCCAGAGTCTTGCTATACCTCACCTATAATCCAGGCATTCATTCACAATTCAGAATTACTACAAGTCTGAAGTCCTTAGTGAGTACACAGGCTGCCAAGCTGTTCCTAAGTACAGTCTCCTGAGCATAAGTACTGGCACAGCCTGATAAACCAAAGGTGACTGAGGCTACCTAAAACAATTCCAGAAAATGCTGCACAATGCTGGTTTTGTAGGATATTTCCATATGATAAATTCAAAGTCTAACCCCCAGATCTTCAGCATGCAGAGTCTTGGGCAAAATTTCCAGTTACCACAGAAAAAAATCAGTTCCTTCAGCTTTTCCATGACGAGCATGTTTTATTCAGCGTGTTTCAATCACAGCACTGGCAGATACACTCAGGCTTAGGCAGGGAAAGTGGCTGCAAATGAAATAACTGATTATCAAACCAAATAAAACAATTCTCATTTTTTTCCTCAATGTTTTCACATACTGTCCAGGCGTGGGGGACCAAAACACGTCCCAGTGTCTCTGTGCACTTTCTCCACTACCAGAAAAGTTTCTTCTCATCCCTTCCCCTAGTACCCCTTGCATTCCCTTGCTCTGGGAGGGTCTGGGAGGATCACAGAAATTCTGAGCTGAAACCAGTGAGGAGCAGGTCTAGGCCAGGCTGAAGAAGTATGGGTGAAAGAGCATGGCCAGGGAAGCATGGCAAGAGCAAGATTGGATCAGGAGCTAGCACTGAGGCAGAGGGAGGGGAGTGGGTGCTATATATGGAGAGTGGAAGGTATAAAAACTTCAGAACAGTAATGGATTTGGTTTTATTGTCTTTGTTTTCAGAGGTTGTGAAACAAGCCAGAATTAACAGAGATAATGGCCCTCTTCCCCATTATGAGAAATGGCTTTATATGCCGGCGCAGAATCTGCTGTTCCCAGCATACCACCTGTACTTTAATTCTGCAAATTCACATTTTCCTCTATGGCTGAACACTCAGATGAACTCACATACACCTTGATTACAGAAAACCAATTAAGTTATAATTAGTATAAGGAATCCTAGCAAGGCGCAACAGTCCAGATCTGAAATCTATCGGCGCACTCCAGGCTGTGTAAAAGCATGTGAGAGGAGCCAGAGCCACAGCCGTTAGGATGGATTTGCATGGCATCTGAAGTTGTTATTAAATATCCACGCTCCCATTTCCAGTGGCATGGGTTATAATTTGCATCATCCATCTTGGTAAACGGATCCAAGCTTATTTATGTGCACAACAACTCTCCGCAAGCAGAGGCTGGGCACTGGTAACATCTCCTGGCATCTCACCAGCTCCTGGGCAAAGCAGCAATGCTTGTGCACTTCACCAGTGAAAGTACAGCAAGGCAAAGGCTGGCAAAGAAATCCTGCCTGTGGCACATTGAATTTGCTATTATTTTGACCTTTCTATCCACTTGTTTATTTTCATTTTACAATAGCAAGGTGCTAGTCATTGAGCGCAGGGCATTCCCTGATGGCCAGGGGTTAAACCTTGCATTTCCATCAGTCCCTTCTGGCTGTCATCCATCATGAAGAATCCACTCACACATCTGGTGTAATACCCACCCCCACCCCCAATCCCTAGAAGCAGTTGGGATGAAGTGAACATTAGATGAGTTTGGCTGTATTTAATGGCTATAATTTTGCAGAACAATATTATGGCATTGCTTAGAAAGACTTTGCACCAACTTCAAATCAATTCAGCTTCCCCACTTTCTTTATAAAAGCCACTCTGGAAGGACTATTACAAACCTTTCACACTCTGTTCCCTCGAGGCGGCTGTTTGGGTGCCCCAGGTGACTTCTAGACATGCTGTGGATGCCACCCTGGTGCACAGCTCCCTGCATCAGGGAGCCCTAGGGGTCATTTCCTGCCTCTTTCAGGTCCCAGTGAACCTCCTCGCATCCATGGCAGAAGGAAAGGTAAGGAAAAAAAAGTAAGTTGTAGAGGAAATAAAGGGGCAGAGAAAGCCCTCCGTCACAGTGAGTGAGTGTGAAGCTTTGAATCATTTGACTCCATGTTTATTCACTGCTCCTGGGAGACAAGGGAAGCTGGAGGGAAGCAGAGGAATTTAGGAAGTTTGCAAGCAGAGTGCTTGTGTTGTTTCTGGCACAAAATTATCAGTCGTGTGTCCCTTCACAAGGCCATTAACCTCCCATGGTGAGACCAGGAGACTCTCTGAAATGATCAGCTCTTCCACTTCCATGAAGGATGAGTTAGGCAGTTGTTCCTGGCAGCAGCAAGGCTTGGACTGCAGGTAGGAGCCATGAGAAATGTGAGGCAGGATCCAGTTATGCAGAATAAATCTGATAAATGTGGGTTAAAATGCTGGAGACAGCTGCTATTGAAATGAGAATCAGCTTTTATCTCTGGTCAATGCTGAGATCTATGGGATGGCTCGCTTGGAGGAAGGTACAAAATCCAGCCATGTGGCATTAGGCAACAGAAGCTGAAAACCTGCCCTGGCTGGGGCATCCCTCGCTTGAGGAAGCACCTACAAGGAGGAGTAGCATAGGGGGCTTTGCCTTCTCCGTTGGGGTCACCTGCCTGCAAGGATCCTTACCAAGAGACAGGCTTTCCAGAGTTTAAGGCTTGTTTCAAGGCAAGCACATCTGTAAACATATTCCTGCTCAGGTCACTAACATTGTTCCCTCCCTGGACTGCGTGTACTGCTGGAGCTTGGTTTTGTCTATGCTAATGTTATGAATTGGTCCTGAAAGAGGGGAGGGAAGGAAGGAGAGAGAAAGTTTTCTGTATTTTTCCTTCTGACTGTGCAAAACTGGATGAAAGAGGAGACAAAAACTACAAATCTATCCTGTCCTAGTGTAGCCCAAAGATAAAAGCATTAACACACTCTGTAATTACAGCCAGCCTCAAAGAAGAAATTTTATGAGGGCAGTAATCAGATGCTAAGTTCTAACAATCCATGGCACAAAATGAAAGAATGTGATTTCTAAACAACGCTAGAGTTTAATTTGACTCAGCAGCAGTTTAGAGGTGTGTCTCCCTTCATAAGAAATTTGAACTGTTTGAAAGTCTGACCTCTTGGATGACAGAGAAAAAATATATATATTGGTCCTTGTCTAGTTCCAGATGCCTACATCTTTGTGGCTGAAGTGTAGACTTTAGAAAGCAAAATGAAACCATCAGTTACAGGCAGCTTATGCTGAATAATGTAATTAGTATGTAAGTGTTATTTTAAATAGCTAAATTGGAGTTAAGCAGCATGCTACAATGGATGTGTCAGAAGCACATGAGCTCCTACCAATTTGTAGAGGTCAGGATCTACTCTATGCTTAGTAGTTTTCAGCTTTGAGTGTCCTCCTGATAAAATTGTTGCTTTTGTGGAAGTTGAAATGTTAGATTATATGGGAATTAGAGAAGTAAGTAAGTTTGGATACCTTAAGGACAGATTTCACACACGTATGATTTAACAAACTAGTCAAGCTTATTAAAAATTCAAAACATTATCTTATACATTCTTAAAACGTTCTGGTTTTCAGTGTTAAAATAAAAAGCCTATTAAGAAAGAGTCCCTCACACTTCCTGCAATCAAACAAAACTTTTTTTTGCAAGTTTAACTTCTTAATGGGCGATGCAGGAGTAGGACGCCTGCCTGCACATCACTCTTATGACTGTTTCAGCTTGGTTTCCTAGAGAGTCCCATGGGGTCACCCACCTTTGCATGTCTTTTCTAGGGGACACTGAGAAATCTGTTGGCATATGTCAAATTAGATATAGATGTAAAGTTAGCAAAGATGATAAATACTGTTGGTTCAATGGTATTTTGCAGCAGAACAGCAGAGAGAAACCCTGGTGAAACCTTTGCTGAAGAACAGTAGCTTTGGGAGATCAGCCCTTCCCAGATGGTCAGTGAATCCATACAGGACTCTATGCTCAAAACACACACACAAAGAAAACTGAGCACTGTCGTCTCTCATGCAGGTGGAATTATTTGCTTTAGAATTATTTGTTCAAAAGAAAGGGATGAGATTCTGGTACTTCGCCACAGAAACCTAAATCTCATCCCTCCTCTCTCAGCAGGCAGGGCAGAGCTTGCAGAGATCTAGCTCATTGCAGAGGTCTGGCTCATCCCGTCTCCAGTCACTGTTGTTGTCGCATTAACCAAGTTTCTTTTCCATGATCCCTAGCACTGTAGAAGCCCTTGGTGTTAATGTTGACTTTCTTTCCTATGATCCTAAACACTGCAGGAGCCCTCCAAGCTGAGGCGTTTGGTACTCACACACATTAAAAGGGACACCATAGCTCTTCAACCCCAGAGCAACGTCGGCAGCAGCTGCATGTGGTCAGCTGCAGAAAGATCTGCTGGAAAGTTTTTTTTAGTTTATTCCTTCTTCTCCTTATTTTCCTAAGGGAAAAGTTGTGGTGTGACCTCAGCCTCTGCCTGCTCTGCCCTTGGCAAGCGTGTGTGCAGAGGCACTGCACACCAGCACCAGCCACACCAGCAGCTTTGGGGCAAGGAGGGAGAAGGGAGCTGGGGGCTCAGTAAATTTGAGTCATCATGAATGGTGGCAGATTTTTGAGGTGCAAATATAAAGGGTGAAGGATGAAAAACTTCTGGCTGTCATTACTTGTACTCTTTGTAGCTTGCTTAAAGATATATTCTGGGATTCTGATACTGGTCATTAGAATCATGATACAGAAAAAGAAATAGAGCAGAATATGGCCAAAGCTGCCCTGGCAGAATTAAAGGGAATCTACAGGGCATGAAAACTGTGTTTGTGTTTCAGTAGCACACCCAGCTAGCTTATAATGTGCTCTGTACAGTAACATGCTCTTGGATGCAAGCTGATGACATTTGAGATATTTGTGAGAGTGTGTGCTCTTCAGTTCTGTTAATGATGAGAATCATAAAGACATCCTTCACAAAAAGCTGGGCATGGTCCCTGTGGAGCTGTGGTGCTGGGCTGCTTTACCTGGCTGGGTGCAACACCAAGGGCTGAGAGAAGTCCAGGACTTGCGTCGTGACTCACAGGTGCTGTGCGGAGCTGGAGCTACTCTTCTCCATATGTGCACCCCGGTGAAGATGGATTGTGATTTGTGATGCTGAAGATACTTGTTTGCTTCAGGAGATTGTTTTGATTTAAGAAAATCAAGGAGGTATTTAATTATAAAAAGCTGATTTTTTGCTTGTGTATCATCAGGGTAAACTTCCTCATTTTTGTACTTTTTATTTGCATTGAGTGAAGTGTTCAACGTAAATCAAAGCCATTTATTTTTTAGTTTATTGCAAAGAAAAATTCCAAGCAAAAATGTGCTACAGGTACAGGGCTACTAATTAGCATCTCACAGTAGCAGATGGGACAGTAGAGCTTCTGGCAACATTTCAATCATTTACTGTTGATAATATTTATAGTAGCACTAGCAATGTAAGACATTTTCTGTTTTCACTAAAAAAAATAGAAAGAAGAGATGGAATGGATCCTTGCAAATTAAACAGCAGCAAAAACTAAACTAGACATTAGTGGTTTCAAATACCCAGGCTCTACGGGTAAGCTCTCTATCATAGAGGGAATCAAAGTCAATTTTTAAGCAGCTATTGTATGTTCTACTTTGAACTGATTATTGTAAATGTCTTATAAAAAGCAGCTGAGCTGCATTTTTCAATTTTATATACAGGCCTTGAAACCCACTAAGTAGCTGAATGTCCCTGTGCATCTGTGTTAGACTTATTGTGCGGTAGAATGAAGGTACAGAATATACCTCAGCCCATATATAATAACATACTGCTCTTTTACTGCCATTACCATGTGGGTTGATGCTAAACAGCATAGCTGATGCTGTTCATAGGAATTGTTTTTTAGACCCAGGTAAGTGCTACGGACTCCTGTCACTATTCACTAATTCCTGCAAAATTATGAATAATGGTTTTGTATCTCAGTTTTCATACTGGATCTTTCTTTCACCTTAACTTTTGGAGATTCTTCTATCTTTTTTCTCTTCTTTGTTTCCAGTTTTTATTTCTCTTCATTTTCCTTCACAGTTTTCCAACTTGCCATCTTCTCCATACATAGTAGTCCCCCTCGCTCTAGATTTCTTTTCTTTTTTTTTGTGGTACCATATGGGAACACAAGAATTCAAGATGAATATTTAACTTCAACATCTGCAAACCCACCTCTGGTCCGCACTTTCATCATTGACTAAAATTCCCTTTGTGGAACTCCAGTGCGAATGTCTGAGGGGTTCCTGTGTGATTAGGTAAGCTTGCAGAAAAGATAGACAGTGTATTTTTTGGAACGTCCCATAGAAGAAGAGCGAGAGAGTGGCTCCTCTGGTCATCTTGGCTGCGGTCACTCCTTTTGGGCTGGCTAAGAGTGGCTGGGGCCTGGCTACGTTTTGGCCACGTAGCCTGAGCTGTGTAAGTTTGTCCTACTAAAAATGTTGTAATCTGTGTTAAAGCAAAGAACATCTTCCATAGCAACTGCAGTGTTTATGGTAGCAAAAGCATTTGCAGTTGCCTCACTGCTGCACTTCACAGCACTGCAGTGACTGTCTGTTGCAAGGAATGCTGAAGCAATGAAGAACTGACTGGGAAAAAAGGACGTAACTCCCAATTTTCAGAGGTGGTATGAGCAACTTATAAATGAATTGCACTGGGGAACAAAGGGAAAGAGGCTCATCAGTCACTGCAAATCTGAGCTGGATGGATTAATCCACATCCTGTCCAGATGTGTGATAGTTACATGTCCACAATGCTGTGCACAAACCAGCATGCTCTGCTGTGGAGCCCAGGTGAGCGTGCAGCGACCTGATGGGAGCAGCTTGGTACTTGCCCAGGTCAGAACATGGGCAAAAGCCCTCAGCATGGATGCACCAGGGCACTCTGGCACTGCTGGGCAATTGGGAATATTTAACCCAAAAGTAGAAGCAAGGATGTTTGTGCTATGTGGTCTTATTTCCCAAGTTCCAGCACTCCTGCCAGCTGCATGAGTCAGTGATACCTCATACCAAGGCAAACCCCAAAGATCTTGAAAGTTGGTCTTGTTGTGGACTCACTTCCCTCAAAATAATATTTAAAAGCATATGAAATTATCCTTAAACCCCAGGCTTTCTTTATTTTGACACCATTTTTTTTCATTAATAATAATTAGCATAATTTTAAATCCATGCAGAGAGACCTTGAGTGATGGCCAAACAGAAGATGCTGGGATAAATGTCAAAACCAGAGGGGACGTATTAGTGGCAGGTAAAGAAGATGAAACAGGGAGGCAAAGGCTACCTTATAAGAGAATCTTCTTAACATTAAGAGTTTTGCTAAGGGTTATTTAACACAATTTGCCATGGAACACTGTGGAAAACATCTCTATTTCTATGTATTTAAAGCTCTGTAGATTTTCAGATCCATTTACTCCACAGAAACTAATATAAGTGTAAAGAACATTTTAATCAACCTCTTTTACCATAAATGATACACTAGAAACATTAAATAACATTAAGTATTCAGTCACATCCCAGGCTTCCATTGCTTTTATTCCACATACAATGAAATGTATGAAACCTGAAGCAGTCTGAGAGTTAAAGGTTAAATTATGGATATGTATTCAGCATTTCTAAAGTCTAAGAAGCTGTCAAGCTCTGTAGTCCCTTTTACATAAAAGGCTTGTCAGCACGTGTCACTGAGATTGCTGGGAACCCCGAGGAGACAAGCAGACATGGCATAAGCTGAAAGGACAAAGAAGAGGAGAACTAATAGTGGTCTATAAAACCAATATAACTTGTATTTGTTCCTTTGGCATTGCAGTACCACTTCAAAACAGAGGCCAACTGTTAACACAGGCAAAGCCGACTTCAGCTTTTTCAGGCTGACAAATGGCCATGTAAGTTACCAAATAACCCAAGACCTCAGGACTAAACTTCTCCAATTGTTTTCACATGATGCAACTTTAAATCTCTCCTTTGAATAGTATTAGATTTCCTTTCATTCCCATAAACTTCAGAAAAAGTTGACTGCTCTCACATTTCAGACTGTGACCCAGCTAACTTGCACTTTTCCCCTCTGCTAGTCTGGAGAACAGAATAATGAAATTCAGACAACAGTGACCAAATGTTGCTCTGTAGAACTTTCCTCTTACAAAACAGATGAATACTCCTGGGCTCCAAAACACTGCAGGGAACAAAACTTTCAAACCTTATGGAAATAAAATAGTAAGCCTAGGCAGTGACTTCATCTCCTTTATCAGATCAGAGACATTTTCACTGGAATTGAAATGGATTTAAAAAAACCCTCTAAATAGAGCAAAAGAATTAAAAAGTTCCACTGAAGCCATTACTGAAATATAGCTTTATTTAACCCCCCCCATCTGAATGAAAGCTAAATTTCACAGAGCTGTAGACGAAAAAAAAAACCACCATCCTCATACTTTTCACAATTCTTGTTGCAGATAGAGGTGTGTTTTTATAAGAGCCAGGAAAACAAATATTTTAGCTTTTGTGTGTGTGATTAAAAAGATGTGTATTCTGATTTGGACAAAGGGCTATAGAAAATGACCACAGACACACTGTGTGGAGGTTCAGTTGCTGTAAGGTCTGGAGTTTCTCCCTCGAGGTGCTGAGCACTCTTGGATCTCATAGAAATCTGACTAGGTCAGTCCACTCAGCATCTTGACAGATGAGGCCTTGTATTTATATAACAAGAAATAGCCACTGTGCTGCAGATTTGCTGCTGGTGTGAGTGCAATTGCATTGACTTATGCCTATTTCAAATTTAGCCACTAGAGTCAAAATAAAAGGAGCCAAAATATATAAATCCAGGAGACGAAGTTTATGGGGGAACTAAACCAAACATTCAGCATCAAGATTTAGTGCAGCCAAATTGTTATAACTGTATGGGGTACCTTACATCATTTTGTGTCCTAGGGGCATACTCTCCATTTTAGTGGCATGCTACACTCACGCTGATATCAATAAAAGTTTTACGTGCAAAATGAGTGGAAAATACGAGATGTTAGATAGTTCGATACAAGTCTATAAACCTGATACCTAAAACCCACTATCATGGCTTTGCCAAGCCCCTGCTAACTTCCATGCAAATTTCATAGACGGATCTCTCTTTGTCTTAATTGAAAGTCTTAAAGGTGAATTGAAATGTTGTTGGAATAAAAACATGTTTAATACGCCAAAACCCTAACGAAATCCCTATATAGACTTCCAAGTAAATAAATTGTAAAAGCAAATGTACAGGCTTTCTTATTAACCTGTCAAACCAAGAATTCTGGAATCTATTTTTCCCCTGCAAAAATGTTGACATTCTTCCTCTAATGACTGAAGTATTTTATTGCTTTACATGCCTGGCAACAAAGATGATATTGTTTAGAAAGGTGGTGAAATCTCCCCTGTTCATGCTGACGACTGCCATGGCCCTTCCTGGCAGGACTACTTACTGCTAGCTGGGCTGGGACTACCTGCAAATGGTGTGAAGTCACAGATCAAGACAGTATAATTGTTTTCCAAACTATTGCCTTAATAACATGCTCCTTGAATCAGATTTTTGAAGATTGGATTCATCGATTCCTTTTAGAAAATTCAAGCAAACTGCAAGAGGAATCGTGACCCCTTTGAAGTTAAGGAGGAATTTCACCTGAAATTATCTGAGATAATTTGCAAAAGTACAACCTTGTCATGCCTGAACTAAGCTGTAAAACCATTGCCTTATTTTCAAGGCTCACTTCTGTGGCTAATGAGAAAGTGTGAAACAAAACAATTGCAACTCCTCCTGCCTCCCAAAGGATAACTACAAAGCTCAGCATCTGAAATGTAAATAACCAGCCTGTGTGACTGCTCCGAAGCATCAATTTTACGTGCTTCTCCTCCTGCTCGTCCTGCTCTGGTTGTTAAATAAATGCTTTGAAAGTGACCAGCACAATGGATATCAAATTTAATGAAATGCTGAGGTGCCAACACAGAGTTACAAAACCAAAGTAATAACAACAACAAAAATAATGTCTTACTAGCATGCCAATACTTGCATATGTTATTAAGTACTCACTGGTGTTTGTGTCCCACTCTACCACCCTCATTTTTCCAGAAGAGTAACATTACATGTTATGGAGGTACGTAATTCAAGGACATAAAGAACAGAGTCCTTCTGCCATATGTATAAAATTCCAGTGTAATACACATATGAAAGGAAGAGAATTGTGGTCTATTTTAAGGCTTTTCCTTTTATCTTTTCCACCATCTCCTGCCAATTTTCAAAGTACTCCCAGATCACAGAATGAACTAGATTATCTGAACAAGATTGTACTGAACCTCCTGATATTCCCTCTGCCATTCCTCAGGGCTACAGCCTGTACTCTGAGCTCTGTGCTCTCTTCCGCCATTCCCTATAGCTATCCAGTCCTTTTCTTTTCTCTTAAGGCAAAGAAAAAAATCAGCCTGTGAAGAAGACAGAGCTGTTGGAAAGTCTGTCACAAACACACCTACCCATCAGCCTGACCTGTTGCCTTCAAAATAAAACGAGGCCCAGGCAGGGGATGTGTATCCCACTGCCTATAGACATACCTTGAGATGCAGCTGACCTGCCTGACTCTGGCAGTGAAAGGCATGATCAGGGAATATGCTGACAAGGACCAGCACTGGATTTAACTTTTAACCAAAAACATGTGCCAAGTGCAATCCATTAGCTCCCTGTCTTTGTGTCTTTTCTTACCACTGCTGAAAACACAAATACTGAAACCAGCCTTAATTGCTTAATTGTTCAGTCATGGTCACCAGGTTTATCAACCATTTCCTCATGCAATTATGAACAAAAGGGAAACCTTTTGCTACATGATCATACAAAGTTTTTCAAAGGGATGCTGGCCAATGTCTGTATTTTTTAAA
Organism: Dromococcyx pavoninus; assembly: GCA_033558185.1. Classification (NCBI taxonomy): domain Eukaryota; kingdom Metazoa; phylum Chordata; class Aves; order Cuculiformes; family Neomorphidae; genus Dromococcyx; species Dromococcyx pavoninus. The sequence goes on along the minus strand of JAUMJL010000172.1, from coordinate 941,015 downwards.
CTGTCTGCAATGGACATCTACAAGACACCTAACTTGCTGGAAAAATCTCAAGGCAGCATATATGCTTATCTTGTATGTGCTTGTTCTGTATACAGTGGCTGATTTTTTTAAGAGACTTTGGAAAACTTACACTCATATCTCCTGTTCCCTTTAAAGAAACATGTTATTATTTGTACTGCACTTGTTCTTGAAAACTCAGCTAGAAAACGAAGGATGCATCAAGTGAAACAATGCCTTCACATTCACACAGAATTCCTATTCTAAAGAACTGACAGTATAAGATATATGCAAATCTCCAATCTTTAAAAAGTACAAGCAGCTGTTCTCTTCCATGCTATGTCAGCATGGAAAAATCAGTGGTGAAATCAGTTTTACACGTGATGTTTCCACGGATTCTAGGAATCCATGGGCAGTTCTAGCCTCATCTCCAGATTCCACTCTGGAAGCCTTAACTGGTGTGAGTCTAGTTGAATTTCAAATGGGTGAAGGATGATTGATATGGCCTCAAATGGTTGAATGAAAAAAATCTGGTGTAGATTAATAGAAGTATTAGTGAAAGATGGGAAGGAAAACAAGGATTCTTTTATAATGGGACACGATACTAAAGTACACACTTTGTCAGTAACTACAACTGTGTAATGTTTCTCTTTTATTTTGCTGTACTTCTGACACTATTCTCTTACAATATCCTGCTTATCATTCTCTTGTGAGGTTTATTATACTTACAAATCATTCCCAGACACTCAGCTTCTTTGCTATCTTTTCATTAAAAAAAGAATAAAAAATTTTGTGTGTAATGCATTTTCCCTGTGGGAACTAATTCCACAAAGATATTGACTACAAAACTTTTGTTGTTTTAAAATATGTAGACATGTATCAAACAGTTGATTCTTCTCCCCAGAGTCACCTTCTGAAGCTTTATCCATATATTATATCTCTGAAGAATCCTGCAGACTATATAGGAGAAACTCTCTCTAATTTGTCCTCCCAAGCCAGTGCTTATCCTCGACTACTTTTTGCCATTAGGTCATTATGAATGCTCTGTGCTATTAATTTTATGGTGTTTAGGGCTGTGTCCACCCTAGTTCCTTTGTTTAATATATTTTTAGTTCTTCCGTTGTGGTATGACAGACTGCAGCATGTTAAAGTAGGAAGAATATTTGTATTGATTTAAAAATGCTGCAGATTGAGAGCAGATGTACCATGTATTCCCAAAACGTATGTTTTAACTTTCATTTATGTGCTGTGCTGAACAGTCTTCAAGCCAGAAAGTGATTTATATTTGCTAATTGCATGCACTTTGGTAGATCTGTAGCTAAAAATAAGTGGTTTGGTTTTTAATTAGAGATGATTTATTCTTTCACACTGCATGTATCCAACACTTAGAAGCTAACTGAAGACTTGGGGAATCTGCATTTAGTTTCCCCATCTGCCATAGAATTCTTTTATATCCTTAGACAGTCACCACGGGTTATCCCAGTGCTCACCTCAGAGGTATCCGGACCTAATGGACATCTTGCTTCATTACACAACAGAGAGATTACGGAAACAACTTTGTGTTACAGCTAAACAAGTCTAATGGCAGGTTGCTGCCAAAAGCAGTGTTTCAATTGCTTCTACCCCACTGAACAAGGGTCCCACTCGCCTTTGTTGGATCTAATACCCCAGCAGCTGTGGGGGGAGCTGACTCAACTGGCTGATCTGGAGGAACATTGCTCTTCTTTTCTCTCATCACAGGGCCAGTTTTCTACAGGTCCAGTTGGCTGAATGAACTTGCCCGGATGAAAATAGAAGAAAAAAAAGAGATTTTTTTTTTTATTGTGGTAGCTTGCTGTTAGATCAGCTGAGAAGGAACTTGAAATGTCACCTTACGGGTCAGGGCAGGCAAGTCTGGACTGATGCTGTAGAAATCCTACCCCAGCTGCATGGCCTGACCTTCTCACTGGTATTAGCTCCAGTATTCCTGTATCTAAATGATAAGTGTCAGGTCCCTGAGGGCACTCATAGCACTTAATGACTGACCAGCTTCATCTGTGTCCTCCAACCACACCCACCCTTGCCCAGGGCTCTATTTAACCTCAGCCCTAGGTCAGTCTTAGCCCCTGCTTAGCTGTGCTAGGGGATTAGTAGCTGGCAATGTCAACATGTCTGTGCCTGGCTATGGTTCCTGCTGGTTTGCATCCTGACCTGTGGACTGACTTCCCTGCTTAGCTTTAGACCCATTTTATCACTATAGACCTGCCTGGCAGTCAGTGCTGGAATGGACCCTGACCTGTGGTTGGTTTCTCAGCTTGATCTCAGACCTGCCTTACCATCACAAACTTGATCTAGATGCTTGGTTTGACCCAGGCCTGACTCATTCACCTTGCTTTGGGGTGAGGCCTCCATTCCACTGGCTTCACCTCCCTGTTCCTCAGGGACCAAAGAACGTTTGCTGTGCCCTGGGAAAAAGGTGGTTTGACTACCTAAATTGGCAGAAATATCTCTGCTCAGCTTAGTTCTTAAACTGTCTCAGCTCCTGGTTCTTTGTGTCAGAAACAACGGGCAGGCCTGGGAAGATCAGGTAGCTGCCTGGGGAAGACGAAGTTATGGGTCCTTTCTAAATTTGGTTGAAATCAGCCCTGGCTATTAGGGAGGGGCTTGGCTTCATGGTGCGTTTAAGCTGGTCTAAGTTCATGCTGCTGCAGAAAGGGCAGATCTTGAGTGGCTGCATAACTATTAGAGCTGACACAAAGGATGTATTGGGAATGCATGATTGGGAAAAGAGGGGGAGGTGGCAGAATGGCTGCCTTCAGCCAGCAGTGAAACTGCATCCTAAGGCATTCTGGAGAAAGGTGGCAATAATTCCTGCACATCTAACAAGGAGCTGATTTGTCTAATGCTGCAGCAATTAAACCCCACCATGCTGCACACACAGGTGCCCAGGTCCCAGAATCAGATAGTCCCTTCTGTGTGCCACACCCAGATCCTACCCCAGGATAGGATAGCTTGGCTTGCCTCTTCCATTTAATCCACGCTTGCATATTAAGCAGTTTTCACTAGGAAGTAGGTGATCTCTTGTCATTGTCCTTGGTCTGAGGAGGAATATGTGTGTGTTCGCTTATGTGAGAAGAAGGTGGGTTTCAGACCTCAGCCTACTTCCCTAACATACAGCCAGATGCTTATCTGGGTTTGTTCCTCCTCTTGAAACTCTGTTAGCATCTGACAAGAAATACAAGATTCATATGGCAGAAAGCAAGCCTAAGAGGGGTGGGACTTGATCTAGCAGGAAGTGAAGAGGAAATTCCTTTAATCTTGTCCTTGTTTCCACTCTGCTCATGAACTTTTTATAAAACAATTGCTGACTTTCAAAATCCTAAGTGTAATCTAAGCATCCCAGGAATGCGATCATTCTCCTGAATGGAAAATAGTTATCACTCCTAATAGGTTCATCCAGCTTTGGCAGTGTCCTTCAACTCCACTAAAACAGTGCTATCCACTATTGAATCTGCTTAACCGTAGTTACAGCTGTGATATGATGCATGGTGAATTGGTACTTCATGTTGGCAGGGGGGAACTGCAACCCTCCTGCCCACAAAGCTCACTTTTTATCGCCAGCAAGAGGGGAAAGCATGTTTGGTGTTTGTGGGCACCATGTCATGGGTTGTTCAAGCCCATGCAACCAGGCCACAGCTGTGGGAATGGTCCCCAGTCTGGGGTGAGATGTGCTGGAGGATGGTGGAATGAGAGCAAGATTACAATGCTGCTTTAGCCATTGATGATCTTACGCAGTAGCTACACTTGACTCCTTTTCAGGCAGGTTGACTTTATTTTTTTGTATAAAAGCTAAACTAGGAGAAATTAGAACATTAATTATCTATTTCACTAGAGGGTTGAAAAAATATTCCTTAAATGCAAACTGGACTTCTGAGAGCTTGACTGGCAGGAATCATACAAGAGATCCAGTAAATGTGAAACGTTGTGAGGCGAAAATTAGAAGCTCTCGACCATATTTGAAGAACAGTTGAGAAATCACTTATCCACACTGCTAGACCTCCCTTTCTTTACTTTGTTTCAACAGAAATGGTCAGAAAAGTAGAACAGAGCTCAGTGGGGTAAACTTTAAATGATGTAAAATCAGTCAGTTGCTGTCCCCATAGCAGTCACAGCTGCTTCTGGCAGTGAGCGATGCCCTTCCCAAGTACCTCCATCTTCTCCTAAGCACTCCTTGCCTCCATTGCTGTGAGACCTCTGAGAGGCTTTGGGATGAGGGCAGGTACAGGTTGACCTGTGCTTTCAGGTGAGTTGGGCATCCTAAAGTGGGGATTGCACCACCTGTCTGAGATGGGATCCTTCACTTTGTGACTGGGGAGCTTCCTCAGGGAAGCCTGTCGACTTTCATGCATGATAGGGGAAGACCATGAAGAGACCTTGGAAGATCAGGAATGGAGGTAGCAAGCAAGTAAACTGAACACTGCCTAGAAAAGTGTTTCCCTCCCCAAGCACAACAGTTCCACAGATAGCGTTACTGCATGAGTGGCAGGTACAGGAAAACAGAGCAGTGAAAGGATGGCAACCCAATTGGTGCCTTCATTGAATCCACCTGCTCCGAAGCGAAAGCTCTGAGGGAGGGCACCTCAGCCATCCGGGCACAGCGGCCGCGCCCTCTCTTCACAGGGCAGAGACGCGACCGCCTGCTGGGGCGGGGGTGAAATGGCGCCCGGCGGCCAGAGACGAGGCGAGCGCCCCCCCGCGGCCGCTGGGCCGGGGTGAGCGGGAGGCGGCGGGGCGGCAGGGGGCGCTGCGGGGCCGGGGAGGGGGCTCGGCGGGGCCGGGCCGGGCTGCGCGCGGGGCTGGCGGAAAGTGACAAGCTAGGGGCTGAGGGCGGCGGAGGCGGCGGCCGCGTCTCCGCCCGCCAGGAGAGCGCAGCCCCGAGGGCGCGGCGTGGGACGGCGCGGGAGGAGGCGCGGTCCGGCCCGGGACGCCGGCGCTGCGCGGTGGATGTGGGAGTAGCGCGGCGCCGGCTCAGGAATGCCGCAGCCGGGCGGCGGGGACGGGAGCCTCGTGCTTCTCCCGCTGCTTCTGCTGCTGCGCGCGGGCGGCCGGGCGGAGCTGGGGGACGCCACGCCAGGTAGGGCTGCGCGGGGCTGCTGTCCCGCCGGAGCCTCCGGTCTCCCGCGGCGGCGCGGGGCGTCACACAGGGGGCGAGGGGACAGCGGGACCGCGCCGCCCGCGTGGGGTCCGGACTGGGGCTCTGCGGGGTCCGCGAAGTCTGGAGCTGCCGTCCCACCCGGGGCGGGCGGAGCGTGGCTCTGTCTATCCCGCCTGGGGCTCTGCGGGACCAGCGGGGCGGGCGCTGCCTCTCCTGCCCGGCGCTGCGCGATGCTGCCCGTCCCGTTCTGGGCTCTGTGGGGAACTGATGCTGCCCGACCCTGCCCGTCCCACCCGGGGCTTTGCGGGGCTCTGTGGCTCTGCGGGGCTTGAGGCGCGCGGTGCTGCCCGGGCTGCTCGTCCCGCTCGGGGCTCTGCGGGGCTATCAGAGCGGGGGGCTGCCATGTCCGGGGTCTGTGCGGCCGCTCCGCCTGCCCGGGAGCCCAGCTCTTCCCCCCCCCCCCCCCCCCGCCGCCCAATCCCGAGTTAACGAACTCCGAGTTTTATACTCGGTCTGCGTTTAATTGCTTCGTAAAAAGCTCCTTCCAAGTGTTTGGCCGAGTTACTAGCGAAGTGTAGGCATTCCTAGGCAGCCCCGCGTTTGATACGGGACTTACGGCTCCCGAGGTGGTGGTGTCAGTGATGACTTGTCCTTCAGCTCCAGCTTCGCGGGTGTTTTGCCATCTCATCGCCCCCGCAGTCTTCCAAGAAGGGTTATTTTATTTTATTCTTAAACATTAGCCTTAAAGAAAACATCTTTGATTTAGCTTTGACGAGTAATATTTATTTTGCGATCTTTCTGTTTTATTGGGGTTTTGATTACAGCCTTTTGAAATGCCTTACGTTTAAAGCGTAGCACATGCATAAAGGGACCTGAGATGGAATTAGGCAAGAAAGGCTGATTTCTGAGGCTAAGTCAGTAAAATAAGCAAGTGGTTCTTTTGGATGCCTGCATGAGTATTTCAGTAAGAGGTGGTTATTCATGAACTCCATCTCCTTGAAGGTATTTTATGCTGGGTATTTCAATCACAAGCCACTTCTGAAAAGTTTTCGTTAATAATATGTCCATTCTTAGTACTTAAGAAAGAGGCAAAAGTGAGCACCGAAGAGAGAAAGCTGATGAGTTTAGATACTTAGCAGTTCAGAACTGAAAAAACTGTGCTTATAAAACCTCTACGTCAAATTTCCAATACTGTATGGTAACTGCTTTTAAAAAGTCAGTGGTAGCTAACAGATACAACACTCTTGTGTGCCTGTGCCTGAATTTCTCGCTGTGCTTGAGTGTGTCTGTAATGATGCCATTATCTGTGTGTTATGTATTGGTTCTGTTTGAATGACTTCTAGATATCACAGTGCAACTCTGTTGGAGACACAGGAGTCTCCTAGTGTGGAATCAGTGGCTGGATGATGTTCTAGCTTGGGGTAGGAATTCTCCATGACACCTCACTGGGAAAATTTTCAAATGTTGTTTTCTAGTGTCTCCAGGGAATGATTTATGTGCTTAACAAATAGCTGTATTTTTAAAAGGAAGGAAAAAAGACTGACCATCTTTTTTTTCCTACTTTTCAGTTAATTTCAAAACTTTAGGGTTATAATATAAAATTCTGTGTGTTTCTAAGAACCTGAAGGGAAAAAAAAACCCATTCAAACATAAAGCATTAACTGATCACATTGGGTCCAAAAATGACCTTTTAACTTAGTGTGAATTCTGCTGGAAATTATCTTTCATTATATGAATTCACCTTTGTGTATGACTATTGCTATTGTAATTATGCACAAATACTTTCCACAGTGAAATATTTCTAGTATTTTAACTAGTACCTTTGGCAAAACCTTAGTGTTGATTCATGGGCAGGTCAGGAGATTCATTTATTTTTTTATAGACATCTATCACATAAGTTGCAACCACATATGACATTTTCCCCCAAACTTGATAAAGATCTGTATTTTGTTGAAGAATAAGGAAACCTGAACATCTAATTAAACTCTAATTAAAAACAAATGAAAAAACAACTTATTAGAAAATGGTTTACAAATTTTTAAAGATAACTGTAGTGGCTGGGTGAATAGATTTTGCTCCACTAGAAACCCAACTAGCCATACAGTACCCTTCAATCCCTACCCTTTTACCCTCATACCCTCACATTATTAAAAAATGATAGAATATGGACCACTAAATAAGTAAAATACTCCTCTTTTTTTTTTTTTTTTTTTTTTTTTAATAACCAGGTTTGTCAAATAGGGACTGCAATGAAAGTCCCTCTCTGGCAGTAGTTTAACTTCTACTACCCAAAAAGATGGGCTGGAAGTCCAAAATCTGATGGGCCAACACAATGAAAATATTGAAGAGTAGTTTGGGCTGTTGGCTCCCTGAAGTCCAGAAGGATCAGAGCCTCATTGTGTTGCACTTAGTCCAAACATCTGTGAAGACATGACTCCCACTCCAGGGACTTCCCAGTTTGACACTCTGATCCGGTAAATGTATACAGATGTGCTCAAAAGGCATTGCATCCTACTGAGCTGCATCAGCCTACACACGTCAGATGTGGATCTGCTTGGAGGGCAGGAACCTGTGCACTTATTGTCACATCTCTTTTGGGGTGATTATTACCAAGTTGTCCATTTAGTTGAGATATTGTCAAGTGAGCAAAACTGTTTTGCTGTGTTGCCTTCCAAAAGCTCTTTTTTTGTCTTTTTTTTTTTGTCTTTTCGCTTTTCCCCGTCTCCTGCTGCTTCCTTTTTGTCAATGACCTTTCCTTGTAGAGAACAAAACAAAAAGCGCATTTTCCTTTGTACATTCATGCCGTCTTTAATTCATGCTCTTCCCAAGGGTGCTCAAGGGCTTGCCCAAGTGTTCTGAAAAAACCCACAAAGTTAATTGAAATGCAAGTCACAGGAACTCTCTACCTTGGATATTTTTTAATTCTTTGCAGTATCGGACTATGGATATTACCATTTCAACTTTGTTATTCTGTATCATGTAACATTGTAAGGAGCCACAATGAAAGAAGCATGAATAGTGTAAAAGCATTTTAAAAGCATATAATGAAACCACAGATTTCTAGATTATGTTTTAGGTTATGGGGGGTTCTGTTGAAAGTTGCCTCTTGTCAGATGGAGTTCCCAAGCTCTTGATTAGTCTCCATAATACCCCCCTGGTTAATTGTTTTGTCCATAGGTCAACAGGCTGCTATTTCAGCCGCTATTCACTTATGAGTTTACAAACAAACAAAATACTTTTGGTGCCCTAAGCTTGTAAGAGGATGAGAGTAGGTGTTACTGACTTACCGTGATTGTAGTCTCCAATTTCTTGACAAAAGTTACTTGAAGTATCAGCAAATTATCTTCAGGACCTCATTTCTTTCATTCTATAATTAACATCTACTGAAACTGCTGCTTTGATTATGTAAACGCAGGAATTTTAACTTAAAGTCTTGCAAATAAGATTGGGCAGGGGAGCATTTTAAAGTTTGTGTATGGATTTTAAATACAAATACATAAATCTAGGCAAAGGCAGAGGAAAAAAAAGTGCTTCCCTGAGGTGTGACACTGGATACCACTTTGGAAACATATGTAGAAATGCAGCAGTCTTATGAGACTCAAAAGAGCACCTCAGAGTTGAAAACTCTTCTAAAAAGTCTCTTAACTAAATGCAGCTGCTTTCCACATAGTGATTGTCTTGCATGCCAGAAATATCTGGAAGGTTAACTAATACAAAATAAAAAGTGTAAACCTTTCCTTCCCCAAGCCCTGGAAAAAAACCCTCATGTCATCCTCAGCTGCAAATTTTACATTCACACAATTTTGTATGTTTTGGGAATTTTGTATCTTGAGAAACAATTTTTAGAAATCTGGTGGACTCTGAGCTGCAGTTATTTTTGGTTGTGAAGTCATGTGTTTTATCTCCTGTTTCAGTGTGATGCGCTCATCTTGCTGTAGGTACGCAGGTAATATGTGCTGGCACTTCCCTGCTGAAATTACTCCCTGAACCAAAAGAAATGAGGTAGCTTGTGTGTCAGGGCTGGCCTTGGCAAAGCTGGGAAGTCTCACACCCAGCCTGGCGTAGGTGGAGGTGTGACAGTGATAAAGCAGCTTGTGTTTTGACAGTGACTCCTAGGTATCGAAACACTTAAATGAATTTCAAACAAGGTTACTTTATTGTTAAGATGCTATCTTTCATCCAAGTTTCTGCTTTTAAAAAACAGCAGACTGGGGCTGTTGTCTTATAATATTCCCTTGCACTGGCAAGCAGAGGGAAATCTGAATCTGGTGTTAAGGTAGGAAACAGTTTCTGATCGTAAGGGCAATGCAGTACTGGGAGGCTGTGGAGCCAACTCCCTAAAGCAGAGCTTAAAGAAACTTTGGGTTGAGACTGGAGCAGCAGTTGAACAGTTAAGTGACTTTGTAGGGCTTCTTCCATTCTGGGTTCTTTTCCATTCTAATCATGGAGATACTGAAAGTCAGCAAGCCTGCTCATTTATAAATGAAACAATAGTGAAATGATAATGAAATACTGATGTTAGCTTAAGGACATTTCTGTAGGTTTGGTAATTGCAGTTTTACATAGTTTATGATGAATGAAGAGTGCTCTAAAATTCCTGAAGTTTTACATTTGGTGTAAAATTCTGTTTGGTCAGGTGCTGCAGAAGAAGTTATAGTTGTTTCTGACTGTTTGCAAGCAGAGTCACTGCCCCTCCCTCCCCCCCCCGCCCAAGAGTGCAGCCTGTGAAGGGCTTGGTCGTGTTTTATGTCTTTTAATTGGGCTGAAATGACATAGAAACGCATAGAAAGGCTGTGAAGTTTGCTTAGGGGAAAGAAATTGAGTAATTTCAGGTTAGGTAGATAGCACTATGTCATAATAAAGCTCTAAATATTACCATTATTTACGAGTAAAGTTCTTTTAGGTCCTCTTGGGAATATAATGTAAAATAAAAGAATTTGCATATATTTGGAACCTACTGCAATGTGATATTGAAAATGGTGCTCCGCCAAATTCAGACAGCTTGGGAAAAAGAAGTAGTTGTAGAAAGGAGCCCTTTAGTGAGGGAAGGCAATAACCCAGGCTTGTCAGCATACTTCGATGCCAGCATCCCGTAGTGAGGAAGATTGCTTTCCAGGATCTCCTCCTGAAATGGAGACATTGGAGTGCCACTGTTTCCAAGTCAATCTGCAGAGCGGTATGTGAAAGGAAATGGCTGGTGACTTGTGAAAAGAATCCCATGGTGCGTATTGCTGGGATGGACACAAATCTGGAGGATGATTAGTTAGATAAGATTCCTGATAAAATAATGACCAACAGGAGCAGAAAGCCACATCCCTCCCATGGAGGATGAACTGACAAGTGCAAATTAATTATGGGGCCAGCACTGTGTTTCTGCAATGCTGTGTATAATACTAAGCCTTTTCTAATTTATTCCAACAAGTAATTAGCTGGAGTTCATGCCGAAGGCAAGGAACAGACTCTAAAGCAGAAGAAAGCCTAGGTCAAGTCTGCTTTGTTACTTCTACTGAGTTCCACGGGGTAATTGTACTTGATATCCTCTTCTAACAAAATCCTTTCACAGAGCTGCACAGAGGCTCTGGTTGTGTTTGGTCAGTGAGGTGCTGCAGAGCATCTTCACAGGAGGCTGAAGAACAACAAAAAATCATTTCTGGCAGGAAGTGTCCTGTATGGCTCATTGGCAAGGCCTGAGCAGCGTGTCCCTGTCAGCTGGATCAGGACAAGTACATGCCAGTTTAGTAACACTGGTCCAGGCATGGCATAACCCACTCGGACCTTTCCATTGTCACACTGGAGGCAGGGAGCCCAGATATACTCACGGTGCTTTGGGAACGTTGAAGGGAAAGGAAATCTGGCTGGCCTAGGTGTCAGGGAAAGTTTAGAAAAAAATTTGAGGCAAGTCACCATATGTAGAGGCAAAACACACTCCTCCTAAAGAGTTTGAGCAAAAGTGCTGATAACTTTGTGCAGATGTTGTGTGTTTTTTATAACTGCTGCTGCTGCCCTGTTCTGCGTTGTGTTGTACAGAGACATGCTTTCACTCAGTAACAGATATTTGGTACTAAGTTTGTATTAGGACTTAGCCATGCCAATATGCAATGGCAGAGTTTCATAACTAGATGGGTTCTTGCAAAAACAGTTAGTGGAGGCCCTGGTGGAAGCCTGCACTTTATTAAAAGTTTTTTTGCAAACTGATCAGGTCGTATGTTGAAATTGATACTTCACGATGGCTTCCTGTGACCTCCTGCTCCTTTCCTCCAAGAGGTGTCAGTTGTGCGTACTTTTGTCCCATTCCCAGATGCTCTGTTCTGTCTGCAGCAGAGGGCTAAATATCTGCTCCATGCTGAGCTGGGAAAGAGATGGAGTGGTGAAGCCCTGTGTCAGAGCACAGCAGCAGGCCATGGGAAGTTGAAAGATCAGAGATAAGCAAGGAAAAATGTTCAGCAACTTTATAGCCTCATTGCACATTCCCGCCAGAAACTGCAAATACATGAAGGTATGCTTTTCTTACCCTTAGAACTTGAGATTATCTTTGGAAGGATATGCACTTCGAGTTTCACAGTGTGAGCATTCCTCTTAGGAGGTAGCTATTTTGTCCTCATCTGAAGGAGGTGGCACAATCTCTCCTGAGTGTGCTGCCTTAGTATGTCCACATTGTGGCGGTTCAATACAGAATGTAATGGCTGCTCATTCAGAGAAACAGTGTGCTTCAGTGCTGAGAGTATAGACAAGGCTGAGAGAATTGGTGTTGTTCAACCTGGAGAAGGCTCCAGGGAGACCTGGTAGCAGCCTTCCAGTACTTAAAGGGAGCCTACAGTAAAGCTGAGGAAGGGCTCTTCATCAGGTGATGCAAGGATAGTATGAGGGTTAATGGTTTTAAGCTGAAAGAGGGGAGATTTAAATGAGAGATTAGGAAGAAATGTTTTACTGTGAGGATGGTGAGGCATAGGAATAGGTTGTCCAGAGAAGTCGTGGATGCTCCCTCCCTGGAAGTGTTCAAGGGCAGGTTGAACAGGGCTTTGAGCGACCTGGTCTAGTGGAAGGTGTCCCTGTCCATGGGGAGGGGGGCTTTGAATCTTTAAAGTCCCTTCTGACCCAAACCTTTCTATGATTCTCTGATCTTGTTTTGTTTTCATCTAAGCAATTCCTTTAGCACTAGCTCTATAGAAAATTTGCTGTGACACTTGCTATGTTGAAGTGTTTTCAATTAAAGTGGCTTTTCCACTGTCTTCCAGAGAGCTTCTGTCTGATATTGAACAGAACGTGTTTGATGATAGGATTGTTCTTCCTGAAGACTTTGGTTTAAAAGCAGGGAGATAAAGGTGGTGACATATGTATAAGGATTCATGCTTAACACAAAAAAATGCCAGGGTGGTAGAATGAATTGCAGAGTGTGGTGACAAGGCTAGGCTGACAGACATCCTAATAAGTTTGAAGCACATACAGAAAGGGCATATGAGATGTTCTCCTAGGAGAGTCTGTTGGTTGTGGTGAACATTTTATTCTTTCTTAGACTTGGTACCAGCTTTTGTAACACAACACTGAATGTGTTCGGAGAGTATAAAACAGCTTGCCAGAGACATTTTTTTGCAAATAAGAACACATTATGGAACTGCTAATTGTTGGAGTCCATGAGATAGTCAGACATCTGGAAAAAAACAGAAGGGATTAGTCCAGACTCAGTACAACCAGTGAGATCAGGCGGGTGTATTCCTGACCTTCTCTCACCACAACTTGAAAGGGATTTGAATGTTTTCAAGCAATTCTTGAAGTTTTTATGCCACTTGCAGAAAAAATTGTCTGTGTGCCTGCTCATTACTGCACTGAGCTATAAAGTAAGTGGTAAATCACCTTTTTGACTTGGTTGGAGAAGTGCTGTGTTGTAATGCAGCAGCTGAATAAAATGTACCAGCCTGTCTCACCAGCTCAGCATCCATATTTCTGAACGTTTGTGGAATATGTAACTTGGAGAGGTGTTTTGTTTTCTTTCTGTTTTAATTGTTACAGTAACTCTGCCCTCACAGATACAAGTGATTGTATACGCAGAGTGGTCTCTAGGAGAAGCTGGAATCTTGGCCAAATGACAAAAAAAAATCAATGTTGGAACTAAGATGTGATCAGTTTCTTTGCAAAAGTTCTGTTACCTCACCTTTCTCTTCATGGAGAGGGATCACCTTTATTGTACAGTGAATATCACTCTCATCTCTTGACACTTTTGTGGAGTTATTGTGTATCTCAGTGCTGTGGAGTCTACACTGTATTTATAACAGTTTTTGCCTCTCCCAGTTTTTCCTGTAAGAGGTCAGTTATCATGGTTGAACATCTCTTCTCTAAAATTAACTTGGCTTCAAATAAAAGGAAGTATCTTTGTAATTGTTTTGTTTACTCTGAAATATTTGATGTGCTGTATAACTAACAAGCATTCTGTATGTTTTTGTTTTCAATTTTATGGTAATTATTCATTCCATATGTTTTGATCTTTTTCTTTTTAAAGTACCTCATCTTTCTGTCAGTTTAGTGAAAATTTGTTACATGATAGAGACATCTCTTTCTCCAGAACAAGCTCAGTGTAGAGAGCACCACGTTGTTGAGGTCTGCTTTCAGTGTGTTTCTCCCAGAATGACAAGAAGTCATTTAGTTTCCACTTGATTGTCAGGGAAATGGATTTGTGTCATGAAATGCTTTCAGAAGGCCACAGAAGAACACTAGGTGCATCTTTGCTTCTGACCACTGACACACTGTTCTAGTGTCTTGAATATTTTCCTCTTCCTACATTTAAAGCTCTTCTCCAAATGGAAAAAATGGTTCCCAGTTTTGATGTGTGTGGCCTTCACTTTTTTTATGAAGAGTAGAAACACAGAGTTCCCGTGAGAGCTGAGTAGCTATGGAGGGCTAGTAATATCCCACAGGTGAGCAGCTGGCAGCAAGAGGAAAGTTGGTAATCAGAAGTGAAAATGTGGTAGTTTAGAAGTAATTATCAGCCAATGATCCTGAAATTCCAAGTGGGTTCTTCCTTTGTTCAGGCCACGTCTGGGCATTTGATGCATTTTGCTGCTGCTGGAAAGGAGAGTTGCATTTGCTCTAATAAGCAATATGTCAGAAGTCCTCCTAGAAACTCCAGCTGGTGTAAAGCTGCCCCTCTTCTGGCTGGTAGATGCTCATGAGGCTTTGAGCCTATTCATCGATTTAGTTTTAGTAACTGTGGCAACTTAGTAGTGTTGTAGATGCTTTTTACAGCTCTTAGTGGTCCGGAGTTGTGCTTTGAGAGCATGGTCCCTTTTCCCAGTATTGCATCAAGCAGTTGTGTTTAACTTGGGAATGCCGGGCTGCTGGCATCTCTGAGGTTGAAACGCTTCATGTTCGTGATAGGACATTTTTGAACTGAGGGCGACTTACTTTTGAATTCACTTTTCTTGGCAGTCTGTCGAGCCCAAGTCTGGCAACCTTTGTAAGTGAGATGTAACAAGCCTCCTTTATTTTAGCTATTGGTCTGTCACTGTGTTTTTAATTTACTGTAATTTAATAACTGACACAATGCTGGAATAAATAAATGGGCTGTGAACATTCTCATAGACTTTGGAAGTCCAGCTCAGGGCAAGGTTTAGCTTTTAATTAACACTGTTGATGAGATTTATTGTTAAAATTGTATCCTTTTAAATGAGTAAATCTGAAGTTGAGTAAGAGATGAATAATTGAAACCTGGTGTGGGATAACAGAATGCATTCTAGCACACTAGCACAGGCAGTAGTGGAGCACAGCGCCTTCCCCAGCAGAGTGAGTGGAGGACCATTACAGCTCTAGACTCTGTTTCTCTTCAGTCATCTCATTGCCAGGCCATAAGTTGGTTGTTGTTGTTATCTCTCCCATTATTTTTTCTGTGAAAAACACACATTCTTCTTGACATTAGGAAGAGTTTTACATGTTTATAAAACAGATTTTTGGTACAGCAAAGAGCTTTAGGAAGGTCTTCAGATGCCCAGCTAAAAAGAACTGTTGAAGTATTTTTGCTTCTTTTAGCCTTTACTGCTACATAAATTGTCCAAAAAGAGGCTCGGGCAAGGGAAGAAGCTTTAAAGGGCTGTAAAGGCATCTTCTCACTATAGAGGAATCTTAGTCACTAGCAGAATTCTAATTCATCAGGGATCAAAAGAAGTTGTTCTCCTGATTTGCCTCCGTTATACAGGAGGAGATGATATCTGGTTTGCCCTTTCTCCTTTGGGACTCTGTTTGCAGGGTGTGATTTATGTTCTCACATTCTGCTTTTGTGATTTATGTTTTTACTTTAACACACAATCTTCTTTTAAAGCCTGATGAGTATTTATGACTCTTATGACTGGTTGTGTACCGTGAGCAATGGTAAAAGGTTCACAAAACTTTAACATTCTATACGGTCTCCTCTTAAGAGACCAAATATGGTCTCCTACTTTTCATAGCAGCAAAAATTGTCTACGTATGAGGAGCTCTGTGATCAACCCTTTCATTTCAGGTTGCAATGCTACAGGCAAGGTCAAAGTCAGACTGATTTGCTTTTTGTTTATTTTGTTGGTTGTGCTGTTCAGGGTGAGACAGATCAGGTGAAGCATTGAGGTAACTGTTCAGTTCCTTTCTTCCTGAACTGGTTTTAATGGGGAGCCAGATTTGGCAGTGGTCACACTTGTCTCCGTTTTCAAAATCTAGGTATCTGTGAAGGTCCTAATAGTTCTTGGTAAGTTATTTGATCTGTCTTGAAAATTTAAGAAGTTGATAGTTGGTATTGGGGGAAGGGGAGAAAAGTCTTCTCAATGTCAATAGCAAGTACAGTTAATTTTCAGTGAGTTTGTTCAGTAAAGGAGAGGTTCCCTGCAGACTCACTGCTTTTCCTTGCTGTAAGGCTTTTTACTTGGTAACATAATCGCTTGGTGAATGCCACAGGTGGAAGTGGCTCCTGTAAATGTGTGACCTTCACACATTTCGGAACTCGAACATCTAATGTTGCTCTGCTGTCATTTGTGGGGCCTGTTCAGTTCTCTCATTTGAGGCCATTCTGAAGACTCTGGGTTTGGAGCTCTCAAGCACTGAGTGAATTTTCTGATCTGCCTTATGTTTATCACCTGGTACCTCTGGTATAATGGTGCCATGCAGCTTTAAAAATCCAAGGGCAGCTCTAAAACCAGTCCTGTTTTCCAGAAGATTTTGACTGAATGCAGTGCAAATGTCTTAACCGGCATCATTCTTCCTGTTGTGTCAGTAAATGACTGAAACTGTTGCCTCCGGCATCGCAGACCAGCCAGCAAGGGTCAAAGCAGGGAGAGCAATGCTATCACTGCCTTTGCGTTGGGAAAATTGCACTGTGTAGGGTTCTGCACAGTTTCGTGCATTAGGGTTGGATTTTTTTGTCAGCTCTACAGAAATCCCCTACCTAAACCCTATAATTGTCAGATGTTCTGTCATACTATTCCCCCTGCCATTTGTTATCTCTTAAGATTATCAGGGGTAACTTCACATGAACTAATTGTAATAACTGAAAGGGCCTAAGGGGAAGAATTCTGTCTCGACGTTGCAAGCAGGGGATTAAGTGTGTATATATTCACTGTAATTTGCTGAGAGGTGTCTATGTATGTATCTGTCAGAAGAACTGTAATATCATTTGAAATATTGCAAAGAATAGATATGTGGTGATATGGAGGCTCAACTTGCTTTTGGTTTTGTTGCATTATCCCATTGAAGCTAATTCTATACGGTTTTTCCCTCCCTTTGCCTGTGTAAACTAGTGTCAGGCTCCTTGAGAAGGCACTTATGTTCTTGAAGGATTATTGTGCTAATTTAGCTTTCATTTCAACAGGTATCAAGGCCTGATATTATCCTGCTATTTGTTACTCTACTTTTACTGTAAATTACTGACACCAGAGATGGTTGGTGATTACAATGAAGACGACTGAGGTGCAGGAAGGAAATACCAGTTTTTGATCTCTACTTGCTTTGCTGTCTTTGATACCGTACAAGTGGTTATGAGCCTCTGGGGCTCAGTTATCCCGTAATGCTGATTAAAATAGTCAATCTGAGCAACAGAGCCTAACAGATTTTCTACCAGAGTCCTTTAAAGAATACATGTAAATGCATCTTTTAGGAAATTTGGCAGGCAATTGCTTTCAGCTGAAAAATTTCCAGTGTAAAAGAATGCCTGCTATGCGGGGTTGTGATGTGAAGTACTGTCGCTGCAGAAATAACAGGTCGTATTCATGGCATCTTCTCCTTACAAAAGTATTTTTTCTAACAATCAATGTTTTTGTTAGAAATGATGGTAACAGTACTAGACTTGTATTTGTTCTATAGTATTCCTGGGTTCTAAGTGATTTCTTCTGAACAGAAGCAAGTAATATAGGCAACTGAAGCTATTCACCAGGTCAGGTTTATTTAAATAAGGGGTAAAGGGTGAATTATCTAACTGTTATCTTTGTTAATTTTGGCCTTAGTGGAGTCACTCTCAGGTTCTTCTTGGGAATTCTGAGTGAAATAGAGCTGCTTTAAACATGAAAGTGATGATGTGTGGTGCAAACCCACCTCTCGAGTGTGATGTTTTCTCCCTAAAAGATGCTTCTTTAATAGTTGGCCTAATCTGATTCCTGTTAATGATGGTACTTGTCTACTGCTAGACATAGAAAATAAATTGAAAAGTTACTTGAAATATTTTCCTTATTTTTAAAATCAAACCCATTTCTTTTCATAGAAAACAATTTTTGTTTCCAGGCGTGCAGTGAACAAGGGGAGTCCCTTTATAGAAAGCAATTTCAGTGCTGAATGCCCTAGAATATCTTACTCTAAAGAATAGAGAAGCGCAGCTCTGCTCATTGACTTCACTGGGACCTAAAGTACAAGTGATGCTTTAAAGAAATGGGAGAGTTGTTTTGTTTTGCTTTGCCACATTTCTCTGGTGCACTGGTACAACTCCTGAGTGTTTCCCATCAACTTCTGTGTTGCTGAAATGTATAGTGGTACCAGTGAGATGGTTGTTCTGTAGGTTTGTGCAGCAAAGGAAAACAAATTGACAAATGGTGATAGTCTGGAGTTCTGACGGTGCCCCTTTTCCCATAGATGTTGAGTGTCCGCTGCAGAACATGTGAAACTTGAGTACTTTACGTTTTGTCTTTAAGCAGAATATAGTATTGCTTTTGTTTCCTGCACCAAATGCCAGGGGAGAAAGGATAGTTTTGATCTGCGCTATCCGTACCATGATGTGTAGCTGTTTCAGCTTTCAGGGATGAAAGATGACTGTCATTTAAAGCGCTCACCATATGAGAAAACAGTGTCTATTCTGTTTGGGGGAAGGGAGAAAGCAAATGCTTTGCATACAGGAAGGTATCTGTGCAGGAGGTATTTGATTTCACTAAACAAAATATTATCCAACCTCCTTTGCATGACTTAAAACGAACAGCCAAATGCAAATGGTTATACTTCTGTATGTTCTCATGCCCTCTATCAACCTTAACCATAATATCCTGCCTTTTTTCTTAAAGGAATATGTACTAGGAAATTAAAAGGCATCTCATTTGCCTACTAATAAAGACTATTGGATTCAGTCAAATCCTAGTAAGAAGACACTGTTTATTTCTACTAGAAATATTTCTTGAACTGAATGCATGACTTGAAATAAACAGTTTCATTTCCAAATTTTAAATCCATTGATACGTCAGGAAAGCATTTGCAGTATCTGATGAAGGCCGTTGCTACTTGATACAATATTTTTTCTTCAAGCCTATATCTAGTAGTTGCTTATGCAAGTCAAGGAGAGTAATAGGAGTTTTCTGAGCATGAATTTTTCACATTTTGGAGGAATAGAAAGGTTTAAAAAAAGGAAATGTTTTGTGCTGTGTGTTTAAATAGCTCTCTTGATTGGGAAACAGCTCCTGGTTTTTGTTTCCTATGAAACTTCTTTGGCTTTTGTTAGTTTTATCATCACTTTGTAGAGTTCTGAAATGAGTAATTTTTTGTATGTAGAAAAAGGATTTTATTCAGATGAAGTGAAAAGGAAGACAGTTTAAAGTGTCTTTTTCCTGTTGCACGAGATTCGATCCTTGCTTGAGTTCTGCAGAATTTGCTAGCTTGAGCCAAACTAGGAAACATTTTGGATATTTTATGTTCATTCGTCTTTGATGTTTGGGATTTGGGACTTCAGTGGTTTATTTTGGATATAAGCCCAGGTGAAAATGTGCTGGAAAAGGGGTGTACCTGGTAGGTGAGGTTCTGGCAGCTCTTTTCTGGCCTGCACCAACAGGTTCTGTCCTGGTCCAATTTTAACCCAAGGTGTTTCTAGCTTTTCCATCTCCCTTCTATCTAGGTACTGCTACATCTGAAGATAGAATATACAGGAGTGTCACTCCTGGCGAGCACAAACACTGCAGGTTTGGAAATTCAGTGTTAGTGCCTGCTTTTCAGGGTGGGTTTTTTGTTAGTTTTTGTTCTGTGCTTTTTAATGATGAACTTGTTCTTTGTGGGACTCGATTGTTCGTTGAGATTTGGAGGTGCAATGGCGTGCACTGAACTTTGTGATTTATATTGTCTTAGGTAGAAGGCTTATTCAAAGATGCTGGGAGCATTTGGAAGCATCCTCTGATCCAGAGTGCAGCTGCATTTTCACTTACACTCTTTTATGAGGAGCAAAGTACGCTTTGGGGCTCTGCTGTTGAGCTACTTTGACGAATCATTTCTATTGGCAATTCAAAGTCCTGGGGTTTTATTTGGGTTTTGGTGTTGGCTGACACAAGAATATATCTGCTTAGATGTTTTCTATTAACATCCCTTTAATTTGGGGATATGCTTTGCTTAATTGAATCTTTGAAGTCACAGGAAGATGATTTTGACAAAACCTGTTCTTCCTTACACTAATGTAAATGCAGAATAAATGCATACTGTGACTAATGCTGTTAATAAATTGTCTTTGTTGAAGTGCCCATGATTTGAAAGTTTCTAGTTCCTTTGGTTCAGCAAGACTCCAAATTTGTTGACTTTCCAAGCATGCTGCAAATCTTGCCTGCTGCTCTGAGCTGCTTAATAAAGAATAGATGGAAGGAAGGGTAACTTTTAGAAATCATGAATGGGTAACAGTAGTCATTGACAAGTGCTTAGTGACATATTTTGCATGCATTTAAAAAAGCAGTATTTGAGTGTGTTTTTTATACACGTGAAAAAATTATAGGGCAGCTATAGTCTTAGATGAACACTCCGATCTGGTGTTAGAGATGTGGTATGGTTCAATTCTTACATGCACGTGATGAACAGAAGAGAAACATAGCATACCATGAAGTTATGCAGCAGTACCAGCTCTTGAGTTGTTTTGTGTTTATAAGCAGATGCTTATGCTTTAATGTGGATGGAGATTGGTATATTATGCACAGTGTGACTGATTGACCAACAGATGCAATCAAATTTGTTTCCAGGCAGAGACATATCTGGTCTAATACAATACAGGCACACTAATGACAATGTAATTTCCAGTGCTTTTTCTTATTTTCCAGTTTTAGTGACTGAGGTTATTAAAATAAAAATAAATCCATCTGTACCAATTTACTGTACTGATTTACTTTTGCAGGGGAGAATGTACTGGGCAGCTAAATCACAGATGTTCATATACCCAAACCCTATGATGATATTGGCAAATGACAGACCTGCAGTGCTGTTTGGTGGGGCAGCTAAAATGATTGACCTGTTTTACTTTCAAAAACTTTGTTTACATTAGAAGCTTTGTATCTTAAATAAAATTATTTTTATGAGGATAGGAATTATGCTTGTAATGATTTAGTTTAGAAAAGTAATGTTAACGCCCCGAAAGATTTCTGTTTTTTTGATTTTTTCCAGTGTCCTTTCATAAAGGCTGGATAAGGTCTCATTCTGGCTTCTGTTGCAGCACACACAGAACTGTCTTGACAGCTTCCAAACCAATAATATCTTACTTATGTTTCGATATATAAATAACAGCACAGGCTTTCTAGAGATTATCTTTTTGTGATGTTTTTAGTTCTGTAACATGCTGTAGCCAGATGAATGTAACTCCTTCAGCGTTTTGAAGAACAGGAATGTATCCCTTTTAAAAATGTGTGTTTTAGCAGGGATGTGCAGTAACATTAATTCACTGTGCCAGAGTTGTATTCTTTTAATTAAGAGGTACAGTTAGCAGAGCACATGATACTTCTTCCTCTTCATGCTGTTTCTTTCCTCTTTTCTAATCTCTGTTCTCCAGTGTGGTTTTTTCATGGTCTTTGGGGGTCTTGTTTTTTCAAAGTGATCCCCTGCTGACTGTTTTGAGGTCTGTCTGAGCAGTTTCTTCAGCTCTGAATTAAAAGAAATTGCTCCCTTTGATTACTTAAACAATTCCATTGCTGACTGTGTGATTAGTTGCTTTCCGGTGGAAGAGCTGGGAGAGGAGGCCAAAGAGCCACCAAGTGCCTCTTGGTCCATCTGCTGTGATGATGTCTCATCCCACCAGGATGCATCTGGTTCAGCACCCTAGGCTGGGGACTTTGTAAACGAATCTTTAAATCAAATAGTGCAAGGTGAGACTGGGTGAGAAGCCGTTCTGTGCATAGTGGTGCTGGAAATTCTCAGCTTTTCATGGAAACGCTGTTCCACACGTTGCTGCAGATGTCTCCAGTCATTCTCAGCAGGCAAGTCCTGTGGCAATTTCTGGTGCTTTATCAGCTACAGTGAGAAGTGAGAACTCCTCCTGCTAATCTTCTTACAGAAGCAATTGCTGTGGTGAGGAAATATGCCTCAAACTGTTACCTCCTCCTCTGGGCTGGTTAGTTTTCCCCTTTCCTATTGTCTTCCATTGCCCAAGAACATATGCACCACTGCCTGTGTTTGCCTTTTTTCTTCTATTGACACTGAGTGGTGCTTATTTGTTCTTGTCCTGAGGAAAACTTTGAAAATCAAGACTTGCCTTTTAATTTAATATCTGCTGGTTCCTATATTATTGTGATGGCAGAATCTGGAGTGTTCAGTCTGGGGATATTTGTGTTTGTTTAAGAAACAACAGGATGGAAAATGGATGGAGGCACAAGAAACTGGCAAGATATCTTGAAGAAAGTGTTAAATAACAATCTCTGGGCACAGCCCTAATCCAGCAAAGCACTTAACTGACGCCTCAACTGTTTACAGTTACAATATATGTTTAATTTAAATGGGACTAGGTTTGTGTTTAAAGTTATATACTTGCTTGAGTGCCTTTCTGGATCAGGGCCTAAGTGAGTGAGAATTTGAGTTGGTTTTCATTTTCAAGAGTGAGACTTGAAAGTGAGACCTGATCAGTGGTTAGTGATGTCCTGGGGCATCTGAGGTCTCAGAGAGACTCTTTAAGGCTGTGTCGCTGCTGCTACCTTTCCTGCCACTTGCAAATATGCTTCTTTTTCCTTGCTTAGTTTTCTGCTTGCGAGTCAAATGCCTTATACAGAATGTGAATCTAAAAGATGCAAATAATTCATTCCATGCTAGAGTAATGGTGTAACTGATCACAGTTTTCAAAGGCATCAACCCAACTTGTGTGCTGGAGGAGAAAGAAGGGAAGGAGCAACAAAAGTAGTGATGTAGTGTCTTTCTGGCATAAGTAGGTGTAAATTTCTTAGTTTTATATAAGTACGTGTAAAAACTATAGGTGAGGTTTTAAAACATATAGGTTCTATATAGATAATCTGTATCTTTTTGTGAATCTTCATAATATCCTACGAATCTTTATTAGGGAAACAGGATTTTCTTCCCCATACGATTTTCATTACAGGGAGGAACTTGCTTAGTGGGCTCGATCCCATAAACTGTTTCTCTTGAATGTTGTCCTTTCTCCAGACAGCTGAGTGCTGTCTTCAGAGGAGACGGCTGTGCAGAGAATGCTATTCTGCTTCAGGTTTGCCATTGAATTGCTCTGCAACAATTTGTGTCCTTCCCAGTCTGTGTGAAACAGGATAATAATGTTTACCCACCTGTGTAATACAAGTACAGATCCTTGAATGAAAGGCCCTACTGTGCAAAAATACAAGGTAGCACTATTCAGGGGAGGGGGAAGTATTCTATACCTGCAACTTTAGGTTATTTTCAGTGAAAGTAGTGAAGTTTTCATTTCAAAATAGGTAAGGTGTGGTTGGTTTGCACTAGTGCATGATGTTGTTTTAAAAAGAAATAATATTAGGGAATGATGTTGTCACTATCTTAGTATTGGCAAAAATGCAAAGGACAACTTTCTAATTCCTTAGGGGTGGGGATTCTACTGCTGCTCTTCCTGGTTATTGAACTATTCTGCTTCTGAGTAACGTGCTGCCTGCCTCCTGTTCATGGCTTCTGTGTCCATGTCGTTTCTGACTCTAAATGGCATAGTACCTTGAAGGAGCTGGTGGACAAAAAATGTTGCAATAGCAGGTTGACGAAGAGGAATGAAGAGGACAATCAAATTTGCCAAAGAATAATACATGTTTTTATTGTGAATTGCACCTTCAGGGACTAGAGAAATTTTATACTGTGGTCTGGGTTGTGTGGCCTTGTAAAGAACAGGCTCCTTTTTCTGGTACTTCTGTAGTCTAGATCTTGGTGGTGGTGTCAGTGGTGAAACTCCATTGACTTCCATAGGGACAGGACTTTGCCTGTCTCTCAAACACATAATAAAGTGTGTGAGGACAAAAAGTAGCCCAGAGCAGAGATTTGACCAAAAGTCACACAATAGGTTAAAAATAAAGCATAGGCTCTCCTAAGCCTCCAGCAGGCACTTTAGAAGCTGCCCAAAACAATTCTCAAGAGGTAAATGAAAGAATATAGAAAATTGTGAAATAAGCAGCTCTTCTGTTAAACTTCAGTCAGCCATGGGCGGATGTGTGTGTGGGGTGTGCGTACAGAATACTCAGTAAAGGCCCTTATAATTGTTCCTACATACGCCTTAGGTCAGGAAATACACCTGACAGACCTATAATTTGTAGACCTGTGTAAAACACCTTTTCATAAGGCTTTGTTTCATATTAGCTTGGCTAAATCTTCTTACAGATTTTCCTAGCGTCTTACGTGCACAAACTATATCATTGTTTTGGAAAATGCAAGTCTGACCACTGTAAATGGGTTTATATTTCCAACAGGGCAGTTATTTAATTTCCTGTTGGAAGTCTGCAAATGTTGGCACTGTTCACTCGTTGGCGGGAAGCCAAAAGAGAGCACGGTATCATTAATGTGCTGGAGTCCATGCAAGGTTTCAATTGGTTTAATCCAAATTTTAAGACTGATCTGTAGCGAAGTGTATTTTTTTGATTAAACTTCATAAAAGCAGTCAGGGAGATGGGGGTGAAAAGAGATGGTAGGGTATTCTCTAGCATGAGAACAGCATTTGTTCTTCCTCGTCTTGTGCTGGAGGGATCCTCGTTTTGCTGCAGGCTTAACCTCACTTTGTAGTTTTCCACTAAATCAGCACAAATGAAGCCTAAGGTCTGATCCCAAAACGGGCTCTTTCAGTATAAACATGTTCCCTGATGCAGTTACCTTCCTCGGGATCCATGTGCACAGTCCCTGCAGAGAATAGGTGCCAATTTTTAAACCTCTGATACTTGTGGTGATGTGACTGAAAGCCCTGAAGTCACCCAGGTGTGTTTCCAAAGGGTTCATCAGCATCCAGATGACTGAGCTGTTTGGAAATGCTATCTTTAGATTCCAGTGCTTAGAAATTATTGGGAAAGCAAACTTTTATAAAAAAAAAGATATTTTTGTTCAGAGTTTGTTTTAAATACACAGACTTAACTCTGCAAAATTTATCAGACTAGCGTAAGAACACATAATTTACCTTGGGTGCCTGATGTAGGCTATCTATAGCTATGTGATGCTACAGGTAAGGCAGTTTCCTCTGTGTCGCGGAATTATTAGCTCATGTGGACCTTCTGGTGCACCATTTCTGGTGCCCAGCTTGCTGAGGCACTTCTTCATTGTACAGTGGTTTGCAATGCAGATACGCTTTTAACAATGTCTGCAGCCTGAAATAAAGGGAGCCAACTTCAGTTTTCTTTTGCAAGTTTTTCACTTTGAAAGGAGTTATGTGTTGAAAACAAATGATCAAATCGCGTGGCAGACTCTTCATCACTTGGACGCCTTTAAATCAAGGCTGACTTTCTGAACAATATGCTCAGAGCCACAGTGTGCTGTGTGCAAGGATTTCTGGATGTAGGAAATTGTGGCATGTGTCATGCAGGGGATCAGACTTAAAATTATTGTGGTCTCTACTAGATCTTGCATAAGGCAGTGCTTCAGTGTAATCTGTTTGGATTTACCTTGTTCTGAACTGCAGCAGCTGCTTTTTCTCAATGATTAGGATGTGAAAGAGAAGGCGCTGGTAGAGAAATGTGTGCAATTTATATATTGTAGTTAATATTTGCACTCATTTTTTCTGGCTTCTCTGAAGCTGTAGTAGGTAAAGCTATTTGATGGAAAGCAGAAGAAGGATAAAAAGCATGTTTTTAACACCTGTCATATTTGGTATTGTTTCTTGAATTATACCCTTGGCTGCTGATAATGTGTAGCTTAGGCCATTGATAAAGTATTGAATCAGAGGGGGGAGTACCTAAATAACTTTTGTGTGTCAAAAGATCAGGTTCTTTTTTCATTGGGTCCTGAGAAATACGCAGTGCAGCTAAAGAAAAATGCATAGAAAACATAAAGCATGTAAAAATGATATGCCTGAAATGCAATAGTGTATTTCTGCCATGTTTCTATTTTTTGTGATAACTCTTTTAATAAGACCTGTAGGAGTTTACAGCAGTGATAAGTATATAGGGACAGGAGACCCTCTGGCCCTTTATAGTTTCTTCTGGGTGTTAAATTTCATGCAAAAAAAATATGGTTCTTATTGCAGTTTGGCAGACTTTAGAATAACACAAATCTTTTCAATGTTCCATCTAAAAGAAATACAGCTTGCTCAATTTTTATGTCTTTGCTGTCTTTTAGTGATAGTACCCAGAAATTATCACTTTTTTATAGTAGGTTTGATCAAGGGTCTCAAAACTGCTGACAAACAGTTTTTAATTTTTCACTGAGTCTTGTTGTCAATTACTTACGTATTTACTCCGTGTAAATATGTGTAGAGGAGCACAGGTAAAATAGCTTTTTTGATATCCCAAAGGAGAATGCGTATCAAGTCTGGAAATAAAAGCCAGGGACTTTTTCTTCCAAGCTTCCACTCTGTTTTGCCAAAATTTTAATATCAAAGTCTTATTTATCTATTTATCTATCTGTGTATCTATCTAGTTAGTTATTTGTCTGGGACCTTGGTTACGTGTGGCTCTTTTTCACGCTGTACCTATGCAATCATCTTGCGTACAATAATCCTTATTCTTGGGCTTGCCCAAACTCCTCAGTCACTGTCTTGTACCCTTGCACCTCCCTTATCCCACAAAAGTCTTCTGCCATTCCCAGCTGCCTACCTGCTGTGTTTGTGGATTTGGGGAGGGGTGTGGGATGTTAGGAGAAAGAAATTTCTACCCATTTGATTTTGAAGTAGGTAATTATTTCAAAAGTTGTTACCTTAATGAAAAAAAGACATTTTCTAGCATTTCTTGAAATTGCACAACATTGGGTTGAAATACTCTTCTACACAGTATTACAGACTAGTTCAATCACTCCCATTGCGATGGAAGGCTTGCTCTCGTGCTAGTGGAGATTTTCCCTGAGTTCTGACTGCCACCTGAGTATCAAGAAAAAGCATGAAGTTGTGGTGGGCAGCAGTCTGACAAGAGTGAGGTCCTGTATGGTGCTTTACGTATTTCAAATCAATGTAAGACTGTCAACTGTTTTAAATGCAATTTCGAGTAAAAAAACCCAAATCTAGATTTAGCTATCTAAAAAATGAAGTATATGCACCAAAGGGAAAATAAAAGAGCACCAAACAGCCACAAAACAGTGATATCTTACCTACATGCTAATATATCCTACCAAAAAAATGAACTCCCAAAGTCATGTAATTAGCATGAAACACTTAAATGTGCTGAGACACTATGTAACTTTCCTCCCTAAAGAAACCTTACCCTCCAATCCCAACTTGATACATTCCTACATGAAAAATAATTTGGTGCTGAATATATTTTTTCAAGGAGCACTTCCATTTATCTTGTAATGTTCAAATTTAGCTGAATGTATAGCTATTAAATGTAAAATGACAAAGTGCTTTTAAATTTGCTATCTTGACTTTGAAAATTATTTTGACTAACTGTCTTGAGTGATGGAGTTCAAAATCCTTAGGAAATAGGGATGATATAAAAAATACTGTGATTTGGTAACCTAAAGACTCAAGTTCATAAGTAAGATTCTATCAGAAGCATATCTAAAGAGAAAAAGTATTTAAGGGAAGATCTATAGTTACTTACAGAGATTGTAATTCTGATATGAGGACATCCTGTTAGCATATGCGAATGATAGGTGTGAGTAACAGAGAGATCGCAGCCTCAGGCACGTGAGGGAGGCATTGAAAACTGTGAATGACATTACCAGAGATGGGTACAAAAGCTTAGGATAAACACAGCAACAAAATCAAACTAAAGCTCTGAGTAATAACGAGAGAAGCAGAAAAAGAGAAAGCCAAGAGAAATGCTGACTTGTGATTCAGTTCACAGGAAAAGTTCTTGGTAGGTGAAAGCAAAGGCTAGAATCTTTAATGCACTTTCTTTGCACTGCTTTCCACCCTGCCCTGGAAAAAACAGCAGACACAATGAATGCAGAGATATAAGGACTGTAATCTCAGTGTAGAATAAGAAAAAACAGTTGGGAATACTTGGATAAATCAGGTGTTTTCAGATATCTACTGTCAATTCTTTAACCTCTGGGCAAGTTGTTCAGTCCTGGTCAGTCTCAGAAGAGACACTGCATACTGATGGGAGTAGGCTTGGAAAATTGGGAAGGGGGGTGGGGAGGACAAAAATAAAGCCTATTAAAAAGAGAAACGCTAAGGAATTCTACATCAGTCTGCTTAACAACAGATAAATTATTTGCAAGCAGCTGGAAGATAACAAGGAGATAAATAGCAAGCTAAAATGTTTTTGTCAAGAACAAATCCTGTCACACCAACCTCCTCTTACAGCAGCTTATGGAGTCTTGTGGAGAACACAGATGACATATCCTGCGTTCATGTAAACTCGTGATGTCACATCTCCTGTGCCATTCCTACAAGTCGACTACAGACACAGAGTCTTAGTGAACCTGGTTTAGTGTAACGGCAGAAGTGGAGTAACTGTATGCCAAGGATGGCTCTCAGGATTTACAGGGAAAATGGAAACCCTTTAAATAAAGGGAAAGAAAGCCTTGGGCCAGTACTTTGGTACTTCTGATAGCACCCTGGGAAATGGAATAGCTATTGTGCTGGAGGACACGTGTGGGAGAGGCTGTGAGGGTTTTGGTAGGCAGGTTTTAAAATGATCTTGCTACACTGGAGAAATAATTAGAAGAAATATGATGAAATGGCATAAGTGCAATATATTAAGCTTCTAAAGGAGTAATCACCTTTATAAATTACAGAATAGGAACCTGGTCAGGTTGTAGCTCTTCTGAAATGATTTGGGAGTTTTTGCAGAGCAGAAATTGAGCAGAGCCAACAGCAGCATACTGTGAGGAGAAGGCAAACATTGTGTTTGGCTATGTCAACAGAAATAGAACCAGCAGGGTACAAGAAGTCGTCTGTCCCGCTGCTCAGCATGGGTGAGACCTCAATGGGAAGAATACTGTGTCTAGTTTTGGAAAGCATGTCTTGGGAAAGGTATGGAGAAAGTCCAGTGAGGACAGCAAGTATCATCATGGTCATGTTTTCTTAGCTCCCATGAGGATGAATGAACTGAGGTGGCATCACCAAGAAGGGTGGGGAAACCTGAACAGATATTATGAATCATTAGTACATAAGCTGTTACAGGGACGAAGACAGCAGCTTATTCCCAATGACAGTGATTGCTAGGACAAAAGATATTTAGCTTAATTTACAGTCAAATAGATTTAATTTAGATATGAGGAAAAACTTCCCTGGGTAAGGAGAATAAAGTCCTTTACAGTCTTGAGAGGCTGTCAAGTCTGTGTTCTTGAAGTCTTTAATGAGAGATTAGGTTTACATCTGCTAGAACTGGTTTTGGGGAGGGAAACAGCAAGAGGCTCTGTCACATCTATTTTACCCTGGTTAACGTGGTGACTCTAAAGCAGGGGTGTCAAAGTCATGGCTCCTGCCATTCTCCTGCTTCTGCAGTGTAACGCACGTCACACGCTGCACATGTGCCTAGCGCTGGCAGGAGCTCAGGGGCAAGAAGCTCAGTGCTGCTGCCAGGTAGAAACAAGGCGCCGGGCTGGATAAAACAAGGTGAAAGGCCGGATTTGGCCTTTGGGCCATGAGTTTGACACCTCTGCTCTAAAAGGATCCGAGAGAAACTAGCTTCCCTAGGCTCCGTTTAGTCATTGTGAATGCTTCTCTCACCTATTTCTTCAGGGCCTTTACAAATACACATGTTAATTAAAGCAATAATAGTATCATACCTAAATTGTTTCTCGCATAAGTTCTGATGGAGTATAAAATGCTTTTTGATATGAACGTTCACAGACAACAAACATTATTCAGACCTAAACTGTAATACACGATCCTGAAACCCTTTTCTGTCCTTGTTTCCAGTACTGCTTATAAAAGGAAGGGTGCTTCTGCACTGCACATCTTTCTTGCATGTTGGGGTAGGACAGCAGTGCTGTGGGTGGCGTTCACCTGCTGTGTTTCTCTAAAAGCCTATTTGTCTTTCCTAATAACAAACTAGGTTTTTAGTTCTGTCCAAGGAGATGACAAATATGTCTACTTTATTAATCACAAATCATCTGAGAACAGCAAAACATCAAACATTTTGAAAGGATTGATTATGTCAGACTCTCTAATGTTTTTCTCTATCTCTGTAATAGTCTTTGACTTACTTCTGACTTCCCAAGTAGTTCAAGTCTGCCAAGAAGCCTAATCACTCAACACCAACCCACAAAACTGAATAGACTTAGATTCACTGTCATTTTGAGTTAATACATCAGTGATGAGTCTAGTCCAAGAGCAGAAAAAAACCCCTATTTTCCGAAGTTGTATGAGCCATTAAGAGGGGTAGCTCTGCTGGGACTGGTTTACATATAAGTTAAATACCAGATATGAGGGGTTGTCTGTGCTGAAAAATAAGTAGTCTGTCATTATACAGAAAACAGAGGCCCATTTCTCTATGTACATGTGTCTAGCTCACAATTTAGGCCCCAAAGGATGTGTCTGTTGAAAAGAGAAGGTAGAGATTGCCAAGAAAAAAGGCATGCCCTTC
Source organism: Dromococcyx pavoninus (assembly GCA_033558185.1). Taxonomy (NCBI): domain Eukaryota; kingdom Metazoa; phylum Chordata; class Aves; order Cuculiformes; family Neomorphidae; genus Dromococcyx; species Dromococcyx pavoninus. Next base: position 910,598 of record JAUMJL010000172.1, on the reverse strand, counting down.
TCAAATAACAAGTATTACTTTCCCCTTCCCCCCAAAATACAGTTATACACATACTGCTTCCCCTTTTTTAATACTCAATTTTTTATTCAAATGGACTGAATTGCAATCTTATGCATCTGAGTGCTATGTTTAGCTTTTCTTCCTTCCATTGGAAACCTCAGTCTGTGTTTTTTGCTACAGTGACTTCCATCTAAAATCACCAAATTTGTGAAGTCTTGCTGGTCACTGTTCTGTGAGGATCAAACTCAGCCTTTTACTATTTATTAATTAGACTTCAGGTAAGAAGTTTTGTGTCTTGTGTAATGGTGGTAGTCAGTTTTGCCAGAATCATGCTGTTTTCCAGGATGCAGAATGCCTACATTTTGTAGAATCCTCATAATGCTGCTTGAAGGGTGTTGGGGTCCAACCTCCTGCTTGGAGTGGGACTGGTTTCCCTTCCGTTGTATTATGCACGCATGCTCTACTTCTCTTAGTGGGTTTTACTATTTTCCATAGGGCAGTTCCTCAAGGCCTTGTTAAACTACACAAGATACAAAGACATGTTCTGTAGGCCACTGCTCCTCCTAGGCTCATGGCCTGGGTAATAAAGCAGAGAGAAAGGAAACATGGAATGTAACTTGCCTGAGTAGAGCTGCAGTTTAACCTCTCCTGGTTCTTAGTGCCCGCCTCATCTCTTGCCCTCAGTGCTCATTAACACTGTGGCTTTTAATATTAAACTTGCACATCATGTATCCAAATATATGTGTATATAGAGGCTACAGTGGGGAGCACTGCAGAGGTGTTTGGGTTTTTCTCCCATTTCAGAATGCTTTTCTTCTGCATATGGAAGAAACCAGCTCATCTGCAGTGCATGCTGTCATTCCATGGGGCAAGGCTGAAAATGTTTAGGTTTTTCTTCCCCTTTTTTTGTTGATCTCTAATGTATATGGTTTTTCTAATACTGCTTAAATATAGTTCATTCTCACCCTGTGTCCCACGAAGGCAATGTTAACCACTACTAATGGAGGAGTGGAGTCTGACCACAGAATTACAGAATTGTTTAGGTTGGAAAAGACCTTTAAGATTGAGTTCAACCATTAACCTGACTCTGCCAAGTTCACCACTAAACCATGTCCCTAAGCACCACATCCACGTCTTTTAAATCCCTCCAGCGATGGTGACTCCATCACTTCCCTGGGCAGTCTTTTCCAATGCCTGGCAACCAGCTGCGGTTTTGTTAGTTGAGTATTTATCTGTAGCCTTTGCTGGAGTGCTCTGCATGATATTGTCACAAAGGAAGGAAAAGGCACTTAGTCAACAGTAAATAGATACTTGTTTGTAGTATTTTGTAGTGGTAAAAAACATACCCAAACCTGATTTATGATATTTGTTTGAAAGGAACCTGAAAACAAATTTATACAAGATTGCCGAGGTTAGTGGGCTTTTCGCACAGCTGTCATGGGAGCACACCTATAATATAGCTGGGGGAAAGTTAATACTAGAAAAGTATTCAATAAATTGGGGTGAAACCTTAGAGGAAAAGCATCAAAGTTGGTTGTGTGGTTTGCTTTTCTTTAAGGAAAATGAAAACATGTTGAAGTTAAGAGGGATGCTCTTTTGTGTACACGTATTTGATCTGTGTTACTAGCAGGGAAAGGGATATTACTTAGAGCAATACAAGGGATGATGTGACTGTAAATAGGAAGAGGGAAATGCAGACAAGGAAGCCTAAGCTAAATTTCAGAAGCAGTTTTCTAAAAGTATAATCTGGTGGACTGATACTCTTGTGAGAGAGGTAATTGAAGCTACATTACTCAAGATATTTAAATTGTACTGGGCAGAACTACGAGGTGAATATATTTCTGGCAGCGAGTCCTTCTTGGCAGTGGGTTGGATATATGGGTTGGTCTAGCACCTCAAGAAGTCAATGGGCGTCCTTCACCTTGGTCTGGATCATAGCTCCACTGACTGGAGATGTTGCTTCTGTTTCTGTGATCTCAGTCGTGTTTCAATGTCTGTGCAGATTTACATGTTTTGTAGGCTGGAGGAGGGGATGAGCAGTGGGACCACATTTGCCTTCATTCTTTAGTAATCTCAGACTGCTGTCTGTGCATGCTGCCTTAGATAGGGTTTTCTTAAAACGAGATTAAAAGAGACTACCCTTTTGAGATGGGAATGTATCTTTTTCCCTCCTGGATTTTCATTGCTATTATTTTAATCTCCATCTATTTCATTAATATTAAAGTAGCAAGATTTTTCTAGGGTTTTTTTTCTGGTTTTATCTTTCTCTACTTAATGCAAAATCCCTGTAATGTGAGCCTTGGGGGTGATCTTGAAAGAACCCCACATATAGATTTGGTTGATAATGTGTAATGTAAATACAATTAGTAGCATGTGTGTGTTTGTTTGTTTTACTAATGGAAAAAGGTCTGCAGAAAAATGAAGCATACCAAATTCAGGTCAGAGGAAGGAACTACAGTATGTCCTTAGGTTTGTTACCTCAGATCATGTAACTACTCTTAGTCTTTAAATTCCAGAGCAATAACAAGCAGTATTTTTAGTTTTGCAAATTTGAATAACACAGTATGATCCGCTGATATTGCTAAGTCTCCGTGGAAAAGAACTGTGGCATATTGCATTTTTTCCTCCCTCATTTCCCTGCCATATGTAGTTAATAGAATAATAGTCGGTGGTATGCTGGTGCCTAGGTGCGGCTGCCACACTGGAGAAAGGTTGTAGGGCTTTTGGCTTTTGCACTTTGGCTATCTTGGCAAATCAGTTGCTTAAACAATGAAGTGAGTTCTTCACAGATATGTGAATTTGTTATGCTGACCTTCCTACTGGCCAGCTTGTTGGTCTAAAGATCTGTTTCTTAGGTATTTAAAGCTTTCTTCTTTGAAACAGCTTTTGTTAAAGTTTTATAGGTCTTTGGTATTAGAGCACTCTTTTTTTTCCCATTAGGAAAAATTGCTTAAATTTATAAACGCATTTTTATATTCCTAGAATTGTTTGGAAAAGTAGGAACTGATTTTTTTAATTTTGTTGGGTTTTGTTGGTTTCTTTGTCATCCTTTGAGCTTTGGCACCATTGACACTTTACTACTTATTTCTGTGGTAAGTGGGAAGACACGTTTTTAGTCATTGCACAGCATGCTGCAGCTGTACAAAAACGGAGACAGCCTCAGCTCCTCTTCTGCCTTGCTCAAAATCCACAGCTCACATCTGTGGCCACCATTATGGAGCCTCTCCTGAATGCATATTCTTTCCCACAGCCATTTAAGCCTTTCTGAATGTGTTTTTCCATTGGAAAGACACATTTGGACATTAAACATGTGCTTAGAGTGTTGTCTTAACTGAGTATAAAGGAGAGGAAGAAAGTATTTTAAATGGGCACAGCAGACTCATTTCTTCCTTCTCTGGGGGAAGCCTCCTTCTTCTCCTCAGGAGGCCCTGTGTGCGCATAGCTCTGGGCTGGCACTCATCACCTCACTTCAGGGGAAGCAAAACACTGCAGTGGACCATGCTGCGGCGCATGGGGATGCCAAGATTTTACTAGAGCAAGCAAAGTGAGGGCTAGTTCAGAGTTTCAACCTAGAGAGGAACCATTGTTCAGAGGCAGCTCTGTTTCTGTGCAGGTATTTGTTTGCTAACGAGGTAAGGAAGGATGCAGAGGGTTAGCAGTCATCCCTTTTATTAAGTACTGCTGCTGAACTGAACTGATGCTGCCCTTTAAAGCATTGTGAAGTGATTTCTGTATTGATTTTTTGCTAAGACAGTTTTTTACTATCCTGCGGTACTTACACAGTTCTTACCACTGTGAATGCCCTCAAGGCCTTACGATGTTTGACATCATTTTCCTCATTACTTTTCTCCTGAGGCAGGCAAAGACTGCTGTTCCCATTGTTCGCTTGGAAAATGGAGACATAGACAGCCTAAATAACTTGGTCTAGGATGACACCAGACAGAGAGATAATTGTCCAAGATTCAAACCTTGAGTTCTTCTTTCTCAGATGGGTACTGTCATCTCCAGGCCACTCAGATGGAGCCTGAAGGGGGTGGCAGAGCTGTTGGAGCATGTGGTTTTTTACGCACTGGTATTGGAGAGTCACACTGTCACGCTGTATGCTGAATCTTGGTTTTATACTCAGGGTGTCAAAACACTGAAGACCGTGCATCCACACAACTGTCCTTCTCTATCCTCTTCTGTACTTCTGACCCTTTATTTTTGCCTTGTGACATGATTTAGCTCCATGCACTGTTATTGTCTAAACATTTGCCATGGAATATTTCTGGCATGGTAGAAAAATGTCATGGGACACAAAACCGCAAAAGTGAAAAGTGCGTACATCTCTATAGATCTAGTCTGGCTTGTTGAGAACCTTTGAATTCCTAGAGTCCCCAGATGAGGAAATCAATTTTCTCAGCTGCTCTAGCTGTAGCTGTGTAGCATTCGGATTGTACTCGCCTTTAGCCTTCGGTCCTGTCACAGGTGGGACAGATCAAAGATATAGCCTTGAAAAATCCAGCCCAGCAGTACTTTTAGCAGATACTTTCCCTGAGACCATTGCTAAAGTGCCAGGTACTTGATTCAGCTTTTAAGTATGATATAGCAAAAACTGATGAGGTATGGCAAAGAGTAACGATAGACATGAAGAACGCTGCATTTTACACTTTTTATTCAGCTGTGCAATACATACCATATAGTACAAACACCCCATCCATCCGCAGAATGTACCTGAAGCAATTTTTTCATGTACTTTGGGTTACCTGTTTCAGTTTTGAGTACTTTGTATTTTATATGTCCTGTTCTGCAATGCAAAAGCAATGAATTATTTCCAACTAGTTATAAGCTACTCTTATGCTGTCAACACAGAGTAGAAATCCTGGTTGTCTTTCTCTGTGACAAAAATTTTCACACTTTCTGCAGTTAATGTAATTGCAAACACTGCCATATAATGGCCAGATTTCTGAGCATGGGTCTGAGACTGTGCCTATTATCCCATATTTTAAAATAATTGGCCTGTACATGTTACAGAATTTGGAACTTAATTTTGGAAAGCAGCGCTGCTTCTTGGCAGCACTTCTTGGCACCGAACAGCACACATTTCTTTCCGAGGCAGCTCTCACGAGCAGCATGAGCAGGGTTAATGCTGATAACACTGGAAAAGTCTCCTGGCTGCTGGCGGGGAACTGACCCAGCCTGGCTGAAACAGCGGGGAACTAATACAAGTTTTCTGCTCTATTCAGAGCAGGGTAGTCAAGCATCTGAACTTCCCACCAAACTCTGTTTTCTATTGTGCTTTTGATGCCAGCTTTCTGTAGTGCTCGGCACTAAAAGACAAACATTTGCAACTCCATCCTTCCAATTCCGTCTATATGACATTTAGTCTTTAAAAAGAATAAATCTGTAACAATGCTAGTCTTATTTAAACAGCCTGCTAGGGGGAAAGGAGCTTTGCTATTTACAACTAAGACATTCAATATGTTCAGAATAGAGTATGTAAATAAATAGAGCGCATTCAGTAGTATTATCTCAGTACACAAGCCTAAGTTAATCTTACCTCCAATTTTCTTTAGAAGTGAAGCTTCTCAGTTTTGATTAGGATGAGTGTCATCTTTATCTCTTTCTAAAGCACCTATCGTATTGTGATGCTCTATGTAAACAGTGAAGGCAGAGGACTTGATTTCTGCTGTTGCTTCTCACTGTAGTCTGAGTTCTTGCTGTTCACTTAGTTCGAGTAATTTACATGAACATCACAACAAAAGATAAAAAGAATTCACTTTCAAGTTAATGAAACCCCAAGCTCATTTTCCTTTGTGACGTTTCCCTTTCTTATTTTTTTCTCAGTACACACTTTGCTTTTGCCCATAGTTTTTATTTTTAAACAAAAATGCGCCAAGAAATTTGTTGTAAATTTTATATACGTACAGAGATGAGGATGAATTGTCCGTACAGTGGAAATGCACTGTGAGGTGGCTTGCTAAACTTGTATATTGCAAAAAATTTCTACATCCATGCCTGTTTATGGAATAGTGTGTGGCACAGGAACACACAGGAGTGTTTTGCCTCTGTGAGCAGGGCAAAAATGACAGCAACTCTGTAAAATATATTTTGCATTTGGATCTGCGAGTAACTTTTGACCTAGCCCAGTCAACTGATTGATGTAATGAAGACGGGGTATCTGAGCTCAAACTCCTGGCGGAAACAAAACTGCCTTGTCCTGACTTTCTGTGATCCCTCAGTTGGAGTCTTTTTGAAAATCGTAAGGATGGAGACCCTGTGTTGAAAGACTGTCTGGTAAGATACTGTTGAAAAGAGACTGAGTGAAAACAGTTTCTGAAGAATTTAGAGCCCTGTTGATCTACTAACACCATTGAGAAGACGAGCTGGAGCAGGAATTCCCAAAAGGTTTAAGTGGAGGCAAATATTCAGGGAACATGATAAACTGTACTCCTTTCAGCTCTTAAGAACTATCTCATTTCTGCTGTGGGTTGGAGATAGCAATGACTCTATGCACCTCTTCATACCTAAATACTTGCTAAGAACTGATTAAATTCCTTGATACCTGTTGGAAATAGTGTCATAAAAAAACGGAAAGAGAAGAAAGTTTTCTTCTGAGGGACAAATACTTACTGATGAGATGATTGTGGATTTCTTTTTAATATGAGGAAAAGTTTGTTAGCAGCAGATATTTGTGTATAGCTGCCCTGAGCAATTTCTGCTGTTATGAAGGTGGTTCAGGAACTGTGCTGTGAGCCAGTACAGCCATGCAGCATTGGCTGCTGTGAAATATTTAGTATGAAGTGTGGCCTTACATCCATGACAAGACTACATCCCTTCTGGATGAGCAATATCAGTATACTTGTTTGCAGTGTGTTTGAATGCATGTCAACAGGACTGGTTATTTTAGGCTACAGAAAGTTTATCTTGAAGTAAGCATGATAAAAGAATATCCTTTTTGTTCCTCTCCTCCCCACGTAGACAAGCTCTGATTCCTGTACTGTCCTTTTCTAGAGAAGTGTGCAGGATCTGGGCTACCTCATCCATCTGGACTGCGTTCACTCTTTATGTGCTTGTTTTATTACAAAAGCTGTTTTCCTTTGTCTCCTTGTTCTCCTTCCCCTGTTCCAGGCATGGAAAATGGAAGGAGTCAAATTTGGGCTTGTGAGGGCTTCTCCCTTCCCTGCCATTAGCATGTGTCTCCTGGTTTTATTGGAGATCCTGAGAAGGTAGCCAGATGACACTTACGGCAATACTGATGAGGTTAATGGGACATCCGGAGAAATATTAAAAATCTTGTTTTATTTTGGGACATCTGGCAAATGTTATTTCTAGGACCTTGATTGGTCTGTAGGTGAATCCTGAAAAATCTGAAAACTTCAAAGGATTTGCTTGTACTCTGTGAGATCTACTCTGTTCTTCACAGCATTGTCCCCACCTCACAGCAACTACTTGGTTATGTACAGAGATATCTTTGATTTTGGACAGAACTGGTTTGGACTTCGTCTGGCATGGCACATTAGCTAATTTCTGTTGTTTTCCTCTCCTCTTCCATTTCTCCAGCATTTTTAGGGCTGGTTGCATTTAATTTTCCTTTCTTGTAGTAGGCCTGGTAAAAAGTAATAAAACATTTTAAACTTTAAAAAAAATGGGGGGGGTTTACAATTTTAGAAGGACTGACTAATTTTTTACTTGTTTTTGTGTAATTCATTTAAATTTGAAATATTACTGCACATGTTAGCATGAACAAAAGATTCCAGGAATTTTTCATTTACCAAAATGAATTTTAATTTATCAAAAGCTCCTGACATCTCGAAGCGAGTACGATGCGTTCTTTGTGTTTCAGTCTAATGCTGGCTTACAGCCACGAGGCTGTGAAGGATCATTTTCACCCGAGGCCTCTTGTTGTTGGAGGAAATCAATCTTGTGTGATACAAAATGCCTGAGCATTGGAGGCATGTCCATCTTCAGGAACTTCAAACTCATTCCCTTCCTTTCAGGGACTTGGCTTGAAGGCAAAGGCTGAACTCTCTTCTTGTCCAAGAAAAATGAACAAGCCTTGTAAAGATGCTTTCTCCTCTGACTGGATGCCTATTGAGCTGGAAGTTTTTGACTTCTCCCTGGAGTAGGGAAGATGTGGGTGGCCTTCAGCAAAGATGAGGCTGCTGAACAATGCGGCTATTGTTTGAGCTCCTCCAGGAGGGAGCAGAGGGTTGCTTTAACATGGTAGTTCTGCTTCTGGTGGGCTGGTAATACTGAGACGTTGCTTTTTGCCTTGTCATTATAACATTATTAGCTAAAGTTTTTTCCCTTGCTAATATTAATTAAAAAGTGATGTCTTGATTGCTCTGTCTTAATGTGCGAGGGTAGGAATCTAGAAGAAATAAGTGTGGACTCAGAGAACATGCTTTTCCAGGGAACGAATTTGAAGTAGCAGCTTTTGAATGCTCTCTGCATTATGATTAAAAAGGAATAATAACAACAGTGCTTTGAGGAACTGGTGTAGTGACTAGATATCCCATTTACTGCCGGGGCTGGAATACAGATTCAGCTGGTCTCTGCAGAATGAATTGGCTCAGGCCTTCTGTAGGTACTCCCTTTCCTCTCCTTTTTTTTTATTAGAACATTTTTAATTTGGGAAATGATTTAATACAGGCTTATATTTTCTAGTTGTAATCTGTGCTGTTATTTGAGGAAGAACTGTTGTGTCCTCTGCTCAGGAGATAGGAAGATGCCTGACTGAAGGCTTCCCTTCATGAGGGAAGCCTTTGGTTTTTTGAGATAATCTGTAGTTTGTTCTGTTTTCCTTCAGGTTGGTATTAATATGAGCAAATATGAAGTCTGTTTTCTCTTTGGCTCACATGGTATTTTACCTTATAAATCTCCTGTTTAAAACATGTGGAATCTGGACCAATATCCATGGTGACATGTTATGCACATATGGCACCGCTGTCTAGGAGAGGTGAAATCTGGATGTTACTGGTATGCAACAGGTCTGAGACGTCACACTTCCTCTCTAAAGTTCTGCTGGATGAATTGCTTGTGTTTGGGGGTGTTGAGGTGGGCTTTTTTGTTTGTTTGAGTTTTGTTTTTCAAATAAGGTAACACTAACCAGCTGCTGCTGCTGGAGTCATTCAGAATGAGTCATGGGGGGTAGAGACGGAAAATATTTTTAAATAATTGGAGTTGGATTAAGAAAAACATACTCATAATTTTGAGGTGATTCAGGGCATAATGAATGTGTGACCCTGCTTTCTCAGATGTACAGAGCCTGTACCTTTCTCTAGAGTGTGTATGACTAAAGATGCTCTGCACTTTTGCAAAGTATTCAGCCCCTACATCCCTTTCGTGGAAAATACATTGTGTGTGTTCATCAGGGAGGAAAGGAGGATTTGCTGCAGGAGGGCTCAATTGAGGGCAAAGGGCTTACTGCTGAAGGTGGGATGCTTTGCTTTCCTGGGAAGGTAGGAGGCTATGAGCATCAGAATTGTGCTATTTGTGTTATTAGCTATGAGTCTTGGTCTTGCAGAATTATCTGAACTTTGGAAGCACAGTGCAAGAGCTCAAGCGGACTCTGCCATGTTACGTTAGTGAAGGAAAGCGCAGTGTCTGGCATTGCCCCCTGGAGAGGAGAGGTGACAACAGCTCAGGCTGTTTCTGATGAGAACTCAGCCTGTGCTTTCTGTTGGTGTGGCAGATCTTCACTTACTCTAATCTCTGTGACTGGGGGCAAAAGCAAGAGAACTGAGCATTGAAACAGTTGTTATTAGATTTAATTTATTACATGCAGACATGTGAGGGCAGACTTGATAATGTGAGGCCATATCTGCAGGGTAAGTGATGGCTTGTCTTTGCTTTGAGTGGGAAGCCATTCAACTGCAGACTCACTTCTCTTTGCCTGTTCAGTAAAGGGGTGCTCTGAATTGTTACAGTGGAGGCTGTGTCAGAGTGCCTGCCTACCACAGCTTTTTCTTCTGCTAATTATTTTCCAGAAGAAAGCAATGGATACTGTGGGTAAATGAGCAAGAACATGAACATCAGCATTGAAATAAATGAACAGAGAGAGATGGTGTTTTTGCTGTGCTTGTGTCAGACAAGTTAGACAAAAAGTTACCGCACTTGGATATATTCTTTTCTTCCTGCCATTGACAAATGACCTTGTCACTTGCCCGTCTGCAGTGCTGATTTCATAATAATAATTCAAAGAGCTTGCATGGTAAGAATGCAGTTTTTAAAGCGTATTGCAAATATTAGTTGAAGCACACAGCCTTCGAATGGTAGGTAAGCCCTGGCCCCTTCTCACAGCAGCAGAAATGAAGCAATGACCTAAGAAGGGCAACAAAAGAAGTTATTGTTAGAAGCAGCACAAGAAACTGGAGGCTCCTGGCTCAAAAGCCAGTGCCCAGGCTCCCCAGGCACATGACACAATTTACCAACGTGCAGTCGGATTTTAGCAGTTTTAATGTCAAGCATATATCATCATTAGTCTCACTCCAGCAGCCTATGTATTTTCCTTTTCTTTATTTTCTTTCTAAAAGCTGTGAGCAGCTCCAGTAATTCTTGAGAATAAATCTTATTTCATCAAAGTGAGACCTGGTCAGACGCACTGTTTATCTTTGCAGCTCTATCTGGGATTTAATGCTCGCAAGGAGTCAGGAGCGACTGCATTGTGCTTCCTGACCAGATGTACAAATAGCAATCATGCGGGCACTCAGATGAGGCGCATTCCTATTATTATTTTGCAATGATAGGATCTATTAAGCTACGAGGGCAGTCGTTGTTTCTTATGTTGATTCGTAACTTTATTCATTCTTAAGGAGATAATTGATTTGATAAATTCTGTCAGGAGCATGGTGCTGTGAAAAGAACTAGTAAGCATGTGTAATTCCAATGACTATCACATAAAAATCAAGTGTGTGCTTACAGCCTCTTTGGTGATCCTCTGAGTACTTTTTCCAATGGACATTAACTGTGAAGCTTTAAGTGATACAAATGCCGTAATTATCTGCGTGTCTGTATAAAGATGCAAATATGCAAATGATATTAAATGTCACGCAATGTGGGTTTTGCTGGTGTTGTGTCAAAGGAAAACCAATCTAATAGCTTTTAAAGGCAGTATTTTAAAGTGATGCTTCAAATGAAAGGAGTGACATTGTTTTGAACCTTTTTATGCAATGTTGCTACAAATAGTACTGAAGATAATAGCAGGGTTACTACCTGTACTTTTCCTTATTTTGTCAATTAAAGTGATAAGAATGATGAAATTCATAGAGTAAGTTGTACATGCCTCTCTTTCTTGAAATAAAACAAGTGGAGACTTTTTCAGATGGAGAATTTTTCTTTCTGTTGTTAAATTCAGATTTCAATTTATAAGAAAATTTATTATTTTGTTCATATAAATTGACTGATTTGTTAATGCAGAAGCTTGTAATAATTAACCACTGCCTATGGTTTGCTTGTATTTTGTTTGTGTAAATAAGTGTAACTAAATCCAGATCTGTTATTAATTACAGATAAGCTCTGTGTAACACACACAGCTTTGTATGACCCAACAGTCACAAAATCTGAATGTGTTGTGTTCAGTGTGATGGGTGTTTCCTCACTTATACATTGTTTATTTTCATTTGTTCAAAAAAGAAAATGGATAAAGTCACTCAATGCCCAGCTTTTGTGTTCAGATTGAGTGACTTGCTGTAGATGGTTTAAAGGGAATGTTAAACGTTGAGGGGTTCTTATCCCAGGAAGGTACCTCTTTACTGTAAAATCAGACATGATGGGAAGGAATACTACTTCATTGTTTATAATTTGCACAGAGGTCCAGAAATTGTTGTTTAGTTTTCTTTTGAGGTCAGATTGAAGTACAGCAGTGACATCTTATTACTGATTGCAAAGAGGGTTTTCATAAAAATAAAGATATACCTAGAATAATTCATGCTTTTGTGTTCACTTTTGAAATAGTACTGTAATGGAAATATCAAGGTCATGGTTTAAGTTAAACTTTCCACTGGATCAGGTTGGTCAAAGTCCCATCCAACGCGGCCTTGAACACCTCCATGGTTGGGGCATCCATGACTTCTCTGGGCAGCCTGTGCCAGTGCCTCCACCAGGACATGAAAACACAGTTTGTAGGTTCCTGTGGTTGGTGGTATGATGATCAGTCGCTGTTGGTATCAACTCTAGATGCCTAAATAAAGAGAACACATGTAGATTATTTGGTTAAAAAACCCCAATTATTTGCAATTCAGAGATATAAAGCAAAAATTACTGAGCAGGAAACAATAGTTTGTCTAGATTTGTTAGCCTGGGTCTTAGGGTGCTGTTACAGTGAAAAACATACCAAAGCACTGTACAGATGGTGTCTCTACCTGCTCTCTGAGTATTCCAGCAGAAGTAGTGGGATCCAGAATCAGCTTACCAACAGCATTTTCCATTTTAGGAATCCATCTTGCAATTAAGAGAGGACTGCATGCTCAGTCATTCTCACAGATTTGAAGTTAATAAGTGGTATAAGCAGTCTGCTAATTGGGGGATGTAGTTAATATTATTTAAAATCCTTTTCAGTTCTGTTGGTTTTTGTAGCTCTAAAACACAGGGGCAAAAAAACCCACAATTCCTTTGAAGTTCATGGCAAAACTGTTGGTTTCAGCAGAGCTGGAATTAAGCTTCAGGTTTCTGTCTAGAAATTTCTTTTTCCTTCTGTCTGTAATGTTTTTAAATAGTAATGACTTTCAGGTGCAGCCATTGTCTTACACTCAGGGTGATCACTTTCAACCCTGATCCTCCCAAGCTTTCAGAGCCAGGAATCCCACGGTCATCAACTTTGCTGGAATTTCTTTAAGATACAGGAGAAAAAAAAATGGAGGCAAGGGAGGATTTTTCTTTTAAATATTTTTTTATATTATCTTTAAACCAATAATCAATTATCTTACATGATGGCATGACTTCTAGAGCAAGCACAGCCACAGCTGGCAGTGCTGTGTCTTGTAGCACAGATTTCCTTCTGTGAGGACTGATGTAATGTTACCTTTTTCACCATTAGCAACAAGCCTGTTGTGCAGATGGAATGACTCAAGCTGAGTTCTTCAGTGGACTTGCCCTAAATTTGCCTTCCATAGAACCTGGAAAGATTCCTCTCCATGAACATGGTAGTTGTGCATGCAGAGTGCTGTTCTGAACTGAGTCTGATTGAAGCATATCCATGATTTTTCCTGAGTTTGAGAGTCTCTTGGGCACAATAAATTAATAAACACCAGACCTACCCCGAGGGGGGTTTACTGTAGCTTAGACTGTCAACTTCGTGACTTGGGAGATACCAATCCAGCAAACTGTTGATACTTTTAATTTAGCCCTTTTTTTAAATTTCTGTCAGCGGTCTGAACTCAGCCAGAATGGTTCCTTACCTCCTCCCATGACAGGTTATTTAATTGTGGTCAGTTCTGGATAGTTACAATTTATGATTTATTGGTTGTGTTCATGAATGCTTTGGGAATGATGCTCTTTTCTTGGACTGAGTTTGCCCAGATGTATCAATATTTTGGTTTGGATGATATAAAATAAATGGTCAAGACTGTCTGTGACACTCTCTTTTTAATGACAAAGTAGACCCTTTTTTTTTCACATCAGGAGATGTCATTAAAAAATATTGAGGTTTGCAAAATGGCTGTAGTGGCCCATGCACAAGAGGCTTTCCATTAACCTTTGCTGCATCTTTTTGGCGTGGCTGTGAGACTGTGAGAAGACCAAGGAGAATCTGCAGGTGCTGCTCTGCGATTAAGACTTCAGATGTCGTAAAGATGACCTAAGTGTGAAAGGATAAGGTGAAATCTTTCCATTGCATGCTCTCAGCTTTCCAGTGCTGCTCTAACTGGGAAATGGTTTGGAGAATTTCTGGTGAGGATGGAAGAATGGAAGAGATAGTGTCATTTGTTTTCTTTTTCTTTTTCTTTTTTTTTTTTAATTTTCTTAGCTCTTATGAAGCAGAGCAGGTCAGATCTCCAAAGGCTGATCTTATCTCGAGCTCCCCACAGCCTGCTCCTTTGTTGCTGCTGTAGTTATAGTTAGGATAATGCCACTCTGTTGCCTGCTAGGGGCTCCTTAATAGAGAAGCGTGAAGATGATTGCATGACAAAAACATGTAGCTGGCGGTTGTTAATGAGCATAGAAGAGCCCATTTCCCCTTAGTACCGGTCTTTGCTCTGGGTGGGAGCAACACAGCTGAAATGGGTCGGTCAGAGCCTCCAGCTGTTACTGAGGAGTCGAAAACTCATCCGGGGTAGTCTCTGAGGAGGGAAGGGAAGCTGATTGGCACCAGTGTGAAAGACAGTTCCTTGCTGAAGATCTGTTCTTCAGTGTGTCTTTGTTGTTTGTGGAACCAGAATAGTCTACTTGAGTTCTGTAGGATGCTTGATCACTCAGTAGTCCTTGGGTCCAGAAGACTGCCACAGGACCACAGACCATGTAATGGAGCAGCTTTTCTCTGATGGTGGATGGCCAGTAGACAACTCCTGGAAAATGGTGTAAGAAACAGAACAGGAATTGGATCCTCCCAGGTACAGACAAGGGAACTTTTCAAGGGTATTGTAATAGTTTTGTGATTCAATGTGAGTAAATCTGGTACAACAAAAAAATAGAGCTATAATAAACCTGTTGTAACAGAGTTAGTGTAGAAGAGGCCACATGATTACGTTTGGGGAACAGTGGGAGCACTTAGCTTTTTGATACGTTAATTTGTGTGTTTAAAATTATTCTTACTAGGTAGGAAGTATTCTCTGCATTAACTAGGTCAGGCTGGCTTCCAAAGGCAATGTTTGACCATGACGTGGGGATACTGGAGAGGAGGTGATGTAAAGTGTGAGTTAGCCAGACTGGGCTATAGACAGTCGTAGCTCATACTATGCTTTACAAATGTAGGCTGATTTAGGGTTGTAAACAGTTGGATTTTTTTAAAGAAAGAGCTGTTTCCACAGGATTAGGTCTTTGATATTTTTCAATTGTTTTGTATTTCTAAACTAGAGAAAGCTTTGACTGTCTAAAACCCACAGAGCTGTTTTTATTTTTTTTGTAGAAATAGTATTAAACCAACAAAGGAAGTGAAAGGAACACTTTATTTTCTTGTGCAAGTATATAATCATTCATGTAATTTCCATGTGCTCTTCCAGTAGAATGGAGGTAATTAAAGACCAAACATTTGTCTATCTAATAATCAACACTGATAAACTAGCCTAAACTCTTACATTGCAGGAAAAAAATAGTTTTCTTTAAAAAAAAAGCATATCTCATTCTGAACTCTGAGGCTTTTGTAGCTACAGCCCATGAATTTACATCTGAAAAGGAACTTCACCTTTTTAAAGGGAAAATCTGGTTAATCTAATCTTTCATTGTGTGAGTCTTCTGTATATTACCCATACCTTTGGCATGTTGTAGTCTTTCAGTGGCAGTGCCTTGTCTAAATTCGGGATACTTTATTACTTACTTATACAAACCTGTTGCTTGAGTTACTAGAGGTGTGACTGTAGTGAGCAGTTGTGTAGTTTCTTTGAAGCTGATTACTATAATTCTGAAAATATTTATGTAAGCTTTTATTTGGTTTACTAATGTATTATATAGAAGTGACAGTAGTTTAATTTGAAAACGTATTTATGGAAAGTGTTCACATGCTGTCTTTTGTGAAAACTGGAAAATTCAAGAAGGAACACAATGTTTCCCACAAACCATACATCTCCGCAATTCCACAGTCTCTCAGCAGCTGGACTAAAAAGATTTTTAATACAAGTTATGTGTTTAATTAGGGAAGGGAGCCTTGGCAGATCTTCTGACTTATAGTTCATTTTAAAGTCTTCCAAAAAAAAAAGAAAAAAAAAGAAAAAGAAAAAAAAATCAATCCAATTTGGTTTAATTGTCATATATAAATTAAGAACTCTTTTTTTTTTTTTCTACTTCACAAAGATATCTTCTCTGGCCCCTCCTGATGGATTGCACAGGGCAATTGCTTCCAAATGAGGGAAGCCAGGCTGGAATTCAGCAGTGAGTTCTCATAGTCTCCCAGAAGGCCCTGCGCTGCCATGGCCCCACTGCGGATTCTTGCATGGCAGCCTTGTGGTTTCACAATGCTCCACAAGCACTTGCCTCTACAGTTCCTCCCACCAGACAGTTGCCCAGCCCAGAGAGAAGGGCTTCTTCCGAAAGCTCAAGCCCTCTTGAGAGTGAATTGTAGGTAAAAACATCCCTTGAAGGAGATTTGTGCCTGAAGTATCAATGCTGCACATACAGTGGGAGGCAAGGCCAGGCCCTTACAAGCTGTGATTGTGAGGCTCTTCACCATGCTCTTTCCCCTTTTTAAATGGCAAATAGGAATTTATTCCCTTTGTACCAGTTCTGTGTGGGAGAAGGGTAGTATGGTCAACAGAATACCAAAAGAAAAGTGTTTACACCACAATAATGTAATGCAAGCATACAGATTGCCTACTGGTTTCTTCTGTTAGGTTTAAACTCTTGGTAACAAATCTAAAACCAATTGGAAAGAGAAGAGTTGCTTCAAGCTACCTGAAATTTCTTAGTGTCTTCATGGGGAAATACACAGTGGAGTTGAGCTCTGGGATTATAACATGGCAAGCTAGACTTAAAAAAATATTTCTATATCTAACTCTTGGCAACCCTCACATTCAGATACAGGATTAATATAGCTAAGGGGGAACAATTCTTATTTTATTTTAATCTCAAATAGGGAAGGTTCAGGGGTTGCAGAGGTTAGTAGCCTCATTCATTAACTTCCTTTTAAGACCCACCATGTGTCACTGGGCTGCTGCAAGGCACCGCTGTTGCCTTGCTGTCTCCTCCTTGCCCTCAAGAAGCCAAAATGTTAAACTTGTGGAGTTTACTGGATCTGACAGAGAAATTCTTCATGTCTGGCCTAGATGTCTAACTAAATTTGGTATGTATCTTGTGGGCTGGGGCAAGTGCTGGAAGCTATTAGAAAGCTGAACAATAAGCTCTATTCAAGGACTATTGCCTTCCTGCCGGGGTAATCCAAGTATCAAAAATTTAAAAATATGGGGTAGGAGACTGTGGCTTCCACAGACGAGAACTTCTAAAGGTGTCTAGAACATCCACTCACTTTTAAATGTTGCTTCTATGGTATATGATTAATTTGAAAAATGCAACAAAGAAGCCCAATATAACATATACATATATATACCCAATTAAATAAAATTGAACACTTTTATTAAAGTGGAGTTGCAAGCTGGTAAAAATTTGCTCTTGTCACTCAAAGTTAGGACAGGAAAACATTTTTCTTTTCCTTGAAATAGCTGTATTTATTATATCTGACCTGTTTAACATTGCTGGTTTTACTTAAGAACTAGAAAGAAACAAATGCTTTTCATTGTTTGATGCCTTTTTTTGTAGCATGAAATTGTGTTACCAAGAAAAATAAGGTAGAAATTGTTTCCAAAACACAGCCCAGAATAATCATTCTTTTTTTTAATGAAGCTGGTTAATCCTAATTATTTGAATCTATTCTAAATTATTTACTTTCTGAACAGCAGCTTGTTCTAATTTTTAAGCCTTAAAACAGCTATATTGGTTTTTAGTTTTATGTAGTTTCTTTGTGAAAGGTGAAAATACAGTGAGAATACTTTTAGTGCTTAGAGAAAACCAGACCGTATGAAAGGGTCCAACTTCCAGTTGAGTTATCCTGCCTGTTAGCTGCTTTTAGTTGCTTCCTGCTGAAACAGTTCTAGAGAACTGGGAGAGCCACTGAAGTCTGTTCTATGTTTGGCTTACTTTTAGTGTATACTTTTGGCTATAGTTTTGAGATATTTATACACAATTGATTTTTGGTGTCATGTACTGTCGTGGATTAACCTGAAGATCAGACTTGCTGCATCAAAGCTGGGCAAATCATCTATAGCCAGAAGCGTGGGTAATTTGTAGTGTCTTTCATTTTACATTAACCATGGCAGCTGGTACCAGGCAAGTCAACTTAAAGATCAGCAATGTTGTGGTCCCAGCAGGCAGATGTTGAGGGTGCTGGAGTATAACAGGAGTATTTGTTTTGGTATCATGGGAAATGGGCAAAGAAAAAAGAGCCAAGGCCTTTATGGGGTGGTTTTGTACACACAAAGTTCAGACTTGCAGCACATCATTTCACAGGGAAATCCAGTCATGACAGATGCCCAAGGATCCTCCTGGGAGGGCCTGAATCTCTCCTTTGCAACTTTTTCCCCAGTCCATTGTCTGAACAAATCTTGACTTAACATTGGAGTAATCGCTTATTTCCCTCTCTGTGTTCCCAGTATGCTTCAAATATAAGAGATGAAAATTCAATGTGTGTTTTACATGTTCAATTTCCTTATCTCCTTGAGGATTTTGAAGTGAGAAGTGACATCTATTCTGCATTATCTATACCATTCTTATTGTACAGAACACACACAGGACAAATCTTCCTTTTTAATAAAAGGCAGATCCAATGTATTTACTAGCTATGACCACTTGCTTGTCTATCTCACAACTTTTTAAGGTGCAAAGGCAGCTGAAACAGAAGCAACTCTGTAGGGCAAAGCCTTTACACTTACTCTGTCTTCAGTAGCAGGAATGCGAGCTGAAGCCTACTCGAGTCAGTAGTCGTCTTTCCACTGGCACTGGATTAGGTCTGCAGTGTGAATACTGAGATTGGTTGAGACAGAAAGGTTTAGTATATAAATGTCTTTTATTTTTCTTCCATAAATGGCAATGAGCTGTGTTACAAATAAAGTAATAATAGACTTGCATTATAGAACTCCTTTTATCTGGTAACTTCAAAGTGCTTCCAAGTTGACATGAAATTCGCAGTTTTGGTGTTGGAGAAACTGAGGCACACAGAAATAAAATTTAAAGTAAATGGGATGCAATAGCCAGACTGAGAATAGCGCTTGGTCTAATTTTCATTCATATAAAGTATCCTTAAGTTTCATAAGCTTTCAGCTGTCCTGAATCAAATTTAAATATTTTTTGCCAACCAGAATGCCTGAGTACAGCATTAGTGAGAAGGGAGTAGGTGAAGGCCCTGGTTACAGACATTGTAAATGAACCATTTTAATGTACAAAGAGTGATGGTCTTCTGTTTCTACTATATCTGTTCAATGTAGTAATATAAAAATGTTACATAAACCATAGCAAAAGCTATGAAAACTGGTAATGTATTAAGATATTCCTTTCCAATTTTCTTTATTTATTCTCTGGTTTTTTCTTTGTCCTTAGCAGCTTCGCTGAAGCATGTTTCTTATATTTTTTTTTACAGAATTTACATTAGAAGTTGCAACTGTACTTATGTAGACTCACAAATGCATTTTAGGCTTCTTCTTGTTGGAGAGTTAAAAGCAAGGTGACTTCATGCCCTGAACATAGGGTGCTGTGAGATGAGAGAGCACAATTTTGGTTCTAAGGAGCTTGTCTTTAGTTACAAATTGGAGATTTTGAATTCTTAAAATATATAAAGTTAAATATCAAATTATATGTATGTATTTAAATTCTTATATAATAGGTAGTAATATGTGTTCAGCTATGTTAGTGCTTCTGCTTCACTGGACCCATATAGTATAAACATATTTAACCAGATTGTTCCCAAAAGCAAAATAATCGTTTGGGCAGAAGGCTTGTATTTCTGGCTGGAGTGAGAATCTTAAGCTGAGCTGATTTTACAACCATCTGACTGAATGGATACGTTGCCAGTTTCTTTTATAGATTATATTCTCACAAAAGTAGAAAAGTGCTGTGAATGTGGACAGAACATCTGTACAGAAAGAGACCAGAACAGCTTTTTCGTGTTTTCTGCACTTCAGATGGGACTTAAATTTTAATTTGTTTCAAAATGATTACTTTAAGCCATACTTTGCAAGCTAAAGCAGCTTGGAATGATTACAGGTGACATAAAAATGTAGATAACACTAAAAAAAAAAATAAGACCCAACTCTTATGCCTTGCAGCAGCCCCCTAAATGTGGGCCATTTTTTTGGTTTGTTTTTCCTTGTTGAGTTTCCATGTTGGTCACTGTGCGAGACAGGTTGCTGGGTTCAAGAGGTGATTCCTGTATTGCTGTTCTCTCCATTGGGTCTTAGCAGTTGAGTGGTTTTCTGAGCAAGAAACTGTTGGAAAACATTTATTTTGAAAAAGTACTATTTCTGTAATATCAACACAAGTAGGAAGCTTAAAATTCTAATTTGATCCTAATAATTTTTAAGGACCAAAAAAATGTGACTGCTTGGCACTAATTTCATATTGAAAAATATTATGTGTGAGAAATGGGAAGAGTTGTAATAATTCAGTTTGACTGCTAGACTTAACAGCAGTCTGTCGTAGCTGGAGGGAATAATTTTTCTCATGGGACGAGCAGTATGATTTCTAGGTATGTGATCTAGTTGCTAGGTACTTAGTACATGAACAGTGGTATTTAATTTAGCTTCTATCAGTTTAGTTCTAGTAATTCTCGTCTTTGACACTGTGTTTGCTTTGTTAGGGCCACATTTACTCTGGATGTAAATTACTGAATCTTTATGGCCTCCAGTAACCTGCACCTGGCTCCTCGCTGATTCTGGAAAACAGACATAGGATAGTTTGGCAATTTTAATCATCTTCAGTATAGTTCTCAGGCAGGTGGTGCTTTTTGTGTTATGGTTTGCTTCCATCTTTTGTTGAAACGGAGAAAATAGTAACAGAAAGCATACTCCTGCTTAAGAGAAAGAATGTTTTAATTTCTTAACAGGTTAATAATTCATTACTTTGTTTTTGTCTGTACAGCTATGAGTGAAATGTGCTGTAAAGATCAACCTGATTGCCTGAAGAAAGCTCTTCTATGTAACTATGCATAAAGAAATGGGAAGCACCTGCCAGGTCCTGTGTAGGGCAAGCCTGGCTTTAAACTGCAAAACAAGTATAGCAAATGGTATTGAAGTGGTGCACTGGGACCAGCTGATAATCCAACGCTGAACTGAATTTCCAGATTTCACTTCTCATGACAATGATATTCTAGCTTTATGTTTTTCCATTTGGAAAGAAATATAAGTTTTCCTTACTGGTTTTGTTCTCACTTTTGATAATTTACAAATTTTAAATTCACGATGTGACCAAGTCAAACAGAGAGCTTCCACCAAACATCAGAAATTTGGTATTTTCTTGCTGAAAACTTAGGCACTCTAAACACCAAGGCTGAAATTGGGTAAGTGCTTAAAAGCTTGACCTGAAGTCTGTTCGGTCAACGTAAAGACTCACATTGAATTTTCATGGGCTTTGATCAGGTTGTACGTAATGTACAATTTATCAAGTTATTCCCATGCTTTTCTTTTTCTTTTCTCTAAGGTTTGCAGAGAAAATAGATTTTGTTAGTGACAAGAATAAAACTGAAAGATGAATGGAGGTGAAAAAGTATGCGTGTGCTGAGGGCTTGTTCTTGCTTTCAGCAATGCAGGTGTGGATCTTGGTATCTTGTAAGATCAGCTGCACTGCTGATTTTACAAGAGATCTGATGATTTACATTGTGTGCTCTGTAGAGGGGTCAGCCTCAGTGATGCACACCTGCGTACCTGCGACCGGGGCGAGCTGTGGGCGGCTGGAAGTGCAGGTATTTGTCGTCTGTCTGTCATTTGCTAATGTTAAATTGATTCGAAGAGCGCTGAGAAAGTGTTCAGAATTTGGCAAGCACATTAAAAAAAAAAAGAAATGAATGCAGAAAACATAGTTTTCTACTACCAGTTGTCTTGCACTGCCTTTCAGTCCTTGGCTCACATACTAGAACCCCTTGCCAAAGTCACATGCAATGGCAGGTTCTGGCATTATCAAGAATACACAGTGGAAATCCGTTTACATATAGGGCAAAAAGTAGTCTTGAGCTCCTGTCTAGCTTGAGCTACTGATGTATCTGTTGTGTAGTAGTGCTTTCATGTACACACCATTTTTGTGCTTCTTCAAGATTTGTCTGTGTAAATGTCTTATTTAAAAAATAAAGTAAGACAATTGGTATCAAGTAAAAGCTTTGTGTTTGGGAAGTTTTAAAAGTCTTATTGTTTAATACCTAGCAAGTTCTCATGGATTGTGTGTCCTGTTTCAGTGTTAAGTCCCTATTTGTTCCTTTAAATATTAATCGTGATGGCGTCTCTCTGCAGTGTTCAGGGAAGAACTGTGGTGGTTGGGTTTTGAGATACATGGCAGGTGTGGACTGCTGGTGTATGAGCAGAGATGGCCGTTTATGCAAGTACCTATGCTGTGTTCAAAGTTGTTTATGAGAAAGGATCCACAGTAGGTGTGCTGGCACACAAGGGTAAAGTGTTTTTCCTTTTTCCTAGCTGGCAGCCTTTAGTGATTCCCTTCAAAGGCAAAATCAAGTCTTTATTCCTGTATACCATTGCTTTTCATCCCCCTGCTAATCCATAAGTTTGGGAGACTTATCCCATGACTAAAACACATAAACTGGTATGCAATACAGAAGAATGTAGATAAATAAAATAACACAACAACAACAAAAAAAACATTTGAATGTTATAGTACTCTAGGTGGATTTTATTTCTGCCTTGAGATAGCTTTCTCCTCATTTTGGTTGAAGAATGAAGATGGAAAGCATAATGAAAATTGACTTTGTCCTGCGCAGGCCTGCCCCACAGATAGCAACCCCTTTGATCCGAGCCCCTGTCGGAGTCTGTCCGGTGGTGTGAGGTACAAGTGAACTCGTCGTTTTGGGGGAGCTGCAGGATAACGACATAAGAAGAAGCAGTTGCTGGTAGAGCAAAATCCACTGTGCTTACCTTGCAGCCACTTTTCATGTCCATTTCCTGAAGTGTTTTTCCGTGTGTCTGTTGCTTTCTCATAGCTGTTTTTTCTGAGGGTTTCTTGGGTTTTGTGTTTTTGTTTGTTCTGCTTCATTATTTGTTTGAGTTTGCATTGTTTTTTTGAATGAATTGCTCCATTTCACTGGAGTTAATAACACCGTCTTTTCTTTTTGAACAACCACAAGTGGTTAAGAGCTGTCTCCTTTAGTAAGCAGCACATGCAAAACCACAGTAACTTCTGCTGCTGTTGACTTGCTTTTTCCACTGCCTCCTGGAGTCATGAACCACTGCAGCGCAGCTCAAAGGGCTGCGTATCACCTTCAGGGAATCACTGTCAATATTCCCTGCAGCATTTTTTCTTCACTTGGAGGCCTCACATCAAGGTACTGACCTGATCTGACCTCTGTCACCTTCTTTGACCCAAAAACTGTCATGGCCTGAGGTGTTATTATTGCAGGAACACCTGTGACATGGATTTTTTTTTTCCTACTGGAAAAAAAAGAGTTTTTCTTTCACACTAATTCCATCTAAGCACCATATTTTCATCATCCAGAGGTAATGATTTGAAATTACTTAATTTTGCTTCCAAGGGTAGCAATCAGGATTTAATAAAGACTCACTTGACAGAATTTACTGCCTCATCATAAGTTATTTTGAGGACTGTGAAGAAAAATAGGAGAAGTACAAGTCCTTTTGTACTCCAAGAAGCAAAGGCTTGTGCCTGTGTAAGGTCATGGCGTGTTTTATCCTTGTTCGAACTTGTTTGGAAACTCGTGATTTTAGAGCCCACTTAGACATTTTCATACTGTTCTCTCTTGGTATTTGCTGGCTGGTGGGACGTTGTTATACTTTGGGTATAATATATATGCACACCATGCATGGTTAAAAGTCATTATTAACCCTGGCAGCTTATTTGTAGTTCCACTTTTTGCTGATTTTTATTTCCTGTACTAAAAGTAAGGCAAACCAATAAGCAATACTTGAAAGATTTGTTATTAAATGCCTGTGATTTGCAAATCTGATATATTCAATGTTGTTCAAAATTTCTGATGGAAAAACTTAAAATCACAGAGTATCTTAGGCTGGAAGGTAGGTCATCAGGTCTGAGCTCGTGCTCAGAGCAGAGCCTGCTTTGGAGTTAGATCCAGCTATGACGTTAGGTCAGGTTGCTCCTAGTTTGAATGGTTTCTGCCTCGTGGACTTGGAGCAGTTAAAATCCATTTACTAAGTGATACTAGTTGAGGTTAATAATGTTTCTTGAACACTTAGTTACTTGAAATAAATGTTCTGAATGTGTCCCGTGTTTCAGTACAAGTCCGTACTCTCACTAATAGGCGTTCAATAATACAGTGTTTGCTCCTAACAATGGATTAGAGAGAAAGCAGGCTGCTTCTCAGTGATTAAATGACACTTATTCTTCTGCTCTTTATTCAGCTATTCTCCAGCTGCTGACAAAAGGTGATTTCGCTGAATACAGAATAGCAAGCCATCTCCTCTGTGGTGGTAAATACTGTAAATTCCAAACACCTTACAAATAAGCTTGGCAGAAAAATTGTACTGGAGGAAAAAAGTCAGCTTTTAAAATAAAAGCAAAGTTTTGTAGGAAATGATAAGTTTCAGATTTTTTTCCGTTTTTCATAAAAAATATGTTGTTTTGATTTTAAATTCTAATGAAATAGTGAAAACTTATGGAAAGATTTCTATCATTAAAGATTACATGTGGGAAGGAAAAACATTTCCTGCCCAGTTATGATTTTAAGCTGCACTCCCCCAATTCACAGCATTCATGTTGCTAAGTAGTCCTTGTTCCCTGAGAATTCTCCCAAAGAACTAGTTTTTTTAATTAAGCATTTGCAAGCACACATATGGTTGCATCAGCAAGTATATTTTATCTGCTTCATGTGTGCACCTTTGAACAGAAATTTTTGTGGGTATGTAGATTTAACGCATTTTTGAAAACTCTGCTCTTACCGTAGCTGTCTCTTGAGCGCTGGCGCCATGATTTCCTAAGGGAGATGTGCTGCAGCACTCACTCCCATCTGATCACCAGGACAGCGATTGTGGTTAGAGATAACTGGCAATATCTTTAATTAAAAGACTTGCTGGAGAGCAAAGGGCATTCTGCCAGTCACCATAACAACTGTTGCTGCTGAAAAATTATAACTGCATGCTTTGGCACAAATAGCTTATGCCGCCCACCCTCATGCTTTCAGGTATGGTTTTTATCTTCTTATGACTTAATTGTTTGTGTTCACAAAGGATGTGGCAATTTTTTTTTTCTTTAACTGTCATGTGGTTTTCATTCTGCTGTTCTCATTGTGTCTAGGGATTTTTAGCCTTTTGCAGCAGGCAGGGAGATTGTTGCTTTAGTTTATAATGCTCTGTCAGGCTTGTGACCATAAATAATCCATGGTGGAGCAGTGATTACACTGCAATTCCCCAGGAGCTGCAGGCTACCTTTGCACTGGACATGCACTCCCTGCATTGCTTTAGGCATTTGAGTGGTTCTTATTTTCAGTTTATTTTAAAAAGTTGCAAATGGACAATTTTTTAAATGGTTTGTTATTGTAATTTGAGTTGATTCGGTATTTAGACATTTGCATTTCTGCTTTAAAGGGACTGCAAATTAAAACCATTTCAAGTCAGTGATGTGTATTTACTACAGCTTTGGAACATATATGGCATCTGATGTTTATGGCTTTGAAAGCAGTGGCCCTCTTTCAAATGTTTCTAATAAGATAGAGTGTGGTGATTTACACCTCTTGAGATACTGAACTGCTATCCAAGAACGTTGTTTGGTTCTTAAAGAAAGAAAGCATTGGTGGGCCTGATTTTGGGAAAAGAAAAGAAAAAAGTCAATGTAATTTCATTGAGACTTAAGCATTATGTGTGTGAAAGAATGAATTATTTAACTCTATCTCCGTACACCAGATACAGTGTATGGCATTTGGGATCCATCAGCTGTGAGTTTCTGGAAAGGACAAAGAGGAGAGCAAAGCCCTCGCATGACCTGCTTTTCCTCCTGCTCCAAAAGGCGTTTCTGTACCAGGAAAAGAAAATTTGACTCTGCTCCCGAAGGAGGCTCTTTGTCTCTCAGCTGACAGCACTTGTAGCGTTTCAGAGCCACAAACTCCGGGGGGCTGAGGCTGTGCCCAGGTTATGCAGCTCAGCGTAGTGCGGGTCGATCACAACTGGGCTCCCTGCCACTGCTGTATCACAGCAGGGCGGTTCACACATAGGAGAGAAGACGTTTGGAAACAGTGAGCTGGTATTTTTTTACATGTGTCTAAATTTTAATATAAAACAAGGCGTGTAGCTCTCAAGAGCTCAAGGGTGTGTTTCAGCCTGGATGCAAAAAATGAAGCATGGGTAGGGAAAGCAAAAGGAGAAAGGGAACAGAATGAAATCTTACATGGCTCACTTGGAGGAGGAAGGACTTGCAAGAAGGCGTTTTGGAAGAGCTTCTAGGAATAAGAAATTTGTATAAACTTGGGAATTTGTGATATGTTTCTAAAGGTGATTTTTAAAAAAATTTAAATTTTACAATTAAGGTCTTGTTTCCTTAAACAAAATGGAGAATGATGTGATTTTTATAAATTACCTACACTCACCCTATCCCTGTGGGTCTGTGGAAGCAGCCCTGACTTTCATCAGAGGTTATCAAATTACACTTGCCAACCCTGAGATGAGTTACAAATGATGTTTGCCCATTCATTTGTCCAGAAGAACTGGGGAGAGGAGGCATGAAGAGGACGAGAGGAGGTTCAGGTCTGTCCTGGTGAGTGCGGATTGAGTTTTAATCAGTGTGGCATTTCCTCTTCCTGCAGGCTAGAGGAACACCTGTGTTTTTCTTTGGGGATTACAAGGGACAGTTGATGGGAAGGACAGTTTGAAGGGAAGCATGTTATAGCCCATCTGCATACATTGCCTTCAAAGGGTGTGTACAGTGCTCTGGCAAATAATTTCAGAAAATATATAGAGAATGAGATCTCTTGATGGAGCTAATAGAGCTTTAACAAAAGCATCCATCATGGAGAGGAGGCCTCAGGACTGATATAAAAGGTCAAAGAGCTTTTGTGTGATGAAGTTTTGAATGATTTCTTAACCCTCAGGGCTAGTTTCTTTTTTTGAGGTTATGTTTTGTTTCAAAGGACAAACACTATTCTTAATTTCAGAAAGCTGTAAAATCACATACACTATTTTCTGTCCTGGATCTTTTTCCACTCCTGAGAACTTTAACGGGCATTGTCACTCCCTGTGCCATTTTGCAGCTTGGCTGGTGTGTAGCAACACAGTATTTCCTGAATGTCTCCGGCACCTTTATTGGCACATGTCGGAGGTTTGGCAGGTGAGAGCAAGAGAAGTGTAGCAGGCGGTGCTGTAAACCATGTTTTGGAGGCAGCAACGTGAGAGCTACAGGGTCACAAATGCGAGCAGAGAATCTCTGAGCTACAAAACTGGAAACAGTTTGCTTCTGCTCTCCACTGTGCATTAACTTGTTTGTGTTTTTAAAGGATGAAAATCTGAGTTGTGTGGAGAAAGATGATTACCACTCACAGAGGACTAGAGCATTTAAAAGCTGTGGTTTTGTTCAGGGCTTCACGGAAAGCCAAACCTGTGAAATTCTCTGTAAAGGGAATGGGGCCCTAACTCAGGGCAAGCTGCCTGGGGGGTGCATGGAGGCATCCGCCTGGAGAGCTGGGGCTCCTTACGAGACACAGTCCTGGGAACCATGTTTCCAAGCTCTGGGCCGCCCTTTAATCTGCCAGGTGGGCTGAAGGAAAGCCAGGAAACTAGAAGTCTTGGGAGCCACGGCTCCAAAGTGTCTGGCTCAGCTATGGTTGCAGGCTCTGGCTCCATGTCAGCTACTGATGGGGAGCCAGAGATCCCTGCTTCCCCACAGCCTCCTGAGGAGCTGTGCTGGAGGGGGAGCATGCTGGCAATGGGGAGTGGTGGGAACCAGAAGGCACACTGCCAAAGGGCTGAGAGCTGGAAGGGCAAACTCCCTGTTAATGTTGCATGGCTGCTTGGTGGGACTGTAGTCAGCAGTGAGAGTCCCATCACTACCCTAGCAGGGCTCTGCAGTAAATATTTCAAAACTGAACCATCTCCAGGTAATGTTTTGATTGTGCAGGTTTGGCATTCTCCAGTGGAAACTCACTCTCATAAAGAATCTCTGACCGGCATTTTTAAAATCCAGGGATTTTCTGCTTTTCAAACACGAAGTAATTTTGTTGATTAAAGACTTGCTTTTGCAGCAATAATGTCACATTTTTTTTTCTTTTGTGCCCTTGGTGGTGTTTGTTATTCAGGATTTCTGCTTACCTTTCCATATCAAATTTCCAGGGGGGTGATCAATATATTTTTCATATGCTACGGTATATATTCAGTCACGTACAATAGAGGGAAAATCTGGTTTCCATGACATTCAGTACAAATTTGAGATGAATGAACTTTTACTGCTGATTGCCAGGACTAGAAATTTAGGTGCCAGTCACGTCATCAGATTGACTTATGTGGTATTGTAATGAAATTTAGTCCTTTGAAACGTGTTGATTGGATCTTAGAAAAGATGCATCTTCAGTTGAGAGGTGTATTGGAAACACTAATTGTAAACACCTGTCATTATATTAATAAATTACGTATTACACTTTGAGGAGAGCAAAGCAAAACCAACAACCCCCAAACCAAAAAAACAAACCCCAAGGATCTAGGGAAAACCACTATCTTTACAAACTGCTATAAACTAGTATTCGAAGACTTCCTTACATTATTTGCAGTTATTGCGTAAACATGTTGCACAACAGCTATAGTGTTAGCAAAATACATAAACACATACTTAGAATATTTCTCAGAGCAGATCATACCACAGGGGTTGCTAACATGTTCTGTGGGACTTTGCTAGCTCTTCCAGACAGCTTGTTCGCAGCTCTGAAGGGAGGAGAAACACAAGGAGCATGGAAACCCCCAGCGTGCTTGCACGTACAATGTGTGCCATGGTTTTTGGATAGACGGTCTTCCCAGGTTTGCAGATTTCCTTTCCCAGCATCCAGATTGTGATCTTGGCTTTTTTTATTCGTCTGCCGCTGTTGTGCCCCTGTCTGGCCCATCTCTCATATTCTCATTCAGCCGCATGATCCCTCTCTTCCTTTCATGCTCTTTCTTCCTAGTACCTATCCTAATATTCTTTTTTTCATAACCAAGCATAAACCCCGTTTGTGCCCACCACGTAAGATGGTGTTTCTTGATGGAAATTCTTGGTTCAGCCCAAGTTCTGTTCCTTTGAAAGAAGCTTTTGATATCTCACAGTTGGGTTTCCTAAGAACCCTTTTCCATTGCCTGCTTATTGTCCTAGGTAAATAGGAATTTTGTGGCTGGTTTCTCTAAGGTAAGATTCTGTCCTCTGTGTCTTTTCCTTTTTGGAATGCGTGGACAATATGGAAAAAAGCTGAAGGGAAACGGGATTGTACCAACAGGATATTGACTAGGAATCATCGATGTGGGCAGGCAGATGGAAAGGCAAATGAGATCCTAAGGTGTATCAGGTAACTGATATTGAAGTTTCAGTGTAAAAGTGAAAGGTTTTGGAAAGACCCTGTATGAAATTCTCTGCACACTTTTGGATTATGACTCTGAAGACCGTCACTGATACGGACAGACTCCTTGGTGAGACTGCAGCTATGGCTTGTTCAGTCAAGCCAAGCACTTGCTACGGTGAATGTTATTGCTGTGTATGAATAAAGCGTGTGTCCTCAGAAAGGCAGGGAATGTAAGGCAGAGATTAATGCTGATACAAAATTAAATTTGTCTAAACTGGCCATCAGTAACTTTAAGTTAATGTTTTCAAAGTGGAAATGCTGTTGGGCACTGGAATGGCTTTCCAACAGGAGCAGTTTGGACAAGAAACTTAATTAGTTTGAAGATGGCACTCATTCAGTTCCAAAGAAGTACAGCATGCCTGCAATAAAAGGAGACTGCACAGAATCACCCTACATGTGATTTTAAGCCCCTTGTGGCTACCGGTGTCTTAAGCCTTCCCTCCTGTGGAGATTATCTTCCACCTCCTGGCATTCCCCATAGTGTCTGTCTGCCACCCCCTCAGCATCCTGGCCACCCCCTGCTGCCAACAGCCCACCCATTCCTGATGCTTCTCAATGAAAGGACATTTTGTGGAGCTGATTCACTGCTGTGTTTTTACTTTTTGCTCCTTTGTATAATCCTTGCTCTTTCAAGCTAACAGCTTCCCGTCAGATGGCTTGCCAATAGCAATTGTGATCCTAATACTTCATGCCAGGTTCATCTCGCTGTCCCTGCATGATAAATGAGGCTTATGTGCAAGCCAGAGAGTGCATCTTTCCTTTTGTAAGGGCACAGTTAATTGCAATTAAACAGTCAGCCTTTGTAAAATTAATGTTATTATTGCTATGCTATGCATGTGCTATAACTTTCAGAATGGTTAACTAATGTCAAGCAAATACAAATGTAGCTATGCTTACTGGGATATATTTTTTTGCGTACTTAATATATTTTAATCACCTGTTTGCCTTGGCAAAAAAATATATTTTAGCTATTCAAATCAGTGGGAAAATAAACTGGTAACTTTGCTTTAAGTATAATCTGACATCTGTTCCTTTCTTCTTTTCTGTTCAGCTTCCTTCATTATACTTCTTCACAGCTCTCTTTGTTCTCAAATATGTTAATTTCTTGGGTTGTTTATACCACATACCTAAAATGTGGATTCTAAAGAGTTCTTTAGAATTTAAAGTTGCTCCTATTATCCCAAACCTACCACTTGTACGTGTACAAACTGAGCTTGTGGGAGCACCCCACATAGCAGAGTTACCAACCTTGAGTGTTTTCATACTGCTGGAAGTGTGTGTTGTACATTCGATGTGACAGGACTGACTATCAGAATGAATTCTCTGTGTTTGTACTTGTGAGCATGAAGCTAGCAGCTGATGTTCCCAAGCTGAGCCAGACGTTAGCTTCCTTTTCTCAGCATCTGTTGCTGCTGCTGCACAGAGCTGTGGTTTGACTAGACTAAATAGATGACCTTGTGATCGCAAGATCCTAGTATTGCGTTTAACTTCCCCCTGTCATGGTCTTCAGCAGACCCAACATGTGCACAAGTAGACCACAGGAAGTAGATCTCTGTAGGTTACCATATGGATTGTTTGATTTGTTCTCCTGAACACAAAACAATTGATGAGACAGTATGATATTCCCTAATCTTGTACTTAATCTTGTTTAATGAATCCTAAGCACGATTGTTTACTGGAAGACCTATTTGGAACAGAAGAAATTTATTTTTATTATTATTGTTGTTTTAATTGTGGTGGCAGTCTCTCACCATTGAGCAAGAGGACTCCCAAGATACATAAATTGTTCATAATTTGTGAAATATGAATGTTTGTAATGTGAAGCAAAGGGAGTGTTGCCATCTTGATTCCAAATGAGCTGTCGTATCCCTCTGAGTAGAGTCTCATAGTAGTTCCCCAAAAGTACCCCCACTGGAAATAAGCATTACTTACAAAGAAAAACCCAGAAATAACCTTCTGACTGTAGGCCCTCTCATCTCAATTGTATGTGTGGTTAGGTTGAAGGTCACGGATGCGTTGCAGGAGGAGCAGGGCTCTTTGCTGAGGCTGGAGGTAGAAAGGATTTCAGTTCTTCTCATGACTGGTTCCTAATGTTTCACAAGTACACATTTCTTTCAAAATTTAAGAGAAGAAAAACGGTATTTTGACTAAGGAATGTGATTCCCTCTCCCCGAAAGGAGATATTTATTCAAAAGCTGGAGCAGATCCAGTTCAAATGTTGAATACTGAGCCAGTACAGAGACATATAGCACATGTTCATCACCATGCAGGTGCGAGGGGAAAGGGAGTTTAGGCTTGAGCCATTTTGAAATATTACTTTTACCTACATGTTTGACATTTTCTAGCTCTTTTATAAGGAGTGATGGAAATCTACGTTTTTCCTCCTTTAATAAAATTAACTTCTTGCTCGTTAAAGGTGCTAGATTGACAACCGTGGAGACTGAAGTCTTCTGTTTACCCAGAGAATAAGCAGAGCATTGGAAAGCTGCAGTACAGACTTTCTTCAGGTGTTGCCTAAGCTAATGTGCCTCAGCCTTGACCTGGTGAGAAATTCACCCATTTTCATTACAACTCTTGTTTTTGTGATCAGACTCTGCAAGGGAGGAATCAGTTCAGTTTAGTTCTAATGAGGCTGTTATTCCTTTAAGAATTTTTTTGGACCTAAGCAGACCACCCCACAAGCTACCTCCAGAGCGCGTGCAGTAAGCAGAATAACTTCATCACCTTCTCTTTCGCCTTGTACACACAAAACTGAAGACGTCTTTGATGAACCCCAGGTGAAAATTCAGAGCTTGCCATGAAAAATAAGTAGCAGGAAAAGATGACTCACTGAACACATACATTGAGAAAACCTCAAATGACTCTTCATTTTCCTCTTCTAATCTTAATCACTGGTGTATTTGTCCTTTACAATTAGGGAATGCCTGAATGTGTGTGTTTCAGGGCAATAATAAATAGTGGCTTTGCATTAAGAGAGGTTTGGTCTGCACATCCCAGAAAAAGTGAAGGACAGAAACTAAGGGTTGAGTACAAAAATCTTCGCACTACTCTCATTTTTATGGCTAGCAAAATTCAGATAATTTAGCTTTAGGAAATATATGATGTGTAACTTAATAGACCTTCTTCAAAAATGGTTTGTAGTGATTGACTGACTTCCAAGAAGAGAGTTTTACAAACACTCCAATTCAACAAATCACTTAAAGATAGAAATTTATGTGTAATGGTAATACTACTGACCTCAAAAATTCAACTTGCCTATTAATGTTGATGTAGACAACATTTTCATTACTGTCCTGTCCTGTAACCACTTTTTTATTCATATTATCAGTTCTATGGAGAAGTAAACTTCAGTACACTCACTTGTGATGAAACTGATAACAGTGAGATCTTAAAATGTTAAATAGCAGATTCTTTAACTACATATTTAGATAAAGTAATTTTAATATGATGTTAGGAATGATTAATTTAGTGTATTTGCAATAAATAGTGGAATCAGTAGGTGCTTTTCCTACTGGAAAACACTCTTTTCTTTTAGAAACGCCCACACTGCATTGTCGGTCCCTGTAAGCACGCTTGTTCTGAAAATCTCAGTGAAGCATGGTCTTATGGTCCTCCTGGTGAGGAGAAAAGGGGGCTGTAAAAAAAAAAAGGTGATCTCTGCATTATCTTAACCTGTAAATATTGTCTTTGAAGACATGCTTAGTTCTTCTGATATGGTACAACTAGATCAGCTTTATGGGTGTAACCCCAGTAGAAATACTGTTGGGGAATACATTTGTGCCAATGTGACCCTGAAGGACAAGAGTCCTGCGGATGATCTGACACTTGTTCTAGATTTCTCCAGCAGAAGAAAGTCAAGTAGGACAATCTGTGAAAAGGTTAAAGCATCAGGCTGGGACATAGAGGAAAGGCAGGTGTAGAAAATGGGAAATTATGAGGGTGGTTTCCTATTGAATATTAAGCAATTTAGGGGAAGAAAAAAAGGTTTAAAAACTCCAAGATGTGTAAAGGGCACTGCCACAGGACAGAGAAGGTCTGTTTGAGGAGAAAAATAAGCAGAAAATGATCCTGTTGAAAGTAGTTGTGTACCTATTAATATGTGAGCTGAGAAGTAACCAGCACCCCGAAGAAGACCAGGTCTTTTGGGGACTTTTGAGAGCTACACCACTTGGAGTGGGCTACTGGGTGGTAATGGGGGTAATGTCCCTTAGAGTTTCCCACCTTGGCTGTAGGCTGTAACTCTCTGAGGATGCATCTTCTCATTTGCAGCGCAGTTATGTTTCCTTTGAGCCTGTTGATATCCTCAGAATGGAGGTAGGTAACACAATGACCTATAAAGTCACCAGAGCAGTTGCAATCCAGTTCCACTGAAGTCAGTGTAAGTCTTGATCTTTTTTTAAATTGAAAGAAATGCATGTGTTTCTATAGTTTTATGTGGGGAGTTTATCTCGTGTCAAGATTTGGTGCACAGAACTGCTGAAGAAACCTACAAAGCTGTGCTTCATTTGGAAAACACGTACTCAGAATGCGTAACTCAGGCTTTTAGTGATGGAGCACAGTATTGTGCTGTTAGGGCAGAAATTTTCAGATAAGGTTTTCAGACATGATTTCTGCTTTAAGTCTTTGCCAGTACTAACATTAAACAAACTTGAGTATACATCATTTTTTTAATATCATCTAGATATGTGGTGTTATTAACGTAACTTTTAATTTACATGTCAGAGTAGATAAAGCCCATTTGGATTAATATCACCAGGAAACTGCTGAGATGGTGAGTTTTAGGTGGGTGACTGTGTCACACTAGGGAAGGGAAAAAGTGATCAAATGGAAGGAGGCTACAACACTTCAGGGCTGTTACAGATCCCATATGGCGACAAATCACTTTTTTGGCAATTTTCGAAAGATAGTGGTATGATTTCACTCCTTCATGTCTGTCACCACATCATCTAGTGTGGAGAACAGCATAGAGGAATGTGAGACAAAGTTAGCATGAGTTTAACTGTTCTGAATTTAACATGTTTTTGCAAATTGTCTTAACATTATGCTTTTGAAACTGGCTTTATTGAAATGTGTTTTTTTAAAGTTCATTTTGGTTTGAAGGTATGTATTGCACACTTTCAGGAGACCCTGTGATTAGATGGAAAAAATGTTTTTCTCTTCTTTGATTTTGTAAGGTTATCTTCCAGTGTGTGTTACCATTACTGGTTCATTTTTGTTGAAGATCCAAAGGAATGATGCAGTCGTTTCTTTTCTGTGGCACCTGGTTGTTTTTTCTTTGTTTTACACTTCGAGTACAAGAAAGTAATTTTCACAGATCCACAAGTCTGTCAAATTCTTCTGCATCAAAACATTCACCATTGAAACTATTCACGCTGCTGCTTAACAGGGAAGAAATGGGAGAAGTTCCTTTGAATTAGAGTAGACCTGATGCCTTAATGACTTCTGAAGTCATTTGAGTCTCCAGAATGCACATATTTTGGCAGAGAACTGGGAGACATTTTTAATGCCTATGCTGATTGCCTGTAGGCTTGGAAACTGCTGTAAGCAACACCAGGAGTAGCATCTAGCCATGTGTGATATTAGATGGCTAACAAACAGGACTAGTAGGAGCTGATTAGTTATGACATGATGGAGATGGCTGTATAAGTCACAATCACCACTTAAATCCCAGATAGACCCATTTGTGAATGGAGAGGAAAGAGCATCCTCCTGTGTGAGAAAATTTACTTCCCAGGAGTTCCTACTAGTACAGCATGTAGTAGTAACTATTCGTGTTTATGTGGTGACACATAGAGGTGGAACTAAAATAACACCAATAAAGTTTGCAGGTACCTACTGGATTGCCAGTGATGTGGCAGTCCAGTGACTTTTACACCAAACTTCATCTAACATCCAAGAAACTTTTATTCAATCTCAGTGATAAAGTTGCTTTGTCTGCCTTCCCTTACTACCTCTGTTGTTTTACTGTGCTATAAAATTTAACATTGGTAAGTGATATGGTATTAAAGGTAGTAAAAAAAAAAAAGGACAAGATTATGAATCAAATGTTATAAAAAATTGATTGACTGTTTCTGACTTTGTGTAGAAGTAAAACATCTATTGTTTCTTACTCACATGTGCATTATTTTATACTGCATATGGGGTAAAATGCAGCGTTGTACTGGCCTTAACCTTCACAAGTCCCATTTTAATTTGTCAGAGGTAAGTGTCTAAAATTTTACACTCTGCTATAAAATTCTTCACGAAGTATTTTATGTAATGTTCCCACAGTGAGGTACTACTGAC
Source organism: Dromococcyx pavoninus (assembly GCA_033558185.1). Lineage (NCBI taxonomy): Eukaryota > Metazoa > Chordata > Aves > Cuculiformes > Neomorphidae > Dromococcyx > Dromococcyx pavoninus. Next base: position 874,942 of record JAUMJL010000172.1, on the reverse strand, counting down.
TTCTTTTTGTATATTTGAGAATATGTAGTTCAGAATCAGATGTTCAGCTTCAGCTAACGAGAGCTGCTTTCTTAATTCTTTGTGCAATGCCTGGATAATTTATGATTTGTTGCCTCAGATATTATCTACAAAAGATAACTATTAATGAAAATATTTATTGTGGATTGGAATTACTGTTGCTAGTGGGTTATAGGTTTTTAACTCTTAACCTCTTGGCTCTGTTGTCTGTGTGGCATTCGAAAATTATCTTTTTCCTTCTTCAAGGAAAAATATTTAGTACCTATTAGCTCTTCTCATTGTTTATCACCTAAGTCCTACTTTTGACATATAAACAAATGCTTACACATGCAGAGATACCTGCAAACACAAATCTGACCAGATTTACATTTACAAAATGTTTTACCTGGCTGTAGTATTACCCAGGAACATTTCACTGGGACTCGTGAGCAACTTAACTCTTAGTTTTAGCTGTAAAATAAATGTAGCATGCTGAAGAAGAGAAAATTAGTGTCCTTCAATGTAGTTCTTTATTGTGCTTCCCTAAGGAGCAAGATTTTATGTTAGCGGTTCACATTGTGCGGGAGAGTACCATTTAAAATACTATAAATAACAGCACAGTAGACTTGCTATTTGGATTTAGCTTTAAGTCAAAGCGATTGAGCATTTTCTCTTTAAGCACCATGGAAGTTCAATGAGCCCATGATCAATACCTAAATCAGTAGTTCATATTTTGAGACCTGTTATTTGAGTACATAAATCGTGAAGAAGTTTCCTTCTTTGGCACCAATTTATACAGTGATGGAACAAGTCTGTTTGGTCACTTGTCGAAACAATCAGCTGGCGCTGGCCCTGGGCAAATGAGTGTTCAGCAGAACAGCTGGGTTGTTCTGAGTGCGAGTCCAAAGCTTCACAATTTGCACAGACTGGTGTCCTACCACTTGCTAATTATCCTCGAGGTCAGTAGGCTGATTTTTCAAGAGTTTGTATGGAAATGTACTAAAGAAAATTGTTGATGTTATTTTTATTATCAAGACTAGCACGCTGCTAATTCTTACATCAGAAAAGGCTATTTTGGAAAATTTTCTCGTAATTCCCCAGTAATTTTATCAGACTTATTTTCGTAAAAGTTTTTAACTCTGGTTTTGTGCTTTAGCCATTAATAACTTCTTTCTGAATGCAGATTTTGAAGACTTTGTTCTTCCCTGCACTTCCTCATATTTTTTTTTTGAGGAATTAATCAGAGTGATGCTCTCAGAATGAGCTCACTTGTGTTTTCTTTTGGAGGAATGAAGTATTAGACAGATTGGTGTATTTTACTTTTCTTATTGACTTATTACTGGTCTGATTATGTCGAGCACTCTTTTAGATATAATCTGCTCTAGTATAGTGAAGAATTTGAGTATTTGTGTAAGTACTGTATTTAATTCACAGGTTACTTCTTGTTAAACTTCCACAGGTCCTTATGCAGATTTTGTAGATGATATGAAATACATGCATACCTGAAAAACACCATCCCAGGAATCTAGAGGATGTAGAGGATGTACATAGAGGATGCATGTAGAGGATGCAGAGGAATTGCTACTTTTAGGACAGCAAAACCACACATCTTATTTTGTTACAATTTTGGTTAAGGAAGCACACAAAGAGAGTAAATCAGAGCTATTAGAAACATACTGTACTGCCTTGTATGTGTTTGTATGATGCTATAAATCATGTAAGAAGCAGTGGAGGAAGGGAACAAAGGAAAGGACTTAAGCCTCAAGTTGTATTTCCCACAGCGCAGTTGTTTGCTTCTGCTGACTGTGACTTTCTGTTGTTGGGGCTGAGCTTCACCCTGTTCACTTGAGCTGATGCAGGAGTAACTCTGTGTTTTTTGTGGAGCCCCTTTGGGTTTTCCTTGAGTGAGAGTCATCAACAGTTTGTAGTACTGGACTCGCTGTTATTCAATGTAAAGATGACAAGGTGCTGGAAACCACAAGCATCTATCTAGTATTAGACAATGTAAAATAGAGTATTTGGCTATTTGTTATGCTTGTAAACCACTGGCTGATTATTCCTTTGCTCATGGATGAATCACTTGCTTAATTTATTAAACAGACTTTCCTATTTTAGTAGGGGCATAGAGGGAGCTTGGAAATCTTTGCACCCTGGGAGCAGTGAAGTCTCTTGAAACAAATGTGTGCAGGCCAAGTGTTTAGGTACATTTTGCCTTAGAGTGACCTTTCAAAGAATTTCACACACGCTCTGGGCACTGGGTTTCTTTCCATGGGTTTACCCTTAAGTGCAAAGCCATATGTTTTAGGTAAGGTTAAGCAATCAACAGGTTGTACACTTAACCCTTAAGTACCTTATCTGGGACCAGATATTTTTATTACATCTCTTTGCTCTGTGTATTGCTCCACTACCAAGTGAGAATTTAAAAGGTTGATACAAGTACCTCTTGAATAGTATGTTTTTTTAACTCATTGATTGATATTTATTCCAGATGTAGGTTGTGATTTATTTATTTATTTAATATATTTCATAGCTGAGATTCAATCCCTGATTCTGGAAGGCGGTTCTCCTGGGGGGCTTGAATACAATTCAGCCTGTTGAAGTAAATGGCAAGTGAAGGTGCCTGTGATGTGGGATTAGGTCCTCATTTCATGGGACAGATGCTATCCATCTTTTCTTTACCAGAATTTTCTTAGTGGTTACAGTGTATTCTGCCAGCTGCTAGCACTTGAGGAGCTGAATAGTGTCCTTAAGAATACATAGCAATACTTCCCTGTTGCCCCTCTGATAAGGAAGCATCGGAGTTTAGCAAACCAGTTGTGACAGGCTTGAGAGCTGCCCCAAACCTCCTGACTGCTCAGCTGGGCAGATCTAACAGGTTTTTGTGGTTGTACCTCATGGACCTCAGTCATGAGGTACCTTATCTCTCATGGAGTTTGGTGTTACCACGTAAATTAAGGTCACAGTATGCTTTGTTTTCTAGCAGTGCTCAAAAGGAAAATATTTGTAATAAAACTTTTTGTTGGGAATATGAAACTCATCCCCTTTTCTCCTGTCTATGAAGGAGGAGTACCCTCTTTGTGCCTACCAACAGTGCTCTGATCTTACAACTGCTGTACAGCAGTGGCACAAGCTGATTAATGGCACGGCTCACCATAGCTGGCATTTGGGGTTACGTTTTTGAAAGACACTTCTGAAATTGAGCCGCTAATGTTATTTTACAGCTTTTTTTGCTTTGAAATTCCTCTAGTAATACAGAATGGTATTTTTCTTTTTTATCAAAATTTCAGCAATTAAACTCAGTGTGCTTCAGCTAAAAGCATACTATAGATAGCTTCTCTGACTTGATAAATAACAATTCTTCCTGTATTAGTAACAGAGTGAACGTTGCTTTGTTTGTCATCTTGTGAAAATAAAATTTCAGAAGAAGATGGGAAAAATAAGCAAGATTGCTTGGGACAATTTTTAACGTGTAAGTAGATGGTGACTATAAATTATTATAGTCCTACTAAGTTTAGTGGCCTTATTCCCTCGTACAGTTGGTGAGGATCTGTTTTGTACTCCCAAATACATCCTGGAAGATATGTACCACTAAGTGCCTGCTTTCAAATTAGTTGTTAATCCTAGACTTGCAGGTTTGTTTTTCTTGATCAGTAAAAGGAAAGGTGGAGGTGTAAAATGCTGGCAGTACTTATCCAGTATTGCCCACAGAGCCAACCTGTTACACAGGGATAGCCTTCTCCTTTCTGGCGAGGTACAGCAAATGCTGAACACCTTGATGAGTTTCAGCAGTGCTGTCACTTCTGCTGTACCTGAAAGGGCTGGGGAGTTTTACATCTGTTTTATTTTTTTTTTAAATGTTTACTTCAGTAACATAAGATTCAATAGAAGCCAAGAAGACATCACTGTAGGTCAGAAGCTCCTCTGGATTTCTTGTACTACTCCAGCTTCATTTACTGAATCATTAGGCAGAGTGCTGCAGAGAATCAGGGACATGGAAGGTGCACAAAGTTTTCTGACATTTCTTTTGCTATTGTGAAAGAAATTCTTTAAATTAGAGGAATATTTGGGGGAATGTGAAGAATAAAGATGATGTCCTATTGAATTTGACGTGCACTGTGCTTTTTGGAGGCAATGTTAACTGCCTGACAAATTGATGCTATCGTATGTCTTCCATTTAATGAAATGGGGAGCTGCTGAGGTAACATGCTCTGCCAGGTGCTGTACTGAAAGAGATACATTATCTATTATTCTTTAGGCATAGTGAGACTATGTGATTATTTGGTTGGTTTAGCAGTTTTCATTTTAGTTTTTAAATGTGTCTTGATGTTTCCTGCTGCAGTGAGAGAAATACATAGGAATGTGCCATTCTGCTTAGCATGTGGCTTTCTTTTTGTATAGATGTTTTCTGCTAAACTCCTGTCAGCTTTTTCAGTTTAAATTTTATTTTCAGAGATTCTTGTGTTACATGTGTGGCAAAAGCAGAAATTATTTTCTGATTTTATGAGGGATTGTCTTTTTTAAAAAAACCTTTGTTAATTATATAAAAACGAGTTTGTTTTTGGTAAGTTTGAAGTTCTCCTGGCTCACTATCTGGACGAATGCCTTTTGGATAATTTGGATGGGGAAAACAATATGAGGCTAAGATGCTGTCTTCCTTTTTGAGGGGTCATGTGGCGTTCCTGCTTTCCAGCAAAGATTTAATTAGAATTCGTGACTCTTGGGAGTTGCATGTGTGCACAACAACCAAATAGTCTCTGGATTTAGGACTCCTTAAGTATTCACTGGCACGCTAGACTATAACTTCTTCAGTGCTGTGAAACCTGAAGGCCAACAACTACCTTTATAAAAGTCCCCAAATACAGGTTTACAATTCAGAGTTTTTAATGTCTGCTGGCTGCATACTACTTGTTAGGAAAAATCTACTGATATACCTGGGCCAGATAGAATTTTTTGGTTGGCCCTGAGTTACTGCTTGAGAAGTTGCTTTCCCTGAAGAACAGCCTTGGGAAGGAGCTGACTTGCAGGAGTCACGGTTCATTGCCTGACCTCATTTGGCTCAGATGTAAGAGGGAACAGCCCAGGAAAAGGCATTACTGCTGTCTTCTCTCTCTTCTCTTCCATCTCTCAAGAGCCTGCTTAGCTGCCTCTCATCCTTTCTCCTGTATCACAGTTTTTGTGTGCAGAAGGTGTAGGAAACTTCCTAGAACCACAGCCAATGTCTACTTAGGGTGGGAAATCCTTTTTTGCCCATATCCAGCTGATGTGCAGATCTGTGTTTCACAACTGCTGGCAGGACTATCTCTTTTCTCCCAAGAGCATAAGCAGAGTTACATTCGCTTAATCATATTTTAAGATCTAAAAACGTATGAAAGATTGAACCTCTCTGAGCACAACATAACCACCGTAGCACTGAGAAATGAGATTGCATTTCTTCATAGCTTCCCTGCCTTGTTCACAGAACTACAAAATCAGTTCCAGTTCTAGCGTCACCTCTTCATTGTTTTCAGATTATGTCCTCAGCTGTAATTGTGCATCCTCACTGGTAGCAATAGGGTTACTGTTGCAGGGCTGAAGGATGTATGAAGTCAAGGTCAGCGTTTGACCTGTAGGCTCTTCAGTGTTGGGTAACAGACATGAACCAAAGGCAACGCACATTCCTGGGGAAATTAATGATGCAGTTTTAGTTCTAAGTAGAAATTCTCTGGCTTGTTTAGTTTCTCAGAGTCCTGCAGCAGTGCTCTAATGCTGTATTTAAATGTGGATTGAGTACAAAATTTCAGCATCTCAGCATGTGCTTGCTATCGTAGTAATTTGCTATAAAACCTTTTATGATCTCATTTAAAAGGCTGCATTTTATATGTAGTTCTTAAAAGCCCCTAAATTGTCTTAAAAAGACCCATATTTAATTATTGCTTTTAGTAACCACGTTGTCCATGTTAAGCTCCACAGACGAAACCCTAACCTTATTGAGGAACTTCAGCAAGGCAAGGATTTCACTCTGTGTTTACAAGTGTATTTTAAAAGTGTTGTGAAAGGCAAAGAGCCAAGCGAGCTATCCCTGAGTGATAACTGCTGCAACCATGCCAAGGGTGCTGTGATGGTGTTTTGGAAAGTAACTGTTGAGTCTAGTCCAGAGCTGTTCGTAAATCGGAGTTACTTTCGCTGACTGATACATCTAAAGTAAGTTTGGGGTCTTCATTAAACAGCTCCTATGGCCACGTGGCATTGAACAGACTGCCTTTTTGTGAAGGTCTGAAAACTAAGCTACCTTTCATCTTCCCCAGTGCTCCTTGCGGGTAAATGATGAGGATGTTAATGGAGTAGTACTTAAGAAAGCTGAACTGCTGCAACTTGTGCTTTTAATGGATCATGGATAAAAATGTGTCTTTTTTGGTCATGACTGAACAGTTTCCCGGAATCAAACTTAAAAAAAAAGTTTGTCTAGTAAACAACATATATATTTTATTATACAAATGCATAGAGAGTATTATATATAACATAAATGTACGTATAACTTCATTTAATAGCTTCACTATATATGTGACCATTTATATCTCTGCTTTAATGGTATTTCAGCAGAAGGAATAATGAGTTCTACTTCTGCTTAAAAATCCCACGAGCAGAGGGTTTTATGGGTGGATTTTATATTGCCTGATATATTTGGTGATGTAAAATCAAATTGAAAGATGTCATGTCTAACATTTGAGGTAGAAATTCTAACTAATTGGCAGTGAGCCACTAGAGAATATTTTACATTATTGTCCACAAATTAAACAGTTTTCTCATGTGAATTTTATTTTTAATTTATTATTTTTAAGGCCAAACTGTAGTTTGAGATTTTCTGTGATCCTATTACCAGCCCACTTTGCGTAGGTAGACCTCTTCAGAGCTCTCAATAAACAAGCTGTCAGGATTGTTTGGATAAGAGCTCGGGAAGGGATAATAATAAACCAAATGTACAAAAAAGTTTGAAAAGACAAGTTATCTCAGACTGTTTATTTTCAATGAGCTTCCACAAATAGAGGATACTTTATTGTCTGTGATGCAAATAAATATTATGAAGTGTACAGGGTTTTTTTAGCCACTGGTGAAACTTGGAAGTTGAGTAATTTGCAAATATAATGAAATATAGGATATTCCTTCAAAAGATGTTGTCTGGTGCAGGAGAAAGTGATACGTACAATCTCTCGTTTAAAGATAAATAAATGCTGGAATTCTCTGTGGTTGTTTCAGAAAGCACAGGTAAATAAAATGATATGCAGGCATAAAGGAGTTGTAGCATCACAGGTGCCTGGGACAGGGGCTGTTTGTAAAGTCTACAGCTGCCCTTTTGGAAAATAAGGTAAAGTCCACTCAACTCAAAGGTTGTCAGATCCGTTTTTTATCACTTTCCTGCATAGACTAAATAGAAAGAAATCCAAAATTAATGCCATCTTAAGCAAAAGAAAGAGTAAGGTGTTTGCTGCGTTATTAGAACCAGGCTTTCCCGTTGTGACAAATCACCTGTATTTCCCAATCTGAGGCCTGAAATCCTGCTGTTTTCATGAGCCCCAGGCTGCAGATGTGGGGCTGAAAATCCCCATAATGCCTTTTGCAGATTTAGGCTTGCCTTTCTAGAGCTACTTTGCACAAATCTAGAAGATGTGTTCTAAAACTCTAGCCTCTACTCTTGACACTAACTTTCTGGAACCTGCAGTTAAGAGTCAGTCCTGTTGCAGTTGCCTGCTGTCTGCAATTCTTGTGTCCCTGCTTTCTCCATAACATATAAATGAGATTTCTTGCAGCTGAGTTAGGAATGGACTTAGCTGAACCAAGTCTAATACACAAAACAGAACTCCTGGGTGACTTCTGTTTGAATTTGACTATATCGTTTTCCTATTCTTTGGTTGTGTGTTAACAATGGACTTGCAGTTGTGTTCGTGGTAGTGCTAATATAGAAGTATGTGCCTGTTACTTTATTTTTTCTTTTAAAAAGAGACTAAATAAAATCATCATAATAAATATAATGTTATCTTTCTAAATAGCTAAATGTGAGATGTTTCTTCTTGTTTTAAAATGTCTGATGTCGTCTTCAGAAGATGGAGCATGGTACCAGTGAGGATAAGGGAAAATTACAGGGGTCATCTTTGGTGGATGCGGCCCAGGTGTTCATCACATAAAAACACCTGATGAATCTGAGTGTTCCTCAAGTGCTACAGTTTGTCCTCAATCAGACCCTGCATAGGCTGTAAAAAATATGCTCCTTTCCACCACTTTCTCCTTCCAGAATGATTTTTGTTTTGCTGCATAGATGGTCCATGGAGAAAAGTTGTCTTTTCCAGCTTTCAGAGTAGCTGTGCTCTTACTACTACGCCTTTACCTGGTTTCTCTGCAGTCTTCTCTCTGTGTTCCCTCTGTCTTCATCTCTCCATCCATGTTTGTTCCTTCACAGTTTCTCAGCCATAGCTAGAAAGGATGCTATGGTTGGATGAAATTGCAATAACAAATCACTTGTGAACTTTGAGGTTTGGATCTGAACTTGGATCATTCAATTTCTTCATTGAGCAAAGCATGCAGCTGAACATTGGTATGTAGTAGATTTTTTGAGGAGTAAAGCATTTACTGTGAACAAACGGAAAATTTTAAAATAATTGCTAAAACACTGGAAAAAAGGTTCGCTTTGAGTCAAAGTATTTTATTAGAGAAAAATCAAACCATCTTACTTGGTTTTGACTGGTTTAAGTTTTCAATTGTATTCAACAATTTCAAGTGAAAGGTCATTTCAAATGAAATAATTACTCTTTCTCTGAAGCCATCAAAAGAGGACTCAGAATGGTATGAAGCTTTTGTTTTTACGTAAACAATTCATTAGGATCAACATGAACCTGCAAAAAATTGTGGCATCAATCAACATGTGTTTTTGTTTTAAAAAAAAAAAAAGCCTGTTTAAACCAAGAGATCTGGGTTGATTATTTTGCACCAGCAGAGATTTATGGGTGGCTGTAAATCAGCTTCCCCCTCCCAAGCTGTAAAGGAGTGATAATATTGCTCTTTTTCAAATTTTTTATTTAGATAGTACACCTCATTGAGGGGAGGGTCTGCAAGCGACCAGTTATATATGAGAGGCCATGCTGAAGTCTGCTTGAGCATATATCTCGCATAGATAACATAAGGAAGTAATGGAGTTAGTTCCCTTTGGGGATGGCAACTGTCTGACATAATCCAAAAGATGGCTTTTGTGGATTTTTAACTTTATTTAATGAAAACAGTACAAATGGTAAGAAATGTGTTCTCGCTTGATTCATTGCCTGTGCAGCCTTCCACTGGGAATTAATTAATAACTGTTGTAGGTTATTTTTCTAGGCCTTAAGTAGCAGGATATTATCTAGTCTGTCTCGGGGCTTCACCTCCTCGGAGTGGTAGCCAGGATGTCTGAGAGGGTTTTGAGGGCTTTTTCCCCTGTTGCAGCCCATCTGGTCCCTTGATGAGCTGGACTGGGAGTGGGTCAGGCTTTGAAGTTTGTTTGAGTCCTGTCTAGACTCCCAAAAATTCCTTCCTCCCCAACTTTGCTTTTGTAGATTTTTAAAACTTTTGCCAGTGAAAAAAAATCTTTTCTCATGTCAGTCCCAGCTAAACTTGTCTGAAAGCTACATGATTACCTCAAAGAGGTACAAGACTCATTTTAGGTGACAAAAGCTTTTGAAATTCATGTGGTACCCTCTTAACTGCCCCCTCTACCCCCCCCGTCCCCAATTTCATACACCCACCCAGAATGACTCTTTGCAAGCAGAAATACAATCTCTCATATTTGGATTACGTATCCAAGTTAGTAAAAATGAAAGAAACACCACGTTTTAATCTATATAGTTTTGATTATTTTTGTTTTAGGTAATGGCCGTGGTTAATCTAATGCAGAAGTACTGTTGGAAGATACACTTTATTGCTATATAAATGTACATAGTAACACATTATATATTATTTCTCAGTCATTGCTTATTTCTCTAACATTTTTTCACATAGAGATATAATGATGAACCAGAGAATTCAGAGACAACTGTAGTATTTTCTTTTATAGATGACTACTGTTGACTTTCCTTTTAAAGTATTTTAGCTTTTATTTGCAGTCATTATTTCCTTGCGGTGAATGTTCCTAGGGTTTATTCTAGATTTATGTTTAATCTTGGTTTCAAAGAATACTAAAAATTACAAATACATTTCTTTCAATTGAGTTTTCATTCCTAGGAAACACTGTGATTATTGGAGCTGATCTACAAAATAACTCCCATTGTTCCAGTGCCTGTCTTCTTTTAAAAGAGACTTTGTTAATAAACTGTGCAGGTTTTGAAAGAAATGCAGAAACCATAGGGAATTGTGGTATAGCTTTTTATCAGACTGATATAGATATTCCCAGGAGCTCTTTTTACTCCTAGAATGTGCAGAAATCATGGTAAACTTTTGAAGTTAATTCTGTTTTATATCTTAAAAAAACCCTGTGAACTGTTCCTGACCTTTCACAGGAACCGTGCTTTAAACTGGCATAAATTTCATAAAACTCATAAGAGGGTAAAATGCCTTTACTCTTTTTTTTCCCCCTCCCTGCCGTCCTTCTTCCCAGCCAAAACTTGGAGGACACTGTTGCTTGAGTCCAACATGTGCACCAGGTTAGAGGACAGAGGGCCCTGGAAGCCAAAACCATATACAAGGCTATTAGCAGATCAGTATTAGTTTTAATTTCATGTGCCATTGTCTGAAAGGCAGCAAAAGAATTGATTCTCATCTCTTCTAGTAAAGGAGAATTGATGATTGTGCGATGACCTCTATGCCTAAATTATCTGGACAGTGAAAAGTACTTTGTTGGACTCCTTTCTCATGGAAACCCAATGGATACTCCCATCCTTGCTGAAACCAAAGGAATGTGAGAAAGATGTTTGCCTGCACTGCGAAGCAGGGACCTTTCTGAGCGTGTTTCATATGTGAGCTGTCTCCCCTTCCTGGGAAGGCGATAGTGCCAGAAGACAATTCCAATGAAGGTTGTTCAAAGTCTTTCTTTCAGTTAAACTAGTTCTGTTTTTCCCAGCTGACTTCTTGTCTTCTCTCCAGCTTCTCATTCACACAGGTTTCCCAGGTGGCAAAGCTGACTCCCCATTGAACCTCTGAGGTCAGAATAAAAATAAGGTTACTTTTTAGTTTGGTAGATGAATCATCAATTGGAAAATTATGCAGATGTGTCTAAACCTTGCCAATGAAAAGCATTTCAAGTTTGTTGACTTTAGGAAGATATTTTTCCTTGTGAACAATGGCATAGGTGGGGCCAATGTATTGTGCGCCAAGTGCTTGAGGAAAATTCTGATCAGCCTCCTGAAGGTGGGGCTCCCACTGCAGCTCAAACAGGTAGTTTGCTTATCTAGATTGGATGAGAGACAGGGTGAGATCAGGGGTGTAGGTTTTTATAGCCAGATACAATTTATAACCAGAGCAATTGTTACCTCGAATAGTAGGAAGTTCACTGTTCTCCCTTGCTGATTTCCAGGTACCTCTTTCCCTGGTGAATCCAGTGTACTCTCTTATCATAGCTTTACAGGGGAAAATACACGGAGTCACATTCTATAGCAGTCCTGAGAGCTCTCGTAGGCAGGCTGGCTGTGCTGTGGTTTACACCTGTTTAAGAAACTCCTTTTAGTGCTGAAGGATGTATGGATAAAGGGAGCCTGGCAAAACCACAACAGAACAGTACAATGAAAAAGAAGTGTATGATAAATCCCTACACTTAAGGATAAATAATTCAAATGTTTTTTTTTTGACGAAACAGAACCATTTAAATGAGTGTATTTCCTTTTTTGAAAATTTTAAGAATTTAAATTTATGAGAAAGATTGATTTAGTTTAGATTATTTTTTTCAAATAAGTCATATAGATTTGTAATTCCAAATTTTATCTTTTTAAAAAAAGAAATGTAGTACTAACTCACGTTCTTACTCAAAACAACTGACTTTTGTCTGGCTCTTCAGTAAAATAGAGAGTTTATTGTACATCATGTTTGTAACTTAGGAGCAGGGAACTGTACTGTTTGCTGTATATATAACACATATTTTCCTTGGGATGATTTCCTGAATTGCTTTCAAAGGGGTATCAGTGAGGTAAAAGGAGTGTCCAGCTTCAGCCTCAGCTTCCAGGGAGGTGAGATTTGGCCTCATGTTTTACTGCTGATATTTAGTTTAATGTCTCAGCCTTAAGCTTGAAGGACAAGGTCTTCCTGTGCAGGCTATGGACTCAGGGAATAGTGGCTCCGTAACCTGCTCATGGCATTCTGCTGATCTAGTGTTACAGGGATTAAACACAAAGAGGTCGGGATGGCAAAGGGATGGATTGAAATCTACCCTGGGTGTCAAATGCTATCTGTCTTACATCAGTCACTCTGGGCTGCTTCAGTCATGTGATGTCATAACCCTGATGGCACGATCTGGTGTGACAGTCAAGCTGATTGAGATGCACGCTAAAGAAAGAAATTTGGAAGGGGAGGTAGATGGATCACTTTCCCCTCCCTCAGATGAACTGTGTATAGAAAAGGTTTGGCTGGCTAATTCTGATGAAAGCTGTGTGGGATCCGAGCCCTGGAGCTCTCTGGAAGCTGATGTTCTGATACATTGCCAGAGCAATATTGTTCACTGAAGTGTGGTTGTGGAGGTATTTTCATCTAAAAAAGCAGTGCTTCTGGAAGAGATATGTGGGATCGGGATAACGCTTTTTTGCACAAACACACAGCAAAAATTGGTTGTTGTGAGCAGTGACTTTGCTTGGGAATTTGCTATTTTTGTGCAGTGTGCGAGACCCAACAAACTGAAATCTTGACTACTTCTTCGTGAAAATATTAGGGAATTAAAAACAAATGGCAGCAGAAGTGTTGCATTGCTAATGGGCCTTTCCCGCAAACTTTGTTGCTGATACCTGTGTACGTGTAATACAGTGATGCATAGACTTTAGAAATGATAGAACAATGTAGCTGGGAAGTTGCTGCTGGAGGTCAGCTCATGTAACCTCCTGTCAGGAGAAGGCTAACTTCACGGTAGTCTCAAGTTGCCCAGGACCTTCTGAAGTCTGCTGTTCAAAGTACCTCACAGTGGAGCAGCCTCTCTGGGCCCCTACTCAGTGCTCAGCCATTCCCATCACGGATTTTATAGCCAACTGTAATGTGTCTTCCTGCAACTTGTGGGTGATGTCTCTTGTCCTTTTGCAGTGCACTTCCAAGAGGAGCCTGGCTCTGTCTCCTCTGCCTTCTGTTCTCTCCTCCACTTTCTCTTCTCCAGGTGAGACAAGCCAACATCCCTGAGACTCCCCTGCTACATTATGTAACTCCATCCTCAACCATCTTAGCTGCCGAACTCTCTCTAGTCTACTGTTCTTTCTCTCTCACATGAAGGATATATGGGAAGGCAAAACTGGGCTCCAGATGTGGCCTCTCAAGTCCCAAGTTGAGGGGAGTGGTGGCTTCCTATGGGCAGCTGGCTAAGCTGCTGACAAGGGCTATCCCATAGGTGAGTGGCCTGCAAGAATATGCTGCTGCCACGTGTTCAGCTGGTTATCCACTGGGTCCAAGTGAGGAAAAAAATCATCAGCTTGTTTAACTGGAGAGGAAAAATGGCTTTGTGGTCCCAGTGCTGGACTACAACTACAAGGACATCCTATCATTCCTCATGTGAACACGTACACGGTGTGACCTCGGTGAACTGCTTGATCTTCATGCTCTTTTCATGCATCTGCAAAACTGATAACACTTCATTCCTTTTTTTTGTACTGCCCATTAAGCCACAAGCCTGTGAGATTGGTAACTGTCTCTTAACATGTTTAGACAGTAGCCAGGGTTTTGCTGGGGATCCTTATGTATAACTCTGATCTGAAATGACAGCACAAAAGAGACCACAAGACAAAAAGCTATGCAAATATTTCTGGGATGATCTGAAAATACCCTGATGTTTTTAGCGAAGTAAAAGTCAAATGCTGTAACTGCACACCTTCTGATTGACCCAAGTCAGTCCAGCTCTGTACCGCTAAATCTTTTTGCTTTTTTTGGTATGGCATATCTATGAATTTTCATCTCTTTAGTAATTGTTAGGAATGTTATAATTCTTCTTACTTCCCCTTTTAGTTTTCTAAGGAAAATGAGTTGGAAGCTAGTGTTTAGGTAAGGAAGGGAAAAGATGCACTCAACTTCAGGTTATTATGAATACAATAGTATGGAACTGGTTTTGCTTTATATAGGGAACTGCTAATTGGATGTTAGAAGCTGTTAACTTTATAGTCTTGTAAAACTGCAGTGACTGAAGCTGACACTTGCATGAAGTCTCTAGGGAGAAAAGAAAGTTTTCATGTCACTCTGAGGAAAAGGTTAAGAAAAACTGAAAGAACAGTTTATTTTGGTGTTTATGCTTCATTAATTCTCAGTTCTGTAACTTGAGATTTAAGGCGCACTCATGATGTTGGCAATATAGCTGTAAGTGCTCATATTGAAAATAGTGGAACAAATTTTAAAATGGCATAGATTTAATTTGCCTATGGCTAGACCCCATGTTTAAGTTTCCATGCGCTCTTGTTTTCAGAGAAGCCAGCAAGTTGAAATACATTACCTGGAAGCTTGTACCAGCAGAATACAGGCAGCTGCACAATCCAGTGTTTGCATCTTGTGCACAAACCTGAATTAATTTCTTGCACCTACAAAAAACTTACAGTAGATGCTGTGAAAGCCAGAATTATGGCTGTCTGCCTGTAGCACCCATTTTGCTCGTTAGTTTAATCCCATTGAACCATCATTTCCAGGAGAGGACACAGTGGAAGTTCTCCTTGGAAATGCTGTTCCCCATCCTGCCTGGATCCAGCTAAAAATGTAAAGGGCAGTGTCAATATTTTCTACCTTCAGGGGTGAAAAGAGCCTGTTGTTTAAATGCAAGGCACTTGTAGTTCATATCTTTTTTCTTGCATAAACAACCGAAATGACAGTGAAAGGGTCTTTAGGTTTTTTAGAAATCAGATCCCTCTGAGAGAAAAATGCATCATTTCCTTAACTTTTCAGATGTGTTAAGAGTGTATAAATCTGTGTATTGGGCCTTGAGGGACTGTACTTCTGGACTTATGCAGGTGCACACAGTAGTAAAAGCAATAAAGCACGCCAAGTAGTTGGTATGCCTTTGTTTCACTCGGATCAATTACTGAGTTTTCATGTGTGGAGACTGCTATGCCAAAGACGACCTGGCTCCTTTTAAATGATATAATGAAGTGCAGTGTTTCTGAAGGCTGTGTGCACCATTTCTAGGTGCCTGATTTAACTTTTGGGATTTTCTGAGATAGACCCTAAAGGTGTCAGATTTTTAAATTTATAGTGTTGTTAGAGGAATTGAGTGTTTCCCTCCCACTCTGCTTACTGGGGCACTGTGAAAGGGACATGTTCAACTGTGGTTTTAAATTGAGTGGCTGATCCTTTGCAGCAGCACATGGCAATTTATGGTCTTGAAGTGACATGGTCAAGTGTCTTAAATTCAGAAAGAAAGAGAATGCCATTGGAAAATGGGTGTTTTCCAGATGACAAATAGCCGTGTGTTCCTTTACATCAGTCCGTTTGCATTTTAGAAATTAGAAACAGCTATATTATGCTTTGCATGGCGGAAAAATAGTTTTGTACATTTTTTGGGGAAAAAGCCCTCAAGCCATGTGGTGCTTCTGGGCAATGCAGATCCTTGGTACTAGTTCAGATATAACTCCCCTCAGTGTGTATAGTAGCTATGGAGAAGTTATGTCATCAGCAGAACTACAATACAACTCCAGATTTATCATGATGATAAGGAAGGGCCTTTCCAGCACCTGACATTTGTCTGGCACAGGAAGGTGGCCAGCCATGCGTGCAAGAGCCAGCTGCAGTCCCAGCCCACTGTGGTTGGCTCTGCATGGCAGCAGGAGGAGAGCTACCTTGCTCCGCCAAGCTAAGTACAAGGGAAGAAAGCCATCGCCAAACCAATGCTGACATGTTTGTTCCTAGCAAAATTCCCTCCGGCAGGCAAGGGAGGGATGAAGTTTCCTAGCCAGAATGGAGGCGAAAGTGCAGTTTTCCCGTTACTGCCTGCTATCTTGTTATCCAGGTTCTGCAAGGTTTCAAATGGGACTGGGACTCTTCATAACTTAGATTAAGAGAGAGGCAGTCTGCCTGCAGCAGAAGGTGGAGACAGTGACTTGGCTGGCTCTGGAGAGGTCAAGCAGTCTTGGTTGTGCAGAGTTCTCTGAGTCTTCCGAGCTCTTAAATATGTCTGTAGCTGAAGGAGATTTTCTTCCCATCAGTTATGCAGCCTTCAGACCTCTTTCCCATCCCTCAAAGTCTCACCGTGGTCCTCCTGCTTCAGAAGTGCCACTCCTTGGATGTATGCCAGATGTCTCAGAAGAAGTAGGGGGTAAAGCAGAGTAAATTATGCTGGTATTATTCTTAGTCAATGAAGGAAATGAGTGATTAAGTGTACATGGGACTCATGAGTGTGCAACATATTATCAGTGCTGGTATTTAAACTATGTACAACCTATCAGAGAGAAGTAAAGCATTTCCTTATATCTGTGTCTGCCTTTCTTCTTTGATACAAAGATAAGGCCTGTGCTATAATGAATCACTGTTGGATGAGATAGTAAGATTGATTAGGTCTGTTACTAAGTGAATAGGTCAGATACTTGCAGTACAAAGCTAAACTTCCACTTTGATAGCTCTCAGGCTATGCTTTTTATGTTTCACCCCCCAAAAATAGCTTCTATATCTGCAAAGAGATGTTTAACTCCTTAAGAAAATTATATTTACAAAATCAAGATGGACAAAGTATGCTGACAGTTTACTTACAGATCTTCATAGTTTTTGTAGTTACACTTAGTCTACTTTTGAATATGAGCTAAATTACCAAGGTGATGAGCATCTTACACAGATCTTTTAATTGTAGAATTACTTTTTTCCCTATATTCTTGTTGAATTCAAACGTTGAGCAGAGAAAATTATGTGTTTAAATAATTTAACGATGCCTGCATCTGTATTTTAAAGTTGTTTTTCTTAAATGACTGCTTACTTTTGAAAGCATTAGCACTGAACTGTGGCTAGCAGCTCTGAAAAAACTGAGGGGACAGCCAGAATGGCAGGAGTAGCCTTCTGCAATTCAGCTCTTTATCCTCTAAGTAAGATCTTTATGATTCCAAATGTAGGTTTGAAGAACTGTAAGGGATTTCTTAAGTTGTTGACCAGTGCTTCACTGAGAGGCAGTGGAAACCCACTCTCGGCACTGCCTGGGTGATATCTTTGGGCTTATTTTAACAGGTTTTCCAATACAGAATCAGACTATATTGGACTGGTTTGTGGTTCCTTGAGACACAGCCTCTGGTGGCAACGTGTCTTGCAGGAATAGTGGCCCTGATGCAGCTACTTTGGCTAGATCTCAGAATACAGTTCTTTTGAAACACTAAAAGCACTCTCAGAATTGACAAGAACTTTTACACTGATTTTTAAATGGATAATTCTTAGCAACTGAATAGCAGCACCCTACTTCAGCAAACCATACTTGTAGTACACAGGGTGACTATGAGCTGAATTCAGAAACCACGCTGCTGTCATGGCAGTCCAAGTAAAAGTCTGATGAAGAGGATCCAGTCAGGTGTATTGGAAAGTAGCGAGTAGTCTGCTAGCTAACAAGGTTTGTAATCTATAGATTTAATACATGTATTCAGTGATGGGAAATGCCTTTTGTGGACCAGCATAGCTGGGAAAATAATTATCTTCATTACCAGTGAGAATAATTTACTGTTGTGCTGTTTGTTATAATAGTGCAGAATACGAGGAAGAGTTCTCTGCTGTCCCTAAAAAGTAACAGGTGATTTCAGAACATTTCTGTATAAATGGGGTTGAATTTACATGGCATAGATGGTCTTTAAATGGATGGACTTTAAATCAGTTACATTTTTTGGTAACTCTAAGGTTATTGTGGTAATGATAGAGTTCCCTCTGTAACCTGTTTCAGCAGTTCTGGGAGTGCTTTCATAGCTTGCTTTGGCATAGTTTGGTCTTTTGTGGTTTTATTTGCTTTCCATCTCATGTGCCTATTTAATTCAAAGATGTGTAGTTGTTTATCTTGCTCATCAAGGAGTATCAAATCTGTTGACATATAAATAAAGGAAGCTGTTCTTTGTAGAGCTTTTGTGGTTGGTGATGTGCAAATTGTTATGACGTTGTTATCTTTGCTATTGTATTGCAATGCTGCATTCAGCACTACTGTGAACTAGATTTATGCAATTTTAATGTGTCCCATATAAAAAAAAGCAGCAGTGAGTAGTAATCAATAAAAAAAGCATCTCACAATTGATCAGGTCCCTATCTTAATACTACTGGAGCTGTCCTCGCAAACGTATGATAACTGTAACTATGTATGTCCTCCTGCTTTGCAAGCAGTTGTGGAAGTGGTTTGAGAGCTTTCTTCAGCTCCTGAATCCCAATGAACCTTCTGAAAGTGGTGTTTGCAGCCACCAAAACGCTGTGGCTCTACCTCATTTCTGCAGGGAGTGGTTGGAAGAGAGAAAAGACCCTGACAAGATTTACTAGTAGTTGCTTTTTGGCATTCTACGACAATCTTTGAAAATATGGAAACATGAGAAACAATTGAGATTAGGCATTGCTTTTAGCTGGTTTTGGGTAAGAACCTAACTGCTGAGCCAAGTTTTGTAACCAGCTTCTCAGCTTTTGCCTTTCATCCATTATCTTTACCTTAGGGAGATTACTCATTTAGGTAACAGTTACTGATGTGAATCAAGTTTGTAGGAGCAGGTTCATAGACCTCATGGTTGTATTGCTGTTAGATTGCAGTTCCATTTAATGGCACAGCATTAAGTATAAGGTTGTTGCAACATGTTAAATTACTTTAAATATAATCAACCTTTGCATCATACTTTGAGTTGATTTTTGCCGTATTTGTAAAAGTAGGGTTGAAGACATTTTCTTGGCATATTCCGAACTCCATTATACAACTTGTAGTGCAATTGCGTACTGGAAGGGGTTTAGTACTTTTAGGGAAATGGTTCTGTGCCTGGGATCCTCAGAGTGGAGATGCTGTCACACGAGATTGAAATCAGCAATGATGTAAAGACTATTTAAACAATCTCATGTAGTAATTTAAGTTTGTTGAACTAGATTTAGACAATATTGCTTCTAAGATCTTTTGGGTTCCATTCTAATTATTTCAGATGCCCCATGTGACACAATAGAGATAACACTAAGTGGTTGTAGTTTACTTTTGCTGTTAAACTCTGCATTTAAAGAGAACTCATAGGTATAGATTTGTTTGCCTTGACACTTGACATAGCTAGGAATGCACAGCCTTCGTAAAGACAGGATGGCTGAGGTGGCTGTTAACTTGAGAGGTTTCCATACATATTTTTTTTCATACATCCCTAGCAGATTAGGCAAAGGCAGAGCTCTACCTGACTTGCAAAGTTCAAGCCATAAAAGAAATGCTTTGAGGTGAATACACAGGATTACTGTACTTATCCTATTAACCTCAAAAGTCATTTGCCATCTCGTATTTTTAAAAACCGTATTGAAACTGAACTGTGGGCAGGAGAGTTCTAGCTAAAATTGTAGCTTTCTTCGGACTTTGTTGTAAGATAAGTGTTTCAAAAATACCACTCCATCGAGCTGAATAGAAATGTTTCAAATCTCTACATTATTGAGCACAACCACCAATGTATATTTCTAAAATTTCCTGTAGATTTAAACAGTGAATTTAGTCATTCTGTGAGTAGCTTCTGAAATACCATTGTTCCCAATCATGACTTTATTTTGTAGGTAGCTATCACATTTCAAAGTTATTAAATGTTATTCAGCCCTCCTCTTGCCTCCCCCCTTGAAATTCTCTCAGCAAGCATGTGCCGCTCGGCGGCCCCGCTTGATTATACTCTGTTGAGAAATGCGTAGGTGAATGATCTTTTTGTGTTCTTGTCCACTGCGATGCAGTATTTGAGAAACTAGGACTGAAGGCTTATATTGCCCCAGCGGGTTGTTGTTAACTCTCGGAATTCCTAGGTTATAACAACATGAGTTCAGCATATCCTTTTGTGTTTGCTGCTCTATGAAACATTGTGATGGAGTCTCCTCTCTGCTAGGGTGAGAGGGCAGTTGTGTAGGAAAATTTATTCTGGCTGCCTGAACTTCAGCTGCTTGGGCAGGAAAGTTTCGAATTCCAATCAGTTTAATTTTTTTTTTTTCCTCCTGAAACATAGCGAAGGAACAGCATGTTAAAATGCAGCCTTTTGGTGTGGTTTTGGGAGTCACATTAGCAGGTAGGTAATGAGCACAGGGGTTTGTCACACAGGAGGGCACAAAAATTCCCAAACAAAATCACGGAGGAGGGAGGGGAAGAGGAGATTATATTGCAGTCTTTCTAATGCCTTCAGAAATGCCTAGAAGTGATACATATAAACGATATATAAAACATCCTGAAACTGGCTGCAGGGAACATCTTTTCCTCTTTTTTTTCTTAAAATCACTTGAGACTTCACAAAATTGTCTGGAAGCCCTGCAATACTCAAATGAGTGGAGAAAGTAAAAACACCACAACCAACACCTACCCTTCAGCCTCAAGTACATGCAGCTTGCCTAAACTCTTGGAGAGAGAGAGGGAATGTATTATCTCAAAGTACATTTGTAATTATTACAATTCAACGTTTGCTGATAGTTACCACACAATGTTGTTTCAGATGCCACATTCTATTCTCCAATTTTAGAATGGCAAATAACTGTGGGAAACACTGACTCCATTGAAGTGGGCTGTATTGGATAGTAAAGGGAAAAACCAAGAAAAGAGAGGAGCTGTTTTAATGTGGGAATGGTGGGTGAAACTGAGAAATGGAAAATACAGAGCAAACGTCAGGATTGGAGTCCTTTTTGCGGAATTTTGTAGCCTCAAGGTTAACTATGAAAGTAAGTGGTGGGAACTCTGTTGTTTGGGTTAGCTGCAGTAACATGAAGTAAGCTTTTCAGAGAGTACAAAAGGGAATAATATTGCAAAGGTAAGAGAAAAGAGTAGATGAAAACATTAATGTGTTTTCACAAGATAGAGGCAAAAATTAGACACTCAGAATGGTCTGATGAAGTCTCAACATAATTTAACTTGATGCATTTTGCCAGGGTAACTTAGCAATTGTTGATTAAACACAATAAAAATCTTCCTTCTGGCCCAATCTGACCATGTCACAGTTTTGGGGTTTTTTATAAGCTGTTAAATGAGATACTGACATCCTGTGTGTAGTATCTGTAGATAGGCTGATCTGAAAGCCTTGGAGAACCTGAGGGTATGACCTACATTACTGGTACTGTCACTACAGCAAGCTCATATATCTTTCAATTTTTTTGACAATTTAAAGGGCAGTTAGCCTAGCCCAGATAGTTAATCTCTCCCTCTGTCTGTCTGTCTCTCTCTTCCCCCCACCCCTAAAATTCAAAGAGAAGGGAGAGCACCAAGGAAAAATTTATTAGAGCACAGCATGCCCATTTCTTTTTTTAAGTTAAATAACAGGGTGTTGGATTTAGTTAAAATATGTTTTTGTTAAAATGGAAAGGGATTTAACCTCTTACTTTCCAACAGTGAAGAGGGAAGAATCTATACAATGCCTATGCCAATGATAGATTTGTTGTTTTTAGGTTAAAAACCACACATTGTCATTTGAAGTTAGAGTGGCTTCAGCCTGGGAATCGCCATTCAAAAGCAGATGAGCTCTTTAGTCAGCAAAAAACAGTCATCAGAGATGTTAGGAAGTCAGGGCATCTAAACCCATGTGGCGTGTGGGGGCCAGAGAGCGTCCTGACCTGCAGATCAAAGGCTGATTGAATGCTTTCTCCATGCCCCTTTGGTAAATCAAAAGTCAGCACCTACACCGTGGCTCCTCCAAAAGCAAGAGTATGAAAACATGACATGTGCTCCATTCCACCCCCATTTTTTATGTAACAGTATGTCTACTGTAGGGAAATGAAACAAACATCCATCACTAAATCTGCATCCAGCTGTTCTTCTCATTGCTTTGATCAAAGCTTTTGATCATTATATGTATAAATATCCATCCAAAGATGACACTCAGAGGCATCCTTGCCATTGTTCTTTTCTTTGCTGTTAGACAGGACAAACTTGTAAGAAACTATTATGTGTAAAAAGTCTATAAAGAGCTGAACAGAAGAATTGTCACATGAAGTTTGTGGCTTGCTTGTGGACTGCGCTGAAGCAGGGTGACAGATGACCTCTGATTGACGTGGTTTGGAAGAAGAGACAACTTCTGTGAAAACCAAACCCGCTCAGCTCCTGCTGTGTTCCAGCTCTCTGGGAAGCAGCCTCGCGCAGCGGTGGGTGTGAGTGATAAGGACATTAGTGCTATCTGGCCTCCTTCAGGGGCAGTATCCCTGAGCTCTTACTGGGTTCCAGCTGGAGCCATGCAGCTGGTGGGAATCACCAGAGCACACGGCTGTTTTCTTGCAGTTTCTGGCCAGATTTAACTATTCCCTTCCCCAGGAGTTGTACAACATGAGCTGTGTGAAATAGACCTGAGTGTGAACATGTTGTGTGTAGTTTTAAACGCCACAGTATAAAAAGGATATAAAGCTACTGGAGAGTGTCCAGAGGAAGGTCACAAAGTTGGTGAAGGGTTTAGAGGGGAAAGCCGTATGAGGAGTGACTAAAGTTACCTGGTCTGTTCAACCAGGAGAAGGGGAGACCTCGTTGAAGTCTACAGCTTGCACAAAGGGGAGGAGGAGCAGGCACTGATCTCTTCTCTCTGGTGACCAGTGATAGCAGCCGAGGGAATGACAAGAAGTTGTGCCAGGGGAGGTTTTGGTTGGATATTAGGAAAAGGTTCTTCACCCAGAGGGTTGTGGAGCATTGGAACAGCTCCCCAGGGAAGCAGTCATGGTACCAAGCCTGACAATATTCAAGAAGCATTTGGGCAACACCCTCGAACACATGGTGTGGACTTTGGGATTGTCCCATGCAGGGACAGGAGATGGACTTGATGATCCTTGTGAGTCTCTTCCAACTCGGGACATTCTGTGATTCCATGAAACCTGGTTTCCTGGGGAGTTACACCTTATGGCTCAAATGGAAAGACCTTTACACATCTGGAGCATTATAAGTGCTCTTTAACATGTAGACACATGGTGATTGTAACTGCTAGGCTCACAGTTCTGCCTCTCCTCTATCAGGGCATGGGGGCTTTATCTTCTTTATCCACCCATTTGTATTAATGCACAGAAACTGAGTTATAAATCCCTTATACTCAACTGAGAGCCAACCCAAAAGGGGTTAAATAGGACTCATATGCTGCAGTATAGTAAAAATACATTCTCTAGCCTGTCACTTTGCCTAGCTTCATTTTCTCTGTGTGCTTTCAACTGTCTCTTCTTCCTCTGCTGTATCAAATGTAAGCTGCTTCCCTTCATTTTCAAAGTCTGTCCCAGCCTGTTCTGTTCTCTATCATATTTCCTCAGGCACAGAAGGGGAGTGCCTGCCTTTTGCTGGCTCAGCCTTCATCATCTACTCATTAAACCTTCAAACAAATGACTTTGTGTTTTCTTGTACCTCTCCCCTCATGCGTGGAAGGAGCTCCCCATCAGTATCTGCAAAGCTATTTCATTATGCTGCTTCAGAAATCCTGCCTTAAATCTTTGCTTTGCTGAGATGCTGACAAAACAAGCCTTGTTATCAGTGGGGCTGCAAGGGTGCTGAGCGTGCTGCCAGTCACACTGACCCTACTGTTTCCTTGAGTCTCCCTCTCTCCGCATCACAGAGGCTTTCTAATTCTTTCTGGCAGAGAATGCAATGAAAATTCAAGCTGCTTAACCCCGTCCCTATTCTGATAAGGCATAGGAGGCAAAGACAGTGATGGTTGAGGTAGGTTGTAATGTCCTCAGATATTTGTGGTGGGCAGAGAGGAGAATGGGAAGGTGGCCACCTCATTCAAATGCGAGTTACAGAACACATCAGGGACCTGTTAGTCTGAACAAATGGTGAATATAAATCAGGTGTATTCACTGTCTGGGACGCTATATGGATCCAATCCCAAAGTCTCAGTGTGAAGCACCTCATCTTTTTCAGTTTTGTTTGACTGAACAAGGAGTTTGAAGATTAAGCATTCATTTTTTAATAATTGTTAAAATATTAAATAAAAATATTTAACAACAAAGTTTTTTAAAATATCCACACCAGATCATCTGGGCAGGAAGCGCAAATAGCATGTAAGACAAGTGACATTTCTGAAGAACTTCTCAAACCAAAAAACAAGATGACGCTCAGTGTGAAGGGGGTGAATTGCTATCAATTGCTATGACTTCTTGTTCTCATCGTCCTGACTCACACAGCAGTATAGCCCTGGTCCCTAAAATCCAGCAAGCTGGAGCAGTCAGAGGAAGCAGCTGCAGGATAGTTTTCACAATCCAGGAAACAAGTTCAAATAGTCGAGATATTTATCAGTCAATGTCAGGATAAATTTATTTGCGAGTTTAACTTCAATTATGATAGATCCATTCTATTCCTGTTGTTTCTCTTCCTGTACTGTGTGCTTTTTCTTTCCTGCAGGTATTAAATTGCTACATAAATCCTGGTAATCCTTCATTCATAGGATTTAAAGAAAAAATCCAGGAAGAAAGTTGTCAGGAGTATGGGCAGTTATGCAGTTATTTCCAGAGTATGTGCTGCCAAAAAGCTAATTGTTGAAGTGTTAGAATAGCTTCTGCCACATGACAGAATTAGCTAAATAAGGTGGAATCTTGAAACAACTTTTGCTAAAGCATTTGACCACTTGATTCAGGCCTCATGGATGGATAAAAAAGCAGCCTCCTTAGTTAATGAGATTGGTTTTTTCCTAAATGTGAATTATTGTACCACTGTTGTAGATAGCCTGAAAATCTCTTTTAGGTTGGGAATAAATAGCTTCACTGATTCTTGACTTTTGAAAAATGATACCACATTTTCTGGAGGTTTTGCACATTGCTTGAGTAAATGCTGGGACTCCTTTGGCTGTGCAATTACTGCAGATCTGGGAAGCGCTCGGAATAGTGACCAGATATTATGATAGTGGAATTCCTAAGAATGCCTTGCATCAATATGGCCATTAAACAAACAAATCTGAATAATTACAGAAAGCCCATAATCTGCTTTGTGAGTTATGTTCCTTGTATTGTTACAAGTCGGAGATAGGCAGAAAGGGCAGCCCAATCAACAAGCTTAAATAAAAATGTAATTTTTATTTTAATCATAGTTCTGAATTATTTTTACCTTCATGATTCTTTCCCATATTTGTGTCCCAAAGATAAATGTATTTAAAATGAAGAGCCCTTTATCTCTGTAATTACGCTTAAAGAGTATAGTAAGTCAAATTGGACTCTAGTGTTTACTTTTATTCAAAGAACTTGCAGATAATACTTCCAAAGCCTAACCTGTCATCTAAAGGTGTAGCTGAGCTGTCCTTTCCCCTCTCTGTTACAGTATCAGTTAGAATGGATGCTATAAATAATGTCCTAGCTTTAAGTGCTATAAAGCGTGAAAACAATTCCTCTGATCTCTGTCTTCTGCTGTGCATGTTTCGAAGGTTAAGATTTTTTATTTTGTATGCAGGGTGGGTTTTTTCCCTGTTAGTCTTCCATTTTGTAGAATCTTGTTGCGTGTAATTCTTTAGAGCTCATGCATGATGTGTGAGGGAAAACAAGAATGTAATCCCAGAAAACAGTTTAATTGAGTAGCTCTGAGCTGTGTATTGGAGGCAGCCTGGCTGGAGTGATTCTGATTGAAAGCCAGTCAAAATCCATGGAAAAACTCCTATGCCTTCAATGGCTTTTGGATCTTGGCCCGTGGCCCCAGCTTCCCACTTTGTTTCCAGCTGCTAAAATACATTAAAAGAGGCTAAAAGTACATCCAATAGCTTTCTGACATTATTTTTTCCATGTTAGCAACTGCCTTGGTTGCCATTTTGTCTTGTGGGTGGTCCATGACCCTCTCTATTGATATCATGGTCATGCTGTAAAGAAACTAGAAGACCATGGCGTGGATACTTTTCCAGTTAGCAAGAGGAACTCTGCACGAAAAAGTGAAGGGTGAGTCTCAGCAGCTGTTATTGGTCTAATTGTGTTAATGCAGATGTCTAAAGGGATGGTGTAGAGAAGAAAGGAAAGGAAAGTTATATTTTAAAATGTAATTTTCATTTTTGAGGAGAGAATGATGATGTATGCAAGATCTAATTTATTGAATATGTTGTGTAAGGCTACATGGGGTATGTGTCTATAAGGTCTTATATCCACCAGGGTATTTCTCTTTTTGAGTAACAAAATAGGGATGGAGACATAAAGACTTGATTTCTCCCTGTCCAAGCAAAAGTTGTTTGTATGGGCACCAGAATCCAAAACATGAATTTGAATTTCAATGAATCCATGTTAATCAGTAGCAAATTCCCCGATTTCAACAGAACTTGGGCAAGGCTTCAAATTCTCTTTGGTTTTGATGAAGATAAGAGATCAACATCTCTACGCTTTTGAAGAACACAGGTCAGAAGGGCCAATGCAGTATAGCAGGGGCCACATTCTGGCTTGGGGCAATAGTTACGTCCATCAATTTGCTTGAGTACTTATTCACCCTTTCCTCTTCCTATGTTTTGCCTGTTCAGATCATGAATTATTTTAAGCAGGAATGAATCTTATTCTTTATCAACATAGTCTTTCAAGCATACAGTAACTGGTGGTGGCAGCAGTAGTGTTATTTTCTTAGCACTCTGTCAGGAAGTGCTTGACCAAAGCCAGCTGTAGCAGTTTCCAACTCACAGGATTTCTGATTAATTTTAGCAATCAGAACAAACCCCAAGGATTTGGGATAACTCTGAACTTTGGAAAAAGTTTCATTCTGCCCTGAACTTGAGCACTGGTGCTTCACTTTCTGTAATAAAAGCCCTGCCTGTGAGCATCTGTGAACTCTGTACAAGTTAAAAAAACAGAACCAGACCCACACTTTGTGGCTTCAGCCCATCTTTCATTCATTAATTTCTAAAGTATTTTATGGTCTTGGTTATCTGGCTGCTTCCTGATGCCTTTAACATCTTCCTCATAGCAAGTGAAGCTAATAAATTTACAATCACCATTCTTATGGAAGACCTAAGCAGAGTCGCTTTCTTTAAAAAAAAAACAAACAACAAAGTGAGTGAGGCTTCATTGTTTGATCTCTCTGATGCCTGGCAGTTGATAGACTAATGGTACAAGTAATAATTGTGACTGATGAAATGTATAGGAGGAAAATTTGATAATTGAGTGTGCAGGAATATGTATGACCTGGAAGATGCTGGATCAGTCACTGGAACTCACTGTTCGGCTTAGAAAGCAGTATTCCCAGTGGCATTCCCAGCTCTATGGCAGCACAACTTGTTAATCATCACACCATCAGACTGGCCAGAATGTAGCTATATAACTTAGGCTTTTGTGTTGCCGTGGATGCTATCTAAGCATTCCTGGAACAGTAATTTCCTTTTTGTCCTCCATGGAAACAGTCATAAAACAATTCTTAAAATGTCAGGAGAAACTGCATCTAGTGGTGGTGCTTTAGCCAAAGAAAACATACTTCAGTTTTGAGGCATTCCCACCAAAACACTGAAATCTTAAATCTACTAATAGGCTGTGCATCAGCGCCTGAGCACTTTACCATTACATTTAATAAAATGTAATTCATATACCAGCTTTACTGAAGTTTGCAGTATTCACCAAGGTACACTAAAAACTTTCCAAAAGAGATCAGACAAAGAGAGAAGGGCACAGGCGACAGCCAAGCTGGAGGCAGAGAAGGACCAACTGGTTTGTACGCTCTGATAATACCGCAGCATCGCAACTGGTAAATATTTAAAACCATGCCAAACTCCTTTAAATATCTGCCCACTAGTGAAAGCACTGTTGGTGCTATGAATTTGTCACACAATTTATTTCACAACAAGAAAGATGTGACATCTCTGAGCAAGTCCATCCATACAAACAGTGGTGCATATTTGATTTTTTTTTCTGATACTGCTTTTTGATAGCAGGGAAAATGACAAGATTCCTGATGCATTTTTATGGATGAGTTGTCTCTTGCATCGTAGGTCCCTTATGCTTTAGTGAATCTGAGAAAGGAAGGGAGGGACAATCAAATGTGCCAGGTGAACAGTTGCAACTCATTTTGTATTTTAACAAAATCATGCGTTGCAGTCCATGGCTGATGGCTGAAAAATCTTTGATTGTTGTTACCTTGTGTCAGATTGGGTCCAGCACTCAGCTCTGCGTTTCCTCTGAAGGAGGGTTACCAGGTTTAATTTAAATAGGTCCTAGTGCCAGGAGCAAAATCATCCCTGGCCTTGTGCTGGGTGATATGAACAGGGAGAGCTGCCATGGTGATGCCAGCCAGTGACCTATGCTGGAATATGCTGGGCTTCCTCCACTCCCGGTTCTGGGGAAGCTGGTTTGCTCTATACTAGGAAAATAAGTCAGCCATTTCAGAGATACCGACACCGCTGCGAGCAGCTGGCTGGCCTTCCTCTGCTGTGACGTTGATGTACATCAATCATCTGGTGGGGCAGACTTCAAAAGATTCAGAGAGTGAGTTCATGCCAGCAGACAAAGTTCAGTTGCTTATGGGAAGCCTATCAAAGCATATCAAATGATTTTGGGCTGGAATTTGGACTGTGAATCTTACCAGGATTAGGCTCTCTTTCGTCTGCTAGAGGACAGTAATTCCTGTTTCCAGCAAGGCTGGAATACCATGAGAGCAGGCACCTTTGAAAGTTTCTGAGATTTGAGTTTCCATCCCAAAGATTGCTGCCTGAAATCAAGTTGTGCTGATAGATAGGAGAAAGAAGAGAAAAGAGCACTTCAAACCAAATTTCTTCAATGTTGGGTATGCCTTGGGTGTATTTCATGTTTTTTATGAAAACCAAAGTCAGCTCTTTATTATAACTGGCTCATGCATCCCCAGTTTGTGAGCGGCTGTCATGCAGATTCCTGCTCATAGTCAATGTTTCTTTAATTCATAGATGTTTTCAGGCTGTCTTCATCTTTTCACCCAGGAATATTCGATTTTAATACTCTGTTTTAATATAACCAAAGTGTGGAAAACTTCTAATAAATTCTACACGGAACTATTTGTACAATATTTAAACTCCACTTTAAAACCTTCCAAACTTCTTCAAATTTTAATTTCTCCATTCTTAAGCCCTTCGGCCCTGGAACATACTGAAGTCTTGAAAGATGATGCCTATTTGTTTTATATTTATGGTTTTAGTTTGCTAATTTTTGTTTTGAATTGGGACTGAGCTGAGCTCGTTCTCTGTAACTGATATGGATGTCATTTAACTGATGTGGGTGTAAACTTTCACCCTTAAGACAATTTTTAAATTATATTTCTAATCCTCTTATCTCTTCCGTGAATCGTCAGTCTTGCTTGTAGGTTTTCTGGAGAGAATGATTTAATTACAAATGAATTCTTTCCATTTGGATTTGTTTATTTTTAGGAAAGATAAGTTATCTTTCTTTCCATGGGAGAGAGCAATTAAAATATTTCTAATTATAAATTTGAGAGTGGTGCAATTCAGAGTACTTCACTGACTGTTTGCTAGGGTAGCAGAAACATAACTGATGGAAACGTATCAGAACATCAATGAGCCTGTGAGTTTGAACATCGTGATGAAGTGGTAGGAAAGGGAAAAGTAACAGAAAATCGCAGGAATAGTGAAATAAACGGAGATATGTGATCAGTGCATCTTTTCTCTTTAGTTACCATTGATGTTATTTGGTGTTATTTCTAGTGGTGTTTACTGCTCAGCCAAGTCACTTGCTTGATACAGACGGTGAAGGTCTTTAGAAGCTTACCTTTAGAAGCCTATCTTTTAATTGATTCTTGCTGCTTTGTGTCTGAAAATAAAAGTGTTGGGATACATGAGATCGATCCAATGAGACACAGAGCGATAAACACCCACTTGGAGCTGGAAATGTAAGCATCAGAAGTAAGCCTGAAGTGAGAGAGAGGGAGTTCTCTGGGGGACATCATTTTAATACTTGAAGGGGAGTATGTGTCACAGAGGACCTGCAGAGATGGAGGAGCTGGGGCAGTTGGGAAGCGAGGCCAAAGCAAAGAAGTATTAACACCTGACAAATTTTGATTTAATCCTGTGTGATTCCTTTTGTCCACATGGATACAGATCCAGTGTCCATAATGAGTGATATAATGAGTCCCAGAGGCAGGCAATTTCCACCTACCAAGGAAAAGCCATGGAAGTATTGTGAGGCCCAACATCAACCTTCTCCCACATTGTCCTGCTTTTAGAGCTGTGATTTCATCGGGAGCCTCTCTCTAGTCAAAAAAAAAAAAAGGTATCTGCATCTGTGCTCCTGGATGGGGCTACTCCTGCGGCAGCTAGGAAGAAGTCCCAGTTTTCCATGTTTACATGGTGTTGACGGGGAACCAGCATCCCACCAGCAATATTTACAACCAAAAGGTCTGAAATGAAGTGGGTAATCGGATTCCCAACCTCCAGTCAAGTACAGCACATACCAAGGCTTCCCCTCTGAAGTTGGCTTGTTTCACCTTATGTTGCTGCTTCCTTTCAACTTTTGCAAGTTATTTTTCAACTGAAGACACTGGTTTTGCATGTGCCATCATTTCATTACTGTGCTAGACACAGCCTGATAATCCCTATGTTCAAAGCTAAGGGAGGGAGGCAGATGGCAAGGACTGTCTAGCAAAAGGTCTTCCAAGTTTCCATGTTGGCTTCACTTTAAAAGGACGGTAAGCACAATTGCACTGGCATTTGGGATTTACTGCAATGAAAATTTCAGGCCATCTTCTGGAAAAATAACTAAGGGATGTTTTGTCTACCTTTTACTGATACACCTTGACAAAACTTTGAGCCTTTTCAAAGTGGCAATATATTAGTTACGTAGTGAAAAGCTTCCTTAAAATCATAGAATGATTTGGGTTGGAAGGGACTATAAAGATCTTCTAGTTCCACCCCCCCTGACATGTGCAGGTACACCTCCCAATGGATCAGGCTGCTACGTGGTTCCTTTCTCCAAAAAAAGAAAATGCAGTCAAGTATTTGTGTTGTTAATGGGAAAGGAATTTAAATTGGAACTTTTTTTGATAAACTATCTTATGTTCTTCTATAATCAGTGTTATTTTACATAAACAAGAACCTAGAAATAACCCAAATTTATTAATATGAGAAATTTTGGAAGAAATGTGTTCACCATTTGAATCACTCAGTTACAAATTGTGATGGTCCATGAATACTCAGAAACAGCACTCATGCATTCACACATGGGCTTAATAAAAATATAGCGTGTGGGTAAACCCAGAACATATTAGTGTACTATTTCAGTATGTTAGAGTTTAATGATATTCAAAATAAATCATGCCTGTTGCCATCCTTTGTAAGTAATCGCTTGATGTGATCAGATTACAGTGTGCTTTCAAAGACTGATGCAGAATTTAGTTCTTCTTGCCGACAATTCTTTTGATGGATGAGTAGTACATTTTTATCAGGTAGGGAAAAGGACTGTACATTAACATTTTCAGTTAATGTGGTACATTTTTGTAACAAATATACTGTGAGAGAGGTTCATAAAACAACTACAGACAGACAGTAATTCACAATAATCCTTCCTTTAGAGCTCAGGGGCTCAGGATCACTTGGTATCCTTGGTGGTTTGCATTGGATTTTCTGGTTCTAGTCTCTTCATGATATGGACCATGACCCCCTCTAACAGTAAAGTATTTAAGCAAATGCTAAAGTCTTATTAAAGTTACTCATGTGCTTAAGCACTCTGCTGAACTGGGACCTGAGATGCGTTCAGGAAAAATGGATTTCAGGCTTTTTTGTTAAAATTTTACTGGACACTTGGCTTGTTAAGTGTGTGTCATGCGCGACTCCAAGTAATTAACATTCCTGGTAAGGTTTTTTTAAAGTTTCAGCAATATGGGACTCTTTTCAAACAACTGTCATTAAACCTTTGACCTTTCAGAGTGTTTCTAGGAAATTACAAGGGTGGATACGTTTAAACTATTCTAAGTTGCTCCTTTCATATTAAAATGTATGATACTGGTGTGAGT
The DNA here is from genome assembly GCA_033558185.1 of Dromococcyx pavoninus. Classification (NCBI taxonomy): domain Eukaryota; kingdom Metazoa; phylum Chordata; class Aves; order Cuculiformes; family Neomorphidae; genus Dromococcyx; species Dromococcyx pavoninus. Next base: position 842,823 of record JAUMJL010000172.1, on the reverse strand, counting down.
GACCCCAAAGGACTGCTTTTGGACAGAAAGAGCATAAAAAGGGACTTTGGTGACTGGTAAAAGGTCCCGGGCGGGTTCTTTATGATGAATGTCATCCTGTTAGAGGAGGGAAAGGAGAGGTGTGCTCCTTGCCTTCACGGTGGAAGACCTTCCTCTTCTTCTGACCAGGTCCGTATTTCAGGGAATACACAAAATGATGCTAGAGCTGCTGTTCTTCTGGGGAAAAAAACCCTCCCTCCTCCAGAAGAGCTTACTCCGCATGACATTAGAGGAAGAACAGCATTTGTCTGCAGCATGAAGCATTTTAAATGGTTATCAAGCCCTGGTTTATAGCGATCAAGGTGAGTTTTGAGCTATGGGCACGCAGAAGTAGGGATGCTTTGCACCAGAGCTGTACAGCTTAGACGCAGGAGAGTCCTCCTTTGTTCAAAAAAGAAGAACCAGCCTCTCCAACCCTTCCAATGTCACGGTCTTCCCAAAGAACAGGGCTGGAAGGGGCAGTTACGTGATATCTAGTGGACTCAAAGACATAAAAAGAAGCAAGGTGAAGTTTTACAACATCTGGATAACCTTCTAGCACTGCAACAATCCAATATTTTGTTTCAGATGGTTGATTTTTTTTCCCCTATGCAAGCGAAATGATGCTTTCTTAAATATTGACATTAATCTCCTCACTTGGAAGCAAACCAAGCTTCTGTATTTCTTATCCTCCCAAATCGTCTGTACTTCAGATCTGTTTACCAAACCGACTCTATTGCATTCCCATAAATCCTGTAATTTCAGTTCGCTGTGATATTAATTTATTAGTATGCATGCATTTTCAACATCAATTATGCTCTATCTCAACAGACATAATTCTTTCTTCAAAGGAGATAGAAAACCCTTGAGTTTCCACATCCTCTCCCCTGCCTCTGCCCCGCTACAGAGCAACAGAGCTCAGCCAGGCTTTGGGACACAGGGAACCTGCCTCTGTGCCGCAGCAAGCAGATTAATGAGAAGTATCACACCTGCAGTATTATTTTGGGTTTGCCTGATATTTTGCTTCAATGCTGTGCTTGTACAGAAAACATTTTGCCCTGAAAGCAAAACTGCTACATTTGTGTTTGCAGGAAAGATCTTGAAATTGTGATGGGGGTGCAAATTTCTGACTCAGAGAGCAAAATATTGTAATTTGAAATCACTTTTGATATTTTATCGGGAAGGAAGAACAGCAACTTTTTGTCTTTAACTGAACAGCTGGAATGAGTGTCTACAGATGTACACATCTTCATTTATACCCGGAGGTTCCCACTACCCCAAACATTGCCTGTTAAGGAGAAACAGTACCAACTGTTTATTTCTTGAAATGAAAAATTGCGAAAGACAATTATTTGAAAAAAGACCTTCTTACCCAATCTACTCTCCACATCCTAATATTGCAGTGCTTGGGGGAAAATGGCAATGGAAAGGAAAACCTGCTTTAGTGAAAAAGACTTGAGTGCCTTTAATTTCTTCCTTACTTTAGGCTGAAATGTGAGTGGTGCCGTGTAAATGAAAAATAACTTCTCTTATAGATGACCTGTTTAAAACTGGCTGTACTGTTATTTAAGAAATACTTGTCAGTCTCTGTCACTGGTGCATAAGGAAAAAGTGAGAAGCATATGGGAATTTGAGCCAGTTTTACACATTTTTATCCACATCCACTCTGCTTGAAGATGTGCAGGCTTGTTCCTCAGACATAAGTCTTGCAGGATGTGTTTGATTTTGCTAATGTAGGTTTCCAAAAATACAAACTATGTTTTCCCTTCATCACTCATTCAGTTGTTTAGTGAAGCTGCAGGTGAAAGTGGGAGCATTTCCTTGGTACTTTTTGCCAGAAATAGTCATAATGATTACCCCTATTTTTTTCACTAAACTTTTCAGAAGTTTTCAATACTTGACAGTGAAATGAAAGTATCCATTTTTTTCCATTTTTTTCTAACAAACTAGCAAATGACTGCAATCCAAGTTGCTTCCTCAGGTGGCGAGACTTGCAAGGGCTGTGAGGAGATTCTAGAGACAGAAACCCCCTAATATTTTTCACACTTTCTTTCCCCTCCCTCAGCTGCCCAATCAGCCCAGCCTGGGCAGCTCTGAATCTCATGAAATGACGAAAGGTTGTGTTTCCTGCAGCCTGCCATCCCTTTGAGATTTGTTCCTGTGCAGGCTGCCACAGGAATTCCAGCCTCTCTTTTATTCCTTCTATTTTTTTTTCCGAATTTCCCTCCTATTTCTAGATTTTTAATTTAAATTCCTCTCCTCCCCCCTGCTTTTTTTTACAATAGTTATTTTTTAGTAGATTGTTAATTCAAATGGAAACTAAGTGATTTTTTTAAGTCCCTTTCCATGGGGATACCTTTCCAACTTGCCACACTAAATTGCAGAACAGATGTTATGCACATTGAACTGTACAGTCAGTGTGTGCGTATTTTTAACATAACTTGTCTTGAAAATATTTATTCAAGCCAAAACAACAGAAAATTAGAGTAATTTGATTGCTCAGACTTAAGGAATAGATTACTACTGTTCCAGATGTAAGAAACAACAGACTACTTACTCTCTCTACGCTGAAAAAAGTCTTTGGCTCCTGATACCAACTATATTTGCTATTATGTTCACAGTAAATCTTTTAAAATTTAAAATTTACCTTTAAACTTTTTCAGTTTAAACTTTTGCCAACTAGTATTATGAAAATTTCACCCCAAAATAAGCCCATTATGAAGGCTTTCAAAATACCCAGTGCTCCAAAGGTACACTATTACAAAGCAAAGTTATAAATCATCCTTGCTATGAAAAAAAAGGTGCGGGATGTTTCTGTAGCAGACTTGGTCCTTGGACCATGCAGGGCTTTCAGGAGTTGTTACTGATAAAAATTAAAGATCAGGCAGTTGGCACAAAAGATGTGTAATCTGGGTTATATGTTTTTTTCTGTTTATTCTTCTGGTCTTCAACTAGATCTTACTTGTTTAGATTTTGCAGTTACCACTCTACCTTTTGGACCTAGTTTACTTTTTTTTCTCCTTTATATGACTTACCCACTTGCTGATTCTTTATGACACCACATTTCTGAATTTATAGAAACATGCAGTAGGGAAGCAAGATAGAAATGCTGGCTGTGTCACCCAGAGTTTAAAATACGTATTCCTAATAGCTTGTGTTCGTAACTGGTTTTGTAACGAGTTTGTCAAAGTACTGTGACAGCACAGAATATTTTAAGAGATGTTTCTACAGCTGCAGCTTCTTTATCAGTCCTTCACAAGTGTGTTTTGAGGTGTAGGCTTATATTCCTGCTTAGCATACAAGTACTTGAGCTAATTTTATGTGAGCTGATCATACCTGAAACAACGGTCCAGTTTGCACGTGGTAGTAGGCTGATGCTTTGTGTCTCTTCGTTTTCCACTTCTGCATTTAAATTGCCTTCAAGTACTTGACTTGGATGTTTTATATCTAGATGTCTTTTTGACTTGTTAACCTAGGTGTAGTGTCCACAGATGCAAAGTTTTCTTTGTGTAAGAACTGCTTCTGCAGGATGTAGGAAGCAGATGCATGACCTCCCAGCTGACTACAATCAAGTGGAGCTAGGTAGATACTCTTGATGAAATTACCATTTTGCTATGGGTCTTGTCTCCATTTTCTTTTAGCTATTACTTCTATTTAATCTTTTATTTCTGGTGGTATTTGCCATTTTTATGACTCTGTCAAAGCCAGAGTCAATGGTTAGTAGACAGAGAATCAAAGTACAGGCATTGCATCTTGCTAAAGAAAAGATCCTTCTCAAGCTATGTCTGCTGATTCCCTCCAAATAGTGTGCTGATCATTTCTCCATAGGCTGTTCTGTTTGTTTGGAAGATTATTTTAGCTTTCTCTCCCCCCTCCCCCCTCCTCTGACCTTTTTCAACAAAAAATGGTTGTGTCTTAGGGTTTTTCAGAAACCATACCACGTGACTTAACGCATGCTTTGTTACGGATCTTCCCTCGCTGTCCCACCAGCTGTCTCCACTCCAGTAGTACATGGAGAAGAGACTATAAAACCTTTGGTCCAGTGTCTGATTTTACTTAAGTAACTTATTATTTTTGAGTGAAAATGAACGTGAGGAAATAGACTTCATAATTGCTCTTGTACAACAGCTCCCTGTGTCTGAAATTACTTTGCTAAACTCATCCTTATTTTCTCCTTTCTGGACAGCAAAGAATGTTGTATTTTCACTACTGTTTCTTCAGTAGTGCCATATATTTCTCCTATCAGAGCTGAGTGGAAGGAGTCATTCAACAGCAAAGTAAAGCATCCTTTCTTCTGGCTTTTGGATCAAGCCCTGTGCCTCCATTAGCCTGGGTGTAACTGTGAATATCCTTATGGTCCAACCAATGCATACCTTAAAGCCAGTCTTAAGTCATCAGTGTTTGCAAAGAACAGCATTTTGAATCATGGTTCACTAAAACTGAGGTAATGAAAGCTACATCTTTAAGTGAATAAATGTTTTTGGGCTGCTGCTCGAGTAGCGCGGAGCTCTCATAGTGCTGGGTATACACTAGCTGCTGGAAATCTAGTTTAGTTGTCTAAAGGGAGATTTCCTTCATTCCTGTCCTTCCATGTTCACCTTTTGAAGAATAAAATTGTTTGTGTATAAAAGGTCATTAGGGGCTGCCTTACTGTGTCATTTTTCACATAATAGCCAGGTTGGAGCACAGCACCCTTTAAAAGGCAACTTGATCCATGCTGCTAAATGTTAACTGACAGCCTAGTAAAAACAAAAGTCTTCATTTTTCTCATTTGTCTGCTTTCTCACCAGCCAGAAACCGCGCAGAGTGCTCTTATTAGATCTCCAAGCATGCAACAGAGAGAAATCCTTGGATTCTAAAATTGCTGAGTACACACAAATGGTGCCACGGTGTCCTCGCCCTGTGCCAAAGCAAATCTCTGAGTTATGTAATTCTTCTCACTATTCGAGTTAGGTAAAACGTTTGGCATGTCTGAGTTGCTTGTAAGAGTGCATAATCTGTAGGGGCCTGCAGTTTATCAAGGTGCCACCGTGGCATTGGGTTTCACACGGCCCTCTGGAGCTGGTGTTGGCTGTGCTGGCTTGCGCTCACCATCACAGGAGTGGCCTGGATCAGGGTGTGCTGCTGATTTCTAGTAACATGGTTCGGTGTGAAATGTAACTTGGGACTTTTAGGTCAGTCAGAGCTTAAGAACCATGGAGTGCTTTGTTTGTGTTCTAACCCCATTTAGACCAGGAGGTTTTTCATGTGCAGGAAAGCTCCAAACCAACAAGCAGAGTAAGGAGGCCGCGAGCCCACACCACAAGACCAGATAACTATTCCAGTTCAGTCAGTCCTGGCCTTATTTTATGCCTGCAGTCTGTGAATGTGTATTTAGGTTCCATAAACTTTGGTAAGATGACTCTGGTGGCTGCAGAGCACACTTTTTTCCATCTCCTGGATTATGATATACCTAACATGTGTAAATAAACATTAAATTTAATTGAAACCTAGACTGTGATGAAGTGGCCTTTAGTAGATTGTGTGCAGATGAATGGGACTGCAAGGGAATGTCAGCTGCTTATCTAATGCAGGCTGTAAGTGTGTGATGGTTTAGAAGGGCTTCCAAGCATTTCTACCTCTTTCTTTGCTTTTACTTTATTTTCTTTATTTTCATTGCTTGTAACTTATAGAGCAGTTGTTAGCTAATAGATTTGTAAGGCACTTCTCATACACTTGTGTAGCTTTCAAAGTGCTCAGCATTTCCTAATTCAATAGCAGCTTTACTGTTGAATTCAATGGAAGCACAAGTGAGACCAAGTGCCTCTTGAAACACTGCATTGATTTCCCGCAAGTTGTCTCTTTTTGACTCTTAGTTTGTAGAGTAAATCTAGTAGCATCACCAAGTGGTACTTGTACCCATTAAAATTTCAGCATGTTCCTAGATGTCTTGAGTTTTATCCTAGTGTCAGTAGACAGCCCTTTCAATGGGGCTGTGGTAGGGATGGGGGACATACTGTTATTAGTTAGCTGTTATTTGTTAAGGATAAGTTCCTACTCAAATCAAATATATCCCTTTGCATATGTGGGACAATATCTCTTTTTAATTCTGTGTATTGGTTTTGCTTTGCGTTTAAGTGCGCAGTGCAAGGGAATCTCCTGCTTCCCTTGGTGACCACTGTCTGGTCTGGCTCTTTGTCTTTATCAGTGACACTTATTACCACTGGGACTTTCTTCTCAACCCAGGACATGAGAAGCTACTTCCACCACACCGTTCTCTGCTGATGTCCAAGTATTATGAAGTATTTTTGTATTTATTTATTTGAAAAGTAAAGCCACCTGTACTGCTTTACATAAACACATGCTGAGATCTCCAAGACTCCTGTGTCTGCTGTGCAGTGTTTATCCACTTGGAGCGGAGATCAAGTTCTTCTTGCCTGGCACAATGTCAAGTATAATGGCACTAAGTAAGCCAAATCCTGAAAGCTTTGGGCAGTCCTTTATTTATCCTTGTTAGTAAAAACTCCCTTGACCACAGTGGGAACATTCCCAGAACTGGGAAGCAGCGTATGGATATGGACAGGAGCTTCCAGTGAAAGAGCTCACAGCAATACCTGCAGAGCTGGCGAGGTGCAGGGTGTCTCTGACTCCAGGTCAGCTGTGCTAACGTCTGGAAGTTTGCTAGAAAAATAAATCGGGTTCTTGGTTCTGAGAAACTAGCAGTCTCTTTCAGGTGCCATGCTGTGTGCCACACAGTGTGTAAGTACAATGATTATACAGTTTTCTTTTCCCCTGCCACACTTAAAGGTCCTGAGGTATAAAGGGAGACCACCTGCAAGAGTCTGTTGGAAGGCTGAAAAGTTTATAGGTGACTCATCCCATTCATCATCTCCGTCTCTTCTCATGCCTGGGAAGTAAGATATAAAGTGGGCTGATATAAAATGTGCAAGATATAAGGATGTCAGGCTCATCTCTGATTCCTTTTAAGTGAGTTTATGATGTGTTTAAACCCACTAAAATGTTCAGAGAATTTTGATTTTGTTCTTTTAAGGCAAAGCTGGGAAGTGTAATGTCCAGGTGTAACAGAAGACTAGTTTTGCTTGTCCTTGCTCTTCATTAGGCTTGCACAGAAAAGAGCTCTCTCATCTAACGTCACTTACTTCTAGATTAGTCTCTTGATCTTTTCTATCCCTGTGCTTCAGCTTTATGTTAGTATAAAGCAGCACACAAAGGCACAAGTACATTTAACACTTAATTCTGTCTTCGAAGGCGTTAAACAGAGGATCTGCTCATCATTGGAAATAACAATTGCATTCATTGCTTTGGATACAACAGTGCAGGTTACTAAAACTCCAGACTAACACTGTCATTGAAGGGCTTAGGTAGAAGTGGATAAAGTTTGGTGTGATAACTCCTTGTTTTCAAGCAATTTTAGCTTAAAGGAACAGCTTCAAATCTTTGATTGGAAAAGGTATCTGCCCTGTCTGCGCCAAACACCGTAATTGAAATGCAGTTTATTAGTAATAAGAGTTTCTGGCCACCAAACAAAACTTCAGGGTTCCTCATTGTCTAGTAGATCTTCATAACTGCTTTGTTCGCCAGGGAATGACTTGAGCGGATGTTCAACCCCCATGGTTCATATTGCATCCATTTTCCATGTCTTCACCCACCGTAACTCCTGAATTCCCAATGTCAGAGAATCCTGGGAATTAACACCTCACCCCAGATAGTGTCCAAGGATGCGTTCCTTCCCCTGGCTACATTTAAAGTAAAGTCTAGAGCTGTGTGTGATGCTGCCTGGTGCATCAGTAAGCAATTCAGTTTATTAAGACAGGAAACCCTAGGCAGAACAAAATCATGTCAGCCACCACTAGAAATGCTTCTCCATGAATATTGTTCTGTGATTTCTGCTGAGAAATTCTGTGCTGTTTGTGGTGTAACACTGCATGTGCAGGATTTGTATCTGAATCCAAAATCTGTATCTGCTTAGTTGTGCACACACACATGTCTGTCTGTGCATACACGTACATGCATTAAATGGTTTCAGAGCTTTAAGCCAGTAATGAGAGGAAACCAAAATCACAGGTCATGATTTGCTTTGTGGTTTGGAGAGAACCACATCTTCTGAGAATTCTCGCCTTCAGCATATCAGGCCCGGGCATTTCAAACAAGACACGATTTGCTGAGAAATGTGGTGAAAAAAGTCACTTTGACATGATTGATAGTTATGGTTTGTCTGAATTTGCATTGAAAGATAGGATGTTTGTACCATCTCAATGATGCCCAAAGCAGCAGAACTAATTTGTTCACTTTACCCAGTATATACCTCTCTGTTCAATCCAGTTCTGCTCTATTCACATCTTTTTGTGAATATGCCTCCTAGTGCTGGTGACCTTTATTCTGCCTTTGTCATAAATTGAGAATATTTTCAATTTGGATTCGTATGAGAGTGGTGAGATTTGCTCCATTCGTAAGCCTAGGACTAACCTGAAGTTCATGGTCCCTCCAGGCAGAGTTGTTAATATCTTGGAGTAGTACTGGCACTGAGACATCCCTCACTGGAGGGAATCTTGGAGTTGCCAAGAAGGTTACTACGTCTGCTAGCTGTGCTTTCTGTGCAGGGGTCTTTGGCTGCTGGGAGCTGGACTGAGATCACCAAATATAATGTCATTATCAAATGAGGTAACCCATAAGAAAATCTCTTCTCTTACTTTTATTACAGCTGTTCTGAGTCTTTAACAGCTAAATATTAAAAAGAGTATTATAATACTATAATCTGTTATCCCTGGCCTTATGTAAACAGCATGACTAACAGCAGCACACAAACCCACTGTCAAAGTCAATTACTTTGGCAGTCTGGGTAAGAAAATACACAACTTAGCAGTGCAGGGCTTCAGGAGGTTTAAAGACATACAGAAACCTGAGACAGCATCCAAAATCATTAATAGTGCTGGATTTTTCAGGTATCTCAGTAAAGACTGGATTAGGTTCGAATATTACTTGAACATCCATGTATTAAATAACGGAAAGTTTTAAGTCTTGTACAGCCAAGGGATAAGGAGTTTGATTACTTCAATATCTCAACTTAGTCTAAACAAGTGGCAGATTGTGATATATGACTAGAATCACGAAAATGAGAAGGTGATCTGCTAGAATAAAAAAATAAGTATTTCCAACACCTTTCTGGTATCACTGAAAGAGAGTTTAGATTTTGTGCATTCAGTGCTCCGTATCTCTCAGACAGAAACCCTCCTTCCAAAACCGCAGCCACTTTTCAAGGGACCAAAATTGTGTTTGTGTGTGGTCTCACTCCGTCACTCATTCAGAAGCCCCTTTGGTAGCATCAAAACTTTGCTTTGTTTTAGTGAAATGGAGTCCTATACAAGATGATCAAATGGGACACAGCTCCTGGTATAGCGAGGAAGGGATCTGTGAATGTACTTTAGGAGACTTGAAAAATTAAACAGCAGAAAAATTTGGCTTGGCCGTAAGGAGTGGTTCAGGAACTACAGATTGTTTGGTAATCACAGATAATTGAAAAAAATGGAAGAAGCATGCTATAAATATTAGGTACAAAACTGCTGAGAAGGCTATATGATGTTCTACCATTCATTTTCTCAGTGTCCTGTTTGCTTTGAAGCTTTTGGGAAGAAATCATGTTTTCCTTTTCTTGTAAATAGTCTGTACAAAATATTTCAAACGTGGTTGATGCTATCAGAGCTGACTAATGTTAATGAACCAACTAGTCAAATTTAGCCCCATTATAAGTTCGTGCTCATTTGAACTCAGCAGAATCTGCATACACTTAGGCTTACTTTGGCAGACACTTGCTCTTATCACCTGCTGAGCTTGATATTACTGCAGTCCTTTGGCCTGAAGAGCAAGAAATTAGGAAGAGCAGTGAAAAACTTTTACACAGCTGTGTGGTTTGCAGCTACTAAGCAAGCAGTTGGTCCACTGGAACTTCATCTGGATGTACTGTGCTCAGCATGTTTATTTGGATTGCCCTGCCTTTGATAGAAAACCTATATCCATTTCCAAGCATGGCAGTTGCTACAAATTTGAAACATAATCTCTGGAGATCCACGGTAGCATTACATCAAATGCCTTGCTTCTTGTTTGTTGAGCTCATAAAAAAATCATCAGTGGTTTATCCTTCAATGAGGCTTCAACGGCTGCAAAAGCAGTTAAGACTGAACAAGCCAACTTTGCCCTCCTCCTGTTGATTTCCTATTGTACACACTATTAACTTTACAGACTCTGGGTCTTTTTTTTGTGGCAAAGCCATTACGAGGTCATGAAGACTACAGACATTTTTGCTTCTGGGTGCAATTAAGATGAGGGCTTGCTAAGTCTTAGTTGTGTTATTTAGAAGTGGCTCTTTTGCACCAATCATTTCCTTGGTCCTGACTGTGCTTGAGAAAATGCATAAGGATTGCTGCATAATTTAAGGATTCAAGAGACTGACTTCATCAGACCTTTGGGTTTGGTGCCCATCGTGAAGCTACCAGCATGAGGCTCTGTTGAAATCATAGCAAATCTAGTACAAGAGCATGTTTAAGCCACAAATTAAACAGTTTGCTGATCCCCCCAAAAGTAGCAATGAAAATAAATTTGGTCCTATTATTATGTTTTGATTTATTTTTTCTTAAAGTTAGAGAATATCTGAATCCAGGGAATCCTGATGAACCTTGGATTCAGGAAACTTTACTGTAGTAAATAAGTTGTAACTGTGGCTAAGTCAATACATGAACTCCTTCTAGCAATGAAGGGATTAAAAATAAATCTCTGAAGCATTGATGTAAACCTTCTGTGCAGACTAGTTACCTATGTGATTGCTTTTGCTAGCCAGCCTGCGGACAGCCCTGATCTGGAATCCCATGAGGGCAGGACAAGGACAAATATGCCTGTTTTGTGTCACTGTTGTGTCTGAAACCCAACTGAAGCCATGAAAAGGGAGTTTAGCCTTCATCTCTGAGAGGCCTTGCCCTCTCTTAAGGCTGCTAATGGCAAATTGGCTGGAGAGTCTTGGTTTGGTTTTGGTCTCTTGAGGATGCTGTGCCTGCATGTGCTAGAGATGGAGAGATCTTGGTCAGGATCTTGCCTCTCTGCTCCCAGCTGAGACCTCAGCTAAGCCCAGTTCTCTACGCACATGCTGATCAGATCTTACAAGTGTTGTCTGGTTGACTTCAAAGAAAATTTAATAACCTCAGCCTTCTAGCACAAGAAATTAAGTTTAAATCTGCCTTCTAAAATGTGCAGGCTTTGAGACTGTCTGAGATCAGGCTTGTGTGAGTTTAGACCAGGGTGTAAGTTCCTCTTGAACAATCAATGTAGCTCAGTCCCAACTTGGTCAAAGCACCAAGCTCTGGCATCAGTTAAATATTTACATTCCCCTCCTTTTTGTATAAATTGTGCTCTATTAGCATACGTTTCACAGTGTAACCTTGTGTTTCAGCCTCTTTATAAATTGGACAGTTTGTACATTAATCAACATCAACCCATGTAAAATCCTAGGCATGAGGCTGAAGCTGTCAAATGTGCAACATTTACTGTTTCATCATACGCAGCCAATAAGTCATGTTGCAATGTATGCCTTGTACCAAGAGGATATGGTATAAAATGGAGCGTGTTTACACTAGGGAGACTTCTGTGTGTTTAAGAAGTAATTGTTTCAGGACTGTTCTTTAATGCATGAGCTGACATGGGTACAGTTTTCCTCACTGAAACAAAAATAATTATTGAGCTCAAAAAAATAATAATGAATTTGCACATGGCAGACTTCTGTAATTTTCTTCACAAGCTGTAAGAGTTTAATTGTAAATTGCTAGTAGCCTTGTCTGTTTCAATCATTTCTGGCCCTCAAGTGCTGAGGTGCAAGGAGTTACAGTGTGCTGCGATTTATGGTGGATGTAAATGATTTCTTGTTTGCCCTCCCTGTACTTGGCTGGGTTTGCCTTCTTTAAAGCTTTTGTGGGTGGATTTAGTGCAGTGGCACTGATGGAAGCCAGGGACAAGCGCACAGGTGCAATGCAAAGCCCTGTCCAGGCACTTCATCCTTCGTCTGCAAACACTTCTGTCCCAACTGTACAGTTGTGGGTGCTGCTCAGTCTGCTGTTCTGTGAGATAAATAAATGGGAACCTGTCTGGATGTTCTGTCTGTAGAGGGGCAGGCCCCCCAAAATGCTTGTGCAGGGCATTGATGCCTTCAGGAAAGCAGATTTCCATAGTAAGTGTGCGCTACGGATCACTCAGAGTCACAAGGACATCTAGGCTTTGCAAGAGAGCCTCTTTTCTTTGCTTGGAGGGATCTTGGCACTCTTCAGACTCAGGACCATTTTGGGGAGTTGTTAGAGAAGCTTCCAGCTCAGACAACCCAGATGTTGCTGTCACAGTGTCCCCAGAAATTGTCTAACAGAGGTCTGCCTCCTTCCATTCGTCCCTGGACAGTTCCTCACCATTCCCGGTGTTGAAATGTCTTCACCTAACAGTGCGTTTCTCTGTCTCCCTGCATTCTTGATATTGTGATGGGGTTTTGTAACTTCCCTGGCTTCTAGTTGTGTCCTCTTGTCCCAGACTATCCATTCAGTAATTTCTTGCTGCAGCTGCTAGTTTTTGCTTTCTTCTGTTGCAGTCATCTAGTTCTCTTTGTGTGGTTCCCACTCCCACATTTTCTTATGTCTTTCCACCAGTCTCAAATGGGAATAGCTCAGGGCATAGAAAAAAATCTAGTATTATTTCAGGTAGATTTGAAGAAATGGGAAATTTGCATTTATTGTGCAAATTCCCAACCTTTGTAGATTTGCATTACAAATAGCTATGCTGCGCTCTCTTCCAGGATTATTACTGTTGAAGAACAACCAGATTCTATGATATCTGTGTCCAATAAAACCTGCCTTTATGGGCAAGAAAATGATGTGTTCCTTTCATATCTTCAGATTGAGCAGAGTACAAATAATTCTTCCTCGAAAAAGGTAGACGACCTGTGAGTTTGTGTAGTGCAAGATCATGCCGAGTCCACCTGCGTGGTGCCGTTCCCAGGAACGCTGAGTGCAGTGTTTTCTGAGGTTCATGTCTGGTTGACATGCATTGAAGTACCATTGTAACCACATTTCTACAGTTCATATGCACAAAGACTCGACTGTGAGCTATGAAATGCTGGCAGTCAGCCAACTGGCCATTTCTGTTCTTCATTCCCTGTCATTAAAGCTGTGGGTTGCTCCAGGGTGCAGTGTTTTGCTCTTCTTAAGTGGAACTGTTAACAACCCAATTTAGAGCAATGTAAAGTGCACCCAGATTCCACAGTGACTTCTAAATCCGGGTAACATTAATGATAATCTGTAATTAATAGCTGCAATCAAAAGGAGTTGTAGTTCAGTAACTAGAAATTTAGGATTAAAGTATTAGCATATAAAAAAAGGCCTCTTAAAAACCGCTTCTTCCAAGAAATGGCTCTGATCCCATGGAAAAGAATACATTTTATCTGATATGACCTTAGCTGAAGACCAACTTACTAAAAGTATTGCAGTTGGCCCTGACTTCTATAGGTCATTAGAATACTGCCAAAACATTTAAAGGTATTTTGAGAGTTTGCAGATATTGAGTACTTAGCAATCACATAATTTTCTGACAATATTGTTTCTTGATATTCCAGAACAAATGTTAAGAATGATGTGTTTAAGAATAAGCTTTAATCTCCCCAATAGGCCTTTTGAGGTGGGTGTTACTGCTACCCTGTAAGTACAGGAAACCCCAATAACTGCCTGCATTTGAGTCAAATGCTTTCCTGGTGTATCCTCATCAAAGAAAGCAGATCTGCAAGAAGAGATAAGGCAGAGGTGTCAGGTGCATGCAGTGCTGTTGGCTTCCAGCCCTGTAATCTCAAATAGGGCACTGTGATTCTTTCTGATGATACGTCATAAATGGGTTAATGCTTCAATTTATCTCTAGCCCCTGGGTGCTTGAGGTATTTAGAAAGACTCCCAGATAGAGAGGTTGTTCATTGTGTACGTGCTGAAAAGTTGTATAAATTAAGTTCCTAACAATTTCCAATCCTGCACTAAATTAAATCATCCTGCTGCATGTCTCACTTTTGAAGCTGAAAATTAATGTTTTGTGTGTCTGAAATCCACAGAGCTTGAATTGTTCATTGGTGTTGAAAATTTCCTTATCTAATGCCAATTATTAACCTACCCCAGGCTATCAATAGTGACATAGCACACATAAATCACAGATGGATATGCTTGGAAGCTTTGCGTTCTAAGAATGTGAACAGAATTAACCATTTGGAAGTTATTAGCACCACACGGTATCATCTCTGCCCTTATGTGCATGGAACAACCAGAACAGCTCCAGTGGGTCCTTTGCCAGCAGGAAGTGTGGTTTCTGACAAAGCGATGGCAGCAGTTGTGAACTCTGCAGGAATCCTCTGGTAAACTGTTATCTATCAGATCTGCTTATGCAAGGGTTTGGCAGAACAAGCTTTGCAGTTGCTTTTTCAGCCAGAGAGTAACCAGGTGGAGTGAAGCTGACTAGTTAATGTTAAACATTGGAAGGAGACGTGGCATCATGCAACATTTCATCCTGCTTACCAGATAGATCTTCAGTTAAGATCTGTTCTCTGGCAGTTTTTATTGCATATAATTTGTAGGCCCTTCTCTTTCAAAATGCTTGAAATGTCAGTACAAAGGCCAGCAACTTCACCTGAGCATGGAACGTCAATTCTCTTTTCAGGAGTATGTTTTCAAAATGGACTGTTTGCTGTAGGCTATATATATATTCTTTTACGCATAGTTATGTACTGAAATTGCTGTATTTATAACTAATTGATGGAAAGTTTGTCATTGACCTATGGTGTTGCATACTATCAAAGGTAGTATGTTCTTCCTGAGAGACACCTGTCTTACTTGAAGAGCAGAAATGCTCTCAACAATTTCTCATCTTCAAGCAGTTTTCCCTTGTTCAGCTGACTAAGGTATTTATGTGATTCCTGCCTTCTTTTGAAACACAAGAACTGTATAATGCAGACATGTCTTCTAACAGGCAGAGATGCTGATGTCATAAAAAAAATCCTTTCACACAGTGAAGACATAAGCAAAATTTGAGATATATATTATGGAAATTTCAGGACGGTGCCAATTTTTAAACAGACAAGAAAATTAGTAAATAATAGGTTGTATCCATTACAGTCTGCAGAATGTATGTCTAGATTTCCTTCAGCACCTCGCGGGTGGGCTGTAGATAGGCTGGTACCTGGCTGATTACAAAACATAGTATCTTGGGAGATCAGATGAAAATGTGTGGGGAACTTACAAAGGATCGGTGAAACAGAAGACACAAAAGGCGAAAAAGGAAGATGAGGGAGATAGAAATAAAAGGAAAAACAGCCGTGAGGCATATCTGTGGGAAGATGCTGGAAGAGATCAGTCAGGTAGGAACGAGACAGAGGGAAGGATGAGGTGTCGGTCTGGAATGTGCAGAAAAGCAAAAAATACTGAGCACTTACTTCAGTTAGGTTTTGCGCTAAGTCTGTACAACTTTATCTGTAGTTCCTGTTTTCCTAATATTATATCCAAGTAGGATACCTGAAGAGTCTGTTTTTTTGAAGATTTTTATTTGCCTCTTTAAGGGGTGTGAATGTTTCTAGTAGATCTGCTGCTATGAAATGTTTGTCGGTGAGAAGGCCAAGACAGTTATGCCCGCACCTCCTGTGTGGTTATCCTGTCTCAACTCTCTGGACAGCGTGGGATAGCTCTCCAATTCTGTCAGTAGTAATGCCTTGCCCAATCTTGGTTTTAGTGTCATTGGGATTTTATCACTTCCTCAGGCGAATTCCTTCATAGGATAACAAATTTCACTTGAGGTAGAATTTCTATACAGCTTCAGAAAGAGATTTGCAAATAGAGAACTTCTTTTTAAATTTGGTTTAAACATTCATGTTGTATAGTTTATTTTATTACTCAAATCCCTGACTCATTGCTTAGTCTAAATACCTCTTTACTCTTTTTGTTATTTTTGGGTATTCTACTGTGAGATCTGAATTTCCTACATTGCAGTCACATTCATATTTGTGTCAGAGAAAAATTACTTACTCCCTATTATATATATAATTATATATTTAGGGTATAGAATGAGTGTGATATAAAGTAAGACAGGGGATGCCCATTAAGAAAACACTTTGAATTTTTTGTTTGTATGTTTTAACTAGACATATCTTCCACTGTAAAAAGATGTGTTCCTGCAAGATCTGGGATTTTCATCTGTGTTCCTGAGAAGAAGGCCTGTACCAGGCAACACTTCTACTGGATGTGTACATTCGTATGCTTATCAACCATATAGATTTCATACATAGCTTGTAGGGTCTTGTAAGCAGAATATCCACATTCTTAGACTTATTTTGCTCTCAGCTTTGTTTCTGTATAGCAGATTTATTCCCCATTAAAATCTTCAATCATTTCTGAGTTTGGTGTCATCTTAATTATCTCCCTTCTTCCGGTTCTCTTTGCTTTGTTTTACAAATGCATCACGTAGAGATATTCATTAGCCTGGGCATGAGGCCTGGATCTTCTCCTTTTCAGTTCTGTGGCCAGGGGACGAGGTTGCCCCATCCTTGTGATGGATCTATAACTGTGACAGTACAAACACTGGAGCACTGAGTAATGGTTGCTTCTGGTGAGAAAATGAGACAGTAGAGTGTGCCTGTGATAAGAACTGGCTCTGTCGTTTTTCTTCAGAGGCAGATTTTTGTAAACCTTATTGAAGTTTATTTAATCACAAAGGCTTTAAAAGGACTGACTTGTGGGAAATTCACTCTGCACTGATGCAATATGGTAGTAAAATTAGATGTTAGGCAACTTCTCTGTGGGGAGTATGTTTGAATACACTTTATTTGGCTTTTCACAGGGGTTATAATTGACTGTTGTGATTTCTCATTAACTTAAGACCAACATTTCTTAATAGTGATAGAGATTTGAACAGATATTTATCTTTGCTGTATTAAGGATAAGATTCTTCATTAATCTGCAATGATTTCATCTATAAATAAAGTCTTAACAGGATAATGATTCTTTCCACTGATCATGTTTCTCAGATTGACTGTTTTTCAAAACAAATCTTATTGTTTAAATAGTTAAAGCAGAAGGACATGTTTAACAATTAAGGCTTAATTTTTTAACTCCTTATTTGAAATCCAATTGCAATATTAAGCGGGGGTTTTTTTCTTTTTTTTTTTTAATGGTGACAACAAGTGGACAAGCCTGTTTCAATGCCCCAAATGCAAGTTGCTGTGTGTAAATGCCATATATGGGTCTAACAGGATGAAGGGAGCAATTGGTCAGTGGGAGTTTAAAGGTCGGGTGTTTGAAAGAAGTGGATGGCCCATTGTCGAGTGAAGTGATGGATGCTGAGCACTAGTCTATTCTTGGGTGGAATAGCTGTATATGTTTTACATTTGAGGTGACCTTCGTTCTCCAGCTGTTTGACCCACTAGCACACAGTGGGTCCCAAAAGGGAAGAAAGTCCTACTTGCTCCCTGTCTGTTTATTAAAACATATTTTCCTCCCGGAGGCAGAGTTCCTGAGTGAGACGGATCAGGCAGGAGCAGGAGGTGGGTTTGGTTCCAGAGGACGAATGAATTTGCTCAGTTGAGGCTTTGATCCTTCTCCCACCCATGACTCATCTCTCTCCATGGGCTGGCTGGGACCTCACTTTCCAACAAAGCGCGCTTTGGATTTGGCCTGAAGGTTATAACATAGTTTTTCCTAGGGGAGGTATCACTGCTCTCACTTTCATGCACAACAATGCTAAGTCATTGTGGTTAGAAATCAAATTAACGAATGTCTCATGGACTTTTTTTCTCAGATGCTTTTGTTTTCTGCATTAACTTTAAATTGATGGTATGTTCCCATGCTGCGTAGCTGCTCTGCGTGTTCCTTCTAATCAAATAAAATATTTACTAAGGGAACAGTAATACTTTACTCTCAAATCAGAGCTTTAATCCAGGAATATCAGAAAATTACCAGTTACCAGTCTGGAGAACTATCTCAGAAATGGTAAAGTTTGGTCTTCTAATGTGATTTCTTCGGTAGATAAAGTGATGGTTGTATGCTCTGTGAGGTTTACAGTCATGCTTTCAAAACCTGTATTAGAAAGCATTAATGTAAACGCTCTGGAGTTTTAAAGAGCAAAATATTGCATTTAGTCATGATATTGTTAGTACTTTTACTTTCATTTTGCTTAACGTGTATTAGGTGTTGGGTTTATTTGTGGGCTCTTAGTAGTAGAGTATTTCCAGATGAACAAAGCTAGTGTTACCTATAGAAAATAAGTTGTCGAGTGCAAAACTTCAGTGTGTGAGCAGCGTGCATGGCATAACTTATTGCCCATGGGTTTGAATGGTGCCCAGTGGACATAAGAGATGAGCCTGTTTGGTCTCAACAGGAGGTGTGAGAGGCAATGGCATCTCAGATCCCTCTCTTGGAGGGGTACCATCGCAAGTCTACAGAAGCTGTCCCATTTTGGGGACAGGAGGAATGGAAGGGCAGGGGCCCAGAGAAGGCACAGGAGATAGACCATCCCAGCTTCCGGTGCCAGCCTGCCATCGAGCAGGTCAGCATCTGCCCCCATCTTGTTTATCACCTATCCCACATCTCAGCTTTAGCCTCAAAGCAGATCCGTTGACCACAGTGTCCTGGATGATTGGTTGATGAAGGTAATATTAGCACTAGATCCATTTTGGTTTTGCTAAACCTTGCAGGTCTTTCAGCCATGAGTTCCGGAAAATTCGTGTTAGATAACGAGCTCAACTGATAAAGAATTAGGAAGGATGGACTCAGTGGGCCAAAATCTCAGCTTGTGTAGGCAAGTGTCACTGCTGACTTCAGAGCGATGCCATTTTACTAGGGTGCAAGGATCTGGCCTAGTTAGTGGGTTTCTGCCCTGTATATCTGTGCAGGCCAGGGGCTGTGTTTGTAGGTGAGTTATAATGCCTTCAAATTCCATGTTTACATTGGAAATACTTGACAGAGTCTTAAATAAGCACTGCTACCAGGTGGGCTTTTAAGAAAGACGGTATTTATAAAAAGTCTAGTGGCTGTATCTGAACTTAACAGCTTCATGCATTTGTGTGACTGTGTGTTTACAATTTTCTCGTGATTTTTTAATGAAATAGAATAGTTGCAAGCTATTTTATATTATGGTTAAATAAACGCAGAATATCTTTGCATATCATTGCACTGCTAGAGTTCTATGAGTGAAATCGCTTTGTAGTTAAAAGATGTCTGGGAAAAAGCTACAGTGTGTCAGTATAAAAACAATACACTTCAAAATATTCCTATTCTTGTTTGGGTTCCCACTGACTCTCAGAATCCCAACTCTGACCTCGCTGTGTACCTGTGGAGCCGAGTAAAGTCACCTGGTGCTGGGGGTTCAGCCAGGGTTCAGGATCAGACCACAGGGTATTAATTTGTAGTGAATCTTTTCAGCATCTCACTGAAATCGGAACTGACACATTAGGCACTGCTTATTTTCATTTCAAATTCACTCTCCTCTCCCATGTGGGAGCCACAGCACTCCTGTCCAGCATTTCTCTCCTTTTCAAGGTCAGGTTTCCTGGGGATAAGTGGACACTGGCAATTATGAGGTGCACTGTGTTTCCATGCCCCTTCTTCCCACCCTTCCCACTCACTAAGTTTCATATATATGTGTATTAATCCTTGGGGGTTGACTCTGAGAGGTTCTGCTCCAGAAGCTGGCCTTTCCAGGTGCCTGAAGAGCCTCATGAGGTGCACGTGGGTCAGC
This sequence comes from Dromococcyx pavoninus, assembly GCA_033558185.1. Lineage (NCBI taxonomy): Eukaryota > Metazoa > Chordata > Aves > Cuculiformes > Neomorphidae > Dromococcyx > Dromococcyx pavoninus. Next base: position 823,029 of record JAUMJL010000172.1, on the reverse strand, counting down.
TGGAACAAGGGGACAGTGACTTACACCTACCATGTGGTGATGGGTTTATGCTTCTGAACATGGTTTTGCAAAGACCCTTGGAGAACCCAACAAACATCTCATCATGGATGCTGCTCCTTGGGATGTGGCAATCCCAAGGAGCTCCATGGCTCCTTGGGACGTGGCAAATGCTATGGCAGTTGCACACCAGAGTCCTCATGTGGGTTTTCAATGAACTCATCGACGTTCAGGTATGGGGAAGTGTTTTACCATAACCTATAGCTGGGACTGGGACTATGCTGGTGGTTCCCTCAACGCTGCCCTCTGTACAACCTACTGTTTGCATGTTAAAAAAAAGGTAAAAATATAAATGAGGACTAAGGCCACCATTCAACCTTTTCTTGAAAAGGAAGAAAGTATCACAGCAATGAGAAAATGCTCCTGATGGTCGCATAGTATTTCCAGCCTGTGCTACATGAGTGGTAGGAGGATTTTTCATACTAGTAGCTCTGTTATACTTCAGTGCATAAACTGTGTCTCTTCTGGTGTGCATGGGTTTGCAGGATTAAAATTGCTTGTAAATGTTAATAGATAACATATTCAGCAACCTCACAGCATTTGTGTTTTTCTTAGCTGTAAAACTGCGGAGTGATTCTACCTCTATAAAACTCATGGAGAGATTTTAAGGTGGGCCAAATATTTCCCAAAGATTGGTTGCTTAATTAACACAAGGCCTCACAGCGACAGCATTGCAAAACAAACTCCAGCGCTGGCCCTGTGCCTTTTTTCCACTTTGCCGGTTCTGCTACCCATATGTCTGCCAACACGCATTTTAATAGCTGCTGTTGTTCAAATAATTTTATTACTGTGACAGTGACTTTATAAATGCTTCTTACTCTCCTGATGATACAGAATTGGTGTATTAACAGAATATTTTTTTTTTGTTTTTCTTTCCCAGGGGCAAATTCATCAGTTGTTGCTGATTTCATGCCTACATCATCATGGAACATCTCAAGTGAATTAGATAAAGGTAAGTAGACAGAAAAAAATAGAAAGATGTGAAACTAGATTTTAAACTTATTCTTCTGTTCTCAGTTCTTCTTCTTGAGTTGGCCAAGTCAGCAAGCAAAGGGGCATTTAAGATAAACCGTGTTTGCCTTGTGATTGTTTGATGTTTAATTACATGTGGTTCTATGATTTCTAGAGAATGCTGTGTTCGTTTTTTTTACCAGTAAAGTGTTCCACATGATAAAAATATTTCAAGATGTGAGTTCTGTTGGTTTATGAACTTCTCGACATTTTGTCTGGTGGATCTTGGGATTTGACCTCAAAATTAACAAGCAACAGGCAGTCAGTTTGCCTTGATGTTTTATTATGAAATGTTAAGGCTTTAAATTAATAGGTGGGGAAAATACATTTGCAGGTGGTAATTATGTATGATTTGGAGTTCTCTGAAGGGTATATATTGTGAAAAAAGGATGTGTTTCTCATTCCCCTTAATTTTGTAAATTATGCACCACCAATTATTTAAGCAAAATTGCTTTGCTCCCTCTAGCCCTCATTGCAAGGCAGTGGACTGCAGCTCCTGAGTCAATCTGGTCTTTTAAATGCTTCTAACATAACGTTTACTGTGGAGGATGTTGTTAACTGCACTAACTGTGCAATTTGTCAAAGGTCCTTTTAATTTGCTTATAACTTTGCCAACCATTAGCCATTTAGACTGAAATTTTCCATAATGGAGTTCTGCTACTGATGGTTTTTCAAAATATATTTGTCTGTATTTTGTTAATGTTTTTATGAGCATGTGTTCGTAATATTTTATGTTTGAGCATAAATATGTTTTCTATGCTTAAGTGTGAATAGAATATGTAGTCCTGGGTAGTTTAAGGCAAGGTTGACTCTTTCACATCTGCCTTCCCACCAAGGTAGGAACAGGACTTTCTGATGGTCCAGGGCACACTGGAGAAGATAAAAGTCTTGCTAGTGGGAGAGGGAGAAAAATGTAGTCATTAAGCAAAGGATTTCTGATTTACAGGAAATTGCTGAAAGAAGGCATTGACATAATGAATGTCTTATCCTATTGCAGTGATTAATCCAGGTGCCCGTGGTAGGTCTGCAGGTCCGGGCCCTGCACAGGGAACATCCTGAAGCTGTGGAGAAGCAAGGGCAGTGGTTCACCCAATGGGATGCCTACATATTTCTTTACTTGTTTGGCAGCTTTATTTGCTTTTTCAAAAAGACACAAATAAGTAGCCTAGAAAAAGCCAGTAAAGGCCACAAAGCCAAACGCTCAGAAGTTAGGAAATGCCAGAGAGAAAGAAATCAGACAGTCTTAATTCAGATCTCTTATGATATCCTTGGCAGGCAATCTTTCCTGACCTATGGAGTATATTTTTCTCTATGAACCCACCTCATGATCACAGGAGAAGACACTGTTGCAACTTTGTTAAAGCGATTGAAATATTTTTTGCAAATAATGATCAGTGATACATTCTTTGTTCTCCATTGTGAGCCCAAGGGTTCAAGCATTAAAGCACCCATAGTTTGCTATATATTGCAGGGAAAGCTTGTTGTCTCCAACCAAAACCTAGATAGGTACAGAAGAGATGCTGAAGATAATGTAATTTTACAGTAAATTGTATCTGACCTGTGCTGAAAGATTGCCCCAGTAACATCTTTGTTGTAATTCCTAAGGGGGGGAATTCCCATTCTTATGACCAGGGCAATTTTTAACCCGTATTTTGGTTAGGCTTGCTCAGAACACATATTTCAAATGCTCCTTTTTTTTTCCAACAGCACTCTCCAAAGCCTTGATTTGATTAATGTAGGTAGGAAGCAGAGAAAGGTGCCTGGTGGCAGCATGGACTTCCCACCTTCTTTGTGCCTGCTTTCTTCAAAATTTTCTGCGCGCCGAGCTGTATCTTTCAGGGTTCAAATGTCCCACCCTGGCTGCTTGTGTGCCAGCTGTCGGAAAGCTGCAGCTCCAGAGCTAGTGGAGGTAAAACTTGGAATGACTGCCACTGTCCTGGGTGTTGAGTCATCTTATTGCTCAAAGCTGGCACGCTTTCTGTGCCAGCACTGAGCCTGGCCTCTACTCTAGTAATTAAACCGTTTTCCGCATTACTTTCATGGCACCTGTTCCTGAGCTATATTGTCAGAAACAGGTAAAATGAAGTTTCACCCTTCTAATCCACCTGGAATGTGGTAATTACCACTCATTGGGCTGAATCCAGAATTTCTGGGGGATTACTGGCCCATTTGCTAGCTCTGATTAGCATTTAGACTGCTGTAAAGCTTACACACCTAAACACTAATTTACATATGTGATTAAAATGCATTTGCTGCCCAAAAAGCTTAGTCAGAGGGGTGGATTCTCCCAGTGTGCCTATAAGCAGAATAAGGCACACACGTCTTATCTTGTCTTGTCCTGTCTAAGAAAGATGCTGGGGCTTTAATGTGGGAGCTGCTGGTTCTAATAAAAGTCTTTGAAACTCTTTCTTGTATAAAAGAAAATGTACTGCAGTGCACGCTGACTTGGTGAGTTGAAACCTCAGAGCAGAAAATTAGGTGTGCACTTAGTTTCCATTTCTTTTGCAAACAACCATCACAAGAAACCAACATCCACTTGTCTTTGCGGCAGTCAGCCATGAGGTCACACAGGCATCCCAGTAAAACTCATTTTAAAGCCTATTAAGTTCACCGCATGAAAGTAGTTTCCAACCAAATTTCCCAATTAAATGGCTGTCCACATTAAGTGACTCTAACTCTACCTGCTGCCTTTTGGAAATGAGCATCTCTTCCTTGAATGCACCTCCTCTGTTTGGAAAGGAGGAACAGTCCACAACCTTGCTAAACAATATTCTGCATTTTGAAATAATTACTTAATATGGTACTTTCCCTAGCTTGGTGAGTTCTGCAGTGATTATCTTACAACTGACCCCTATTCAGGTTTCAATTTCTATTAAATAAGCTAAATCGACAGCATTAAACAGTTGCCTGTTTATTCTTTTTAGCAGGAAATGAATTTAAAAGAGACGCAGCCACCCGTGAAGAGCTGTTGAAAGCAACGATTGATGGGAGGGAGGAGGTGGTTTCTCACCAAAACCTTAAAAAACAAACAAACTGTGCATTAAAAAAATAAAAAATAATCACTTTTAAAATAGGAGAAATTTAGCTCTGGGCATTTCTCTCTCTTTTCTGACTGGTGAGTCATGATGCGCAGAGGGAGTGCCACGAGGTAAAGAAAGAAATGAAAATACGATCAAATAAATATTTAATTATACAAGGAAAAAATAAGTGGACTTAGGAGAAAAAAAAGTGAGCTCTGGTGGTAGGAAAACACCTGTCTCAGGGGGTTGGTGGCAGGATCTGAAGCCTTTCACCCCCAACTTCTTAGCTGAGATTTCCCTTGGGCTGAGGGAGCCCATTCACTCTTGGGTGACTTAAAGCAATTTCCTTATCTGGAAATTGTTTGATATCACTGTGACAATAAGTGATATCTGAGGCAAAACAAAAAAGCCAGATGAAACCGGGAGTAAATTGATGTACAAGGACTCTGCGCTGGTGCCAGCTTTTAGGGTCCATGCTCCATTCTTTAACGCGACTCATTTTTGGTAGGTGCCAACAGGTGAGGGAGCGAGGCAGGAAGCCCTGGACACTTTAATCTTTCTGCCTTCCTGTTGTTTAAGGCATTCTGGTTTCTCATTTCTCCTTGCCCTGTGCATTGCTTCCCTTCTCTCCCCTTACACCACGGGACAAGCTCCTGCTTTTTGTTCGAGAAAGCTTCCAATTTACCTTGAGCTCTTCTTTTCTCTAATCCTTACTGAAAAAGGTGAAATGAGAGCCTATTTACGTCTCGCACAAAAGAGGAATTGTTCAGGAACTCTTCATCTTTAGGCAAAGATAATATTGGAGTCCTTGCCAAGAAAGAGTCAGCTTTGAAATAGTATTTTCTTTTAACTGAAAGTAGAATTCAACTTCAGTGGACATTTGCTGGAACAAGATTCTCTACAGAACTGATAAGAGAATGATGCTGTTCCTGTCACTTCCTCTGATCAGGCCTTTCCAAGTCCTGCCATGCCCACCTGCAGGCTCCTCAGGAACTCGTTTCTTCACAGCGGCTCCCTGACTGTGCAGAAGGATGTGTCCTGGCTGTGACTGAGCCAATGCTAAGGACATCACTGCTGGGATGTGGCCCGCTATCACATTGCCAGTGCCTCCTTCTCCCAGGAGCTCTTCACTTGGTCCTTCAGTTTCCAAAGAAAGCCTGTTAGTGTGAGCTTTTGCAGATATTTGCTTTTCCCTTTTCATGGCCTTTCTGCTTTGGCAAACAAGTATAAAACGTTAGAATGAGTCAGGGCTTCGAACCATTTTCATTTCCAGCCATCTGTGAGCGCAGGTCTGGGCTTTGAGGTTCACACTGCTCACAGCTTCTCTGTATGACGTAGACCTTGTGGTCCCTACTGTGGTAGCAATTAGCAGTCTCATGGTGCTCCAAGGTGTTACGTGGAAACCTTCCCTGGAGAGATTGGCAGCAAGGGTCAGGATTTTACAAAATTCACCCCAAATAAGCAGTTTAATATTGAGCTGATATTTCTCCTTAAGAATTCAAAGACGTAACAATAAGTGTATCACCTATAGCAAGTATCCCTCTTCTGGGATGATGTGGGGATCCAGAGCAAAAAATAACTGGGGAAGGTCAAAATAGGGTGGGAGAATCGCAGTATTTGCTCCATTACTTTGTGTTTGGGACAGTGTATTGCAAGAGGCTGCAGGGCATCGTGGTGGGTACATGCTGCTGATGGACCCTTTGTGTCTGGGAGCTTCCCAAGGGGAGAAGCAAGCCTCACCGTCTTTATTGATTAATCCAGGCTAAAGCTGTCGCCTTGGCAAGCCTTTCCAGTCAGGCATTTGACCTGGCTGTGAGTTCTTATAGGGAAAATCTCCCAGGGAGAATTTGACTCTTAGGCAAACTACATCTTAAAAAACATAAACAACCAAACGTGGAGAAAACCAGGTGGATCGAGGCCTCCTAACTTTGGCTACAGTTCTTTAGAGATTTCCAGATTTTCTTTTGAAATCACTGGATGTGAATTCGATACACATGGTGAAAGGGGAAGAATTACAGCCTTCACATTCATGCACAATTTACCTTTCTATTTTCCTTTATTATCTGGGGGATATTTGGTAAATCAAGCTCCCCTGATGGGGCTTAGGATTCTGATTCTATTTGTGGGGTCCTTTTAGTAGCAAGGCAGTAAATTACTGCTACTTTGTTTGAAAATTTTTTTAGCCACAGTACATTAGCTCCTTTTGTTTGCTTTTCCGCTGACTGAGTGTAGGTTTTTATTTGAGAATTTGTGTTTCTTGAATGTCTCATTTATAAATAATACAGGGTGTGAAATTTGAAGGTCATAGGACACAACCTGAAAAAGAAACTACCTCAAGTAATGTTGGGCATTCGTGGCAAAAATCTTTGACAAAATGCTTTGCTTACTTACATTGAATTTTCTATATAACCTCAGTGTGTGCAGTGAATACCTGACCATTATACATAAGGTAGCTGTATATAATAACCTTCTCCTGGCTCATCCAGCTATCTTTGTTTATTTGAAAGATTGATAGATCAGAGGGTCAAGGGACGTGTTTTATTGTAAGTTTCTGTTCCAAATTTCCTGACATTTTTGGTTTAAAAAAAATTAGACCTTTAAAAGGCACAGAAAGAGCTAATGAGAACCAGATCCTAAAGTGATGCTGTGTCAAAATGTCAAAAATAACAGCTTTTCTTTGACTCTAAAGCATTAATCTTAAGGCACATACTTTTCCATACACCCTTCCTTTAATAGCATGAGTTTTCTTACGTGGCTCTTTACTGCAGAACAGCTTCTAAAGTGACAACAAAATCCCTTGATGGTTTTCAGTAGTTGGGTTTATAGCTGGATGTGGACGTTTGTTTACCTATTCCAAATCACCTTTTTTATGATAAAGTTTAGAGGCTTCCTACTTGTGCTATAAAACTGGTTCCTGAGTAAGGAAAAGCTTCATTTCCCCTTGCCAGATTATAGCGTCAAAGCTATCACCAAGACATCTGTCCTCAAACCTGAAAGCTGGCTTATAAGAGGCAGATGTGAACTCTCAGATGTATATTAAGAATTCACGTAGGCATGAAAGGCAATGAGTTGTCCAGTTCCTATCCAAAAACAGTGATAATTTTTTGAAAGTTCTCGGGCATTTGTGCTCTGGTTTCCCTCCACAAGCTTTCCTTCCCCTATGGCCCAAGGCAATCTCTAAGCTGCTAATTACCAGAAAGTAGCAATTAATTCTGAGAATCCCAAATACAGTGAGTGTCACATGTGAACATCTGAAAAGCCATAAAGCCTTGGGCAGTGGTCATCCTGTTCCAGTTCAGTAACTTATGGTCAGGTGGCACTAAACCCTCTAGATAGTGTCTGGGAAGAGAAAGCCCAACACACGGCTGCAGCATGTATCCTGAGTTGAATCATGTACATACACGTTGCTGAAGGAACTCATTTGAAAATAAGCTGGGCAAGCAAAGGCAGTAGAGTTATTTCCTTTTGTCCCTAGACAGTTGACATTGAACATTTCCGCATGTTTGTCTGGACGTCTTTAACTGATATTTTGCATATGGGTTGCCAAATCGTGGGTTGAGTGCGGTATCCCTTTCCTCCCACTGTCATTTCTCTACTTTTATTCATTTAGAATAAGTGAAATTCCAGCCAGGAGCTTTCTTTTTTGCCCCTTTTAATAACAAAAGACTGTTGATCAGATCCACAGACTGGACCTGCCAGGAGTTGTCTTCCTTTCTGAGTTATGGGCAAGATCAGGCAATCAATGGTTAATCCTTTTTCCAACTGAGAAGTGTAAACTCTGTCTATGGCCACACTTCAGTAGCAGATCCTGCTGATTCCTTCTTTAACTGAACTGGAATAACTTAAAACTCAAACTGGTTGAACATATGGAACAACCAACAAGCCCCTCCAGCATGTTCAGGCAGGGAGGACTCTGGATTATCGACTTTCTCCAAAAAGAACAATTTTATGTAGCAAACTCCCAACAGTTTTAGCTTGATGATGGGACTAATACATGTGAATATGAGGCATGTCCAAGTGTAACATCAGACTGGGCTACCATGGACAATACAAAGCTCTGAATGAATGAAAATGTTTCTTTCCAGACTAGTAAATTAAATTGAGCCGATTGTGTCAGACCCTCTGATATCTCTAACAGGCTCTTTCCCTTTAGACAAAGGTTATCAGCTCTTTAGTTACCAATCACTAAACAATCTGTCTTGCAGTCACTGACTGAGACACAATTTGCATTTCATTTTGCCAATGTATGCTATGACAAGGAGCTGCTGAGCTGCTAAACCTTGCGGTGTAAAAAGAAAACTGCCATAAGCAGTCTATAAGACTGGTGTCCCAACTGCCTTACCTACCTGGATCAGGTGGTTGCTTTACATGCTGCAATGAAGATTTGAACTTTCAAATATTCTCCAGTCAAGAAGCTGGGAGCAGTGTCCCCACAGCTGTGGGTTTGCTTGAGAAAAGGTTTGGAGATCTTCCTTTCCAAAGAAGTGTGTTGTCACACGTCTGTAATGGGAGGCAACTTGGTAGAACAGCTTCTCTGTTGCACCTGGATTAAAGCTGTCTTCAGTCTTGAGACTGCTTGAATGGAAATTTCAATTTTAGCTTTTCTTTCAATATTTGGAATGATCAGAAGGGCGTAAAGGAAAGGATAAATGAAACTACAATTTTTTTTCCTAAAATGAACATCTCATCCTGCGTCCCCATTGTGATTTAAACACCTAGTAGAGTCCAAAACATATAGCACCTGCAGTGCTGGGGGGGAAAAAGGTCTCACTGTTGTGGCAAGCAAAATCCACCTCTGAGCAAAGAGGGTGTTACTACTCTGAGGTGTGTCATTGGTAATTTAAGATAGAGTAACCATGTGGTCACAGAGGAGATTAACATTCCTTGGCCAGAGAGGGCGAGCTTTTATTTTGAAAGCCACCTGGGTTCCACTTAAGAGTAGTAGAATACTTCAGGATTTATTACAACCGGGCAGGTTCCTATTTAGCAATATCAAGACATAGCCGTGGAAGTACACACACTTTTCTTCTTTTGAGAAGCACGACACACTACGTTTCTTCCTTGCACAGCTGTTGCTATTCTGTAACATCAAACCAGCAAAAAGTTTGGCCATGAAGGATACCTAATATTTGGATTTTATATGCAGTGTCTCCAATTTATGCACTTAGAATCATGAAGATGACTTATGATGTGTTGTGTTTGCTTTGGCAACAGCTCAAAACCAGAAATATATTTCAGGCTTGGCTTTCCAGATATTATCTCAAGTCATTTAAAAGTTCATTATAGGGCACCCACTAGAGCTGCTAGAGTAAAGAGGCTGTCAGCATTTTTCAAGGGTTTATAACTCAGCCATTAAAAAAAAAAATCTCTGTGGGCTGAAACTTGGCGTTCAGGGTCTAGGCCCAGCAGTAAATTGTTTTTACAAATTAAAAAAAAAAATCAGTTTGACTATTATTAAATTATAAGTAGGTTAAATATTATTTAGAACTTTTCCAGGCTATTCTCCCCTACTTCTGTGAATTAAAATGTTTCCAAAATGTTTTTATGGAGTGCTGCTCTAAAATATGGACCCGCTTTTGTTATGTTCTTGAAACCCTGAGATTTAACTGAAAATAGAATAACAGTGCTTATCCCAGCATAGCGCTTTTCACCTTGAAAATGCTTTATGAGCATTTTCTCATCAATGTACATAACAGCCTCCCCATGATGTAAGAGGGATTATTATCCTCACTTTATAGCTGGAGATATTGAGCCAAAAGGTTTAAGGCTGTTTTTAAAAGGACTTATTTGCACAAATCCCATGTGAGCTTTGATTAGCTTTGGGTGTCTACTTCCCTTTGGCTCTTCTAAAAATCACAACTGAAGTGATTCACCCAAGACTACTCAGAGCCAGGATTAAACTCAGACTTTCCAATGGCCAGTGCCACTTGGCTGTTGAGTTCTCAGAAGTGCAGTAATTACTTTGTAAAGAAGAACCGTCATGTTTTTGAGAAATTATTCTTTAGGTCAGAGGGAGTCAGCTCTGAGCATCTGGGGAGCTCTTTGACAGTGGGGAGGCTGTCAGATGAAACGTGGTAAAATGTGGTGTGCTGTAAGACTATGGCCATGTGACACAGTGTCTTCATCACATGTGCAAGTAGCAGGTTCATTGGCCCTGTTCGCCTCCTGCTGAAAGTGCAAAAGAAGGATTTACCCCCATTTTTCTTGGCCTTTGGTCCCAGAAGGAGGAAATGTTAATGCTGATGGTACCAGAGAGTGACTGACAGTGGGGTGGCCTGGACAGAAACCTGGCCACATGGACAAACTGTTTTAGGTGTTCTTTGCATAGTTCTTATTAAAGAGTGAGGATGGTGGCAGTAGCTTTGAAGATTTGATGGGCTTTGGTAGGTTGAGAGTTAGTACAAGTATTAAAAATAAAATCAGGCTTCTACTCGGCCCCTCCACATCAGGCAAGGGCAGCAGGGTGGCTTTTTTGCATGACAGGGAAGGAATGCTCATAATTTTGTATGCCTCAGTAGCAGTCCAAGTTTTTTTTTGAAACACTGTTAGACATTCATCTCTTTTCAATTATAGAGCTGCTTTATCTGTGAGAAATGTCTTCTCAATAAGCTTCCAATTGCATACAACCTGTCCTGTTTAAATCTCATCTCAGCTGATCTGGCTGAGATTTTATGGTTTGGATGCAAAATTTATGGATTTCAGGACTAAGCTAAGCTGAATTTAGCAGATGCATTTTGCTTCAATGTTTGTGTAGTAGTTCGTGAAGCAAGATGGAGAACACTTAGAGGAATCAGAAGCTCTTGACACTGAGAGACTGTTTCTGTTTGTACCTATAGAGAAGTTGCACCATTGCTCTTGCATTACAGCCATAATTTTTTACTGACTTACTGTTACTATTGATAAGTTAAAATACTTTTCCAGCCTTTGGAAACCTGCCCTAAATCCTTACTTCTTTATTCACCTCTTCTGTATACCATAGAATCTTTTAAAATATTACGTTTACTGTGGTGTTTGTCAGCAAGACCATCACAGGACCGAGGCCATTTTGTTTTCTGACTGTGTTACACTGTAGGTACCTGACCCAGTCTTTGAAATGTTATCAGGAATTATATTAATGACTATGGTATAAAATGTTACATTGGGTAATTAAATGCGGTTATCCAGTTCCATGCTATTAGTATGATTTTATTAAACCCAGATTGTGGACAGAACCCAAGAATATGTGCACTGACTTAGGTTATCCTTCCCGGTGAGGTTACTAAGATCACAAGTCAAAAACATTTCTAGTCTTGCAATGAAGCATGCGGAAATGATTCTGGAGAGCTGAAAGGCCAGTCTGACACCCTGGCGAGAGACATTGGACCCTGCTGTCTGTCTTCACTGACGGCTGGGATCTCTGCCCTTTGTGCCCCATACACAGGTTTCCTAACTAATTAGATCCATGGGAGCAGAGGTAACAGCAGTGGTTTGCACAGTTTCATACCTGCACGTTGAAAGGCTGGTCGATGAGTGAAAAAGGAGGTGTGTGGGCAGTGTCTTTGTGCTAAATGTTTATCCTAATGGCTCTTCAGGACCTAATGAGAGCAGAGAGCCTTGTATAAAGTGCTATGCAAATACATGCTGAACAGATTACATACAAAGGGAAGAGATATTGATATACACAAAACATAATGAAGGGAGTAGCTAGTGAAGATAGGATTGAAATAAATAATTAGGAAAGTGGATTAGTTAGGGAAGTTAGTTGGCTGAGCTGTTTTTATACATGCTGGATGTTTTTTCATACTTTCAGGCAGGCTTATTGATGGAGTTTACAGCATATGTATCTGAGAATGGTGGAGCATAAACAACACAGCACAAGTTAACCTACCAATAGGCTTTTCCTGACCACCTGGCTTGGCTTTGAGAGCACAGGAGCAGAATACAGCCTCTGGATTCTTCGGCCACCCTGCTGAGACAGACAAATAATGATAATGGGGTTTGGCCACTAATGACCACTGTTAGGTTTGAACCTGTGACATGGGGATGAAAGCCCACGTATTCCACTCCCTGTACCCAATCCGTCTCGTGTTCTGCCTTTAAAGGATTTAATTGTGTTGAATACAATTAACTAGAAATAGTTCTCTTCCTGAACAATGAAATAGCACTTGACAAGAGAATGCAATGCTCACAAATGGATTAGAAGAGATTATTTTTGCTAATTTTTGATTTAACAATCTCCAACTTAACTAAAGAATTCTTGATCTTGCACCCATCGTAAGACCTATTCAGATGTAAGATAAACTTCAGTACTCTTAGCAAGGGAAATGCTGAATGGAAAAAAAGTCTCCATCTCCTAGATGTGATCTTTATTCCTCATCTATGCAGTTATTGCTTACAAAATCTTTGACAACACACTGTCTACACTAGTCTGCAAACCTCTTAAAAATGGCTCTGAGATCTTCCCTTCTGAGCAGTTAATTTCATATATTCCTATATGCTGTGGGCCCTAACATTAGCAGGGGCAGATCTGCATAGGCACAGGCATCAAAATGAGCAGCTGGGTTTATGAAACCTGTTTTTCTTGTTTATTGGTTAGCAAAAGGAAAAATAAAAGAAAAATGGGAGTGTTACCTTCTTTTTCTATGTGGAATGAATCCCAATAGGATGATGTTGAGAAAGTAGAGAAAATATATGGGTGTGTGAAGGAAGAAAAGTTTTCAAGAAATACAACATTATTATAATGCAGTGGAAGTTCCAAAATTTGTTCCTTTTATTACCATGCAAAACTATGTGGGACCTATTGCTGGCCCTGAAGCATCAAATAACAGGTATCATCATTTTCTGCTAAACATAATAGCCACTTCCTTTGTTTCCCTTTCAAAGGCAAGCATGAATTTTCTTTAAAATGCCATTTCCTGAGGTGGAATTCTTTGTTCACCCTTTTTTCCTTTTACGTAACAGATTACTTCTTGACTCTTGATGAACCTATGAATAATATAACTACCACCCTTGGCCAGACCGCAGAGCTGCACTGTAAAGTCTCTGGCAATCCTCCTCCGACAGTCCGTTGGCTGAAAAATGATGCGCCAGTTGTGCAAGAACCCCGGAGGATCTCCTTCCGTGCCACAAGCTATGGGTCTCGGCTGCGAATAAGGAATCTTGACACCACAGATACTGGCTACTTCCAGTGCGTTGCAACTAATGGCAGAAAAACGGTTTCTACAACTGGTGTGCTGTTTGTGAAATTTGGTAAGTTTTCTCTTTTTAAAGTGTTCAGACTGTTACTTAGAAAAATAACCGTGGGGTTTATCGAACTGAAAATGAATACGTTGATGTAGTGGTATCATCTCTGAGGTGGTAGCTCATCCTGTCTACCTGCTTGCCCTTTGCTCAGCTGAGATGCTCTTGTCACCAGCTGTAAAGGTGGCTTTTACTGGAAGCAGGACTGAAACACAGGGGTTGCTAAACAGCAACGTTTGTTAATATGCTACCTGAGGAATTCAGACCAGACAAGAAAAAGTATTTTATTCTCAAGTGCCTGAGTGACCTCCTTTGTCTCAAGTAAGTGAGAAATTTCAGCTTGCAGTATAGATTGGAGGCATGTTAGTGAGAGATATATATACACACCTGTCAGGTAAAATAAGCACTTTTTCTTCAAAGTTTATATTGAGATAATTGCTTTCAAAGCTGGTCTTATGACTGAGAAGATTCCAAACAAGAAACAGATTTTGTGTGTCTTCTCCTCCACCTCCACATTTCAGAGGGAAGTAATTCACTGAGATGAAGATGTTTGCACAGAGTCCTAGTTAATCCTCTTAGGAACTGCACAAATAACACACAATGAATCATGTGTGTGATGAGTGTCATAGTCCCTTTTCATAAACTCCTGCATTTTCTACATTCTAATCAGAAATGAATCACTAGATGTTCTCTTATAAGGTGATTGTTGTCCTTTAGCCTGTATCTAAAAAGTAGGAGATTTTTATCTGAGCAGTGATACTTTCATAGACATCCCTGTAGAAAACAGTATTTTTCTTTTCTTTTTCTGACTGGAGCAATATTTAATGTCAAAATTCATGTTTCTAGAGCAAATAGTCACTAGTATGAACTTCCCTAAAATCTGCTGCAGCTGACTCTCCGATGAGCGCTGTGCCAGTGAACACGCGCTCTGGCCCACCCAGCCCTTCCAGCAGTTGCTGAAACAGAAGCACCAGGGGAAGTAACAACAAAACCCTTTCAGCCAAAGCCCGCTGAGGTCAGAAGAGATTTGATCACTGCATCAGATTCAAGCCTAGAATGAATCCCCTGATAAATACTGAAGACTGATAGAGGGAAATGATGCTGTTATAGTTACAACACGCTTTTGTACAAGCCTCCTGTGGTTTGCTGTAACCTTTACTGTGATGACCTGAGACACGGTTGAAATGCAGGATGAGCACCTCACCTGTTTATTGTCCTTGTCTGCAGTGTTTTGCAGACAATTATTGCTTCAGGATACAGTCTTGTCTTTGGCACTGAGAAACTGTGACTCGTCTGTTAAACTACATAAACCACATCCAACATGACAGACTGTTACTTTTATCTTTTAAAAGGTTTTCAAAAGCTTCCTGCTTGCTACCTCACTGTAACTCATCACACTGTTTTTCTTCTGTCACTTTTGCAGGTCCCCCGCCAACAGCAAGTCCAGGATCATCGTAAGTTGTTTCGTGTCTGTTATGTCAATCCATTAATCTTGCATTTCAGCAGTTAGAAGTTCATTTTTCATTTTGTGTGACAGGAGCACTTTTACATTCCACTTTAAGTCAGATAGTATCGTAATTTATTGTAACTGAATTATCTGTCTCATAGATATACTTTCATGTTATCATGTCAGCTACCATTTCTTATACTAGACTTCTTAATTTCCAATATTATTACCTTGAGATCCTCTTATGCCTTCAGTCTTTGAAATTATTTCAGTGTATCTACAGGTATGAATAGAAACTGATCTTCATACATGTCACTGCCCAATCTGGAAAATATTTGCCATTATAAGTACATTTTGCTATTTAGGGGCTTCTTACTAATTTTAAGGAGACTGATGATCATAAGCTGTATCTGTATCTCTCTGTATGTGCATTAGTAAGCTGTCTTAAAACTGAGTTTTTAAAGATGGAGTGTGTGGGTGGGAATACTGGCTGATTTTACAGCATTGCCCTGTATCCTGGAGCTCAGGTTCTGTTCCTGCTCTTGGGTCTGAGCAGTTGCCACGTTGTTGTATTTTCACAGTGGAATTTCTGTCTTTGGTAGCTTTTGAGAACATATGTTTATCTTCCACTCTAGTTTTAAGTTTGTGATCAAATTTGTGATCAAATTTGCTCATCTTTTATAGTCCGTTATTGTTTTCAAGTGTGATCGTCAACCGTTGTGAAGTTTGACATTAATTTTGTGATAGTGGGTCCAGCTCATTCACATCTTAAATGCATGGAACAATACAGAAAACCTGCCTCTCCTGGCGTGGGAAGCTGCTCCATTAGAAGAGAAATACAGTACCAACTAAAACATAAAATTAATCTACTAACGTGATTACAAGGGATGCAACAGTTTGGAGATGTGAATGTCCTGATGGTTCTTATAGAAGATCGTTCACAAAGTATTGCAGAGGATATAGATTACGTGAAGCATCTGACTACAAAAGGACATGCTAGGATGCCCTCTAATGGAACATCATAAAATCTGTTTTTGTCTTTCCCTTTGAAGTTACCTGACATGAAGTTATTGAGTTTGGTTTTGAAGGGGAGCTCTTTGCTCAGCCTTAGGCTCTGCTTTGTAGTTGCTCTGGGGAGGAGAGCTTCATCGTGCTATGGGAAGTAAGGGCTGTTGAGTTCTTTATCAATTTGGAGACTTCATGAGTTGAGAAGATGTGTCTTTTGTGTCTGCTTCCATCTAGCTTGGGGTTTCTGAAATTTTCAAGGTTAAGTAACACATCCTGGATGATCACAAACCCATGGGAGAGCAGTGTGAGCACAGAAAGCAGAGAGCTGTGCTGGAGTGCCACTGTCTAGGCCACTCTGGATTGCCTCACTTTCTTAAAACAAAATAGACTGGGAATCTTTTTCCTATTTTTCTTTCTGGCAGGATTTTGGGCTAAAGTCCACAACTTAAGTAGATAAAAACTTTTCCCAGTTAAGGAGAATTAACAGCGAATGATCCCCCTATTTCAATGAGTGGTGGGCTGAGCTCTAAGATGGTGTCTACACAGCATCATCCAGCCCATGAGGGAACACCAAGCTAACATGATGAGTGCTGGTGTGGAGACAAGGAGTATTACACTCCTCCTGAGCTTAGCTCCCTTCTTGTAGCTTAACATGTCCCTGTCTTATTCTGCATGCAAAGCTCATGGATCCAGGGAATAAACAATCATGTTTTTCTGTATGCTTTGTATCAAATATTAAATTTGCTTCAAAGTGGCTTATTTTCAACATTTGCTGCCCATTGGCACACAGGTACCTACACAAAGAGCCTGAAAAGGTGAAAACAAAGTGAAGCTTCCTCTTTAATAGTTGACTTCATAATTGCGCCTTATAATTTTGTAACCAGAAAAGATGGTTAATCACACTTCATTATCCTGGGGAGCTATGGGCTCTGTCTAGTAAGAGTTCACATTGTACTAAACATTGGTGAGAAACCTATCCAAAGAAATGTGCAGAGGGATCTCTGTTTTACTGAATGGAGAACATTTACATTTCCATGGAAGCAAACCAGAATTAATCAATGAGATAAGAGAATCAGGAAGGAGCTTATGACAAAGAAATTATGAATTTGGAACTCATACTAAATTAGAGTTAAAAAAAGGTCAGTGTGTGTCGTCTTGATCCTAGTTCATATCTGCTGCCAGTGGCACGAGTGCAAGAGCCTCATGGATAGCAGCAGTGAGATAGGTTCAGCTGTGTTACGCAAAACTGAAAAGAGAAATAGTATTTTGTGGAATGCAGGAGGGAAATTGCCTTGAAATCCATTCCTTAAAAAATACATTCTTCACTGTTAGCTGTTCTTTCCATGCAAACAATACCTTGAGTATTGTATAGCCTATGCAGGCATAGCCTTCTCCCTGTGCAAGTTGGCAAAGAGATTTGTAGCTATGAAATTAATGACCATTTGGTGGAGGTGCCTGTGGTAGAAGTGATCCCACGTTATGTAGGTAAGTGTCATGGAAAGCATTCGAAAAAAGTACTGGCTAAAGGCAGCAGTGGCATGCTTCAAGGAATAGTTCTGGAAGCTAGGTCAGAAAATATCTTCCTGACATTTTCTGAAAAGTTAGGGCATTGGTCCTGGTGCTTTGATTGAACGGGTTGCCCGTGGGTTCTGCTGATTTTGGTTCCAGAAAATATATTCACAGGATCCTTCATCTCTCTTCTGTTGCTATGCAGGCTGACCACTGGCGTTGCTCTGATCAAATAGACACCATATATCATCACAGGGGTGTGTCATATTATTTTATAGTGATTAAATGAAGGATTAATATGGAAAACACTTTGAAGGATGTTGTGGAAATGAAAACTTGTACTTGGGTATGTTTATGCCTTATCAGCATGAGTTTCTTCTCCTATGATAAGGCGATGAACAAAATCGATGGCAAGTTAGCAGACTTGCTCATTGGGCATGCTTTTGCCATGTTGTCTTCATCAATCTGCCACAAGGGGAAGGTTCTGTTCATTTAAAGATTTAATTTGAGGGTCATGTTTTTTAAAAAATTCCTATACTCAGCACTTTTTCTTCATGTAATTCATAGGTGCAGAGTTCTGCACTGATGTGATGGCAGAAAAATAGACAGTCTGATTGAAGCTTAAAAATAAAAAGATTAAATGGATGACTTCTGAAAAGAAGACAGGCAACGGTAGATAACATAATTCACGTGTGTGTTAGTTCCTTATTCTTTCTGCTTTCTTCAAGCACATGGTTAGCTACAGCCTAATGTCTGATTTGCAAATCAGTCTGAGGTGAATGAAAGAAACTCCAGCAGAAGCATGCAGCTGCAGTCCATAAGGAAGTCAAGACACCGAGGTATTGCTGCAGTATAAAGCACTGGCTGACCTAAATGCCCTTCCTTAACTCTCTTGTGTTTGGCAAAGGTCAGCTTTAAAGCCTGTATCTGCCAGACCATGCAGTTACATTCCATTAACGTGTTCTGCTGTTCTGTGTCTCTGCCATAGCTTGAAAAAGCTTCTTTTGTTAAAAAAAACCCCAAACACCATAAAACACATTCCTGCTTTATAAATAAATCGTTATTTTATCTTTCGTTTTGCTGGAAGGTGCCACAGATACAGCACCAGCTCAAGCAGGTTAGTGAGCTGTGGAGAGAGTGCCAACACCTCTATCCCATGATCCGGATGCTTGCCCAGGAGCTGGGCAGCCACGCTGGCTCTGGCTCTTGGACTACTGGAATAGTTTCCATAAAGAGGATGGTGTCAAGGGCACCTCCACAACAGGCAGGAGTCTGGGGGGTAGATAAGTCAGGTCCTGCTGCCTCTTGGTGTAAAAGGCCACCGTTCGCTAATTTAACCCCTTCTTTTTTTATGTGGAATTTAATTAATGGAATGATTTGAGGAAGATCAAAGGGAACATTTTGCTGGTTAACTTTTTTCCAGTATGTGTCGGTGTATACTTGTGTGTTGCATATTTCTGTATGTGTATATATACTGCACACACACATATATATGCCTGTAGCCATCACTTCTAAAAATTTCCTGAAAGATCATAACTTTAACATTATTTTTGAAGTTCCCATGCTTCACATCACATTTTACCCATCATCCATGGCAAGGTTTCATCCTTTAAGGATGTAGAAGTGTATATCTTCATCTCACATCTCTCCAGTTGCTACAGAGATCAAAATCAGAAAGACCTGAGGTCAGAGCACAGCAGATTCCTAGAGATGAGAAAATTTAATACAACAGCAGAAATACTTTGGCCTGGAAAATGGTTGTGTGCTCAGTCTTTTCCATTATTATTATTACTTTATTATTGTCCTTTTTTTCCCTCATTCTGTGTTGTTTCTACTCCCTGGAGCAATGGCCTTGAACTTCACCCACCTAAGGACAGGTCACTGAAATCAGAGGAAGTGGGGAAGTGGAGCAGCCTTGCACTCACTTCAAGAGCTGCCACAAGAGCTATAATGGGAAAGAAAACAAAATGCCTTTTTGCATGGTCCAGTCTACAAAGCAGCACAACAAACCCTGTGGGAGTAAGTTCAGTGGGAAGAGTTCAGGCAAATGCTTTATGTGTTCTGTATTAGAGCTGTACAAAACCAATTTATTGTGTTGTGAGCCTGTTTCAAAAAGTCTTAACCTGCAGGTGAAATATTTCACTCAACAATGTAGACTTTTGACTTCATTACAGTGGAAACATCAGAAGAACAGCATGGCCCCTCTTGGAAGTGTTCTGTAAGTTCACAAGACATGGTGTTTTAAGTATTAAAGGAGAAAAATGTCAAGCATTGGTATTACTGCTCTTCGATGTGCAGTGGTTACTGTGTGGCAGAGACAATGGCGTGGCTGCATATCCCACAGACTGGCACCTCCTGAGTAGAGAATATACAGTCCTTGTGTCAGTATTGCTCTCAAACAGCCCTTTTATTCGTAACGGAGAGTTTTCTATATATGTAACCTAAATATGGTATTGTTTTGTTCTTTATTTAACCACTGGGAATAAGGAGAAGAGAGAAGGAAAAAGAGGAGGGGGCTGTAATGTTAAGGGGCATCTGATTCATAAAATCAAATGATTCCCAGAAATAGCTTGCAAGGCTTGTGAAACCACAAACCCCACTGGATTCTCCCATCCTCTTTCTCAGTGATTAAGCACTTTTTTTTTTTGTTGTTTTTCAGTTAAACGCATCTGGGTTTTTAGTAAAACAGATCTTTTATACAGTGGCTCCATGTGGCTGGATGTCAGTATGGTTCCTTCAATGAAAAACACATCACCACTGGCCAGCATCCAGGTGAGACTTGGCCAACTGTGTATTTGATTGTGGATTTCAAAGAGTAACAGGGAGACTTTCCCCTTTTGGCCAGAGAAGCTAAATTTCATAGGAAAAAATGCTGATAAAGAGGCAAGAGGTAGATTCACTGGAGAGCCTCTCCAGCAGCATCCTGAGACTGAGATCCCTGCTGCTGCCCATAGCACCTGGCATCCCAGGGCTCCTGTGCCCAGGCTGTGTACCAGTCTTAATCCCCAGGATCCTGGTGAAGGAGTAGTACCGATTTCCAGTCCCATAACATGTTTTGTGGCAGTTACAGACACTTCCTCAGTGTTGCTTAGTGATGGTGGAAATTTTGAGCGAAGACTGAAGGCAAGTCCCACGAGTTTTGGCTCGGAGCTGTTATAGCCCCACTGTGTTTTGGTGCAACAGCTTTTACATAGGGCGTGTAGGATCTGAGATGCAAACTTGAAGCTGGATATTCTGTGTGTGGGACAATATAAATGTATTTGTGCAAAAAAAAAATCATGTGGTATAAGGATGAAGTCTGAGTGGCTGATGCTGACAGAAACCATGTTACATTCTGTTGCATTACTTCATTGGAGTGGAAATAATGCTCCCTTAGTTTTTGCCAGGGTCTTAAGAGTCAGATTATCTGCTGTGAGCATGCCAGTTGTGGAATTGAAATGCTTCCAAGGAGAGCGGGACTTGTCCTCTTCACTGGGTCTTTGATCTGGTGCACACTTATCTGCTGTGCCACTGTCTCACCTTTTCCTTTGTTCCGGTTGTTCTGGCAGAGATTTTCTTTGTGACGTTCCTGTAGCATTGCGGGCTGCTGAGGCATCAGGGTGTATGGTTTATGAGGGGCCATGCTCTTGAACTTTACTGAGCAAGCAAAAATAAATGAAAACCTCTGCTAAAGGTAGTACAGGGTTTAGGAGGCCGTATTAGTGTCTCGTATTAAATGGATTGGCTACAGACAGTATTCTAGTGCATTTTGTTTACCTCGAGGTACTTACATAGCTAAATATACACATGATCTGAGAACCCCAGGATCCTTTGCCTCTTTACCTCCTCTTATCTCCCAGACCACGTATGAGAAACTGAGCCAGAGTAAGATTAAAGGTGTGCTTCAGTTGCCTTAACTGTGGCTACTTGAGATGTAACGAAAGTCACCTTGTCTGGGTTTGACACCCTGGGTTGATTTGACCAAGCTATTGCATATGAAGCCTGTAATGAAATAGAGAATTGGGCTTTGTCTCTGGAGACCACTGGATTATTGTTCTTGTCTGCTGTGGCTGTGCATCATCCACTGGTTTTCATGTGAGCAATGCTGCAAAAATCCAAGTTCTTTCCACAGAGCTTTTAACCCAGCTCTTACTAATGAAGTGGCTTAAACTATATTTTGTTATGCTGTGGTAAATCTACAGAAAAGAAACTGGCCTGTAGTTTGGAGAAAGATTGACCTTAGAAAGTACTTTTCACTGTTGAAAGGGTATCTGATAAGTATTTTTGCCAATTTTAGCTCAAGTGTTCCACTCTTATCTGCCTGTAGTGCAAACAGAAAGCCTTTCAGTCTTCATGCTGCTAAAGGGAAGGTGTGACACATTGTGGAGACATAGTTGCATTATCTGAAAACAAATTAATTACATGATGTCAATATTTTTTTAAGTGAGGAGGGAGAAGGGATTAAAGCACATTTTAAGTTTGAGGTAGGGAGCCAGAGTTCTCTAATGCATTTTTGTAATATAAGGGAAAAGACAATGAGCTGTTAAAAACTGGAATTGTTTTCATTTTACATAATATCACCCACAGCAACTGCATATGCAAATAAATGGTATAGAAATGCCTTTTATGGAATGCTGCAGCCAGTATTTTAAGAGTATTTGGACTTCTATTTCTGCGAGATTTTAGCATGACCCAGCTGCATAGTCAGTGACCCCTGACGTTGCACACAGGATTTGGTGCAAGGCCTCAGGAGACTGGGGAAGTTAACCCCAGCATTTTGTTCCCCTTGGTCTGAAGCCAACTTGTCCACTTAGGAACAACACTGTTGCCTGCTCTCCACATCTTCTTGAAGCACAAGTTACACAGACAGCTTAGTGCAGTGTACTGCTGCACCCAGCTTGCTTCAGCAGCTGCCCCATAGTACCTAAGGATAGGACCAGAAGCACTGCTGTTTCATTTCTTGGCAGAATCAGTTCTCCGCTTTGTGTGGTAGCCTTTCTCAAGGAGTGGTAACACAGTTCTTATGCTAATTACCACTGCACATCCAAACAGAGGGGGGAAAAAGGTACACATCGTGCATCTTGTGCAGTGAAAGGGTCTCCTGACATACCCACAGGAGTCAGGAGGAGGCAGGCAGTGTGGGCTCTGTGTACACCACAATCCACAGTGGAAGACAAGAGGAAAAGATGAAATTGATTTTATTTGCTTAGGAAGTTCTCTGCTTTCAGCATTTTGGAAATACTGGACCAGATCTTGTGCCTTTTTGTACTTAGATGCTTTTTAGCATGATAATTTCACCTTGCTGCATTAGTCCTGTTGCACTGGTCTTGTTTGACCATGTTTGTGAAGGCTGAGGATAATACTGAAAGCTGAATTCACACTGTTGTTATAAACAAGGCTCAGATAACTTTTTGTCACTTTTTAACCCTGTGGACCCAGGAATACTTCAAATGCCATACAGGAACTGGGACAGGGCTGATACACAACGTGCAGTTAGCAGATGGATTGTCCTTTTTCTCGTTGCTGATCTCGATTGTCAGTGTTTATGCAGACACTGAAAGAAATGCCATAATTATAGAATTTGACCCTGATTTACGGGGTGAATATTTTCCTGATTAGTTTAAAATGGAGCAAGATGAGGATCATTTTGAAGTTTCTTCTGTTTGGCAACAGAAAGGAAAATAAAAAGTCAGGAAAGGCTGAAAAGTTGCATTACTTCCCCTGATCGTCTCCTGCAGCCTTCGGGGTATTGTGTTTATGGAGATACTCTTTAAATGTTGCAAAAAAAAAAAAGATCATTACACATTGTTGGCAATCTGTGTCTGACTAAGTCTAATAATAAACTGAGTCTTGTGAGTTAAACAAAATAGTCAGAACTGCCAAGAATTCTTCCTATTAATGCTATATATCCTTAATGTCACACAGAGGCCTTTTTCCCACTGAACTCCCTGGCAGAAGTTGTCTGGGTGGGAGTTCAATCCGCTTCAGCACATAGAACTCGTGCTAGCAAGATCTGCATTAAGGCTGCAGCTAAGACTGTTTGGAAAAAAAATATTTGATTTGATTAAAAATATTGAGCCTTCAGTCTCTGGTTTTATTTCATGTTGAAATGAAGCTGAGACCATTAGACTTTTTTTTCTAGAAAATAAATGTAGCATAGGCCCCAGCCCAGCAGATACTCACTTGAGAGGATGAAGACACTGGCTGTGCTTTAGAGGAGAGATAGAACCTGGTTTTCCCATAATTCATGTGGTCATTCCAGATAGTAGCTATTTTGAGGCCAACCCAAAACTCCTTCTGGAGCTGCTAAAAGGTTGCAGTGGCAATTTTCTCCAAAACACTGTGTTTTTGTGAAACATTCCAGTTTTCAGAATATGATGTTTTCTCTTCAAGACAATTTTCATCAAAACAGTTTTCATTTAGCTCTAATCTTAAAGGCATTTTAAATGTCTTACAAGGATTTCTTTGAGCCAGAAGGCTGTGAAGCAAGAACTGACAATATTACAGGAACAATTAATTTTACCCTTCCAGGACCGGTTCAGGTTACAGTAGTGGCTAAATATGCCCCATATTTGTGCTGCTTTATTTTGGAAAAGTCTTGTCCTGACTGTATGTGTTGTGCTCAAAGAGGGCAAATAAAAAATGATGGTTTAGAGTGTCTCTGATATACATGAGATTAGACCTGATTTGTGTTGTGGCTGGACAATGTAATACCTCAAAGTTTCTGGCAGAGATTATTGGTCTGTTATTTTATTTACGTTTATTTACAATACAGTTCTTTCTTCAATGGCTCTTCATCTAAGAGTCAGTAAAATGGGTACTGTTGTTTTGAGGAGGAGGGGTGTATTTTTTTATATACTCCAAGTGCCAGAACCTCATCCCTTCCAGTCCCAGCTTTTGGAGCTTTCTGTTATATTTGGGGGGTTTGCTGGTCTATCTTAAGCAGTTAGGAAAAAAAACCTGAACAAAAAGCTGAAAGACTAGAAACCAACTCACCCCACCAGCCTGCAGTGGGATAAGACAGTCAGTTGCAGGAGACTGTATTAGTTGAGTTTCTCTTGTCTGACTGTTGCCTCATTAGCACTATTGCTCAATGTGTACAAGTGTTATCTCTGGGGAGATGGGTGTAAAGGTCCTTAGATGTAGGAGAAAAGAAGGAAAATAATTGTACAACTTGTGTCGTATACTTATGGTATAAAATGATTTCTAGCTGTCAGGGAACGAGTTAAATGTAACTAAGTCAGAAAACTGACAAATGAAATAGTGAATTGGTCGTCTTTCTCATGATTTTCTGAAAGAGAAAGTTAAACTTCTGTCATATGGAGCAAGCATGTTTAAAAGTCTTGTGCGGTCTCATTTTACTTAAAAAGTTGCAACTTCTGGTGGTGGAATGTCCTTGCAGCAACTTCAGGGGGCTTCTGGCAGTTTGCACAGCCTAGGGAATTGGTCAGGTATAAGAGGTGAAATAAAGAAATGGTCAGACATTTCAGAAAGCAGTTAATGTCTGAGCTCATCTCCAAGGTACAGTGAGATTCCTCAATGCCATAAGCCCTTTAATTATACAGGAAATCCTATTTAAAGGCCTACAGTGTTTCTTGGTTGTAATAAAATATTCTGCATAACTAGGTAGTAAAATCTCAGTGGGCAAATCTCAATTTCTTTCTCATTTTATTCTTCTTTTACATTAGTGCCCAGCTGTTCTTGATATTCCTTAAATAAATCCTCTTCTGCTATTTTCAGTTTGTATTGATGGGGAACCAAGAAAAGGAGGAGCAGTGAGGGATCTGTCGGAGGTTTGTCAGGTCATAATGGCATGCAATTGCTCAACTCTGGGCAAAACTTGAAACAGGTTTTTGTTTTATCTGCTAGCGGCCAGCCTAGCTACCTGCAGGCTGAAAAGTGAAGTAAGATGAAGAATTTGAAACATAAGGGTAGTGAAATCTCTAGTGGCTTGTGGTAGCGATTACTCAAGAGAATAAAAAATAGTGGTAATAATTACAGTATTGCAAACAAAGCTTGAGTACTGGAAGAGGGACAGCCAGTGTATGTGGTCTGTGCATGATGGGTTTGTTTCCCATCCTAGGCTCTCTTTCACCCACCTGAAAAGTTGTCTCTGTCCATATGTAACCCCCTTTTTCCATGGCCCCCGTTCATGCTTCTCCTACTCTTTCAGACAGACTCAGTTCCGAGCAGTTGCTTTTTCCCTAATGTCATATCCCAGGTCTGGGACCTGGAGCCATATGCTAGAACACTGCTTGTCCCTCAAAATCACTACCTGGGCAGCTGCAAATGTTCCTTCCTTAACCACCCCCTGTGCATCTTCAATCTCCTGATTTAATAAATGGTTCCATGATTATGGGGTGTTCTCCTTCCACCTTGGATAGTGTGCTGTCTCCCTGGCGTTGGCCCAGCATACTTGCTGGGAGCAATGTCCTCCACTCCTGTAGGA
This sequence comes from Dromococcyx pavoninus, assembly GCA_033558185.1. Classification (NCBI taxonomy): domain Eukaryota; kingdom Metazoa; phylum Chordata; class Aves; order Cuculiformes; family Neomorphidae; genus Dromococcyx; species Dromococcyx pavoninus. The sequence continues at coordinate 797,330 of JAUMJL010000172.1, read as the reverse complement.
TGTTTCAGGCATCCCAGCTCTAAAATGGGTCTCTCTTTTGAAGACCACTTAAAAGCCAGCAATTTAAAAGGGCCACCCAATGCCCTTAGCAACCACACTGTAATCAGCCAACATCATGAGTGGAGTGTTGTGAGCAAGAGCCTCTTGACAAAGGGTCTGTGAAAGCCCACGTGAACTGAACAAACAGTGTGGTTCCTTGTTGCAAGGACGTGTCAATCACGCTGAGCTCAACTTCAGCATTTAACCTGGCCTTCCACAGCCTTTTGGAGAAACAGCAGTGTCAGTCCTGGGGCAAGTGTTTATTCAGTCTAGTAAAAACATTAAAAATGAGAATAAATCTATATTGACCCAAAGTGTTTTCACTGCTGCAATAAGGTGTAAAACCTTCAGAATGAGTTTTCCTATAAGAATAACATCACAGCCCAGCCTGCCCATTATGTAGTTACCTACTCAATTGCAATCTGCGTTACTTCATCACAAAATCATTAAGTGTGAGGAGGAAGATTATAAAGTGTTACGTTATTTATCCTGATAATTAAAACCACGCATGACACTCTAGCTTTGGCCGTTCAAAGCAATAACCCTAGGCAACTTCAAATACTGTAAAAGGAGTTAATCATCGATTTCAGAATGTGCCAAGTTTATTGATCTTGTTAACAGGAAAGAATGTGTGTGGTTACCTCGGTTGGGAAGGAAAGCAGTTATCATCTGACCTGTTATTAGTTGGATGCTGTTAGTGATGCCTGAGCCAACAAAGGTCCAATGTTAAGCAAAAATTAGTTGCAAATGTTGCCCTGCCAGTAGTTTCCAGGCAAATTTCTCCTATCAGTAAATTTACTTTAAATAAATAATTTTTCTCTCCATCTTGATTTGCTTGAGATGAATGGGCACATTCTTTTGCAGTGGTTCTGCCCAGCAATTAGCACCAAAAACACATAGCAAGCTGATCCCCTTTCAAGGTTCACAGCTAATTTGGGAATTTAGAGGTTTTAGAGGTGACAAGAGATGATTACAGTCTTCCATCTAACCATCCCAGGGACTACACAGGCTACAGTACTTCTCTCAGGTATGTTATGTTCCAAATACTGTGGGTTTGAATTAACTAGGGCCCATCCTTGGGAAAAAAAAAAGTGCCGTGTTGAATTTATCTGTCTCTAACTTCTGAACATGCTTGTGCTGTGAGAAGCCAAATGCCTTTATAAGATTCTAAATATACAAACATTGTTATCTTTACAACCCGACTCTTGACTGCACCAAAGCACGTCTGAGAGGTCTCTTTTCCATAAGCTCCTGGGAACTGCCACTGGCTCTGTTACTGCCTCAAATCCTGTGTTGTCTGGGCTTCATTTCAGCCTTTCCACTGTTTTGTCTCGGATAGTCTAAGGCCGGCAGACATGGAGTCACTTGGGTCTTCCCATGATGTGTGAGTACTGCAATGCAGGGGCTCTCAGGCAGTCAGTTAAGTCAACAGCCATGAAGGGATCATGGAGACATTGTCTTACAATTTTTGGATGCAAGCTTTCTTGACCTGCCTATGTTTAAAAGATCAGGGTTTTAGTAGGTGCCATCTAATGTCTAATAATAGAAATTATTTTGTTGTATTTGTATGATCAATAAAGAAATGCTTTCTCTCTCCGTTATCGTTGACAATTCCACCATTTTTATCTTGTGAGAAACAAATATGATTTATTGCAGAATCTCTTAATCTTGGACTTAAAAGCATACGAAAACCTTTTTATTTACAGTTTGCAGCTATGCTGTAACTCTATTTGCGCGATTTTAGTATCTCAAGGTAAATTTTAACATTTATTTAAAATCTGGTGGTATCAATTTTTCCTCCTTAATGAATGCGTATTAGCCCAGGCACCAGCAGATGAGGATTTGACCTTCCCCGAGTCTACTGTCTTTTGCAGATTTGGAAGGGACAAAAGATAGTGAGAGAAAATATTCCCCTAGCAATGATAAATGTGAAGGAATGACCTGGAGAATGTTTGCTTTGCACTGGAAGCTGTGTTTGGGGCAATTTTTGACATCAGGAGCTGTGACAGTTTCAGAGTCTGATCTCAGTTGTGTGGGGATAAAACCAAGAGGATAGGCAGGGGCTCTTTATCAGGAAGTGTAGTGATAGGACAAGAGGGAACAGTTTTAAGCTGAAAGAGGGGAGATGTAGTTTTATCTAAACTGGGAAGAAAATTTTTGCTGTGAAGTTGGTGAGGCATTGGCAGAGGTTGGCCAGAGAAGTTGTAGATGCCCCATGCCTGGAAGTGTTCAAGGCCAGGTTGGATGAGGCTTTGAGGAATCTGATCCAGTAGAAAGTGTCCCTGCCCATGGCAGAGGGGCTGGAACTGGATGATCATTAAGGTCCCTTGCAAACCAAGCCTTTCTATGATTCTATGAACTCCATATGTTTTTGTGAAGTTGCTCCATATTTTTCCGCAGTGTGAATAACACAGGAATGTTACTCTATCCTTGGCATATAAGGCATTTTCATGAGAAAAACAGGGCAAGCGTGATCTTGCCAAAATGAAATTCCTTGTCTGGATAAAAGGAGCAATGGTATATAAATACCAGTGTTTCCTTAGGTTTTTGTCTCACACACACTGTGCGTAAATTGCTTTGCTGCATGGTTGGTATGTATGCATGCCTTTTTAAATGTTGTTTGGCTTAATCCTCATTTAATTTGTTATGCAGTTGTAAAATACTTGTTTTATATTACCAGACCACGATAAGAGTTAGTTTTGATATGAACCAGAATTTCACTTACTCGAAGATAAAAACGAGCTTTGATATTTGATAAAGTTCAACTGCAAAAGTATGCCAGGACAGACTTTATTAAAACAAGATTCTAGAAACAATTCTATTATCTTAAATAATATTTTTCCAGTGAGGAAATGCATTAATATAATACGTATCATACATATAACCTTATCAATACCAATTAATTTCAGAATTACAGCTGAAATGTTGGTGTCATGCAGTTTTAGCCCACCATGCCATGCTGAGACAGGTAGGAAGTCTGGCAGACACGGCTACACTTTCTTACTGAGAAATGGTACCACTAGATGTTGAGAATATCCCAAATATAGTTTGCTTCAAAGAACCCAAGTAATTACGTGTAAAATGTCTTAGAAATTTGTGATCCATTCACAGTGGCAAGTCAGCATAATTACTTTTAATGCAAAATTAAATCGAATTACTGTTCTCAGTTGCTGACACACTGGAATAATAAATGAAACTAAATAAAATAATTGGGATAGGGGCTTAGGTATTTTTTTTGTTGGTTAATATCAATAAATTTTGTCTCTTGCAAACTTGGACAAGTCCAGAAAAATATGTTGCTTATTATGGGGGTAGGAAAGTGGGTTTTTTTCAGCTTCAATAACAATTATTGGCTGTAAATGAGCTGCCAAGTGGCATTATCTTACGTGTTTTCTACAAACACCTTACTGCAAGCAGGACAGGTTTCTCTTTGTGTTGCTCAGACAAATGCTTTAAACTTAAGTTCTTTCAAGGAGGGGTTGGCCTTGCAAAATTAGATGTTTCCATCTTTATTTACCACAACAACAACAACAAATCAGCAGTCAATTTACTTAATAATTCTTTTAATACTGCTGCCAGAAGATAGGCAGAAAGATGTGTTGCAATGCATTCACTGTTTTGAAGTAGCAGGAGGAAAAGACAGGGACTGCCTTTTTTTCAAAGAGCAAAAGTTTTAAAAGGCATTTGGTCCATTTCTGAGTAGGACCCTGCCATTTTCACACAGTTCTTCATTCAAATCAGGATTTTCAGAAATGAGAGCTAGGTATCCTTCTCAAGGCTAACCTAAATATGAACATTTTGGTCATAAGATGGTTACTAAATTGTGGTTACCTCACGCTGATACCTGCAGCCTGTGTAGAGACACAAAATGCTTTCAAAGAAAACAAATGAGTTCTCCATGCCTTAACCGATTACCATTAGGGAATGGATGGACAGATCTTAATTTTCACTGAAGCATATTTTCACTTATGTTTGTTGTCTTAAGAATGAGTTTCTTATCTCGAAAGCAATCTTCTTTCACAAGACATTCGCAGTTAATATAGTTCATGATGCCCTTTAAAGCAGACTGGGTATTCCCAACTGAGGAGCCTCTGTTTACACGTGTCTGTCAGGAGCAGAATTTACAATAGACCTGCAAGTTATGTGAACTTTAAATGTTTTCACAGTTGTTAAACTTGACCAACTACTTCAATAAGACTAACTACTTAAAACAGTTTTGGACTTGCCAGCCACCCTCAGCTGAAGTATGAGTGTTGTGCTCAAAAACCCAGCAACCCCGAGGCTGCTTCTCAGGAGAGAAGACCGTTATATTCCTGCCTTGACATAATTCCTAGGAAGGCCATTTTGAAAAATATGTTTTCCGCTAGATTTTTTTTAAGGATTCTGGAATTTCAGATTATCTTTTTCCACATAGTTGCTCTCCATCGGCTGTCCTTACTTTGAAGTGCCTGGCCTCTCCCCTGTCCCATCAAAGGGAACCACAGATAATGCATTCCAGGGCAAGAGTTGCCACATTGAGAGGAGCAAGGCTAAATGCCTGTAAAATCAGTTATCTGCAGCTCATTTGGTATCTGGCTTAACACTGGGGAGTCTAACAGCACTGCAAAATGCTGGGCAGGAACGGGGCACCTGCGCTGAGGTACTGGTATGCAGACATCTGTGCCCATAACCCGGGTCCCAACAGCCCTCATGGCACACTGTGTGCTCCAGCGGCTCTTTGGGTAGAGCTCAGCAACTTGGCTCAGCTGCTCCAGCAGGATCTGTGAAAGCTTTTGCTAAATAGAAGAAGTAATATAGCTAATTTTTGCAGTGAGTTTGAGCTTATGGTGGTTGCTGTTATTTTTTATAGCAATTGTTAACTACAGTAGTTACTGATGGGTGCAAATTTTTGGTCACATAATGGATTAAACAAGCTAACATACATATTTCTAATTAACTTGTGCTGAGGCATGTGTTTCACTTTTAGTTCAAGTGTCAGATTTGTGAAGTCTGTTTTTCATCATGCTTAAGGTTAAAATATTAGGTCAGCAGAAGAAAGACCCATTTGAGTCACATAAGACAAATTAAATGTTAGAAGGAAGGAGAGGGGAGGGAGGAGCAGAAATAAAGCTGTGACTTAAGAATGTAAGGTAAAGCAGGAAAGAGCTATTGAGAGATGAAACAGTATGCAGAAGTTGTGAAACTCACTTTGTAGTGCTCAATATTGAGACTCTTGTTGCTTATAAGTTTTTGTATTGGTTAGAAATAGTTCAAAGCTGTATTTGCAGTGTCCTGAGGCCCAAGGAGGGATATTGCCTTCTGTAAGAAGTCCCTCCTGGGCAAAGAACAATCTGCGATATTTTTATCAGGGAATAAACCAGGTCTTTAAGAAACTTTGCTGGAGAATGGGAAGTTTGAGTGTCCTTCCATAGGAGAGAAAGAAAAACATATGTAGGACAGAAAATAGCTTGAAAATGAAGATACTTCCCTATGCTATTTAAATAGTCTATGTGTTAACGCTGTAAAAATTGTCTTTTGCTTTAGCTTAAATGCTTTCAGTTTTGATGTTCCCAGTCATGAATGTGTGCTATTTCCTGTGTATTCCAGAAGACTTCACTATCCTGTTCCAAGAGTAAGTGTGTGTCATACAGTAGCAAGCCAAATCTCTTTTGCTGAACACTTGAGCAGTTTCAGCCATCAACAATGAATAAGCAGTTGTGAGACAGGAATCATTAGCAATGCTAACTAGAAAATCTAAAATGTTAATTTTTCCTAAAAAATTTACATCTGACAAAAGAGATTTAATGTAAGGCAAACAGAATGGTGTTACTTAAAACCTTGTTATTATTCTCAACCTCTTCTAATCACGGGGTTCAAAGTACCCTTGTCCTTTCTGTTTTCTCAAACCAATGCTCCTCAGAGGACCCAGCTTCTCATGCACTACAGCCTGGTTATGCCACACTTTTGGCGTAAAGAGAGTTTCTCATGTGGTGTCAGTTGCATGAATGCTTGCTCAGAGGCCCCATTATGCCTGCTGAGAGGCAGTAAAGTATTTGGGAATAAAGCTCTTAATGTCCAGATCAAGCTATTTGGAAAGTGACTCACATCGACTGTATTTCTCTTATATTTCAAGTTTAATTTTTTAATATATCACAGACGTGCACTTTTCTGTATATTATAAAGGTGGGGGAAATCAAGTTTGGGGGGGAGACACAAAACGTAATCTGCAACTTATTTTATTGCTTAATGAAATCTAAATAATCTCCTTAACTTCATATAACTAAATAATGAATACATTCCTTAGTATTGGGGATTTTTATCTGCCTGGAGACTGAATATAATCAAAGTAAGTACTTTATGATATGACTTATTTGTAATCCTATGTATATCCTCCTAGAAGACCCCAGAGAGGCAGAAATGTGTGTCATTCTCCCATTCCTATGTCAAAAAGTGCCAGCCAACCTGCAGCACCAGGCAAATCTATAGTAATTCTCCCATATAGCAGTGCTATAGACCTGGAATGGTCTTGGGATCTTGGGGGATTATCAGCTTTCTGGTCAAGTAGGTCACTTAAATACTTTACGTGCATGTGAAAGCAGTGAGGTGTTTGATTAAGGAGCTCCATCAGATCTGGTGGCTTGATATCACTTTTTCAAAGAGAGCTGTACCAAGCCATGATGGTTGAGCATGAGTGGCTGACGGAGAGGCAGCAGTAAGACTGTAGCACAGTGCTTGGACCACTCAAAAACCCTGCATTTGTAAAGGTCCAAGTTACTAGGGATTTGGACAAAAATCTGAGGGATGAGGCCAAGGCGCTGAGACAGAGGAATTCTCTTCCCTTTGCCTGTCTCACTTATTTTGTGTCCAGGTCCTGGTGCAGTGCCCAAGGGTTGTTCTCTCATTGTGTGGGAGATGGATGTGGGTGTGACGTGGTCTGGTCCTTTCTGTCTGCTCCCAAGGGCCATCAAACTGAGGGCCTGAGCCTCGGGGGGCGGGGTGGGTCTGGTATTGCTCAAGGCAGAGCTGCTGCAGCCAATTTATGGAGTGAAGCTGATGATCATTCCATCAAATACTCCTTATCTCAAGGTTAATGCCTGATGAGAGGCGGATAAGGAACGTGTGTGTGAGATCATTGCAGCTCCGTGAGGGAATCCAGGAGGAGGGAGTGTGTTTTTCTGTGCAGTACAAAGGTTTGATAGAAGAGGCAACATTTAGCACTTGTAATCTCATCCTGCTTTTCAAAAACATTTTACATTTTTGTCCCTCTGCATCTAGAAACTTGGACAAACCAACCTTCCAAACATAACCTTAAAATAGCTTTGTCAAACAAAACATAAGTGCAAGAAGTTTCCTGCCATTTCCATAACTACAAGCATATGATTTGCAGTTCATCTTGAATAATGATGTAAGAAATCTGCCAGGAAAGATCCAAATGCTGTTACCAGGGTTGTTTCCTAACCAGCTGCAGCTGCTGAGCAAGCATGGCCGGCTCACGCCCTTGCTTACAGAATGCCCATTGACTTTGCAGGAGGAATTTTGGTAGGGAAGGGTTTGTTAGGAAGTGTTTGAGAGGAGAAAAAGAGAGACTTTCAGAGGCTAACATCCCAGCTAATTTATTTGGGTTTTGTCAATATTTAGATCAGTTTTGTGGGCATTGTTGTCGAGCTTTTCCAGGCAGCTTTTGCTTCCCTGAAATGAGTCATTTTGATCGAGACACTATAAAATTTTCTTTTTATGACAAAGAAAAACATGCAGTAATTGCTTTGGTGCATCCTTGCCAAGGGATTAGTTGCATGAGAGATGTATTTTTATTAAGCTTCCAAAACTGTGGATGCTGCCGCACTGCCCAGATGAGGTTAGCAGAAAACACATGTCAGCTCTCACCAGTGATGTTTATGTTCCTGCACAAACCTGCCTCTTCTCAGCACTGAAATCCTCTAACCAGAAGTGACTGGGGGAGGGCAGTGTAGCCTTATTCAGACCTGAGAAACGTTTGCACCAGTATGTTTGGGTAATAGTAAGATTTCTGGGGGGTCAGGGAGTTCTGTCTGTCCCAGTATTAGCAGAAAATGGCCATAATGTGGCCTCAGTGCTGTGCCAGGCCACCTGGTGCTATCTCACATGCTAGGCCATGCAAAAGAGCATCCCAAATTCATGTTAATCTGGCATGCTTTGTCCATCTCTGGATCAGGCATCATGGTAAACCAACTCTTAGTCTGGAATGTGAGATAACGACTAAGTAAAGTAGTTACTTAGAGAGGTTGTATTTGCTTGTTGAAATTTTTGAAATTATTTTTATGAACCTGATGTACCAGTGGTGCTGTAGGACTCTCTACATTTAATGGTCTCAAAGGACAGCATTCTTAATTTTTCATTTTATGACTTTGCTTTTCTAGTAAACAATTTAAACCCTAACTGACCTGTAACTTTAAAGATCTTTCAAAACAGCAGTAGCTGATATCACACAGAACCTTTCCCTAAATTATACAGTGATGTGCAAGTCTGGGCAATGCTCTTCTTTTTGCAAAGTAAACTGCAGTCTTTGCATTTCTGCAATATTATTATGAAACAGAGCCAGTTAGTTCACATTTTCATAGCAAGGCACAAGCAATTGGGTTTTGCTCTTTGGAAAGTATGACAGAATATTATTCATCTGTTTGCTTTAAGAGATATCTGCCAAGTAAAAACTTCTCATTTTATTCTGTATGAAGCTGGAGCATGATTGTGAAACAAAATACAATTTATTTAACAATGTACAAATAATTTATACAGCATTAATGTACCTACAGAGGGTGCATTGGATATGTGTAATAATAAAAAAAAATATCCACCTTTTAGTTAACTGCAAAATTTTCCAGAGCACGTTGCTTCCCTCCATGCTTCCCATTCATTATGAGCTCAGCTCCCCATAAGCAACACCCTCTGTAACCCCAGTTTTAGGTTGCAAATGTGTAAGTGCATGATTCAAGCGTTAAGCATGATCCTTTTCATGCAGTTTGTGAGAGAGCACAGGAGTCTCCCCAGGTGCCCAACTGTGCCAGGGAACTTGCCCCATGTCAAGGGGATGGGAGCTGAGCCATCCGCTTGCACTTCCGTTGTCGCGCTGCAGCAAGGAGCAGTTTTTCCTTGGAAGAGAAGGGTATAAAGCAATTGGTTGTCTGAACTAGGCGACATTGGCTGCATTTTCCCATCAGTACTCTGCTGTTGGATATAAATTATTTAGATAAACAGGTCTGACGAGTTTAGTACTATGGTAGACCTTTTTTTTTTAAGCAAGACAAAATGCCTTTCACTTTATATCTTAAAAAAATACACCAGGACAGTCTTCCCACCGAACCGAAGATACTTCATCTCCATTTGGTGGATGTTAGAGATAATAAAGCATTTATTTGCTTTTGCTCTTCAAATTAGTTAATATTCATAAATCAATCTGGGTTTGCAAGCACACCTTAATCCCACACTGGGTTTACGTGGCCATCTTGCAGTGTCATTGGATGTTATAATGTCCTTTCTCGGCTGCTTTTATTAGTCCTCACTGCCTCTATATACACTCACCAATTCACATTGCTGTAGGTTGGAGATTTGGTTGCCAAAATAATGGTGATCTGATGATCCTATCTAAGCAACAATCTAACAGACCTAAGCGCAAGTATCTATTGTACTGGGCCAGTGTTGAAACAGGCACTGGAAGGGAGAGGAGTGCTCCTATCTCTTGCCTTAGGACACTGGCAGCATTTAGGACTTTCTCTTGTCTTTTCCTACATCTCTCCCTTGCCCATTTTCACTCAAGATATCAAAATTAGTCCTGTACTTATAATTCCTTCTCACTGGGTACTTATGCAAATCCTTCTTAAAGAAAAGAGTGAAAAATAGAGGAAAAAAAGAAATCCAAGCCTGGTTACAAAGCTTTTCCTGAACTAAGTTCCTGGTCCTGTTGTTGACATTTGCTGGGAATGTTGTTTAGCTTTGGGCAATTTCCGGTTATTTATAAAAAAGACTGGCAAAGAAAAATCAGGATGCTGGGAAGTAGACTTTGATGGCGAATCTTGCAGAAATGGTTTGTATTTACAAACCAGACTGCAGAGCCAATGTTTGGATGAGGGGATGCTGTGCAGCCCCTCCAGGTTTTGCATGAGCTGATAAGAAACAAATTGCAAACTGATTGTTATTACTGCTTTGCCTGGTTTGCATGGGGAGGCTTAAAAAACTGCTGCTGTTTCAAGCCAGAGGCAATTAGAAATTCTCTGCAGTTTCAGGCTCCAATGGAAAGGAGCTGCGCTGGGAGGCAAATCAACCTTTTGATTTGCTGGAGCCGTAACACCATGAGCAGAAGAGATAAAGAGATCCCTTGTGATATGGCGCATGTAACTACCTCCTCTGGGAACCCAGTGCAAAGTCAGAGATTTTGGTCCTCCTTTCCTTTCCTTTCACGTTTTTATCTGTTATATATCTCCCATAAGAAAAAAACCTCTGGGGAGCTTCTATTAACGAATCGCTGTCTCAGGCATGCATGCTGTGGTCAATCCTGCTGCCTGTTGCTGATCCTGTGATTGCCTGGAAAAGGGCCAGGGAGTTTGTGGTGTGCAAGGAGCAGCAGACCTCAGTAAAGAGGTAACTTGTAAGGAGATCAGCACCTCCATCACAGGTAAGAAGCTCCCCTGCATTTTGACACTGCAGCAGCACAGCAGTGCCAGATGCAGTGATGGATGGCATTCTAATCTCAAACTACTCTGCCTTTTCTGAATGTGCTTTTTCATTCACTGTACTACCTTTGCACGTGGAGCCATAAGCACTCTTTTGCTTTCATGTCTACGTCTTCAATATGCCGAAGTCAGATAGGGTGAAAGAGAATATCCTAGACAGAAGAGCAGGGTCTCTCTGTGAAGTTAGGTAACACCAAGAAAGCCATTGGGAGGGTCTGAGCAAGAAGCAAAGGGAAGGAGGAGAAGCATGAACTTGCACCAGCCATCCTCTGGTTTAAGGTTGATTTATTATTTTGTTACCATTTCAGTGTATGAAAAACTGCTGGTGACCCAGGGTTGGGGTTTACAGATATTGCTAGCCCAAAACAAAAGAAAATTTAAAAGGGGAAAATGAACCAAAGAGGTGACAGTGAATCCTTTGTCAGCTGTTTGCAGATTTTTTTTGCATGCTGTGACTTGATCTCCCCTTCTGGCTCTGTCTAAGTGACCCTTGTTGAGACCTCTGCCCTCTTAAACTATATGAGAAGGACAGAGTCCTTTTACTCATACAGGCCCTTAGTCATATTCAGATGTACCAGAGACAGGAAGTACGGTGCTTATTATGGTGCTGAACTTTCTATGCAGCCACAGTAATCCAAAGAAAGAAAGATGCTGGTCAAGTTGAGCTGCATGAAGAAGCAGCGTATCCCATGTTGATGCAGCCTTTAAGTTAGGTCAGATATTGTTACTGAATTGGTGTGGATGCCAGTCAAAGATCTTACCTGGTATTCAGTGAACTTTGTGCAATCGGATGCTTAAAGACACCAAAGTAGAGTGTGCATTTAATTCATGGTACTATTATTACATGAAGTCAGAAATATTGTCACGGGGGAACTGCAGTGGGATCTAAAAGCATTAAGCAAGCTCCAAGATAAATATCTATGCTAGAGATATTTAAAGACCCAAACAGAAAACAGAATGGAAACCAAATCTGAAAAGAAATATTCTTAAAACACTACCATGCTATATCATCGGTCTATTATTAAAATCCTGTGCTTCCCTTTCTCTTGTGGAGTCTTCAGTAAGTAGTTGCCAGGGCTTTGCAGGGTGCAGGCAGAGGAAGAAGCAGGAGCTGGGGAGATGGGGAGAGGAGCAGCACCCAGACCCTGAGATGGCTGAGCTGCTATGCGATTATCGCTGAGGTTATTCCTGCAAGCTGGCTTCTGTGGTTTTCACCTACTGGCTGCTTGCCTCTCTAGTTCAGTGGAGAATTTCCACGATTGATTGAATCCATCTCTAATCAGTAATGCCTAGGGCTTAGATTGACTTCCATTTAATCAAGATTTAAGCTGTCCATAAATTTAACATATTAATTGTTGAATCAGGCCTCATTTACCTCCTGTTGAAGCCAGAGGAACCCATCCCTTTGCTGTGAATAGAATCACATCAGGATCATAAAGCAGATACACATTGAGCAGTGATGCTGTGATTCGTTTACAAAAAGCATGCAAGGTATGCAAAACATGAACTATAATGTAAAGGGAATCAGTGATCTCAGCCTTGATCCCAAGAAACTGATACCTGTTTTAAAGCCAGCTGCCAAAGTGGCTGCCAGTTGGCAGCAGGAGGTGGAGAATGTGTTTAAATTGTGTAGGAGCTCTGCATGCTATTGTGGGCTCCGTGTCAGGCTATGGCTCTGGTTTTGGATGAAATGTTTGGTGAGCAGAGGTGTTCAGCCTCAACAGCAATCTGTTCAGCAGGAAATGGCCTTAGATGGAGAGCTAGCAGCTGTCCTCCAGAAATGCTGTATTGGTGGAGCAATGCCTCGGAGACTGTCTGTCTGGCAGAGCTGTAGCTGCAGCTGCATTGGAGGCAGTGTTTTCTCCAGGGCTGCCTGGATATTGCTGGGTACAGCTTCAATTGCCCATCAAGGAACAAAGGGATGCCCAAGGAGGACCTAGATACTAGATGTAAGTATTTTCACCCTCAGCCTACTCGTTGAAAAGAGATGCAGGAGTGAGGAAGGGGAGGACATCATAAAGAGATGCAGAGGTAAGAGAGGATTTCATGTGACCCTGAATTGCTGAAGGATGATACAGAAATGGAGCCAGGGAGTGAGATGTGGTCACTTCGAAGATGAGCATGTGCCAGTAACTTCACCATAATGACATGTTACCAGCCTGTGATCAGGACTCCTATCATGGGACCTCCTATTTGAGCTCCTGATAGCTGGCAGGAGCAATAGATGAACCTCACAGCACAGTACTTCCCTTCCCTATTATCGTGTCCTGGTGGAGCAGCTCTGGACTGTATCCTCTCATGTTCCGGGGTCCTTTCTGTTATGCTCTGATGCTCTTAGAAACATAAAATCATTTGGTTGGAAAAGACCTTTGAGGTTATCGAGTCCAACCATACCTGACCACTACTAGACCATATCTCTTACCATCACCTATTTCCTGTTCCTTCAATTTGATTTATTCTTCCGCTCCATTATGGAGCTGATCTCCAAAACAATTCAAAGTAGCCCTGCTCTATTTGAGCTACTAATCTCATGGCTTAGCTCTGTGAATGAAAAACAGGCATGCAGCCCAGAGGCAGAGATGGTGGCATCCAGGCTCTCCTCTCTCTAATCTTCACCTTCTGAGATTATCACCAAAATCTTCCTCGTCAAGGGTTTCTATCCAGATAAACTCGGGTCCCTACTGACTCACAGTTCTTGCTATGTGCATCTATTGCAGTTACATCTTCTTTTATTCAAAGGTGAGCATCAGAGTGAGGTGAGTTTGCTTTGTTTGTAAATTAATCCCATTCCTCCTGGATTTGTCCTCTCTATCTAGTTGTGAGTTTAAATTGCAATGCTTGATTGCTTTCATGAGCTGTTGCTGCTAGGTGTAGTCCCTGAGTTAAATTCCATAATAAATAATTATATCCTATTTGGGAATTTATTGGTTAGAAGATGGAGAAATTACCTTCAGAGCCTGCAGTAGCTATTATGTTTTTTTCAGCTCAGGTGTCAGCTGTTTCATCTTCTCTTCAAGAACTAACAGAGTGAAAATATTTTCGCTAGAGCTGACTCCATGCAGAAACACATGAATGTTGTTGTATGTCTCTGTTTAGTGTCGGCTGGGTACTATCCATTTTCTGAGACATCTCAGTCTACCATCTCCCTGGTTAATGAAGAGTTTAATTGGCAGTTTAAAGGTTGTGCTTTTGCAGTTCAGTTTTCAGTATACTTGGGAACGTCTTGGGACCATTGTCCAGTGAAGCCTGGACCCTTTCCCCTTGATTTCTCAATTGATGTGAGATGTCTGCGGAAAGAGGTTTCCATCTCTGCCATTCCTCTTTCCCCCTCCCTGTCTTCACAGTCATAAATCATGGCAGTTAATTCATGTTGTCTGGCTTCTCCCCGTGAACGCTGTGTGAATCCTGGGACAGTGTTCTGGAGCTGGTAGCTGAGGAGTGCTGGGAGATGTTTGGAGTGTCCTGGAAGAATATCCTGGCACTTCTTCCCACTAATCGCATTAGCTCACCCTGGCCGCTGTGACAGGGCACTGGGGAGCCCGGCTGGAGGCTGACTGCTTGCTCTAAGCCATGTACACAATGAAAGGGTGACTTCAAAGAGGCTAAATGTAATTTGCATTTCCAAGCTCTCACAGCCAAGGTCTTCAGGAGGGGATGAAAGTGTCTTTTGTTAAACTTAATGGCAGAGTTGATTAAAAAGCTCTGATTTTTCTCTATTAATGGTATAGTCCAACTCTGCTGTTAGGCTTTGGGCATCTGGCGGAGGATGAATTCTGCAAAAGAAAAAAAAGGCACACAAAGAAGGTAACCTGTTGCCTACCCAGCTGTGATTATACTTGGGGATATTCCTTTATTATTTTTCCTAACTTGAGAGCCATGTAGTAGCTGTCTTGGGTGGATACCAGCATGATTAACAAAGAAATTACTAGCGAATTTTCATTAGGCATCACCCTTTGCCAGGGTGTCAGCAGAGCTGCGGTGCCTGCCTTCTCAGAAAATGGCTCCCAAATATCTCAACTGGATCCTTGAAGCAAGAAAGTCACCCGGCTGATTCATGCAGTTGGGTGCATATTTCAGGGATCATGTATGCAAATCCCTCCTCAAAACATCCATAACACGATCTATTGTGTGCCAGCACTTAGCTGTTGATTATCTGCCTAAAATAAGCAGTGACTGGTCTGATTTGCAGAGGTTTAGTAATTTCCTTTCTTTGGTTTGTTTGAAGAATATTGGCAAATAATTTCACATCTGGATTTATGTATTAAATGTCTCCTATACTGCATAAAACAAAAGCACCTAATGAAAGAAATCTGTCTATTTAACTCCTGTCTTTGCTTTGGTTCTGCTTTAGCAATAACTTTTACCACACTAACGTAAAATTGAAGAAATGTTTCCTATTTCAAGGGCACCAGTGCTGGGAGTGGTTTGATTTTCAGTGTACACTTTAAATTTTGTCTCTGATAGCATGATTCTTCCTGCTGTGTTTATCAATATTATGTACAAGTTTGGTTCAAAAATAGAACACGTTAACTGCTTTAAATAAAGGTACATGTTGGTTTTTTTTCAGGCAGTTTATGTTTTGTCTTCTAATCAAGGCTGGGTATATTCCTGAATACTGCCTCCCCCCTCATGCAAAAAGCATTTATTTCGTACAACATTAAACGCCTATTCTGTCTAACCTGAAATGCCACTACTTGTTTTCACCGGGCAGCTCAAGTTTTTCTAAAAAATAAATATTCAAAAACTTGTTGAATATGAGGATATAATCCTTAAATCCATTTTGGCCTCGTTTGTGAGATAACTGCAGATTACCTGCAGCAGTGTGGGAATCCATTAAGGTTAAAATCATCCAGGGCACAAAGAGGACGCCGTGCTCCCTGCGCTACCTAAAGACCATATAATCCCTTATCACAGGCTCTTAATGGAGGGGAAGGCGGCAAGCGGGCTCCTGTGCTGGGTGAGCGTCACCCAGAACGAATCGCGGAGCGCAAGACAAACACAGTGAGCCCCTCGCATCGACCTCTGATAATACAAGTGCCAGCTCCCTGTAGTGCTGTTTTGTTGCATAGTTGCATGTGAAATGTTTCACCCTTTTGTGTTTATGATTGATTTCAGTGACGAGTATGAAGAGGATGGGTTTTGCCAGCCCTACAGGGGGATTGCTTGTGCACGATTTATTGGAAATAGAACCATTTATATGGAGTCTTTGCATATGCAAGGTGAAATAGAAAATCAGATTACAGGTGGGTAAAAAATGTTCTTGCTTCTTTCCCAATAAGCTGTCTTTTCCTAGAAAGCTGCTAGAGTTTTATAAACTGCAATACTGGTTTTATTTGCTTTTTATCCTCTCTTGCTGTGAGCTTCCTGCCACAAAGCTCACCTGGGACTCCTGCATTGTGTGGTGTCAGGAAGGAGTCATCTGAAGAGTAATGATCTGAGCAGCCTTCGTGTGCCTGCTGATCCAGCTTCCCTAAAATAAATTTAAAAATTATTTTCCAAGCAGAAAAGCCTGTATCTGCAGCTTCTGGGAGTGGCTTAAAGCCAGGCTATCCTGTGCTGCTGTTACCCAAGCAGATTTTAAAAATGAAGGAAGTCTTGATTATTATGTGGTTGAGATTGTTCAGGTGAGCTGTAGGTGCTGGAAGAGGCAGCATAAATAATTCAGCAGGTAGTGTTTTCCCTTCAGATTTAGGAAAAGAACCATTTTTCATTGTTTCTGTGGGGCACGCTGTGCTGATGGAGGTGCTGAATTCAAGCTGAAGCCTCAAAATATCATGATACTGCTCTGTATTTTATATACATGAATCTGGGCCAGATCCTAGCCAGTAATCATATGGTCTATATTCAGAATTTCTCTTGCTGTCAGAATATTCCAAATTTCTCTTCCTCCTAGAGTGTTCTTCCTTTGTTTTGTGAACCCTGTCAGCATCACGGAAGTCTTTTGCTTTGCTCACAGGAAAAGCCAGTGATTTCTATACAGCCAACAGTTCATATTCTTATGCCATTTTGTTTGAAAAGTCATTTAGAATATTATGAAAGCTGTCTTCTTCCACACAGGTTCTCATACTGTCATCCTGCAGGGACTCTTATTTTTACCTGTTGGGTAAAAAGCATCCAAATATTACACTGTTTTGCAAACCATTATGAATATTTGGGGTAAAAAAATATAATTAGGTTTGGGGGTTTGGTAACATGCTTAACATCAATCTCATGTTGAAAACCAGATGTATTTTCTCTGTCAGCAAAATCAGCATCATTAATAACTTTTAATGTAATTAGTGCTCTGTATTTCTGAAAGGCCCGTTCATCGCCTAAACATCTGAAAATAATAGTCGCAATGGGAAGTGAGGGTTATACTGGAAAGGCAAGAGCACGGGAGTAAAATTCCCACCAGGTTAAGTAAAATCCTTTTGTATATTTTACAGCTGCCTTCACCATGATTGGCACTTCCAGCCATTTGTCGGATAAATGCTCCCAGTTTGCTATTCCTTCACTGTGTCATTATGCCTTCCCCTACTGCGATGAGACTTCATCAGCTCCCAAGCCACGAGACCTGTGCCGCGATGAATGTGAAATTCTGGAAAATGTCTTATGTCAGACAGAGTATATTTTTGCAAGATCTAATCCCATGATTCTGATGAGATTAAAGCTGCCCAACTGCGAAGATCTTCCCCAGCCAGATAGCCCCGAAGCTGTCAATTGTATCCGTATTGGGATTCCAATGGCAGATCCTATAAATAAAAGTAAGTGAGAACTGTCTGTGCCTCCATGTAAAATATACACTGTGAAAAGGTTGGCTGTAAGGGCTTGTGCATCAAAGTTGGGGCTGGTGCGGAGCTTTGCAGTCTTGCAGATGCCGTGTTCTCCAATACCCCTCTCGCACTCTTCTCCCTGGCTAGTCCAGAGTGGCCAGAAATTCACAAACACTTTTTCATTTCCTCCTTTAGCTGCCTATGGGCTCACACTAAATGCTATTTATTGGTTTCAGGTCTTTTCTAATTAATATGAAGTAGGAAACAAGGACAATGTAAGCATTTGAATACTGAGGAATATTGGTAGGTTCAGCCTTCCTGGCTTGCTTTTAGATCAGGCTGGGCTACAGCCTGTTCACAACCCTTACACATCTGAATAGGCAAATATAAAACGTGGCTCCCACAAATTCTCCACCTTCATATGAAAATAATGGCTGCAATTCAGGTTCCCACTGTAGTTTTACTTCTTTTGTGTATCTTATATTAAAAACGCTTGGCATAAGCTGTTTTCATTACAGAAGCATAAGCTTTAAATCCTCCCAGGAATGTGAATGCAAAGCAGGCCCTGCATTACAGCCACAGCAAATTGGGAGCCCGTGCTCCCAAACTCTGTTTCCCGGCTGTGGGCCAGCAGCAGGGTGCTGCGGGGATGCTGGTAGCACACGCTCTGGCCAGCTCACTCCCCCTGGGTGCTGTGGCCATCTGCCTTACTGCCATCATCTATTGCTCTGGATTTATATGTTTTCTTTTCAGATCACAAATGCTACAACAGCACAGGAGTAGATTACCGGGGGACGGTGAGCGTGACCAGGTCCGGGCGGCAGTGCCAGCCGTGGAACTCGCAGTACCCCCACACCCACACGTTCACCGCCATCAGGTACCCCGAGCTCAACGGGGGCCACTCCTACTGCCGCAACCCAGGGAACCAGAAGGATGGCCCGTGGTGCTTCACCTTAGATGAGAACTTTAAGTCCGAGCTTTGTGACGTCCCAGCATGTGGTAATTACTGACCTTATTTACATTTTGTTTTGGAACAAAGAGGGGAACTGTTCCCTTACATCCCTACAGCTGTCCTTCAAACAGGAGCTGGGGGAGCTGTTTCTTTTTTGGAATCCCTGAAAAGAGATCTGTAGGAAAAGCTAATTACAGTGTTTGTAGTAAAGCCACAGCATCCCCACTCGGAGGAGACCTTTGAGCACTTACTGCTCATTCAGCTGGCATGAAATTTTAATAGGGAGTACCTGAGCACTCACCAAAAGGTGGTGAAGAAGCAGCGTGGTACCAGCTGAAGCATCCCAAGTTTTCCAAGTTGCTGTTACGATCAATACAACTCCTTAGTCTAAATTAAATCGAATCACTGAAGTTACACTGTTAATGCTGTTTCACAAAGTGGTTATAAAATGTTCTCCATTTTGCTTGGCTTATTAAAAGCCATTTTAATTAATGCAAGCCTAGCTTAACAGATCAGGCCTTATTTTAAAAATAGAAATGATCTCAACAGATCTCTTAGCTTTACTTTAATTTTGTGTTTACAAACTTTGTGTTGCCCTGGCTGCATTTTGGTTTTGCAAAATGAACAAAAATGGAGATTCAGCTCTTTTATTCTGCTTTTCTGAGACCTGGGGGAAAGGGATGGAAGATCTGAACAAATGGTTCCCAATTGTTTTATTTGCATTTAGAAATAACAATATTGATAACGTGCCAAGTAAAAAGTACAGCTATTGGCATGGATATGCCAGAAATGCACCCAGAAAATGTTCTGGAAATTCGTGGTACAAAGTTTCACACAAAATTTTATGTTGCATACCAGTCGTCACAGTAACATTACCTTGGAAAGGAGATACCTTTTGATGTTAATGTTTGATAGCCAGAACCAAATTAAATTATTTCTGGTTATGGTTATGAACATTCCTGCAGTGAGACATGTTCTGAGCCTGCTCCAAAGTGTTTTTCAATTAATGAAAGATGGGAATCGATGACAAAATGGGATCTAAACTATGTCCTTATTGAAAGAGTAGATGAGGGGAAAGGCAGACAGTCTGGGCTATATCGTGTACATCTCAAACCCTCTCTGACATTCATATACACTTTTTAGAGTCCTACATCTCTTTTGCAATTATTTCAGTGCATTTGACTTCAGTTATTTTCCATGTTAATTACGCACAGTGATAGACTGACTACACAAAAGTAGTTCAATCTACGTTAACTATTCTGAAGATCTTTTTCAGCCCTTCAGTACAAAACTCTGGATCTAAGTAGCAGTCATCAGGACTCCCCTTAATGTACTTGGCTTTTGGTTCTTGGCTCTCCACCCTGGGAGCTGCACGGCTGCAAGCGGGCTCCTGGGCTGGTTGGGATGAGGAGATGCAGCTGACCTCTAGGGAGTTTGTGCAGCTTGGTTTAGGCAGGCTCAGGGGTCTCTGCATGTCCACCGCCAGCAATGCTCTTGAGCTTTCTGTACTCCACTGCACTGTCACTGTACAACCTTTCAGCAGTGTGCATTTTGTGTTTTTCACAACTTCTGGATAATTGGATAATTAAGAGTTGATGGAGGAACTTTGTGCCCCCTCTAGATGGGCTCTGGGATCCCAGGACTGACTCAGACTTTTGATCTGAAATAGCTGAAAGCAGGGTGCTTTTGGATGTATTGCAAAAGTCTCTGATTTGAATGTTTTACTAGATAATAAACGAGATAGGCTGGCTGGCTTGAAGAATTCCTGACAAGGGGTTTAGTTACCTCTCACCGCTGCCTTAAATGGTACTCGCTGTAGAGCTGGGTTACCTTCATGATTATTCTAAATACAGACAAATAGAGCTACATCAGGTGAGTAGTAATCTAATTGTTAAGTGCTAATCTGCATACTAAAACCAAAGTCCCACCCATTCTGCTGGTTTTACACTGGCTGAAAGAGCCATTTCAGGCACATTTTAAAAAGTATTGTGTATTCTGCTTCACCAGGACATGCCTAGATGGGAAATGGATTTAATTAGCATGGCTCCCAAGAAACCTATTAACCTAATGAGGCTTCACAGTAGGGGCTGCTGCTTAATAAGAATAATAAATCTTTTTGACTGGAATAGCTCAGGTGATGAACTAGTGCCCAGGTTTCTGTCTGCCTTGTGCTGATGCTTTCTTTTTCTTTCTTCAACTGTATCTTTTAGTTGTCTCGCAAGCCCCAACAGCTTCATTTCATAAAAGTCTGTCAACCTGAATATAGGAAGATGTGTAACATGGATCAGTTCAGGCATGAGGCTTAGCAAAGACAAACATAAGAAGGTTTTGAAGGAGAGAGGAAAGACACTGATTGTGTAGCCATGCTAGAGGGCAGCAAATCACGAAGGAAATGTGTAGTGGGTCCACACTGTAGAGCTGGACATTGATTGAGGAGAGGGTGAGAGCACACACTGCCCCTCTGCTGGGCATAGGGAGACTGTGATGAGGACAGTGCTTTAGTCTTCTTTTGTTTCCCGAAGGCCACAGAAATATTTAGACTATCTCTCCTCTCAATTAAAAAGCAGATGGCACAACTTAATCTAAAAAGTGTGGTCAAAAAGGAGCATGGGGGGAGAAGGACAGTGCGAGCCTGTAAGAGGAGAGGGATTATGCAAAGTAACGTCCAGAACCATTTGAACTTTGCCTCTGTCACAATTTAAGTTAAGCCCAAGCTTCAGATCAAGTTCATGTTTAATTAAATGCATAAAAGATATCTGTGTGGGCTGCTAAGCATTTCTACAACTTCAGCCTGGAAAACAGACAAACAAACTGAAATGACCCTGCAAGAATAATAAAACATTCCCCTCTCTGCCAGAATCCACTAAGCTTGATGCTGCCACAGACATTCTCCATCTCCCTCAGAAACAGCCAGTCTGTGGCCACCAGTTCTGCAGCTCAAGGTTATCCTGAAAGTTCTCGGAGTTAGTGTGTTAATCCATATGTAACTATACCCTAAACTTTATGAATGCTCCTGGAAATACCAGAGCAAAGCAGGCTTCAGTGTCCCCGTGTGAAGAGCAGTCTGACTGGAAGGTATGACCTTGTCGACACAAACAGGTGCTGCATGAACATGAGGATGTGAACTCCTTCCTGAAGCCCCTTTCTCCTTCCCCACTGCTCCTTTCCTATGTGGTGTGCACTATGAAACCAGAGCCAGCTGGAGGGAGGTGGATGTCTGATGTTCTGGCTATGCCTTGCTGGGCACTGGTAGAAGAGGGTTTCTTGTTTCTAAAACTAATCACTCACTCCCTAGCTGTGAAGAGAGCTGCCTGTGGAGGGAGCAAATACTGCAGCTAGCATTCGCACTATGTTAAATAAACCAGCTTCCCAAACTCTTCCGGATCCTTCTTTTTTTATCCATGCTCTGGCTTTCCTTTCAGCTATCATTGTGCTTTCTGCCAGCATTTGCCACCCTGCTCAGATGCCACACTATTAGTACATAGTTGGTAGAGGGCTGAGTTTTCCCTTTAGCCCATTAATCTTATTAAGACCAAGTCCTCAGTATGTAAGGTTTTTGGTTTTAAGATTATGCTACAGATTTTATCTGTGTTGAGGCTTTTTGAATCCCTTTCCTGACCTTTTGGGATAAAATAACAGGACTGTTCTGTCTATTTCCTGCCATTTCCATGCATTTCCTCCCATTTCCCAGGTGTTCTCCATTTCTTCTAATCATCCCGCTCCTGCACCTAAACCTAACTAGAAAATAAGTTCTCAGTTGCACGTGTTGTTTGTTCCAGTGCCCTAGGTGGCCACACAAATGCTTTGGCCAATGCTAGGAGATATTGATAACAGGCGACTGGAAATAAATAGGGGGATAAAACTATCCTTTTTAATGGCTCCCCAGATTTTCATTGGATTAAGGCAACTATGGCACTGAAACCTAATATATATATTAAAACAAGGAGTCCATAATCCCTCCAGAGTCTTTCTTCTATAAGCTATTTTAGAAATTAACTTTTCTGTGGGTCTGTATTAAACCATTACTTCATTTCATCTCAAGCCATAGCCACTGCACCGTATTCGGCTATTGTATGACCATAAGTAGATTTGAACTGACATGCTCCAGGGAAATTGTTCCTGGCCATTCTATGTTCTTACAGAAATGTTCCTCAACAAAATTAATTCTTCTGATAATATGAAGGAAATAAAACAGCATTCAGGGTGGATTGCAGTATTATTACCTGGGTGTTTTATTCTTCTTAACACTTCTAGTTGACCCAGGGATGTATTAGAATCTTTGGGTACTTCATTCATAATTTTGTTTTCTTTTTTCTGAACCAGATTATAAGGATTCCAAGGAAAAGAATAAAATGGAAATCCTGTATATCCTAGTACCAAGTGTTACTATTCCCCTGGCCATAGCCTTGCTCTTCTTCTTCATCTGCATCTGTCGCAACAATCAGAAGTCATCCTCCCCTCCCATTCAAAGACAGCCTAAACACGTAAGAGGACAAAATGTGGAGATGTCAATGCTCAATGCCTATAAACCAAAGGTAATCCCTCATTTCTGCTTCAACATTTGCTGTCTGTAAAGGCAGGGAGTGAAATGTTTTGATCAACTCAGCGCTGAAATATTGAGCTGATTTCCATCTTGCAGTTTGTGTTGGTGCCTTTTGCTCTAATTTTTGCAAGGACTTTTCTCAGCAGCAGCATAGCAAGAGTGCTGGACCTGTGAGGGTAATTCCTGTGTATCCGAGTATCTAGATAAAGAGGAGCTGGAGGGGTTTTTTCCGTAAAGAAAGCAACCCATTACTGAAGCATCTCCAATTTGCCTCATTTTGATTAGAAAGTAGTGTAGATAAAGATCTAATTCAGCTTTTTCTCAGGAGAGTTTTTTCCATGGGTCTACTGTAGTCATGTGTCATCTTTCACTCATCTGAAATCACTTTGGAAAGATTTGTTCCTTGCTTTTTCAGACTTAGTCATTCTCTCAGTTAAAAAGATAAATTACCCAAACAGAGCCTCAAAAATCTGCCATCAGTTCTGGCCAGCATAACTGATGCATAGTGGGTCTTGTTGCTGGTATTGTTTCGCGTCACTGTAGCTCCAGGTTCAAGAAGCATTTTTTAAAATCATTTAAGATTTAAACGTGATTAACCTTGAACTCCGTGTTTATTGGCAGGGCAGCTGATTTGCCAGCTTGCGTGGATCACCCACTCCAGGCCAGGGCTGTTACTGCCCTCTGCCACCTGCGGGCAGGCTAATGCTTTGGAAAGAGCATTTGCCTTGTTTTTCAGTCCATGCCAATTCTCTTCAACAACTTGATGGAGATTGTTCTTTTGAAGTGTTTCAGAGTGAAAATCAGTATCTACAAGGATTTGGAATAGAAACTGTCAGCTGCAGTATCTGAAACAGATGCCTTTGAATGAGCTGTTATTTTTGTTAGAAAATGCCGTAGGAAAGTGAATCCAAATTCTGATTTTATTGAGTTTCATCAGTGTGAACTCTAATCTTTAAACATTGCTGCCACTTCTTTCAGCAGAGGTAATCGGCATCATGAAAGGTTACACTGTATTTCAGAAGCTGTGTTCTCCATTTCTGTGTAAGTTCTGGAGTAGTTTTCTTCTTAAGTTCAGTAAAGCATCTATGGAATACTGCTGTCACTTGCTCTTACATGTCAGGTTTATAGAATTAGGTTATGAAGAGTTAATTGTGGCAGCCTAGGGAAAACGGCTTAAGTAGCTGTATCCTGTGAGACCCAGGGAGTGGGATGGATGGAGCTGAGCTGAGCTGCCCAAGCAGTAGTTGCTCTTTCAGGGCTGCTGCCCCTGTGGAGCCACAGTCTCCGTGCAGCAGGGATGGACATAGAAAGTTGTCACAGATGAGAACTCCAGCTCACCACCAGCTCACAGAAAGAGTGGGAAAATCTTTTTCAGTCATCGATGAGAGCAAACCCACTGTGCGGCTGTGCTGGAAAATGCAGTGTTGCTTTTGTTCACTGGTAATACAGACTGCATACAGAAACGTTCTTACCCAGCGTAATGCTAACTCTGGATTTAAGTAGTGTTACAGGTGCTGGGGGCTGATGTCGTGATGTCAGCGAGACTGGCTCTTCAAGGTGGTCAGACAGAGTTTGGTCTGTTGTTATATTTTAACTCCTCAGTTCCCCACACACTGGCCCAGTGAATTTATCTTGATTTTCCTTTGAAGTTCTTAATTTCAGCTTTCATATACAGCTTAGAGTTAGCTATGTATCAAAATGTTGGTAATAATGCAAAAAGCACTTAATTAGGTAAGTGTCAAAACTACATCTTGCATCCAACCTTCATAGAATATTTTGTTTCATTTGGATTTGCTCCTTGGTCCCTACTCTACTAGATACCTGGGGTGCAATCCTGGCTAAACTGGAGATAATGGGAATGTCAGCATCGTTTTAATGTCACATTTTCCACCTAGACTGCTGACACACTGATGCCTTATGCACACGACATAGGAAAGCAACTTGCCCAGAAATGTTTGCAAATATAGATTGCACTGTTTTCTTTTCATGTTCAAAACTCTATGCTGCAAAATGTTTTCCTTCTTATTTATGCTAATTCTGTATTTTGTCACTGGGAAGCCCAACCCTGCCTGTCTCAAGTGTTTTGATTGCCTTTCAAACAGAATTTTAAAAGAAAGGAAGTAGAATCCTATTTTTAAATACTGTGCCCAGTATTAGTTGTCAACTTTGGGTAAAAACACACTTAGGCTTCAAGCTCCAACTGAGGTAGATGTGTGTTTGCTTGTACAAATAAAAACATTAATATTTCATCCAAAAGCCTGTTTCAGTTTTAAGGGATTTTAATTGCCTTCAAAAAAACATAATAAACTAAACTCGTCTTGTCATTCACCTAATGGAAGGAGCTGATAAAAGAGATAGAGGTGGTGGGCTTCACTCTTACTGCTCTGCCTTTGTACTTGGTTTACTTTGGCGTGCTGCCTCGTGTGTATTTTACACTTCTTTACATTTTGTACACCGATGTATGACAAATACTTGTCAAACAAAAACTAAGCAGATTTATAACCGCTTAACTTGAAATGAGCTCTTCCTGCCAAAACTTTATGACTTCATTTTCTTTCATGGTTTTCCACTATGTTGGTTCAAACAGACGAACCCAGCCTCAGGTCAGACAGAGGTCATTTCACTTTCATTACTAAAATATAATTTACAATATGCCAGACCTAAACAAGTTTTAGCCTAAAGGATTTGTATAATATAAACCATCTGTTCCTCAACAATATAGCTAATTTCCTGCCATCATCATACAGTCTACTGACTGCCTGCTTAAATGTCTTTATTATCATTATTATTATTATTGCTATTATTATTACTACTAATGCCGCATTTGTCTAGAAGTCATAAGTGGTCAATACAATTAGAATTCATTTATTCTAAACTGTCATTTTTTTAATTATTTTTTTAAATGTCAGTTCTTTTCCTATATTGGTACTGTAAAGCTGCCATTACATTATTTTGGGAATGCAAATGCTAATGTTTATACTAATTATGAAACATAGATCCCAAACTCATTAAGGTTTACATTACTACCTATGGTTATACTGAGGACCCTAAACGCGTGGGTTTGGGTTTAGGTGTTACAAGTACACTTGTTTTTCCAGCTGACTCTGTCCTGCATGTTTCAGGATTGAACATTCAGTCAAGTGTGAACAGAAATAGTCTCTACTGTTCATTGAAGGCTTAATAGCAAAGTTGAGGAGGAATTGACTACAAGAACATAGATTTAAAAAAAAAGTTTTCTGCTAAAAGTTTAGACCCTTGTCCCAGAGAACACTTAAGCGTGTACTTAGGTAAAGTATGTGAATTGCCTCAATCCCTCAAATTAGTCAGATTCAATTTTAAGTATATAAATACCCCAGCCTAAGTATATAAATGCCTTTGCTGAAATGCTGATGTTACCTGCATAAATTTAGATTTAATACTTGCTATTCTTATCTGATCTTGTGTTGAGGGTAAAAAGTAATCCTAAATTGAGGTTAGGAGCGCTGTGCACAGAGCTGAGATGACACTCAGCCCTGAGCATTGCCATTGTTGGGATACTAGTGTGTCTCACGCTGTATCTTGCCTGGGACTGGCATCCTCACAGCAGTGCCCCCATCTCACTGGGCTGAGCAGGATTGTTGCCACATGGGTGTGTGGCCCAGTGAGTTCCTCTGTTGGTCTGCTTGGCTTTCAAACATCCTGTGTGAAAAGATATTTTGCTTAAAAATATGTATTTGGTCTTGTTTTTCTGATGTATTTTTGCTATTGTTTCTTTAACAGAGTAAGGCTAAGGAGTTGCCTCTGTCTGCTGTTCGTTTCATGGAAGAACTGGGTGAATGTGCTTTTGGCAAGATCTACAAGGGACATCTTTACCTTCCAGGCATGGATCACGCTCAGCTCATGGCTATCAAGACACTAAAAGACTTTAACAACCCTCAGCAGTGGGCAGAGTTCCAGCAAGAAGCATCTCTCATGGCCGAGCTCCATCATCCTAATATAGTTTGCCTCTTAGGTGTTGTGACCCAGGAACAACCTGTCTGCATGCTTTTTGAGTACATGAACCAAGGAGACCTCCATGAGTTTCTCATCATGCGATCGCCGCATTCAGATGTTGGATGCAGCAGTGATGAAGATGGGACTGTAAAATCCAGCCTGGACCATGGGGATTTCCTACATATTGCAGTTCAGATTGCAGCAGGGATGGAGTACTTATCAAGTCATTTTTTTGTCCATAAAGATCTTGCCGCTCGTAACATTTTAATTGGAGAACAACTTCATGTGAAAATTTCAGACCTTGGACTCTCGAGAGAAATCTACTCGGCAGATTATTACAGAGTTCAAAACAAGTCTCTCTTGCCAATTCGCTGGATGCCACCAGAGGCAATTATGTATGGCAAGTTCTCTTCTGATTCAGATATTTGGTCATTTGGAGTTGTTTTATGGGAAATTTTCAGCTTTGGACTTCAACCATATTACGGATTTAGTAATCAAGAAGTCATAGAGATGATCAGGAAAAGACAACTGCTGCCATGCTCTGAAGACTGTCCTCCCAGAATGTATAGCCTGATGACAGAGTGCTGGCATGATCTGCCATCCCGGAGGCCACGATTTAAAGAAATCCACGCCAGGCTGCGTTCGTGGGAGGGTCTTTCAAGTCACACTAGTTCTACTACCCCCTCCGGTGGGAATGCGACCACTCAAACGACTTCCCTCAGCGCAAGTCCTGTTAGTAATCTCAGTAATCCCCGGTACCCTAACTACATGTTTCCAGCACAAGGTATACCACAAGGCCAAATCGCCGGGTTCATCGGACCCCCAATACCTCAAAACCAGCGATATATCCCAATCAACGGGTACCCAATTCCACCAGGATATGCTGCTTTCCCAGCTGCCCACTATCAGCCTCAAGGTCCACCCAGGGTAATCCAGCACTGTCCTCCACCAAAGAGTCGTTCTCCAAGCAGCGCCAGTGGATCGACTAGCACAGGTCACGTCACTAGTTTGCCATCTTCAGGATCCAACCAGGAAGCAAATATTCCTTTGCTATCTCATATGTCAATTCCAAATCATCCGGGGGGAATTGGTATAACAGTGTTTGGAAACAAAACTCAAAAACCGTACAAAATTGACTCAAAGCAGCCTTCCCTATTAGGAGACTCCAGCATCCATGGACCTAATGATTCAATGATTTCAGCTGAATTGTAAATAAGCGAGGCCTTTGTAAATATAACTATTTACAATACAAACTAGAAAGTCGTAGAAAAGATTTATATTCAAATATTTTATTAAAGATTCTTCTGGTTGTTTAACAGACATTGCAGCAAAGTATCTTCTGTGAAGTTTAACTGCTTAACAGGATGGGCAGACTCAACCAGACAAAGATCATTGTGGTATGAATACTCACCTTTGTGAATGGATGCATTTTTTCTGTAAGTGCCCCCAACAATTCAAAAAGGGGAAGGGAGATTATTTTTTTTAAATAAAAACATTTTATCATATGCTTTTTTCACAGCTTTTTAGACCTCTGATGTGGTTTAAATCACAGAAACTTTTTTATACTGAAAACATATTTTAATAATTTTCTCTTTTTTTTAGGAGATGCAAATATTTGGAGGTCTGCTGGGTGTGCAATTTCAGTTCCAATAGCTAGGTAAAATATTTGTAAATTTTGCAGTCAAGGATTATGTTTCAAATAGGTGATCTGAGAGCTGGATAAATTACTTCAGGTAGGACTTTGGTCTTTCATTAAGTTGGGAGTCTGAGTTCAGATTCAGACCAAAAAGAGTCATTTATATGACAGCACAATAGCTTGAGTTATCAACTTGCAGTCTACAAAAATCACCTGCTATTGGCTGCTAAAGATGGCTGGAGTCCTAAGCAATTGCCTTAAAGGAAATGAAATTAAAGTGTTTTAATTTCAGAACCTGAATCAACTTATTCAAAGATAACATTTCATAATCTTTATAGGTAGTTAAAGCAGAAATTTTATATCCTTTTGTTGCTATGCAACTTTTTAACAGAAAGGCTCCAATCCACGATTTTATATATGACAATCAGTTTTCCCAGGAATATTTATTGTTTCAGATCAATGTGTATTTTCGGAGACTATGACTCCAGTAACCCTGAATAAAGGGAAACTCACATTCCATCAGGCAGCAAATCCATTGATAGCAATTTTGTCTATCAGTTCTAATAATGTGAATTAGTGTTAACTTTCAACTTAGAAATACGACATTTGTATAATTACTAAAAAATCATTCAGGTATAAGCAA
This sequence comes from Dromococcyx pavoninus, assembly GCA_033558185.1. NCBI lineage: Eukaryota > Metazoa > Chordata > Aves > Cuculiformes > Neomorphidae > Dromococcyx > Dromococcyx pavoninus. The sequence continues at coordinate 768,111 of JAUMJL010000172.1, read as the reverse complement.
TCTAGATTATTCATTTGAAACCACTTTAATGAGTTACAAAAGTGCTGTGGACATTACAGTTTTTCACGGACTTTTTTGTACTGAATAGTATTTTTATTGTACACAGAACAAAACCAATCTTTTGCTCAGTTGACAATGTTGTATAGTATGACTTTATTTTTATCTTTTTGCACAAAAGTGTGATAATGTTTTGTACAGCAGAAGTGAAAATACATCTCTGCATTTTATATCTTGGTCTGTTTCTTTTTATTTTTAACCTGATGTAGATGTTCTTGAAATATATTATGGTGATATTCGGCCACTACCTTATACAAATACTTTTCTTTGTTTTCACTGCATGCATTTAATCACTGTATTACTTGATGATTGATTTATTAATTATGGGCATTTCAATTAGGCAAGCATGAAAATGTAATAACAAAGGCTATTTTATAATTAAGATATATGCATTTTTGTATTTCACATGCCAGAGATGATATTAAACACTGATTATTTTATTCTGCTGTTTATTAAAACATTGTTTTAATGTAAATGTATCGGTATCTCCTCCATCTTGACATAAGGCATTTGAAAAGTTTCATTTTTAACAGAGAGCTAAAATCTGCTCACTCAGCTCAGGTCATGCTGAAATGCTCACTTGAATGAGGCTTGAGAGCGTTGCAAATAATATTTGCAGACAGATTACTTAGGGGTAACATACAGAGGCTTAAATGAATACTTGACCAAATATTTGCAGAGCACACAGAAGTGGGACAGCGTCACTACCCTGTGAGAATGATGCAGTTTTTGATGTGATCTCATCAGTGCAGTTAAGCTCCTTACCAAGGACTGGCACCACCCTTTCAGCCCCTCGCTTAAATTTTGTCTCCTGCATTGGAGGAGCTTTCACAGTACGTTGTATCCCTGCAGCACCCGGAGCTGTCAGGCTTCCTCTCCATTACAAAGGCGTGAAACTGTACTTGCAGATTAAGAGCAACCACCATTTATAAAGGGAGGACTTTTGTGACTTCTGAGATCTTTTATGTATCTGAGATGTCAGCTTCCATCTGGATCAAATTTTGGTCTGTATCAATTATGGAAATGCATTGTATGTTAGCTAAAATATAGTTTTGACTGAAGATTCAGACAATAATTACATTGTATGGACTTCTGTATCTGTGTCAGGACATCAGGCTCTCAAATGCTAAAAAAATTACTTTAGAGCAGAGGTGTATTACGGGAATGGATGAGATGTTTTTCTCTGAGCCATAGCTATTAACATAACCAGAGGCTGAGGAATTGCTTTTTCTCATTTATATATGTACACAGCTTTCCTGCACTGGCTTGGCTTCTTGTTCAACAGACAGTAACTGTGTTGTTGCTCTTGATCCTTCTTTTCTCTTATCTTCTCATGAATACTTTTTCAAGTGGTTGCATCAGCGCCAACAATTCTTTTGCCTCTTAAGCATGAAATGCACTGAGAAGGAAGAAGCCCTTCTTTTTACCCATTTTTTCCTTAACCTGTACCATTAAGGGCTTAAAATTTCAACAGTGTCAGTTTAAAAATGATCTAGCACTGAGTATCTAGTTTTGGAAACAGAAGAAACTATGTGGAGACAAATACGCCTATGGTTCTGAGGTTATGCTATTATGGCAAAATCTTCAGTAAAGAACATGCTGTAAATGAAGTCAATGGAGAAATAAGAATCTTTGCACCATAGCTGACATACAGAAATCTGTGCAAAAATATGGCTGAAAAAGATATTGAGATATCGTATCAGTGATACCAGAGTATTTACTTATCACAGTTAAACAACAGCCTTTACTGAGTGAATGTGTGAAGGAGGCTCTCTTTCCATCTACACAGCTGTGGAACCAGGTCAGGAGACATCTAGGCAGGTGGTATCTGCCCATTGGGTTGGCAAATGATCTGTGTCCCATCAGGGCACACCAGGTCACATCTGAACATATTAGATGTAATGCCATAATTACATACCATTCTGTAAAAACAAGAACAAGCCACACTTGAGTCAAATAGCCCTCACAACACTTCCATACACACCTCCCATGGGACTGCCATCTTATGCAGGTAAGCTTAGCTGTGAATTTGCATCCTTAGCTTTAATCACTCTGATAGGAAAGCAGTAACCTAGTACTTACTGGAGCAGCAATGGGAGTCATAAAATAACCCCTCACACTCTTTGTTGTTTTATATTAGAAAAACACAAGAGCTACAGTGCAAGCCCACTCACAGCTCAGCTCAGTTATTTTCCTTTATTTCTAAGTAAGCTGGGTCTTTAAAGTAAAATATTTTTAGATTCACAGATGTAAACCAGCATGGAACAATACACCTGAAAACTCTTGCAAAGACCTCTTCCTGCCTTGCTCTGTCTTCCTCTCAGCAGGCAAAATTTGTGAACTGTGAGGCTGAAATCAGTCTTGGCTTGCAACCGATGCATAGGGAACAAATCCTAATGCAGGGAGACAGGAATTCATCAGGGAGAGACTGAAGGAGAAAAATATTCTAAAAAAACCCGTTAGATAATGTGGAAAATAAATGTTGCCAGAAATTAAGTAATTAGTCCTCAGGTGGGAATGCAGACATACAGATGAAAGTTATTTTCATGTCAAAGACAGAGAGAATTTTCCAGATTCCTAATATTACGTGCTAGACTCATCACCCTTTCTTCTTTCAAAGCAATGGGACAGCCAAGACTGTTTGAAATGCAATAACGGATTGAGAAGCTCTAGAGATTTGGAAAGAAAACCCAATAAACACTATTTAGTAAGCCTTCAATCTGGAGAATCTCATTCTCTCCAGGTGAGCTTGTGTTTCTGTAAAAGAGGGTAAATATTTGCTGATTTAAAGATGAAAATGCAGAGAGTGAAATGGAGATTTGTATCCTTTGGTCCATCAGAGGAGTGATTACAGTGGGGTTCTGCATTTTCTGGATTGAAAGCAGAAGGTAAAGCGGAGAACTACTTGTGCAGAAATTTGGACTGGGAGTCTCAGAAATACCAGCATACATTTATCCTGAGCACGAGAAGCTGTCAAAAAGCTGTTTGCTTTTCATGAATAAGAATATCCAAGAATGCTGCAAGCTTGGAAATACTCTATTACTTTTGCTTGTTGTTCCAATACTGTTTTGTAATGTACCAGGAGAGCTTTAAAATGACCCCCCCAACTCAAACCACTGCTGACGGTAAGGCAGGTGATACAAAAACTATCCTGAGTACAAATGTGTGCTGTTCCCTAATGGACCCAATCCTAAGGAATGAGTACCTTCAACATCTATTGGCTCTAGTTACTGTATTTATCAGAAGGTGTTTGGCTCGTTGGCAGGGTTCACTCTTTTCATCATGTCTGAGCATTATCTTTGTCTCCTCACAAAGCAGAGTCATTTGACCAAAGCACACCTGTTTTCTTCTGTTCCATACCATTAGGCCTAGCTTGGTCAAGGTAGGACAAGTGCAGCTCAGGCTAGAAGAGAGAAGCTAAACAGTCAGGACTGCGTTCAGGAGGCACTGGGCAGTGCTGGTGGGAAGAGGGTGATGGGCTAAGCCGTCCTCCATCCCCTTGCACACTGTGTCACACCAGGTGTTAGGGACACCAGAGCACTAAGGTAGCTATGACTTTGTCATCCACCCTCCCCATGCAAGTGTAAGATACCATTAACTGGTTATAAATTATATATATTAATAACAAATTCATGAACACAACAGAGCTGAAGGGAGGGAGGAAGGGCAATTGCTCTCCTCTTAGCAAAGAAGGTCATCTCACAGGAAGGCCAGCTTTGCAGAAAAAAATTTCTTCTGATTCCTTATGGCTTGGCATAAAACCCACTGAAATCCACAGGAACCTTTGTGTTGATTTTAGCGGTGTCTGAATCAGGCTTTTTAGCTTCTGGAGAGTCCTTAGGAGTCTTAATGAACTTGATGAAACCCTGAACCTTGAATCTGTAGCTATGAGAAATTTGATCTTGCAGCACAAGTTCACAAATGGTTCAGATGTGTTCTCAGAGTGTGTTATAAAGCAGGTGCCCAAGCCAGCAGAGACACCTTAACACATTTGTTCAAAAGAACAATTTTGTTCAAAAAATGACTTTTGTTCTGAAGTACTACAATAAACCAAATATAGTCAATTTTTATATTTACCCGTAAAAAAATACAGCATCTTTACTGTATGTTCCAATATTAGAAACAGTATTTCTTTAGAATATTAATTCATCATCATTCTGTGGTCAGGGAATGGAATGAGCAGCCATTTCACCAACTCTGGTTCTACTGGAGCACTTAAGTGGGAAAATAAGGCAACTGGGCTTCTCTGTTTTGAAGGAGCACCTCCTTTGTGTCCATAAAATCTGTGTACTGATTCCTAAATTCCCTTTCCCAGCTATCACAATGTCTTCACAGTAAGTAACCTAGTAACCTTACACCTTTATCCCAGATATTTCTTCTGCTTGAGGTGGAGCCAGCACATTTATTCCAGTGGAAAAAGAGTAGCCAAATGACTCTTGGCTGTGAGACTTGCAGAGCATGGCTAAGCCGAGGAGGTCTGAGGGTGCTGGGACCAATCTTAAAGCATGTAGTCGCCCAAACCACATCCTCGAGTTCTGTGAGAGCTTTCTTTTGGCTGCATCTTCAATGGTGACTTTGGTTTGGTTTGGTTTTTGTTTTTTTTTGTGGCCCCAAGTCTGCTCTCTCCGTGGGCCTGAAAGCCTCTCTTAAAGATGTGATGTCCATGGAATCCGAGAAGCAATTTTTATGTTGCTGTAGGCTGTCTTTTATAGGAAGGGAGAATATTGCCCCCAAGTCAGTCACTCTCTATCCCATCATATTTCTTCCTGTTTGATCTCTCAAAGATTAAAGTTCAGTATATTTCAGGACAGTTATATTGCTGAGGTAATATAAGATTATTAAAAACAGAGAGGACAATATTGTGACTACACATCAAAAGCTCTTTAAGACAAAGAAGGGAAAATTTACTTGAAACTGGAATTATTAGAAGCATCTGTGGTGTCCTTTATTTTCTATTTAGCAATGCAACACACTTTGCAATGGTGTCTAACTGTTTCGAACTGGCAACCTGGTACTGCCTTAATTTTCTAGTTTTACCCTAAACCCCATGGTTTATCTGCTGCTGAGAGGGGAACAGCAACTGTTTATCAATGAGTTTTGACCTTAAGACACAAAGGAACATTGTCCAATGCTGCAACATATAGCCTGTATGAAGCAGTTGAGGTTTTTTTTTTTTTTTTGCTCATCTGAGGAATTTGAAATGAAACAGGAATATCTATTACACTCATAAAAAGCACACAAGGTTTTAAACCATACTGGTGCTTGGAGTACAATGTGCATGTTTGTTTATGTATGTGGGTACATGTAACTATACACACTCAAACGCTTTCTGTAGGTATTTCCACAGTTTACAAAAAATTCAATAACATTTTGAAACAGTAACTAACAGGAACTAGGATACCATTTATTTCCAGTCACCTTCAGAGTAAACAGAAGCGAGATTATGTGGGTTGATGTGGAGCTGTGCAAGACAGACGTGCTGCTTTTATTTATGGTAGGGTCTATAACTGATACGTGCCTGCAGAAGGGGCAGTGCCAGGCCTCTTGGATTCGGATGATCGCTCTCAGCATGGCTGTGGGATGATTCAGCTGCCAGTCATATGAGGAGTCAGGTGGCCAGAGCCACAGGAATAATGAGCAAAACATCTCACTCTTGGAAAATATACCCTTTAATGTGACCCCCACCTGCCTTCACTCACATCTCCCTAAATTTTGAAGGCCAAAAGAGGCAGAAAAGGACAAGTGACTTCATAACACCAGACATACTTCTTCCACCAAGCCTAAAATGCTGCCTGAGGTAGAGTATCTCCTTTTGAGCAGGGCTGTACAGAGATGGCTCATCGATCCCATGCATCCCAAGACTTGAGGTAGGAACAAGGAGAGCACAGAGGCAGGTGAGATAGATGGGAGGGTGGAGGAGATGGGGTGGAAGATGCAGGGGGGTGAAAGCCTCAGCGTGGTGGATGTGAGTGGATGGGAGCTGAAGGTGGAGGACCTCCCCACCCAGAGAGGAGAGCAGGGACTCCTCATTCTGGAGAGAGGGACCCCACTGGGACTGGTCACAGGGCACATGGTCCCCCTCAGCAGTGCCCCAGGGTGGGTTACCTCAGGGATGTTGCCTTGCAAGCAGCCTGCTGTGGAGGCATCAGCTGATTTACCCCCTCACAGCCCTTATATAGGACTTCTCCTCCACAATGCCAACTCCCAAGTCCCTTCCCAAGCTCCACCACCCACCTCCTGAGAGTCTGGTGCAGTCCTTCCCAGCCAAGGCCTGTGTTTCTCCCTATTCTGGTTAAATTCACCTTCCCATACCTAGCTTTCCAGGAAATGAAACAAAATTGTGGTCTGTGAAGGCCGCAGCTTGTTTTCTTTAAAGACTGTTGTCTCTGTTTTGCAATGGTATTACCCAAAATTGTTGTGCTGAGCCAATGTTGTTTAAACAAACTTCACTGCACGCGGTTCCTCTCTGATAGGCCTGGCTTATTCCCAGGTTTCATTGTGACTGCAGGAAAGGCAAACAGTGCCTGAAGGCATTCCCATCACAGCTCATCACTGGTCCTGGTTAGTCTTGCCTTGCATGCATGGGGCTACCAGGCGGGGATTTGACTGGGCTAAGGACCCACCTTAGATACCATATTTGCTGTATTGTTGCTCTTTCAGTTCATAGTGTATTTTTATGTTTCTGAAGTACTTTTATGTATGAAAGAACTTGGATGTTTTAGAGGTTCTTATTTCTTCTTTTAAAAAAGGCAAATTAGTAGCTAAAGTCACCACAGAAACTTAGTTAAAGCCCTGCTGAGCAGCCCATGGTGAACTTCAGCTTCCTGCTGGTATGACCATCCCAAAAGTTTGGATCACAGCTAGTTCTACTCCACCTCAGCCACTCCTCCCATTTGGTGGCTTACCTGGCTCTGCACATTTTCAGGCTAAGCATGAGGAGTCCAGAATAGAAATCTCCCATTTCTCACAGGATCTACCAGGACTGCCAGGGTCTGGGCACTGGCTCAAACCAGCCCATGGCTATGATTCCTTTCCTATCATGCTGCGACTATTTGGACTTCTATGGAAGTGGTATTAGAGGGCAACTGCTGGGCACTGTGGACTTAACTCTTGTTTACTGTGAAAACGCTTTTCTGTACATTTAAGCAGCTACTACGTTGGATGGCCATGGTTACTCTGAAAAACAACTGTGCCAATGCAATAAAGGTACTGCTAGACAAGGAGAAGGAGGAAACTGAACGGTTAGGTTTTTAACAGGACTCCACATAGTGATGCTGACTTCTGGAAGAAGAAGAGGGACACAGAAGTGTAAAGTTCCAAGCTGGAAGTACAACTGTGGATGTGAACATCATAGTTATGGAGATCTGTATGGAGTTCACTGGTGAGCAGGAGCAATGTGAGTGCTTTTCCTCCTCTGGAAGGTCTCTGTCTCTTATCTCTTGGCACTCTGAGAGCTGCTTGCAGAGCCTGATAATTCCAGGAACTGCCGTTAGGAGCTCAGGCTGTGCAGAAGGCAGCAGATCCCAGGGGGAACAGCCAAAACTCCGTGACTTAGCTGCCGCGCTGAGGGTGGGTGGGATTCTGAGTATGTAAAATTGCCAGTAGTCCCAGCCATAAAGGGGTGTGCGTGTCCTGTGTGCTAGCATTTCGGAGAAGTCAAATCCAGGCAAACTAACTTAGGAGCATTGGAGAAGACACAAATAAACAAATGGTATGGACACTATATCAAGTTATAACAGAAAACAGTACCAGAAACAGAACAATTATTCCAAAGTAGATTTACATCATCCTGAAAGAGGGATTTGTTTCCCCAAAGATAGTTGGCATCAAATGGATTAGACACTGGATAACAAAAGTTAAAATTACTTTTCTATGTGGGCACAAGTTAGTTTGTGCTGAAAATACTTCCGGTTGTAAGGAAGGTGGCCTTCCTAAGTAGCCAATCCATGAAGATTGCACAAGAAGCCATAAATTTAGTGTTTCCTCATTTCTGAGTGCTCAGCATTGCAGCATAAATATTGCTTCTTTCAAGCATCGCTTTGTAGGCAATTTCTGTGCAATATAATTTATGTATTTATTTTCTTATCTGGTAGTTACTCTCAGTCCTGAAAATATGCAGACCGCTTAATAGAGCAAGATCAAGACTTAACACTGTTGTTTGTTTGTATCCTATAAAAGCTGCTGCTTTGCATGGTGCAACAGCTGTCTAGGGTGCAAATGCTGGGTTGTTCCTCACCAGTGCAGAAAGAAGGGCCATGTGCTCTTTCTCCCATATTTGCTATTGCCGCAGCTGGTAGGGTTACAGGGAGAGCCTAGTTTGCATGTCATTGCTTTTCATCTTGCTGATTGTACAACAGTTGAGTTTATTCACTGCTGGAATTTGTTCGGCCCCTCAAAATGATGCTGCTACAAGCAGCTTGTGGAGGGTGGCAAGAACCCAGCTGGCTGTAGCATCCAGCTCCTGGTTTGATCTTGTAGTGATTCAAAACATCTAGGCTGTTGTCAACATAGGTTGGATGCTGTGAACCTAACAGCTCTTCGTCATGGAGGAGGAGGACACACCTATCAAATTGCTCTGGGAACCACCATATAGACACACTGTTAACCAGAACCTCAGAAAAAATTGTGTAAACTCCTGAAAAATCAGAGGACAAGGTGGGAGACAACAGTCATGGGTCACCTGGGTAGTGTTACCATATCTCTCTCCAGGATAAGAAGCCAGGACACCTTCCAGGTAGGACTTGCAGCATACCCCTGTTCATTTTATCAGTGCCTTTGTCATCAAATTTTTGAAGGGCTGAAATACAACAGGCTGGCAGAAACTGTTGAGCTGTTGTTTTAGCCTGGCCATTAAAGTCTTGGACAAATACAGAAATTTTAACAATTTTTGCCAGGACAGATGTTTTTCTGGGTAGAAAAATGGGAACGTATCCGGGAAACCATGCAAATAGTTCCATTTGCAGTCTGTAGATAGATAGTTTTTTGAGTAATTTAAAAATACAAGATATAAAGGGCAAAGAGTCCCTGGTTCCTTTAGTGCCCAGCAACAAAGCCATCCTATCTGAGAAGTTATGCAGCATCTTTGGGCAGTGGATTGTTATGCCATGTGTAGACTTCCTTGACAACCCTGAGAAGCAGAAAGCGAAGTTAACTATAAACAACAATTTACTTGCTATCTGGAAAAGGAAGAAGATGAAGGTTTACGTGTCTTCTCTATGAGAAAATATTAAAATATATTTTATGTAGTTGTTGTGAATTTTAAAGTACAAATTCCCAGATGGCTCCTGAGCTTGAGTAAATAGGATCTGTTGGCCAGTCCTCTTTGCAAACAGGAATTATTTATTTTCACTTCTGCACTTCTTCAACAGTGGCTCTTCGGCAGCTCCTTAACTCTGATGAAAACAGATGATGATGTGAATTACTGTGATTGCAGTTGTTACCAATGCTAATTTTTAGATAGACCAGGCTGTCTGGTTCCTTTGATCTTTAGGATTTACACTCTTTTATCTTGTCTAAGTCAGCTGCTCAAGAAGCATGTTCCCAGTCAGCTCTCATCACTTCAGGAAAATGCTTTAAAGAAGTTGATAATTTTACTTTCAAGTTTTCTGAGCTGTCATATATTCAATCTTGATTGAGAGTGTTGGGATGAGTCTTAAGATCACTGGTAACTTAAAATGTTGTTTCATTTTGCCATATGGGCCTCTATATTTCAGATTCATTGCCCCCCCCTCCCATTTTTTGTTTGTTTTTTTTTTTAAAAAAAGAAGACAAATTAATTCAGATTTTGTGGAGCACTCTTTGCCTTTCTGTCCTCGTTTCCAGCCTCACTGCCAGCCATTACTTTAAATGATACTGCATTCTCCTCTCATAACTATGTCCCCAGGTGTATGCATGATTTTTCCAGACAACTTCACATGATTATGAGTAAAACAAATGGTAAAGTCAGTCATGTATAATTTACAGCCATCTGCTGGGATTTATAAAAAAAAATGAAGGGAAAAATTGAAAGGAGCAAGAAGATTGTGTCTTTTTTTTCAAAATACCAAAATTAAATGGCTACTGTGTTTATTCTGGTCACATAGCAACCAGTTTAACAGGACAGAGTTGTATAATTTTACTAATTAAGTAAGAAATCAAAGTTTTGATAGCTTATGCTTTAGACACTTGAGCATGTTAATGTTTCTTTAGGTGATGCTTTCAAATCCAGTAACAGAAAACACAGTCAACACATCACAGAAGTGGTGAAAAACAATATATCTTTATATAGGTGAATAGTTTTGTTCTGTGTTAGAAAGAGCCTGAATGCAAAATGTAAGACTGTCTCTTTTTTGTTGTTATTAATAAATAAATGTTAAGAATATTTAAAAGTATTTAAACAATTCAAAACCTGCTTAAAAGTAAATTTGAATGTTGATTAAAATTTAATGAACAAGAAGTAGCATTTTGAAAGTTAATGTGTGGCTTAATCTTACAAGTGGTGTAGTGGTGGATGAGAACCAGCACACTTCATGTATTCTGGGTGAGCACAGACAAGATAAAAGAGGGAGATGGGAAGCACTGATATTTTCCCTCTAGCACACCAGCTGGTCTCTCCACCCTCCAGTCTAAGCACAGCACCGCCACTCAATAAATATTGGCTTTATTTCAAGGAAACAAACAGAAAACAAAACTCTGCCCATTCAAACCATCCAGCAAAAGCAGCTAGAAACTCTCCTTCAAGTCCTTCTCCTCTTCTGCTCAGATATTTCTGGAATGGAGAAAAAAAACCCTTTTTTTCCCAAAGGAAGGTCCCTAAAAGTTCTCCACCTCCAGAGAAGCCCATTTCTGCATTCATTCCTGGCTACCCCTAAATAAGTCCTTCAGCCAGGAATCCTCTTCCTTAGCAATTCCCAGAAGTGACACGCTGTTTTCCAACACAGTAGGACAAGATCTTCTCCAGGCCTTTTAAAGGATGCATGTGTCGTATTTGCAGCAGAGAGGCTGATTAAGCCCAAGTGCTTCTGTTTTGCAGTGATCAGCTGGCAGCATGGATTGCCTGGAGAATAAGACTTGGGGCTGAACTTTCCTCAGTTTGTTTAGTAAACGCACACAGGTAGAGAAAGTGTGCAGGTAGGGATCCTGCAACTTTTCTTTTACTCAATGAATCAGATGCTTTAGCACATTACAGTGGTGGAAAGTATCCAGAGACTGGTGATCACAGAGAAGTTCCCATTAGCCTGAAGGCAGGAAAACTGTGCTTTCAGAAGGCCTTCAGAGTCATGGGGCAGCTGCCTCTCCATGTTCTCTCTTTTCCCCTATTCCCTCTTGACACTGCTGGGGTGAGACATGCCACATGCAAGCAGAATCCAGCCCAATCTCTATGCAAATGTATGCACAGCCAGTCCTGGCATACGTGATTACTGAAGACAGGGCAGGAGGGTAAGTTCCTCATCTGTTGCAAGGTCAGCACAGCTTCAGTTTATAGCAGGAGGATATATATGACAAATGTTTTAAAAGACCTTGTTTTCCATTGCAGAACTTCCTTATATCAAGGACTGTGTTTCTTCTCTGAAGTTTTACCAGTCAGCTAAAGGATCTTCTCTAGGCTTTGCCAGGTAACAAATTGCAACCAACATTCTGCCTTCACTGTCACTATTTCTGAAAAAGCAACATTAAATCCAGGATGTATGGATCTGTATACTAAAAAGAGTAATTATTTTCTTTTTCCTGTTAGTGAATATTCTCAATTATTTAATTTCCTATGGAGACATTTGGCAAGCAGTTTCCTTCCCAGCTACTGCCAGCAACTCTTGTTCCTAAATGAAACAAGTTCTTGGCCTACAGGAGCACAGCCAGGAAATTTGTCATTGTTGGGCCAAATAATATTTTTATTTTACCTAATCAATGACATTTATTTCAGGCAATGCATATTTTGAGATCATTTATTATATTAATAACTAACATAGGGAAAACAGTGAGTTCACTCTAAGAAAAAAACAATCATTTTTACGATGTATTTATTTTTGTACGGCTAGGGTTGTACATGGCATCACTGTTGAAATATTTCTGAAGCAAACTTTCAAACTAGCAAATGGAGCCAGATTCTTTTTCTCAGTTCAGTTGCCTTTCCTTCCTTCCAGAATCTGGCAGTATTTGGCCTGCTGACAGTTTTCTTAAGGACAAGGAGTTCTCAGCCCCAGTAATACTAGTGTACTGGATTCCTAACACAGTCTATTTCTAGACCATAGCAATGGGGATGCATCTGGGACATTAAGGATGAAAACTTGGGCCTGCTGAAGTTAAATTCTAATTAATTCTGGTGGAAACAGGATTTCATTGTAGAATTTTTTCTCAGGTGGAGAATAAGATTGTTTGCAAGGCCCCAAAAATAAAAAATCAAAGCTGATCTAGTTGAGCCTTTGATGCTTCAGTACAACTTCCATCAGTTTCATCACAAATTCCTAGTGTGGAATGGGAGGAAATTGAGATCTGTAATGGAATTGTTTCCTTTTATGGACACAGCTTTAAATATTGCTAAAAGCAAAAGGCCTCTGGCAAGCAGCTTTTGACATAATACAGGGCTGCAGTGGCAAGGGAGGTTGGAAGGATATCAAAGAGACAAAAATAATGTTGATCACCGAGCTCAAGAGTCCATATTTTTTCATAACTAGTGTCTTCCTCTCACTTTCCTTTTTACTTCCTGAAAGATGACAGACAGTAGTGGGATCACAGGGGATTTCAGAATTCAGACTTTAGGTGATTCAATGTTTTGTTATGTATAAAATTGCATTGGCCCAATAAGTTTTGTTTACAATTTAATCTGCACCTCCAATCAATTATTTTTATAGAAGCAGGAGTAATAAGAATGAGATAATGCAGAGCTTTAGGAGGGCGCCAAGTCAGACAATGCTGGCTAGCTGCGAGTAGACAAGTCTCTTGCGCAAGTTGCCAGGTTTCCTGTGGGGGCCAGCAAAAGGGATGCAATTTTTAATTTTCCTCCTTCCTGCAAAAACATCTTGCTAAAAAAATGTTCAGTATTTTGAGTTGTTTCAGAAGAAGTGTCCTCAGACGGGATTTAGGAAAGCAGTTAGTGCTATCTTCCAGTGCTTCTGACAGCTCTTAGTTTTACGGTGATGGAGCCATAGAGCCACAGTCTTCAACCAGACTTGCTGATGTAGGAGTCCTCCAAGCAGTGTAGGAGGAAAAGTGCTTCCTGTGCTCTTATGGAAAGGCTGGGCCTCAAGAACTTCTTTCTTCTCTCGCTCTAGGATAGACATACACCTAATCAAAAAATCTCATCTCAGGAAGTCAATGGTAAAAATCTGGCATAAAACCACAAAGGGCTGGGATGGTGGCAAAGAGGGTTATTCCAGATGACATGATCCAATGTCTATCAGAAAGGGGAGGGCTCATTACCCTTCCCATTCCCAGATACTCAGCCCCACCATGTGCTCTTACCAGCTTACGGGGCTGAGAGGAACAGCGTGATGGTGCAGGAAACTTTCTGATTAAAGATGATGGTCCATGGGAGTTTAAACCTCTCTAAAGTGGCTGTGGTCCTGACCCCTCCCTAACCCCAGTGCGGATGCCTGCCCTATGGTGTCCCAGCCCAGGAAGCCAAATGAGGAGAAAATGATCCCTTTTTTGTTATATTTTATTTTGGTTTTCTGATGACTTCCCTCTCTGTTCACACCAGGATCAGATGAACTATGAGGAGGGATAGGAATGTGTGGACAAAAGCACAGGAGACAGCGGGGTCACGGCATCACTAGCTTGGGCTCTTAAGCTAACATGAAACTGAGAATTGCTTTACCTTGCTTAGGCTGCAATTGCTCTCACTTTGTTTATAAAAGATAATGCAGCTGTAGAGTATATTTGAGGCAGGAACAAGGCCTACAGTGTGAATAGCCCATGCAGCAATGTGACGGGCTATAAAGGAATCAAATAGGCACTTTTCTTCATTTGTTACCAATATTTGTGTAGTAACTTTGAAAGTAAAGCAGAAAATTCATGTAAAAATACCAAATGGATTTTACAAAACTCTACATAAGAGGAAAATAGTTCTTCAATTGACTTTAGATTGGCTTAATGAAATAAACAATATTTTCTTTTTGGTAGAGTAGAAGGGAAGGACAGAATATTAAAATAATCTTTGCTGTTGCTTTTAATAGAGTAATGTACAGGCATACCAATTTCTTGTGAAAGTCCTTCCTCTTGGGCTTGTTGGAGCTTTGTGCACCTATTTCTGTCTGTCATTTGTCAGCCATTAATACTGTAAGCACTTTAAATCCACTTAATTGATTTGTTTCTTTTGTGAAAATGATACATGAGAGCTTGTCTTAACTAAAAAAATCTGTAATCACCAGGAACTCCTCCCTTGTTCTGTGTTTATGTTATCAGAAGGATTAGAAGCATTTCATTTGAAGATTATCAAGGGACATGGTCTAGAATAGCTACCTCAAAATAAAGATTAAGATGGCATGTCTGGTTTAGCAAAATTGAAGGTAAAGGACTTGATGCTGTCTTCATGCCAGATTTATCTCAGGGTAAGTCTGTAGTCAGGCTGGTTTAGCCAGGCGTCCAAAGCTTGCAGTGAAGATGATGCGTTGGTGTGAACTCATGTATCTAGGGACAGCCATGTCCATTTACACTTACTGGAGCTCTTGTCGTCAGTATCTGATTTGGAGTCAGTCAATGTATTGGCATTGTACAAACCCAGCACAAAGGATGATTCTTAACCTCAAAGGCCTTCAAGTCAGAGAATGACATTTTTGGCTGCAGAGAGCCTTGAGGTTTGAATTTGAATTGGGCACCATCATATTGAGAAATCATTAATTACACTTATAATTAATTAAAGCATCAAGGATTGATAAGAGAAGTGTGTATTGCAGCAGAATGTCAGCTGTGGCCTTCATGCAGACCAACACCCTACTGCTCCATTTTGCTGTACCTAAACTATTAATCAAATTGAATAATTGCTTTATACAGGCTCATTACTAATCAGGGTTTGTAGCATAAGGGTTTTACTATTATTTGTGGTGGTGTACAGAAAACAAATACCAGGTAGTTCCTGTTTTCTGTTTTCCTGCTGCAAAACAACTCAATGCTGCTTCTGGACTCTACTGCGAAGACAAAGCTAACCAGTTCTCTATTATTCGGGAGACTGGGGTTGATGAAGGGTGAGGAAGCAAAGCAGCACAACTAAAGCAAAAACTGTAAGTATCACTACTGCTGCCAGATCCAGATAGGTCCTAATAAAGCCACCTCAGGAAGCCCCCAGTGTGTTTTGTTCCATGAAAACTTACTGAGAGGTCCAGCTGGGGTCCAGAAGCAGCATATCCAAGTGCAATTACAGCAAAGGCCAAAGGGACCAGATTATTCATCCCTTTCCTTTGCCTGCCCACACTCTGCCATTGAAGAAGTCTGTTTGTGTAAGGCAAATGGAGAGAGATGAAACTCTGTGGGAAGCACAGATCCTGCAGAGCTTGGTGAAGGACGTATTTTTTATCAAAGGCAGCTGGCCTTCTTCTTGTCCCCTAGGGTCCTTACAAGTAGCAGAATTGCATTTACATGGAGCAGTGCCTGAGCTAAGGAGTGTAAACTGTTCTGAAATAATTTTTGGCAACCCAAATAACCCCTTCATAGGCAGAGGAGATTGTCTGTGCTTCAATTGCCACTGTGCTGTTTTGCCACCCCCTTGAGTGTAAGTAAGTGGCCAAATTCAGCACCAAATTACGCTAAAGAATGACAGGGCGATTTCAACGGAGTTCCTAGGAATCTACCACCTGTGGATGCGAGATCAGTAGTGCAGCATGGGGGGTCCATATTCAATAACAGTACTCAGCTGTAAATTGTGTTGGCCCTGAACCAGCTTGAAATGTAGAGGAAAATTCATAGTGACTTACAAGAAAAAAAATATATATAACAAAGTGAAATAAAAATGGTATTTTATTATGATCACTGCAAAAGTCAGGAGGACTCATGTAGTTACCAGTTTAAGAGAATTTAATGGGTAGTGTATGATTGTCTCTAAATGTAATTTTTAGTAATGACGTCATTTTAGTTTCTAGAGACGCAGAATTCATGGGGAACTTCCATGATTGGAAGATAAAATCTGTAAAAAAGAACAGAAGGGTGGGATGAGGATATGTAGGCTTAAATTGCTGAAAATTTACACCTGGGGTCTTCCTAAGTGCTGTGGCAATATTTGGTATTGTGATATATTCAGCTTCTGCATATTTCTCCCTGCGTGTCGTTAAAATGTAGTATTTCTCACCTTATCTTAAATTTCAACTCCCATGTCAAATAATCCCTTGTAAGGTATGTCTAGGGGGAGGGATGATTTGGGGAGGGAACACCCACTAGCTGGTAGGGTACCTGTCCAAACCAGCAGCCTCGCTCCTCACAAAGGAGATTCCATCAAATACAGCTCTGACTTACTGGAACAAAGTCTTTGTTGTAACTGTGAAGTTCCACACACTTAAGGTCAGCTTTAGATGTGTTCAATGTTCTTAGATTTTACTCTTGAAGTCTCCTGTGGCTTAGTGAAATTCTTCTTTCTTATTTCTTACTTGGTAACTCTACAACATTTTAAAAAAATCCCAAACTTTTTCCTTTTAATCTCACTTGTTTTCAACATCAATTAGCGAGGAAAGGACTGATCCATTGAATTTGAAGGACAGCAAGTCCTGAATTCAAATTAGGAGTATTTTTTCTTTGACAAGCCCCTGAATATAGGGTTAATTTTTCTTTGACATGGCTTCCTTATTTTTATGTCTTTTAACAGAACTCTTTTGGTTTATATGTTTGATAATCGTTTCATTATGCAGCAGCACACCATCTTATGAGACTGTAGAAAATGCTGTGAAGGTCCCTTTTTCCCCACACAGCTCAGGCAACCTGGAGTTGTTTTAGGGTGGTATCTTACTCTCCTATTCTAGTGACTCCCTCACCCCCCCCCCCCCTTCGGTAAAATTCATAAGAACTAGGGAGGAAATGGCAAACGTGAACTTTCTGATTTGAGGGCTGAGGGCCAGACTCCTGTGATGCGGAATGGGGACATCTCGGGGCTACCTGGTGGCAGCAGATAATGGGCTTTTAACAGATTTCTTCTGGCCTTTGAACTGCTGTGTCTGATAGATCAAAGACAGGTCCAAGAATTCAGCTGCAGGTTCAAACACAAGGTTGCCTCTCATTTTGTGTTTTTTTTTTTTCCTTCAATTGCAAACAGCTCACAAAACATGCTTGTTTTTTAAAAGCTTGCAGTCTGTTCTTAACTATTGGCACAGGATTAGAGAGGAAAGAGGCCAAAAATTTGCTGCTACAGCAGCAACAATCTTAATTTCAGTTGTATAATAAGGCAAATATTCATACTTAAAAGTGTTTTCTTTCTAAAATTGGATCTCTAAATTCAATTACTTCTATAAAAGAAATTTGAAATACAGCTTGAATTTGTGTAATATGCTATTCACAGTACTGTGAGCAGTTTGCTCCTGTTGAATTTTTACTTGTTCACTAATTATGATGGCAGTGGGTCAATTTTTACCTTGTTAAAGCAATGTAAGCCTTCAGGGACTAGTGGTTTGTGCTGGTGCAATGAGCAGGTCATTGCACATCATCCTTTGGAAGAACTGAATGTTGTTAAAGAAATTATTGGGAAACATAGAGAAATGTGGAGATGCAAGGTATATAAGTGTGACTAAAATTTGGTGAGTTTCAGGAATCATAAGGCAAGAAGCCAAGTGGATCTTTAAGTAGCGCTTTAGCAACCACAATAGAGACTGGGGTTATGTTTTCTGATGTTGAAGGACAGGAGTGGTACTTAGGGTGCAGGGGCAAAAGAATAAAATCAAAAATGTGTTTTTTCAGGAGCTCGTTGAATAAGCAGAGGAGACTGGCAAGGGAACTGGTAGTGGGCACGTCTACATTGCAGTGACTGTGGTTTGTGCCAAACTAGTGTAAGGTAAGGAAGGAATACCTGCAGAAATGTGGCTATCAGAACCTGAGGGCCAATACAGATTGACAAATCTGTCTGAGAAATTATGTTAATATTCAGTGGCAAGATATGCCATTCTTCAGGTATCCAAAACAGTGCTGCAAGCCAGCTTCCAGCTAGTGGGAATATTTCTGCACCAGCTATGCTTAAAAGCACAGTGTAGGCGTTCTAGTGACTGAGAAGGGAATGCCAGCAAGAGCCTTCAGTTCCTTGCTAAGCATTCACACGGCAAGCCTGCATCTTCCTGGGAGCTGTCTTCCTTACTCATGACCACCTATGAAATCCAGAAAATAAAAATGTGTGTAGTAGAAATCTAAGTGTACTTAGATCTTTTTCATTTTCCTTCTCTGCTATTGCAGGAATTCTCAGCACATGGATCAACTGCCCTGTGCTCTCTAAAGCCACTCCTGCTAAGAGAAGAATGCAAAGAATATACACTTAGAATTTGTGTATGTGTTTTGCTAAGCATCTTAAAACCCAAAGGTGCTGTGATTTAAATTGCATGTAAAAAGCTACTTTGCCATCTTGTGGCTGGAAAGAGAACGCAGTGACCAGATGCTCTATTTTAAAGACTCCTTGGTTTCATTTTGTGAGAGATAAATTAAACGTCTGATTAACAGCAGTATATTTAGGAATCATTATCCCTCACTACAAAAACAAATGTTGCAGGAAGTATAAAAAAAAGAAATATCCTCTAAAAGCTAAGGCAGAGTGACAAGTATTGCACAAGTTACTAGGCTGGCTCAACTTTAAAAGATATTACTCTCAGATTCTTTTTACTTTAGAGCAGTTTTCTCTCCAGCTTCAGTCATATTTTGACACAGCAGAGACGAAGTAATGAGAAGTCAAACTGAAAAGTACTACTTGACTCTAGGGGAATGGAAGGAGAGGATATGAGTGATTTTGAAGGATTCTATTTAACCTTTCTTTTGTACTTTTTTAACTGTCGTACACCACTGCTTTTTAGAATTGGGAGGGGTGTTTAAAACAAATTTAAAATAGAAAGCAAGATTATCTGCTAAAACTAGAAGGGATGTGGCAAGGCTAAGAATCATATCACATGACTGAATGAAATTGTGGGTGCAAATGTTATGAGCATTGTCTCGTTAATAAAAAATTTTACATTTCTCATATTTTGGATAATGTAAATTGTTTCAGTCCATTTCATATGCTTCTGAGACTCAGACAATCTAGTCATGAGCCAGCAAAGCTCTTGCCACGTAATTATCTTCAAAATTGACAAGTTTGCAATTAACTCCAAGCTATTAACTTCAGAGTGCTTTACTACTGTTTCTACAGTTAGTTTGGTGCTTTATGGAGTCTAGGTTAAAGCTCTCAACACTTTAAAAGGACAATGCCTCTCCAGCCTGTGTGGTTTTCTGCTCCTTATATGCTACAGCTACTCACTCAGGTGGCTCTTGCATCTTCCAGAGGTTTCTTATTTAAAAGATGTTCTTATGAAGAAATCAGAGAAAGAGACCTGCATGCATCCTACATTGCTGGCCTAAGATAGTCTAATTCTCTGCTTTGACTCAAGCATAAATTTTGACTTTGAACTCTAAGGCTGAAGAGTAGAGTGAAAGCTAAAATTAGATAGGTAAGGAAATCTTTTTCAGTTTAGACAGATCAAGGTATAGAGACACCAACAGGGATGACATCCTGGTCAAAACAAGTGTAGGTGTCCCTTCAAGTTTGGTTCACTAAAGAGCAAAACCAGAAGTCAAACACATTTCTTCAGAAAAATGCCACTCACTTTTGCCTCCAAATGTGTTTTAGAAGTAATTGCTGGGAACAACAGCTGAACTGGGCATTGTGTCTAGTATAGAAAATTGTCTTGAAGATGTCTATGCTAAATTGATTTTATCCATCAAGTTATCATTTTGCTTACAGGTGAAACGCTATCATCTCTCTGCTCCTCAGAAAGCAAAGGAAACAAACAGCTACAGGATTGTTTGAAATGAGCAAAATATAGTTGGAAAACTACCCATCTCCAGGTAAAGAGTCAGTATCATATGTATTTATCTTTCCTATAAATATATGTGATGTGATTTTCCCCTTTCACCAGTGTAAATCTGGCACAATTTCTTTGTAGTTTAATGCTATTGGGAGTCTCGAATCAAGTATTTTAATGTTGTCATTTGTGGATATAAATGTGCATCCACCCATGGGAAAAAATCCCTCTGGCCATTACAAACAGAACTAGATATTATGGAAGAAAAATCAATGTCATTATAAATATGTGTGCAGATCCCTAGCATATTAGTAATGGCCACAGGTTACTTTTTGACCTATTCAGAAGTGTGTTAACAATATAGAATAGCTCATTTAGTGAGAACTGTGTAAGAGCCTACTTTAAAGCATGCAGTGGACCATGTTTTGGCTGGAGTGTGTAGGTTTGATTTTTCTCTACTAACCAAAGGAAATTGGGATCAGCTCAACTCAAATATGTAGAAGCTTTGCCAAAATAGAAGTTATATTAATGAAAGAAGAATTGGGTTCTACATATCTGAAGTGAGAAGGTGGGTTACAAACTTTTATTAATGTAAGGTTTCTTTTTAAATTTTTTTCCTTTTTTTCCAGAAGAGAAGAAAGAACAGATGTTGTTATCTAGAGATACAGTTGAAATGCAGTGTTACACACTGATTTTAAATATTTATTATTTCATGGGAGCAGTGTTAATGGCTCTCCAAAGATTCTCATTGTTTGCTAACAAGGGAAACTTCATAGTTTTCTGATATATTTTAATTTGACCTAAACTAACACTTCCTAACATTCCTAAAATATCCAGTCACCCAAGGCCCAAGTAGTACTGCATTGGATTTGTTTGTTTCAAATGTCTCAATGTCTAAATCAGAGGTGGGGGATTTAAAAATATTATAGAATATGTGGGACAGGTTTTCTTATTGAGAGTTAGGCCTAGAGGACAACTTGAACTTTTACACCGTAAGAGGAAAAACTCTCCCTTTTTTTTCACTGAAGCCAAGCCATCAGCAGCCACATGGGATGTCCACAGTGCTGAGCAAGATCCTTTCCCCAGCTGAGATGTGTTATAATCGGTGTAACTGGAGGGCTCCAGTAGCCACCACAGAGCTGCTGACTCTACCCAATGCCCCACTTGCTTTAGGGTCAGGGTTCTGCAGACAGCTGTCGCATGAAGATCTCCTGAAATGTCAATTTTTAGGTAGAAGGGACTGAAAACTGTAAAATCCTGCAGAGCATATCGCTGCAGCTTAAGCCTTTCACAGGCAGCAGGAGAAGGGGCAGAACCTAAGGCTGACAGTTGAAGAGAGGAGAAGCTGTTTATTGAGAGCACAGAATTGAGCAGTGAATTGGTGGTTTAATTACACTGTCTTACAAATGGTTTTTTTGCTTGTTACCAAGCCTGTACTTGGAAAGAGAATAGGAGACACATTAACAATGGTAGTTTTTTCAGTACCTTAAAGGGAAAATGCTGAACATGTTCTTCATAAGTGTATGGGCTGTTGTTTCATAACCTGAAATGTTTTAGCCACATTCTGCATGTGAAAAGTATACAAAACAAGAGTTTAGTGGTTTTGATCATTGTGATTTTGTAACATTCAAAGCAGATGACATCACTAACTCGCTGCAAATTAGTCAGAAAACATGTTCTAAAATTGCACCATTTTCTCAATAAATCTGTTCCTTGTTTGTATTAGAGGCATATGGGCTTACTTAACTGACACAAACAAATTATAATACTGTTAACACAGCAGAGTCCTAGAGCTAAAAAAGAGTGAATGGGAATCCTGCTGACAGAATTGTTAATATTGATAATACTGAGAGTGATGGAAAGGATATTTTACTCATTCAGAACACATCATCATTCAAAGCCTCAGAAAGAAATTTAAAACGCAGTTGTCCAGAAGAGCTTGGAAGAATCTATAGAGCTTGAGTTTAAATGGATTAGTATCCATATTTCAGGCAGAACTGTCAGACAGATGAAAAGTGTAGCTTATTACATTATTCTGCAACTTGTTACACAAATACTTCTCTGTTTATAGAGTGTGTGAATCTGCATGTTCGCTGTGTGTTTCCAGCAGATGCAGTTTCATGTATTATGACAAATTTGGGCCTGTATTTAAAATAAAAGGTATATTTTGGTTTGCTTTAGAAGCATCTTTTCTACTCTTTCCTATTATAGTTCCTTACCTTCTGTCACTATTGATCTCCTTCCTTGTTCCAAACCACAGACATGCCTGAGCTCCTACCAGAAAGGCAAACAGCTGATGAAGACAGACATGACAACCAAAAAGAGCTTTGGGAGAAAGAAATGGACAGTCTAGTAGTTTGGACTAACTCTCTAACAAAAGATTACAGGATTAAATCCAGGAGACTGCATGAACAGATAAGCAAGTACTTTATTACCTTTTTAAACAGTCTAAGGAGATTTGTACCATTCCTACCAGGCAAATCTTTAGTTGTTCCTTGGGTTGGGTTTTGGTTGATCGGTTGTTTTGCCAACGTGGTGCAATCAGCTTCAGTTGAAGGTTGAGTAGGAATGGAATAAGAAGCTTTTCTGGCTTTCACCAGGACTTGTGCTTTTCTCTTGCCCTTGGTGGTTTGTTGCTCTGTAATTTTTTTACCTTATTGTCTAAATAGCTCAGTATTTTTAGGTGTTCAAACCTCTGATGGGCCTAGAGCAATGACAAAGGGTAGGAACTACTGTAAAGAAACATCTAGTTTTGAATGCACAGAAAAGCATATTTATTGAGTGAAAGATGCCATTGTGTATATATAACTCAGACTATGATTATGTTCAGAGTTGAAAAAACAACAAGGCTAAGTTTGCATTCCAACCTTCCCAGGTGTTTCTGCTCTTTATACTGAATGTGAAATGTGTGGATGTGGGGTATTGCACTTTTCCTTAGAGAAGGCTGTTGAGATCTATAAAAAGTTCAAATGACATGTAGGTAGGCAGGGCAGTAAAGATTCATACAGCATGGTTCCAGGACCAGGTTTCAAGAGCCAGCCAGAGATTGACATTAGGTAAACAAGAGCCACAGTGTTACAAAGTCTGCAGGATCACATGCACAGAAGATCTCTGTGATTACAAAAGAAATTGTCTTTTCAGTCTTCAAGTCACTGGCCTCTTCCCGTTTTGTGTACACACCCTAAAAAGAGATCTAAGTGTCTTTTATACTTGCACACTACATCCTATTAAAAAAAAACTCATAGGACCATAGCACCAGGGTGAAAGACACAAGCACGAGAAATGTCAGTTGTGTAATAAAACTTCAAACACTTTTATTAGCTGAATACCTATATATAAAAAAAAAGCTATGAATGTCCTGTCTCTGAAACCTGTTCCCTAAGAGGCATAGCAGATATAGTAATAGCTGCCATGAAGCAACGCTGTTCCGTGGCTTGCTGTGTGTATGAAATGCACATACAAGAAATTTCTCCTCAGTAACAGGTATCTTGTGATTTTTATGCCTATGAAGATGGTCCTGAAAGACTAAAAGCATGAGACATGCATGCACAAGAGTACTTGCAGGCATCAGTCTCTAAGTAAAGAGCACAGTACTGAGTGGGTAATCTGTCACCTCTACACAGCTATGCCACTACAATGTGACCGTGGTCAAGTCAATTCACCTTTCTGAGACATCGTTTTCATTTGACCTGTCTTTTTTTCTATGAGGGTCTTAAATTTTGGACCATATTTTTGTTCTATGGTTTGCTTGAATGTTCATATACAGTCAGTCATGCTTTCAAAGCGTTGTACTATTTCTGAAGCAAAGCAGGAGCCTCAGAATTTATCAATAAACTCATTTTTCTAAGAACATTCTCATGTTAGCCTTGCAATACATGAAGAATTATTGTGTCTTGTGTGTACTACAATTTATGTTGAGTTCTGACGTTTGCTTAAATTGGGAACATAACCAGGGCTTTGTTAAACAGCAGATGATATTGCATCCTGTATAGGCCTATACATGTGCATCTGGAAAAGTAATAAACATGATTATGAAAACCTCTTTTAGAACAAGCATGCACGGAATATGAACTAGATCTGCATAGATATTGGCTCTGTCAGACCAGCATTTGAAGGGATGGAAGGTCACTGTACTGTGTGTTTGATGGTGCCTTTCTAGAAGGTTTCACAGCCAGGAATGCAAGCAACATAAGAGAGAAGCTGTAGTTCTTCTATCTGGATGCAAATGCTATCACCTTAATCCTGTCAACCATGTGTGGAAAATTATCTCCAGCTACAACTACCTCACATCTTTTCCAGTCACAATCCACCTCCAGATTTTCCTTTGTACAGGGTAATGGGACGCTGAACGGCAGGCCTTCAAATTTCACACTTCTTTACTGGGTCCTATCTGTGACCTTTGCTTTGTGTAACACATAACAAGGTGTTGTAACACATGGACAGGGTGTAGTTGAAACCGTGCACCTGCTAGGAGGAAGAGACGTGTGTGTGCCGTGGTGATTTCATTAACGGAGACCGTTCGCTTGTTTTTTATCAAATACCTGTAGGAAAACAAACCAACACATACTCTGGGCTTGCGGCCGGTTCCTTCGCAGGTGTGAGCCTGATCCCACTGGATGATGCAGCTGCGTTCCAAGGCCGCCCCGCGATGGCTGCTGCTGCTGCTGCAGCTCCTTCTCCTCTAGATGGCCCCGGGCCCCTGCCTGGGACACGCCGGGAAGGGCTGCTGCCTGCTTCCAGAACCTCCTCGTTCCAGCATCAGCTGCCAAAGGGTATGGTTCTGCTTACAGCGCTCCGTTAAATCCCTCAGATTTTCAATAGGCACCGGGCAGTCTGACCTGAGAGGGTCAGCACAAGGGGAAGCCCTTCCTGTTGGAAATGTTATCTCAGCCAATGTTGAAGGAATCGGCTCCATTGCCATGGTTTTGGTGTATGCACTCTGCTTGTTCAGGTAACTTTCAGTCTGAACGGTCACCAGCTTGAAGAGCACTGACAGAAGAGCTACATTGAATGCTACCATCCCATATAGGTGTTAAGGGTATATTGTGCAGCCCCTCAGAAAGTATTTGGGCTGAAGAAACTGGATGGAGCCCTGACGAGTGCTGTGACGGGTCATTGAGGGGAAAATACATGAGTCCTGGAGGGGACATAAATGGGACAGTGGGACATACATTGTCCTACTTTTACATGTGGATTCCTGACAATGTTGTTACACCACTTTAAATATGTGGTTCTAAATAAGCACAGAGGCATAGCAGAGGCTACATGCTGTCTTCAGTCTACAATGCGGATCGGAATGTGAGTTTACATGCTTACATAGAGGTCAAGGTGCTTTGTCTCCTGTCTGCTGTACTTTCTAAGAACTAGTGCTAGTCTTATTTTTGGTAATATTCTTTAAATCATGCTGAGAAAACCATCAGGGTTACATGCAGAAGGAAGGTACTACTTGCTCTGTGCACAAGGACATTTCATAAGAAGGACAGGTTGAAAAACAGTTCAGAAGAGGTTAGTACAGTACAGACAACCTTGTACACAGTGA
The DNA here is from genome assembly GCA_033558185.1 of Dromococcyx pavoninus. Lineage (NCBI taxonomy): Eukaryota > Metazoa > Chordata > Aves > Cuculiformes > Neomorphidae > Dromococcyx > Dromococcyx pavoninus. Next base: position 742,590 of record JAUMJL010000172.1, on the reverse strand, counting down.
GACCAGTCTTGGAATCACACAAGACAATAAATGGTTTGCTACCCCTGGTAGCAGCTTCAACTAGTACAGTATTTGTAACCATATGTATTACACTGCCTATTTAAGCTCATAAAGTGATTATAACTAAGGTGCACTCCTTTTTATAATTATGCTTTTCTACACTAAGGATGACCTCTCTCAGAGCCTGGCCGTAGGCTTAGGTGACTTCAAAGTGCTGCCCTAGCTCAGCAGAATATTCTGATGGCAAGGGATTGCTGAAAGGCTTCCTCCTGATTCTTTTCTCACTAGGGGTGTCCTGTGGCTTAACATCCGACAAGTAGGTTGATCAAAGGTATCCAGTGAGAAACAACATGACTGGCTCAACCAAGGGGTGAGAGAATGAAAGTTGAAAGATCTCTTTTATCTTGAGCACACTGTAAAATATGTTAATAATTTAGAGCATCGAAGGACAAAAAGATAGCACTTGAAAGGGAGGTGAGAGAATGGCAGACGTTTGTAAGGGTTGTTTGCAAAGCAGTGAAATCAAACAAATCTTTCGTTTGACTCTAAGCATAAGAAAGAGGTGTGAACAAATTCTTAATTAGATTGATGCCCAAGGCAAAGTGCTTTATGCGAAAGCGAGGCTGCCTGGTTCTTTTGTGTTTGGGGGTGTTTGGTGTTTTGGTTTTTTTTAATAAAAAATAAAATAATGAATTATCCTAAAATCTTGAAGTTGGGTCCCCTATTTTGTTGGTTGTTGGTGTAAATAGCCCTAAAGGCTGAAAGATTTGCTTTGAAGTGAAGCCCAGCCTGTTGGGAATCTGCCAGCACCAGAGTTCCCACCTTGCCCCTCTCCCAGTTGCTTTGAACAGCAGCAGGGCAGAAGCAGCAGCACTGATTTTTCAGGTGGAGCAAGCATCCCTGTGTGCTGTTTCTCTACACCATTGAGTCAAGGATTTTGCAAATCCTTGGTATGGCACTGAGTTAGCCAGCAAATGCTCCTCAGATGCTCTGTAGAAGCCACATGGCCTTCTTATAGAGCCCCTGGGACATTAATAGAGAGGTAATCATGATGTTTTATTTTGTTTTTCTGAGAGTTACATTCCCTGTTCTCCCGATATGGGAGTATACCCATATGGCATACTGATTATTTTTTTTTAGCTCCTGCCCCCCCCAGTAACTCTCAGGTGTCTCTTCTACAACAGCTGGCTCTTATAAAGCTATTAATCTAACGAGTTCAGCAGCTCCAAATACAGAGAGGCCAAAAGAGCTTTCGTCTTGCTGTTAATGAAAAAAAACCCAGTCTTTCAGTGTGATGGGTGAGTCAAAGACAACTTTACAACTTCTCTAGCTTTTGTCTGTGTTTAATCATCACCTGGATGTCACTAATGATGCTTCTTCAATGTATTTGAGTACAGTAGTTTAAACAAACTGAATGCATACACTTCTTGTGGTTACTGAAAATGTGGTTTTATTGGCAAATATGTGATTTGCCTTCTTTGGGTGCAGGCAATGTTGTTCTGCCTTGAAGACAGTAATAGTCCTAAGTAGACTTGGGAGAAGGTGGGGACAAAACCAAAATGCTCATAGCTGGGCAGCTGAGCCTCCCACAACTCAAAAAAAGTCTTTGAAAGCTTTCCAACTATTATCCCATCTCTGTTGGGTGTTGTGGCTCTGATGATTTCCTTGTGTCTGCAGAGCAAGGACAGCTGTGATTTAAAATGATGGCACATTAATTGTTAAATTACATTGGAGAGTGCGGGAAATGCATGTTAGTGCCACATTAAAGCCACATTAATTTATCATGATTAACTGCACAAGGAATATAAAATGAATTATTGATTGGTCTCTTATTACCGCAACAGCTGTCTGTCATTACTCTGCGTGGTGTTTTGTGATAACGATTACTCTTGTCATTTTCTGGGCTAAAACTCTGTGATGAATCATAATCTACGTTCCCACAACTAACAGATGCCAATTTTCCTGCTTTCAGTGGTCAAATGAGTAGATATTAAAGTTTAGTGTAGACAATAGACTAAATAACCTAGTAGAAGTTAATATCTTGTTAAGGATTGAAGAATTAAACTGTCCTGGAAATACAAGCAAGAAGCAGAGCAAACACCCCTGAGTGTAAATGTTACAGCAGCCTTTGAAGGAGACAACTTCTAGATTCTGCATGTTAAGGTCAGCTTTGATTTTGATTATGCTTGCCTTGAGTTCAGTGTTCTGCAGTATGCCTCAAGTATGCAGGGTAGGGGGTAGCTGGGCATATACTGATGTGGAATTATTTGTACTTACACCATTACTTTCTCTCCAACTGGAAGGAGGTGTCAAAGCCTCTCTGTCAGCTGAGCACTGTTTCTACTGTTGACAATTCATGCCTTGTGCCCAACACAGAGCAGGCAGAAGAAGGTTTTATCTTTGCCTCTAGAGGCATAGTCCTGCATTCACAGAAGACAGCAGCGTATCCTTCATTTTTAACTGTAGCTTAATGTTAGATCAAAATTGCCTATTTCTGGTGCTTCTTGCCAAGCGCTGCACCTGGCAGTCACCTGCTCTGGGTGCTTCTCTTTCGTGATGTTCATGAGCGAACTTTGCTCCCAACACTATAGAAAGGACTTGGTGGGATGTGATGTGTGAGGATTATAATGCGCTGAGAGGGTATGACTAATTGCAATGACAGGGCAGAGCTGGTGGATTCATTGCACAGAAATTAAATAGCACATTCCACACCACTGTGTGATCAGCTGTCGGCAAGAGAGGAAGGCACATATAATGGGAAAGAAAGGCCTGGCTCCAGAGACAACACCCAGATTTCCCCCCCCCCCCCCCCCCGGCCAATCATCCATTCATATTGGGAATTATACCAGTGTCTGTATGTCAGAAGAAGCCAAGCTGACATAATGGCCATTCATGATTGATCAGTGAAATAAAAAAAAAAAATGCCAGAGTGAAAACAAGTAAAAGCATTTCCTCAGGGCAGGTATTCTTTGTGCTGTGCTGAATCCAGCATGGCTTTGTCCTTCTCCACCACTCTAAACTGATTTTAAGTAAAATTCTATTAATTCTTGTAAGTCTCAAACTAAAGTGAAAGCTGCAATTTCCAATGAGGATACATAGAAAAAATTATACACTTTACGAGGGAAAGAATCATCTCCAAAGCTGAAGCCAGAAGAGGTGAATTGCCTTACTCATGGTCACTGGAAGAAATAGAAACCATTACCTAAGTTCAGCAGGAACAGACTGCAGCATCCACCAACACTGCTGCTTCTCACACCAGTGAAGGTATCAGACCCCAAATCATATCAGTGTGAAACCCAAAGGAACCCCTTTGAGTAACAGAATTATTTCAGGTTTTTGCATAACAGAATTTGGAGGGTAATAGCTGCCAGGCTGAGACCCTAAATCTAAAACAAACAAGATGCTGGGTAAATAAGACTAGTTTGGCAAATGTCTTCCCTTTCTTTAAGAAGTACGTGTCTGGCAGTCAAAAAAGAGTTGTATGTGGAGTTGCCACCGAGTGCTAACAGGAGGGGGATCAGTATTCATGACGGAGTCTCACACATAGTTTGAAAACATTTACAATTGAATGCTATTATAAAAAATAATATTTTTGCTTGCAGTGAAAACAAAGGTAAAGTTCAAATACAACAAATCTATTTGCTGAAAAATTGCAGTCTAAGCTTAAACAAAATTGTTAGTAAATCTGCATTAAATTCAGTGAATACAGTCAGTTTTCTGTTATAAAGTTGAGGGGTTGTCATACTCCAGTTTGATGAAGAATGCAGATAAATGGAGTAGTATCATCCAGCATGAAACCATTCAGGTCTATCAGGGCTGATAGTTGCAAATCAGCTCCATCCATACTATCTCTGTCTTCTTTCACTGTGCTCTGCCTCTTGGGAAGGTGTGTTGGCTCTCCTGGCACCAGGACTGAGCTGTATTTAGAGACAGCGTGGCTTAGATTAGGTGTAAAGAAAAGGTCTACTAAGCAAATAAAAATCATATAATCCAAAAGCTCCTGTTATAACACTTCCTGACAACAGGCAACACTACCTCCATATCAAAGAGTAACATGGGTGGAGAAAATGGGAAAAATTATTCCCTTCTATGTAAAGAAATGTTTCAGAGGCTGGAGTACGGGTTTGGGAAGATAAGAGCTCTTTTCTTGCCTCTCCTAGAGGCCAGGAGTGTCTTGCTAGGTGCCCTGCTTCTCTGTACTACCCTTTCCCCAAATGTAAGAAGGGAAATAATCACTTTGACATCTCAGAAGTCTTTAAAAGCTACGGATGAAAATTGCAACTCAAGAGTTCTGTATTGCTATCCATACATACACATCTCTGGTTTGACTTGGTAACGCTCATGGAACGTTTTGCAAAGTCCCTCTAATTTAGCTGCAGAAATGAAGCTGATTAGGCTTAAAGATTACAGGAAGAGCACTGGTAGTACTGCAGAAGAGCCCAGGGAAGAAAACTCTTGGTGATGCACTGGGTGAAAGGCTAGGGACACAGAGACAAACCTGTTAGAAATGCTCTGTTAGTTTTGCTGCTGCTCACAGTACTACTTGTTCTTAAGATTTCATTCAAAGGCTTCCAAAATAACTGAATGAGCTAGTTAAATTTTAAGAGTGAGTTGATGTACATGTTTTTGATTTATCGTGACAACTTAATTTACTAAAGAAGAAAACCTCAGTCTCACAGTAATTTTCCGTTCCCTTTTAAGGCTAAAAAAGGGGGGGCAATTAAATATTTAAACCTCTCAGTCTCCTTTGCTGTGCAATGATACTGGTGCATGCAAACCTAGACTCTACCCTATGGTATGATATTTTTAAAATGCATTGATGTATAGTATTGCAGTAACTGGACCTTAATTGGTGTGAATGTAAGTATTTTCATTAGCTGGATGGAGCAGGACCAGTTTAGGCCCTCTGTTTCGAAAGACGCACCTTTGACTCTTAAGGAGAAGATAATATGTTCTTGTGCTTAAAAGTAAATGACAAAACACAGACTTTTTGTTTTTTTGAAACTAGCATCTGAAGTCTGATTGTACCCAGATGTACATCGAGGACTGGAAATGGAGGACTCTTTAGTTACCGTCCACGAACACCAGAGCTTTCTGGGGCTCATTATGTGGGGCACACTGTCCTTCTTGCCCACCTGCAGCACAATTCAGCAGGCAGCCCTTGGTTCATTGTCGCTGAGCCCCAGTGCCTGGCAGCAGTGGGATGCTCACTCATCCTGCCACAGCTGAATTCTGCTCCCCCTGGCCTTTCCAGTTCCACCAGGAAGAAGAGACTCTAATTTGCTGCATTTGATTCAAAGTCATTTGTGTGGATGGGGTTTTTGATTGGGATGTCTGTAGCCACCTCAGTGGCTACATGGCTACAACTGCTGCTAGAGGCAGCAGCAAAGCATGAGGCACAGGGAAAAACACACAACTTGGAGAAAAGGGAAGAAACATAAATGATACATTTCTGTGTTGCTTTGTCAAAATAAGATTTAAGAAGTAATGAAGCCCAGCTGCTTTTTCTAGAGCACCGCAGCAAGGAGTAGGCTAGCAGGAAGAGGGAGGGAGAGCTGTGGGCAAACTAACAACTCAGGTGAAGTCTGCCAAGGCTGTTGTAAAATGATTAACTTCTCCCAGAGTGAAGGATGGCTGTCTGCAGCAGCTGCAAGGGCTGTGGGACAGGCAGGGCCAAGCTGCAGTGAGCAGCAGGGGTGGCTTATGCGGAGCTGGAGAGGGGGAGCGGAGCTGACCAGAAGCATTTTAGATTTTAGAAGTTGTTTCATGAAGCTTATATCTCAGTTCAGCCATTGATTCCCAGGATCAGGAGATGGTTCCCTGACTATTTGCAGGTAGCTGTGGGGGGCAGTCAGTCCCTCACCCATGAAACCAACTGATAGGATCTGCCCATACCTAGTGTGAATGAAGGGTCGTAACAAAATGACCTCAGCATTCTTGCATCTGCAAAGACTTACTGCAAAGTCACTGGCTCCAGTTCTTTGTTAGGATAATATTATGCTAATAGCCACTGACTGGGTTTTGAGCAAAGACTTGAGGAATCAAAGAAGGTTCACTGAGCTGTGGGGAGGATGTGCTAACACCTGACAGGCAGGCTGGTAGCAAACTCTGCTCCCAGAAGCCCATATGCTACTCTCCTCATTTGAGGGGACTAATTTAATTTTGGCTGTCTTCAGCTTTGCTTGCAGATATGGGAGGGAAATTAGCAGGTAAAAGAAGTGGGGAAAATGTACACAAGCAGAGAGAACATTTCTATTTGATCTTTCAACTATGGTTCCTTGATGTCGTCAGGATTTTATTAAGAGGCATCCCACGGCTCTGAGAGTATCTTTCTGGCCCTGCTATGGGACAGGGTAGGATGTTATTCAAGTCAGCGTTTGGGATCTTGTTCCTTATGTAAAATGCCTTGCTTGGATTCAGCAAAACCTGTGATGTTTGCATGGTGTGCATTCAGTTCTTTTTCTAGTGTGAAAAGCTTTACATTTTCCTTTATGTTTGGTAGACCTGTTAGGATGAGCTATTTCAAAATATACCATAGTGAAACAAGCTACTGTCTGCAGCCAGAGGTTATAGGATCGTTAAAGAAACTTTACCAAAAAAATCCCTACAGCCTTGGCCACAAAATAGAGGAAATATCCCAGATGTCGACCAAGGACCTCTCTCTTACTGAATAAAAAGAACAAACTGTTTCCTGGAATCATCTTTTGAGTGCTTGGTTTATAACACAGGAAGGAGAGTGAAAGGATTGAAGGTCTGAGCATATTAATATGGTTGAGAATAAAGAAATTTATTGCAATTCTTGTGTGTAAGCTGTGCAATATTCTCATCTCAAGACAGATTTTAGCCTGGGTTAGTCTTTCCTCCACTAAACTCCTTCTCTCCCCTTCAAAACTTTTTCCAACAGCCAATTATTTCAGCAATAGTTTCTCTTCCTTTTCCTTGCTATGCATTTATTCACACCTCTTTTTTTTTTTCTTACTCTTTCCCCACTATGTTTTGCATGCGCTGTGTTTATGGTGTCTGTTTGGTGATGAGAACTGCAGGGGAGGGGTGATCCATCCTATGTTTGAAAAGCACTGCACATGTGTCTGCAACTGCCTGAATGGTTTGCTGTCACAACATATCTTGTGGTATTTTTTTTGATTCAATTTGTTTTTCTCCCACTGTTCCAGTATGATCCCTCCATCATGAGCTTGCAGAGAAAAAACTGAAGTAATTAGTCTACATTTTGCTTATGTTTTAGTATTTGATTATTTGCTCCTTCTCTTGTCTTCCATATATGTAAATGTAAAAATGTCAGTCCTGGGGATATAATAAGGTGGTGTTCAATCTTCTCCTCTATGATCACGTTATTTTATATTGTGCAAGAGAAAAACTTACCTAGAGAAGGGAAATCTGTGGTCTAGATTTCATTATACCTCCAGCACATAAATCTGCATGGATCAGAGATATTTTTCATGAGCAATTAGTATGCAAAAGCTTGAAAATTAATTTCTCCCATCTGCACTCCTCCATCCATCCCTTGCTAAATGCAAGGCAGTTTATTCATATTGCCCTGGAAAATGGGAGTCATCATAGGGATCCTCACAGGAATTATCTAATGCTGGAGATACAGGCCTGAAGCATTAGCTGGTGCTCTGGGTTCGTGCTCTTTTTCATCCAAGAGGAACTTGGTTCATCAGTACTCATTTTTTTTTAATAAAAGCAATCCTTTCTGCCTTAGGTGAATGCTAAGACCTCATGGTATCTTTCCTATATATACCATTTGTTCTTACGTCATTACATCACAGTTGCTATTTCGACAGTCATTTGTTCTGTATCAGTTGGTGGTTGTGTTTCTGTCTGGAGATGAAGGTATTTCCTTGCTCCCTGCATGTCTGTGAGGGCACGGTGTGCTGACTCAGGCAGGTTTAATAGCTGTGTGCCATCACAAGGGCTGGTTCTGCTCCCCTCCTTGTCTGCCCATTAGATGAAATCCTGGTTGTCAGATGAGTTTAGAGGACGACCTTTCTTACAGATCACTTATAAAAGTTTACACTTTTCTGGAAAGTAGACAATATGCTGCTTTGTTACCAGAAACTGACTGCTGGCCTTGGTAAGAGTTTGCAAGAACTGCACCAGGGAAGGGAAACAAGTCTTTATATGGACTGCTCCGAAGCAGATTGCATGGTGGCTCTGGGGCAACCCTCTAAAGCCAATCTATTCATAGCACAACATTGCTGAGTTCATCTGCCTCTGCCAAAACCATCTTTTACCACTGTGGTGATTCACAAACTGAGTTTTTGCGAATTTTTTTTTCTACTTGCATATTTTTGGGAGAATGGAAGGGAAATTCATGGTTTTGGTGTAGAAGAGCTCTTTCTCTCTGTACCAGCCTGGAAATGCTGCTGGCTGGAGTCCCCATGCCTGCTGAGGCAAATGGGATCTAGGTTCAGGCAAGCAAAATATTAATATGTGAAGACAGACCAGAATTGGTACACCCATTTGTAAACCTCAGACCCCAAGGTACTGATTGCTAGACCCATGAGCGAAATTCTTAGCACTTAAACCAGTCAGAGTACAACAAGGTGTAAAAACTCTGGCTTTTTAGCCCCCAAACCACCTTTGCAAAGTAAAATATAATTTTGGAAGCCACGAACTTGCATCAGCAGAAACTGGAAGAGATTCTGCTGGAGCTGGTGTGGAGGCAGGGGCCAAAGCTGAAGCATCCTCTGTGCATTGCTGAGGTCTGTGTTCAATATCTATATGTTTTAATCAAGTTTGCTCTGGCTGCTTTAGTTTCTTGATTAAAACCTCATGTTGCCAGCAGTCCTCTCCTCCTCGCTCCTGAAACAGGAATTTGCAGAGCAAAAGAAGAATTCCAACTGCTTTCCATCTGCCTGGGACCCAAAGCCTTGAAAAGCAAACCCTTTTCCATGGTCTGTCGCCTGTCATTTCAAAGATCCCTGAGATTTATCTAAATATACCTTTCATTCATAGATCTGAAAGCATTTCAGACTTCATTAAGAGATTTATAATCTACTGAGATGTGATCTCTGTATTGTCACTCAGCAAAATATATAGAAAGCCAGGGAGCTGAGAAATTTCCATTTATCTTGTACTAGCTAATGCTATTTAGAAATAGGTTTAAACAGGCTATTCAGACTAATTATAAAGCTACACATAGAGGAACTTATATTGCGTTTTATACATTTTTAATGTGTTTTAAATTTTAAATGATGGATTTTAAAAAGAAATCACAATTATCAATTCTGATAGTTAAGTGGCTCTTTTTTAAGTGTATTTGTTAGTACACTGTATAAGTCACTTGTAAATTAAAGTAAATTAACTATTCAAATATGATAAAAATAATTTGCTAGTAGCTGATGTAAAGGCACATTATGTCATGTCATAATAGCTGGACCAAGTCAGGTCTATCCTGTATCTAGGATTTAACCAAGAGTAGCTATTCAAACTTGCATTATCATTTAATTAAGTTTCTATCTCTGTTTCAATGCATTTCCTGAATATCTCTGTATGACAGAAAATTCAAGAGTAGTTTTGCTTTTCAAAAAGAATTATAGACAAACACACTTTAATGAGGACACCCCTTTACTTCAGGGCTACTCTGCATATTGCACTTGAAAATGCACAAATAGCATGGCTTTAACAGCAAAGAAATCATGATGAAAGATCAGCATTAACTGCAAGTCTTGATCTTACATTTTATTTTTGAATGCTCTCTTCTTCCAAAAGTTAGATAATGAAGGCTAACTAAAGAATACAAGCTTGCTTCTGTATTTCTTAACACACCAGTGGCTTCCAAGTCAATCCCAGCTGTAATTGCACACCTATTGCACAAGTGGATACTCTTCATAAAAAAATCCATATTTTGTCAGCAAATTGCCCTGGCTCCATCAGGAAGTTTGGACCAAATACAAACCCTACTGTAGCATCAAATGAAGCTGAGCGCCCTGGAGAAAAGGGGGACCGCAATTGGTGGCATTGCATGTTGTCATGATGTCCTGCAGCAACCGGAGCAACAGCTGCCTGTTAAGGCCAGCTCAAATGAAGTGCGGCAGTTTAGCTCTCCACAGCAGTGTGCTCCATGTCTGGAGAGGGCAGCTGAGACATCTCTTCTGCCTGTTGGCCCTGATCTTTGCTCTTTAGCACAGAAATACCATACTCCGAGGATTCCCTCTGACTGTAAATCACAGCTTTTCTCTTCTGCTGATCACCTATTTTTCTACCCAGCACATCTTCACAGGACACCTTTTCCTTGAGGTTTGTTTTTATAAGTTGAAAAATAGCGGTAAGGGTCCAGGAGAAATATTGCTGTCAGCTGTAGCAACAACTTCCATCAGCGTAACGAACTGGCTGTTCTGGCAGATGATCCCCTAGTTAGAGTGGCATATCTCACACCCTACTCACTACTTCAGACCATACTCCATACGTGCACAGATCTTGAAACATAATTTGGTATATCTGAGGGAAGTTGAATGCTACAGGGGCTCAAGCACTGTACGTGGATTATTGATGCATTGTCTCCTACTGACAGCCTGGTCTATGTAAATGGTACTAGGCACTAACAGGGAAAAAAAATGTATAAAATGAAAACCTATGATTATGCTCTTCATCTGTAAAGCAGTTTAAATAGTATCATTCCAGTCTGAATATGTGATTTGGCATTAAAATCTTATAATAGGATTAGCCCATCACTCATAGACCCTGCAAGAATAATTTTAGAGGAAGTTATTTATATGGAGAAGCCAATGACATTTTGCGTTTTATGTGCAGATAATGGAGACTGGAAAATGATTTATGCCAAATGGAAACAATTCCTCATAATTGCACGAAGTACTTAATATTCCATCCCCGCCCCCATGAATAGGAGACTGTCTGGGTTTCAATTTATAGTTAATTTTTAATAATTATATATTAAATCTATCATGTGTTCAGTTGCACTCTGAAATACAATGAAGTCTTTTCCCCTGAGAGCCACCTTCCGAACCCTCCCTATATCCTCGCTGTGAGTAGCATTGCTTCCTTTCCTTATATCATGTGCCTCTAACCAATCAGCCTGTAACCAGAAGTCATACATTTAATTCAGCTACTATTGGGAAAGAAAATCCATGTATTCACATCTCTAGCAGAAAAAAAAATCCTGAATATACTACATATATCCCAGGAGGGGAAAATACACTTTCTTTCTGTTACAAGCTGGGAAGTAGCAACAGGTATAAAGCAGGGCAGCAAAAGCTGTTGTTCACAATATCCTCTGCTGGCAGGATTTTGTTGTTATATCAGAACAGGGGAGGCTGAATGTGGAGCAGAATGTGCTTGTCATTGTCTCCAGGCTGCTGTGCAGCCTGACACCCACTGCCAAGCACAGCTGGGAGCTCTGGCTCTTTAAAGGAACAACTTACTTGAAGATAAATTGTGATCCATACTGTATCTAGCAAGAGTATCAGAGGAATTTGCCAGGAAATCAGTTTACATTACAGTGGCTTGTTCATTTTCTAAAGCTTAAGGATCTTGGCTTGAGCTCTGAATTAAAACCCACAAAATTTAATTTAGTGGGATGGCTTGAAATTGGGACTCTGCCCTCCAGCAGACCTTGACATTAACCAGCTTCCCCACCATCTCTTCTTACCAGTATAATTACAACCTGAAGTGCTGCCAGAATTTATGTGCCCAAGAGGACAAGGAACTGATTTTGGAAGCTGTAGGAAAGTAAACAGTCAGAAACATCAGAGTTGGAAATGCACAGATTAGGCTGATCATTAGGAAACAGGCTAGCAGTGAGGTCTGTGAGCTTTGCTTCATAATTTTCACAGGAAGAGGAGAAAGAAACTAAAAAGCAATGATTCTTGCAATTAGATGTGATAATTAAAAGCCCTGGAAGCTATGCTGATGAAAGCAAGTCTGCACTGACCCAAGGCTGGCATAGCAGGCTTCCTGCATGGGGAAACCTGTGGATATTCCTGCAGGCTCTAAATAAGACCCTTTATTCCAATCAAACAGATTATAAAAGTATGAAGCCAAGTCTGGAAATATCCACCACAGATATTTTGTGAGAAACTGAGATTGTGCCAACCTACCTGCAGAGTGGGATTGATGCATTGTGCAATGAGGATGTAACAGTGAAAGACTTTATGTGGGAGAGAGAAGAGCAGGAATGTTTGCTGCATGGAAGAGTTCAATGGAAAGTTTGACCCAAGACAAAAGATGAGTCCTCTGTCCTCAAACAGAAGAAGCCCAAAGCTCAAACAAGGCACAGTAAGGCTGTTCAGCTCATGCCCCAGCACTTATAGATTAAACATGTCTGGGGCACAAGAGCACGCATGGGGGACACAGGTGGGGTGCAGGACAGAAATTATGCTTTCCTCTTTTGCTCTGACAGCTGCTGGTAACTTCCCAATCTGATGGACATGGTGAATGGAAGTCAGATTTATCAGTCTGTATAAGCCATCCAAAGAAACTGAGGGATTTTTTTCTGTTAAATCTGGGAAGAAAAAGGGCAGCTCTGCACTAACGTGCATTTTTAAATGAATCTTGTAGCACTCGGCAAAAAATGACCAGAGTGTTTTGACCCACTGCAAAAAGCAAATATGCCAAGTGTCTCCTTGATTTTTCTAGGTCAAAGAAATGCAGCCCAAAATCTTAAAGTTCATTCCTGAACACTCATAGGAAAAGCCAGATACAGAGAATGTATTTGGTCACAGTTGGCTTTATAAGTCAATTCTCTGTGAGCCCAAAGATACCAAAACTTACTGTATTATTTATAGCCTCCCTGTGGAAGCTAACTAGGCTGAGAAATATTTTCTCACATCTTTCGATTCTTTTCCAAATTATACTTTCCAGACATTTAAGTAGTTTTTGAGGATGGCAGCTAGCTGCAATCTAGGAGTCTCTGCTAATTTTGAAGCATTCCTTGTTTTTTATAAAGTGTCTGAAGAAACTGTCTGTTTAAAACCCAATAAATCTTCTTGGTTTGTCTTGGATTAACAGAATACCTGGAAAATAGCTTCGTAAACATCATTGTGCTTGCAGGTATGCTCTGTCTGCACAGCAGAGCACTGGCCCTGAGCTTCCTGAATAGCTCCAGGCTATTTTATCAGCACAAAGTCTTCAGCAGCCCAGCAGTGGGATGGGGCTTGGAGCAGGATGGGCGTTTTATATTGATGTTATACAGTAATTCACAAGAGCAAGTATGACAGTGAGAGGCTTATTAAAAGAGTAGGAGAGAGACAGCTCCAATACTGAGTACATACACGTTGTAATTATTTATATTCACTAGGAATCTGGGGGAATGCTTCCCTCCAAGCGCACAAATACTGCAACAGAAGGGCTGGCAACAGAAGTCTGAGCATCGGGAATAAAACACGTGTTTCCTGGAATCTTGCATCTTTCTTAGACTCCTTCCTCCTGAGAGACAGGCCAGTGATGAATTTGCAGTATTGATTACATGGGACATCTTTTGTGATGCCTGAATACAGTAGAAGTCCATCGTTATTAATAATAATCTCATTCAGCCCTGCAGCCACACTGTTCCATGGTTCTTTTCTCATCCCTCCCTTTGCTATTGCCCTGGTTATTTTTCCAGCCGTGGCTGATCCAAGCTGCATCCATCTGATAATGCTATTTCTAAAGGCAGCCTCTCAACTTTAGTTGTTCCTGGGAAGGGAAAAGCTGAACATGAGACACAAATACAGCTATTGTCAGCAGGCAGTAGTCATGGTGGTAGAAATCAACTTTACCTGTATGCTTTCCCATTCTTTTCAGTTTTTTCATCTCCTGCCCTTTGCATTCATCAAACTTTTCATCCTGCTTCTGCGTTTAAGATGGTGCCTATGGTCAGAAGAGCGCTGGTCTCTTCGAGTTTGCATAATGGATGTTGACAGTAAATTGAACAATAAAGGGAGAGATTTGGTCCACAGCTGCAGCCTGAATGGGATGTTTAATGGTTCAAAGACATCAACGCAGTCTCTGCAGAAAGGGAACATCTGGAAGAAATAATAATCAGAGGTTTATGCAGCTGGTTAGCGCAACAGCACTGGTTGGCATGCTCTGAGCAGGTTGAGCAGTAGTGTAAAGTTAAACTTCCCTTCTGATTTTGAACTGCTCATGTAGATGCTAAAGTAAAAGCTTACTGGCCAGTGTGTCTCCTAAGCTGCTCAGAAATCTGCTGTCAGACCTTAGCTCCTTGTGACTATTTCATAGTGAATCTCAGAGTCAGAGTCAATCCTATTATTTCACTTATTTATGTTTTTTTCAAAACATAGCAGAAGCAGTGGCTAGAACAAAAGGCAGTGTTTATAAATGATAAATACTGAATTATACAGGCATGCATATGTAGCTAATCATGCAATACATTAGGTTTGTATTAACATATTATATGATATTATAGACTAGTACATCAATATTATTTATGGCATGTATGTGGGTACACACACATGTACTTACATATGGTTTATATATACAAACCATATCTGTACTGTATATCTGACTCCAGTTCTGGTAAAGCTAGTCCAGGCAAGCAGACAGCCAAGGGACATAGGAAAAAAAGGCTCTGTGTAGCAATGGGTTTTTCAGGCCCTGCATCTCTCAGGCTCAGCTCCTGAAATATAAAACTCACGGAGGTTCCTGCTGCTATACGCAGCCTCATCTTTCTTGTCACCTCTGACATCAGAAGGGCTGTCCTGGGAGCTGAAAGGCTGCTCAGGTCACCGATGTGCCACCTAGACAGGGCAGGAGGAGTCCTTCCTTCTGTACATAGGGTAGAACAGTGCTAACTATTAGATATGTGGATTGTCTGTGCCAGTAAGTCCTCTGATGTTTTTTTTTTCCTAAGAATAGTTACCCCAGTGTAGTTTTCAGCTTATGCATGTGATGAATTAATGTATTTCTCTTTTTCTCCGGTTGCTAAACTTTGAGTGATGCTTCCCTTCATGTCTAACCCCTCCCTGTGCCCTCAGCTGACCTGCAGCCCGGTGCGACATTCTGGTTTTGCAGTCTGCATTTCAAGTGCCTTCTTAGCTGATGCACATGGCATTCCTCTCCCCTAGCTGGGGATTGACACTGGGGAGCATGTTACCATCTCTGTGGTGGGGATCAGGAACTGCACCCTTAGCTGGTGCACATTAGCTGAGCTCCCTGTGGGTTTACAAAGTGATGCTATTTTACATCAGCAGAACAACTGTGTTGTTAAAGTCAGTTAATACCAGTGGAAGCTATTAGATTTGATTCTACAGGCATCGTCTCACTGTTGACAGCTGTGATCATGGACTGCAGGTTGCCATTATTTCCTTCTTGTGGGGAAATTCTGTTTCCAATAACGAAGTCTCATTGATCCTTGCTCTGATACAGCACATCAACTGGGTCATATCCTGCCTAGTGGGCTGTCTCTCAGCCCTACTGCCTGACCATAAGAAAACATTCAAGGGCGTTGCACTGGATTTATTTTTCCCAGCTTTTTTGCAGATGCACCCAACCCAAAATGTGATCTCAATTACTTTTGTCATCTTCAGTGACAGCTGTGATTCATCACCTAGTTTTATCTTCTTGCACATAGAAACTTCTATGGAACAGAAATATACTTCAGCTCCACATCTGTCAGCAAACCACAGTTCCTTATCCAAGTAAACAAAATAACTTCATTTATTCTTGCTAACAAAGACATTTTCTAAAATGGGCTGTAAATATTTAGAATGAGTATTTTGCTGTGTGATCTTTATATGCCTCCTAAATATTTCCATCATTATGAGCTATAATGAAGAACTGGATTGAAATACAAGCTGCACATGCCATCAAAGGAGCAAATGATAGCATTAATGCCCTTTTTGGATGTATAGGGTAATTGCTCTTAACACATTTCAGAAGTCAAACTATTATAGCTTGACTATAATTGCCATGTATATGCTCAGATAAATAATAAAACTTTTAATGCAGAAAAGAAATTATCTAAAAAACCCCAGTGTGTTGTTGAGGTTGTTTTATGTGAGCTGGAGTTCATACAGGCCTGTCTGGCCAAGTCCACGTCATTTGCAGCTAATGCCACGTCCCTTCCCTGCGTATGCTGAGGTCTCAGGACAGGCACAGCTGAGTCTGAGCAGCTTTTTCCTCCTCTAACTCCTCTTTGGGACAGTACGTGGCACATTTCTGTTCCAGTGCATCGCACAGTGCATGCCCTCAGCCACAGGTTTGGAAGATTTTGTATGTGCGGACTGTGAAAACAAGACCCCGAATGGTACTTGGATTTAAACGTGGTATTGTAGTAGGAAAGAATAAAACAGAGATAATCAAAACACACAAAACACTGTGCTTGGGTGCAAACACAGATGTCATTTATCTTTGACCTCTACATAAGTGAAAATGTCACCTCTGCTGTTACAGATCATGAAGCTCATTGGCTGCACTAAAGTAGCCAGTTTGGATTCGGGCTTTTGCTGCACCCTTTGATCTATGTTCTGTTTAGTGATGCTTGGCACTTTACATGTGGTTATTTATATATTCCAGGAACATCAGCACCACATTACAACATTAAATAACATAACACAGTTCTTTTTAATTTCTCCTTTCTTTAGTTTTGTCACTTAAAACCACCATCCTGCTCAACAGACAGATCATCTAAATCATTGGTTGCCCGTTAGCTTAATTCCAAATTCCTCTAAAACAGACCCAGTAATCAGGACCTATATTCTAACAACACCCTCTTGTTTTTATATTACAGTAAAAATACATTTTATGAAATAATAATTTTCCTCTCTCGTATTGTTTAAAAAACAGCTATTACAGCCCAGTAAATCTGAGATGAGGCTGACTTCAAAGATTCCCATTGTCTGAAGTGAAATGTGAAATAGAGCCAAAGAGCAAAAATAATGACAAATAAGCTGGAGGTTACAAATTTATTCACTACCAGGCTGACAGTTTTTCTTTAAATAAAGTGTTGTGGCTTGAATAATTTGGAGTAAAGTCAATAATGAGGCACCAGCGAGTAAATGTTGGGTCTGTGTTAAAGCGGTAGCAGCGGGGTCCTGTGTGTGTTGCATCAGGGTGATGCCACTGGCACCCCAGGGGCATTAATTTAACATTGAGCAAATGAGAAATGTGGAGCCAGAGGAGCGAGAATGGAACTGTGTCGCTGTATGTGCTACTCAGGGCACGATTTGCCCTACAGCATACTCTAGGTTGTGTCCAATGTAAGGGGGTTTTCACATGCTGAAGTGACTGCTAATGTTGCCCAAGGTTAAAGTTACTTCTTATTGAAATTAATTGTGGAGTCAAACAGCAGAATGTGACTTCCTGGAAGGGATTTATGTGTTTTGGTTTTTTTTTACTACAGTTGGCAAAGTCAATCGACTAAAATATTTTCCAGTCGAAATGAGAATTTTGCTTGTGTAAGCAATGCAGCAAAAGCTGTTTTCTACCCAGAAATTTTAATTAATTTTTAAAAGCAAAATCAAAATTTTGTTTTGAATTTAAATTAGAATGGGAAGGGTTTTTTGTGGGAAACACTGCCCTGATCCCTCCTGGCAGATGGTACTGCCATTTTTCCCCTTGCTGTCCTCCCGGTTTGGTGTCTCCTATCCCGGAGCAGTGGCTTTTCACAGACAAGACCCTGGTGTACTTGGCAGCAGATTCAGTCTGAGTGCAAAGCCCTACACAAAATGAACTGAGAGTGGGGGTGGTGGTGAACATCAGCCCTTCAGAGGTGATTCACTGGTGCTCTGGCTATACAGAGGACAAATGAGACTTTGCAAAAGGCAGTGGGAGGTGGGGACAAGTTAGGATCAGGTGGGTTAACAATAAGAATAAAGTACTATATGGCTTTGCATAAAATGAGGACTAAACTAGGTAGTGAATGAGTCAATGGTATTTTGAGGAGAAAATGATAGTGTGATATAAATCAAGTGCCATAACTGCTACCTCCAGCAGGGCTCAGCTGAGACTGATGTCTCAGTTCAGATATCTTCTTAGTTTTGAATGTTTATTTTCACAATCTTAGTTTAATATATGTTGCATGTATCTGGGACATGCATATGTTCTTATGCGCACGGGCATGAACTATGGATGGATTCATTAATGTATAGATCAATTAGCCTTTTCATAGTGTTTATGTTCTAGAAATCAGCTCAGCTAATCACTGCACCAAGGAGGGGACTGAGTCAGTATGTCTGGCTGTTTTCCTTCTCCATTGTTTTACTTTTTTATTGAGTAAAAAGAAGACAGTGGTGCACCTATTAATATCTGTTGATCATCTTGAATGGATGTCTGTCTCACTCATCCTTAAATACCCGATATGGGATCAACAATCTCCACATTATCTACTGCTGTACTTTGGTTGTATTATATCTACTTGTTTTTTTCAAAGTATCTGACAGAAATCTCTCTTGCTGTGAAGCGAACTGATTTCTTCCAGTTTTATTCTTAGTGGACGTGGAAAACAGTCAATGATTACCTTATGTAAAATAACCTATGAGGATTGTTACTGTCTTTTATCTGTCTCCAGTTTTTTGCATGAAGCAAAGTCAATACTTCCCAACTTCCCTCATACATCGTATTTTAGAAATCTATTAACATTTCTCTGAATCTTTCTCCAGATGTCTATTGTGTGGGTGCAAAATAACTCCATCAGTACAGATATGACATTCCTCCTAATACTTGGCAGGCCAAGCTCTTCCATAAATATTACAACAATACTCTGCTTGTGCCTGGCTCAAAAGCAGGGCTAATGAGCAGTTAAGCTCTGTTGCAAAGCTCCCTCCCCCTCTGCCAAGATACCCTTAGTGGCTTCTGGTCTCTTTATCAGGCGTTTGCTTTTGGGTAAATCTTTGCACATCAGAAGCAGCCCAGCAGAGGGGGTGCAGATCTCCTTTTAAAAATAGAGTTAAGAGATGATTTGCATTGAAACACACTAATTGCTTTTTATTCTTGCACCACCAAAGTTTCACTTTATAAAATAATGCTGGAGCTGTACCCATGGCCAGATGGCTGCTGTCAGCCAGTGCCACCCATGTGAATGCTGATGGAGATATTTGCTTTGCTGATACTTGGAAACAGTCAGAGGAGCAGCGGTCCCTCATCAATGTTTAATCAGTGCTTAATGGGGCAATATTCTCTTTGACCTCTGATAGTGCTGCTTGAGCAAGAATTGCAAAAATCAGCCTTTGGAGAACAGCCTAGTGATAGGGCAGGTTCTTATTATGTGTCAAAGCTGTGCAATTTATAAAGCAAGCTGAGAGCAGAGGTGAGCCTGAAGGACGAAAAGAGATTTTGAACTTTTCCCAGAGGCCAGGAAGTAATTTAAGGGTTTGGATACATTCCTTTCAGAGAAATACTTGCAGCAATAGAGTTCAGGTTCTTCAAGTGAAAACAAGTACCTACTAGAAAGAGTGCTGGGGGTTGCTTCTTCCACACTTATGCAGTGATGGTGAGTCTGGCAGAAACTGGTACAGTATTAATTATCAAGGGAAATAACCCCAGAACTTAAAAAGAAAATGTTTGGTAGAGTCAAATCAGTTACTACTAGAACATCACAAAATATGAACAGATCTGGGTTGTCCTCTAAATATAGTGGCACACATCAGTGAAGTTATCTATAGGTGCAAATGAAAAGAGCCTTTAGATCATCAGATAAAATAAACCTGGAGTTTGCCTACATTGACAGGTCTCCTTAAGTCCTTGAGATGGTTCACATTTAAGTGTGCAGGCTGAAGTAACAGTGGGATACATAGGACCTTTGTCCACTTCTCTTAATGGAGAGTTGAGATAACAAGTGTTCTAACTGCACAGCTTCTCAAGCTGATGTTTTGGAAAAGGTAGATGAGCTGTAACATGAAACACGACTATAAACTATGGCAAGATCCATGTGCACATTGCAGCTTGAGTCTTTCTGTGTTGGTGCAGTATCTCAGCACGGCAGGAGGAGCCAGAGGTTGGGATGTCAGGTCCAGCTCTTTTCTTCCACATGCAGTCAAACGTCAAGAAGTTGAAGGCTTCTTCTGCAGGGACCCAATTATACACAGGGAAACACTTAACCAGGCAGCAAAAGTTTTCACCTCTCTGGGTTTGAAGCTGCGTTCCTTTGCATGGAGATGATTTAAAATAAACAACTTAGCCCACCATTGTCATTAAGCGCGAGGGGATTTAGGGTAAACCAAGAAACGAGTTCTCAGGACAAGCCAGAACTCACTGACAACACCCCTGTCCTCACCCGTCCCAGGAGACCTTGAAAGCAGCCAGGAAACAGAATGCAGTTTACAGCATGGATGCTTTATCTTGTCTTATACCCAAATACTGCAAATCCATCTCAAATCATTTTTCCCATGGCAAGGTAACTGCTGTTGTGCAAATCCAGTTCTCCTCTGGCAACCTGTAGGATGATCCCCATGTCTTTCTCACCTCTGATCTCACCATGTTGTCCTCCATCTTACACAGAGAACCTCAGCAATCCCACAAACTTGGTCTATCATGGCCACACATTTTCTTTGCCCTGACACAAGTAGTTGCAACATTCATAGCAGGGATGGTTTGCATCAGGCAGAGGAAGTCAAGGTGTATTTACACATCAAAGTAAGCTGTAATGGTAGTGCATAAGTGTGTTAGCTTTGAGAAAGCAGGGTTGGAGGGGGATTACCTGGGCTGAGAGTAATGTCCCTATCTCCCAAAGCACATGGCAGCTGTTGCTCTTCATCGCTTGCTACACTTGTATGTAAACTGCCCCCAGGGAAAATAACTATAGAAATGTCCAACACAATCACCACTTTTTCCCCAACACCACATCAGCATTTTCTAGGGCAAATATGATCTTTCCATGTCAACAATGACGAATCCCTTATTAGCCAGAAATGAAGGGTCGTACATCACTCGCATACCATACACTGCAGAGGGCTTGTAATTCTCCAATATTCAAATAGGTAATAACCAACCAGAGCTGACAAGACTAATGAGTCCGCCAAAATTTTAAACACTTTAGTTGGGCTTTTAGTGCATTTGATAAAAGTGGACTTTTTGCTCATTATTTATAATAGTTCCTCCATGAAATGGGAATTGCAAACTTCCTGCCAGCTAGTAATAACATTTTGCACTTTTATGGCATCTCTTGTCTGAAGATCTTAAAGTATTTTAAAACATTAGCTAATTACGTGTGACAACACACCTGTCAGATAGGTAGATGAAGGGATAAAGCGGCAGCAAGCTTCCCCCGGCAATGGAATAATGCTGTGCTTTGGCTGGTGCATGACTGCTGCTGCCAGCCAGGGAAACAACAGCTTGGGGAAGGGAACAGAGCAGGGTGCCTAACACAATGGGAAGTGCAAATTCCTGAAGATGGAGTTTATGGGGGCTGCATGGGATTATCCGTGCTGAGATTTATCCGGTGGTCTCTGGCATGTGGCTTTGTGACATCTTCAAAGTCACATTTGCCATGCTGTTTGTTTTTTCCCCAGCTAAATGGAAGAAACTTAAAGAGATGGCAATGTGACATCTCCAGCTCCAGGGGAGGGCTCACAGCTTCAGTTTCCTTTCACAAGAAAACTGTTATTTTCACAGTGCTTTGCACAGAGGAGCTGACTCCACTCATCCCACTATGTGGCTGAGACAGGTGACCTGAACAGAGCCTGAGGACTCTCCCCATCACGGCTCTGCAAACCACAGCTGCTGCTGCTGAACTCCAGTTTGGAAACCAGATCTTTCCTTGTTATGTTAGGAGATCAACCCTGAACATTATGGAGCAAGCCATACTAATAAGGATTGACTTTGCTTTTCAAAGGCACTTCTTAAAGAAGGTGTTGCCCCAGCTTACAAAACCCCAAATAAGCAGTTTGTAGCTCTCTGTAATAAGACTGTCTGAAATATGGAAAACCAAACATAGAGAAACAAAACAGAAATAAAATCCACACCATAATCATAAACTGCACCAAAACCCAACCTGACCACTGCTTTGCCCCAGCATTTGGTTTCCCTCCATGCACAGGCTTTCATCTGACTTCCCCAAAGTACCCCTCTCCTCCGGTACGTATGCACTGTGGTTGCCTTGTGGTGGTGTATCATTTTTTATTTGTCCTGTTCTTTGTTGCTAGGACCATAGAAATGCAGAAACGGGACCGGGAGGGATTTCTCAGCTCAGTGCAGCCAAGCCCCTGGTTTTGCAAGGCACCACACCATCCAGCTGGTCTGCATCAAGTGAGAAGTTTTCTTCCCGCTGCTCTTTCTTTTGGGTACATGTTCCAAAATATTATGTCCTGGTGGCTAGAGGTAGTCTAACTTTCCATTCAATGTCTTTGGTGGATTTTTGCCTCTATGTTCTTTGTGCCAGCATTGTTCCTGAACACAAATAGCTCTTCTCTCCAGCTCCCGCTCCCTTCCTTGGGTGTCACCTTCCGGATTCTCTTCCTATTTTTATCTGTTAACCTCATGCAAGTTAGAGCTGAGTATTTTCAATGCACTTACAGTACCTGCTCATGAGGTTTTGTCACCTTCTAGGCTTTTTTTTTTGGAGAGGGCCTGGCATTTTGGTCCCCACGAAGCTTTGGTGTCTTCACACAGTCACATCCCTGTCCATAGCTGACACAGTGATGGTTACATGTACTATGCTATAGCAACACTTCTCCAAGTACCATTCAGTTTCTTTCCATCATTTATTCTAAAGTTTGTGCTGGTTTTTTATCCATTTTTTCATTTGTCTGAAAGTCAGACAAATTAATTTACAAGTGCCATGTCAGCATTCACTCAGAACTGCACTTTGGATGTCTCATAGGGCCATTTTCTGACACGTACTGAGTTTTCCATTTGCATTGCATCTGTCACACCACAGGTCCCTCTCGGTGCCCAAATGTCCAGCATGCCATTCCATTCCAGCTTGCCATCTCATTGCAGCATTGCTGTCCCAGTCAGTAGATGTGCCATGGGCAAACCAGGCACCTCTTTTTGAACCTGTCCATTTTCATGGTCTCTGGAGGATGTGTTTTTCTATAACCATGAAGATTCTGGAGATGACTTCAGAGAGTCATGAAAGCTTATCAGGGTAAACAAACCCCTGGTAAAGAGTTTCATTGACAGTGGTTGTAGTGAGCACTGCAGAGTGCCCAGTGGCAAGTTCTTGCTCCAGGTGCTGCCACTTACCCAGCCCAAACTCTACCTTTCAACCTGGTAAGTGTATCCAAGACAGTCCTGTTTTATGTAAAACCCATAGCGTGTGTGTATGAGGCACAGGGCAGGTTGATTCAACTGGTTTATTTTCATTCAGGGAGTTAAAAGGATCCCAGATTTCTAGGTCTGAGTTTGCTTCAAATTCCAAGACAGTTCTTAAAAATAAAAATCTATTCTAGCAGAGCAAAGGGTTAAAGCCTTGATTATAAGATCAAAAATTATACTAAGAATAAATCTCGTCCCTTGCTTTAGCTGTCACGCAGATATTGCCTGTGGCCATCCACAGTGCAGAGCATAGTGGAGCTCAGCCTCTCTGCTGAGATTCTTTGAAGCCTGGCTCAGCCCCACAGCTCAGCATCATAGCACCTGCATGGTCCTGCAGGATGGCCCTGGGAAGCCCAGGCTGGCTGCTTGCAGGGTCTCTGGGGCTGGCACAGCCCCTCTCCTTTTTTTCCAGGCAGACTCATCACTGCCCGCTGCTAGTAGCTTCCTTCCCCTCCTTCTCCCAAGCTCTGGTTCAATGGCTTTTTGCAGAGACTGTGCATAAGATGGGTAAGATGCCTGTTGCCAATGGCATGAGATCCCTGAGGCCTTCCCCATCCCTAATCCCTGCTCAGCTTGTGGCCTTTGGTTTGCTCAGTCCTATGGCTCTGTTCTCTCAAGAAGTCAGAAATATTCCTAACCAGGCTACTCTAGTCAAACCAGACGAGCCAGAAATGTGTGGAAATGTCTGGTACCTGCTGCAACAGATGCCTGGCCAGGCCAACTGCATCGCGGCAGTCGGCAGGATGCCTGGTACAGCAGTGACTCCCAGGGGGGCTTTGCTTTCCATGGAAATAGAGTTGGCAGTGGCAGTTGTAGCTGCCAAAGCTCAAAATGCAGTCTTCATTTTAATGAGATCATATCATCTTCTGTGCTGCATACCTTCAAATATTGTATCTTTAGTGATATTTTTAAAAATTCATTTCCCCCTCATGGGAGCCACTGACCTCCTCTACCATATTGCCTCCAGATGTCCAGGAGGAAGCAGAGCGAGCAATCCTCGTGAGCTCCTCAGCTGGTAAAGCCCTTGGCCCCCTCATTTGCGTTATATTTTTAGTCAGTTTAAATGAGCATCACCCATAACCCATGTCAGAAAGGTGTTCCCAGCGCCGTCATCTCTGGCTGCTCTTTCTTTTTTCCATCTCCTTTGAACCATCTGGGGAACTGCTCCAGGTTTAAATCACTTTTTTTCCCCAGCAGTTTAAGTTTAACCTGGATGGGTTGTTTTAATTGGGA
This sequence comes from Dromococcyx pavoninus, assembly GCA_033558185.1. Classification (NCBI taxonomy): domain Eukaryota; kingdom Metazoa; phylum Chordata; class Aves; order Cuculiformes; family Neomorphidae; genus Dromococcyx; species Dromococcyx pavoninus. The sequence continues at coordinate 718,182 of JAUMJL010000172.1, read as the reverse complement.
CCTAGATCTCTAAGGTGGCCTCTGCAGCTGTGGCTCATGGTGGGATGCCTGGGGCAGGGGCCCTTGGGGTAAGGAGGCGGTATGTGGACTGATGTCCTCCAGGCTGATGACTTCTGGAGCTGCATGCAGCAGGGGAAAAAGCTTTTCAGAAAGGGAATAACTGAAAGCCAGCAGGTGAGAGAGCCCTGTGCCTGCCTGCAGCCCACTTGACAGCATCCCTGCTTTCCTCACCACATCCGGTATAGCAGAAGTTTGCCAACATGAGGCTTTTCCATGAGCTCTTGATCTATGTCGATATTCCAGGCTGCTTTTTATTTGCTCCAGATGGGCTACAGTAGTTTCCTATCTTCCTTCTTTGGTCTTTTTATCTTTTATTTCAATCCAAACAATTTCTGCGCTTCTTGCCAAGCTGTATATTGTATCACATTCTTTCCTTCTTCAGACACAATATCCTCCTTGACCCAGGCTGGCATGTTTCCACCTGCCCTGTTGTGTCTATTCCTTCTACAAATGCTTATTTCAACATTAAAAGCAAAACCAGACCATGTGATATCCTGTTGTCTGTCATCCCAGTTACAAAAAGTGATTCTTAAACACCAGAAAGACAAATTCCCATCCCTTAAACTCCTGCAGGCACCCAGGAGAGCTGGACTGAGCCCATCACTGTCTCTTTAATACACATTTTGGAACATATTTGCGTTAAGCATTTCTTTTAAGTGAATCCTGTTTGCAAGTACACCCATCCTCTCTTCCAGGTTGACTCCTGCAGTTGCATACTGCTGCGTGTGCCAAAACATACATTTTAAATTTCTAAATTGTTTCTGCTCAGCAAGTCAGGACAGAGTCTAACTGCATGGATGCACCTCTGTCTCCCAACACTGCCCACTTTAGAGAAAAAAATATTTTTATTGTTTGTTCCAATTGGTTATTTCTCATTTTCAGTGGCTAGAAAAAAAATGTTTAAGATCCTTCTGAGAGTTTCCATGCACATTTTTAATATTTGCTATGTCTTCACTGCATAGTTTAGTTTTCTGAGGCAAAGCTAGATATAGGCTTTCTATAGGAATAAATGAAAGCTACTCCTGCTGGTAAAGAGTACCTGAGGTACTGATGGTACTATCTCAATGTCATTTGTCATCTTGTAAGGGTTATTTTGAGGTTAATGATGTGCAAGGAGGAAGAACTTGATTTGATTCTTGAGATGTATGAATCCTAGAGAGTTTGCTCTGGCATAATTTGGACAATTTAAAATAAATTTGATATCACCATGGCAAATCCTTAACATGGAGCTAGTTACAGGAGGTAAAGATGCATTTGAACTGTCTTTTTTTGGTATAATTGTTTAAAATATACTTACTTTACACAAGCTAAAATTTTCTGCCAAGGAAGTGGCTTTTTAATGTGGGATAATTTGGTTCTGTTTGTCGCTAAGGAAAATGTTTCGATATTGCTATCTGAGCAGCTTTGACTTGATGTTCTATTTTAACACATATTCTTCTTACAAGAGAAATGCAACTTAAATTTGCTTAATTGATAAATAATGCGTAAGAGAAGTGAAAGAATTAATGCCTTTATAGACTCAGACCCAAACAAGTGCCAGCTAAAAGACAGACTCTTATCTGTGGTTTTCCTCTGATGTATCTGAGGCTGTCGTATCCATAGCCCCATCTTAATTTGTCATTCACACTGGAAAGTAGCTAAAAGGTCTGCTGGGAGATCTTTTCATTGCTGCTTTTAAAAAAGGCCATTTTCTTTGTGAGCCATTTGCCTCTGCCTTGTTTATAACAGCAGGAGGTATGGCTGCACATCTGTCATATTTTAAAGGGCCATTGCTGATAAAATGATCAAAAGAATGCAGACTACTTGAGTCCAACAAACTATATATAAATCCAGTACAACAAATGGATTATTCTGCTTTTCTCTTATTTTAAATATACAGTTACTTGCATTGAGACTGTGAGATATGAAGGTATTCTGCAGCATATATACAGTGGCTGTGTAGCACTGCTGAGTGGATAAATAACTAGGGTTATGAGGAACTTTTTAGAAAGTATAAGTATTCCTGTATCTTTGGTGAATCATTAGGAATACATTTGCAAGAGGCTTTTTGGAAAGTCCCATCTATTTTCACAATGCAGTAACATTCATCTCCTGTTAATTTGTTAGCAGGTAAAGGTAGGCACCTGGAAACTACCCGCTCTAAAATGACTCACACTAAAGCAATCACATGCATCAGACATTTCATTTTGATTAGGGTGAAGGTCATCTCCAGCAATGCACGGAGGAAAATGCATTATTTAGTATTCATCAAACCTTCACAACATGAGATGAGGTAGTGTTTCAAGTGGGGATTGAGACAAATGCACAACTGATCTAGACTTCACGGTTGCCATAAGGCAACTCAACATCCATGGCAGCCATGCTCTACACAGTGGACCCTCTGGACTGCAAAATACAGTGTTACTATTTGCATTAAGGAGGATGCTCTCCTGATTGCTGGCCACACAGAGCCATTCTCTATATAAAACAGTCTCATTAGTACACAGCTATCATTGTACAACATTTCTTTGAACTTCCTCTTGCTGCAATGACAACATGTTCAGTCACATTTTAACAAAGGATTCATTACAAATATTTGGTTTTCTCCTTAGCACCATGGAGGGCCTTTGTATTTTTACCAGATTTTTGGTTTTCAGCAGTGAACTACCACCTTCTTCTTAAATAGGATATACTCCAGGGCCTTCAAACATCTCACAGGGAATGGGCTCTGTTGACTACACTTCCAAACTCTGCCAGCATAGGGAGAAATTATAAGCAAGGTCAAGCTATGATTATATTATATATTGCATTTTCTGTCACCACCTAATTTTCTAAATGAACCTTTTAAAATGTTGTTATAATTCTTGTCTACCCTGTGACCCTACTTTTGTCTGCACTCCTGCAAAGGAGTGCAAATAGGGCCTTATGACATGTAAATGCAATCCCTAACAAAAGCCATTTCATATGTGTTAGATTCAGCCTTCATGCTTAACTGAAACCTGCACGAATAACTGAAAAATAAAGGTCTGTTTCTTTACCACATCTCAGCACTTCATTAAGTGGTGAAGCTGAAATCTGTCATAAGAATCAGAAAGCACAGCCAAACTGATAAGCAGGATAATCCTGTTGATGGAAGAAGAAAAATGGCTGGGATTTTTCACTCTTTGTTTCTTTAATTAAGTCTAAACTATATGTGTTATGCAGTTTGGAAATACCTGGAAATATTTACAAAATTGTATTCTGATTATGATGTCAGTAACCAAATTAAAAGAATGATCAGAGAATGGATTTAGGAAAGAAAAGAAATACTGGATTTGCAGATCCACGTTGCTTAGCAGAACATCATTGAACTTCAAAGACAAATGCTCTTTCTTCCCAGTTTGTACAACTTATTCTAGCCAGCACTTTTGGTTCGCTAATAAAAATAGTGGCAGGATCAGAGTTTTCTGTTGGTACTTGCTATAGCAAAGAAGAAATAGCAATGGACAAAGAGTAAGCAAAAAAAAACCTATGAAGGCATAGAGTAACACATAACATTAATCAGATAAGCAGAGATCACTCTTCTCTCTACTTCTTCATTAGATGTAGTACTTAAAACAAAGTCTCATGGAATTACGAGTAACAGTTTAGAGGAGTGTGTCTGTAGGAACAATCTGTCATCAAAATTGACAGTGACATTTACTGCTTTTTCAAGAGAAATCTTTTAAGAGCTGGTAAGGGACTGGATCCTCTGGATTCATACCAGAGATGCATACTTTGTCTGCTATTTAACTAGCCCATAAATGAGCTGTTTAATTAATAGGTAGACTAAGTAGTTTAGGACATACAATTATATACAAATGCAGGCTTAAAAATTGCTCTCTTTGATGGTTTTATTTTTTTCAGGTCAGGCATACTTATTTATTTTGTCAGCTAATGTGAGTTTATCATTATCTGCTATTTTCCATCAAACTGGAAAATACCTCTCTCAGAAAATTTATCATTTTTTTTCTCTTGTAGCATTACAAAAATTATAGATTCAGGTGCATTCCAACCTTTCTATTGTCAGACCTGTATTTCTCTCACTGTTACTAGTAGCAAGAATAATTACTATGCTTAAATGTAATCCTGACTCTGTAGAGTTTACAATCCTGTCCACAAATACCTGAAAATTGCAGCAACCACACGTATAAGACTTTGCAGGAATAAATTCTACTAAGAAAAGTAGATGTCCTATATAATCAGGGTGGCACAATGAGATTACGGTGGATTCTTTTTGGAAGGGTTTAAAGAAAAGGGATAGATCATAAAAGTGCAGTAGAAGTCATCACAAAAAAAGAAGACAGCAACATATTCTGAAAAAATAAAGACCAAAAAAAAAGATACAGTGATTTGCTTAATTTTGGTATTTGTTTACAGGTTGACACTGATCCACTCTGATAGCATTTCCCAGAAGAATGCAAATTCTACATTTCATTCATATTTTTCAAAACTGCGATATTCAAATCAGCCTTTTTTTAGCCATTAGAATACCCATTTCCTTTACTTCTGTAGGCCCTAAGGAGTGGTCAAATTCCAAACCATTGAGCTGGATACACTGAAAACATAACTACCTGCAGATGGTGTCATTTAGGCATTTATTTTGGTGCACATTAAGCATTGCTAAAAATGTAATAAAAGAAAATCCACTTATTGACTGCCTAACTTCAGAGACCATAACCAACTCAAGGTGTTCCTGAAGCACAGGCTACAGCAAGCTGCTTTGATTGGGATCCTGTTGCAGCCTGGCTGCTGAAGGCTAAAGAATTCCAGATGCGCTGGGGCAGAGAAGGAGGACAGGGAGGCTAGGACTCCAGTCACAGAAGAAAGTGTTCATTAGGCAGGAAAGAGCCCTGGATTTTGGCCTTCGTTCTTAGGATTATATTTTAATTGATGGCTGTTGAACACAAAATGCACAACAGAGGAGCAGAGCCCAGTGCCCAGGCTTGGAAACTTGGCTGCTGAGTGATGCACCTGGTAGATAAAGCTGTCGACTGAGGTGGACACAATTGAGCTGCCTCCTGAGAAGACGATGATGCACCATGGAGATGACTATCACCCAATGTGCTGAGTGGAGCTCCACCCTGCTGTAACTTCAGAAAGGACTTCCCAGAACAGTGGCAGACGGAGAGACACCTGGGTCCTGCTGAATAGGCAGTCTCAAATGACAAAGATGCTCCTCAGCAACTTCTTCATGACTGGCCGCATCCCTCACCCTGATGGGCTCGCAAAACCTGTTAGAGAGTGCTCTCTCACAGTGCAGATCTCCTCTGGCTTGCTCAGTGCTTCTTGAGCCTCTTTTACATGCTGGAGTTGAGAGATTTAAATCCATATATGTGTTTTTGCTCACCCACTGGGGACGGTTGTTATTGGCAGGCAGCTCTCACAGATCACCACTCTGCTTCCAGGGAGCACGCTGGATCCTTTGCCTAATTAGACAGCATGTTCTTGGAGACAGAGACCTTATCAGCGTGTGTTTACAAAGTGCTCCACAAACCATATCAGGAGGTCTAGCAGAAATTGCTACACCTCCCTACAAGCCTTGCCTTGCATATAGCCAGGCTTTAGGTGACGGTGATATTAATAGCAGCGCAATATCGCATTTAAAGTGTCTGCTCAGCATTGGAGAAAGATTCAGATTAGGGACCTCAAGGAATCCCCATGGCAAGGACAGCTGAGATATATACTGTTTCCCAGGAGGCAGGAGAAAGACAGGCGTTCTCACATTCTCCTTGTCATCACTGCAAATACTTCCACCACAGCGATCTTGCTGTGACAAAGTGACACTTTTTTCTTCCCATGGGGGATCATCTTCTTATGCCCTTAAAATCACCATCCATATCACTGAAAAACTGGCACTGCCTGTTATACAGCAGGGAACAACTGCATACTGCTTGCTGCTATGTTTATGTTCAATCCTGTGGCAAGATGTGGTCCCCCAGCCACAGGAGAGGACAACTGCACCTTGTCACAAGATGGGAGTCTGGGAGCATGAGGGAGGTAGTTTTTGCCTTTTTTTCAAATAATAAAAGCAAAGCAATTTCAATTTTGAAAACGAAACTGAAGGAAGAAGAAAAGGAAAACAAAAAGCATTTTGGTGCCATGAATTCTGTGGCATCAGCATGAAGATAAAGGAGAGGTGCAGAAAGAAGATAAAGAGATTAGAGTATCAGAATTATTACCGATATTGCTGGTAGCAGTGGCTGTTCCCAAGGCTGCCTGCTATTTCTTGACAATAAGATCCAGGTTTTCAGGTTACTTTTTTTTTTTCTATTTGTGCTGGAAATCTCCTAGCTATTTTCTGCTTTAGACTCCAAGATATTCATGCTGAAGGGTTCAGCCATTTCTATAAATGAGGTTACAGAAAACTATAAACAGCATTGTCTTGCTGAGAAAACAGAAAATCTGGGGTTGTTTTCGTTTCACCACTCTGGCCAAGACTGTGCCCTTTGATACACCTATGAAAATCCAGCCACATTTAGCCAAATTATAAGTCTCTGAATGACTATGGTTTGCATATAATCAGTGAGTCTTCTCTGGAGTCTGGCAGCAGACTTCCAAGTGGAAGAATGCTATAAAAGCCCAGTGATTCTCATAACTGAGGTAAAGGTGTATATCCTCATGTGATCAGTAAAAAGATTGATGCTGAATATAATGAGGGGTCCAGACCTGTACTCTCTGACACCCAAGATATGTGATTTCGTGTGGCTGTTCTAGCCTTCAGAGGGCTCCTGTGAGGTTCCTGTGGATCTACTCTGGCATCTGCAGCTGAGGTAATCCAGGATACCGCTGATGCAAGACAATATTGAAATTGAAAACAAGTTTAAAAGGAAAAAACCCACATCTGATGCTATTTTTAGAAACTTTTTTCATATTATCTTGAAACAGCTGAAAATGGGCAAGTAACACAATATTTTGAATTTAGCAATAATCTCACAAATAGTTTTTTCATAATCATGTTTGCTCTTCCCATTTGATGTGTGTAGCTAAAATATCATACAGAAGGGGAACCATGGAAGAATGAAGAGATCAAGAAATGTGAATTAAAAGTCTCTATCCTTGTTTCACAGCATGAGCATGTCCTTTTATCCGTAAGCATGAAAAATGCTCAATAGTCTTGATTCAGGAGAGAATCATGGGTATTCAAAAATTTCTTAAATATGTTTCAAATCTAGTTAGCTTCTCATTCACAATTTGCTTGGGTTTCCATATAATGAGCCATGTCACTCCTTAATGAAGCTCCCACATGAACTGGGTTCCATGGTGCTAAAAATAGTTATCCCGGGTATCATATAGGCAAAGGAGAGATGCTGAAGGCATCAGGTTGCTGGAGGAAGGAAATCCTATCAGCCTAGAGTCAGGATGAGATTGTGAGCCTATGGAACCACAATTTCTAGAAGAGGCTCCAGCATAGCTATCTGCTGCCCAGAATCAGTCTGCATGGGAAAGCACAGCAGGAACCTTGGAGATATTCAGGTGTGGTACATCAAGGAGAGGCTGAATACACTGATGTCTACTGTGGCTGGTGAAGTATTAACAGCCACACAGGTTCTCCTACAGGTATTTACATTGTAGCATCATGATCCTGCACTGGTTTTATTTCAGGAGAACATAATGTTCCTTTGCCCAGACCCCAAATAACTTTTTCTAGTGAAGAGTAAGAAAATGCTGAAGTACTAGAAAGCTCTGCAGGGGGCTTTCTCTCCCATTTTCCCTCTCTGGGGCCACCAGGAGCAGCAAACCAGATCTTCAGACTCTTCCATCAGCTTTCAGTGCACAGCCCAGCCCCTCCCGTGGCCATGTCTTTCCCATGGCAGAGGGACCTCTGCCTCTCCCCCTGTTTAGCAGAACTGCTCAGGTGAGCTGAGTTAGCTCTAACCCCCATAAGTCACCTTCAACATCACTTTACAAGACCTATACTTATCTGGGTTCTACTAACTCCTGACATACATTTTCAGGCACTTTTTATACTTGCTTAAAAATTTCAGCCTTGTAATGATGATAGTTTGAGGCCTATGAGTTTATTTTCTTCCTTACAACATCTTTTAGTCATAATTTATTATAAAATTAGCTGTCCTGACAGGATACTGCACCAATGATGCTGTGATGTAGCTCTGCTATTAGCATCAGACTTTTTCAGGGCTGAGCTGTACAGCTGGGCACAATGCTCACTTTGAAATCCCACACCACACATGTGATAGCTTTCATTAAAAATATTATCTGGCGATGATGGTGCTATGGAAAGAACACTCTCACAGCCACACTCACAGACGGGGCTGGAGAGGGAGGCATTTTTTCCATTTTCATTACTGGTTGTAGTCTACAGGGGAATGACTGATCAAGTGGGCAGATGTTGCACTGACTATGAGATGAAACTTGGAGTTGAGAGTCTTACAGGCCCTACCACGTGATACATGTGAAAATGGGCACAAATACAGAGTACAGACTTGAGAACAGGTCTATGCAAGTGCTTTCCCCATCAGGCATTCGTGTCCAAGGAACAGTTATTCTGACATATAACACAGTTTGTGATCTGCATACAATGAATCAAGGCTTAGAGAAGTAGTTTCCAGATGCATTAACGAATTGGTACTTGAAATACCCCATTTTTAAGCAAAGATTATGAGATGCTACCCTTGGCTTAATTCTAACATGTCAATATATTCAACAGGTAACTCTTGTGAGTGAGTAAACATCAAACTTACTGAGAAGGCAAGAACTGCAGTCAAAACTAACACAAAGATGTAACTTCCAGAGAAAACACTTAAAAATACTATGAGAGGGATGGGAAACCAAACACGAAAATCAACACGGGGAAATTAGTCTCTTCAGACTTAGCCTGCGCACTTCAGCTTACTGATGTCCACTATCAAAATGAAGGCAAATAGAAAAGGAGTCAGATGATAAAGTAAAAACAAAGTGCATGAATTGGGAGACACAACAGGAAGAATGCAGCAAACAAAAAGTAGCAGCCTCATGCAAACTTCCATTTTCTCTATTTTTAATCTGGGTTTATACCAAAAGACTAAATGTAGTCTTTGCTCTGAGGTTTGAAATGAGAGCCACGAAGGGTTTCTCAGTTCCTTTCTTGGTGAGTGACTGAGTATCACTCTGCCTCTACAGAGGTTACTGGATGCACAATTTGCATGTGACCAGGTAGCGGAAGGGCTACGGGCTGGGAGAAGGGATCAGGCAGAAAGTATGAGCTGCCAAACAAACCTTCCAGCCACCTTATAATTTTTGGAGGAGTGTATATTGTATTGCTTGCAAGTGTGAAGATTAGTATTATGAAAGAAGTGCCACTTTTGGGGCGATTTTCTAAAGGTCAGACCATGCTTTTTCAAAATCTGATGCTCCTGATTTGCTAGGAGAGAGCAGGGACTTGCTCGGAAGTGAAGCAAACACAGCAGCCTAGGGGTACTGCAGAAGAGACCTCAGCATTCATACAGATCTATAACTGTATATACAGTTAGATTACAGTTTTTAATATATAAATGAAATATTTATCTGTAAGGGAAGATATCAATAACCTCATGATGTCTATGGAGGGATATATGCAATTAATAAATGTTGAATCACACGCTACAGAAATAGTGGGGTTTTTGGTGCCATCATGTGTACTAGCTATCCTGGAGACATCTCACTTGTTCTGTTTCCCAGCATTGCCGTATACTGACCTATTCGGCATCTGTGTATCTGCCATCAAAAGAATTTCTACTCCCCCCACAGTGCTAGGATTTATATCTGACATATGTTTCTCTTCTTCCCATACTCCAGCACTTAAACTCCAGATTAATTCCTTTCTTGCTGTTTGGAAAATGAGACATGTTTCCAGTGTGGCCTGATTTTTGCAAATCTTAATGGCTGCATTATTTAAGTTTGAATGCTGTTAGCACAGCAGAGACTTCATCTCTTCTCTTTTCATCTTTTTGGTCCTTTCTCCCTCCAGCCTGTAGCACATATAAACTCCACTCCTGGGAATGACACAGCCCTACAGGACCAAGCAAGGGCAGTCCTCCTCTTCTCCGAGGCTTCTTCTAATGCAAGAGGAGACAGATTTAATCCACAGCTGTGGTGTCAGCCTGAAATTTAAGTGTGTGTCATGGTGCAACTAAGCAAGCTAAGCACTACCCAGCCACTAACTCACTCCCCCTGACGGGATGGAGGAGAGAATCAGAAGGGTAAAAGCTAAATAACTCATGGCTTGACATAAAGACAGTTTCATAAGGAAAGAAAAAGCCACGCATGCAAGCAAAGCAAAACAAGACATTCATCCACTAATTCCCGTAGGCAGGTGTTCAGCCATCTCCAGGGAAGCAGGGCTCCATCACATGTAACAGTGACTTGGCAAGACAAATGCCATCACTTTGAACATCCCCTCCTTCCTTCTTCTTCCCCCAGTTTTTATTGCTGAGCATGATGTTCTGTGGTGTATAATATCTCTTTGGTCTTTGGGGTCAGCTTTCCGGTTGTGTCTCCTCCCAGATCCTTGTGCCTCCCCAGCCAGCTCGCTGGTGAGGTGTAATGAGGTGCAGAAGAGGCCTTGACTCTAAGTGAGCTCTGTTCAGCAGTGACTAAAACATCCCTGTGTTATCAGCACTGTTTCCAGCACAAATCCAAACCATGGTTCAATACTAGCTATTACAAAGAAAATTGTTACCCCAGCCAAAAGCAGCACAGTGTGTCAAAGACCAGCCTGGCGATAAACATCAGGTTGTCTGAATTGGCAGTTTTGACTGATGTGTTGTAACCCTAATGACCATACAAAACAAATTTTCTTTAGATTTCCCATTCTTTTTTTCCCTGTGGCATTTTGGAGGGACATGTTTCCTATTTCTCTTTAAATATTTTGATGTGTGAAAGTGAGTGCATGTACAACTATTTTAGAAATGGTACCACTGATGGTTACCTTGGTTGCAATTCTGCATTGGGTCTGGTTTGCACATCCTGGCCCAGCTCCTTCATAATTATAGGAGGCAATGAGGCTGCAGGGTGAAAGGAAGGGTGGCTTGCTGCTTGCTGGCTCGTCTGGGAAGGCAAGGGTACAGTACAAAGCATGTGGGAACCCCAGGAGTAGTCTGGGTTTGCCTCGAGGGCTGTAAAGTAAATAAATTTAGATTGTACAGGAAAATGTTAAACCTGTTCAATCAGTTCCCTTGCCATGAGCAGGATCCTGGGGCTCTGGACCCAGAAGGACAATTGCCCCGTTCATTTCCTGAGGTTAGATTGTTAAAAAATTAAAGACTATTTGTAGCATTCACCTTTTGATTTCATGATCGGGTGCATGAATTGCATGACTTGGATAGCTGGAAATTCGGTGGTGTTGCTAATGCAGCTGGCTACTGACTTCATTCCAGCTGTGACCTTGACATGATAATTGTTTGTGCAACAAAGTTTAGGGATATGGAATTTTCTTTTCAAACATGCAGCTAAGGTCAGAAATAAAGTTAAAAAATTTAGGTAGTTTAGCTGAGGTATTTTAAAACCACTTAGTTTTTTACTATAATTTAAAACATTTGCGTCCTACACTAGTGAATCTAATGAAAAAAACCATAAAAAGTAATACAAAAATGACTAGTGCTAAGAGTGAATTTGGCTCAGTTTTGCTCCTTTCCCTCTTGGGCCCAGGGAAAATATTCCAATGAAAGTCTAAACGCTTTAGCGTGATGGAAAGAGAATTCCTTGTCTTTCAGGTAACAAATGCTGCTTTAGCAATGGAATACAAGATACCAATTACAGCAGCTTTTGGTTTAGACTGTTTTTGCTAAACCAGAAATCCTCCTCAAGAAAACAAAAAATACTTCATTTTAGACCCAGAAATCACCTAAATTAATAAAGTCAGGGAAAAACTGATATGGCTTTTCATAATAAGAATTAAATATAATTTATTAAAACCAAGTGAAAGAGAGTTTCGCTAGAGCCCCTCACAAGAACAGTGGCAGGTAGAACATGACCCTGAGGGATGTCAGTGGATGCTGCCTGGCTGCAGTTCTCCCCAGTGGGAGGAGGGGTTTAGGTCTGACCCTGCTCCCGCTCTCGACAAAGTGGAACAAGGAGTCGCTGCTGACACACAGTGCCTGGGAGAAGTCAAAATATCAACTCCTTAAGCAGATAGAAACCTCATTTAAAAAATATAGAACACAATTACAGAAGATAATATATTGCTGTATTAATGCACGGATGAATTGTTTACTTGTGGAATTTACTGCTTCAGGACACGATGGACTCTAGTAGGACTCTTAAAAATGAACCAGTAAAGTGGGAATTGAAGCCATATAGTCATTACAGGTCAGATTTATTTAAATATTATATACACCTGCAGGATCTTGACGTAAGTGTTAAATAACGAAGAGTAAATCTAGACGGTCTGTGTTTCATACGTGCCCTGTGTTTCATACATACCTCGTATTTGGCTTCTTGGGCTTACTGTTTGCTGGGCAGGAACCTCTCCAGGGCTGCAGAAAGGCACTCCTGCTTTCATTTGGCAAATTTATTTCCCCTGTATGGGTTTTCCTAATACAACCCAACGTGCCCATGAGGCTTCTGGAGCGTTCCAAAGAGCTGTGTGATGAGGAAGAAAGGTGTGAGGAAGATGAGTTATTGAGGAAGATGCTGCTTTGTATCACCCAACACAGGGGGAAGACGCTTCCAGGGCTGAGGGGCTTCTGAGCCGAGGTTGTGGGGAGGGGTCTCTCTGCATCACCCTAACCTGGCTTTGCTTACCCAATGCTTTGCCACTCAATGGGGATGCTTCTCTAGGGGTCTCAGCTTGTGGTCTGATCTCTGTGCCACTCTTCCTGGAGGACAGCTGTGGTTTGGGTACCATTGAGTGGGACAGACGTTCACACCTTCCTTGCAGTGCTTTATTTTCCAGTGCTTTTTTTTGTTGCACGATAAAGACTTTCTGAAGCCTCGCACTGCCCAGGGATGGACGCTCCAGGTTGCGAGAGGAGGCAGAACAATGTGCTCAGATTTAAAAAAGAAAGAAAAATGATGATCAGAGATCTGGAGCACCTCAGATATGAGGACAGGCTGAGAGAGTTAGTATTGTTCAGCATGGAGAAGAGAAGGCTCTGAAGAGATCTTATAGCAGCCTTCCAGTACCTGAAGGGGACTAGGGGAAAGATGGGGAGGGACTTTTTAGCAGGGCAAGTAGTGACAGGACGAGGGGGGAATTGCTTTAAATTGAAAGGGGGAAGATTTCGATCAGACATTAGGGAGAAATTCTTCACAAAGACAGGCAGCGCTGCTCAGGGAATTTGTGGCTGTCCCATGTCTCGGGGGAGGGTTTGAGCATCCTGGTCTGGTGGGAGTTGTACCTGCCCATGGCAGGGGGCCTGGAACTGGATGGACTTTATGGTCCCTTCCAACCCAAACCATTCTATAAAAAGATCTTTTATTTTTTTAAAAAAAAAGGTAAGGAAAGTTTATTTTAAAACAAGTTTAAAAAAAGGTTTTAAATAAAACCCTGACTTTTTTAGGACCGCGCTCCCGGCAGATTGAACCGGCGCTTGACTCTGCTCCCCTGCTCCAGCCCCGCTCTACCCCCGGCTCTGGGGCCGCGCGATCCCCCCGCAGGCGGGGCGGGGCAGAGCAGAGGGCGGGCGGCTCCGCACCGCCCCCGCCCGCAGCGCGGCGGCTCGAGACACCTCCCTCTGGCCGTGGCGGCAGCTCCGCTGCTCCCGCTCCTCCTCCGCGCCGCAGTTTGCGTCTCTCCGCAGCCGGCGCTCGCAGTCCGCGGCAGAGCCGGGTGCGGGGCGCAGCCGTCCCGCTGTATGGCGCCCGCCGCGCAGCCCTAGCGGAGCCCCCCCGCGTTGGCGGAGGCGGCGCCGCGGCTTCCCCGCCGCGCAGCATGGCGCGGGCTGGCGCGCGGCTGGAGGCCGGGGCCGCCGCCTGGGGCCGCCGCCCGCGGGGTCCGGGGCCGCTCGGCCTCCTGTGCCTGGCGCTGCTGAGCGCGCTGGGCGCCGCCCAGGCGGAGTTCTCCATCCTGGACGAGGCGCAAGTTCTGGCCGCGCAGATGAGGAAACTCGCCGCCGAGGAGCTGGGGGTCGTCACCATGCAGGTACGGCCTCCTCCTTCCCTCGGTCCTTTCCTCCCTCCTCCGCACGCTCTTCCCGATTCCTGTTTTGCCCTTTCTTTCTCCGTGCCTCCCTTTCTTTCCTCCCCCCCTCCCCGGTTCTTTGAAAACTTTCCCCCCGCCTCGGGCGGTCCGGGGGAGGGGGGGGGGGGTTGGGCGGCCGGGCTCCCGGACTCCTGTTTCACTTGTAATTAACACAGTAAAGCGGGCAGAAAAGCACACCCCACAGCACCGCCGTCCCGGAGAGAGGTTTTTGGCGAGGGTGCTGAACCCCCCCGCGCTGCGGGGTGGATTCCGGATCTGCCTCCCGCTCGAGCATCTCTGTGCCCGCCGGCAGCTGCCGGGAGCGAAGTCCTGCCCGAAAACGGAACGCCGTGAAGAAACTCTCCCCGGCCCGAGCGCGGCTTCGGACGAGTTTATTCAGCTGCTGTCGTTCGCTTGGGGGTTCAGGTGATGGGGTGGGGTTTGCATCTCGGCCTCGGGGGCTGCACCTCGGCGGGTACCGGAGTGCGGGTACCGGTACCGGGATGCGAGGGGAAAGTAAAGTCAGAGCCCGGGCAGCTTGGGGAGAAGGTATGCTCAGCGGCAAATGCGGATTTAAAAGCATTCCCAAATGGAAAAGGAGACACTTTCATAGGATCAGCAGGGGTCTCTACCCAAATGGCCTTTTATCTCCCATAAACTGGCTTCATTCTCTCACCTCTGGAACACCATTGTGTTGGGCGGCCTCCCAGGGCTGCGTTTTGTCCGGTGAAACACTGAGCTGTGTCTTGTCCTCGATGCTAAAAAGACGAGGATTTAAACGGCTTCCCTTAATAAGATGGATTATTGATGTGCTGACTTAAAGGGAGTCACTTTTTCTCCTATGCCGTGCGTCCGCCTCTGTTTATTTCCCCTCAAAGGATGGGAGCATCGCCGTGTAAATGGGGTAGTCCCTGGTTAATGCAAATTAAGTCAGTGTAACAAAACTGTTAAATCTGTTCCTGGTGTTAAAAAAATCTGATGCAATCATCTCCACACCTATTGCCTTCAAAAAAGCAACTCATAAAAATGTACATGGGTACCTTGCTGTGATACACTAGCTAACCAGGGAGACAGGTTTTCTTTCCAAGAATTCCACAAACTCAGGAACAATCTGGATGTGGGTGCAGAGGGATGCAAATAATGTTAAACCTCTGTTTACTATTAGTTGAACATTTAAGGCCCCAAAGTAATTTAATGCGGTGAAACTGGTAGTTGAACTCTGAAGACCCTTTTTATACTGAGCTCTATTTTTATATGCTTAATATTTTGGCTGCCATAACTCCTATCACGCCAGTGTGCAGCCTGTCCTTTGCTCTCCCCTGTAACATTATTACAGCTGTTTAAGATTAAAAACCTGTGGGAACAAACCTCCCCGGATTTTAGGAGCTTCTTTGCTGACCTTCTACGATAGAACAAAAAATGGTAAGATGTATCGCTGCAGTCCGTGCTTCTCACTTGGTTTTAGGGTAGAGATTTCCTAAGCCTGCTCAGGTAGGACCGGCTGTAGCAGAATTCCTCTTTTCTCCACTTGTGCAGGGCTGTTGGTGAGCAGCGGTGGGTTTTCTGTGCTGCAGGACCATTGGCACAGTGGGGATGTTCAGGGTGATGCAGCAGGTGCTGTAGAGGATTTCTGAAGAACAGCAAGAGAACTTTTGGGCTTTAATTGGATTTAAATCCAGCGGTGTTGCCCTGGGTTTAGGGGGCGATGTGGAGACAAGCCCCAAATCGGGACCTAATGAGAGGAAGTTGTGGTAGCGAGAGATTAATATCCAACGAGTTGAGAGCTGTGGTTTTATTTAGTTTCTTAAATTGCAGAGGAGGAAGTGGCAGGATTTAATACTTCCCTTGCGCACTCCATTCTTCGGTCCTTGCCAGTTGTGGTTCCTATGTCTGCGCATCCCAGTAATAGGCAGGAGGTGGTGTCACCAGCTGCTGGAGCGGGATGCAATTGTGGGAGGAAGGATAGATCTGAGCTGGAGGTGGGGAAGAAGCATCCAATGAGTGAAGGAGCAGGTGGAAATGCTTAAATAGAGTGAAGATGAGAGGTTGGTTTGGGTGTGTTTTGAGTCTGGAGAACTGGAAACTGTAGACAGAGCATCTATAAAGGCAGGAAGGGAGGGTGAGGTGTAGTCTCCAGAGCGGACACCAGAGGAGCAGTGGGAGAGGTAAGAAGAGAACCAGAAAATTTCCAAGCCTTAAATGTCTGTGTAACCAATATGGAATTTGTGAGGTAGAAAGTAGGTTAGATTTCTGCTGGAGCAGCCATCAGTGCTGTAAATGATATCCGTCTCCTCTGTATCCTGCTTATGTCCTGCCGTATGCTCTTCTACCAGTATTTCAGCTAATTAGTCCAATAGCAATAGGAACTTAATATTTTTAACCTGATTGCAGTATTTTTCTCTGTTGAGAGGACTGAGGTACATGTGTC
The DNA here is from genome assembly GCA_033558185.1 of Dromococcyx pavoninus. NCBI lineage: Eukaryota > Metazoa > Chordata > Aves > Cuculiformes > Neomorphidae > Dromococcyx > Dromococcyx pavoninus. The sequence continues at coordinate 701,596 of JAUMJL010000172.1, read as the reverse complement.
TGTACTGTAATAAAGGTTGAAGCTACAGGAGGAATGAGGAGAAGAGAGTTTTCTGATGCCTGCCAGCATCAGTCTGACAGTTGTTTCTGGCGCTTGCACCATAGCTTTGTATTTATAGACACTTGCATGAGTGCATCCCCCATGTACTTTGTTTTCTCACCCATGTAAGTGCTCTGATTTTGTACATAAGTTTGTTTCTTTGAATGGTACTGTGTGAAGCAGTTGAGGGTAATGTAACGTAGGTGACAACTCATGAGATGCATCATTCACTAAACATATTGGCCTGCAGTTTGACAGTTTCTCATTTAAGTTTCTGGTTAGAGCATACGTGTTTGTATCATGTGAGTTGGTCATTTAGGAAGAATATGTGTTGTGCACTGCGATGCAGAAGGGCTTGCGGTTACCTGGGTGTCTGTCCATTACCATTCTGGTCATTTTTCCTCCAGGAGTGGTTCAGTATAGAAGGTTCATTAGTTGTCTGACTTCTTCTTTTGCACTGATTAATTATTGTTTACATTCCATTTGACAGCTCTACTGAAACCCCGGGTGTGACATTGCTGTATCTTAATAGTGCATATATTCCTTTCATGCGCTGTGCTGTGGGATGGTGTGTACTTCTGCATTTTTTTTGCCCTGAGCAATAGAGGTGATCTGTTGACGGTTCTCCCCAAAGTTTGTCAATGTTTCTTCCAAATTAAGCAGAAACAGCCACACTGTGATCTCTTACTCTGCCCTCTCCGTCTGTGAGATGGAGGGCGCAGTGCTGCAACAACAGCAGGAGGAGAAGCCGCTGGTTCCAGCAGGCCGTGGGTGCTGTACCAGAGCCACCTGTAACTGTTACCTTTTTTTATTAGCTAGAGCTCATGTTGACAGCATCCATGTCATTACAGGGAGCAGCTTTTGGCAACAACTTCATCCTTGGAAGGCAGTGTGCAATCACATCTCTGCTCTGAGTAGCAGCGTTACTTGTCATTACTCAGTAGACTGTGTCTTAAATAGTCTAGTGTCATAACTTACAGAGGGCTCAAGTTTGGTGAATGAGCAGCTCGTGTGACAATCCTGTAGTATATTCTCCTGGGCAGAGCTGCCACTTGAGTAATTAAAAGCTAAACACCTCTTTATACTAAAATTATAACTCAATTGGTGGTTGTGGCAAGACCTGGGCTGCTGGTGGAGTTTTGCTATTTCTGTTACCTGGCTTTTCTGATCCTGGCTTGTCTGACAGAGTTGAAATTACAGAGTAGGTTGTTAGTTGAAACAACTGAAATTCTCCAGTTTGGAGGTGAAGACAGGAAAAGAATAAATCAGAACTTTTGTGAGCATTTTGTTTGGTTTTGGCAAGGTTTAGCCCTCTAAGTCTGTTTGGGGTATCCAAGGTGAGGACTGTTTTTTTTCATAGTGTGGGGCAAGGTAACATCTCCGCCTCCAAAATGGGGATATAATATAGTAGTTTCAGTGAGAGTTGAAAGGATTAAGCTGTGCTTTGAAGATGAAAAACATTAAGTGCTTCTATAACTTGCAAAATGCATGTTGATGTTTCTAGCCAAATAGTAACAAAAGTTATGGGCCCAGAGGGTCTTGAATATTTTTTGAAGGCAGCTCTGCCATCTTAATCCTTTACACTTACGCTGTGAAGGAACCATGGCCCTTTCTTGTTGTCTATTACTGATCTTGGAGGTTAAAAGTAGAAGAAGATGCATTTTGATTCTGAAAACAGCAGTTTGCTGGTAATTTTCCTGTGTTTCTTTTTCTTTTTATAGTAATACTTTGTCCGTTGATGTGGTGATGTGTAAAATAACAAAGAGTGTAGTGCAAGCTTCTCCAGATTGATTGGCAAACATATTACTTACTGATTTTACTAATAACTGGTCTAGCCATCTGTTTTTTCAACAAGAACAGATTGTGCACAGACCAGAATGACACGGAGATGGGGAGATGTTAGGAGTTTTATATGAGGAGGATACCTTGACCGCTGATGTTGTGAAAAATCCATGTTCTTTGAAGATATCTGGGTAATGACAAAGAGTTGCAGTTACCAGAACTGTCCAGTTATTTAACCTCTTTGAAAATGAACACTTATTTTTTTCTTATGTGATGGTCTTCTGGCTAATGACAGTGGGTTTACAATTTAGAAGAGAGAAATCCTGTTTTGAGTAGCACTGCAGACAAGTTGAAATGCTGTGGTTCTCCATCTCTGAAATCAGGGATTTCACACATTTTCCCGCTTCTTTCTGTTTGTATTTACAAATAAATCTGTCAATGTCTGCGGTACTTGTGCAGCAAGTGATGTCAAACACTGTAAGTCCTCTAGCACTGGGCCTGAAATGTGGACCTTTATGGACCCAAACGACAGCACAGAAGGTTGCTTCTCTCTTTTTTACCTTTTATTTTCAGGTTGTTGCCAACTTGTGAAGCTAAAGTGCAGTAGAAAAATGTAAGTAAGAAAGGCTGATAAATGTTTGACTGTATAGATTTTCTTTTTAATTATTATTTGGCAGTAGTGCTCACTGTAGTAATAATTACAGAGCAGAAACCAGTGGAGCAAAACCTCATCTGTTTTACATGATTATGTCTTGGTTTGAATCCAGCTACAGCAGTCTTTTTCAAGGCTCTCTGAAAGCCCAAGACTGCAGCCATTTTTCATCCTATTCCACACGGATTCTTTTTTCTGGCATGAAACATTTCAAAAAGATAAAGCGAGGTCCTGGTGGAAGGGCAGTGAAAATGGCTGCACGTAGGAGACCAAATCTGAATTTTTAATCAGGCTTTGAGTTGTTTCTTCAAAGTGTCAGGACATTGTTAGTGATGTTAAGTCTTGCAAAGACCGACATTTCCCTTCAAATTGAGAGAATGCAGCTGCCCTGCACAGATAAAAGTTGCCGAGTGCAGTGCAGCAAGGTGGGTTGGTAGATAATTAGATGTCCCCTGCGCTGCTGTGATGAGGGAGCCTGCCAGTTGTGGCAAGGACCGGAGGGGTCATTAGCAGCAAGAAATCCAAGTACGACGTGAAGCGACCGCAAATCTCTCTGCTGTGGCAGGACTGATAACGTGTAAGTTAAGAAGGCATGAAAGTAAATACAGCATGCGTTAACCCACTTTTTTTCTTGGCTTATTTCAGCAGAGGAGGAACAGTTTAGTGCCTGATGTAGCTGAGAAGCTGCTCTGTGACTGGTAACTTAGCCAGGCACTGATGCAAAGAAATGTAATGCTTACTATCAAATGAAATCGGGTGCTTCACCTTTCAGACAGAAAGACAAGATATGTTTGATTATGGAAGGAAATGTGAAGTATGGAAAGATTCTCTGTGTGTGTGTGTTTATCAGTTATAATTTTATGTCTGTATAAGAGGAAGGATTAAGCATTAACAGATATTTTGTTGTTTAACAGTTATTGTTTACTGTTAATTATTGGTGAAAAATTGGTAAATAAATGGTTGGAGCATTGTCAGTTCATGTGTGGAAGTGCCCAGCTATAAGGAATTATCCCAATTTTCTGTATGTCCTTGGTCATGATACTGCATAGGTTGAATTACTACAGGTGGGGGACACAAGGCTACCTGAGTGCGAGCCTGGTCCTCCATGAAGTCTGTTCATGGCAACATATCATGAATTGAAGCTTGTGGGGGTTTTGCTGGGGACTTCAGGAAGTGTTGGGTAATGTCCCAGGAATGATCTATTTGAGTGGAGTTGAGTAGGAAAATACTTTTTTTTCTTCCTTTTTTTTCCTGTACATGGATAATATAGCTTAAAAATTGAAATTTAAGTAACTTATTTGTTTTATCAGCCTTGGTTTTGTTTAATAATATTGTTACGTACCTATTGTCTGCTGCCAAGATCTGCCTGTTCTAGTACAAAACGGTGCATGCTGAGTCATTGCTTGAATCTTGCATTATGTGTGTTCTTCCCTGGTACAGATTTCCGTACAGTACTGTATGTCTTAATTTAGCAGAGAAAATCTGAGCTGACTTTTGAAATCTTCATGGTGCCACAAGTCAATAATACTCATTTCCACTCCCGTGAAAAGTTTTAGTGGAGTCACTTCTATCAGCTGCCTGGAAGGTCTGTGTAGAGTCACCCAAGAGATTTTGCAAAAGTTGTTAGTAAAAACAAACTATTACATTTCCTTTTACCAGCTTCTCAGCCAGAAGCAGCTGATAGAACCAGCCTTTTCCTAGTGCTCTTTCCTTTTGAGGACATGGTTTTGCTCTGCTTTCACTCTGTGATTCAAGGCAGCAACTGCTCTACTCGTATCAACACCTCTTTGAGAAAACCTGGAGTGTTACTTTCAGCAGTTCTGCAGAGCTCTCTAGCCAGCGCTTTCCTTGTCTGGTTTTGGCCATCTTTTGCACATAGTCGTGCTATGCAATAGGAATTTTTGACTGGACTTTTGATCATTGCAGGTGGGAATGAGGCAGGGAGAAAAACCTTTAAAATAGACACATCTGGAAGTCACCATAACGTTGCCTTAAGCAGTATTGCTTGTGAGTTTGCCCTGGTAGGGTTGTGAGTGTATTTTTATGGTATTTTTTTGTGGATTTTAGATTAGATTGTTCAGCTTGACAGTGGTGATATGACAGTACCATGCCAAAGGGCTGGGGTGTTCCCACAGCCTCTGTGTCTCTGGTTTGGCCCCTGCTTCCCTCACTTTCAGCAAAGGAAGTATTAGAAGTATTTCCTCTTGGGTTGTACTTTCACCTCAGAGGTAATACTGATCAAAATCTGGGGATGGTGGTGGTGATGGTGGAACAGAGACGAGAAGGGACAGACTCCCCAAAATAGCTATAGTAGGAGCCTGTTTGCCTGGAACAAGTCCAGGCTCTGAGCCAACACTGGAAACAGTTTACCAGTCCTTGGGAAGGTTGCGCAGAGAGCCAGGAGGTACCTTTGCTGTGTGGAACTCGCTGCTGGGAGTGCTGGATTTGGCTCCAGAAGCCACATTCAGTTTTTAACATTTTGAGATTCTGACATATTGATGATACTGTATGTCTGTTAAAAGTACTGGATGCAAAACTGAAATTAAAATAACCCTAATGTAAATGTAATAGTAGATAATCTTGCTAGTAGAAATGATTGGTCATTTATTTCTGTTTGGTAGGAAATTGAATCTAATGAATTTTGAAATACTGATTCACCAGTATTTCATACTTATGTATTTATTCAGTAAGTTGTTGACTGTAAGTCTAGAAATACATTTAAAAAATACATTCTGGTAATTGCAACCTCAGATTTTCAAACACGCCTTTTTCTTGAGTCCAAGAATAGAAAGTCAGCCTCCAAAAATAAATGAAACCCAATGTATATCACCATGGCTTCCAGTGTTGAAAGAAAGGATTTCTCTTCAAGGAGCTGAGGTCCAGCAGCTATTTTGAGAAGAGAAGGGAAGACTTTGAGTCAGGACAAAATGAATGCAGACCTTCTCTGTGAAGGCTGGTTAGAAAAGTAAGACCTGCTGAGTGTGCTCTCTGCTTCAAGTGTGTCCTCTGTGTGACTTGTTACAGCCTGCAAATTCATGCAAAAAGGGAAGAGAAAAAGTAAGCAACTAGAAGGGGATAATACAGTCATTAAAAATTTCAGTAGAGAAAGGCATTGTTTTGGGTTTCTTTGAAAATGTAATGAAAGCTGTTCTCCCTCTGAGCCAACTCAGATGAGAGCTGCTTTGCTGGATGTGCATACAGAGGGGTCAGGCTTATTCTGAACTCTTACCTCTTTTTTATTAATCCACGCCTTTGATACAAAAACATGTTATTTTGTGTTCAAGACCTTTGACCCCAAACCTGACTCATTGGGAAGCGGAGGAGCTTCACATGAAGTTGTGCTTCAGGCTCTCTTGTGGCAGTCCAGAGGTGCAGCAGAGCTGGGTTTCTTCCGCATTACAGCATCACCCCACCACTTCATGAACTCCTCTTTGCTTTTTTTGTGTTGGTTTTGCTATTCGCTTTCTCTTTGCTTTCCAGTGCCACCAGTGTGCTGGAAGCAATTTCCGTACTCATTAGTATAAGACAAACAGTTAGCCTTCCTCCACATGATGTGTGTGGGGCTGAGGTGGTCGGTTCACAGCTTTGCAGATGGACATACATCAGCACAAGAAAGGACATGATTGTAACAGAACTCATGAAATTTTGCACTTGATGGAAGATAGCCCCGAGCTGGATGGACACTTAGGGCTGCAACTATGTAGACCTGAAGATCTGCAGAGCGCTGTCTGCATGACAAAACCTAGTAGTTTTGCAACCATCTGCTCTTCCTCTGTGTCCAAACGAGGACCTGGACTGAGGCTTTGCCCTTCCTGCTAGGAAATGATGTTTCATTTCAGTATTGAAATTTACGGCCTTTTAGGGATTCTTGCTCTGAAATAAGGTTAGAGCCATCAAGCTCTAACTGATTGCCTACACGTCCAAAGATGTATTTAAAATGTTAAAGACTTCCTATAGCAAGCCTGTGGGCTGGCAGCGTGGCCAGCTGCAGCGCCTGCAAAAGCCGGTGTGTGAAGCTGGCCTACGGCCATGTCCACGCTGGTGAAGATTGTCAACCTGTGGCCTTGCATTGATGTGGAAAGCAAAAAGACAGGTTGTTTGTGTTTTTTTTTTTTTCCCTTTGGTGGAGAGAAAATGACTTGCCTTCTCACAGGGCTAGCAGAAATTCATATCTACCTGGCTTAGTTATTCAAAATCTTGGGAGATGCTGAGCCTCTCTGGGCACAGGAAGGGGAGGACTAAGATGTGGAAAGGCGTATAATGGGGAAAGCGGATAAAGTGGCTGTTTACTGCTTTGGTTTTGATGAGAACAGGAGGAAATGCTCAGGAATGGCAGCTCACCAGTTCATGCTAATGCCCCAATGAAAGAACAGGATCCTATCAAACTCTTAGCTCTTTATGTTTTTTTCCTCTGAGCATCGTGTTTGATGCAGGTACGCTGTCAGGACTTGAATAATCCTTTCCGTTTTAGTCCTGAATGATGTCGAATGCAGAGTGGTCATAGTCCGAGGTGCCTGCATGTCACCAAATAAAAACCTGAAACATTAAAACATTCAAAGTACACCTTTGGCTGATGTTGTGATACTAAGCCTTTTTTGAGTATTACTGCTGAGGAGTTGTGAAACGTTCCCAGCTACTCATTTTAAACCCCAGTTTTCTGGTAATGGACTTAAAAATCCTATTGTGTAGTTGAGTTCGTGACTGAACCTTCACTTTATAATCTCTTTATAAAAATGTATGCACATTAACAGGACGTATTTAATAGACACACTGCCTGGATGAAAGGGTGCTTTGTGGAAGGAGGCTTTTGTGTGATTCTGGATCGCTCAGCAGTTCCTGTGGAGCTTCCCAAGTCTGGCTGACATCGAGCGGCAGAGGAAAAGACCTCCTCGCTTTCAGCTTGAATGGAGAAGAATGGGTAGCGAGATGGGCGTGGGGGGGGGGATTCCTGCTCCCCGGCGCGGGCCGATTGGTGTGGGCACTCACCAACCGAGCGTTTAACACGTTGAGTTGGTCCTACCCCCAGCTGGGGCTTTGCATTTGCAATGAGCTCTGCGCTACCCTGACAGCACAAGTGGGGCTGTATCAATAGCAACTTTCCAGCCCGATGAAATTGAGACAACTTTTTCAGCCCAGGTAGTCCCTTTATTTCTGATTTGGTCCACAGATCAGATTTGTCTGTAATAGCCACTTACCAGAATAGCTTTGATTTCTTTCTTTATTTTTTATTTGAGATCTAATATTATCTTTAATCTTCTATTTAATCCCTCAGCTGTTTTTTTGGTGTTTTTTTTCTCTCTGTGGTTCACCACAGATTCTTGGTGAGAAAAAGGTTTTCTTTCTCAAAAAAATAAGGCTGCAAGGTCATGGATCTGTTTGGTTTGACCTGGCAAACCTTTTCATGAGAGCAAGAATCTAGTGGACATCTATGGCAAAAAGAACTAAACGTCAAGAACAGTCCCAAAGTTCTCTGATAAGGTCATCTGCTTTTGCTGCAGATTCGTGTGTTCTGGGGGGTTACAAGCAGAGGGAGCTTCACCTCACTCCTGTTGCACAGGACCCCAGAAAATGTATTCCAGTTTGGAAACATCTGTGAATCTTCACAGAGAAGAGTATTTGAAAAAAAAGCAGGGGGGAGTTAAAAAAAAAGCACTCCACACTTTTAATTAGGATGGTAAAGCTGGACAGATGTGATTGGTGTCATTTGGAGTAGATTTTCTAATTTAGTCAGATGCTCGTTGCTGTATGAATGCTGCTCACATATTTCTAGGCAAGACTGGTGGTGCTTGGGTACCTCCAAACAGATGTGTGTTGACAGCAGTAACTCCTGCAGTGTACCTCAACTCTGCTTCTTGCCTTGGAACCCAGTTGCTTGCCTTCATCTAATTCCTCCTGTGTGCCAATGGTTTTTCAGCTATGGTCACAGCTGGGGACCCCCTCACGTCAAGAGCAGGAGCAGCTCTGTGTCTGGCATGAGTTGGGCATCTGCAGGTTCCCCCAGAAAGCAAATCTATTGGTTGTGTGGTGGCTGAGAGTACAAGCCTGAGGACTGGGTTCCCCAAGGTGCCTTCAGAGAGGTCTTAAAATGGAAAACATTGCACAAGGAACGTGCATGGCCAAGTTGAAGTGGTGTGACTTGGGGTGAAAATGACCATAGGCTGGGATGTCTCTGTGTTCCTGTATGACTTGAAAAGACTTCTTGTCTCAGGATAAACTGAGATAGTGCATTGTAGTGATTGAGAATTTAATCTTAAGAACTGAAAAAAGCTTCTTGAGACAGATCACTCCACACTTTTTTGCCAGGAGCCCCAAGCATAAGCATGTAGCATTTCTCTGTGTAAAAGTGAAATAAACAACCGGCCTGTTTAGTTTTTTGATGAAGGCACAGTCCCTTCCTGCACGTGTTTTGAAGTGATACATTTCAGGCGTCAGTCATTCCTCGATCTCCTCTTGCCAAAGAGAAGATCTCACAGAAGTGATAGTAAGCTCCGACGTACTGGATTTAATTCTTTCTTTAAGACAATGCTATCTGTCTTTCCATGTTAGGCCCCTATTTAAGTCTGTATTTAAGAAAGTGCATTATGTGGGTATATGTGGACCTTGTGGGATCTGTTTCTCTCTCCCTCATTTTTCTTTAAAACAGAATAAAGACTGGCAAAGGACTAAGACAACCCTAAGTCATTGGATGTTTTTGTTTGTTTTTTTTTTTTTTTTTAGATTACTTTTATTTACCACCCATCTTCAGGATAAAAGCTTCTTAGTTGATGCGCTTACCCATGTTTTCAGTTTTCATTACTAGCCTTGTTTCATTAGAGAGAATGAACCTGGAATTTCTAAGAGCATGTGGTTGCACTACGTGAATTTAAAAAAGAAATGAGGAATTGTGTCCTGCAGGGTTTGGAAGCTGGAGATGGCAACACCGATTGCAAGAACTGGAAATGAGCCCAATAATGTGGGTATAGATAAATTATTAGTTTTCTACCATAGGATGTTCCTACTCCAAATTTATCCTGATTACAGTTCCTCAAAACTATGTTATTGTTAAAGTGATCAGTTGGGTTGAGAATTAATCTCACAGATAAGAACAATATGTTACAAGTTGGTATGAAAAATCTACATTCAACTTGTGGGGAATTAAATTTCTGGTTATTAGCAAGAACTTTGTCAGGAGCACAGAGCGGGGATTTCTTAGCAATCACCCGAGTATCTGCTTTATTTTAGCACATCGCATGTGGGCTCAGGATAAAGGTTCTTGTTATCATCTTGCTGGTTTCAGACGAATAAACAAAAATATCTACTGCATCCCTGCAAATCTCGCCTTTCACTGGGCTTTCCATGCATGTGGGCTTGTTGCAAAAATGTGATGTCACCTGTAACCTCAGGCAACTGGTGGAAGTTGGTCATGTTTATGAATTTTAGGATCTTTTGGTAAGATTTTTGTGGTGTTACCAGTCAAGTGCAACTCTTTTGTAATAATGAAATTCTGCAAGCTTTGATCTATTTTTGCAAAACCAAGAGATAATTAAGATTGTTAGTTTCTAAAAGGAAGTATTTGGAATAGATAAAGCACCTAAAACATCCGTGGTTTGATAGCAATCCTCTGTATAATTATCTAATGCTGTTCTGTCCTGTTTGCTTCGTGAAATACTTAGAACACACACAGTGTGTGCTGTTCAGTACTGCTGTGAACTTTAAATAAAGCATACACATTGTGAAAGCTAGAGACAGTTTTTTAAAAAGAGGAATTTTCATTAATTTCATTGCATGTTTGCTGCAGTTTTTTATTCTTCTCATTTGATCTTTAGGTTTTTTAGGTGAGAGTTAGCTGAACATTGAATTGGAAATGAGGTTCCTTGTTAGATGGAGATTTCTGATTAAGAATAATATATACAGGTGAGTTTTAGGGCTCTTGCATGCTTTGCAGACTGGGATAACAAGTATTCTTTTTTTTTTTTAACCAGGAAAAAACCCCAGTATTATTGTTATTACTATTTTATTTGTGGTGACTAAAAACTGAAACAGGAAATGACCTCTGAGGCCCAGTTTCCATGACACCCTCTCGCGTGAATCCAGTTTTCAAGAAGATGAAAGGCCAAAGCAGCCTTTTGATGGTGAGCAGCTAATTGGGTGGTGGATGGAGGCAGGTTTTCTGTGTGGGGAAAATAAAAGACAAAAGAAGTGGAACAGCTGTGTGTGGATACATATGTATAATCCCAGATAAAACTCTCCAAAGACAAGGAAATATAGTAATGCTTTAGTGAAAGTAAAAATAAGAACATTTGAAAGCATATGGCTTTTTAGGGGGAGCTTGTATTTAAAATTAAAAATGTACTGGAACAAAAGCATTATTAAATAATGGAATTGTAAAATCAGAACAGAACCTCTTGCTCTGAATGAAACTTGGTGTTGTTTTTTATTTCTGTCTAGGCAAATTCCAAGAAAATGGCAATGTTCTCAGTTTTTTTTCTGTTTCCTTTGCTCAGTATGTTCCTACCCAGAATGACGAGTGGTTAGAGCAGCATGCGGTCAGGTCTGCTGTTACTGCAGCTCAGCTGAGGGCAGCTTATGGACTTATCCAGTTTTGATAATTATTTTTCTGTGTTAAAAATGTCGTAGTGCAAAAGTAGAGCGTGAGGATGTGTCTGTCTTTTTGGTATATAGATTTCAATCTGAAAAGTCTTTTCTTCTGGTAACGGGGATGCTCATCAGGGTGTTAACATACGTGTAATCTCCATGGTGAGCAATAACCTTCCAAGAGACAGCAAAGATGATAGATATATAAAATAAAGTGAAATACTTAGTGCAAAGATTTTTTTGATAAATAGTTTGACTCTCAGGTAATAAACCAGATTAAATACTAGATATTCAGACATTTTTAAATGAAGTTTGCTTTCTAGGGCAAGATGCAATATGAAGTGAGTGCAGGTTCCCGATATCCATATAGCTGGATAGAAAAAAAGAGAGTACAGATCACACATGACTGCTTTGGTCATTTTTCCCTCTGCTGCTCCGCTTACTTTGGAAACTTTACATGTCTGAACAAATTATTCTTCTCCAAAAATGGGCATGTTAAGCTGATAAACTTGCGAGCCTGTTACTAATTGGCATCTGGTTTTGATTCAGGGTACAAACCCTAAAGGAATCCTAGCCAGTTGAGTTGTGGAGCAAGATGTGACTGATGAGAGGACAATTTCTAAGTGGAGTGGTTGTGTTTGGTTCTGCTGCAACATCTGTAGATGTTACAGTGCTGCTGTATTTTATGTCGTTTAAAGTTATAGGCAGTGCACTGCAGTGGATGACTTTTTATAAACTGTTTGTAAAATTGTCGTATCCTGGTATTGAAGAGAAAAAAATAGGGTTTTAAAGTTCTTGTTTTAATTTCATAAAAATAGAAGGTATAAAGGACATCTTAACTTGCAGTCATATTGAATATAGTTTCAGGTTTATCCCAGTGAAGTAGGGAGCAAGTAACTTTGACTTGTGGATTCAGACACAGGTTATGGTCAGATGTGTTGGCAGATGACAGCGCATCCAACCTTGTGGCTGGCTGCTGTGCGGGGAGAAGGTCCTTCTCTGGGCACATGCTCCTGCTATATCAGGCCTACGGCTGCAAAGCAAGCTTGTGAGAACTTGCTTTGTTTTCAGCAAGGATCTATCAAACCAACTCATCTACAGCCAGCCCTGTGGCTTAATTCTAATAGCAAACTATGTATTCAGGAAGATTACAAAAGGAGTTGAGCTGGTCCTGCCATCTGAGAGGAAGTCTTGCTTGCCCTTTACTGCCACCAGGCCCATGGTCCATCCCTTGGACTTGGAACTGGCTGCACCCACCCGTGCAGTAAAATGTGATTGCTTGCCACCACCCTGAGATTAGCCTGGGCTTTCATGATCAGTTGGATGGATTTTCATGGCTTACTCCTACAGTAAGTGTTTTTCTGTCCAGATAAGAAGATAATTGCCTTATTTAATATGCTTCTTGCCTCTGTGCATGTGTTACCTTTGTTTTCCCGTGAAGTTTTGAATGCCTGGAAGAGAAAGTTGTTGCGGGAACATTTTGAGGTCACTCTAGTCTTGGTACCTTGTTGGTCCTGGAAGGGTTTCCAGCTGGAAACAGTGCTATTTCCATGCATTGTTCTCTCTTCTGAAAATTCTATGCAGAGTATGCTATGTAGGTTGGCATACTTCAAACTAAGTGAAATAGTCTGGGTTTTATCTCCTGAATATCAAAGCAAGCCTGTTTTTTTGAATGCAGGAGATTAGGATCTTTTCAATGAAAGCTATTTACACCAACAGTTGCTATTCTTTCAAAAAGACGTCAGTGGTTCATGAACCTAAAAATCCGCTACGTCATTGGTAAACAACCAACAGGAGATGGGTCTGGAGGAATTCGGCACAGCTCTGACTGATGCAAGACCTTTCCACTTTACCACCATGCGTTCATAACTTCTGGAACAGTAAGGAAGCAGCTTACTGTCTGAAAGGGCTGCTTCGCCATAAATAAATAAAACCCTCTAAAACCAGCTTGACTGCTAGTGTTGGGCAGTTCCTCTGCCTTCGCACATGAAGATCTTATTAGGCAATAGCTGTGGTCTCGCTGCTGGTTTTCCTCTGCAGACTAAGCCTGGGGGACTGCTCGTTAGCTCCCTGCCTGTCTGCCTGCCGGAGAAGAGCATGGAAAATTCATCTGTGAAGAAAGGGGCATGATCTGACACTGCAGGAGTGCAGGTGGGCTGGAGCAATGTGCAGGAATTAAACTAGCATGTTAATCGTGCTCCTCACAGGAGGATGGCTGCTCTGTACAATTTCAGTATTTTCTGGTATAATAATCCCAGTGGGTTTTCACCAGCTCTCTCCACTGATCGAGCCTTTAATGTCATGGTTCATGTGAGAATTTTGGTGAGTATTTTGTAAGAATTTTGAGAAATCGATAGGTGTTGCCTGCTTTCAGAAGTTGGAAAATATTTCTGTACTTATGAATGCAGTGTGGTGTTTGCTGCTATTCCCATGTACCAGTGTAGTGTGAAGAGTGCCATTTCCCAGAAACAGTGTCTGCAGCTGGCAGACATTTCTGTACACTTTGAAATTTTGAAATCAAGTCTCGCACCTGTGCTGTCAGAATGGAGTTTCTTATGGTACTCTTTTATTTTATTTTTTTTAAGGCTGAAATTTTAATACTGATCTCAGAGTATACATTCAACTGTTTTGCTCAGAAACAGCCATTACATGTGCATTACGAGAGGCTGAAATAAAACAAAGTCCATCTGCTGTTGTATGTGGGGTGCAGAGGGTAGCATGTTCCCATGCAGCTGTGATGGTCCTAAAGATCCTGCCACGCCAGGAATCATATCTCTTTCCCTGTCCCTTTCTTGTAACAAATATGAGATTAAGTGATACCAACTTGAAAATGAAAAATGGTAGCAAGATGTTCCAGAAGCAGCACTTTGTTATTTTGAAGCTATCAATGCTGTTGCCAGAGCACTACTAAAATGCGTTTATTCTCATGAGTACTTTATATGGAAAATGTTCCACAGGCATGAAATATGGAATCTTGTTTGCACCATTTTTAATCTTCAGAACAGGTGGAACAATAAGTGCTTAATAAGGATGTTTGTCTTAAATGCAGCCATTTAGAATGTTATAGAACAAACAAAGCAAATAAGCAAAATGTGGTGTAGCTACAGGGAAGATAAAATTGAGAAGAAAAAATGGGAACCCAGGTCTCATTTTCACTACATCATTGAAACGGTCTAAGTTTCTCACAGGGGTTGCAAATGTCATTTATCTGCATTGGAAGGGTATTGCATGCTTCCAGCAAAGCACAAAGCAACGAATAAATGATCAAATGAGTGTTAGACTTAAAAAATGTGTGATGGATGTATATCATCAGCTGTATCACTTGGTTAGTATTGTTTTTAGTGGTCGCCTTTCTTGCAACACTCTGATTTCCAAATTTCTGCATGTCTAGCTGCATTATGCTGGTTAGTGCTGACCTTAGAAGAGGTGGGTTCCTTCAAAAGGGAGAGCTTCCACCTGTGAAATACTCCTGTAGCTGAAAGCTATGCTACAACCAACTGAAATATCCTATTCAAACTGTGTTTGTTGCAAAGGCCTGCCATGCCAAGGGTTAGGGCATGCCTCCTTTCCTTGGAGAGATGAAACAAAAGCTCAGAACACTTGGGTTTGTTTTTTTTAACTAATATATCTGTTTACCTTAGGTTTTGTCAGCAGTTGAATCTCACAGAGTTGGGGGATTTTGTTATTGTTTGGTTTAGTTTCGGGTTTTGCTTGTTTTCCTCCCTGCATCTTTCAGGTCATGCCATGCTCTTAAAGCAGAACTAGCTTTGCAAGTTTTAAACTTAAAATGACATTGACACAGTAGAAAATGCGTGTCTTATTTTTCCCACTCTCTCAACAAGGAACACATTCAAAACTAATTTTAGCACCTTCTTTCCCACAGTGTCTTCAAAACTTTATGCATTTGATAGCTTTATTGTATATGTCTCCTGCCCTCTTTCAGTTGTTTAAGTGAGAGGAGCACTGAGATTTCCCCTATAAAAGAACAGGTTAGAGTAGGGAACAGGTGTTACAGCTGCAATTGCCTTTTTAATTTTCCCAGTTAAAGATTACTGCATCTCTTTGCAAATAATAACCAAGGATACAATAGGCTATTCATTTTATGGCTTCTCTTTTTGTTGCTTTGCCTTTTGTACAGGCAAAACTAAACCAGAAACTTGCCTGGTAACTTTTGGGGGGCTGAACAAAGAGAGATGTGTAGAGTGATGGTTGTGGAGGATAAGACAAAGGTATGTATTTAATTTTGCTTTGGAAAAAAAGGTTAGAAAAAAGGTTAGCAGTCCAGGATCGAGCAACAAATATTTACAAAACCCTTTGGGATTGACAAACCAAACCAAACAAAACCAGGACACCATCTGGGAATGATTCCCAACCTCATTCTCTGTATTACCAGTGTAATGAAATAAGAAAGTTCCAACTTCTTGTAATTGTTACATTTTGTCATGCAAATGTGTTCTAGAAGGCATTGTAAAGGTTTTGCTCTGGTTTTCATGCTTTTAAAAAGCCTCTGTGTCTTTGCTGCTTTAGTTGAGCAGAGGAGCAGCTTGCAGCAAGGCATCTGCTTTTCAAATGAGCTCATGGTTGTGAATAGGCAGAAACTGAATGCAAATATATGAAAAATATTGAATCAACATAAGCAGCTAGTGATTGCTATGTTTATGAGGTAGAATATTTTCCTAAACTGTTTTAAAGTTCAGTAATTATCAGTCATCTTCAGATGACAGGCTTGGCTGTTTCCTGACTGTGCTGCATGTCTGGGGAGGATTCCGCTAGCATCCCACTTTTCTGTAGTTTGATGCGAAGGTCACCACCTTGTAATTCTTCACATGTGGAACAGAGCATACACTGTGGTGTGTTTTCTGTCTGGATGATCTATGTTTTTATTAGATAATGCTCATACTGAAATTTCACTTTGTGGATGAGAATGAAAGGGCAGAGGAGGAGGGAATGAGTGGGAGGGATTCTGGTGTGATGCATCTTAATTTCTGTAAAAAATATATATATGTGAAGTCTGTAAATCCTCCACCTCAGAATACAGCTGCTTCATATTGCCACTTGTAATTGTTTCATTTGCAAGTGTAAGGGTAGACAGGACCAGACCATATGGTTTAAAACCCTGTTTTAATGCATTATGATACACTAGAGAAAGGGCTTTGCCTTGTGGAGATAGGGCTTTCAGAATTTTAAGATTTAATTTTCCTTTTTAAGAAATTCTATGTTCTGTTAATTCTAACCCTGAAATCTATGCCATTACTTTTCTGTGCTGTATTACATCTATTTTAGGATGGAACTCGCTTTTTGGTATCTTGTGAACTTAGCCTTGTGCTTGTATCCTTTTTGTATTTAAGAGCGAAAAGACGTAGAAGGAGCTAAAATCAAGCTGGGGAGATGAGACAGAAGTGTTGAGCTGTTTTCAGTGTAGGTCTGTCGGTTCCCATTGTCTCTGTGTAGCAAAAGCTGTATTGTAAAACACAGATTTATATTGTGTCATAGAAAGCTTTGGGAAGTTATAATACAGATTGCATGCTGAAACAGGGAGGTAAAATTAATTTGTGGGTATTGGCAATTTCTTAATTTTTGAAGTTAAAATTCATTCATTAAGATAAATTATCAGTAACTGTAATGAAAAATTTGCAATTCAATGGATCATTTTTTCTTTCACTTTCTCACTGTCAGATGCTGATACTAGTAGTGACTGAGTTTGACAACAGGAATATTTATTGCCTGAGTAGCATTAGTCTTCTTCAGTTCTGTCTACATTCAAAGTAATATTAATGCCTTTATTTCTCCTTGGTGTCTGAACTCCCTAATCCTGATACCAAAGTGGATTACAGTGTTATTTCCATGTGTTCAGACAGATGCGCAACACACAGATAATTGCACAGCAAAGCAAAAGAAAGAGAATTTATTTATGTTGCTGAGCTGGAGGTGGTCTCAGTATAGCGTTAAATCCTTAATTCAATTTCAGGTTTGCCAGTCAGCCCTGTTGGGCCTGTGTGCCAAAGGAGGCTCAGCAAGCCTGTGGACTTGCTTCATGCACAGTGTTGCCGTTCAAAGCTGTGCTTCCACCAGAGTCAGATTTGGATGCCTATTCAGCACAGTTCGTCATGTATTCAAAAAGAGTACAATCAGAAAGAGCTTTAAAAGAATTACAGGTTTTAGTAAAATAGCGCATGTTCTAATGCAGCAGCACGTAGCAGGTATAGGCTTTTCATTGGCATTGTCTGTTTCTGAGTTTGATAACATTTAACACATGAAAGCTTGGATTAGTTACTGAAAATGAAATATAAACTGTTTTGAGAAAGAAGCTGATATTAGACATTATAATTTGAAAATTCATCTGGCTGATAAATATTTTATGTGCATTGAAGCATCCTCAAAAATTAAATATGAATGAATGGTAGGAAACCTAGCAGTACTGTGAAACATTGAGGTTTTTTAATTTCAAGTGCAAATGCCTGCCTAGGGTTTCTTGATTATTTTTGATGAAGATAACACTGTACACATGATCAGCATGAGAGCTTCTTAACTAAGAGTGTTCATATAAGTGGTGTCTTCTGGAGGAAATCACAGCAGAGATTTATTTTGAGTAAATGAGCAGCCTTTTCTCCAGAGGTTCCAAAATATTTTATTTAGACAAAGTTACACATCAATCAAGGTTGGAAAAAAAAAAAGGACAAATAATTATCCTTTTGTTTTGAAGCAGAAATAGTTTTGATTGTATTCATTTACCAGGAGCAGTGGAGCTCACTTCACAGTTCGTAAATGTTTTGTGAAAAAAGCATCTTGTAATAATATTTACAGAAAGAATGAAAAATAGTAATTGCCTCTGTCATTGTTTTAATATTAACAATGTGTGCGCGCATGAGTCCTTTTTGATCTTTTAAATAGGTGCAACCCAACTGGCAATGACTTAATGTCATAAAAGGAATTAATGCTGCCATTGTAAATTTCCTGGGTTTGTTTTTTTTTCTGAAAAGTTGTTTCTCTATGGTTTAAATTCCTTTTTTACAGTGGAAACCCACTGCTAAATTAATTTCTCTGCTTTGTGTTCCTCCTGTCTTAGTGGCGTTGTGCCATGTTGTCCATAAATTACAAGATTGTGTGGATATGCAGGATCCTAGGACTGTGATTGTAGGTTTGTAGCAATTACCTTGCATGGCTTTTAGATTGCAAAACATAAATTTGATCTCAGTCAATTCTAGTTTTTCTTTCTGTCCTATATAGGTGGCATAGTGCAGGCCTTGATCCAGTCTGCTGTCATCTCCTCTGGGCTTGGAAGGTTGAATCAGGGGTAAAACCAACTCAAAACAGAGGGGAACCTAATGCTATATTCAGAAAAAATCTAGACTTGAAAGCTGCTTTCTTCTTCCATCGCTTTTGTATCATTAGTGATCTGCCTGTGAAAGTGCTTTGCAGTTTTGGCACTCTAACCTTGTCTGGACAGTCAAAATGGAAAAGCAGTAGTGAGCTCTAAAAGGTAACTCCTTACAGCAGGTTATTGAGCAGAGTCCCTTTGGAAGGTTGATGATTTATTTAAATGTTTTGACAAATGATGAAGTCTGACATTAAGGATACCTGTCTGAAGCAGTGATGCAGGGCAGTGTGATGGTGATAAGAGATGCAAGAGCTGCCCGAGCAGCATCTTCTGGAGCAGTTTGCCTCTTCTTTCCCCCCAGGTGGCATTAAACCACAGTGCTGACACGTCAGTATGTCTGCCTTAGACTGATGAAATCCTCTGTCAGGTTTGGTTTTTAGTTATGTACAGAAGCGGATGAACATTCAGTTAAAGGATTGCAAGTTTTCATAGTAAAAGAACATGCTTCCTTCTGTTTTGGTAATCTCCTAAAATAACCAACCAAGAAGAAAAATCCCCACAAAACCATTTGCAATGTGCAGTATTCTTGCTCCTTTTCTCAGCATTTTCACAAAGAAATTGAGCTTCGGAAATAAGTAAGAGTGTTTTCAAAAGCTTGGAAGAGCACAATATTGAATATTGCCGTACCTTTAGATTACAGGAGGAGGAAATGGAGAATGGGTGATTCTACCCAACCTACAGCATGTGTGTCTGCACACTCGAGTATAAATTAGAGTTAGTCTTTATACATCTTCTTTTAAATAATTATATCTCTTTTTAGTGAGAGAAAAGGAATCACACCAAGAAATAAATATTTGATTTACCTTCAGTACCTGTGTAATATTTTTGATCAGTATTATGTGTGCATGTGTTTGGTTCTCTCATCAAATGTTCAACCTTCATTATCCTATAGTGAGTATATTTTGCAAGGGCTTTTTAAAAACAGTTTACAGAAATCATAGTAATGGAGGTCTGCTGGAGCTGGAAGTAGTGTTTGTCACTTGAAAACTCCAGCGTAAACAGTGGTGCATCGGGGACAGCTTTAATGTGAAAACACAGGATTCTGACCACTTGGTGAAGAGTATCCCCTTTGTTGAGATAGCTGCAAAAAGCTCTTCCATTGACTAAGGAAAAGGTGCCTGTGTGGAAAATTAAAAAAAAAAAAAAATTCCATATTGTAGTCTGAGCTGTCTCTTTGGAGAGGTGAAATGCCATTAGAGATTCTTAGGGGGTGAGTTCTTAGACATTTCAACTCTTTGCAGCGTCCATTTCAAACACAGAAATCATGCAGATGTTCATCTCAGCATTGTTAATCAGCAGTTTAGGAGACGAATGCGTAGTGTGCATTTTAAATTGAGGTTCACTCCAATTTCTTGCTACTTAGTAGCAAGTGTTTGAAAGATAAATATATTCATAACATGTCAGCAAAACTAATTTTTAGAAGGCTGAAATAATTATTTAGTTAGGAAATATGGTAGCATCATTCACTATTGTTGAACAGTCTATTGTTTTCATGGTGTGTATTATATTTTTATAAGAAGATAAGTACTGGTTTGCCAATTAGAGCAGCAGATTAGAAATTCTGCTTTGCTTTCTGATTTTTTCATTAGTATCCTTTACATGAAACATGATTTATACTAGAGTTGCTGTTGTGTCAAGCAGCACTGAGGTGGTTTTTCTACTTTGAAGCCCTGGTTAACTGATTCCCTGAATAATGATGATGTTTGACAGGGAGGCTTGAAGACCAGTATGGTATCTACAAAAATTTGTACTTAACTGTCAAATCGTGGACTCTGTTTAACAGAAATAATTGTGAATACCTGAATGGCCCCTGCCTGAACCCTGCTAATGTTAAGCGAACTTGAACTGGCTGCATGGTTGATGTGTAGATGTCTATATTAGGAGACCTGCTATAGACGTGGAAGAAGGAGGAATGCCAGAGAGCCTTTTTTATTAGGATTTTTTATTAGGACTCTCCTTTTTTATTAGGATTAATTCCTTTGTTAAGAACAAAGTGAGATCACTAAAAAGTGAAATACGAAAAAACTCTTTTACTTGGTGCCAGGCACTCCTTGGTCTGTGGCCGGTCCCTTTGGCCCAAGCTCTGTCTGTCTCAGCAGCTACCTTGGTGGAACCATCCCATGTTCTGGGACCCACGGTCAAGGACCCTGGAGCCCCGCCCTTGGTTTTCAGCCTCTTCAGTGAGTAAAGCAAGGAGAGTGCAAGATAAAGGGTTTTTCTTTGGAAAACATATGATAATTTTTTGCCTCCAAGGGCTGGGTATAGAAATTGTCATGGCAGGAATGCTTGGCAGGAGTGCTACAGGAAAGCTGAGGTGAGTTTTTGCTCTTCTTCAGCACAGTCCCTCATTAAATCTGGAGCTTTTTCTCCCTTTTCTGGGGTGGAATCTATTCTGCTCTTGATTAACACTGCAGGCTTTGTTTGAGTTTTGGTTGTTGGGGGTTTTTTTATACTCCCCCCTCTTTCATGTAAATGATGTCTTGCTATTTTGCTTGCTTTTTTCTTTTTTAATTAGAAGAATAAATGCTTGCATTCATGCACCAATTGCTTTGAAGTGCTGTAGGAATTCAATTCATGAGCCTTCCCTTAGTCTCAATCTTTAATTTCTTTAGCAAACCGATAACATCTAATGGCTCTGCTCTTTCCTGAAGATTACATTTGTTTTCTGTGGGTTGCTCTACCTCCTTCTGTGTCCCGAGATAACAAGTTAAATACAAGGAAAAATGGTTAATCGGCCAGTTTCCATTGAGTGTTCCTTCGAAGTTTTGTTTCACGGAGTGGTGACTCATGCTGGACCACAATTCTATGAAAGAAGGACGGAAAAATAGTCTTAGGGACTAATTGACCTCCGTTCAGCAGGAGCCAGCTGAAGGTGGGTTGCTGGATGCTGTGGGCCAGCTCTGCTCCTCTGACTGTTGGCCCACAGAGCCTGGGGGTTTTTGCTGACCCTGGATGAACTCTGACTGGTCTCCTGGAAAAGGAGATGGGTCACATGCCTTCATTGGGTGTACAGGTTACAGAGCCCTTTACTGGGTTTGGCGAGGTCTTGCACATGAGAGCCGATGTGCCTGAACTTGCCTCTTGTGGGTCGTAGGAGGGGGTCTAGTTTAATTCCATTTTAAGCCCTGGATCAATTTGAAATGTGACAGTTAATTATTTGAAAATTACTTTACATCCAGGTTGGAGAGAATGGTTGAGGTAATTCAAGTGAAGCGATTATCTTTTTGAGTTAAAATTTTAACTTCTTTTGGAATTTGAGAAATTAAACCTCATGAGAATGTAGAAGTGCAGAGAATTGTTCCTACTCCCTTGTTGTGGATGCCCCGTCCCTGGAAGTGTTCAGCAATAGATTGGATGAGCCTTTGAGCAGCCTCATCCAGTGGAAGGTGCCCTTGCCCATGACAGGGGGGTTGAAACTGGATGGTTTTTAAGGTTCCTTATGACCCAAAGCATTCTGTGATTCTATATCAAAGAAGAACAAGGCAAAGGAGGAATGTAAAAAGGTGACTTTAAAACTTTTCAACTTATTAATATAAATATTATCATATGAGAGTACTCTTGTTCTTTTTATTACAGCCACCTACTCACCCGGGAAGATACATATGTACAGACGGTCTTTGTCAGGTTGTTACTCATGTATTGTTTTTCTCTTGAAAAAAGTGTGGGTGCTTTGCTGGGAACAGCTGAGAGCTGACTGCAGCGGGTGTTAAAGTTGTACAGTGTCTTTCTGAGGGCCGGCGGTATCAGACAATGTCAGAAGTGCTGCAGCAGCGGCTGGTTGTAGGGAAAGGCTGTTATGGTATTGATTGTGTGTATGTTGATGGTTCCTGCTGAGAGATCCTGAAAAATGATACTCTTGGATATTTAAAGAAAACAGTTCTGTAATTATGTTAGCATCAGCCCATTCATTTTATGCACGGAAGTTTAGTGTCATGATTTATGATCTACAAATTCCTATGTTAAAACTTGTCGTTCTTGGATTTTTTCTTTCTTATTCAAGTACATCTCTTTAATACCTCACTCCATCCTTAATGTTCCAGTACTGCAGCATTTTTCTAAATAAAACCCAACAGCTTCCGCCTTGATTGTGTTAAAGAGATCAGGAAACAGAACCATGTGCTCTCTGAGTGTCTGTATGTCCATTTGTTTTTTTTGGGGTTTTTTTGACTTTGCTGTAAAATTACACAGTCCTAGCTGGAATGTTACATAAATTGATACATGTTTCTTCAGCGTACTTGCTGTGTATTGAAATCATTACCAAATCAGATAAGCACAGTAATTATGCTAAAATGATGTCAAGCTCTTTTGGCTATAGGATTGTGTCTATTTACATGCATTGGTCTGCTGCTTAAATGTTTCCCTATTTTTAGTTAGTCATTTTGACACGAGCTTAAAAACAAATGAGAAAAATGAAACCCCATTTTTCCCAATAGAATGAGGTTTCAGCTCATTTTTGCTGCTGATAAATCCTCAAATTTACATTCTCTTTAAAGAGAAGAGGACTAAAAAAGTGCAGTAGCTTAAAAATCAGAAAGTTTTCAACCTTAAAAACACACATGAATATTTTGAGTTTCACATCCTAGAGGCCAGAATGAGGACTAAGTGTAGGGAAAAAAAAGATCCAATCCTATTGAGAAGACCATCTGCTTTATATTTTAAGGTTGGGTAGCATAACTTTCCTTTTTGTGAAATACTACCGTGTACATTGTCATGAGTATAACCTTAGTCAAGTTACATTGGGTAAATGAATAATTTTTTTAACATGCGGAACTGATTTTTCTCAGGGTATTTTCCTCTTTCACTCTTTTTTTCCACCCTCTTCTCTGGTTCCTTGAAAAAGACGACAAAAAAATCTGCCAGTTCTTGATTGCATTTTTGGCAGTTACTGTTTTCCATAGTTTTCTCTCTTTACAAACGCCTGAAGCTTTCCAAGGAAACAAGTTTGAGAGTTGTGCTCTACTTTGACTCTTTTGAAGCAATGTTGTACCTACTTACCATCTCCCCTTCTGAGTATGACTCTTGAAACGACCCCAAAGACTTTTCCCTCCCACAGGCTAATGATAGTAGGTTGATTATACATGCTAAATCTGATACTTCCTATCATCAAAATTAAGATCAAACATGAATACCCGTTCTTCTGTTGTCCTTTGTGTTGCACAGAACGTTTAGCCCCAGTGCTGGCCATAGAGCAGGGAGCAGAGTTGCGATGGGACTGCTCAACACATGGCAGAAGATAATAGCTTGATTCATAGATAGTGACTTGGTAAGCAAGCAGTCTTCGTCAAGATAATAATTGGCAAGAGAGATGATGTTTTTCTGCTTAAAACCTTCTCAAATATGGGGGAATGTATGCATCTGTGAGGCGTGTATGTGATCATACAGCAAAACACGTCTGCAGGCACATACACATTGCATCCCAAATGCCAGGAGGTTCTGTGTTTGCTTTTCTTATGGAAAAGCTATGTCTGATAGTCTCAGCTTTTTCTCACAGTTGATTTTTTTCCCACAATTCCTTCTCACTCCAAATAATCTTGTGTAAATTTCATATGTAAAATAAGCAAAATAATTTAAATGTAGCTGCCAAAGGAGCCTTTTTAATGATGATGTGGTTTAACAACCCTCCAGCAATGTAGATCATTTTGTGTAGACCAGCTTTGCCCCGTTAGTGACACAGAGAGATGCCCCCAGCAAAATGTAGATGGTAGGAGTGAACATGGCCAAGACAGCAGAAACAGACTGTACAAATCTTTTCCTTCCCTCGCTTTAACTAAAGATGCTGCTCATGGTGCCTGCTCTCTGAGAGGCTACCTGTGCCCTGACCCCCATGAGAGTACCAACCTGAGCTCAGTTTGTGAGCTCTGCATCACGTTTCTCTTTACCTACCTGTCTGATAAAGATATCTGTTGCTGCTTGACAAATAACATAACGGGAAAAAAATAATGATTAGATCTGCCCTGAAAACTTGATCTTCTCAGAAACGCACAGAAAAAGACAGGCATTTGCAGTGTGGTCTTGGGACATTTCTTTTAGTCGTGTAGCTGCTTTGTCTGTTCCTGGGCTGAGCAGGGTTTGCAATACCAGGCTGCTGCCGTCATCACATCTTGTCTAACTGGGTTTGCCTTCTGCTGTGTTTTCCTCCAATTTACATTAGGTTCTTATATATGTATATTGTAAATTCTTAGAGAAAAACACAAAACATGTTCTTAGTCTCATGGGAACCAACTATTTAATGTTTATAGGGTTTAGAAAATGGTAACAAAACATAATGTGATATGGCTTCAGACGCTGCAAAAATAAGCTCCAGACAGAAGCCACAGGTTTCCCTCAAAACAATCTCACTCTGCAAGTTTCATCAAAAAAAGGATTTGTTATATATTTATTTGCTCACCACTTTTTAACACATTAACCTTTAAAACAAGAAACAGACTGTGGTTAGTAGCTGCTTGAAGTTTAAAAAGTATTGCAGCCCTGCTGAGCTAATACTGTGTGTGTTTGACATGTACACATTTTGCCACTCCTGTTTTGTCTACTTTTTTAATAGTGTTGAGTTTTTTTTCATTGTGCTGCCCTAATATGACCGGTAACAGCACTCTGCATCCCAAATCCGCTGAAAGTTGTGATTTTTTTTCTTTTTAAAACCTTGCAGTATAGATGCTTAAAACAGCTTCAATGTATCTACAGCTCAGTGGATATTTTACTAATCCTGTCTTTGTTTTCCCTTATTCTCTTTGTCTCTAAGAATGTTATTTTTGTCAGTAGGGAGGTGGATTTGTATCTCATCTGGCCAATACAGTGATGTGCAAATGGTTGACTGCTCTGTGGAGCAGTTGGTGCTTGTATTTGGTTGGGGACTGTGGAGGTTTGGGCTTGATGGCGTTTTTTGTTTGTTTTGATGCAGTGCTGACAGTCAAACCAGAGGCTTTTGAAGTCTTTTCTCACTGCAGTGCATTGCTGCTGGGTTTATTTTCATCTCGAGGAACTGAGGGAACAGGCCAGTTAATATTTTACTTTCTATGCTAAACTTGGTTTAGAGACATCTCCCAGGTTTAAAAATGTGATTTGCTTTGAGCTGCAAATTATAAATAAAACTCTCCTAAGCCTTGTTTCAGCACATCACTAAGCTAAACCCCAGCTACCCCTTATCTCTGGCTGGGTAGGAAACCTGACTCCTTCCTACCCAGAGATGAAGGCTTGGGTACTGTGCCCATTCATCACTGTCAGACCCCAACTGTGAGAGGCATTGGATACCAGTGGCCCTATATTGCCCAGCCCAGAGGACCCCAGCCCTTGGATCCTATCATCGCTTCCTGATGTGTCTTGCTTATCAAATATTTGTCTTGTTGTTCAAGGCTAAAAGTGAAGCAGGCTGGTGGCGCAGAGAAGCACTTAGTTGTAGTTAAAGTCATTAAAGGATAGATCTAGATACCATGGAAGAACATTTCCTAGGAAGTTGCAAGTGCTTTGACCCAACAGGTAGTTAAAAAGCTTAGGAAAGCAAGCGTCTCTAAAGTGTTTAAAAGATGTATTTGTAAAACAAACCCCAGGTTTCTCAGGACTCCAGTCATCTCCTGTGGCTCATGGGGACACATCACTTGGCTTGCCTGAAGTCTGCGTGTCTCAGAGCTGTCACGGATCATCAGAAATCCTGCAGTGGTCCCTGCAGACACCATGGTTTTCTCTTTCTAGGCTTCTGTTTGTGTAGCTAAATGTGAGCACTGTGGTCAGTAAGGGAAGGGCAGAGTTAGGAGTATGAGTGATGTGCTGAGCATCATGCTGTAGGATTCAGGTGTTGCCGGAGGTGCAGGGACCCCAGGGATTGCACAGGGCTTTGTGCTCAGCCCCTATCAGGCACACGAAGTTTCAGTATAAACAGCAGCTGCTTGATGCAGCCAGAGAAGAAGTGTTATTTCTCTCTGAACATCCCCAACACTTGAGTAATTTGAAAAGAAAATTACACTTTCACTGACTTTCTAATTTAGACCTGGCTAACTCTGAAACTAATGTCAAGTCTGAAGTTTGCATTTAGAACAAAGTATGGGAAATGCAGAAACTTCAAAACTCCTGAGTTTTTATGAAGTTTTCTATTTTGTTTTCTTCTGAATGCTGTGTTGAAAACTAATGGTTTGTGGTGTCAGTACCTGGAGTGAATGAAGGAAGGTTTGCTTGCTGTGTTGGCTGAGCTGTGGCAACACAAAGGAGGAGTTGTTACAAAATGCTGGTTTTTAAACCAAATCTTGAAATTTAATTCAGAGTTTGGATTGGGGGGGGATTGCCTTTTTTCCCCATTTATTTTTTTTAAGTAAAAACTTTGTGGAAGTCTGCTTGCTGAAACCAAGTCGTTGGAGGATTTGCAGTGCTTTGTGCACATGTGGGGTTGGAGCATGGCTGTAAAGCAGCAGTTCTCAGCCCAGTGCCAAAGAGAAGGCGTGGACAGCATAGAGTGTGTAGTTTTGCCATGTGCCACAAGAACAAAGCTGTTATCTCTTTTTAGATATGTTGAGCTTAAAGGAGTCTGAAGGTTCCTGAGAAAATGAGCCTTTTCACGTAGTTGACCAGTGTTCAGCGAGAACCCGAATATTTATAAAGATTATAATAAAAAAGTTAAAATAGCTAATGGTAGCAAAAACGGGGTAGATGGAGAAAAATAAAATGCTATTTAAGGGCTTGAGGCAGTGTGTGATGAGGAGGAGTTGAGAGTGGTGGCAGGACGCAGATAGCTCTGTGTCCGGTGGGCCATCAGCTCAGCAGGGAAAAGGCTGGAGGCTGAACCAGCACTGCGGTTGCAACCTTCATATGTTGTGAGAGCAAGTGGTGATGGGTTATGGCAAATAATCCCAAGCAAGCATCTCATTAAACATGTGCGTAATTGTTCCTGTTGGAGTGAACTTAGCCTGCTGCCATCTGCTCAGCAGACTCAATTAAACAATGAGGGGTGGGAAGAATAAGGTACAGATGCTAACGCACTGTGTAAACTGCGATGGGCAAGTTCTCAATATTTAGACTATTTTTATAAGCTTGTGGAGCTGACTTACTCGGGTTTGTGACGTTCCCTTCACTTCATTTGGAGGTTTCCGCTTAGCTCTGATTTTCTACTTAAGTTAGATCACTTTTTAAGTTAAATGTGAACTTAAATACACAAGGAAATTATTTTGACTTCAGGTCAAATTCTGTATAGAAGTTCTTGAACAGGGCACAGATCTCAAGTAATGGGGCTGTACTCAGGTAGGAGCCAAGCAGTGTTAATAGCTAGCTCGGTGTACAATGGCTTATATTTTCTGGGGGAGTTTCTCAGTCCTAATTTAGTTTTTAGTGTTGGTTCAGACTCATTGTCTCTGATGGCGGTTTGACTAACGGGCTCCTGCTATAGTCCCCACCCCCTGCTGACATGCACAGAGTTTTTCATTAAAAAGCAGAAAATACTATAATGTTTTTAAGTATTTGGTTAGATTATAAATCAAGGCAAAATAGGTAAAAAATCCTAGCCCAATGACCAAATCTATTCCTACTGGCACTGTGGCTTTCTATAACCATGTGTAATGTTCTCTGGCATTATTTTGAAAGTTCATAAACACCACTACGTGTTAAAGGAATGGAGGAAGGGGTCAGCTTTGTGTTAAGGACAGAAAGCTCCATTCTCGATTGCTGACAGTCTATTTCCTTCTTGTGCCTTTTGATGTCTGGAGACTAAATGCTGCATGGAGGGAAAAATTCAATGAATTTAAAACATTTTGCATCAAAATGACATGCTTTAATGTGTCTTCTTCTGATGTTTAAATTATCTTTTCATCTTGGGGAGGGAGGAGCTAATGTATTTGTAGTTAAAGTACACAAGCATAACTTTAAACAAGGGTCTGGAAGAAGAGGAAGTCTCAATATACAGGCAGCTTTTAAGAGCTGATGCCTTTTTTTTCCCCCTCCCCCCATCATCTTCTTGGCTCTCGAGACTTGTAAACCGAGGAGATTTATTGCTGCCCTTCCAAATGCTTCTTTAGAATTAAGAGTTCAAATTTCTGAAATTCCTGAAGTCCTCAGGAGGGAGAGGGATGAGGGAAAGTGATGATCATTAAGTGCAGCAGAGTACACCGTAGGGTGTTCCAGGTTGGTTTTCCTGCGTACAGTCTTATCAGGAGGAAATTGGCTAAACCTGCATGAAGAAAACTTAGGGTTGTGAACCAACGATTACACTGGATTTGGATGAAATGTAGACTTCATTAGTAATTGCAGTTGTTATTGCTAATAATTGAGAGCCAAGTCTGTTTTATTATGTTGCTGTAAACAAGAGCCTTAGTAATTTCACAGCTAGCACCTCAAGGGAGGGACTCAACAGGGTCTTCATGTATCACTGTCCTTCACCACATGTGGTCGTGCCTAGAGATGTTCTTGCCAATGTAGTGTCATGTGTTTGACTTAATGCTGATAGACATGGAATCCACTGTCAGTGGAATCCCACCTTCCCTTAAGCTTGTAGAAGAAAAATCCTGTTGACTAATATTTTTTTATGCCTCATCCACAATCTAGGAAGGAGTTCACCCTCTGTGTTCTTTCTGCTTATACTACAGATTTTTGGTGTTTTTGAAGACATAAGATGCATTTCCCAGTAGCTCTCTTTTTCCTACACAATGCACAGAAGCTCCAGTAAATGCTGCACAGGGTGCAGTGTTAAAATGCCCTCTTGGGCCATCTGCCCCCCTGGAGCAGCCAGCACAGCTCCTTTTTGACTCAGAAAGGCTCACTGGGCAGTTTTTTCTGTGGTATGTGCTAACAACATCTCTTCAGGTTTGGGCTGTGTGCATAGTGTGTTTCTGGTTGTAAACACCCATGTTTACACGGAAGCATCAGCATTTTAAGAAGGATCTGCTTGGAAAATTATTTCAGCTTCTGTATTGGGATATCTTGCTTTTGTAGAGGTTTTTTGGTATATGGTGGAGAATCTGGCCGCTTATTTTCTTAAGAAACCTGCAGACCCTCACTGCCCTTTTGGTTACCCCCAAGCTTGCGGCATTGGGGATGCGCCTGAACTGGAGGATAGGTGAAAGTTAGAAGGTACTTCATAAGTAAAAGGCTTTCTGCCCCACCCTGTTTTCCGATGTATAATAACCTAAACAACCACAACATATTATTGTTACGATTATTGATAATGAGTGACCAACACCATGCTTGGTTTGCGTGATACTAGTTTCTCAGACCTCCATTGCCTTATGCAACCACCAGACAGATAGAAAAGGAATATTTTAGGTACACTTACAGGTTTTTGGCCCCACTGTCCCTGAGGGGAAAGCTACCCCTGGAAGTAAGAAATCATGAAAGAGAAACTTAGGTCTGTGAGGCAAACTTTTCAGGAATGCTGTCTGTGTAACCCCAAATCCTTCCAACCTTATTTTTCAGTCTGGAAGCAGAATATTAACAAGGTGTTGAGTGTCTTTTCCGTCATGTAACCACTGTAAATAAATGGTGATGGTAGTGTGGCTTTTGCCTATGGAGACTCAGTGGATGGAGGCAGTCACGTCCCTCTGGGAGCGGACAGGAAGCTTTCCCAAGGGAAGGCACAACACTCTCACTTCTGTCTTTTTTTTTTGTCCTTAGTGAGCGTGTTTTGGTTGTGTTCAAAAGGAAGTCTAATTTTTCTCTTTTACCAGATACCAAATAACAGTTACTGGTGTTTTAGTTGGAAACAACAAGTACTTTTAAAAATAGTTATGTGGGGTTAAATGTTTAGCACTAGGGAACAGTCATAGTTTGCATCGGCACTAGCTTTCAAATGTGAAATATTTTTGGTTTAGCACTTTATGTCAGTTCAGTAAATTAACAGTTGGTTTGCAAAAAACTGTGCATGTGTTTTCCTTAGAAGTAAAACAAGCCTCTTCACGCAGACCCAGAAACAGGTATATGGAGATGGGTTCCCCCTGGGGTACACATGGCAGTTGGCTCTGCAGGAGATACAGTCCTTTTCTAACACCACCTTCCTCACCCACATGCCTATTGGAGCTGCTTTAATGTGCTATTTATGACAAAAGGTCTCTTACACATCGTTTTTGATTTTTCTTGCAGAGGATATTCAACTCCTTTGTGTACACAGAGAAAATATCGAATGGAGAAAGTGAAGTTCAACAGGTGAGTCCAAAAGCCCCTCCTCCCGCCTGCTGGCAGTGTTACAAAGGCAGAGGCAACTTAGACATTACAGTTTGTCTGGATCTAGTGTGTGCTGGACACTTTTCTTGTGTCCAGCATGTCAGATAACCATCTCCATTTATATTCTTTTCCATTGATTGGTATATGGGCTGATTATGTGTTTGAGAGTTTTGTAATGCCATGAAGAGGTTTTCAGTCTGCTTTATGTGAGTCCTTCCCTTGGAAACAAAAGAGCAGAGGCAGAGCTGGGGCCCTTGTGTGGTATCTCAAGTTAATTGACTGGCTTTCATGTTGGCAGTGTCTTTTAAAATTGTTTTAATTCGGAGCAAACCCACTAATACTGTTTATGAATGTGGAAATGGTATCAGTTGCTTTGTGTAACAGCTACTGCCTCATGCATAACAGTTGTGGTTGAGGGTTTTTTTTGTAATTTTGTGTGGGCTCTTTTTGCTGGAATGCATTTGAACATTTAACTCCAACATTGATATAATGTATCTGAACACATGGGCTGCTTGCATTTTAATACGTGCATATATTTAGAAAATAAATTTTGACTCAATTCTAAAATCAAATACATCTCATTTTTTTTATGTTTAAGGAATTAAGGTACTTATTTTGTATGCTCATAACTGTACCTTTGTGCTGAATGCGATGAGTATTGGTAGCTGTGTGGGCAGCCTGGCCACCTGAACAGAGAAGCAGCTTTTCCTTCCCCTTTAAGCATGGACTCTATTGCACAGCCTTCAGCGAGTAACCTGACCTTCCTAGACCCTATCGAACCAGTTTAATGTGTAGGAAAACAAAAGTGCCTCAGTGCAGGGCTTTCCCTGGGGAAAAGGGAATGTTCTCTAGCCGCACATGTAGCCTGATCTGTGCACAAGCTGCTTTTCCTGGTTTCCAAGAGCATAACTGTACATTCCGTGCTCATGTGCGTTAAAACTGGTTGTGTAACAGTTTATTTGTGTCTACAAATAAACGCTCTAGTTGAATTTAGAAATATGAGGGGCTTTTGATTAGATTATGGTGAATGTAGGAATTGGATTAATTTGCAGAAAGTGAAATAGAGTCATAGAAATAGTTTCGGAAGAGTTCTGCTGATGCTGGTTTTCTGTTAAACCAAACCCTAGTCTTAGGTGTCCCATACTGACATTAGATTGAAGTGTGTAACACTGTTAACAGAAAGATTTGATAAATATAAGGGCACGTGATTAATGATCTATGATTTAAATCTGACTCTTAGATTGACATCATACACATTTTAAGGTGAATCTCTTGTGTGTGTAACCGTAATAATGACAGAGTTTGTGTTGAGGAAAAACCAGCAAAGTTCCCCTTTGGTACTACTTGTGTCTCTGTGAGGTGTTTGGCGAAATACTGGGTGTGTGTGGGAAACAGAAGCAACACAATAATCCTAGTAAATCACCCTAATTCTGGTATTAACGATTTCTTGATCCTGCAGGTAAAAGTATGTCAAACCACAGTAAAAGAAGTTAGATTTCACAGGTTTTTCCTAGCTCTGGTGAGTTAGAACTGAGTTCTGATACAGACTTTGAAGCTGGATCATTTCATGGGAGTCTGTCCTACATGCTCTAATTGACTGTAAAACACATTTCTCGTTTTCAGTCATCATGGATGGGTTCATCACCTACGATACAAGAGTAAAAAATGTGGGGAGGGATAAATAAGGCAGAAGGACATTCCCTCTTCTGGTTTCAATCCCACTGCCTGTCTTTCTTATTCCACCTTTCCCACTTTGCTTCTCAAGTGAATTTTGCAGAAGACTTTCCATGCACTTAATAATTGTCCTTATTTTCTCCTGGGTTTGTTAGGCTTCTGGGTTTTTTTCCACATTTTTTTTTCTTTTATATTAAACACTCACCAGGATGGATATCATGATACGGGGACAGCAGATTTGCTATTCATGTGTATTAGAACCCTTCAATTATTTCTTAAATCGTCTCTCTTCCAAGAAACCCTATGAATTATTTTTCTTTTTTGACAACCTCTAATTGGAGAACACTTAATTAAAAAGAGGTTATATGGAACTGAGTATAATGACATCCTGTTCTCTTCGTGTAAGCTGTGCCTTTTTGCCCCTGGAGGTCCAGATGCCTATGGCTGTGTATTTGAGTAGTTCATATCATTTTTATTAATCTATACAATTGGGATGTGTGTTCCTACTACTAATTGGGGCATACTTTTTTTTTTTAATCTATTGGTGAAACATTGTAAATAAATAAATAAAATAAAAATTGGATGTCTAGATTATGATCCCGTAGAATTTTGCTTCTTAGAAAGGCATCATGCTATTGGTGATGCCAGGTGATTGATTTATGTGGTGCCCGAGGCTGGCTGTGCACAAACAGTGATGGTTCAGTGGGGCAGTTTGGAGATGCATGCTTGGTGTGATGCTGGAGCCCCAAATCCACCCGGAGGAGGCTTTGGTTCAGGTTCCCTCTGAGCATGCACAGATGGGGCTTGCGTGCAAAGGGACCACGCCCAAGTTTAAAAGTTTAAATCTGAAACCATCCTGACATCTTAAAAGAAGGGTTTGCTGGCTTTGACATAGTGCTAGGGTAACATTTTTCTTGAGTACTTCTGGGTGGTCTGCACACTGCAAAAGGGCCATGTGGGCTAGATTATATGTATCAGATGGCTTTTGAAAGCCAAAAGCGTTTTTGGGAAACCAAGAAACTGGATTAATACTTCTTTGAAGTCTCAACTTTCAGTTCTCCACTTAGGAAAAGGCGCTACTTGTTTCCCCACCACAGATGTACGTATTTGCCGTAAGTTGACATAAATAAATGTCTGAACACTATAGGTAGCGTGATGAATTCGGAGCTGTCAGAGGAGAAATATGAGGTCCCGGAGAAGCATAATTACTGTGGTTAAAAGCTCAACAGTGAAGTGGAGAGAAGAATAATTGAGCACTTCTGTTTCATTAATAACCAGGTCTTTTAGCCCTAATGAATCACAAGCAATATAACCGGATTTTTATGAGTAATATTAGTTCATCAAATGGCATCGTCTTGAGCAAATGCAAACAAATGTAATCCAATTAAATCCCCTGTTGCTTATTCTTGGTTTTGTCATTCATTAACATTTTCTTTGCAACTGATACCCAAGGGCGATTAATTCTGCGTTTATGTCAGCTGGGATTTTTTTCTGGCAAGACCACTGAATTGTTGTGGGGGCTGCATTTTTTTTATACCAAACTGTGTAAATAATGACTTTCAGTTTGTTGAGAAAGTGAAAAACTACAGCTGTTGGCCTTCAGGCCTAACTATTTAATGTGCTTGGCTTTCTTCATGCCACACAAGGAGTGGGTTACCTTTTGACGTTAAACTGCTTACACTTTTAGGGTCTACAGTTATAGAATTACTATTGTACGTAGCAGATAAAAACTTTTTGGCTTTGACAAGGCCATTAAAAATTGGATTGCAATTGCCAAAAATAACTTGAATTCCTTTACTGTAAGTTATTTCAATATCAGAAAACTCCCATTCAATATGAAAATTTAGTGGCGTGAACTCATGATATGAATAAAGTGGAAAATGGTTGGTTCTGTTAGGGGAAAATCTAGATTAGCCGTTTTCAAGGAAGTCAGCATGTGTTTAGCGTCCTGCCAGACATGTGGTTTCTGTGCTATAGAGAATATGAAACTGAGCTCCAAGGAGGAGATGGGACATGACCCTGCCCTTGTGCAGGAGCGTATTTACGGGCTTCGTACAGGAAAGTTTTGAAGCATTGAACTCTGGTAGAAAAGTTGGAGCGCAGCAGCAATGACGTCTTTTACAGGTGGAAATTCGTAATTATTTCTTCTGTTTCTGTCTGCCCAAGCATCCTGAGGAAAGAAGCAGCAGCAAATAAAGTAATTAAATTATAATAATTTGAGGTGGTCAGTTGCAAATACATGTATGTCAGCTAACAATCACTTTGCTGGAATACTCACTGCTGTTTGAAGGCTGGGAAGGACAGGGGAGGATTTTAATTTAGAATAAGTGAATGCACAAGCAATGTGATATGCCTTCTGTCATTAGGTTTTTCCTTGTTTAATGTATCTGCTCCGTGCAGTTCCTGTGTTTAAAGTGAGAAGACCGTCATTCCTTTTCCTTCTAGCATAATTATTCTCCATAAAATAGCAATAACAATCTAGAGAATTGGTTTTGTATAAATCTGCTAGGAGCTGCTAAGAAATCAAGGGAAGTTGGTTGGGAGGTTCAGGAGCAGAATTGTGATGCAAAACACTGGTTTGTATGGGTGTGTGGTTTTGTTTGTAAGAGAACCAGGTGAACAAAAGAAAAATGTCTCTGAAAGCTGAAATCTTTAATTATTTGGGATTGAGTAAATTGTGTCTCTCTGAGTAGTACAAGTCTTTCTTCTTGCAGTACAATTATTTTTAATTTAGAAATACTTTTTGGAGTTGTAAAAGCTGAGATTTGATGATCTTAATGGTCTTTTCCAGCCTAAATAATTCTATGATTCTAAACCAAACGGTTAAAAATCAGAAATCAAGTAATACCTTAACTAATCTGGAGCAAAACATTTTTAAAACTTTGCTACATTTGTTGCTGATTTGCTGGAGAACTTGTTATCCAAATTTGAGGATTTTTTTTCCATATCTGACTCCGCTGTTGGGAGTTTTGTTTTGCATTGCTCTTATGCTCCTGTTGGACTAAAACTATTTCATACATTGATTCTGCTGTCATATGTGGGCAAGCTCAGCGAAGTGTGCGTTACTCATTGGAGTTAGCATAATTAGGAATTTTGCACAAGTGGGATACAGCTGCTGAAGGTTTTTCACCCTGGCAGGACTCTCATTTTTTCAGATACTTTTAAATATTTAGCACTGTATGACTGAAGGGCACATGTTCATTTGCTTGTGAAGGGCTGTTCTCTGGTGACTGTTAAGGAAGTAGCATTTATAGACAACATGAGCTTTAGCTCTGAAAATACGGTAAAGAAAGGAAGTTGTGCCCTCTAAATCGAACACGGGTGCTGACTGGGTTTGAGAGAGCTCTCTCTAAAAGGTTGAATTGCTGTTTGTCAAACTCTGGCTTCATGGCACAGGGAGAGAAATAGACCAAGGCAAATAAAAATGTCAGGTGGTATTACTACTAGGTTTGTTTTTCCTTTGGATCTTTATGCTGTTGGGCTGCTGTCATCTTCTTGGTTTCTGGAGAACTTCCACACAGCCTATGTGAAACTCCTGAGATAATGCATCTCTTTTTATAAGCCTCTCTTGGTTTGGTTTTTAGTTTTTTGGTTCCTCTGTTACCAATTGCCAAGTGATGGTATTACATTCAGAACCGTAACCATTTCTTGTTTTTCCTTGTTCCTCTTTGCCAGTTGATTTATGTTCTACTAGTTGTAGGGTTTTTAATAAGCTGTGGGACACAACATAGCTATCTCTGTTTTGTTCTCTACATGTTTCTTGCCAAGGCCAGCATCATGTCAGACAGAAGCTACACACAAGATATTTTCTATTCCTTCAGGAAATGTATTTGTTATAAAAACAATTAAAATGTAAGTTTAAGAAACTCTTTTGTAGTCACACTAGTGAAAGGACTCCTCATCACCTGAATACTTTTACATGTTTTTTATCAAGATGGTATGTCTTTCTAAAATGAAGCTGTGCCTCAGCCTGGAAGAAACAGTTGTGATGGTGAAGGACACAGGCCGTCAAATGCCTACCTGGCTTTGCAGCACCAGAACCTGAGAGAAAGATGAACACATTTGCTCTGGAATAAAGATCAGCACGGGACTGAAAATGCTTTCTATAATCTGTCCGCCTAATCTGTATTTGCTGATGATGAAAAGAAAAGGGATGTGAGTGTGTGTGTGTGTGCCCGCCACGGGGGCGAGCAGAATAGGGACACATTCCCCCCCCATATTAGGTTAAGAAAACGACCATTCCCCTCTGTCACCAAACTAGGATAAAATGTCTCCCTCCCTGTTCTCTTCTGTGGGGGAAGGAAGGATGGTTCTTGGCTGCCATCCCACTGCCTGTTTGTCATGCGTTGGTGGTCGGTGCCCATGGCTGACAGCTTTGACAGTCATGCAGATCCAGTGCCAGACTCCTGCAAAAACAGCACAGCAGCCTCAGAGAAACCAAACATTTTTCTCCTGAGCAATGTTCTTGGTACAGAAAGGGTCCTGATCTGTCTGTCCCAGGTACTGCTGTGCCTGCTCAAGTTTTGTAGCAGCGGTAAGATAAAGCTTTGCACTTGCCATATTCTCTCTCCTCTTGGCTTGATGAGGTGAAGGTGATAAGACCTAGCTCACATTTCAGCTTGCAGTACTATAGATTGGGTTGGATTTTTTGTTTGGTTGGTTTTGGACTGAGTAAAGAGCTTTTGAACTATTTTGAGAGGAGGCATACTGGCATACTGAAATACCTAGATTTTGCTGTTGAGCATGACATCTCCCTGACTATGAAAAGTGACATCACACGATGTTAAATTTTATGCAGTTTAATTGTAAGCTTTGTGATAAAAGACAATTCTGCATTTAACGTATTTCCAGAATGACTTTCTGGAACTGTTGCCCTTTCTCTACTTTTTGTTATGCATCTTGTTTGATGTGTTCCTTGGATTAAGTCTTGAGAAGTCTTGCCAAAGTTATTGACTGCACTCAAATGAGTGCTGATCTCTTCAAAGATATGCGCATTGGAAAGTAGTTTCCTGCACCCTGACTGAATGCTCAGGAGTCTTATTTTTGGTGTTATCCAGAGGAGTAGCAATGGTTTGAGTCTGTTAAAGCAGAGGTATGGAAAGAAGCAAGTGGTGATTCTATGATCCTTTCTCAAGCCATATCCTTGCTGAACTCTGGGTTCTTCTGGGTTTGTACCGAACCAGCAGTTTCTTCAAGACTCGAGCAGATTAGTAATAAATATGGTAAAAAATCTCTAGGATAGGAATCTGTGGATGCACAATAGTATTAAGTTTGTGATGCAGCGGGAGGAGTGCCTGATGGGCATTGGAGAGAGGTACTTTTGTTCCAGGTTCTTCTAGTTCACTGAGGGGATTTAAAAATAAAAATACTAACTAAACTCTTCAATGTGTGAGCAATACTTTTTGAGGAGCCCAGCAGTGTTTAATCCCCAGCTGTGAGTCCGTTATGACATCCATGCCTGTCAACTTCTTTGATAAATATTTTATATACAGTCTTGAAAACATTAAAAATATCTTGGCTTTCAAGACACAGCCAGAAATAAAGCCTAACCTTGGAGCTCTGTTTTCCCTCGGTGCTCCCTGAAAAGGGAAGACTTCAGAGCTGTGGAGCTTTGAGGGGAATGAAGCTTTAAAAAAAAGCTCGAGGGAACTATGCAAATGAAGAAGATGTCTCTGGGAAAATTAGAGAACCTCACTGATGTTGTGATGAAAGGTTGTCAGTGGAGATGGTGACAATTGAAGTGCATTACCCATGGGTGCTGCGGTAATAGAAACAGGTGTTACCGTCCAACCTGTCTGCAAACTGCAACGCTTTGGCTGCACACCAGCTGCCAGGAAAAAAATATAAAAATATAGAGCTAATGACTACATTGTTTGGAGTGAGCACTCATTTCTCATTACTCGGTTCCTTAAAATTAAGGAGAAAGTACAGAAATCTGAAAAAAAAATGAGGAATGCTGAGCAAGGCTTTTCCCCCAGCTTTTGTTTTTGAAATGAGGTGAAGAGCACTTTGAGAATAGACCTGAGGATAAGAGCGGTTTATGTCAGTCTCAAGATTTCGAGATTTATTTTATTATCCATTAAAGTGGATGAATTTGAGCATTTGTGTGGGAGCAGAAAATGTCTGACACGCTCAGTACCTACCCAAGAGTATACCAGAGCGTGAGATGTGAGGTACCTTCCCCTTTTATGTGCCTGGTTTGGGACAACATTTTCCATTTTGCCTTAAAAATGTTTTAAACACTTATGTTAGAATGCTTTCATAGTTCACTGCTCTGTCCTTTCTTTATTTGCTATCTCCTTACTGTACCATTGAAGTTTTGTAAATAATGTGGTGTGAGTCTTGCATCCATCAGTATGCAGCAACTGTTCTGTTCTCGTTGCATTGTAAAAAGCAGGGGATATGTTCGAAAATAGTATTCTGTCTTTTGGTTAAAGATTTTAGGTTTTTATTTAGAAAAATAAGAGGCTGAT
This sequence comes from Dromococcyx pavoninus, assembly GCA_033558185.1. NCBI lineage: Eukaryota > Metazoa > Chordata > Aves > Cuculiformes > Neomorphidae > Dromococcyx > Dromococcyx pavoninus. The sequence goes on along the minus strand of JAUMJL010000172.1, from coordinate 662,895 downwards.
GATTTAAGCCTGCAGCTTTTATTCTGACAGGCTCTAATAACTGAGAACATCGCTTTGCAAATGGAATGATTTCTGAGCTAATGATGTGAGTGTGCATGCATGCATGGGCACGCAAGGCATAGATGAGAAGCTGAGAAGTATGTATTATTTTTTGCTGTTGTTTCAGTCATGGATAGCTGGAATGCCTGTTCACTGTCATGGTTTTTTGCGCTCCAGTGAAGCCTAACTATGGAGGAAAAAATAAGTTTTGTTAGGCTACATCTGGATTATACTTCTCAATTTTATGAGTTAGAACAATCTGATTTTAGTAATTTTTCAGCTAATTGGTGTGTTACCCTTAGGTTCTTACTCATTGTAATCAGTTTTCAATGGAAAATTGCTTTTGGATCATCTGAGAATTGGTGACTTTTTTCAGTCAGCTGTTTTTGAAGCGGTTTTGACTGCTGGAAGTATTCCCTTGCTGTCAGAGGGCAGTGTTTTTATTGTTTTTCGGAATTGACAAACACAGTTCTTCCAACCATGCTTGTGTCTGTGGGCAGGGAATAGATATCTGGGAGGCTTCAGGTCCCTTGTTGCTGACATACACTTGACTTTCTGCCCCAAATGAAGTGTGGGATCCCATTTAATAAAACTAATGTAATGACTTTGAGCTGCTCTGAGGTTTTTTTTCATGGGAAATGCAGTTTAGCTACTAAGCATTTGCTTTTTTATCATCTTCTGAGGTATGGGCTCTTCTGAAAAACAGATTTGTCAGATCTTCAGGCTCCACACAGCATGGTAGAATTCAAAGGCTGTGGGGTGCTTTTATCATTCGACCTAGAAGGTTAAAACTCATCAGCACTGAAACCTCATCTTGTACGGCATTCATTTATCAGAGAAAAACAGTGATTCCTAACAAGAGTCCTTCTGCTCTGATGCTCCCTGTTAGTGTTTTGTTACTGCTGATGCTGGTCGTGTGGTCCTCTTTTTCAGCAAACTGAAGCTTTCTCCCCTTTTTTTGATTTCAGGTAGGGACACCAAGAAAGAAGTGTTTAGATTCAAGTGTCTGGTTTAAAGAGTGCTTAAACACAGGTACTTCATTTGCCCAAACTGAGAGAGGAACTTTTTAAACTATGAGACTTAAATGCTTCCATTTAGGAAATTTGGCTTGTGTATGTTTGGGACCCTCCAGAATAATGTGCTTCCAAGGACACATTTGAGGAGTAGAGTCAGACAAAAACAAAGTTTGCCAGAAAATTGTGAAGGAACTCCCAGCAGCCTATTATCTAACAACAATTTAATAGTGTTGGATGCCTAACATGGAGGGGAGCATTAATAGTTGTCTGGTGCCTTGGCAATAAATCATTCTATAAAACTAATTGGATATAATTCTGTGAGCCATTTGAGCAAGGCCCTGTTAAAACCTGTGCTCCTAGGAGACCTGTGGTTGAGCTGCAGCATTTGTTGGGAACAATGGAGGCTAAAGCATTGCTGTTATCAGTGTGGGCCTCGTTATTGGCATAATGAAGTAAATCATGATGAAATGTCCTGTTAATAGTAGTTAAGACAGACATTTGTTAGTCCAGAGGATCTGGAACAACCAGCCATGTTTCTCAGCGCACAGATGTAGTGGCACCATAAAATAAATCATCCCTGTAGAGTATGGACCATACTGGGAGCAGGGGAGCTGAGTGTTAGGAGTTAACAAGCCAACTTCAGCTCTCAAGAAAGCCTGAAGAAATGTAAAATGCAATATTTCTGCATGTTCAGCACCACAGTATGTTACTTAGAGATTATTCTCTTTCATTTAGAATGCATTTGGCTGATGATTAAGTGTGATAGATATGTCGGTGTGAAAGGGATACCAAATGGGTCAGAGAAACTTCGTAACATGCCTACTCCATTTCATTGATTTCTTGCTTTGAATGAAAAGCTAAGAGCAAAAGTATCAATATGTTTTCTTGTAGAACCTAATGCTTACTATCACATGCGTTTTCTGTCAACGTTTGCTAAAATAATAGCCACGTATTTTTCTGTTCTGATTTTCCCCTGCCAAGTCAGTAGTTGGGCTCATTGTGAAGTGCCTAATGAACTAGACACAGGTGAGCTCTTATCCACTGGCACAGAAGCTTCAGTAAGCCTATGGTGCGTCCCTGTGGGCTCTACCCTTGGTAATGCTATCTGCCTATGGACTACTTGGAATCTGCCTGGCATGGAGAGAGCATGAGGCTGTGCCTGCAAAAGGCACAGGCATAGCCATAGTTTGGAATAGCAGAACAGCAAGCCCTGATGCAGAGTTCAGAAGGATTTGTTTTCAAGAATTTGTTGGCCTTTTTTTTTTTTAAGAAACTGCTAAAAAGAAGAGCTACAGTACCCAGTTTGCTATTTCTAAAGTTATGTACACTAATTTTTTTTAAAGGCCTAAGAATTGCTGGGGAGGGATGACAGTCTATTTGTTTTCACTCTGTCAGAGGAGAGAAATAAAATCATCTACTCTTACAATTAATGGTGTAACCTCTAAACCTTGTCCACATTTGTAAGTGGCTGCCTGCATCAGAGGATCCTCTGACTGCAAAAGGCTTGTGGAGGAATTTCACCTGTGTTAGACGCTTGTCATTATGTTTGTTTTGTTATATCATCATTTACAGATTTTTCATTTGGTTATTTGAAGTCTGTAGTTAAGCTGTCGCAGCTCATGACTAGCCACAGTGAGCTGCCAGATCCATGAAGAAAATCCTGTGGAAGTTGCTCAGACAGGAGCCTGTGGGGCTCCTGTAAAAGCAAGAACTGGGATGTTTGTTTTCCCCAAATCGCAGTGAGAATTACGTAAAAGGAGTTGTAAAATACTTCTGCACAGATCCACCTGACTGAGGAGGCTGCTGATGGACAGAGAAATATTCACAGTGGTATTTTGGGTTGCCTGGATCCTGGCCTTGTTCCCTTAGGTAGGTTCGGTTTGCTGGCAGGTGTACCGTTGGCTGTTTTCTCCTGAAGTGCTAAGGGATTTCTGTCTAGGGGAGGTCCTCTGTAATTCTTTCGTTTTGTCTTTCCTTAAGTGTCCATTTTTAGAGCTTCTTTAAATTGACTTTTGGCCTGTTTTAGTCTTCATCATGTCCTCATTAGGCCTTGCAAGAGCATTATATTGGAGAGCTTCAGTGGTAAGTCAGTAGCATAGGTCACATCCAGGTGTCAATTCTTAATGGAAGTGAAGTTTAATGTATTGGAAGTTTTGCCTTTCGTACATGCAGAATTCTGTATTCAAGTACTCATTGCTAAATGGCAGATGTATTTTATCTTTTTGTATAGACTGCTTTCTGTGGTAAACATGATTAGGTACTTGCCTTCACAGTGCTTAAGCCACTGAAATAGAAATACAGTGAGCAAAGCAGACAACTGTTATCTCTAACATGTGCAGTTTTTACTTTCCATTTAAGCTGGTTAATAAGGAACAAGGTAATACAGAGGAACTGGCTTAATTTTAGTCTCTTCTTACTATTTTCTTTTCAGTTGGCAAAAAAAATTCGTGAGAAATTTAACCGTTACTTGGATGTTGTGAATCGTAACAAGCAGGTAGTGGAAGCATCATATACTGCTCATCTCACGTCGCCTTTGACTGCAATCCAAGACTGCTGTACAATTCCACCATCTATGATGGAGTAAGTAAATTCAGAAATTACTTCTGCTGTCATTTAATATGTGAATAAAAAAGATTATTTCTTTACAAAATTGCCTGTATTTTGTGCCGCTCTTGATAACTCTGAAAAAGAGGAAAGACAATGCTCCAGAGGTGCTCCTTATCTTATACTCAAGTTCTTTTACATTTCTATTATGCGCGTTTCATGAGGAGCTCTAAACAAGAACTGGGACTCGACTGTGGTGGATTGGAAAATTTAATGAAAAGGAAAAAGTTTGTTCAACCCATAATTACATGGAATAGTCTTCTATACAAAATGAGTCTGTCTATATCCAAGATACTGTTTTTGCATTGAGACAACACTTACCCTGAATAACTTCTGAAGCTCGTCATGGGAACTTTGTTGAATTTCCTTTGAAGTGCAGTAATCAAAATCACGAGCTGGTCAGTACATCACGTGCTAAAAATATTGCATTACGGTTTAATCAAGTTGACATGCTGCTGTTTGATACACAGAGATTTACTGGAATTGAGTACGTTGCTTGGAAACAATTTGTTTTCAGTTTGTTTTGTTTTTAAATACAGGAGTCTTGAATAGTCTAAATCCAAGCAATTAGCTGTCTTTAATCATGTATTATTATGCTGCGTATTTGCAGAAACTTCTTTGAGTTTCCTAATTGTAGAATGGTATGGTAGAAGATCTGATTTTTCCAATAAAAATGTAATAATTTCTTTTAAATGCTTAACATTTTAAACATTTGCTTCCATATAAACTAAAAGAGAAAAAGAGTAACTTTTAGTTTATGCACACCTCGATTACAGAGTATGTTTTCATTGTTGGTATCTCAGTGTGGTTTAAAACCATTTTAGAGAGAGGAAGTTAGGTACACTAAAAGTACTTTTCACAGTCTAACTCTGCAAGACAGATTTTTCTCTTAATGACAGCTTGCTTTTATCTTTTCTGAAGCATAGCATTAACCTTTGTTTATATAAGGATTTAAAATAGTCACTGCATTGAAATACATGGTATGAATCTGTGTCTGGAGAGAAAGGCCACTCGCTTGTTTTGTATGTGTGTGTTTGGCATGAAGTAAGAAATCTCGGTAGGCTTAAGCCTCAGGTGGCTGCAGTGAAAGGGATGTGCATAGAATTAGTGGTCTCTATGCAGTTCCTACTGAGCAGAGTGGGTATGTAGAATCCTGGCACATCCGGTGCCAACATCTGTTGGCAGCGTTAGTAGAAAGGTCAGGAATTAGGTGAGGATGAAAACTTTTCTGCTCTCTGATCTCTCTTTGCAGTAACTGGCAGCCAGCAGTAGCAACTTCCAAGCAAAGGGGTGAGAAGGAGAAATAGGGAGGTCTATAAACCTCTTGTCAGTATTGCATAGTTTTTCGTTTAAAAAAAGAGAGATCTGGAAACTTTAATGAATTTCCTTTCACTTTATCCTCCAAAAGTATTTTGCTTGGAAGTCCTTTAGAAGTTTCTTTACCCATGATGGACTTGCATAAGGATCCTTCACAGTAGGTCGATAAAAAAAGTGAACTGGAGGTCACAGCTGGCAAAGCAGAGAAGGGAATATTGTAATTGCAGAGATCCCTGTTTAGGCTGTACAATACGATTCTCATTACTTAGTTATTTAGCTTGATAATATTAAATCTGCTGAAGTGGTTACCAGACCAGTTTGTCAGTCTGCAGGATCTTCCAGACAGCACTTTGCCAAGACCCAGTTGAGTATGTGTGCTTGGCGAACAGTGGCTTAGCAGAACACTGGGAATACACCCATTGACATCTCTAGGAAATTGTCTGCAAGTCATACAAAGAAAGAATGCAAAAACATGTTTCTCTTGTGAAACTTTGAAGCTAAGTTTATTGATGCCATGCTTTGTTAATTGCCCAATTGTTCAAATTCTTCTGCCATCACTTCATTTGTTATTTCTCCCCTTTCTGCCTCTCCTGCTTCCTGCTCTTCCTTTCATTTTCCTGCTCTATGGCATCTCCCTTCTGGAAGATTCCACATTTCGGTTAAAAATGTCAGGGAAGAGAGCTAATGTTGATATCCAAGGTGGCATTATTACATCTTGTGTTTTATACAACCCTGCTAAAGGGGAAAGTAAAACTGTTCAAAAAAGCAGGAGGTGGTTGTTCCTGAAATGCAGAGAGAGCACTTCATGCCATTTCCTAGCTCAGAGTCCTCAGCAACCTCAACACCTGTCCTCATCTCCCTGACCCTCGAGAAAAGAGGTTAATTTATAGTAGAAATGCCAAATTAGGTAACTTCCTTTTTAAGCAGAAGCTTTCCATAAAAAAATAAAAGATGACTTGCTTATTAAGATCCCTGTGTCTCTCCCTTGATCACCTCTAGTCCTGGATAAAAGGGAGGCGATGACCAGTGGGCTGAGTATCTCTGCAGGCAGGTGTATCAGAAATCACCAAAAGCTTTTTGTTTTATATCCAGAGAAACTGAGATTTTTGGCAGAAAATGATACCTGCCTTAATGGTCAGATTTTGAGGAATTGAAACACACATGCTAGTCCTTGAATGTGGATTGAGTAATCATTTTTGAAACGCAGACACTAGTATCTCCCACCTCGATATTGTGAACATAATTTGAAGGGTACAGTTTTACTTGAACTCTGTCAGCTTTAATTTTTGGTCTGGCTATGAGGAGGTCTGCATTGGTGAGGAGTTGCGTTAGTGCTGGTGACGGCTTATCCGTGACATTTAAAAGATGTGCATTAGTGCTGGAGTCAGAGCAGCAGTAATTATAATAGTACGGTTTAGCGATCACATTGAAAAAGACACAGATTTATGCCTCTCTGGAGGCACTTTGCTTTAGACTGTGTCTTGAAAATGTCCCTAGGACTGTGGGTTTTGTTTCAGCAGGGTTGTGAAATAGTCGTTACAAATGCTTAACTCTGTATATTCTTTTATATTCTATGTGGCCTCTTTACTTGAGTAAGCAGTTTTTGCAAGAACGGAAGCACATTGTCTTCAGGCTGTATTTTTAAGGTAGATTTGCAGGCTTGTCCCACAGTATTTAAGGTTTTTTATCATGCAGCGTTCAGCCTCTAAACAACTGATGGCATTTCTAAATCTGAGGGCATTTCGTGTTGTCAGCCAATTGCTCCATCAGCTTTTTGCATCACTGTCTGGCTTAATGATATTGCTTTTGGAATGCAGAAGTTTGGGTTTGTTTTGGAAAATATATGTGGCAAGGTATTTACACTCTCTGTCTAAAGTAGAGATGATGAACTATTGTGTAGAGAGAGAATCTATTTTGAGCATTTTTAGTGGCTTGGTTTCTTTATTTATTTTATATTTGTTGTTAACATTAGCAAAATTAACAATGTGTGGCCTTATATTTCCTTGTGTTTATCTTGAAAATCTAATATTGGCTTAGAAGACTGTTTGCCTTGTTGCTCAGGATACACTGTGAGAATACTACACCTGGTAACTATAAATAAATGATATGAAATGGGAAGTAGGAAGCAGGAAGTAGGATATAAAATGAACCTGGAATTTAAATTGCTTGTTTAGTTGAGTGGTGAGATATAACAAGGAAAACAATACTTATTTTATTGCTGTTATGTGATGTTGGCTTTTACAGAGCCCAAACGAATATATTTCCATGTGGCTGTGATTCCAGTCCTAGAGACTAGTTCTGAATTAAAATATTAAAATTAACAGCCTGACTGTGCTTTCAAAAGCTATATTGTACCCAACAAAGTATTGCATATTTGTTCTCCCCACCAAGGTTGGTTTGTGCAGTGAAACTACCTTGTTTTGGAAAGCGGTGAAAATAAAATATGCAAAACCAACTTGATGAGGCAGTGCAGTTGGTGGCTATTGAGTGATTTTGGCAAGTGATTTCTCCATAGGCCTTAATTCAAGAAACATTTATTCATACTCTTATGCTCATCAGGTTTACCACTGTATTTAAGCATGTGTTGTAGATGGAAATTAGTCACACGCTTAAGTGCATATATATGTATTGCTAAGGAGAGCAGGCTGCTAAATTGGAACAATAGAGCAGAGACTACGTGTTTTTCTTTAATTTTTGCTATTCCTTGTTTCAGATAAAGCTGTTTGCGTTTCAGTTTTACTTAATCAAGGGAATGGAAAAACAAGGGAATGATGGCAGTGGAGGGATAAACAACAGTTGAGAAGAGCAACCAGAGAGCTTGGCTTTCAGACAAGCTCACATGTGGACAAGTATGAAGATCTGGTATCTGTTGTACCATCTGGGCTATATTAGTGTCCATGGGTCAGGGCTTGGAGACTTGCTCCCTTTCCCAGGGCTGTGTGCCTCATTGAGGAAGCAGCTGTAGCAAGGGAGAAGAGGCAGCCCATGGCACCATTCCAACCAGATTGAGTTAATATGGATAAACTGCTCCAAGCTCTTAGCAAAATGGATGGGTGAACTGATGGGAGATAAGGAAGAAGGATGTCAAGTGACCCACATCTTTTAATCCATGAAGAAATCCCTTCTGGAAAAAGAAGGCTTTGTGTTTCCTCAGTAATAAAGGCTGCTGAAGAAGCCGTGAGAAAAAGTTACATGCTGTCTGCAGACACTTCCTATCATGATTGAATTGGGTGGTTATTTACAAAACAGTGTTTTAATTAAAAGTATCTTCGTTCTTAAGAGGATAAATATGTTTGTGTAGAAGACAGTGTCTCCTGTTTGTCATGCCTGAGATGTTTTTTTCCCAAGAAAGCCTTCCATAGGTCATTAGGAAGTCTTGGAACTGAAATGGCCTGATGTGCATGGTGTGCAGAGGGGACTATAGCAAAGTGTCAGCCAGGGGGTAGTGGAAAATAAACAGCATTTGTTTACCAGAAGTATTGAGCATCTGGCGTTTCCCTGCACCTTCAGTGGGTACTTACGGGATATGTGTTAGTCGTGAAAAGTGTCTAAATAACGACTTAAGAAATGAGTTTTGGGAAGCAGGTTTGGAAACTGTTAGCTTTGCGTGAGGTTGTAGCTTTGCAGGTCTGCGTGGTGTGATGTATGAATGACAACTGAGATAGCTTTCTTGATAAAGATGGTGTTGGACTGGTTGGGAATGTATAGATCAGATAAGTGTTTTGTATTGAATATTTGCTTATGAAAGAAAATCTAGTTTTCCACATAAAATGGAGTAAGTCTGTTATATGTACTGTTTAAGTATTCATCATCTACCTGGTATACAAAATGCCTTTTTCAGGAGAAGCTGTGATTGATGCTAGCTGTTTCTTGTAGGAGACTTTGAGAAGTAGCTTTACGTGGAGACTTTGAGAAGTAGCTTTACGTAGTTCCAGTTTTGCCAGGTAAGTTAAAGATGTCTTTGCACGATAAGTGCACGTGGAGATACAGCTGCAAGTTCGTCCTTTTCAGAATTGTTGTCACAGTGTACGCTCCAGTGGTTTTCTCAACATAGAAAAGCCCTGCATATCTGCAGTAAGATTATCTTCCAAAAAGTAAGAGGCTATGATTTCTCCTTCAGATGCTTTTGAGAGGAAAAACACAGCTGCCTATGCAGCTTTTCCAAAAACAACAACAACAAAAAAATCAGGGATGATGCTTTTAAAGGGAGGCAAAAAGTCTTCTCTTGTCCAGCCTCGAGCCCTCTCCTCTCCAGTTTTAAGACTGGTAACGCTCTGCTGTGCTGCAGCATTTCATGTCCTGGGGTGTCTGTGAGATGAGGTACGAAACAATTCCCTTGAGTTGCCTTGAACTGAGACCTTAGCAGGGAGAGAAGGGCAGAGCTGCAGTGCTGGGAAGCTGCCCTGCAACAGTGCCTTGCAGCTGCGAGGGGTGGTGTGGCTGCCTGTGGTCCCCCAGTAACCCTGCACCTGCAGATGGGATGTGAATACACATGTGCTGGTGTATTCAGAAGCTTCTTTCTGTTTCTGCCCTGGAGGACAGAAATGAATTCCACTGGTTTTATGGAAGGTTGTTACAGGCCTCCAAAACTTGTTTAGAGGCGCATTGCCATTGGTTAATGCCTCTGCTTCTGCTGCTAACATATATGTTTCAAGGCAGCTGGAAATCTGTTCTTATTCTTTATTTAACTATACTGATAAGAGCTTAGGGAATGCATTTATCTAAATTTGTGAAAGGAGATGGAATGAAGAAATATTTGTTGGTAAAATATACTGCTTGGCAGTGTTGCATTACAAGCCTTAATGGAGCTGTTTGAATAAGTGAGTTTACAAATGTATTTTTGAGAATCATTTACTCCCTGGCTGTGATACTGCCACAGAAGTGGTCTGTTCTTTTCTTTTTTTAAACAGATGGTTAAATATTTGCTAATGCAGTTCAATTTTATCACAGCTCTTTCTCTGTTTATCTTTCCTCTCTGGAGCAGTTAAGTGGGAGATAACGGGAATCCCATTCAATTCCTTCAGTTGCTGCAATATCTGAAGAGCTGCACTTTCAAAGGAGAAGTGGGTGGGCCATGCTAAATGAAATTTAAGGTATATTTGCTGTTATTGCCTAGTATCAGACTATGACAATGTGTATGGGTCTCTAGAAAATTCAGGGAGTGTGCATAGTGCTAGTCTTGGCATGACCTTGTTTTGTCCATAAACTGTATCAGGTAGTTAGGAAATTGCTGTCTTGGACTGTTGTTTTTACTTTGTAAATGTGGCTGAGTTTCTCATGAAGAAATGGGTTTTGGAATAGTTTGTGTTACTAGGCTGCAGTCCTTCCAATAATATGCTTGCTTTACATCTCAGAGCAAGTGTACTTTGACTTTTTCAAGCAGCAGTTGAAGTAATTGGAAAAACTTGCATGCCTTGCCAGAAGAATCATGAGTAGCTTTTCTTTTTGTTGTTGAACTTACTCGTACAAATATTATTTTCCAGCATTCTGTTTGGATGCAATGGGAACCCTGTATTTAAGTATTTCTTTAAGTATGTAAAGTATGGGTGAAAATTGTGCCTTGCAATCAGGAAAGCATGGCTAGTTGTGAATTTCAAAGGAAATGCTGAATTTTCAATGATCTTATGTAATTTCATTTGCATACCAAAATCATATTTAAATTTGTATGAACAGAAAAGGATGGAAAGAAATGAGTCTTAAGACACCAAGAACCCCTCGGAAGCTCAAGTGTCATTTTTATACTCAGCTCCCTCATTTTTCCCTAAACTAAAACTGTACAGAAGAGGTGGATTTACACCGTAAATTCAGGCCGAGCAAAACCCAATTGGAGCTCACTTGAGCACTGTTTCTGACGTCAGATTCAAAGCTTCTGCAAATTTATTTTATCTTCTACACTTGCTGATCTCCTGCTTGTAAATCCTGTTGAAGGAGAATAAAAATGAGTGCAGCCTGATGGGAATTTAATGTCTGAAGTTCAAAGCAGTTTGCACATCAGAGCAAACGTCAATCAAATGAACATCTTGCAAGCTAGGCAGGGAGTGCGTTTCTCCATGGGGAAGAGATCAAAGTGGGAGTCGCAGCTCTGTTTGCTCCCTCGGGATGCAGTTTCGATCAGTTGTTCATTAAAGTGAATCCAGAAGGAAGGGCTTTTTAGAGAGAAGCAGGGAAAGGGGGATGGGTTGAGTGGGCTAGTCTTGAAACTGAATTTTGGCCAATGTCTTTTGCTCTCATTTAGTAAGTACAGAATCTAATTACACTGAAATATAGGCTTTGTGTTTTTCTGGTAAGGATTTTGGAGGACTTTCCAAGTGTTGGCTGTGGTGTTACCACCTAGAATGTTTTGGGCCAAATCTCCAAGGAGACCTCAGTCAGCCATCGCTGTTATCATGTATCTCATAGCCTCACTGCTGGCAAAAGTGGGAGACACTGGTAAACATTGTCTCCCTTGTGCAGAAAAAGAGTGGGATGCATGTCTGCAAATCTTAATATCTTAACGTTTTTGGTTTTCTAACTTCCTCCAAAGCAAGTGATGGGAAAGATTTGTGCAGTTTGAAACCTGTGTGGAAAACGACAAGGTATAAGTACATTGTAGGAAAGGTAAAACCAGACATAAACATGTACTGTAAATACCACATGGCAGTGTGCCTTTAGTTTCAATGATTGCTTTAATGGTGAAGATTGCTGAATAGGTTAATAGCACATTTGTAATTGAAATGACTTGGAGGCATCCAAAAGAAGTACATGTAAAATTCTTCAGTGTAATTAAAATGAGTGCAAATATTGCAATGTATATTTGCCACAGTAGTGTCTTTGCCCAGCTTCTAATCTTGGTTTTCTGAGGATGTACAATTGCAATGGGAGCTGATCTCTTCCCAAGGTCCCTGTATCGTGGAACCAGTACACTTTAAAAATACACACCATTGCAAGGTGCAAAATGTTAGTTTTAAGTCAAACTGTACCTGAAAAGACCTTTGAAGTGGATATCCCACACAGCTCGGTCTGGAGCAGTCCTTGCTGTAGGTTGACAGGTCTGTCTGAGGGCAGGTTTTCATGGGATTTAGAACAACTCCTGCATATCTTATTTATGTTGTTTTCCCACTAACTATATTCTCTTTTTGATACTTGTGTGCTATAGCACAAGAAAGAGGGGGTGGGCTGGGCTGCAGTAGTATTTTGCTTTCCTTTTCCGGCTCTGCTGCAGGATTTTAAGCATCTACATCTCCTTTTTTTCTGGATAGGTAACACAATACTTGCATACTGAGAAAAGCTGAGAGACTTTGTTGGGTTTTGCATCGAAGTGCTTTGACATTCTCCAATAAATGTTCAATGTAAATGGGATGTTTATGGCTGAAACACCAATCCCCTTGACCCATGGCAATCGGTTTGAGGCTGCAGACGCACCCATGACAGGGCAGTTGAGGGTGATGACTTTATTTTTGCTTTCCTAGAAGGCATGCTAGAATTGGAACTGGTGTTCATCTGTTTGAAACCCTGTGTTAATATCTGTCATGACTGAGAGACCTGAAATTCAGTTTGGCAGCTTTGTGTGTACAAAGAAGTGACATAGCAATGCACTCAGTATTTTGAATCAAGATACCTATGGCTTCTCTGCCAGATAAATTAAAGCAAGCAGTTTGGGTTGTGTGAGAACTGCATGTCGGGATGCACATGTCACTTTGAGTGTGAGTGGTGACTTTTGACAGGGCAGAGGAAGATTCCAGGTGATGTTGAATTAAACTCCAGCGTTTACTGCTCGTGTTCTTAGGCATGAATGATGGCAACAGAATACCTTGTTAGCAGTTAACATCACTGACAGATTTTGATGGGAGCACTGGGACAATTAGCTAACATCCTGAAAAGTCGTTATTTTTCCCAAAGAGTTTGTTCTTTGGTATTCCTAGAAGTATTTCTTTAGCAAGGATATATTTAATTTATAGTCTGCAGCTCTTCTATGTCTGGTTTTGTCCAAAGATAAACATGGGTTTTATGAAACCCATCCTTTATCAATCAATCTTAGTCTTGAGGTTCTTTAGCTGACAAAAAATCAACAACGTTTTTGCTTGCTTGGTAAGAATTATGATTTTTTTGAAGTGGTTACGTATTAGTGTGGATGGGAAAAGCCACAGCCTTGCACAGTAGAAGTCTGCAACTTAAATTTATTCCCTCCAATATTTAAGTATGTGTATAAAAAAATATTGACCAAAATTTTTGAAGTGTATAGAGGGTAGTTAATTATTTCTAAATACACATGTGACTCCTTTTATTTTATTTCTTTCTTAAGTCTAGGTTTGAGAAGGGATCAAAAGATGTTGGTGCATCAGTAACTCTTATCTGTTTACTGGTAGTCTCATTCATCTCTTTTAAGTGTAACACAGTCACTGTAAGATGCATGTAGTGTTTATGGATATAGATTAAACTAATCTTAAAACATGCCAGTTTAAGGAGGTGTTGTTTTTTGATATTTCTATGTGACAGAGGGGAAACTAAGGAAGCAGTTAGTAGTCAATTATGATGTTTTGCATATTCAAAAATCCAGTTTTATTAGAGGCTCAAATAGAGCCTCTAGTCTGATGAGCTCTGACTATGTAAAATGAGATTTCTTGTCACTCTACAAGAATCATAAGACTGTATCTGACTTTAAGACCGAAGAAGTCAGTGTCTAAGGTTTTGTTATGCATTTGTATAAAAGAGTAACAATATTCAAGAAGCATTTGGACAAGGCACCCAGACACGTGGTGTGGATGTTGGGATTGTCTATGCAGGGTTAGGAGTTGGACTTGATGATCCTTCTGGGTCTCTTCCAGCTCAGGTCATTCTATGATTCTATGGCTGTTTTACTCATTTGGAATTCAGAAAATCATTAAGGAGTAGAGTAGTAAGTTCTTGGGAAATGACCCCTATACTTGAAGAGCAATCTTCTGAATTTGAGAGAAGGCTGTGCTGTGCTCTTCACTAATCTAATAGAAGTTGTTAAACCTCTGGTTTAAGCTAAAAAAACCCCATCCCAACCTTAAATATGGTTGTATTGGCATGAATTTCAAAGAAAAGTTAAACTCCTGGCCTTCGTGTGCAACGGCAGAGCTGCTCACAATTAGCTCAGCTGCTCCTCTGCTTTTGTGATGCTGGAATTTCTGGAAGTGGATCCACTCAACTACAGAAGTGATGACCTTAAGCCTACTGATACTTTTTTCTTATCCTTCGTTAGTTTTCACAGATCTCTCCTATGACATTAAAGGTTCTCCTGCATGTGCAAACTCAGACCTTGTTTGCAGTTAGTTATCATTTCTTAGAAACAGCTTGATGGTAGAAGATTCTTTGATAAGGAAGTAAATAATTTTTTTAAATACTAGACTAAGCAAACAGTCAAGTGTCATAAAAATGCACAAGGTCATAAAAATGTTAACAAATAAAGTTGCCTATGTAAATGATACAAAACTGCATTTAAGTCCTTGCAACTTCAAAAGAGTTATGAATGTAATGAAATTATTTAATCTAATTAAAATGCAACAAAACTTCTATCTCTGAATTTCCTTCTGCTGTTTGCTATGTAAATCCTCATGTTTTGGTACAGAAAACAGATTTACCATTGCTTTATTGGATCTTTTTCATAAAGCCGTAAAGAGGAAATCCTCTTCATGCAAGACACTGGCAATAAATTGTTTAAAAGTGGAAGATGAAATAATAGTGCTGGCAAAAGATTCTATAGCAAGAAAGTTTGATTCAACAACAGGAGGAGGATGCTGCGCATGTTTCCCAGACTGGCATCTCTGCCATTTAAATCTAGATGAAAGAGCACCCTCTCTTATGATCTTGTCTTTCAAGGAATATTGTATGGAAAAATGCAACGTTGTTGGAGAGAGCAGCTGCAGTCCAGCTGGGATGAGCTTATTCCCGCTAGTTTTGGGTTGCACAACTTTTCCTGCACCCTTAAAATATGTGTAATGTTGGAGTTTTCAGAATAATTAGTTTTCATTGAACCTAGAAGTTGCCTTTCCATTGTAAATGCCGTGTAGGTTTAGTAGGTCACGTTTGATTGCTAATTCTGTTGCTGTCATTTCAGATTTGATGGAAATTTCAACACCAACGTTTCTAGAACTATCAGCTGTGATAGACTGTCTACCACTGTCAATAGCAGAGCCTTCAATCCTGGACGTGACTTAAATTCTGGTAAGTAGTAGAGGCTGAGTTTTTTCCTTCCGTTGTAAGTTTTTTTTCCTTCTGTTAGACTTGAACATTTCCTTGGCATAGAGAATTAGCATTGATTGCCATAGCAACAGGCCTTTATTTCTCCTTGAAACTGTCACAGTGCTCTCAATTTGAGATTTTGTGATTGAAAAATGATACCTAAAGTAATGCACTTAGTCTAAGTACTTTATAAAAATGTCATGAAGATTTTATTCCAGCCTACCATGGATAGTGTTGTTGTGGTTTATACGCTTTTTATTTCTTCCCTTTATTTTTTCCCAAGGCACTTTCCTTCTGAGGCTGATCTGCTTTGGCATCAGTAGCGTAGACTGCTGAAGAGGCCATGCAAATAAGTTTCTCTGATCTTTTTAGCTGAGTTCAGCTAATGTGAGGCTGTGTTTGTAGCGATATGCAAAAACTACAAAATATAAGGACATCCTAAAATATTTCCTTTCTTTGTCTTGTCAGGGCATTTGCTTGACGCACTCAGAGATAGAAATATGCTTAGAACCAAAATACCTGTGACTTATCCCTGAAAAATTCAGCTTTTAGTCCTCCAGTGCAGCAAGGTTTTAGTATGTTTTTGCATCCTAGTGAACTTGAATTAATGCATGGATTTCAGGTTTTTTCAGTCGTAGTTTTGTCCAGCTGTTCCATCTTACTTTTGAACTTTATACAATGGTGTTCTTAATTAGAGAACACAATAGACTTTGGTTGTGGGTTTCATTTAGCATAGGTTTTGGGGGTTGTGTTTGATTTTATTTTTTTTGGACAAGTAATGCAGACTTGAGAGAATTTTTTTTTTTTAAAAATAATTATTGATGTTTCTTTTGGAATAAAAACTGATTTGTTTTTTTAACTTAACTGATAAAGTAGCAGACCCACCAAACCACCCATGCACAGAGCATTTGTGCATCTTGCAACAAATAGGGTGAAAGAACCCCAGATGTCTCTCTAGCCTCTCTTACTCTGTCCCTTCTTAGAGCTTTGCTTTCTGGATTTCTAATGAAATCTATAAAGAAAAAGTAAAAAACAAAAGCAAAATGAACTTTCCCTTTAGGTTCTGTTCCATCCCATCCACTGTTTACTGCATCTTGAACACAGGTGCTGGTCAGACAAGTGAATTTCCTGGCATATGTCTCATCCGTGTAATTTCTGTAGTGTTTTCTATCCTAAAGATAAGCAGCCTTTGTCCACTTACTGTGATTTGCCGAGCTTTGTTTTACTGATAAGCTATTAAAAAAAAGAACAAAAGAATAAGCAAACAACTTAACTAATATAATGTTTAAAATCACATGCAGTTGATTAATCAAACTAAGAAAGCAAGTTTTCAGGCACTGTTATAAAAGTAAAACATTGAGTGAATCCCTTAATATTTTTTATTTAAATAAAGCCCCATTTTTTTCAACTGCAGAACGTGGATGTAAAAAAAAAATTCATGAAATATTCGTTTTTCTTGAGTGGTAGGAAACAAATAAGCTATATATTTTTTTTAAATTTCTGGTTTGAATTCTCACAGATGCAGAGCACGCGTATGTCCAAGTTTCTTGCTGTCCTGGCTTGACAGTAACACTTAAGTTACCTCCTATTTTCTTGCCTCCAGCTTGAAAGCTTCCTGATGAAAGGAGTGTCTTCAGAACATGACATTGGCAGAAAAGGGCAGCAGAAGAGAAGAGGGAATTGAAGTAGTAGGAAGAACAGGGAAGTGCTTTGGGATTTATTGACAGCAGACTGTCTTCCAGCTTTCCTGTTAGCTGCTCTCAGAAACACACACAGCCTTTGGGGAGGGGTTTTTTTATTAGTGAAAAAGTGCCTGAGAGAGAAATGGAATTTAAAGAGTGGATTGATGCAGAAAAAAGAGGCAGAAACACATGTATTTGAGAAACACAATATGATACTTGAGTACACAGCCAGTCAAATAAGATGTTAAGTTTCCTCCAGGCAGGCTGCAAGGAATACCCTTAGTCTTCACCTCCTTGCGCGAAGGTGTTTGGAAGTCTGTAAGATCATGATTTCTCCTTTCCCTTCCCTGATCCTCAGTTGAGAATATTCAAACTAGATGAGCTCCACCAGCCTGGCCACAGAACAGGAGACTGGTGTGGCTTCAGGGAAGGATTGCTGCCAGGCGGGGCGACCAAACTAGTGCTGATGCAGAGCTGGACATTGCCCTTGTCCAAAGCAGCATCCCTATATCACTGTGGAAGTATTTAGGGTTTGGAATAAACTGGTTGTGGGAAGGCTTAGGGGCAGGAGGAATGAGTGTTTGTTTTGCGGGCGCAGGGTATTGTGTTGGTGGTATCTGTACCTCTTGCTTGTGTAGTCATGGGCCACAACCTGTGGTACCAAAAAAAGCAGTTTCTGCCCAAAGGAATTAATATTCTAAGACAGTAGTTGGCTTGAGATAGACAGGGAATGTAAACAGACCAGGAAGCTGTATTTAATAGGAAAGACTGAAAATGTGCTCTCAGTGCACCAACATCTTGCAGCTGTGAAGATGGCTGTCAGGTTAGAGACAGTTTTTAAATGTACTTATTGTCATTTGTCCCTTGAAACTCTTAATCATTCTTCTTTCTGCAGTGACCTAGTTCAGTGAAACTGCTTAGGACAGAGCACTTTGTCTGCATAGGAGCCATTTCTGAATTAATCTGTGTGTATTTGTTATTCTAAACTAAAACCTCCTTTGAAAGAAGAGAAAGATCAAAGAAGTTTCTCTAATCTCATCTTTTTCTTGCTTCTCTTGTAAGTATCCTGCCATAGATCCAGTGAGGAATATCTGTCGCACCTGGAATTCAGGTTCTACCTTAGTCTGAATTATTTCTCTTCTCTAAAAAGCCTTGATACTGTTGGGCGTTTTAGTTGTGGTTTTCCCTTCCTGCTTTGCTTGTTTAGGCTTAAAGGCAAAAAATCATGTTGTACCAGATTTCCTACTGGATGCAACATAAAGGTGAGGAGCAACATAAAGCAGCGCATCAGCTTGCCAGAAGAAGGGTTTGAAAGCCTTCTGCTCCTCCAACCCAGAAGCAGGAGCTTCTGGACTCTCTTCTAGTTTGCTACAGTTTTCAAAACCAGACTGGCCTGTCCACCACCCAGGTTTTCTTCCCAAATGGGTTGATCATTTAATTCTTAGTGTAAAAAATAATTCCCATGAGTGTCTCTCTTTTCCTACATGAGTTTTGCAGTTTAACTAATGTGGCCTATAAAAAGCTCTCAGGAGAACATAAATTTAAACTCTGCTACATTCAACCTCGAGCTCAGTTCTTTAAATGTTAATCTTGGCCCACTCTACATGCAGCATGAGAAAGTGGGTTTAGAGTGGCAAAGTTGTAGGTGTTGGAAGGGATTGGTATTTGCACTGCAGACTGAGGGCAAGCCACAGGAGCAGAGCCTGGGAGAGCCCACGGTGCAGACAACCACCTCAGCTCCTAGTCTGAACAATGTGTGAGGAAGAGTAACAGCTCATGAAGATTTAAAAAATAAAGAGCGCTTTTCTGCAGTGTTCTGTTAGATTTTTATAATACAAAGAGACAATAAAATGTTAATCTTAGGGTGAGGAGGAAGGAGGAAGAAATAGATGTACTTATCTTTTCTCAACCCTTTCTTAATACTAAGTATTTTTTTTAATGTCTTGGAAAATGCTTTTCTTGGCGTGAGTTTTCCATTTGGATTGCTTTTAGACATTACTACAAATTAGATAAGGAAAGAATCCTTATTCTTCATATGGTGTCGCAGGCTTTGATTTGTTAGGTTGAGATCTGTCCTTGGTAGTGTGAATAGTTCTTTACTTGTTAGACGACAAAATCTTACCCAGAGCCAGACCATTATGTTATCAAGATTCCTTAGGTTTTTTTCTTTTTCAATAAACAAGGAGCCAGTAAATCTTTCTTTTTCTTGTTCTTCCAAGTGTCAAAACGTCTGCTTCAAGTCAGATGGCATTAGCAGTGTGCTGTTCCCTGGCAGTATGCGGAGTGGTGGTACCAGGTTGCTCGATAAATTTTGTCTGTGCCTTTTTCGAGGTGTTTATAATTCAGAATGTGGAGCACCTTGGTCTTGTCCCCTGTGTTGCTGTAATTTAGACTGATAGCTTGGGTTAGTTAAAATAGTTGGGAGGTATTTGAGCAGGTGAGTTAATATACCACCTCCAAATGCTTTTACTCAAGAAAACTGGGCTCATTCCTTCAAATGAAAGGCTTTTTTAGAACTTTGCACTTCAGAGTCAAAATAGCTCCTAAGCAGTGAGCTGGGCTCCATTCTGGCTCATGCCATCAGCAGAATTTTAATTGGATTTGAGCTTCAGAGCCTTTTATTTCTGGTGAAAACACATGAACCAGAATACAGTTTGACTCAGAAAATCCTGGATCAGATTTGTAGGTCTGAAGAGTTAAGGACTACTTGTAAAATAAACACATTCACTTTCTGCTGTTATTTCTGGGGAACACTAAATCATCTTCATGATGATTATTTGATGGAGGTACTTGTCAGAGAAGTGCTGCAGGTTGCATTGCACAGAAAATTAAACTTATCTCCTTTTGCAGGGTGAGAACCATGATGTCTGCAGCTCAGTAAGTGTAATGCTAAAGAGGGGGACTGTAAGAAACTGTTTTATAATGACCAATTATGTTAAGTATTTCCTTTTTTTTCGACTATTTGTGCTGTTCTTTGAAGATTAATTAGTTAATGATTTGACTATGCTTTGAAGATGTAAAGTGGTGTCTAGAAGTGCTAAGTGTTAGATTGCATTCCCTTTGAAGTTTTATAAACTCTATCTCATAGGACTTTCTTTGTAAAAGCCCTCTTTGCCTCGTGAGATATTTATAGTTGGAGAGAATGATCATTTCAAATACTTCCATGTTAATACTTTCAAACTTTTTCTGTCTACAGGAGAATTTGGGGTCAGATAGTGTTGCATATTGTAAGTGGAAGGGCAAGACATTTTGGAATGACTTGACAGTGCCAGCTCATGGGCAGCTCCCAGTTGGCTGTTTATATCCCCGATTCGTGTCTGGAATTAAGGGATACCACTAAGATATCTGCATTTTTAAGACTTGGACTTGGCTTCCTCCAAGTAGTGTCATATCAAGGCAGGGTCTTTATTTACTGATGAAGTTGTTTTTAGAAAAGCAAAATCTTTACATGTACTCAGTAATGCAAAGTACTTTATATTTCTATTAGAACAGGGAGATGGGTACCCTCTCCTACTTCAAAAAATGACTTGAACTTGACCAGGAAATAAGACCAAAAAATTGATTCTGAGTTAAAATGGGAACCACAGGTCTTAGTCAAGCATACAGGCACCTGAAGAGTACCAGTGAGATGCTCTGCACACATTTCTGCTGGTGCTGCTGAGGATGTCGTTTTGACAAATTTATCCTTTAGCTATAGGCTAGATGGGCACCTCGCCTTACAGAATGTTTTCTATTGGGGTCTTTTAGTTGTGTAACCTGTCTAGAAGCTGTTTTTTTTCTGGAAGGGAGGGGATGAGAATAAAGTAAAGCCAAGCAACTGAGGGAGTGGCAAGTTTGGGGTAAGTGAGGTTAGGCTGAAAAAGAACCTCTGCTGGATGTCCTGGCAGGGAGCAAGAAACAAGGAAATACCTGCAGGGCATTCTTGCAGCTTCAGTGGATTGAAAATAAGAGTGAATTTAAAGTATGTATTTTTCAGCCATGGCTTATCTGCTGGGAGGTTGTCTACTGCTGTCAGGGGGATAAAAAAAGCAAGGAGTTATGTTAAAATTGGTAGTCTCTGGGGAGGGCATTATTGAAGTAATGTATGAGCTGAAAGAAAACATGAGCAGAACTTTGTGAAAAGGAAGAACAGCAGAGAGAGGCACTGAGGCTGTATGGAGTTTGTTTAAGGTTCAAAAACAATTGTTTTGTGGTGAAAATGAACACTTACAAATCCAGGTATCTCATGAGGAAACAAATACAAATCATGGCCTTGTGGGAATAACAAGTTTATCTTTAATATAGCAATGATTAAAAATCCCTTTCAGTTATTAACTCCTTTATTTCAGTGCTGTTGGTGAAATTAAACTGAACAAGTTATTTCATTGAGGCTTTAACTGGGTATTCATATCTCTGATTTGAAAATACATTTTCCAAGTTCTCTAAGCTGTAATAAAAACTGAAATACCAGAAAATTCAGTCTCTTTATACCGAACAAAACTACTACTATTCTTCACCCCCAGAGCAGTGAAATCCTGGTGGCTAGGCATAAAAAGGTGAGTTTAAATGTTTGGTAATCTCATGTTGCGCCCTGCCTGCAAGGCCGTGCAGTCCTGTGAACCAGCAGTTCAGCCTAAGTGGTCTCACAGGAAACTCTAGTGTCCAAAAGAGACACTTGGGACGTATGGTGGACCCTTCTGTAGGTTCTCCTGCCGGCACTTAAATTAAAAGCCAAAAAATATGAGTGATTTGCTAACTTGCTGCATTATGCCCGCTGCATGATACAGCTGTGAGGTTCTCCTGAACATCAGGGAAACCAAGAATAACCTGCACATCCTAAGTACTCTGTTGCAAAGTGTTGGGGTGCCTGGACATTGGTGACTTTATTTATGTCAAAGTGTAATTGTAGTAGCTTTTCTTAAGTTTTCTGTATTACAGTAGAATGGATAATGTTGATTGTCGTACACTGCTGAAAGACAGTGTTGTTTAAAAAAATCTTTTAGAATAATTATGATTGTCTTTTTAAAGGATTTATTCCCAGCTTTCCCTTTGCGGCTTAATAAAGAGTTATCAGATGTTTCCCTGGATTCCCACGGCTATGGCCGTGCAATGTGCTCCCATGTAGGAGAGCTTGTGTCAGCTGTGAGCACTGGTGCTGCATGTTCCCTGAAGGGTCAAGCTGCCAAACCCTCAGTGAGTTCAGAAATTCATCTGGGTTTTCCCAGACAAGATGTCAGAGAGGAAAAGCGGGTGGGTGCTTTGGAGAGCGATGAGGAGAGGAATTTCTGGTAGTTGTAGCTATAAAATCTAGAAGCTCTGCATAGGTTAGGTTTGTGTTGTTTTTAATTAAAACTGATTTTTGCCTAAAGTTTTCCATAGTGCCTACATTTGGCAATATTAAAATTTCAGATTGCTTTGTCTCCCTTCTACACAGAAACCATCCATGACCAAAGAAACCTGCTTGTTGTACAAATAAGAAGTGGTGCTGCTAAACTGGTGTCATACCAGATGAAAAACAAGACAAGGACTCATGAGGAATCTAAGGGGAACTTGAGTGAAACAAACAATATTCACAAATTTGGCATTCTGTTGCAAGATTGTGGGTGCTTTCTAGAAAGTGTGAAGATTGATGAGACAAAAGTTTCCTGTTCACAAGAGCATCACCAGGCTGATTTTACCTGTGCCCAGAGGGGAGAGAGGAGTGAGAAGCAAGCTGTGACATCTTTGTTGGAGTTGAATTGGTATTTTTTGGAGAAGAATGAGAAAGTAAGAAGTGTGAACGGAGTGTAGGTCTGGTTCCCAACTCAGTCATTACTGCACTGGGAAAACCCTCATCGGCTGTTGTGTGTCTCGTTCTTGGTTTCTTCCTCGATCCATTGAGGCACCAAATTCTTCAAACCCACAACCATGCAAAGCTGTATCTTTGTACAGAGTCTGGCTTCCGCTGGGACTTCTGGGCACTGTGGAAATATAAAAAGCCTGTGGCAAAAAGGGGGAAAAGAAACCCCAAGATAGTGGTTTTTACAGGGTAATTATGCTGAGCTGAATGTGGAGAAAACATTGTGGCTGCATCCATTCTGGGAAACTTGAATAAGTGCTATACTGTTGAGGATGTTGAACTTAGACTATATTATGTGGATGTTTTGTTGTAGAACGTCTGGCTAAGGTTTGAAATGACTGCCCTGCAGTGATTTCCAGCCCAAATAATGGTGTCTTGGATAATGAATGAGATCCAGCAGATTAAACTGTCTGGCCTATTTTCAGCGTCAATCATAATGTAAATGCTAAAAGTGAATGCTCTGCAAAAGGTGAAACACTGTAAATCAGAGCTTCCCTCAGCCAGTTCTGGCTAGTTTTTTAATCAAAGAACACAAAAGGAGAAATGACACGGAAATACTTTCTTTTTAAAAATGCATTTTAAGCCAATGGGATCCATAAAAACCAAGGAATCCAAATGTCCAAGTTTCATTTTCAGTTTGTAGCAAGCAGAGATATGATTTGCCTCAAGTGGAATATAATCCTATTACTGCTGCAGTAGGGAGGTGGTTTGTGCCTCCTGTGCTAATGACTTTCTCTTCCCCTCTCCTGGGTGCATTTTTCTTTTGCTTAAGGGACCCAGCAAGCCTGCAGCTGCCCAGTGTCATCAGTGTGGTACAGCTGGCAAGTGCATGGGATGAACACCGATCCCTTCATCTCATCCCTTGCAGGGTGGTCAGTCAAGGTGCCCAATGCCAGCTGGCAGCTGTGGTGTTTCTGTTGCACTGTGGTGCAGGAATCCTCATGCCACCTGTGCCTTGGGGGATTTGACCATAGTTGTCCCCACCTGGGCTCTGAGTGCTCAGGGTTTCCACGTAGCCATACACTCTGTTGGTTAGCTTGGTGTACGAAATACCTTTGTAAGTTATTAGTGCAGACAGTCTTGGCCCTGGGGTACCTGCTTTATTTGATTATTGGTTTTGGTGGTGTTCTGTGGTTTTAGTAATGTAGACAGATTTGTTAATGTTGCTGAGCTGGAGCTTTTCAATTACTTTTATTGTTAGTGCTTCCTTAGAGATTATTTTAATAGGAAAGTAAACGCATTTTAAAAACAACAAATATGGTCTATAAACTACTGGGGGATTTGAGATCTGTATCCTCTGGCTGTATTCTGAGCTTGGTTCCTGATTGGCTACACAAGTTGAGAACATGCGTTTTGCCACCTTTGTTCTTCAGTTTTTGTCCACGCAATGAGTAACTTAGTCACCTGTCACAGAAGAGCTTCTGGGAGGTTTGGAGGAAAGTTGTTACATAGCTGTGAAGAATAATTTTTTCTGAATTTTATGATCTTGGAAACAGGAACCTGTTAATAGACGCTCATGGCAAGGATGGGTGGAACTAGCATGGGGTCACCACCCACCAGATAGTGCTTGTGTGTGGCCGCAGCAGAACCGTCTGAGGGGAGATAGCCACTTCTCTGGGAAAACAGGGAATTTTTCCTAACAAGCAATACATGAGGAGCCCACAGCCTTGCTAATGATGGCACATGGAAAATGAGAAGCTAGGAGAAATTCTTGAGTCCCAGGACCTGGCAGCTGTACCTGTCTACCCTTACACAAACATGAGAGCATGATCGACATAGAGGAAAGATTTTCTCTTTTTTTTTTTAACATTTTCGGCGTTTCTATAGGGTGACTTTTTTCACAACCCACATTTGCGTGTAAAGCTATTTTTGCTAAGTGTTTGTGTAGACATTTTTAAACAGATGTTAGAATAGATAATGTTAAGATTGATTTACAGAGCTGTGTGCAGCAAACCTATTTAATATTTTGGAGTAATTTCAGTGTAAAGAACATATTTTTTTAACACTAGGGTCCTTTTATTTATGAAAACTAAGTGGACAATGTGTTTATCTTTACATATAAGTGTATGCATGTATATTTTTAATAATTGCCTTAATCTCTTCCTTCCATGCTCCTGCCTTGGTTTCTTGGGTCCCAAGAAGAGATTAAGAAATTGACAGGTTTTGTTAATATGTGATGACAGGTCCAGTATTGAGTTTCCAAAACACTTTAATTGTTTGCAAATCACACATGAAACTCTTTTATCAGTTCTCAAATAGAATTACTTGTAGTTGGTGTTTGGGACCCAGGTTGTTATCATTCAAGCCCATGTGAGAGAGGCGTTGAATAAACGTACCTCCAAGTTTGACCTCCCTTTGTAACTCTACTTCATTTTCCATTTTTCTTCTCCAACCTTCAGTTCTTGCTGATAATCTGAAGTCTAACCCAGGAATTAAGTGGCAGTATTTCAGCTCAGAAGAAGGCATTTTCACCGTTTTCCCAGCCCACAAGTTCCGGTGCAAAGGCAGCTATGAACACCGCAGCAGGTATGATTTGTCTCCTTACGATTTAGTGGGGAAAACACTAAAACTGGATTCCTCTAGCATTGATTTTATTTCAGCATTACACTTTGCCAAGGTGACAGCATTCCTGAGCATCTTTTAATGGGGTCCCTTGGGGTTTCTTAGGTTTGGTGT
Organism: Dromococcyx pavoninus; assembly: GCA_033558185.1. NCBI lineage: Eukaryota > Metazoa > Chordata > Aves > Cuculiformes > Neomorphidae > Dromococcyx > Dromococcyx pavoninus. The sequence continues at coordinate 637,558 of JAUMJL010000172.1, read as the reverse complement.
TTTTTTTTGAAAGCACTAGTTATTATTTTGAAGAAACTTTGAAGTAAAATAAAGTTACGTACAGGTTCCTCACCTCTCCCAAATCAAATAAGCTGTAAGTAGCAGTAACTTTTAAATTGTAGATCAGCCCGTAGGCAGAATTTGTCTTGGTTTTGACTCATACTTGACCGCTGTTAATAAAGTAGTGAATATGTATTCTACAGGTTTGGCAGGCACATTGCTTTGGGAAGGGGGGCAGAAAGATGAGAGACTGGAAAGGGTGTAGGTAGGCGCATTTTTCCTACCTCCCAAGGTTCAGGTGGCACATTGTGGATAGTAGGGAAGCAATGATAGTGGAAGCTTCCTGTTTCTATTAAGAAAACTGTAGAAAAAGCTCCAATGGTAACATGGTTTTCCTATGCAGGGGACTGTTCCTCTTCTGTAGGCATGAAGCAGAGGAGTTACAGCATAGTATTTTTTCTCTAGAGTTTGCTGTCAATATAATGGGAATGGTCAAGCAGCAAGGGTGGAGCTCTCTGAGAAAGTGCAGTGGCTTTAGTATTCCTGGTCACACATTAGCTAATAGTACTAGTTAATCAATCTGTGTGGAGGAAGTATTGGCCCATCCAGGTGAGTTTCTACGTACAGAGACTAAGAAGTGTTTTGGTTACCTGTCCTTCTTGAGTAATGTTTACAGATGTTATCCTCTGTGTCATCAAAGCTTGGAGCATCTGGGCTTGATTAAGTATTCTGTCGTCTTGGAAAGGTGCAGACTGAAGATACGAGAGCTGAGGGTATCCAAGTCTTGATCAGAGTTTTGCCATTAAAACCATTGGTGATTTCATCCAAATCATTTAGTCTTGGTCATGGTTCTTCCATGGCTAAAAAGGGATATCTTTTTGCTAGTATTTACTTCAGAGGCTAGTGTAGATGGATTAATTAGTTAATACTTAAGTGCTTTGAAGATCAAAAGCCCTGTTTAAGTTCTAGGCATCACTATACCAGGGTAGAGCTGCAGGCTATTTTACAATTAAGTTATTTATTGCAGTGCCTTGTCTAAAATCTCCTATATTTCCTATACACTTATTAAGATCTCTGTGGCTGCCTTTGATATAACAAAATTTAGATCCCAGAACTCACACTTGACTCTATCTAGTTTTGGGTCTGAGCTAAAGAAGGAAGAGCTTTCTGTCTATTTTTAATTCTTCCTTGCTGAAGATCTTCTTAATTTGTTCCAGGTTAGAAACTTGGTGTGAGAGCTTGTGAAGTCTTTTACACATCTCTCACAATATTGAAATGGATTTGAGCACCAGTTCACTGAAAGTGTGTTTGTTGGTGTTACCATAGACAGAATCATGGTAGCACCAAGTGCTTTCACTAGAGCTAACTCAGATTGACCACAGTGTTTAAAACTGTGCAGACCTAAAGGGTTGTGGAGCAAGATCCATGTGAAATGTATTCCAGAGCACCAAGAGAAAACCTTTTTGGCCAGAAGACTTTCCTTGTTAAAATAAATCAACCACCCTGTGCTAATGCAAATCTGCACTGTTGCACAGGTTTTTACTTGTCATGTAACAGGCAAATACCCATTATTGCGCTTACTTTTACATGTTGGTAAGGTTCCTGGCATCCAACATTTATCATAAGGCATTTCTTGGTTGTCAGTGCTTAATCCAAAACTTGATGTTAGCTGCTGCAATTGATAATCCCAAACACTGCTGTTTCTTCAGAAAAATTGTTTATTCCTAGCTGAAATCGTCACTCTGACAGAGGGAGAAGGATCTGACACCTGATTTGGGATAAATCAGAAAGAGAATGTAAGCAAGGGCCTTTTGTGTATTTTCACATTCTCAGCTTGTCTTTCCTAGTAGAAGTTTTCATAAAGCCAAAAATTCCTGTTATAGTTCATTGTTTCTTTGTGGGGTGTTTTTTAAAATAGTTGAGAATTAAAAACACTTCAAATGTTTTAGGGGAAATTACAAGATGACTCAAGATAGTGGTTGGGTTTTGTTCTCCTTCAGGCCTGTCTACGTTTCTACTGTTCGACCTCAGTCTAAGCATATCGTTGTCATTGTGGACCACGGGGCTTCAGTCACTGACACACAGCTTCAGATTGCCAAAGATGCTGCTCAGGTTATTCTGAGCTCTATAGATGAACATGATAAGGTAAGCTTTCTCCAAGCAATGAGCGTATCTTCATTGGCTTTAACAATGCTTGGCATTCTCAGTTTTCAGGCAAAGATGTGTTTTTAACTTGTGGCCCCTGGACTCATAGGGATCTGTGGTGTACCTCTAATGGGAGATGAAGACTTGAACTCACTTTTGGAAGCCTATGTTAATGAAAGGGAACCATTTGGGGATCTGCAGGCTGAAAAAAAAAAGTGAAAACCACTGACCTAAGGCAAAATCTTGTTTCTGAGTAATGTTTCGAGGTTTCTTTATATTGACAGAGGCTTTAGGTGATGGTCAGTGGCGTGATTAGGAGAACTGTGGTCCGAGTCTGAAATACTAGATTGCTTTGAGCAACTCATTTTACCTCTGAGGTTGTCTTTTTTGCTTGTGGAAATCAAAATTACTCATTCTGCTGGAGCAAGCTGAAACACAATTAGTGTTTGAAAGATTCCCAAACAGCTGTGGTACCAGCAAGGAGAAGAAAGTATAAAGCAAAGGGCCAAGAAATCTGAATTTTATTTCTTGCTCTGCCACAGATACTCTACTTGACAATGAGAAAGTTGCATAACCTGTGATTTTTTTAAGTAGGGATTACAACCAGGGCCCTATAAAGTGCTTCTGTAGGACCACAAGCAGCCTCCAGTTTGGTCTTTACTTTCAGTAATTTGCTGGTAGTAGGTATTTGGATTGTTATTTCTGCTTGGTTGGTTGGTTTTCTTTCAATAGGAAGAGGGTTTCAGTCAAGTTGAAGAACAGCTGATGATAATCTTGGCCTTATGTATTCTCATTAATAGTATGGGAAAAACCCTGCTAACGTGTGCTTTTAGAGAGTTTCAATACAGTGTAATAATGTTTATGGTTTAGCAGAGTTAATAGTACTTAAATTTAAGTGTCTGAAGTATTTGTCTTAATATAGGCCTATAATGAAGAGAATATATTTAAGGCACATATTACTTGGTCAGTAGCTCAGTAGTTGTGAAACCTGTTCTGCGGGTATATAATTACTGCTTTATCTATGACTGTCTTGCATCAGTCATAATTTAAAATGAAGTATGCCACTCATAAGACTGGTATGTTATGTGTATATTAATGCCACTACGTGACGTAACTTATTTACAGAGTAAAAATTGATGGTAGACTTGGTAGACTTGGCTCGCTTTGACCGAAACATTGAAACAACATAATGCTTTGCCTGTGAAGAGATCTTAGATGGTTGGAATTTTTTTGCATTTTCTGTATGCACTCCACTTTTCTGTAGGCACTCGAGCCTTTCCTGAAAATGCTCTCTGCTGATTTTGGTTTCAGTTTATCTCAGGCTCACTTAGGCTTCTTCCCAGACCAGTTATTAACTATTATGTATGAGCAGAGTGAAGCTGACTTTGTCTGAGAAACAAAGACTGAAGTCTTTTTCTTGAAATCACCCTAAGTCTAATCCTTTTCAAATTTGATGGATTTATGCCTCAGGCATTTATTTTTTAACAATTGAATTTTAAATCCATGGAATCTCTTCAGTTAGCTTATCACTGTATTTTCTATACCGGTGAGTGAAGAATTATAAATGGTAGAATAATCCAATATAGTTTTTTTTCTTTCAAGATCTCTGTGTTAACTGTGGCAGACACAGTAAGAACCTGCTCGCTGGATCAGTGCTATAAGACATTTCTGTCTCCTGCCACTAGTGAGACAAAAAGGAAGATGTCCACCTTCGTTAGCAATATAAAGTCATCTGACAGCCCGACACAGCATGCAGTGGGATTTCAAAAGGCTTTCCAGTTGATCCGAAATACAAACAATAGCACAAAACTCCAAGGAAGTAAGTCCCTTGTTATGCAATCCCGATTATTTCTGAGGCTTGAAAATGCTTTCTTGTGTAAAAAAAAAAAAAAAGGTGCCTTTTTTTTTAATCAAGTAGCATTTACTTGATCTGGAATCTGCACAAGTGACTGTTCAATGTGGCCATTCCATTTTAATTCATTTCACTTGCAGACTCTCTCTTGAACTATAATGTGAAATTGCAGGATTGAATTGCCTGATAGCCGAATTACTTCCCAGATGAGTGTGTGTAGGATTCTTTTAATGCTACAGGTTCATTGACTTACTGCTAAAACATACACATATGGGTGATCCACCTCACTAGAATTCTCGAGGAAATGGGTTTTTGGAGATTAACAATTATGGGAGATATTTTTATGGAATGTGAGGCTGGCCTGGCTAAATTTCACTTCATCTAAGAATATCCTCCTGAACTTTGGTGTGTGCGTTATAGGCTTTGTCCTTCCCATTCCTAAGGTTGGGGGGTGGGGAATGTGTGTTTTTTGTAATGAGGATGTGGTGAAAGATGTGGAAAAGATGTATGTGAAACTGAGTGGCACCTTTGCTTGCCAGGAAGCCGTGGAAGGGAAATTCTTGAAGCTGTGCTCCTGACTGTTGTTGAAGTCAAGTAACTTTGCCAGTGCTGTGGCAGGGTGGAGAAAGCAGACTGAGCTCAGCCGCTTTAGTCAATTTATTTAACACAGATCTCGCAGCTTGGTCCTGTGCCTGCTCCAATGAATGCAGATTCTGCCACAATCCTGAAGGGCTCCAGCTCAGATGCTGTGCAGAACAGAAGCAAGTGAAAAAGAAAAGTCCGAGAAAGAAAGCGCTTTTGAAAGGCTAAGGAAATGTGCTCCTACTTGACTTGACTTCTTTGGTTTAGAAAACAGTGCTTTTACTATTAGAGGTTCAGCCAACTTCAGAGCTTTAGGCTATAGCTGAAGTGAAACATTTACCTGACTGTTCATTGCTTAACTAAAAGATAGGGTTGTCAAGGGCAGTTTTTTACCATTCTCTGGCAAAGTGGTGAAAGAAATGCAACTTTCTAGAAAATACAAAATAGAAGCCCATACTGCTGAAGCTGGCTGGGATGAGGTGTATTAGTCATCAGTAGTTACTCCAAGAACCTCAGCTGTAGAGTCTTGCAGCATCCTCCTACATCTCTTTTTATGTTTGGCACTGTCTCTGTATTAGGATTAGAAGGTTTTGGCATGTTCTTCGTTAATGAGAAAACACATGCTTTTACTAGATTTCATACCAAACAATTATATTGGAGCACAAGTACAGAAAACTGAAAGAAAAGGCAAATGTTTTGGATTTAGGTTTTCTCTTAGTGTGAAAGACTTTGAAGACCCAACATGTATATAGCAATTATCAGAATTCATAAAATGAGACACAATAGGGTTTGAGAAGGGGATGTTTATAAAACAGGTCTCATTTTCTTGTAAATAATCTTTTCATCTCTTTTAAAAAAAAGAAAAACAAACCTAGAAAAAATATCATTCATTAAACTGTTAATTTTCTAATGTCCTGTTCCCGGAGAACAATGTGTGGGTGTGTCGGGGAAGCTATTGAGATACAGCCTCACTCCCAAATTTACACTGGAAAAGTTAGAAGGGAACTACTGGTATGAGATGGAAGAACTGTGCTGTTGAGCACGTTTGAATTTGCTACCTCATGCTGATTCTTATTGCAGTCCTGCTCAGCAGACTCTCATTCCAAACTGTAAGGAAATACTTTGCCACTGAGTACCAATATTCCCTGAAAACTCTGGGACTCCGGGTAAATAGGTAGGGTATGTTTGTGTCTGTGTGTATAAATGTGTGTGTGTATACAAATTGCAGTGTAGATATATGTATTATATATACACACACTACAGATAGAGAGAGAGGCAGACAGACAGATGCAGTACTGGTACCTTGAATATGCTCAGAAGTGTAGTGTACCAAACAACATAGGATGATCAGCTACTGAAGATCAGATGCCCTGTTTAGCACTGGTCCCTAACCACAGACTTAGGACTGTCTTATGTTACTGCTGCTGCAAAAGCTTTTGCCTGCGGTAGCATCCCTAGCTGCAGTGTGTATGCTATAGCCTAGGAATCACATTAATAGTTTTCCTTCAGTTGCAGCCAAAGCTGTATTAATGCTTGGCTTTGCTTTTTTTTGTTTTAGCTTCTAAATTAAAAAATGTGGAAATTCCCTCCAAATGAAGAGCCTCTCTTAACTTGTTTGCATCAAAAGCCAATTTTGTCTGAAATTCTTTTCAAGTCATGATGACAAAACGTACAAGCAAAAGCATTCATACCTATTTAAAAAAAACAAACAAACAACAAACCCAAACAAAAAAAACAAACCAGATGAGACAACAAAGTTGCTGTATAACCAGCTAACTTTGTGTGCTTTGGTGCTGTGTGATCCCTGCAAGTGTCTTAATTTTAATACTGAGATAGAATATGATGAAACAGGATGGTGTGTGGGCAATGATTTGACTTTGCAAGTTCAAAGACTTTCCGGTAGGCTGTTTGCCGAGAACATTCTCAGCTTGAAAAACATGTTTGACTTCATGCGAAATGAGCCAACGAGGAATGGCAGTGCACCCTGTGACATTTCTCAAGCATTACACTCTAACCTAGACCTAACAACAGCCTTGGGTGCCTCTCATTCACTGGCATCCTCCAGCTATCGCATTGGAAGTCGGGGACTAAATTATAGCAGCGCTAATGCAGGCACAAAGGAGGAGTAGTGGGTGAAAAGGTCTCTTGCGGGGATTCTGTATTGTGTATGCCTGTTTGTGTGCCTGCCACCATGCTTCAGCAAACCTTACTGGAAGGGAGGATGAGGAATCAAGGAATGGTTTTGGTTGGAAGAGACCTTAAAGACCATCCAGTTCCAACCCCACTGCCATGGGCAGGGACACCTCCCACTGGATCAGGTTGCTCAGAGCCTCATCTAGCCTGGACTTGAATACCTCCAGGGATGGGGCATCCACAACTTTTGTGAGCAACATGTGCCAGAGCATCACTACCCTCACAGTATAAAATTTCTTTCTAATATCTAATCTAAATCTTCCCTCTTTCAGCTTTAAACCATTCCCCCTCATCCTGATACAGACCCCCTCCCCAGCTTTCCCATTGGACCCCTTTAAGTACTGGAAGGCTGCTATAAAGTCTCCCCATAGCCTTCTGTGCTCCAGGCTGAACAAGCCCAACTCTCTCAGCCTGTCCTCATGTGGGAGGTGCTCCAGCCCTCTGACCATCTTTGTGGCCCCCTCTGGACTCACTCTGACAGATCCATGTCCTTCCTGTGCAGAGGACTCCAGAACTGAATACAGTGCTCCAGGTGAGATCTCACTAGAGCACAGTAGAGGGATCAGCAGCAACAGCGATGCAGAGCACTCTGCGCAGCTCTTGCAGCACCAATGGCTGGGAAAACACTGTATGTTTTTCATGTAGGGCATACAGAGGCTCCCCTGGGATACAGTGCAGCTCCTTTCTGTAGAAATGCAGGACAGGAGAAGAACAGTGGGTCTGGAGACAAAACTTGCAGGTTTTTTGCTTGTGTTAAGACCTCTTCATGGAGACAGAGCAGCTTCTGCAGCACACTATAAGCCGGTCTCAAATGCTCCTGCCAGGTTGCAGCCAGGCCAGAAGATGCATGTGAGGTCTGCTCAGGAGAAACAAGCCAGAGGGCTGCTAGTGGGCACTGGATCAAACAGATGGTTTTAAAATGCTGTGAATGGAGGTTTAATAACAAAAGATTTAGTTCATAAAACTGCAGTGTGTTTATCTATTGTAGGTTCCTGTGTATCCTACAGATGAACCTGTTAAGAATATATGGCTGCAAGCAGATGTAAGGGCTCTTACCGCATGTCTTTCCTGAGTTAAAAATCTAATGCGCTTTATGCTGTAAAATTCCTTTTAGATACCGATATGGTCATAATTTATCTCTCAGCTGGGATTACATCAAAAGATTCATCAGAAGATGATAAAAAAGCTACTTTACGTGTCATCAATGAAGAAAATAGTTTCCTCAATAACTCAGTAATGATTCTTACTTACGCGCTTATGAATGGTGAGAAGTGGTTTTCTATTTCCAGTGGATGAAAATTCCCTTTCATTGTACAGCTCATTTATTAAGCTCATCCAAATGTAATTCCATGCCTTATTTGGAGCGGTTTGGCCCGCATAATCCAGAAACTGCATCCAGATGTTACCTTTTTGGTGTATAAAACTGTGTGCCACTGTATGCTTATGTATCACAGTGCAGCTGCTCAGGATATAAAGAACTGTTGCTTAAATTGTCTAGCGGCAACCAGATTGAATTAAATTTGATTACTTTTGTGACTGCAAAGCTTCCTGATGCTGCTTGTATCTCCTGGGCAGCAAAATGAGAGTATACGTGACTTCTGTTTCAGTTATTAGCCAAGAAGCATGAATGTAACATCAAGCGTAATCTGAAGTGCTTTGATGCTTTAGGACTCAACTTAAGAGTAAAGTTAAATATGAAAATATGGAGACAGTAGTTTGGCAACCTGTGCTTTTTCCAACAAAGCATTTTCAGTAAGAAGGCTATATGTTGTATTACTAAAAACTGCACACAGACTTTACAAACAAAATTGATGCCTAAGCTCATGTTTCATTTGACTGTAAATTTAAATACTCATTTGAGACCTAATATCTACATAAGTAGTTGATTTGTCTGCAGGAATTGGGCCTGGGACTTATGTAAAATGTGGAACTTTAATGCTTAAGCTAAAGACCAAAGCCTGTTATCTCCAAGGGCCTATAATATACTCCTGGTCCTTTATGTGGACTAGCTACCGGTGGAGAACAAAGAGCTGTCCTGTGGATTTATGGGTCACAGCAGTCTTTGTTGGAAGATCTTTGTTTAAAGTGGTGATGCGAACAGCATGTCGAGTTTTTGCACCAAGAGGCAATCCTGTTAAATTTATACTAGCTAATTACTTTCCTAAAACCATATCAGCCTTTCTGCACTTTACTGCTTAAGTAAATGTATTCAGTCCTACAGTATAGCATGTGTATCATTTTGCTTTTATGGGCAGTACTTTGGAGTAAGGTACAGAAGTCTTGATGGAAAGTAAACTGCTTCTGTCTCCTTTCTTCTATTTCTCACATCTCTGGTTCAGAGGGTGTGACAGGTTTGAAGGAACTGGCCTTTCTGCGAGACCTGGCAGAGCAGAACTCGGTGAAGTATGGAGTGCCAGACCGAACAGCGCTACCTGTGATCAAGGGAAGCATGATGGTGCTAAACCAACTGAGTAACCTGGAAACTACAGTTGGACGGTTCTATACAAACCTCCCCAACCGTATGATCGATGAGGCGGTCTTCAGTCTGCCTTTCTCAGATGAAATGGGAGATGGTAAGTGCTTACACTGAATTTAGGTATAAAAAAGTAAGAGGTTATCTCCTTTTTGCTTACATATTCCTAAATATAGTGTAGTCTTATAAAGTGGTGCTTTTAGGTGTGTTCTCAAGGCAAATGTAAAACTGACCTTTCATGCCAGTTGGTTGTTTGTTTTTTTTTAATCTGCAGAAGATCTAGTTGTGAAAAAATGTAGGAATAAGTCATGGAGTAGATAAATGCAGATTAGGTTCTCAGGGGTGGAATTTGTTCTTATATATGTGTATGTATACATAATTTAATTGAACTTTATGTTCATTTTTATCTGATCTCACTGCTATATCCATTCATGGAGACAGTGGAGGTGTGGATATCAATAGAGACTTCTGGGAGCGTACCAGCATGTGTGTAAGATGACACACATGTAGGAAATGGAGGAATTAGTTTAATTTGGGCTCAGGATAAGCATACTCTGCAGAGAGATCCTACTTGGGTTCTTGCTGGGAGCAAGTCGAGAAGGCAGGGAATGGACTCAGGCTGTTCCTGCAGTGCTGCCAGAGCCCCGCAACTGGACAGGGACCCAGCCTGCGTCCTGCTGCCTTGCTTAAGTATCATCAGTTGTAACTGCAATGCTGCTGCTCCTTCTCCCTTTGGGATCTTCTGCCCTTCCTGAAGCTTACACCTGCTAGTTCTTGGGCAGCTCACTTGCTGTTCCTCTAGCACTGCTTCAGAGCTCTGTCAAGAGTTGTGACCGTCACAGTGATGTTAGGAAATACACCGGGGAATTTCTGTTGCTTTGACAATTGAGCAAATTCTGCATTTCTTCATTCCAGATTTTGCCTATTCTTTGCCTGGCTGGTACGTAGGAGTAGTTGAGGTTTATGCTGAATAGTTTTCAGGGATTGCTGAGTTTAAGTTGCACATTTGCCTTGTGTGTTGCATCTGAAAACAAATTTAAGACGCTTCCTGAGTGAATCTCTTCTGAGTCAGAATGCCTGCTACTTTCTGCATTTCCTAACCTTGGTAATTAAGCTGTGTTATTGCTCTCTGACAAAGCCATATCCAAGTATAATGGAAAATTTGAGCAACAGAAGGATTAGCAATGGTGCAATAGAGGAGGTTTGTCTTAGATGAATATCAAAGTGTAGTGAAAAGCTTATATATGCAAATTAATTTTATATTGGTTTGATGGAAAAGAGTCACTGAGTTTCCAAATAGCCGTAGAGAGTAAGAGAAATAAGGTATTATTGAGAGTTCGTACCATGCATCTCAAAACATTGTGTAATTATAGGTATGATTCCCAGTGCAAGTGGCTATATTGGGATTTAGTGTTAGCAGAGGCAGTTAATATTCTGAATGTGCAATTAGATGAGCAATAATTCATCCCTGTTGTTGCTTCCACCTTCCTTTATTTTTTTGTCTTAAATTATGTTACTGGGACAAAATACTATGTTGGCTTTTCATTCAAATGTGTTTCTTATCTGTAAGGCATCCACTTGTAGGCTGACAAAAGCCCCAAAGCATTAATTGTAGTATGTATTTTAATAAATTGATTAAATGTACCATAGGTCACAATGAGAAACATAGAAATTAACTAATTAGGGAGAGCGGCTAAAACCAGCCAGACATGACCAATAACCTCCTCAGCTTCCCTGTAGGTGTGCCAATTGTTGTCCATATTCCAGCTAGGAATACCATATAAAATTTAACTATATAACATGTTGAAATGACAAAGCGCTTGCTCTTTCCTCTTCAAATAATTAACTCGGTGTTATTGCTGATGGTTTTATGTTATTTCTCTCGTTCTAAGGCCTGATAATGACTGTCAGTAAACCATGTTACTTTGGAAACCTGCTGCTGGGGGTTGTTGGAGTAGACGTTAATCTTGCGTATATCTTGGAAGATGTCACCTATTATCAAGACTCGTTGGGTTCCTACACTTTCCTCATTGATAATAAAGGTAAGTGGCTCAGATAATATCTTCTGACCCACTGAGATCATTAACCATTGAAAGAAAACTCTTAATTCTCACATCTCTGAAGAGTCTGTAACGTAAGAGTGGTAATATTTATTAAAAGATCAATTGCATGATGTTTGGTTAGATTTGCCTGAGAGTTGCCAGAGACTGTAGGTGGATTTGTGGCTTGATGTTTGTGTACTGCAGTTTTGATATGGAAATGCTTACTCACTGTTGGGATTTTCTACATCTGTAACATCCAAGGCTATCTAGATATGGAGGGCAAAAGGTAGAACTGGTGTATATGTATGTTCAGCTCTGTTCCTCTGAACCCAGCCTCTTTTTATTGCTTGTTTCTTCGAGCTGCCATTCTTTTGCAACTTACCTAGTTCTTCGTTTGCAGGGTCTTTGATGATAATTTTGCTTGTTCACTGATATGTTAAGCCTTTCCAAAAACCGTATGTAGTTGCTGTATTTTTTCCTATAAATATTCATCCTAACCTCAATTGTTATAGTGTATACAATGTATGGCTTTGTGTCTCTGTTTTTTAGGATACACTCTTATGCACCCATCCCTTACCAGGCCCTACCTGCTGTCTGAACCACCGCTCCACACTGACATTATCCACTATGAGAACATTCCTAAATTTGAGCTGGTGCGACAGAACATCCTTAGGTAAGGAATCAGAATGCAGGTCCAAACATTAGCAGTCCTTAGGTCACTAGAAGTATTCCCAGAGGAATTTTAAGAGAATATGGGGTAAAGTTCCTTTTCTTACAATTTTTGAATACTTGGATGGAATTTCCACTTTACTCCCACTCCCCTCAATGGTTTGGGCTTGTTTTTTCCTCTGACTTTCTTCATTTTATCATCTGATGTGCTAAGCAGTGGTTTCCACAGCTGATCTGGGGGATGCTTCTTCCGATCTCTCTTCAATGTCAGGAAGATTTTCCATTGCTTGGTCTAGATTTTTCTTTATCCTTTATCTGAGAATGTGTTTTAACTCAAAATGTGGTGGTACATGACTGAGTTTTCAGCATACATAGACTGTTTCTTCACCTAAGACAGCTAACAGTTAATCTCTTCATATCATATGATATTTTAATAAATATCCAATTAGGCAGGTTTTGCTTAAGTGCTTCCTTGAAGTTTAATAAAATGCTGGTTGTTATATCTGCCTATATAGCATTCCCCTGGGCAGCCAGATCATTACGGTTCCTGTGAACTCCTCACTGTCTTGGCACGTAAACAAACTGAGAGAGATTGGAAAAGAAGCCTACAATGTCAGTTACGCCTGGAAAATGGTAAGGGGTGAAAGTGGCACTGTTGCAGTGTGGCATAGAATAAGTTCATATATTGAGGAGTACATTATGGTACCGAATATAGTGAAGTGTGAAGTGTTGCAGTGTATTGAAATATAAAAGGTTTAATTAATCAGAAGCTGCATAAATGTGGAGACTTTTTTGTTACAGTGAAGAACTAGTGGAATTACCATTTCAGGTGTGTTATTGTACCATCCTCAGAGATGTGTCTGTATGGGTATGTCTGTGCTCTTTCTTCATGAAGACACTGATTCCATAAGGCAGATGTAATGTACAGTTATGTAGAGATTATACTTGTGCTTTCCCAATGGAAGTAAGTCTGTAATGGTCCGGATGTCGTACGCAAGCCAGGTGACACACAGATAACTATCAGAGACCATGTTGGAATATAGAACTGAGGCAGTGTTTAGTATTAAGCTGTTCTTTTGCTTAATACTTGTTTGGAGCAGGGTAGTACAATGCATTAGTTAATACATTTGGGAAAAGTCAGCTTCTCCTTCACATACTCCCTTGTTGCAGAACTGTGTCAGTAGCCAGTGGTGAGGTTTGCTGTAATTTAACACCCTTCTTCAAAAAATTAGTTACATTGAGTCTTTCATTGAAACAGAGTAGGGTGTGTATGCAACAGTCGATATCACCAGTTGTAAGAGCTTCTAGCAGCTTTCTTCCTTCAGTTTTGAATGTATCTGAACACTGATCTTGACCCAGGGATTAAAATGGAATCTAAGGTTAAATATAATCCAGGTGAATTTCACCACTACCAGACATAATTGACGACTACTTTGTGCCAACAAACTCAAGGGGGTGCTTGTGGATCATTTCACAGTATTGAGTTAAATCCAACCTAAAAGATTAAGCTGAGCAGTTTTAAGAGATTAAATCTGCCATTGTGTAGCAGAAATTCACTTAGGAGGAAGTCTGGAGCTAATTTTCTAATTTTGTAATGCTACATTAAATATCAAACACTCTTGCAGAGCAGCTGGGCAACGCCAGGTTTTGCTAGTCTAATGTACTGCAAGCCGATAAAGCATGTAACACACAGCACATAATTCAGACTGGTAATGATAATTTTTTATTTTCAATAGTTAATTTGTCTGTATTCTTCATATATACAGGCAATGCCGGTGTGGTTCTATCAACTGTGAACCTGAAGTGTCTCCTCTGTTAATACCAGTTCAAAAAATACCCATGAAAGAGTGTTAGAAATTGTTGCTATTTTTATTTCTTGTGCAATATTTTTTTATATCAAATAATGGCTCCAGCACATACAAGGTGATTACAGACTGGAATGTGGCGGTATGGACTGAGCTGCAGTAATCAGACCACTGAAGACAAGTGTCTCTATCCTGCATGGAGACCAGTATGGCTTGAGCACAGTCCTCTGGTTTTTGTACAAGCAAGTCCATATTAGCTTCTTTGAAAAGGAGTTGTCTGTTTTCAGAGAGTGTGGGATCTATTGTCCTTGAGAATACAGTGAACTGTGGTGCTGACTTCCAGAACTGGGACGCGATGAGCAATTAAAGAAGAGAATGAATGCTAAATAGAAAATAAGTTCTTTAACTCCTCCTTTTTCTTTGTGTTTGACTTGTCTCTGCTTTTCAGGTCCAGGACACATCCTTTATTCTATGTGTTGTGGTAATACAGCCAGAAATACCTGTTAAACAGCTGAAGAACCTCAACACTGTCCCCAGCAGCAAGCTCCTGTATCATCGACTGGATCTGCTGGGCCAGCCGAATGCCTGTCTGCACTTCAAGCAGCTGGCTACCTTAGGTAAAGCCAGCTTGCAGTTCATCTTGACCATCTCACACATGCTTCTGTAGAGTATGGCAGCAGAAAGTGAAACTTTCCTCTTTGAGAGGCTTTTATTTCCATGGCTGATTTTCTAATCAACCGTTACCTTCTTACAGCTCTTCACTGATCACAGCTACTCTGCATCATGCTAAGCACTTGCATGGATGAGCACAGTGGGACTGCTCATCAGAGTATGAGAGAAATTCATCCTGAGTCTTGCTCGATCGAATTCCCTGAAAACTGAGTGGGGAGAGTGAGACAAGTCTCACCAAGCTTGAAACAAAGTTCTCTTCTATTGGCTGTAAAGCAGCCTACTGACAAATACCATAAGTAGGATGAAGTCCTGGCCAGTTGTGCAGAACTGCTATTATTTTGACTTTGGATTTATGCGAGTTTTTCATTGCTATAAGCATTTAATACCATCAATCCATGTGAAGTTAAGTCTGTTGGGGGAAACTGAGAACTTCAGTGGTGTGGTGGTTTCTAAAACCTCCTTACCCACTTAAAAATTCTTGGGTTGCTGACACATTCCTGATTTTAATAATCTGAACTGATTTACTCTAGCTGTCTAATATCAGTAGTTACTTAAACATTGTTGGAAAGAGGGAGAGTCTTCATGGCAGTGTAAGTTCCAATGTCTGGAAAGGATACAAGACTTAAAATACATAATATATCCTAAGAGTACCGAGAGGTTTTTTTATACAAACATTGTAAGTTGCAAGCTTTCATACTTCAGTATTAATCTTGAGGGTTTTGCTAAAATCTGTGATGCTTTTGTTTGTAGCAAGTTTTGACAGTCTCGTGGTGGATTAGCAGCACAGTTGTGATATTTTCTTAGCTATATCACAGTGCCACAAATAGCTCAGTAAGGTTAGACTGGAAGAGTTTGGAGGAACTTGACAAACCTATGGAAATTGCTTTGCTAATTGTTTAAAATACAGATCTTTTTTCTTCCTTTAGTGTAGTGCCTGGTCTTGGTTATCTTCTATCCAGAAAGACAAGATATGAATGGAAAATATCAAAAAACCCAACAGGACTAAGCTGACAAGTAGAAAAACTTCATGCAAAGCAAAATGCAATCACATCAAAATTTTTGGTCTGGAAAGCAGATGAAGCGCTGTAATAGAAATTCATAAGTGCTGCCTGCAGTACATATGGTTGCTGGATGTGTGGTGATATGTTTTAGGGGAACGTGAATAAAAGCAGAACACTTCACATACACCAGTGAATTTTTTCCTCTGGAGACCATTACACACAGGGAAATCAGGTTCCATGGGTCAAATACTCAGAAAAGGCATTCTTCTCAACCTTCAGCCCCATATCATCGTAATCGTTTTTCTTTTTAAAAAAAAAAATGTATGGCATTGCAATTTCTGTACAGAAAAGTTTACTTTCTAGTCTGAAAACACCCCAGACAGCTGCACTTTTATTGGTAAGATCTCTCTTCTGCGCTTGTAGTTCTCCCATTTGTTGTATTATCTGTAACTCAAAATTCCACATTTTCATTTTCCTATGCTGTATCCAACCTAAGCATGGACAACTAATTTCTTCTTCTTTAGCACAAGATCTTTTCTTATGGGAAAGCTTCTGTAATTTTTTGAAAACTACCAATTCAGAAATAGTTTAGACTCTGATAGCAAAGGTACTAAAGTCTACCCAGTATCATATGGAGGTCAGAGTGAGTGAACTACGTTTGTAACTTCTATGTTTGGAAGCAAGTAAGGTAGTTCACTTGTGACCTAAGTGTTGTCAGTGCCTGGGAAGGCAGGCTGGGATGGAGCGCTTCATGCTTCCTGTCCTCACTCACAGTCTGCCCACAACCTGAAGGAGCTGTGCTCTTTGCATACTGAAGTGTGGGAGAGGGCATGAACAGGTGAAGAAGTGAAGAGTGCATCCATGTAGTTCCTTCCATGTGTCCTCACCTAGGGCACCGTGTCAGATACCCTTCCGTGATACAAATGTGTTTACTGTGCAATATGTGCAATTTATTGTCCTTCACTTTCCTCATATTTTGGTATTTTTAGAAAGCCCTACAGTGATGCTCTCTGCAGGCAGCTTCTCTTCTCCTTATGAACACCTCAGCCAGCCTGAGACGAAGCGGATGGTAGAGCATTACACAGCATACCTCAGCGACAACACACGCCTGATCGCTAATCCTGGCCTTAAGGTATGTCCTCTGTGCTGAGTGCTCCAGTCAGCCCTGGAGACTGATTTCCTCGCATCTGGAGGGTAGTACCTGAAGCATTGATCTCATGGTGCTGATACCTTTATGGAGCGGTATCCCTGTGCCTGGAGAAGTGACCATGGGCTTCGAGGCCCAGAAGAGTGGTGAAAGGGGCAGAGAGGGCTTCTTCCCCAAGAGGGAGGAAAAAGTTGATAAGCAGCTTTTGAAATGGACACTAGAAAAATTAAAGCTGACATAAATTCTTAGGGAAATATCTTTGTCTTCTTAGAAATTTCTCATTTATATGCCTAGTTTCTGTGCAAACAGAGCAGTATTTATATTTACATGAAGTAAAAAAGCGCGCAGAGATAATGGCAACAATATTTCATTATAATAAGCTTTTCCTTCACTTGGAATGTGCCAGATCCATCTGGTGTGAGAAGACTTTAAACAAGTAATTGAGTTTAGATGATCTCCGATCACTCTTTAGGAAACCCCGCAAGCAGCTTATTATCTTTTCATGCAAGTCTTAGAGGAACCCTGCCAGGTCCACCTTTGTTTTGCAGTTCTCTGTCAGAAATGAAGTGATGGCTACCAGTCACGTCACAGATGAATGGATGACACAAATGGAAATGAGTAGCCTGAACAGTTATATTGTGCGCCGTTACATAGCAACCCCCAATGGGGTGCTCCGAATTTACCCCGGTTCCCTCATGGACAAAGCATTTGATCCCACCAGGAGACAATGGTGAGTTTTTAGGGTCCTGTTATCAAAGCTTTGGATAGTCTTGGAGGGCAATAAGGCAAATATTTGGTATCAGTTTCATAGCCTATTTTTTTATATGACCAGCTCTTAACTATTTAATTAGATATGTTTTCACGGTGGGTAAAAAGGGTCTGTGCTTACCTACCGCCAGTCAAAACCTTTATTGGTTCTCACTTCAACCCCTTTTATTTTAAGTGATAGTTTCTGTTTCATATCTCTGTTATGGCAGATGGGAATGTAAATATGCAGAAAATGAGCATTCCCTTGCAGGAGCTGCTAATTTGGGAGCGTATTCAACTCCCTGTGCCATTTTTGATCGTTAATATTTTAGTCTGTTTGTTTGTTTACAGCAAATTTAGTGTAAGAATTTGCTGGCTTGACTGCACACTATTAATTATGCACTACCATCTGATTTGAGAAAATATTAGTATACATTACAAATGAGAGCGTGAGACCTGAGAGCACTCTGGAGTGTGTTTTGACGTGTGTGCTTTGTGCAAAGGAGCCAGCCGGGTGCTGCTGCACTGTGATGCTGGGAAAGGCAGGAGCCAGCACTGAGTCCCAACCCTCCAGCTGTACAGGGAAGGCTCGTAACTGCTCCTGCTATTGGCCATGCTATAGTGCTCTTGACCCACGTTTTCCATGAAAAAAAATCATTACCATAGCTACTGATTAGCTTTTCTTCACATTTTCTTCCTTTTTCTTGTTCATGTTTCCACTGACTGATAAGATGATAGTTCATCTCTCTTCTTTTGTATTGAGATAAACAGGGTGCATTCATGTTGTAAATTAACTGAATGCACTTTTACAAATGCCTGTTTCTATTTTAAAAGTTCTCAAATTATTTAAATTATTTTCATTATTGGTTTTGGGAGGGTATTTTTTTTCCTTTTACACTTCACTGATTTTCTCAAACTGTGATTTTGAAAAAGTGTTGATATGCAGCATGCCATGGTGTTCTATTTTTGTACATAAAGCCAAATAGTGGTAAATGGCAGTGTTCTGGAAAGAAGATGCAGACAAAGCACTAGTAATAAAGTACAATTCAGTCACTTCCACAGTGCAGTCAGACTCCTGGGTTAGGATACTGGAAAACAAAGTAATAGCATTTTCGTACAGGAAAGTGTTTCCAACAGTTGGAATGTTTTATAAATTTTCTTATGATAGTAGGAGGACTTTTGACATGATTGTGGCTCATTTGATGTGGACAGTAAGTTTTAGAGATTGTAATTTGTAATGACTTCCTGGCATCTTTCCAGATTTCCAGGTGTGAATTGTGCCTATAGGACGTACTTTGTCTTGCACTTGCAGCATAATAATTTTGCCAGGGTGTGCTTTGAGTTTGAGACTCCACTGGCACTAAGGCATGTGTTGTTCTGGGAAAGCATGTCTGCAGTGACGTTAAATGTATTCTATGCAGAAGGAAACTGAGCTTTTTTAATGCAGTTGTGTGTACTGAGGAACAATTTATTGAGCAAGTCTGTTTTTTACTTAGATACTTGTTTAATATTAAGAATCATTTATTTCGTGGCACGTTGTTCACAGTGTGCAGAATTCAGTGTTTGTGTTCTGCAAAATCAAGAATACTGTCTTTGCAGCAACCATCTTTCCCTAATAGTGAGTGTTTCTTTTGGCTGCCCTTAGGTACCTGCATGCAGTGGCTAATCCAGGACTCATTACCTTTACTGGTCCCTATTTAGATGTTGGAGGGGCAGGCTACGTTGTTACGATCAGTCACACGGTCCATTCTTCCAGGTAAATTGTGTTTTCGTGCTTGTGTCAAGGAAGAATGCTATCAGTTAGCAACTTCTACATGTTCAAGAACTGAAAGCCAACCTGGTTTTAAAGTGCTTTTGATGAAATGTAGCATAACCTTGTGTAGTTTCAGTGGAAACAGTACACTGAAAAATCCGTGGTATACAAAATAGACTTATATCCTGTAGCTTTATTGATGTAGAAATAATAATAGCATATAGATGAAAGGATTGATTGGTGAGAAAGTGCTCATGGATGAGCATGAGATGTCATGTAAGCAACATACGGAGCTGGGAGCTGGGAGCTGGAGAGGGATCACTTTCATTAGGCCAGTTGGGATGTATTCCCTCTCAGCCAGTAGTCAAATATTTTTCTTCAAGATGGCTAATCTCCAAAGTTCCTGAAGTTACTCACACGTATGATTTGGAAATTGTGTGTACCAGGATGATGTTTGAAAGCAAGTAAGAGGTGAAAGCAGATCTACCTAACTGCAAATAGAGGTTAGTCCACAGGTAGTTCTAATTAAAGATGTTCATACTCCAGAAATTGAGGGAGCTCCTTGCCTGGACTGTTTAAATTCAGCACTTCTAGACAAGGGTTTTCAGGAGAAAAAAAAACTTGAGGAGAAGCCTGGAAACCTTCAACTGGTCTTGCAGGATTGCAGAAAACAGATCACAGTGGAAACAGCAGCTGGTGCCTTTGGGATCAACAACAAAATGAACGTCATAGCCATATAGGAAGAAGCATTTTTTTTTATTCGTTAGTTTTCTATGGTTTTAAAAAGGAAAGGGGAAATTCTGATGTGTCTTTGTTTAAAGCTAATTAAAAGATCTCGCTAAGGCTGAGGATTCAGAAATAGTAGTTACTTGTTTTTTACATGGAGTCTTTTCCCAGACTGAGCCTGTGACTTCTGCACACTCTCCGTCTAAGAGTCCAGCAGTACAAAGGTAACTTCTGACGTTGCAGTGGTCAATACAGATCACAAAGACAGCAGAGCTTGGGACAGTGCTTTTCTAATCTTCTCAGACATCTCGGCATTGTTTGGGATTTTGCACCATGGGACGTCTGCCGGTCTTTTTTGGCAGGGATATTACTAGGCCTAATGCCTGCGTGGTGCCTCTCACAGAGGAATTTATTTAAGGGAAATAAGCACTTTGGTTAGAAGTGCAATTTATCAAAATCCTGATTTGTATCTAGCAAGCAGTGGTTCAGTTAGCTTTAAGAACATGGGTTATTAGAACATGATTAAAGAACAGTTAAACAAAGTTTGGCAGATGTGAGTGTGATTCCTGGCTAAATATGACCTCTAAAGCTCATAGTCACATGCAGTTATAATCCCCAAAGAGATCTTAGTTTAAAAAAACGGAGAGGTGGGAGTTAACAGGCACGCTCAGGTTAGAAACTGCTGTGTGGGTTTGAGTTTCTCTGGAGCTGATGCATATCTCTCATTGCTATATGTATATCTTACTGCCTTTTTTGGAGGCTGGGAACAGAAGATTCATTAAAGAGGTTATTTAATACAACTTGCATTGGCAAATCAAAAGGGCTTAATGCTTAAAAACAAAGCTAAAATATTTACAGCATTCCTAATGGCTTTTTTTCTGTTAGGACAGAGCAGTAACTTCATAGCTTGAAGCCCTGTCACATATAGTTAAATGTATTTGTATTGCTTCACCGTCATCCTTTTGCGTATTTCCTCTCCATGAAATGTGTAATGTTAAAAATAAATTAAATGCAGGGTTTTAGAATCTGTACTTATAAACCCACAAATTAGGTTTGACTACATCGTCACTGTACCTCTTTAAAAGCACACAAACTGCAGTCCAGTAAACAGAGTTGGTTTTATATGGATAAGGGGTTTCCAGCAGCCTCTCCTTTGTATAGTCCAGCTGTGCTGTTTAGTGTCATCTCATTGTAAACATTTTTATTCCTATTGTCAGAGATAAAATTATTTAGAAAAGTAAAATTTTAAAAAGTAGCAAGTCAAAGGTCTCTCCTTTGTCATAAAGCCCACACAGGTGCAAAATAATAGCACTCTGCAATCTGAGGACGAGCTGATTGTTCTCTGTCCTTCATGAATCTGACCTTCATGATTCTTGGTCTGGCCTTGCTGCACCATCTCAGTGCTCCTGGAAGAAGCAAAGTTTGAGAATTTAGGTGTTAGAAATGGAGTGACAGAGATTCCCTTGTCGGTTGATCCAGCCTCTGGATTATTTTCCTCTGTTATTATACTGGGAGGCTTTTCTTCCATAACCTCACTGCTCAGATGCCCTTTGCACCTTAGTTCAAGTGCATTGATTCAGGAGGTCTTGCATATCTGGCTGTTTCTCCTGAGGGGAAGGTGGAGATTTGCCAGGACAGGAAGTTTTGGGAAAATAACACAGAAATAGAATATAATTTCTGTTTGGAGCTTTTGGCTTCCAGACGGTCTTAGCCAAATGTTGAGGCTGTACTTCTGCCAGGAGAGTTCTTGCAGTTGCTTCACTGATGGTGAGGCAAGTTAAAATGACAGGATTGAGCAAAAGTAGTACTCTTTTACCTTTACAGAGCTGTAAGGAAATACACTTCCATACAGCAGCCTGAGACTGATTTGTCAGTCTTTGATGTATCGGTTGCTAAGGCAACTGTATATTCCTGAGCTGGTGTGTAAAAATAGGAACGCAAGGACATTTTCAGTATGGGCGAAACACTGCAGTTCACAGGAGCTCGGGCTGCCAGTGGTGGTGAGAATCCATGGAGACACCAGCATCTGCCCTGTCCCTGCACGTGTATTTTGTGGTTGCCCTACACTGGGGAAAGATACTGAATTGGAACATTTGTGACATGATATGGTTTGAAATGTCACTTGGCGCTCCACAGGGAGTACGAGGCAGTGTCAGGTTCACATGAGTTACTCCTGTTTAATTCCAGCTAGCACGGATAACTGGCCTGTTAGTAGGATATGATTTGAAGCATTTGACATGGTGCTCATTAACCAGCACTTAAATAGCACCTCGTTGCCTGGTGCGAGGTAACCTCATATGTGTCTCTACCTCGGCCAACTTCTTTTTCTGGCTGAAATTCATAATCACTCCTACACTTTGGAATTTTAGGGATTTAGCAGAATGTCTATGGGAGCTTCATATGCAAGTTCTAACCCTGGGGGCTGAGCAAGGAGGAGCTGTTCAGAACGTGAACCCTGTTGAGGCATCAGCAATTCAGGTGCTAGAAATGCAGGAGCTGTGTCTTGTGTTCCATTTGTACAGGTGGAGAATTTTTAATCCTAATTTAGTTGCTAAAAATTAAATGTCCATAGGTGGTAGGGGTGTATACAAGAACCAAGGGAGGACAGCCTGTGGGGAGAAGGATCGGTTCCTGGGTGTGATCCTGTCCTTGCTTGTGCCATCTCCTGTCTTGTCCACATGCTGGTTGTGTGACGAGCAATTGAAATGTAGAGATTTCAGGATTTGCAGCAAATAACGAACACTGTTAGGATACTGTTCTCTCTGTTTGCAGCTGCTATAACTGTTTGTTTAAACACAAGCAGCGTGAGCCAAGCTTCAATGTGGAGGTATGGATTTGAGCTTGTTTGTATGGCAGGGAAGCCAGTCCCATTTTCAAGTAAGGTACTGAGTAATTAAAATACTAATGCAGCCATCAAAGCCTTTTTCCTGTTTTCCTCCCCTTTGCAGTGCACAGATGTCTTCAGGACATTCAGTGGCAGTAATGGGCATTGACTTCACCCTGCGATACTTCTACAAAGTTCTCATGGACCTGCTGCCAGTTTGTAATCAAGATGGAGGGAACAAAATAAGGTGAGCCCTTCCTTCCAGGCAATACTTATGTAAAACCTGGGGTTTTTATTCTCTTTAACCAGATGACCGGGAGGTACTTTTCAGCTCAACTTACTCTAGAGTTCTCTTACTTTCAGTGTGTGTTCTCTGATTCCCACTAAAACTTGGGCTTGTTCTTCTCATAAAGTTCATGTGGACTTCTTTGTTATTCGAGATCAAACTGTCATCAGCTAAGTAAACAGTCTGCAGGAATACAGGAACGGAAGATAACTGCTTATTTTTTCAGTTATATTTAGCCTTCACTGAAATCCTGGGCAAACCCCATTTTGTTAAGTGAACACACTTCCCGTTCTCTTCTGTTTGTTTTCATTTTACCTATTTAGTTGCTGTGAGCATGTAATAATGATGTATAATCCCTAGTTATTTTAACTATGATTATTAAAATACAGTTTTGTTATCTTTTTCTTAGAAATACAGAGCATAGCACTAGTCAGAAGTATGATTTAATCTGGAGTCTCCAGTTTTATCTAGACCTATGTGTATCTTAGCTGTTCTTCTTTCCTTTACCCTGTTTTGAAAAATCACATGGTGAGAGGGTAGGTTCTGGTTTGGATCTGGAGTAACTTGATAACATAGTTTGAGCATTGTTGTTGTTTCTTTGTTTTTAAACCTTAAATTGGAAAGGGAAATGGTTTTCTGTCATCCTCCCAATTCTGTTCTGGTTTGGTTTGGGTATTTTGTTCTATATTTTATGGTGTATTTAAAAAAAAAAATCAGAATTTCTGGTTTGGCATTCCTTCCTTCCAGTTAAAAGCCATTACTGCTCAATGGGGTCAGATGCTTTATTCAGTTTATTCTGTTTCTGTGTTCACTAGATGAGGAATTTTGAACGTATTGTTAAATATTTTGTTAGGCCATTGTAACGTAGAAGATGGATCTAACGCTTACAGCCCTTGCCTAAGTGCTCGCAAGTACTAAGAGGACAACTGTTCTAACTCTCTGCAGGCGTTGGGGCTTTTTTGATTTATCTCTACTAAGCTTTTTCTCTCTTCAGACATTCTGGGATAATCACAAGCCTGCTCATTCTCCTGTTTCCTGTAGCATCTTAAAAAAAAAAAAGATAAAAATGCAACATCACAACAGGAATTTCTAATGCAAAATCCAAACAGTTTGAGGCAGTGAAAAAAAATCCAACGAAAAGTTTTCATGACCTCTTTGTATACCTAAAGTGTACAGTCCCATCTGTTCTGCGCTGGCTGCTTTAAGTAAGACCCACTCTCTCCCTCTGTGAGTGATGTAGGTAGAGCTTTGCATAGCAGCCTGCCATGGGAATCGAAGACTTGAAAGTCGCCCGAAGTGTCCGCTGGCCCCAGGGCAGTGGCGCAGCTGCGGGGATGAGCCAAAGCCCCGCTGTGCTGGGGACATGGCCGCCACCCCGCTGAGCATGGAGTGGCTGCATTAACCTCCTCCCGTCTCCCTTCTGCGGCCACAGGTTCTCTTGATCTCAGAGCAGGCTCTGCTGTCCCCGGTGCCGGTTGCTTCTCTGCCTTCCACAGCATGGCTGTCTGTTGCGATGGAAACGAAATGGGAGATGCCGAAAACATTATGGATTAAAACCTCACAGCACACTGGTTTCTAGATAGGGGCACAGATCCAACAACGTTTCCCTGAGATCACACGGGAAACTAGTGGGAAGAGCGGAAAAGGGGGAGGAAAGATTAGGAAAGCTGAGAATGAAACAGGGGTGATTTATCTCCCTGTTAAAATTGAATTCTAAAGAGAGAGGTCATTAAAGGGGAGTGTGAAATCTCTATTTAATTACTAACATAGTAGATTAATAAATTGTTAAAGCTTTCCAAGTTCATTGTGCTTAATTTAATTCTGCATCTTCCCCAATCAGACAAGACAACGCACTGATCGATTTTCCTTTCTGTTTCTAATCTGTTCCATTTTCAAGGCTTGCCATAACAGTAACAGATTCAAAAGCTCCAGGGAAATATCAGATATATTCTTTAGAGACATTTTCCAGTGCATTTGATTAATGGCCCTGTTATTAAAATAAATGGAAACCTTTAAAAATTCTACCTCTAGCTGTACATTTAAGATGATGTTTTATTTCTCCGTGTTTCTCTAAAGCCCAAGGAAGTCTAACGGGAGGCTTTCCGCTTTGTTTGTTGTGTGGCAGGTGCTTTATCATGGAGGACAGAGGGTACCTTGTGGCACACCCAACCCTCATTGATCCCAAAGGACACGCGCCGGTGGAGCAGCAGCACATTACGCACAAGGTCTGGCTCGTTTTTTCTTGGCTTATTCCTACTTTATCTAACTTCCAAGGTGGTACGGACTGTAGAGAAGCTACTCTTTGTGTCTGATTTAAAGGCATAAAATCCTACATTTTTCACTTAGGAACCTTTGGTAGCAAATGACATTCTGAACCACCCAAACTTTGTCAAGAAAAACCTCTGCAACAGCTTCAGTGACAGAACAGTTCAGCGGTTTTATAAATTTAATACCAGCTTAGTGGTAAGTGTGTTTTTTCTGTTTTATTTTGCTTTTGAATGTACTTTGGTTGGGTTGGATTTCTTCTGGTGGAAACAAATCCTTGCCAAGATCAGCAGACGAGGCTTGAAGCCAACCTTGCATGTGGATTGGCCTCCATTCACCCTCTCCAAACACAAAGTCAGTCATCTGGACTGCACAAACTATGCTTGCACGAGGAGTCAGTTGACATACAAAGGATTATGGATGCAATCACTGGCTGGCTGTGGTTGATGTATGCAAAGTCTCGTCCGGCATCATGAAAATAAGTTCTCAGTCCTTGGGTGAGGACTTTCCAGCAGTAGTTGGGACTTTTTGCTTTGGATCCTCTGGCTTCAACTCTGACCAGTGTGCCATCCTCCAGTGGCATGGGCAGTAAAGGTCTCTAATAACTGATATTTCAGTGAGGTCACTGAATAAATGCATTTACTGATGCAGCTGGCAGGAGCTTTTGCAGACTATCCTTTTTCAAACTGCAGTCTTTGGAGGTGTGAGTGCTCTGTGGTCCCCTCAGGCTGTCTGTGAGCTTCCTCTTGTGCCAAGAGGTCTAAGCCAGGAGCTATCATCTCTCACTGCACAGTGAATGCTCATTGCAGCTCCTCAAGTCCCCCCTTGCGAGATCACTGCAGAATTATTCAAAAGATGTTAAGCTCTGTGGGAGAAGCTGCTTTTTAAATAATACTTTTCAAGGATTACTGGGAGGAGAAGATGGAAAATGAGTGTCAAAAATACTTGAAAGTTTTGTCAAAATATGTTGATTTATGTCAGGTAGGCTTAAATATTTTTCCCACACTTGAAATGCAAAATAGAAAGTGCATTAGTGTAAAGGAAATTGTATAGGACAGAGCAAAAACTCAAACTGTTTGGTGCAAATAGACATCAGAAAAGAGTCTGCCTACCAAGGAGATCTGGCGTGTGTTTTTTGCAGTACCAATGCCAGGAGGTTTTCAGCGAGTAGGGATGATGCCTCCTCACCAGAGCAGAGCCTCTTTGCAGAGGTCACGGATGGCTGGCACAGTCAGGACAGGGTGGGGAGTAGTGTGAGGGAGGGAGGTGTACCCCACTGTCAGCAAGATACTAGACTCAGTGCTCCTGCCACATCTCATAATGTTTACAAGCCAAGCATATTTTTTTCTCTTTCCACCCAGCAGGTGCTTGGAAGATGGGCAGAACTCAACAGGTTGATGAGCAATTTTACAAGCCTCTTTATTTGTGGAGGCAGCACTCCCATGCCTTTTGTTCCCTCATCTCTTTGTGTCTTTGGAAGAAGTAAAGTCTTCAACTGCCTAAAACCAGGTATCTTGCTGTGCCAGTAACACTACTTGTTTTTTTCCTAGGGTGATCTGACAAACCTTGTGCACGGCAGTCACTGCTCCAAGTACAGGCTGACAAGAATCCCAGGCACCAACGCCTTTGTGGGAATTGTCAATGAGACCTGCGATTCACTTGCTTTCTGTGCCTGCAGTATGGTAGACAGGCTCTGCCTCAACTGCCACAGGTAAGCAGGAGATGGGAGATAAGCAGGCTGGACCAGGCAGGTGGAATGTCCCTCTTTCTCAATTCAAAGTTTGTAAAACTGCCTTTATTTTAAAAGCCAAATGGAAACATGTAATGCAAAACTGAAATGGAACCCAGAAGTTACTTTACCTGTGCTGTATGTAAGGGATATCGTGACAGCACACCTTTAATCCTTTGTCATATTGTCAGTTTGTTAAAACACAGGGTAATTTGTTCTGGACATGTAAGAGTGGATAATTTTAAAAGACCATGAGAGATTTAGTTTCTTAGAGCAGTTATCTGTGAGTAAGGCGCTGTGTTCTGCCATATTAAAACCCACAATTTTATGGGGACTGGCAGAGTTTTTAATCAAGGGGACCCTGGTGCTTGCAGATTTTGCCTACACCAGTACCAATTATATGTTTGTTGCACAGGCAAGAAGCATACTTACATCAAGGTCTGAGACTTGTCTAGGGGTTGTCTGCTTTTTAAGTTTCAAGGGAAGGCAAACAGATCAGGGAGGCTCTGTTATTACATTTTCCTGGGTCCCACTGGAGATTAGAGCAATCCCTACCTTCCTAGGGGAAGGAGAAAAGGTTACTGAACCACCTTCTCCGTGGCAAACTGCTGTTACACAGCTGCACTCTGAGGTTAAAATCACGGTGCAGTGTCTGATGCCTTTTTTGTGTGTGTTCTGCCCCTGCAGGATGGAGCAGAACGAATGTGAGTGCCCCTGCGAGTGCCCTCTCGAGGTAAACGAGTGTACTGGCAACCTCACCAATGCTGAAAGCAGGTGAGTTCGACCTCCTCTAATGGAACAGCATGAGACAGGAGTTAATTAACAAAATGAAGGGTTTGTTCATGCTGACTTACAGGTGATACAGGGCAATAATTTTTGTATAATTAAGCAGATGATATGTGATAGGTAAAAATGGTGTTTTTCTTTGATTGTGCTTTGACTACTATTTATAATACAAGGCTTTACTTTTTGCCCCAATATAGGAACCCAAGTTGTGAAGTTCATCAGGAGCCAATGACTTTCACAGCAATCGATCCGAGCCTACAGGATGCTCTCCCGCAGTGCATTAACACTCAGTGCAATCAGAGAACAGAGAGCGGGTAAGGTGGTGTTCTCTATCCCTCAAAACATACTGTGTTCTTGAAGGAGTGAAGTGAAAACAGTTCTTCCTTATTCAGTAAAAAAAAAAAAAAAAGGATAAATAAGTACAAGGCCAGAATGTGATTTTTGTAGCGCACGCAAATGATGGCATTTTGCTGCAGCACAGAGAGAGAAGTTTCAGTATTGCTGTCTTGAGTCATATAACACCATTAATAGCAAACAAATGGCTTTCCCATCACACTTTGTGACTCTGAGAACCAAGGGCTATGCAAGGACAATTGAAAGGACAATTAATTCTTCTTTTAGCAAAATGGGTAGTGCTGCTATGTTTGTCTGCCTTCTGGAAGAACGTGTGGACTAAAGAGTTCACAAAAAGCAGGGGGTACTTTCAAGGGGGTCACTTTGGACCACATGGGAGATGGTAGCTGCCTGTCAGCTTCTATATTCCTGCTCCTCTGTTCTGCTCCTGGTGTTACATAGAGAAGCTCGAGGGCTTATTTATTTTTTGCTAGTTATGAGCTGTCTCCAGGGAACTGAGATTGCTAGAACATATCGTGCTCTGACCAGACTTTCCAAATCCTTTCTTCTGTCTTCCAAAGGATTGCAGAGAAAGGGTGGAACCGTAGTCAGACTTCATTATGCTGAGAAATGCCTTATTGGAGGATTTACAAGTAGGAAGTGCTCCCTTTGCTCAGACTGGATGATAGAAGTGAAAACCAAAGCAAACATACTTGGAAGATGCATGCTGATGCTGTATAACTTCCCTTGTGGTACTTGAGCATTTTAATGAGGACCCTTTTGTGGCCAAAGGTTACATGTGTGAGGGTTTACAAATCACTTTGGCTTCCCTCTGTCTCTTGATTCTAAAATACACTGAGCTATGCCAAACAAGAAGTGTTGAACTTGCAAGCAAATGAGGTTGTCTTTTGGTTTTAATTTTCAGGGATTGCTTTGGTGTGTTGGACTGCGAGTGGTGTATGGTAGACAGTGATGGGAAGACTCATCTGGATAAGTCCTACTGTGCCCCTCAGAAGGAATGCTTTGGTGGCATTGTGGGAGCCAAGAGCCCATATGTGGATGATGTGGGAGCAATAGGTAACTTCCTTTCTGAACAGGTGCTGCATTTATATGTGTTCAGGAATGTGCTGCACTTTCAGTGCCAGAGTATGCTTCACATAACGTGTTTATCTCTCATGCTACTGGTAAATTAACTAAAATAGTACATCAAGCAGTAAAGAAGTAGCATCAGGCCTGTTGTGGGTATTACACTCACTTTAAATATTGATGCATATCTAAACATAGCCATACATTCCTGTCTTTTAAGATGTACTCTCTCTGAATTTCTTCTCCTGTTTATAGTGTGCTCTCCAGTGTGTGTGCCTTCAAGGAAGCCTTCAAGATCTTCTCTGATCTCCAGAGATGTTGATTTAAACCTTTCTGCAGAGCACTTATGTTTTTTTCCCCTCTTTTTTGTCCCTTTTGATTTAGGAGATGAGGTAATCACTCTGAACATGATTAAAAGTGCACCAGTGGGCCCAGTAGCTGGCGGCATTATGGGCTGCATTATGGTGCTTGTCCTAGCAGTATACGCTTATCGCCACCAGATACATCGGAGGAGTCATCAGCACATGTCACCTTTGGCTGCGCAGGGTGAGTCGATAACTCTAGAGAGATGTAGTAGGGTGGGGATTAAAAACAAAACAAAAAAAACCCAAAAATGAAACAAAAAAAACCCCACAAAACCAAACAAAAAAAAAATCCCAAACCTCTCTCCTTGGTTTTGTTTCAATGCTTTATCTTTCTCAATGCTTCTGCCAGTCAGGTCTAGTCCAGGGTGCTTGTGTGTTGCTGCCCTCTCCTGGGTGCAACCTGAAGAGACTCTGCCCAAAAACCTTAATGTGCAGCTCTTATCAGGAAGCTGAAATTAGGCTTTTTCTAGAGCTAAAATGATAAGCCGAGCTTCACAGCTTTCTGGACCTTGTCACAGCACACTGATCACATATGTTTGTCTCTACATGAGAGTGGTGCTTTGGGGAGTATTACCGTTTTCACACCCTTTCTGCCTGGGCTTTGGGACATGTCTGCTTTCACTTGTGTTCCCTGCTTCTGGTCCACATGATGTTCCTGCGATATTCACGCATAGATAAAGCTACTAAAGTCTGAGAAGCAAAACTGCATTTGGGAGAAAGAGAGGTGAGGTGTGGTCAGGGCTGATTACCTCTATATTTGATTATATCCAGGCTCTATTTTGAACAAGTTCACTATTTTCAGAACTTTAAAGCCTGGTCTTTCCAGGGGGAGGTGGGATGTATTGTTTTCCTAGCATCCCTAGCCCCACCTATCTTGGAAAAAGCATACCAAGCTCAACCTGCACTTCTTCACACAGTAACACAAAGTGCTTCCAGTGTATTACCAGGGTGACAGCCATTAGTAAGATGATCCAAAATTTTTCTCTTAACAGTTGCATTTTTCTGTTTGTAATGGTGTATAGAAATGTCAGTGCGTATGTCGAACCTGGAAAATGATAGGGACGAGCGAGACGATGACAGCCATGAAGACAGAGGAATCAGTAAGTATCAAATTGCCTTGCTTGTAAAACATCTAAAAGTAAATTAACTATTTGGGTTTTTTTAATGTCCTAGAATTAAAAATATGTGAGGAAAACCTGTGCTCGTTAGCAGTAGAGAAATGTTTTAACTTGAACTGTAACTTCCAGTGCAACTTCAGTCTCATGCTGAGAAATTACATTTTCTGCTTTTAAAAGATGAATCTTGATGCTGTGTGGAGAAAGTTTGCCCCTTACATTCTCCATCATGACCACTCAGAAATAGCTCTGATCAGCTTAAGAACTGCAATTGGGACAGTACAGGGTATGGAAAACTCCTGCCTTCCCTCAGCCTTGGAAAGGAGAGGCTTAAGTCTGGCATGTATGTTCAACAAATGTGGCAGTAAATTGTATTTGCATTGGTTTGGGATGCTTGTAATTCTTCACCATTCAGTAAAAATGGCACTTTGCATATGATACTGCTGCTCTGTAAAATGAGCCTGTGCACCCAAACTCTGGGAGAGCTCCAGAGTCAGGCCAGATCCCTGTTGCTGGGACCTCACTAAAATAGAACTAAAACAATACCTGAGATTTGAAACTCTGTCAGTACTCTTAAGATAGAAAAATAAGTGTATCTGAGTTTCATGGCTTGCATCTACTGCTTCTCCAAGTCCTTTTTAGTTGGCTTTCAGTGTTATCACAGGTTCTTTAGCATTGACACAGTAATTCTCTAACTTCTTTTAATCCAAGTAGATGCAGTGAATGAGTTTGAATGTCCCACATTTAAACACCATCTGTTTACTTCTACTGTTCTGTCACTTGACAGTCATGTTAAAAGAATTAGTATTTGAGAAGAATTAGTTTGCAGAAAGCCTGTTCCCCTGTGCCTGATGTGCAACACTGATTTAATTCAGGAAAAGCATTTTCTTTAAAGTCAGTTCTGTTTCTTGTTCTCTCCCAGTTAGTAACACTCGGTTCATAGCAGCGGTAATAGAGCGTCACGCCCACAGCCCCGAGCGCAGACGCCGGTACTGGGGACGATCAGGAACGGAGAGTGACCACGGTAAGACCCTGAATCACTGCTCTGGCCCCGGTTAATGACTGTGGCTCCTCAGATTCCTTCAGATATTTGGCACATCGCAGACAAGGCTGCCAAAACCAGACCAAACCAAAAACCTTATTCCTCATTGCTTCACACGGTGGAGTTCTGACACCTCTCAGCAGATGATGCTGCCCTGTGAAGGAGATGGTTTTGTCAGAGTGGTAGTGTAACAGCAGCTGAAAGCCCTGCTTCCCGGTCTGGTTTGGGGTTCTGCCAACCAGAGTTCAGACCAACAGAAACTTGCTTTCCATCGACAACACGAACAGTCTGGATGTTCAGTTGAGATGATGGACCTTAAACACTTAGTGAGAGAAGGCAAAGCCCTTGCAATCAAGGCAGCATCTTTACTGCTTTTCCCTTTAACACGACATACACATCCTCAGTAAAACTCTAGCAACGTGCTGGACACCTGCATTTACTGGGATGAAGTAAGTGTAGATTTAGAGACCAATGTGTCAGGTGGCTCCTTAGCTTTTCTGTTGCACCTTCAGTCCATGCCGTCTCTGCAGAGGATATCTTACACCACCTTCAAGCAAATAGCAATCAACGTGAACTGTGTATATGTATAGCCACAAAGGGTAGTCAGCCATGTGTGTTTGCCACACACACACACTGCAACCCTTTTTGGGTTCAGGGAGTTTTGATGTGTCCCTCATGCCCTGAGACTAAGCCTTCTTAAATCTCGAAAGCTGTTAGAAGGGTGTAATGCTGTTGACTCATGAGGAGGCTTAATATAAATTAAGAGGTGGGTTAACAAGGCAGTCTGCCACAGATATCAGCTCTAGCTGCCTGTCATAGTGGCTGGGCATGTGACAGCAGGCCTGTTCAATTATTAAGATAGTGGTTCCACTAATGGAATTGCTGAGGGACAGGAAATCTGAAGGACAGAGCCTTGGAACGTGGATAAACAGATGTCTGAGACAGTCTTCTAGGAAGAATTATCTTGGATTTGGGGCCAGATTACCTGTGCTGAGGCAGATTTGCTAGACTGATGCTCCTTTTGCTCCATTTCTTGTGGTCCTAGCAAATTCTTCCTGTCTTTCTAGTCAGCACATCAGGGTTAACAGGATGGCTGTCTACCTATTTCTGAAATGGGCGCTTCTATTTTTGGTTTCTGTAATACCATCTTCTTCAAAGGGCTGCGCAGTCTTCTTCCCCAGTTCCTCTCTGCCAGCTAGAAACCATGACTCAGACCGTGGAAAATGAGAACCAGCTTTAAGTACTTAGCTGGATATTTTTAACATGCTTCTTTTAGGTGTCTCAAGCTGAAAACCTGATGGAGATGCTCCAAAACACTACTGTGTTTTCAGCTCTTAGCCAAAGTTTTCTTGGAAGGGTTATTGTTCTGATTAAAGCAAGATCCTTTTCCTTTAAATTTTTGTTTGTGTTTTTTGATTTTAGAAATACTGAAGTTTTGGGGTTTTTTTGTGTTGCAGACTGGTTTTGAGTGGTAGCAGCTAGTTTCAGTGGTAAATCCAAATCTCTCAGTAACTGCTAGCACCTGCTTCAAAAGGACAGAACATCTCTGAGGGATCTGTTACTCCAGCTTCCTCACTGAGAAAGCGTGATCCTGCCTTGCAGTGGTTAGCTGTTAGAAAGCTTTCCAGCAACATCATTTCCTTAGGATATCTAGGGAATGTGATGTCTCATTACTGCTATACACGGCTGATGTGTTTTTCTTAACTTCTCGGACTCTGGTGGCAGATACTTCAGCCAAAGGTGAGCCCTGAGTTAATTGTATTGTGTGTACCTGCTTAGCTGGAAGTGTCAGTACTCTTTGGCTTAACAGGCCTGCTGTGTGAAACACTTCCATGTGGGTTCAGTAGATACCGTTAACTGGATGGAAGGCTCACCAACATTAAAAACATATGCTTGGTTTTTGCAAATAGACCCTCACAGGTGAGAAGTGCTCTCTTCCTCTCAACAATAAAATACTGTGATTATACAACAAGCTTTGCTGCTTCCAGGTGCAGTTGCTGGCGATCCTTCCTAAGAAAGATATAGTTTTATAGGAATAGGGGTGACAGTATGGGATCCCACCTATTTCTTGTCGTGTAAAAATCCAAGTAATATCTCAAAAAAAAGATATGACCCCCCAAAAAATTATTACATTTCATTTTTCAGTCAGTGCTTCCAGTGCTACTGTAACAAACTTTTGGATGCATGGTTGGTTTTTACTGTGTGAGGTGGTATAGACCATATGTCCCCAAAGTTTCTAAACAAAGGCAGGGGAAGAGATCCATTATGAACTTACAGGAGAGGATGGTTTTGTTTGCTTTTCTTGTTTTTTTCTGTAAATTAAAAGCAATGAATTATTTTATTCTTTGTAACACAGTGACTGTGTCTAATTCCGTGAAGGGTGCAGCAGTCAGCACCATGGGATGTTGACCCTTTAGTCTTGCTTTTCATTGTTAGTCTTGCTGATTTATTTTCTAGGCTACAGCACTATGAGTCCTCAGGAAGACAGTGAAAACCCTCCATGCAACAACGACCCATTGTCTGCTGGTGTTGATGTTGGAAACCATGATGAAGACTTAGACCTGGACACGCCACCTCAGACAGCTGCCCTGTTGAGTCACAAATTTCACCACTACCGGCTGCACCACCCGACTCTTCACCACAGCCACCACTTACAGGCGGCAGTCACCGTACACACTGTGGATGCAGAGTGCTAATGAACGGCAGTGAGAAGAAACGTAGCTCTGTGAACAATGATCCATGCAGCAATGGGCAGCTTTGTTTCTGTGCTTTTCACCAGCAGCAATTTAACGAACTTCGTGAGTAAACTGCTGGGCATAAAAGCTTTACATTTCCATAAATGTGAGGTTGGCTCTGAACTGGAAGGGAAATGTGCTTGATGAATGGACCTGCCATAACATTTAATAAAACGAAGCAGGAGGCATGTTAGACCTCCAAAAACAGGGACGCGAGTTTACACAGCAGCTGAAGCTTTGGAGGCCTGTTATGCTGAGCTAAGAGGAGAGCAAGCACTCTAAAGAGCCAGAGATGATTTGGTTTCCTTAACTGGAAAAGCAGAAATCTGTGCAGCTGAGGACTAAAAAGGTGCCAGATAGAGGCGGGGGGGGAAGGCTGTTGGCTTCTCCGCAGTTTGTTTTGTGCGTAGTTCATGGCTCCAGCAATTGCTGTGTGGAACCTGAGACGATGCATCTCAAGATTTTTAAGTAAAGGATTATTTTTCTACTATTTATTGAACTTGAAACTTTGGGGGAGGGAGGGGAGAAAACATGTTAGCAATTCTCAACAAGTACCACATCTAATCTGGGATGGTGAAGTGGCTCTTCTGAGGAAGACATCTGTTTCGTATTAGCTGATCTTCATCCACTGCCCCATTCTGCAAAAGGGAAAATGAAGAAGTTGATTTTGATGTGTTTACATGACAAATGCTTTCTTTTCCACAATTGTTTCCTGTAAATATTACAACCTGATTTACATTACAGTATTTTCTTCCTTTTTGCAGAGGAGAAATCCTCTACTCGGTTACTAAAATTCTGAGAATTCTGCCCGTAAACCTCTCCATCTTTACCTCTTTGATCATCCTTAAAGGTTTCCTGTGTGGAAGTAATAAAAAATTAATTTAGCATTAGTTTTCAGATAATTCCAAATGAAATCTGTGCCATTCTTCTGTTTCCTTAGGACACTGTCAGGTCCAGAAGTAGGAATAAACCAGTCTTTTGTAAAACTTGGGTTACTGTGGAAGGTATCTTTATGAAATCAAAATTTTTGGCTGCTGCTGTTTGTCTGGAATTTAACATTGTTTGGTAATTCAAACAAGCATTAGTCAATCCGTCTAGCAACATGGAGCATCATCATTATAAATTAGTTTTAAATCACAGTGTTGTATTTTAGATTCATGTTTTGTGATTACAATGATATAAAAACATTCTGCACTGTGCATATGATAAACATCCATTTATATGTAGTTTTTTTAAAAATCACTTGTTTTAATTAATATGGTACTTAATACTGTATTATGTAAAAAAATTGGTTCTTAAACAGTACGGTAAAATAACTATGTGTGATATCCGGATACCCCTTTATACTATGTATAAAATTAAAATCTCTAGTGAAATAAACTGTATATAAAGTATAGTTCCGTGGATAAATGGCTACATTGAAGTTGTTCTGTCTCAATTTCCTTTAGTTGTCTGTCTGAATGAGTGCTATAACAGGAGTGAAATATTTGGTTGTTCATATAAACAAACTTGAAAGATCTTAACTTTCTATATAAATGACAATATTCACATAACTTTTAAAGCTTTTTTTTAGCCTGTTGGTCATTATTTGGGAAATGAACATTTCTTGAAGTAGTCAGCCACTGCCTGGACTTGTCAAAGCCAACCTTTTTTTTTTCTTATGTGCTGCTGAGAATGCTGTTGAGAACTCAGTCGCACTGGATTTGCCATTCTCCTGTGTTTGTGTAGGATTGGGTTGTGGGTTTTTGCTGACCAGACAGCTGTAGAAATCTATCAACACTGCTTTATGCTCTCAAAAGGCTGAATCTGTTGCCCTGTAACAGTTTGTGTGTCAACCTGTAGACCCAACTTGCTGGAATTTGTAATTTTGATTCCAAAATAATGCTAGTGATTGGGTAATGGACCAATTTGCTGTTTGGGTCAGGTTTGCCTTTACAAGAAAACACGTTGTCTTAACGTTACTGGTAGACCAAAGAACAACACACCCAGCCGAAAAGCAGATTTTTAAAGCATGAAGGGAAAACAGCTTTCCGTGTGGAAACTGTTCAACTATATCTAAGTTTTAGTAATGATTTGTGCAAAACAGCATACAAAATGCTTTTCCGATTTCCTAGTCCTATAGGACTCAGAAAGGTGTTCTCACTGAAATTCAGAGGTAAATGAGATCTGAAGTTCCAGCTAGGACTTCTATTTGTTCAGATCTGTAAATGTTGACACAGAAGCTGGAATTCAACCAAAAGCTGTTATCACATGGCAAAAATGTCCCTGGAAGTCACTGAGTTGGAAAACGGAATTTAAGTTGTATTTTGCCCATCCATGTGCACGTGAAAGAATCTCACTATGCAGTGTAAGTTCTTGAACTTGAATGTGTGCTCCTCAGTTGTTGCTATGCCAAGCAATGTGAGAATAGTTTCCTTGCATGTAAAATAAAGAAAAGCACACCTTTGACTTCTTCAGCACCTACCTGTCTGCTCTAGGGCTGATGTTGATTTAAACCAGATAAGGCTAAGGAGCTCTTTTGTAGCAAGCAGCACATCACGAAGTCCAGCTCTATTTAAACTGCAGTGTTGGACATAGGCTGTATATATACACTTATTAACCCACATTAGCACTGCTTTTTCATAGTGGACGAAATCACCTTTGTTCAAAAGGTATCAGAATGTGATATGAATAAGCACATATAGTGGGAAATGCAATATTAATTACTTTATTGACTGCCATACTGTTTCATCAGATGAGAGAGTTTATTGTTCTTCAAATTACATGCCAGGCAGAAAGTGGTCATAATGTTCTGTTGCAACCCTGCCGGAAATATATCAGTGTTACGCTTCTCTTTGAACAACTATGGAGAAGTGACAGCCATCAAACCCCCTTGCTTTTGTCTTTAAAAGCTTGGGCAGAGCTGCACCTCACTGCTGGTTCAGCACTTTAGTTCTCGGACACACAAACTGGGGTCTGCTTATACTTAAGTAATGAGGAGAACCAAAGCTCTTGCTATCAAGGAATAACTGAGGGAAAAACAGATCTAGAGGTGTGCCAGCTCACAACTTGAAGTGCTGACATCTAACCTTGTCCCAGCAGGAGTAAGTGTCATGCTGGTAAAGAGTCTATTGTTCATTTAAAACAAAACCTGAAAAATACAGGAGGGAACACAGATGTAATCAAGGTTTCTAAGAAGCTGCATGATAGATCTTCCTTTTTTGTTTCAGGTCTGGCTGCCATGGCCTCCCTCACTGTTCTTTTACTGTGTTTACCAAGGAGTATGATCATAAAATGAGCAAATGGCTGCCTGAAGTGGACACATACCCTGTATCGTCCCTACATACAACTGGTAGACTCATGGCCATTTGTTTTCCACTTCTTTTGCTTTTGAAACTTAGTTATATTCATTTCCTGTAGATTTTCTTTCATTCTTCTAGAACAAGTTCTTTTGAAATGGAAATGAGTGTTGCCTTTGGTTTGTGTTCACTAACATTAAATTGAATTAATGCTTTTGGGATTTGAGAACTCTGATGTGTATTGATTTTTCCTATGTATAACAAGCAGGTCCTCAATCCAAGTAACCCAGCTGGCCTGCACAGAGATAGAAGGTGTTTACATGTTCAGAATATATTGCTTGAAAATTATTTGAGATGATTTGTTAATGGCCTCAAGTTGCACCAGGGGAGGTTCAGATTAGACATCAGAAAAAATTTCTTCACTGAAAGGGTTTTCAGGTGCTGGAACAACTGCCCAGGGAGGTGGTTGAGTCGCCATCCCTGGAGGTGTTTAAAAGATGGGTACATGAGGAGCTCAAGGATATCGTGTAGTAGTGGACAGGTACAATTGGACTTGATTATCTCAAAGGTCTTTTCCAACCAAACAATTCTGTGATTCTATGTTTGCATTATTGACTTGATAAAAAATGCGTTTTGGGAAGAAGAGTACATTACAGTTTGCCCATGAGCATTTTATAAGGCCACTTAAGCCATGAAGTATTGTCTTTACCTTTGCCCTTGAGCAAGAAGAACGATGAGAATTCATGAGAGGTTCAGATGTGCAGCAGTAGTTGTGACTATAACTGGTCAAAATTAGGTCTTCAGCTTTCAAGCGCTTTATTCTGTAAAGTGACCTAGAAATGGTGATGAGGATCAAAAGTAGATTGGTCAGAGTACCAATTATGGTAGTTAGCTGGCAGCAAATATGGAAAATGAGGAAGAAGCAGGGCGCAGAAGTCCTGGAT
The DNA here is from genome assembly GCA_033558185.1 of Dromococcyx pavoninus. NCBI lineage: Eukaryota > Metazoa > Chordata > Aves > Cuculiformes > Neomorphidae > Dromococcyx > Dromococcyx pavoninus. The sequence continues at coordinate 598,963 of JAUMJL010000172.1, read as the reverse complement.
CAAGTTAGGAGAGCGCAGGTAATCCAAAAGGCTGTGTAGAAGAGCAAAGATTAATTTGCAGTGTTCATAGCTCTTAGCTACCCATTTCTTTTGTTTTCAAAGGAGAATTCCAGCTATGGCTGGGTCTTTCAGAGGAGCCTGCACTGGGCTTTCAGTGATGTCTGGAATGTTAATTCCTGCAGCAGTTAATTCATTAACTGTTGGGTTGTTTTTCTGTACAATCCCCTCTTTGCCCATGGACCCTAAGTAGGAAAAAGTAATGTAAGTGCCTTGGAGTGTTTCATATGACTTATTTGCAGCACTAGTGCGTGATGAGAGGTAATTATTTTCTCTGTTTTATGTGCTCTGAACTGAGTCACAGAAGGACCTTGGCCCAGAAGGGCCTGTATTACTGAAGCCAAGGCTGCAGTGGAATTTAGACACTCAAGTCCAAGATTGAAGTCCTCCCAAGTCCTGCCTCATTAGTGAAGTGCCAGGCATGACCGGTGTTTGCCAGCGCATGCGCAGATACTCTGGCAGTTTTATCTCCCCAGAAAAGTCTGGTGCTTCCCTGCCTCTGCACCGTTTATATTGCCTGCTTTGGACTGTGATTTTTGAAGCTGGGGTATGCAGATCCTTTGCCTGGGAACCCAAAGGAGCTGGAACTGGCAGAAATTCACAGGGGTTCTTGAAGTGATTTACTGACTGCACGTCAGCCTGGCCTAGAACATGCTTTTACTGGTTGCTTGCACCATTCTAGGCAAAGGCTTAATCACATCCACCTCTTTTCTGTACATTTCCAGTGGGATTTTCAGTAAACAGTTTGTGTGTAATGATATATTAAAGGCAAAGAAATGTCAGGTACAAATACTGAAATCTCTTCTGTTTTGTTGTAACGCAGCACAATTCCGTGCTTGTCAGGAAGTGGCAGTCAGTCAATAATATATATCAACAGCAATGGCCTGAGCAGGAGAGAAGCAGGAATTTGATGGTAAAAGAGGAACCTTTACTATATCTGGAAGTTTCACCTTCAGCTTGCAGATGAATCATAGCAACCTCGTCTAAATTCTGTGGAAAAAATTTACTGTTGTTATCTCTGGGCTGGTTTCGCTCGTGGTAGCAGCTGATGGTACTGCTCTCAGAAGCCAGGAGCCAGCAGTAACAGCTCTGTTTTGTTCTATGTTATTCTATATTTTTATAGCTGACACTGGCAAAACCACCAGCTCCTTGGAGCACTGACCGAGCAAGTGCTCTCTGCTGTTATTGCCACTAACGGAACAGAAGAAGTGATAGCCAGGAAGGGAAACTATTGGCCAAAAAGCATAGTGCAGGAACCTTCCTACCCCACCCTCCACCTGGCGAGGAGACACGAGGGTGCAGGTACAACAGCTTCTCCATAGATAAAGGGAACAACCTCAGCCCCCGAGACTGTAGAGTCAGCTCTTTTTGCAAGCAGTATGTCTGCATGGAAAAATGCACAGAAAGAAGTGCTGCCCTGTGCCGCACCAAAGTTCTCATAAAGCTGGCAACCTCTCCTCTTGAAGCCCAGGCACTGTCACACCAGTTGAACAATGGGCCAGCCTTGGATTAGATTGCCAAATGTTTCCTGTTTGGTCAAAACCGGTGGATTTTTCTAACTTTAGAACTCATCCTAGAGGTAATGAAACCAGACAGACGCATGGAGATAGGTTGGCACCGAGGACTGCAGGAAACTGGGAACTTGGATAAATAGTTTTAGTGTACTTATTTTCAGTTTCCGACCTTCTCACACTTAAACAATTAATTTGCTCCCAGTATCAATTCTCTTGGCATAATATATGCAAATCACACAACTGGAAGAGATGAAGGGCAGAGTAATTAAACTACATGATCTAATTTGTGCAAACTAATAATTACTGCCTTCGGTGTGTTTATTGCCTTTGCAGCTGAACCAAGGAAGTCTCTACAAACAAGTCAAAATGTGTTCCTGCTGCAGCTTTCTCAGCCAGAGAACCTGGATCACAGGAAAGGATGGGGTTTTTTTGCTCCCCATGAAAACCAAATGAACACACAGAAGTTAGACACTCCAGTAAGTATGTTTATAGCAAAAAGTCAGGTTGCATGACAGTTGCTATGGAAACCTTTTTATAACTGAACAGCAGAACATTTTAAAGTCTCATAAATTTCTTAACATATTAGGGAAGTTTAGTTTGTGTTACATCCTTGATGCCAGTTTTCCATACTTAACAAGTTACAGCATTTTAAGGACAAAATCTTGCGGAAGTGTCTCAAATTCCAACCTCTGTTCTCAGGGATAAATCACTGACTGGTTTATCACACCAAACCTCATTGCTGGTAAGATGCCTGCTCTCTCCCAGGAAGCAACAGCTATTCAGTTAATCATGTCAGAGATTTTCTTCAAGTTTGTAATTAGCCAGCTCTGCAAGGGCTGTAAATGAGATAGTAATGGAGTTGTACTGCTTTACCTAAGTGAATGATTTTATTCAGTGTTACGGTTTCACCATTTCCTATGAACTCTCAATATCAACTTCCAGGTCCTAGAAAACAAGCCCTTATAGGGAATCTGAGATAGAATGGTTGGAAACTGTAATTTGCAGCATCTAAACGGGTTAGCCAGTGAAAGTCCTCTGTGTAGGAATGTGGGGTTCTGATGTTTTTTGCTGGAAACCCAAGGAACATTTAAACTTTTTTTTTAATACTAAAATTGTCAACATTTACTTTCTGCTAAAAAGTTGTCACTAAATTTTAGGTTGAATCTGGATGAGGAAAAATAAAGCCTTCAGAAGAAAGACTGTTGATTTAAAACAGAGAAGGCGTTGCTTTAGGAGAAAGTATTGTTGAGGTTCCCCTGTGAATATGTTGGCCTTTAGGGCCATTTATTGAAGAGGACTGTACTTACAGTATTTGTTTAATTTTATTTGCTTTTGTTCTCAATTATTAGTCCAGAAGCTGGATTTGGTGGTTTGTTTTGAAGTTTTGTTTTTTTCTATTTTCAAATACAACCTTCACAAGGATTTGCTAATGATATGCGGTTAAGGGTTATAAATTCTGCTGCAAAGACTACAATGCCCGAAATAGATCATTACATTACTTTTCAGTGTAATGATTTCCTCAGAATAGTAACTCACTTTGAAAGTTATAGCTCTTTTATCCTTTTACTGTTTATTTGCAGATCACTGTGTTACAAAATGGAAACTGAGTAGAAGTCACTAACCAGTCTGTTACTGAGATAATCCATCATTCCTAGCACACTTAGGAGCACCAAGTTTAATAGCTATCAGGTTCCATTTCAAAGGAAACTGCTCAGCTGTGGGCAAAGCCACTTGTAGTGGTTTTGAGTTTGTATGGAAGAACATTTCAGGAGTAAAGACATCCCTATTTTGGTCATACAGAGCTGTACCTGACATATTCCTATGAATGCGAGCAATGCACAGGACGCATAAGGCTCCCATAAAGGCGGGTGCACAAAGCAACAGTAACTGCTTATTGACAATGCAACTCTGTTGCCCATCTGGCATTTCTTCCACAGGATGGGCACTGCTGGGGTGTGATTTGATGGACCTGAAGTCTGATCCTGTACCACTGCAATTCCTAAGTGTTTGGAGAATGAAACATTAGTCAAAATATCTCTGGTATTAAAACAAGCTTAGCAGTGAGGTGGGAAGACTTACCTTGTCATAATACCTGTCTCAAAAAAAGTGCAGTTTAGACGTGCTGCACTATTGTATTGGTTACTTAGTGAGTTGTAACCCTGCAGAGCAAGCAGAGCCTGAGACTACACTGTAGCGGCAGAGAGGGGTTAGGAGGATTTTCCTTTATCAGAAAACTGAGGTGTCAGTTACTCACTGTGCTATCCTAGGTTGGTAATTTGATATGAAATTCCATTTGTTTCGTAATGATCCCCACTGTTACTGCACTACAAAATGTTACACCAAGAATGCCAAATGTATTTCAATTTTTTAGAGAAAAAAAAGGTGAAAGGAATTTCTTTTGGCACCTCTGGTAAGTTTTGGAGACAATTTGCATTTCTGAGATAAATGATTGAGTATCTAGATGATCAACACTGAAGTCGTTACTGGTGTTGACAACTGAATTACATCATCTGGTTTCAAAATTTCATTTTCCTACTGAAACAAAAGGAACAGCTAGAGCATGAAACAGTGGGCATAACAGACTAAAGAGTGATACTCTCAGGGTAGCAATCGGGGATTTTTATGGAAGCTTTGAATTTGCAGCAACTGATGGATTCCACACCCTCATTGCAGGAAACACCAGTCACATGGTTTCAGGTTTTAGAAAACTGTTTGGAATTCTTTTTCATATAAGAAATCACTAATGTGAAGATTTCAAAGATACATCCCTAGTATCTACTGTACCTGGGAACATCAGATAGGTCTTTGAGATCCAGCAGATGTTCTAAATATTGGCTTTTATTTTATCTGCACAGATCTGGACTTGTTTGTGCTTTTGTAAATGGACAATTATGCCCAAGTGCATCTTTAATTCAGAAAGAATGTTTGTGATACAATTATCTTTTAACACGCTCATCCCATAAAAATGAAAAAAAAAATAGATATGGCTTGTGTTAGGGTAAATTAATCTTCAGCTTAGAAGACCTACAAAAGCAACTGCCGTGGTTGGGTGCATTACTCTTAATTAACAAGGAATTTAGAGAACTAAATTAAATTACCACAAAGTGGTTTATCTGTATAATAGCATGCACTTAGCAGTACAACCAAAGTTACAGTTGCAGATCGCTATACTGTTCTGCTATATTTTAAACAAAGCATTTTGCTTTTGCAGCAATTCTGAAACATATTGAAAATGCATTAGAAAACTGAAGATTGTTCAGAGTGCAAAGCATAAGTGTGCAGGGTTTTGTTTTGGAAGCAGCAAAAGGGAGTAACAGTTTACTCACGCAAACATCTGCATATAGTGTCTATGTATAGAAGGACATTCTGTAATCAACACGATGAAATTCTTCAAGGAAAATATATACATGCAGTGGATTGTTGTCCTGCTCTCCTGGGTGCAGCTGGGTAGAGACAGTTACCATTTGCTTTTCATCCTGAGATGCAGCATCTTAGCATCTTACTGGAGGAGATGTTACCTGCTCCTGCAGATGCACAGAGGTTTGGGAGAGGGTTCCTAACCTGTGTCAGTCTTCACAGCATGGGCTAGCAGGGACCCTTCAAGCTTACACACTATATATTCACTGTTACAAAATAGTGGTTACAAAGAAGAGAGCTGACCTGAAGGAATGCTGGCCAAAACCAGCAAAGGAACCTGTGCTATCAGCCCAGGGTTTCCATACTTTTGGCAGAAACTGTATGGTAAAATGGAAGAATTCTTAATGGCAGAAAATTAACTCATCACATGATGAGTTAATGAGCACTGCATATCCAATGCATTGATGTGTTCATGGAGGCTTAAAGGAGGTTGGATTGCACAACCTCTATACTGTATTAATGCACACACTGATGTGCTGTGGGGGCTCCAAAGGACTCGGGTATTTCACTTCATTGGTACCTAATTGTGATGGTTCTTTTATTCAAAATTGTATTTGTGCAACAACAACTACCTGTGTACAGAACAAAATGTGAACGTTACGGGGGAGGAAAAGGTGAATACTTTTACCTACAAAATACAATCTTTTCAATATGGAGCTCTAAGCAAGAAAAATGCTTACATTTCTCTAGAACTATACCACAGTAGTTTTATTTTTGCTATTAAAATCATACTATTCGTTTCTGAACTATTTCTTTTAGCAATGCACTTTAACTTTTAATGATTTTCATTCAGATATGCCTGCAGCCTATCAAAACCAAAACGCAGACAGCTTTTGAGGAGGTAATTATCAGTGGCATACAGGTGAACCAGTGTCTACCTTCAAACTGGGAAAATTAATGGTATAATTAATCTGTTGTCACTACTTTATTAGCTTCGCTAAACTGTATGATTTTTTGAGCAGATCCATAATTTCTACTGTAACAGCTTAATCTGGTAGTAATTTCTGAGGAGACAGTTACCTGTCTCAGTATCCCTAGTATAACAATCTTTCTCATGGTCCCAGAACAATTTACATCACATAATCCACCATGTGCTTTGGATAGGTTTTGAGGAGAAAATATTTAGTATCCCTACTTCAATTTAATATCTTGACCTGAAAAGCAATTTGTAAATAGTCACTAGTGGATCCTTTACTCATAGTTATTTTGTATTTTCAAAGGATACGTTTATAGGTAGCATGATTAAGACTTTGTAAATCCTTAGGACTGAAGAAGCCTATACCTCATAGCCTATGCTAGAAAAGGTATTTCATAGTCTTAAAGCACAGATCTTCATCTGAAATTTGAAAAAGTTGCAGGTATACATTTATTTTTCAGTTACGTTTCTCAAAGAATGGTGAGCCATGAAAATCTTGGTTTTCTAAGAACATGAAATTTTCTTTAGACCAGATCTCAGACGAAGAATTTGTTGTAATAGTTTTAACTGTTTCTTGGTTTAAGTACGAAGGCTAAGCTAACATTGTTCAGGACAAGCTGAAATTGGCAGTTCTCAGATTCTCTCTCACAATAAATACATGGATTGTTTATAAATGTCCTTCAAACCTCTAATTTTAAAAAAGTCATTAAATATAATACAAATATTGAAGGAGAGGAAACATTACTTGGTTAAAAAAAAAAAGGGAAAAAGAAGCCCTTGAATAGAAGCTTGTCAGCCTTGACAATTTTTTTTAAATAATACACTAGAAAGAACAAAATGTATTTTGATTGGTGTTTGCTCAGTAGTTTTAAAATTAATTTCAGAGGTGATGAAGGTCCGAGAGTCTTTGTAGTCTTAACTTTCTAGCTTTGGTTTGGACTAAAGCAATTTCTAAGAACACGGCTGTTATTTAGTCGGGGTTTTGTTCTGTAACTGGTAATCCTGTCTTTAAAATGGCACTTTAAATCTAGTCAAGAAATATCACGCGGAATTAGATTTTCTTGATAAGAATTTATTCACATATACCCAATTTGACTCAAACTCTGTTTCCAATTTTCTTTTTCAGATTACTGTTTTTCAGGTTTGGATTCTCTTGCTTGTTCTCTGTTGTGGGCCTGGTATCTAAAAATGGATACAAAATATTTAAATGATTTGAAGTGCTGATTAACAGAGTGAAACAGTTTACAAAGGGAGGCTTCATAGAAGGGAAAATATCTATTATAGTGCCTCTCAGAAATATTTTCCTTCTACTGGGATATTGTGCTTCTTTTCTTCACATGATGGTTGCACGCCCTGTGCCTGTCCATGCACTGTTACAAGCTCCTTTCCCACAAGAGGGTGACTTTTGTCACAGAAGCAGCATCCAGACACTGGTTTACCCACCTGGATGCTTTGGAATTTGTTTGGTATGTTTCTGATGAAGAATAGAATTAGAACATGATCACCTTGGGCATCGTGCCAGCTGATGGAGCATTTGATTTCCCCCTAGGTGTGCTTTGTTTTGTTTTCATCCTGCATTGCTCTTCTCTGGATGAACTTGCACCTATGGAAGGCATCGACAGTAGGGCTGTGGGGAAACAATCCTGAGTGGGATGAATCACATTGCCCCTTGGCCTCCTTGAGGTGCCTTCCTCATATAAAATCATAGAATCGCTTGGCTGGAAAAGACCTTTGAGATCATCAAATCCAAACATACCTGTCCACTATTAAATCATATCCCTTAGCACCTTGTCTACCCATCTTTTAAACACTGCCGGGGATGGTGACTCCACCACCTCCCTGGACTGCATCTGCCAGTGCCTGAGAACCCTTTCAGTGAAGAAATTTTTCCTAATGTCTAATCTGAACCTTCCCTGGTACAACTTGAGGCCATTTCCTCTCATACTATCACCTGTCGCTTGGGAGAGGAGACCAACACCCACGTTGCTACAACCTCCTTTCAAGGAGCTGTAGACAGTGCGAAGGTCTCCCCTCAGCCTCCTCTTCCTAGGCTAAAACGGATATAAAAAGGATATCAAGCTACCGGAGAGCGTCCAGAGGAGTTCACGAAGTTGGTGAAGGGTCTAGAGGTGAAATAGGCGAGGAGTGGCTGAAGTTACTTGGTCTGTGAGAAGACTGAGGGGGGGACCTCATAGCAGTTTACAGCTCTCTGACAAGGGAAGGAGAAGGAACAGGCGCTGATCTTCTCTGTCCTTGTGAAGAAGGGTCCTTGCGGGTCCCTTCCAACTCGGATGACTCTCTGATGCTCTAGCTCAAACCAAAGTATCCCACTTTTTGTCACAGCAACCACCTCCGGCCTCACGGCCCCGCGGAGCTCCCCGGGCGGGGCCGGGCGGGCGGTGCTGCCGGCGGGGCGGGCCGGGGGCGGGCGGCGCTGCCGGCGGGGCTGGCGCAGCTCCCCGCGCCCGGAGCCGAGCCCCGCGGCGCCCCCGCCGCTCCCACCGCCCGCTCTGCAAGATGGCGGCCGCGGCCGGGCGCGCCGCGGAGCCGCCCGCGGAGCCGCCGCGGGGGGCTCGGCGGCCGCCGCCGCCGCTGCGCCCCGAGGAGGTGGCGAGGCGCCTGGCTAGCACCCGCCGGGAGCTGAGCAACCGGCGCAAGATCCTGCTGAGGAACCTGCCGGCCGAGAGCAGCAGCCAGGTACGGCGGGGGCGCGCCGCGCCGCCCGGGGCTGCGGGAGCCGCAACCCGGGGCGGCGGGAGGGAGGGAGGCGCGCGGCGACCTCCTCGGCCCCGGGATGCAGCTCTCTTCCTCCCTTCGCCGGCTCTGGCAGCCGGCTTTGTTGCCGCCGGTGGCCGCGGCGGGAACGATCGCCCCAATGCGCGAGGGGCTGCGAGGGGCAGCGCCCGGCTCCGCGCGCCGGCAGCGAGGGGTGCGGGTCTGCAGGGCTAATTAGCGCTAATGAGCACTAATAGCGCGCGTGGGGCTGCTGTCGCCGCCGGGGGTGCAGGTGGGGCGGCTCCCGGGGACCGAGCCGCAGGTGAGGTGGCTCCTGTGCCCGCTGCCTCCGGTCAGACAGGGCTGCTTCCCCGTCCTGCAGCACAGCCGGTGTGCGTCGAAAAGCGAAGTTAAACAACTTCAGCGCTGTGGTTTTTTTCCCCTCAGGTAAGCAGCGCTTAGTCAGTGAACGTCGTTTTCTGCAATCTGTTGGTGGTTTAGGAAAATTCCGCTCAAATTGCTGCTCTTCGTAGTAGGAGATGAGTGAACTCTTAAACCTTTGAGTCAGCCTGTGAGATGATTTAGTTCATAGAATCATAGAATGCTTTGGGTTGGAAGGGACCTTAAAGATCATCCAGTTCCAACCCCCCTGCCATAGGCAGGGACACCTCCCACTAGACCAGCCCAGTTACTTTCCACATCTTTATCAGCTCCAAATATTCAAATTGATGCACAAGTATAAAAAATGTAAATACAACTTTTGTTCCAAAGTGCTCCTTTTGTCTCTTCCTCTCTCTTTCTAATCCACAGGCAAGTTCGCTACCTGAGGGTAAGTGCAGCACGTGTAGGTTATTATTTTCTCCATAATTTGGGTAGAAAGGAACCGTTCTTTTCGGCAAGAATCTTTCAACACTTGGTGTAATTTGATCCAGAGTACTGAGTTTGCTTGCTGCTGCACTTCATGTTTTGTTCTCGCCTATATGGTGCCTATTTGGCTGTGCTGTCCTGTGATCATAAGTAGTTACACTTCTAGAAATGACAACTTTGCTATGAGCGTACATGGTGCTTTACGCGCTGAGCTTCACCTCTATTTATAACAACTTAATGACCTAATCAGTAGCAAACTCACGGGTTGAAAAATGCTGCTAATCTTCATCATCTTTTCAAGAAGCCATCGTGTGTGACTGTTGACAGAGAGGGCTTACTGGTGCATCGGAAGGTGCTTGCTGGTTTCCAACACTTGAACTGTTGTGTTACTGGCTCCTCTTGCGCACAGCAGGTACTTCGTGAATTCACATGTGGGCTGGTTAAAAGCACATCTCACTTATACAGAATCTATCATGTTTGGCATTACTTGGTCAGACAAAGAATACTACAGGGAAATACTAATGTGAAGCCACACAGTTTGGCAGCCACACGGTATTTTGAAAGTTTGCCGTTTTGTTTTGATGGCTTAAAAGTAGCACTTCAATACCTTTTTCTCCATATATGAGGTTATGTTAGCCTATTACTATGCTAGAAAGTACCACCATGTACAGATCCTGAAATGCAGCTTCAAGAGATGTCATTTTCATTTTTAATATCATTGAGCTGTTGGTGTTGGCTTGTAAAGGAAGAATAGTCGTGCTGTGGAGAAAAAGCTTCTGTCCTGGAGCAGTTTTGTAAAGAGGAAGTATGTTTGTGGTCAGGCGTGTTAAGTGCACCTGTGTATTTGGCTGTCATGCATTTCCAGAACTTACCACAAAACTTAACATTCCTTATTTCAAATTACCACTGTATAGAAGTGTTTTGTCTGCTCTTTTCTTCTTGAAATGATTGGTTAGCCACGTAAAATCAGATAAACTTTTGCTAATCTAGCCCATTTATTTGCCATCAAGAAAGAGATGAGTGTCATTAGAATGCAGCAAAGTCTTCCACAATAGGTTTTAATGAATGTAGCAACTCATCTCGAATCATAGGGATGTTGAGTTTCTGAGTTTCCGTCACTTGTTGTTACTATATGAAGAGTGAGGCCAAGATCTACTGAAGCAGTTTTCAAGTGAAAAACAGCTCTTCTGTAGAAACAAATTGGTTGAGGTGTTCAGTTTTAATCAGAAGGTTCAAGAGTTTCAAAGTGAGAACCAAACTGCAAATTTTTACAGGTGAAATTAGGTAACAAATATTTTCCTCTGCCAGTTGTAGCTACATATTAACTTTTTAAAATTTATTTATTATTGTACTTGCAATCTTCAGTTACCTTTGGAATTCCACCTGTGTTAAACTGAATATTAAAAAAAATCCTCTTAAGGCCACAAAAGACATATACCTGAGCCATGAAGTTTCTGAATCAGGAACAGAGTACCACAGGTTTGTAGTCTTAGAAACCAAACAAACAGAGATCTTCAAGTGTCAGAAGCGTTCAGCACTTTAGGTGCTGGGTGATTATTGTTAAGGGGCAAAGGTTCGTCTCATTTGAATCTTGGCAAGTGGGATTTCTTGCTAAATGCGTTTGGCGGCATCTGTGCTCCTAAGGAAGTCCAGAGCCTGTTTTCAGGAGGAAGGACAGCCTGAAGAAAGCACTTTGCAGTCAGTCACATCAAGTAAGTCAGCATTCCTATGTGGGCTTTTTTTTGAGTGTCAGTATGGAACAAATCCAAAAGAGGAACAAATTAAGTCAAAATTATGTCAAGAAGACTCTTTCTACGTTGGGCTTTATAGCTCCACGTGCAAATCTGTGCTTGCAGGATGAGTATTTCTTCAAGCAGTTCTTTCACTACAGCCATGGAAAAAAGTTTTGTGACAGATATGTGGTATACATTTTTATTAGCATCTTCAGTGTTCTTGAAGGCAAAGTCTCCATTTACTGTTTAGTTGGCATGTCAGTTGTTTTTGTTCTGACCTGTCATGGTGGATTGTTTCAGAGTTGCTGGTTAGTCCCCTGAATTCATCCTTGTCCGATTCTTCCAGCACTGTACTTGAACTGTGCACATTATCAAACGTGTGATGTGATAATGACCTAGAAATGGACATGTGGTGTTGCTGTGACCTCTCTAAATCTTGAGATGAAGCACCTTTGATACCTGTACAGCTATATTTTTGTTACTTTTTACGTTGTTGAACCTATAAAACTAGATAAAAATGCACTTGTTAGTGCTCTGACTGATTCCTGTTAGCTGGTTCAGTGTTGTGAGTAAAACAGCTTACCAGGTCAACTCCTGTCTTAACTGATGTCGTGTTGTCCCTCCTTCCCTCAGTCCAACGTTTTTCTATCCTTCTAGCTATACGCGAGCTGTATTGAAAATGTGCTCAGTATTTTGTTTTGCTTAGGGGATGTTTCTTCTCCTCTCAGTCTGATTTCTCACTCTGAAGCTCTGGGAACTCTTGGTTGTAGTCATTCATTTTATTCTGGTCAATGCTTGGCAGTGAGTTAGCTGTCTCTTGGTTGGGTGTCTCTTGTGATTGCCTTCTTGTGCGTGCGTCTCCCTCAGCCATCATCTCTGATGAGTCAACTAATCCGTTCCAATAGCAAGGAACACAGCTGCATTCCATGTTCCAAGTGTGGTGTTCAAAGGCATGCATCATGAATTGGAGGACTCTGGAACTGTCATAAAACTGCTCTGAGTGCTGTGGGAGGCCGGAGGACTTCTCTGGACAGAGGGAGGGAAGAAAACAGTAACTTCTTCTCTCTCCTACTGATAAAGAGATGCCAAGACATTCAAGACAGCCAGAGTGTAAGTGAGGTTGTACCTTACTAAACGAGAAGTTTTATTTTGCTGGAGTATTGTGTCGCAAATCAGCTTTTGTTTGTTTTGGTTTTTGTAATTACCCCAATGGATTACAAGAATTGGTTTTTTTTTCCACCAGGTCATTGTTTTTCACTGTTAGTGGTTCCTTATTTATGTCTGATTAACTTCCACAGGAGCAGTAGCTCGTACTGTGATCCAGTCAGCAGACTGGTACCCTGGCCTACCAGTTTGGATCCCAGGGAGTTGCTGTTATGAAGAATAGACCTGAAGTTATCTTTCTTCCTAATCATTACTAAGATTTGTAGCAAAATCTCCAGACTTCACTGCTAAGATTAGCTGACCAACAAGAGCTGTCTGCTTTTTGATTCCCTTCTTTGTGGCTAGGGAGCCGGTGATGTCGAAGATGCACTTGCTTTCAGCCAGCTTTTTTCTGTGCTTGATTATCTTTAAATGCCACCATATTGCATTCACATTTCTGCTTTTCTGCTTTAACATCTGGGGCTAGAAAATAAGTGTTATAGAGGGGATGTTCTATTTTAATGTAGGATATGAAGCAAAGTAGGGCATGAAGCAAAGTAGGGCTGATTAATTGTTTTAATACCCTGTAGTTCTTCTTTGGCATGACAGAATCTAAAGAAAGGTAGAACATTTAGGTGTTGATAAGAAACTGGTGCAGTCCACTTGGGACAGAAATATATTTTGTGTTTTGGGACCTGATGTTCCCATCCAGGTTTTTTTCATTGGTGTCTGTTCCTGATCAAAAGACAAATCACCACTCAATGTGATGCTATTTCTGGTGGGGCTGGTTTTCTTTTTCTTCTTTCTCCCTGGATTAACCACATTTTTTCCTTGTTGCTTTTTGATCAAAAGCCTTTAATGAACTGTGGTGATTTGAGGAAGTACTCTCTCCTAATCTGTTGTATGCCAGACGTTTAAGTAGAAGGGGCCTTTGTGTTTTAGTTAGTCCTCGGTCACACTGACTGAACATGAAAGGCATGCTTGCTGGATAGTGAGTAGCTCTCATGCCTTAGGATGTATGTGCTTTTTGATTGTCTTTATTGCTTTTCTTTTGCTTTGTGCTCTTGCTCCCTCATGTTACCTTTTCTATGCTTTTTTCATCTTTCATTTAGCTTGCATAGCACACAGTATACCCAGGATGATGTAATTAATTTCCAGTCCCATAGTGTTCCTCTTCCCCGCATGTGACTATGTCTCTGGAAGATCAGAGAAATACATTTTTCATTCCATGTCTGTCATAAGTTTATTGAGAAACTGTTCTTCTGTCTTAACACTGTCTTATATTACTTTAGTAAAAATCTTTGGAGGGTACGGTCCTACAAAAGTAAGAGTCAATTCTCAAACAAAAAGGTTTGCCCTAAAGGCAGTTTTATCCCCTGGATTTACAGGCTTGATTTTATTTCAGATTTCGTAGTTTGTGGCTCTTTGTGGAGGTGAAGAGGGAATGTGATGAGCAAAAGCTTTAGGGTTTGCATCAGTCCTGAATGCCTGGGCAGGTGGACATCTGCTACACATCTTAGGCTTGATCCCACAGCCACTGCTTGCCTAAGAACAATCTTTAATGCAACATTGATAAAACACATGAGATTTGTCAAAGAAGAGAACATACTGTACTGTACGGTGAGCCCAGTCTTAGTCTGAAATGTTGTTTGTTGGGAGGATTTATCTGTCGATCAGGTGCCCAGTTGGTGAAAATTTGAGGACCTCCTGCCTCTGTGGTCCTTAGTAGACAGGAGATCTTTAAGATTGGAACTTATATCAGGCCTTGTGCTTCATTATCTAACCTCTTGGTGCTATGGACCCCGCTTCTTACTCTTCATCAGAGTCTCTTGAGATTTGCCCTCAGGAACAGAGTATTATTTTAAACAAAACCAGTGTGGCCAGCAGGACCAGGGGAGGTGTCACCCTGTAGTCAGCACTGGTGAGACTGCACCTTGAATACTGTGTTCAGTTCTGGGCCCCTCACGGCAAGAAGGACATTGAGGTGTTGGAGTGCATCCAGAGAAGGGCGACGAGGCTGGTGAAGGGGCTGGAGAACAAGTCCTATGAGGAACGGCTGAGGGAACTGGGGTTGTTCAGCTTCAAGAAGAGGAGGCTGAGGGGGAGACCTCATCACTCTCTAGGGCTGCCTGAAAGGGGACTGTGGCAGAGCGAGTGTTGTCACAAGTGACAGGTGATAGGACAAGAGGAAATGGCCATAGGTTGCGACAGGGGAGGTTCAGACTGGATATTAGGAAGGATTTCTTTACCGAAAGGGTGGTCAGGCTGGAACAGCTGCCCAGGGAGGTGGTTGAGTCACCATCCCCAGAGGTGTTTAAAAAAACGGTAGATGAGTTTTTGAAGGACATGGTTTAGCAGAAGATGGGTGCGGTTGGACCCGATGATCTCAAAGGTCTTTTCCAACCGGAAGATTCTGTGATTCTGTGTTGATATTCTCTTGCTTACTACCTTATATATATATGTATATCTGTAGTGAAATCCATGTGTCGTGGGCTCAGAGATATAGTGGTCTAAAATTTGAGGTAAATGGACACACTGTTGTGTCATTTGCAAATGTAGAACTTTTTCTGGAGAAGTCCTCCTGTTTCCTGCTCTGTCTGCACAAATGGAAACAAAGTCTTTTTTATATTATGAGGTGATTTGAAACTTCCTGGTTAGCCAGACATGTTATTTAGTTCAGCTATTTAAAACAGAATTTATTCCCATTTCAAGAATATGTATGTGAAGTTTAGGCCTTTAGCTACTGGCTGAGAACCAAGTTATAGACCAGGCTTGTATCATGTTTATATTGGAAATGCCTTTAAAGCTTGCTGTAGAAATCCGGCCAGGCACCATTAGAATTGTTAAATATTTTTGTTGCCAGAATAACATAATTTAGTATTACATCTAGAAAGAGAAAAATACTTGGATTTAGGGTGCTGAAGGCTTTATCTACTTGCTATATTGTTCTGAGTGATGACTAAATATTTCTTCTGTATTTCTTCTTTTGTATTCTGAGATCCTGGGTGTAAAAAGCTGATTTTATTAGAAATAATACATTTTGCTTTACTGATTTGATAAATAGGGCAAATGTAATGACTTTATTGTTTATGTTTAAAAAATGCAGGCAATAAAGCATAAAGACATATCCTCTCTATGGCAGGCATTCTTTCCCTTTTAGAGATGCAAATTTCAAATTGATAGTATGTGGTGAAAACTCATGTTGACAGTTTTTCTTCCAAGATAAGACAGGACAGGCCAAGAATTGAAGTATTTCAAGACCACATTTCCTATAGTAAGTAATACGTTTTTAAGTATATTCAGCTTGTGTTTACTAGTGGTTTCTTTTCCCTTTAATGTATTTGTGTTTGTTTTTTCCTGCTGATTTTAATGCATGAATTCATTATTTTCTAGTTAGGATTTTAATTTTTACTAATGATAAGAATAGCTGGCTTTCCAAATCTGCTTTTAAGAACTTTGAAGATTTAAGGGGCTGTGTAGTAGCTAAGCATTGTCAGTTACATTTCTGTTTCAAGATGTTTCATTAGAGCCACTGCCATGGCCCACTGTTTATGCAACTGTTGTTACTCTGAGCAAGCTCTCTCTGCTGTTTTCTCTCCTCTGTTCTGCAATACGTATCACCGTTGCTTTGAGCAGGGGTGCATTCCCCTGGAGCTGCCTGGTGGGAACTCTGCTTAGGTACACAGACACCTCAGTGCCAAAGAGTGGGTGCTGAGTTTTACATCTGATTTAGGAACCAACTCTGCTCTGCAGTAATTAAGGGCCAAGATACACACAAGATAAATAGTGTTTAACTTGGAAACTTCATGGGATCCGTGGCTGCAGTATGTCTGCCAGATAGCTTTGTAGCTGCCTGCCATTTTTGTTGTCATAATCTAGCCTGAGGCACTCATGGCCTCTAGACCTTGTGTGTGTTGGTAGGTGGTGCCATTTTATTTAGACTTATACAATGCAGTTAAACTGTGATTATTGTCATAATTGCGAATCACATTTTTGTAGACCAGTAGATTCATTCATTTATAAAAGAGGAAAAAAATAATTTAGGAGAAGTCATTTTGCAAATGTTATGTGCAACAAATACTAATAGTGTCCAGGCTTGGTCCACGGACAGTTTGGATGTGGATCTTACGAGTGTGGGCAAAGTAGTGGCAGCTGGGGATGGCAGCCACTGCTCAGGTGTGATGCCAGCGCTGGTTTTGTTACTGCTGCTTTGCTGAACCTCCTGTAGTACGAAGTGGTGAGTGCCTGTGTTGCCTTTCACAGAATCACAGAGTGGTTTCAGTTGGAAAAGACCTTTAAGATCACCAAGTCCAACTGTCAGTCCAGCCCTGCTAACTCCACCACTAAACCGTGTCCCCAAGTACGACATCTACTTGTCTTTTAAACAACTGCAGGAATGGTGACTCAACCATCTTCCTGGGCAGCCTATTCCAGTGCTTGACGACCCTTTCAGTAAACAAATTCTTCCTAGTATTAAACCTAAATCTCATCTGGTGCATCTTGAGGCCATTTCCCTTTGTCCTGTCACAAGCTACCAGGGAGAAGAGCCCATCCCCTCCTTGCTACAACCTCCTTTTAGGTGGGTGTAGAGAGTGATAGGTCTCCCCTCAGTTTCCTTTTCTCCAGATTAAACAACCCCAACTCCCTCAGCTGCTGCCAGCAGAAAGCAATGCCATGGTAAGGCTGACCCAAGGAGGGCAACAGGTTTTTGTGCCATGGAGCCTGCATAGGGGATGGTGGCTTCTGTGTTGGTGCATAGGTCCCGATGTGGGAGGGGGCTGGCGTGGCTGGGCAAGGACCTGTGGAAGCTGGGCTCCTTTAGAGCATGAGCCGGCAGACCAACAGGAGGTTGGGAACAGGGAACAGACCGTGGCTGTTTGTTTCTGCTGTGCTCAGGGAAACAGCCCTCTGCTTACATTCCATAGGGTCACACCAGAGAATATACCTGACTTGGATGTTTCTCCTTCTGGAGTAGACACTCCTTCCTGGCCCAAATACTGGGTAATGCTTATACCAAAGGGACCAGCTCCATTCAGTGCTGTTGTTGCACGACATTCGGTGGTACACAGCCAAGCCTGGTTGGAAACAGCAGGTGAAGTGTTCTTGTTGCTTTCCCTCACAGTTCTGCTCAGAGCTGTTTGGAATAGAAACTGTTTGCCATGTTGAAATGGTAGTAGTGTTTGTTCTTTTCTAACAGACCCAAGCATTGAAAGATGTTGAAGGTAGAGTTGGAGAAGTGCCCGAGTTAAAAAACTGGCTTAGTAGCCCTGGAAATATTATGAAGAATATTAATCTGATGTGCACAGGTGTTTATGTATCTGTTTAAGCTGGAGGAGTACATATGCTAAGAGTTGACGTGGTGTGGTTTACTTTTGTAAATTGTCACAGATGGTCTTTATGTGAAGAATGTTTTAACTGCAGCAGTACACTAACCCAGTTCCACAGCTAAAGGTCTCAGCCCTGCCAGGTGGACCGTGAGAGCACAAGAACAAGCTCGTTTCTGGAAGAGCCTGTTGCACAAATCTGGCACTGTTTGCAAGAAACTGTGGCAATTGGAATTAAAAATCTTTCAAAAATTACTCTGCTTAAATTAGATTTTCTTTTTGAATCTTCCTTGTGTTCTCATCATTTTTTATGTGAGACCATGTGATTATCTCATGAAGGTAGATTCACTACAGGGTATTTTTCCTCTCAATTAAAGTTTCAAACAGTTACTGGGAAATCACGTGGAGTCATCTGATTCACAGATGACTTTCAAAAGAGTGTTCACAGCTGTTTGAAATAATATTTCCCGCTACTTAATCATCATACAAAGCTTTTGGTGTTACTCTTGTAAAACCATGTATGAAATAAAAAAGTTAATATGTCCCCATTTTTCTAAGTGGGACAGAAATAATGTCTTTAGATCTAGTCTTCAGTACCACTATACAACTGAGCTGTAAAAAACACTACAGAAAGTCTCTTCTCAGTCTGTCATGACTGATAATGACCTATCATCTAATGCTCGTTGGAGAGATGTCCACAGTCATATTGCCTGACTTGAGTCTTTGAATTGCGTCTGGCATATTTTGCTTTCCAGAAACTGCATCCTTACCACATCTGATTAGAGGATGGCTGGCAGCTTGAGAAATGCTGGCATATTTTATTAATGTAGTGTTTGACAGCTGTTAAATGGTGAAACTAGAGATGGGTGTTCGCTTGACTAAAAGGTGTGCACCTGATACTGGTCACAGAGAACCCGATTAACCTCTAACCTATATGTATTGAATTAGCAAACTGTTGAGTAGACTGGGCCACTGGAAATTGTCTGCCATTAAACTTTCAAACAAAGTTGGTTGATTATTTTGCTTACTCAGATGGTCTTTCGCTATTGTGTGTGGGACTTAGCCAAGTAAAAATATACACCTACCCAGATTACTCTTCAGTTTCTTCTTGGGGATGATTAATGTTCCTCTCTGCGTTCTTGCCACCGAACTGGTAATAGTTTGTGGTTTTTGTGGGGTACATGGATTTGTTCTTGCTGGGAAATAGCTATAGCAAATGGTACACACCTCTTCTTGATCCTGCCCCACCCCCATTCTTTCCCAGTTAATTAGCAGGAGCATATAATGCTCTTGGGATTGATTCTTTGTCAAGCATCTGTGAAGTAGTTGATAGAGGATACTTTCCAGGGGGTATCCCTGGCACAGTTATCTGCAGGTTGAAAGAGTATTCATTATTAAGAGTGAAAATCTGTTCAAGTGAACTTGAGCTGTTGCATGAAGCTAAAGCAACTGTTGAATTTTATGGTAGCATTGCCTGCCCTCAGTAAACTGTATGATGTGATGGTGCCAGTATTTCTTGTCTGTGTGGTATTTATACTATGCTAGCTGTACTTCAGAGAAATGGGGGGTGCTAATTAATGAACTGTGATGTTATTTGCCTTTTATCAAAAGGCAGTCAACAGGACACGCTGTTGTGCTTATGTGGCTTTATATAGTGAAAAGTAAATTAATCAAATTCAGTAAGACTGTTTTTTATATGAGAAAAAAACATTGCTGTGGTAGTATAATAGCTCTTCTAAAACAAATATTTGATAGTGTTTCTATGGTGAGATTTTCTGTTTATTGTGAAAGTTTTTTGGTGCTTTTCTAATGAAGAAGGATTTATGCACTTATTTGGTCTGATGAATTATTTATCTGATGTTACTTGTGCTTTTCTCTTTCAGGAAATCCATGAGTTGTTTAAAGATTATGAAATCAAGTATTGTTATGTGGACAGAAATAAAAGAACAGGTAAAATCTTAAAATCTCCCAGTGTCATATGATTCAATTCTGTGGTGAAACTAGTGAGGAACGTAGTCTGCCATGTATGAAGTCATCACCTTCTCTGTCTTCACATAGCTCGATTGTCCCTTAGTGCCTTTTTTGCCTGCATAGTTTGTCACCCTCCTCTGAAGCCAGTGGAGAGTTGGAAACTTTACTGATGTCAGCCAGAAGTAGATTGTTCCTCTATGGTGTTTCTGAGGTGTATTCCCTTAGTGAATGTTTCTCTGGAATAAAGCTGACTGCAACCATATGATCTCCTTTGACAAACTAGTCCTGAGGCCTCTCTGGACACAAACCACATGTGCCTGTGGGGTGGTCAGAGGAGAACATGCCCTAGGTGCTTTTCTGTCAGGTAGTATAATCCAGAAGCAGTTTATTAAAGGAACACTCAAGTCTTTGAAGGAAATGTTGTCATGAATTAAATCCTGAATTATTTAAGCTTGATCCTCCATTTGCAAATTAATTCTCTAAATAGGGCATTCATGGATTTTTGACACTTGTGAGGTGCAGAAGTGGACAAATATTTCTCTATGCATTCCTGTCCTTAAAAATTGTCATAGATTCCACAGCCAGGGCTCTCTCCCGAGTCACTCCTTGAGTTAATTACTCATGATGTCCAGTTGATGATGTGAATTTTTAAAATATATATTACAGCGTATCTCTCTCCAGTGCGCCTTCAGGGTAAATCCCAAGTCTTCTTTTTCCTATGACTTATCCTGGTGTGTTTTGAAGGAGAGGGAGAGGTACAGTAATCACCTCTGTAGCCGGAGAGAAGCTGTGATGGGTGATGTGACTTGTTCTGGTCTCTTCCAGCATTCGTTACGCTGTTAAATGGAGAGCAGGCTCAAAATGCAATTCAGAAGTTTCACCAGTATTCTCTTCGGGGAAAGGAAATATCTGTTCAGCTCCAACCAACAGATGCTTTGCTCTGCATTACCAATTTGCCCATTTCATTTACGTTAGAAGAGTTTGAAGAACTTGTGCGTGCCTATGGCAATGTCGAGAGGTGTTTTTTGGTCTATAACGAAGTTACTGGCCATTCGAAGGGCTACGGCTTTGTGGAATATATGAAGAAGGACTCTGCTGCGAAGGCAAGATTGGAACTTCTGGGGAAACAGTTAGACGAGAGCACTCTCTTTGCACAGTGGATGGATGTGAACCAGCTGACGACAAATCTTATTCACTCCAAGTGCCTTTGTGTAGATAAATTACAAAAAGACTGTGCTGATTCAAAAGAACTGACCCAAGCTTTCTCACTGAAGTATAAACCTGTTTTCTGCCAGGTATGTTGAATTTGTGTCTTGTGGAAGATCATGGTCATGGTTTAAGTAGCTCTGTAATTGCATCTTCACCACTTGCTGTCTTATGCTTTTATTTTTCGTTTAAGTACTGAATGGTTATGCATCTGCATTGCGGTGTAGGATGTGGTACAGATGCTTTATTGGTCAATGTCATCTGGGACTTCTGCAGAAGACCACTTCCGTGAAGTGCCATTAAAATGTTTAAGATATCCCCTCCTCATCTATTTTATTGAAAATAATTTTAAGAAATATTTTAGAGGGCTTTTAAAGTAAATGTTGATGATGGTTCTATTGCTCAGTAAAGACAGCTGTATGAATACCACAAGCTCAACAGTTTAGATGATGAAGAACAAATATGTATGTATATGATTAATATACTTAAGAAACATTTGTAAATACTTAATGTGTGTTTACCCTAACTGAAGATGTAGGCTTGGGATCTCGTCATTGCTTGGCTTGGCAGTGACAGAAGTGGTGTGTCTCTTTGAAAGCTTGCAGGTACAGAAGAGGTAGATCCTTACAGACCTTTTCAAGTGTAAAGTTTTTCCTTCTCATCTTCTTGGTTTGTCAAATACCAGACCACAAATAAAAGGTTGCTCATGGAAGTGGTGTAGAGCAGTGTACCATAAACAGGCAGTCAAAAGAAAGCTTTCTCTATACTCATGCAGTTAGGTATGATTTCAGTTTGCTTTTTTCCTTAAATATCTCTGAAGGCTACCCAGGGATTAGCTTCAGGGATAAATAATCTGAGGTTTTAAGCATCTGAGACCAGAAGGTCCATCAGGCTTGTCTAGTCTGACCACCTGCAGGCCATCACATTTTCCCTAACACTCTTTCTGAGCTCCAGTAATTTACAGGTGGCTAACGCACATCCTTATACCTGCTTGATGCAAATATACCAGGAGATGTGTAAAGTGGAAGTAATTCTTTCCAGAAACTGCCCATCCCTTGTTGTTTTGCATGATTCTTTTTTCTCAGTCAAATGTGTCTGGCTTCAGCTTGCCCTCACTGATGAATAGCTTGAGGAGCGTTTGTTCCTCACTGTTTTCTTTCTCTTAAGAAATTATTAAATGCTGTTATCAAGTCACTTGCTTGATCCTTGTTTAATTGGCTAAACAGATTGATCTTTTAAAGTCTTTTACTTTAGGGCTTTTTTTCCAGCTGTCAGATAATCTGGAGGCTGTTATCAGCTCCCTTAACGATTTTCCAATGTTCTTTTAAAATTTTGAAGTTCAAAGAATAACAGACTTCTTGGGTAAAGATGGTTTTCACTAACAGTATTCTCCCGTGCAGTTAGAGGCACTTAAAAATTGATTTCTATCTTCCTTCTTAAATCATAATGATATATGGGTCATACCTGATATGGGTCAGGAGCATCTGTTTGTGTGTGTATAATATCAGTAAATGGCACTAAATACACATTTCTGTAAAATATGGGAATTAAACAGTATGCTTTTGAATGAGGAAATGGACACCCAGGCAAAGGTATATCCCAGAAAACATTCTTTGCACGTTTGCATCTCATATTACCTATCACTTGTATTGACTAATAGGTAGTCTTAAGTCTTTGAAGGAAATGTTGTCCTGAATTAAATCCTGAATTACCTAATAGGCGGGCTGTAGAAGTATGAAAATGGAAGAAAAATAGGTTTACTGGTAACAACTTATGATTCATTCTCAGTGATTCTCAGTCCTGCCAAACGTTTCTACTGGGCATCCAACAGGCACTGTCTGGTAAGGAGGGCTGTGCCTCGAGGGCTGTGCCTCGAGGGCTGGAGGGAGAGGCAACAGGGGTGCTTGGTTTGTGGATGTGATGAGAGAGTGATAGAGGTGAACCCCGTGGGCTAATCGGGGAGTAGCCCTCCGGAGAGGGAAGATAAGAGGGTGGAGGTAGGTAGAAAAGTAGTTCAGATTTGATAGATGAAAATAGTGCTAATTAATTATGGTTTTGTGAGAGAGATGACCTAAAAATTAAGTACAAAGAAAGGACAAGGGGGAAGACCCAAGAAGGTGTGGAAAAAGCAGGGAGGGGTGTGTGACATGGTGGGTAGAAGCATAAGAAGGAAACTAGGAGAGGACAGGGGAGCAGAAACCTGGATGGGGAGGGAATTTCAATAGAGAATGACTAGGAGAAGCACCTTTGTCCGGAAGACTTATGGAAGAACCAGTGTGTTTTAGAACAACTATTAAAATGTTCATTCACACTCTTGTTATTTTATTTCTTCATGACTAGAGCCTCTCTTGCTCTATTTCCTAGTCTTGGACAGTCCTACCCTCCCACCATGCCTACACCGCTATTGTCCCTGCAGTAGGGTCACTTTGACCACTTTACCCATCTCCTGATACGGCTTTTTTAGTGTAGTAGCTGTCTTATGGTGCTTTCGTGGTTTGGTTGTGCTGCTAACTCTGGTGCCATATTTCATCACATAAATATGATCTTTCACCTAAAATTCCTAGCTGAACTCATGAAATAAACCATAGTTTATTTCATTTTATTCCAAAGTTCCAATTTTTTGAAATCAGTTTGATGTCTCCTCTATTGGCTGTAGAAATATTCTTTTAGGAAGATCTGAAGCCAGATATTTATGCATGTAGGTCTTAGAAAAATGGCATTTCCCAAGACTTAAAGGAAGAGGTTTTGTCCTTTGCTTCAATAAAATGGATCAGAAAACCTCGTTCCTTTTTTATGTCACTTCAAATTGTCACTAGGAGGTCTCCACTGTTTTCTGGATAGGGACAGAGGGCTTTTCTTCAGTAGCTATTTCTTTGGGAGGTTTAAAAATTCCTTTTATGTTTACAGGAATTTTGGTAGCTGCACTTTCACATGTTAAGGGAGTTTTTAACTGTGCATGAATCTACAATATGTTCCATGGCTGCAAACCATTCTTTTCACAAATACTTCATGTCTTTACTACTGCAGCTGAACTGATGTTAAAATAAGATGTAATGCTTCTCCCCATAGACACACACACGTGCACATAACATATACTTGTCTAGGTGTGTATTTATGTATCAACATATGTGTGTTCTCCACAACTCTTCCCAGAGCCCAGTCTTTAACAGGGGCACTAAAGATCTGACCACCCTCTTCTTCAAAATCTTTGAGATTTATATTTATACATATTTTTATGTTGTTAGTGTAAGTTTGTGCGACCTAATAGTTGGAATAGGTTGTTTTTATCCAGTGAAATCTAGAGGAGATTTCCTCTCTTCCACATCAGAGTTGGTATCAGTATATAATTTCTTTTCATTTTGGGACTGGAGATTTTTGCCTAAGCTTTATTCCCTGTTGTCTCACCCCCCTTTTTTTTTTGTTTGATTTAAATGTGCTCATTCTGCTATAAAACTCTGTGAACAAAGGACAGAGCATTGTTTGACGTGTAAGCCTGTTTCCAGTCTGCTTGATTGATCAGTCTGGCATCTTCTCTTGGCATTAAACACAGCTACAGACTCCATATTCACCTAAAAGGCAGTATATATCAGTTGAATGTGCATTGTTACATGTTTCAACAGCAATCACGTAGTCTGGTTAATGACATTTTTATTATTCTAGGCTTAAAAACTGAACAGTAATGAGTTTATAATTCTTATCCTGCAAAATAAAAATTATTGTAGCATACAGCTGTATTTACAATTGCTTTCTTTGTTCTGAAAATATGTGTTAAATACATTTCATAGCTCAGGTTCTCTGTGACATTAGATGGAAGTGATGAGGGTAATTCAATTAGATAGAGCGTACATGCCAAAGATGTGAAGCTATGGTGTTCAACTTACATCTTGCATGACTGAGAAAGAATCATATGGGTGTGGATAGGTGTTAACATAGGATGTCAAGTGTTTGTGAAGTGTTTTGCAGGGGATAAGTGAAAATATTGAACGCCAGTTCTTGAAACTCGGCGTTTGGATCAGTGTATTGTGAAATGTTGTTTCAGTTTGCTCAGGACGAAGACAGTTATATTGGTGACTTTGCGGTGGTTGAGTATGAAACTGCAGAGCAGGCTGAGAAAGTACAAGAAGCCACCGATGGCATGACTGTCAAAGGAAAGAGAGTCCAAGTGTCGTACTGTGCTCCGGGAGCACCAGGCAGGAGCACGTTAGCAGCACTTATAGCAGCGCAAAGAATGGTAAGATATTTGCAAATCTGTTTTCCAAATGATCCACCCTGAGCAGTCTAAGTTGGGTCAGAAGGATTCAGCTGCTTTGCATTAGGGAAAGGAGCCAGGCTTTTGAAAGCGTGAGCCTTTTTTTCTTTTATCTAGTCAGCACAATGCAGCCTCCTTCCTAGGCAAAGCATGGCCATGTAGAGGAAGGATAAAATATGGCTGTAAGATGTCACAAAGTTATACTTATATAGCTTTGGGGTTTTAGTAGATTTAATTTGCTGTAAGAGAAATCATTCCAGTTCAAAACAAAAGTAACTGGAAGTGGAGTCACTTGGCAAGCTAAAACTTGGTTAAAAACAGAGAAGGAAAAATTTGTCAATTTTAAGATAAGTTTCAAGGTAGGAGAAATAGTTTAATTTCATGCTTGATATAGAAGAAAGCTTTTTACACCCACATGTCCTATCAAATTATTTCCTAGAAAATTGGATGTGATAAGTGTTACATGAAGCTTTCTTAAAAGGAGACGCAGAACAGTCTCATTACTTTGGCTAGTTTTAGCTCTTTATAAAGAGGTGAGTGGTGCTATTATAATGGTATGTTCGTGTTAACAGCGTCTTTCATATTCTCCGTTATTGGTAACTCTGTCTTGGTTTAAGGGAAAAAACCAAATGTGTTTCAGGAAAAATAATATGCTTGAAGTTTTGGGAGAATAGTTTGTTAGGCATTTCGTTTGAGGGAGACGGAGCATGGAAAGGAGCAGGAAACAGGGAAGGACACGTTGGGATTATTTTCGATCTAAAATGAAGTATGTACCTTACCATCAAATAAATTTGAGGGATTTAAATGTATTCTTTGTTTTCCCCTACTTCTAACATTTTTTTTCTCTCAATTGAAGATGAGGAACAATAGGAAAGGCTTGCTTCCAGAGCCAAATCCAGTGCAGATTATGAAAAGTTTTAATAACCCAGCAATGTTGCAAATGCTGCTACAACCCCAGTTGCGTGGACATGCTGTTAAACCGGGTAAGTTGTTTTAAAATTGAGTTTGAAAAAACAACCCCTGTTCTGGGTGACATGAGGCTTTCAGCAAAGGCGAGAAGCTGGAATACTGTCTTAAAAATCTGTGCAGATGCTCTGTCAGTGTGTTTGTGTAGACTCACATTTTATGAAAGTGAAAGCAAGAAATGGTTTAGTTCAATATTGTATCTGTTAAAATTTAGTGTTACCTATAAATGTCCTAACATTCACTCTGAATGTTTATATTAGAAATGGATTTAAAATGAAATGTCTTTTGCAGACAGCATTAAAACTGAAAGATTAAATCTGAATCTAGATCTGAATTTTGCAGCCAGAATCTTTCTCCTGTTTCCAATGGAAATTTTCATTCACTTGGATACTGCCATAGCCATACAGAGTTTTGTAATGGCATTAACCAAAAACATTACTCTGCTTTCTGGATGTAAAGGAAGTGAACAAACGTATTAGAAACAATCTTATATCTCTAATGGTGACAGTATTAGGAACAGGAATGAGAACAGATAATTTGAAAAGTCAAGTGGAGGACAGCTAAGAGTTTGTGACATTATGCACTGACAGAAGATCAACAGGAGTTGTGTGTGAAGCGAACACTTCAGTGAAGATAGAAGTTAGCTAATCCTGAAGTTTCAAAGCACTTCAGATAATGCTGTGGTTTGCAGTCAACTGCAGGCGTTCCTGCGTCTTTGAGCAAATCTCAGCTCTAGAGGTGCTCGGTGAAAGTGCATTTGATTTCCAGTTGCTGCTAATTGCAGGTCAAAGCTAGGGGAATTGAAAGGTTTCATTATAGTGATCTTCAGCATAGTGCAAAGTTTTGTAGAAACAAAACTTGAAAAATATAGAATATCTCTTCTAATGGTCTTTGCTTACCTAACTCATAAAACACTGCAATTTTTTCTTGTGTTTCTAAAACAGTTCTTGGAACATCTGCAGGTTTACCTCACCTTATAAATTCAGCACTTGGCTCACCATTTTTGCAGCTGAATAAAGTTCATCAGGTATGTGACAAAAAAGCTTTTGTCGAAGTACATATTTGTGGAGATATTAGCATGAAAATTATTCTCAAAGGTTTAAGGAATTACAGCTAAAATGAAGTGTTCTCATTGAAGACATCTTTAAGAAAAGTGCTCTGTTATGGGATGCCAGTGGAGAGGTAAGAGCAGGATGTGCTTGCTTGTCCACAACTGAGTTATTTTATCTTAACTGAGCTTTTGATTTGCTGACACCTGCTGATGTAGAGACAACTTTTCATTACTGGCAGAAAAAATCCTCTCAAAATTAAAGCTAGAAGAGCATGGCACACCTATTTCTCTTGGAGCTGCTCATACACATTTCCTGTAGAGACTTGACTGGCAAGCTTAGCTTATTTTCATTTTAAAGCTTACAGGGACCAAAATCTGATATATATACTATAAAAAAAGTGATTTACAGATGTTACTTCTCAGTTAAAAAACAACAAGGTTATAAGCTGTCTAAAGTGTTCTCAGATTATCTGTAATTCATTGTAAAGTTGATACAACTTCCATACGCACACCAGAATTTCTGGAGGATACTATATGAGAAATTTGGAGTGAATTTGCCCTAGAAATTGGCAATGAGAACATGCAAGAATAGCACCACCATCAGAACTCCTCCCTGCAGCAATTCACTCGGCCAGCAGCCTGTCTGGCCTCTGCCTTGTATTGAGGTTCAGTCAGAGATTTCTCCACCTCTGCCAGCAGCCAAAATGTGCCTTTAATATTCATGGTGGGGATTTTCTTAAGTACATATGAGGGACTGGAGTCAATCGCTTTGACTTAAACTCTTTCTGATGTTTCAGAAATTCCAATTTAAAAAAATAAAATCCCTGTAAGTAGTTCTTGTTTCTGCTGTTATTTTGGCAAACGCAGACTTATTGATCTTGAATAAGACAAAACTAAAATGCAGAGATGCTCATTTTTTTCTGCTACAAACTGGTAGATGAGCATTTTAATTTTGAATAAATGCTACTTAACTTTGCCCTATCAAGTTGAGTTGCTTTTGTCCTGTGCAATGAAAAAATACATCATTCTTTGCTTGTACTTGTTTTATTTAAATGGCATTTTCTGTTGGTGTATTTAGTTACTATTGCTCTCTGTCAGCCTCGGAGAGCCTGTGCTTCCTTGGAAGGCGGTGTGAATGTTTTCTAATTACAGCTGGAGACAGCCATGTTTTACACAATGAACAGTGTCATTGATGATGACCCAGTGTTTTTAGGCATAAGAGAACTGCATCCAAACAACTTAGTGTTTTCTCTTTAGGGAGACTTAGCAGTCTAATTCTCTTCTGGGGAGCTTCCTGTCATTTAATTAGCTCCAAACCTGGTCTAATAGTCTGAATTTTATTGACGGTAATTTGATTATCCTGATTCCTTCTATTACGCACATTTTTCTGTTATTCAGTGACTTATTTCAGAGTATTCTTTAAAGCCAGAGAACCAGGTCACTGCTTTTATTGTCTTTAAATTCAATTTTTTTTTAATTAAAACCCGTAATGTTTTATAGACTTGACAATCTGTAGGCACTGTGGTTTGTAAGCTTTTCGGTGGTTCTGGCATAGAATTTCATGTAGATAGTTGCCATTAAAAACAAGGGGAAAACATATCTGGATACTCATCTTTGAAAGTAGATATACTGCTTGGCAACTGTAAAAGCAAGGGATTATGTGTTAGAATTGCAACGCAAGGCACAATGTTAATAAACAATGAATTCCTTATTCACAGAACTCAAGATCCCCTGAAGTCTTTGTGTCTCATCTTTCCTATTGGCACTTAGGTAACTCCCCTGTCTGGTCTGTCTGCAGAGGCTTCAAACACGTTTAGCTTTCCCTGCATTGAAATCTGGATTTTATTTGGACTATAGTCTTGATCCTTCAAAAGCCATAAGAAAGCATACTCGTGGCTGTGAGGTGAAAAAAAGGGCTAGGCCAAAGACGGGTTAAAAGAACTTGAAATAACTTACTATGAATGAAGCAAAAGTTTGATTCTGTGGAGGAAATAGTTATTTTCCTTTGCTGTATTAACCTAGAAATCAATTTAAATTTCTTTCAGTGGTATCGTCTGACAATGTTTCAAGAACATACTGTTTTCCATGACTGTCAACTAAACTTCTTTTATTAATTTCACAGAGCTCCCTTCTGGGGAATACATCCAACTTACTGCTGCAGAGCCCTGCCCACCTACCACTGCCACAGCAGCAGCTGATGAAGATGGAAAACATTCAGACTAATAGTGTAAGGTCATCACTTTAACTTGGACTGTCTTTGGACATTCTTGTAACTGATAAAACAAGTAGCTTTGCTCATCCAGTGTAATTTAACAGTTTAGTGTATCTAAAAAGACGAACTGAATGTGAAAGTTGTAAGAAATACCTACAGGCAGGTTATTTTAATCATTTACAGAGTTTTCTCTTCTTCCTTCTAGAAACCGGGTTTGCTGGGAGAACCTCCAACCATGCTCCTTCAGACAGTACTAGGAATAGGGGTAATGCCATCAGTGAGCTCAGGCATGGGAACCCGTGGAGAAGCTCATAAGTGTAAATGACTTTTTATTTCATACCAAATCAGTAGAAAATCTCAGCTTGAAGTTATACACCTTACTTTCTCCTACTTTAGCAAAAGCAAAACGTTTAAACCTTATCACTGCACAGTAAGGTAAACAGAGAGCTGAGCAATAATGCGTGGTCTATAGCTGTGAAGTTAACGTGTTGTATAGCTATATAACAACTGTAACCTCCTAGTTTAAGCAGAAAACAAACATGAAATGTCTTGCCATGTTGCCTGGCTTCTCTCTAGTTGCCAGGAAAGGCATTGGATGAATATTTCCACGTTGTTAAATATTCTGCTTGCTCAGTTACTACCATTTTTAGTACACTTGGAATATATTTTTATTGAGGACCAAAATTTGGGGATTTGTTGTTTCTAAGCAGATATATCTGAGTAGCTAAAGAGGCACTGCAAACAGGTTTGGGGCATTCATTTCATTAAGCAGTAGAGCTTTGACATCTGGTCTGTGATGGATGTCAATTTTGAATGCAAATGTCTGTGCCAGTGATGCCCTCACTTTTTATGAGGAAAGATAAGTTGTGATACTGCTCAGTGCACCTTTTTTGTTTTCTCCACTAAGTGCCACATATTCTGCAGTTCTAGACGTTGTCTGAGTAATAGTAGGAACCAGGAGCAAGGAAAAGCTTGGTGAGGGCAGGGAAGAAACTTATTCTGAATGTCTGGATTTTAATTTTGGAGAATACTTTCTAGCTCTTTCCTTTGTAAAAGAATTTTGCTAGTACCAGTTGAGGTGGGGTTGTCCAGTAAAGGATCCTCTAGGATGTTGTTCACAGGTGTTTTGAAAGTGACAAGGAAACATGAAATAATTTATTATCATAGATAATGTTTAGAAAAGTTGGGTTTCTTCTATTGTATTCACTTTAAATAGAGTTCTTTGCTCCTGGGATGGTAAAAGAACAAAAACTATGGTCAGAATCCAGTGTTCTGGGACAGCTGTAAAATAGATCTCTAAATGTTTTTCTCATCACTTAGTGAAACCTACAAACAAAATGTACTGATAAATCTTGTCTAACAGAAAAGTTTCTCCATTTATGGTTGAGTGCAGCATCTAATCTGACTCCAATTCAAACAGCAGCAGCAGCAGGGATGGGCATGCTGCCATTCTTTCCGAATCAGCACATTGTTGGACAAGCTATGCCAGGGCAAAATAACGCTCCAGAGAAACAATCGACTCCCGAAGTTGTTGTCTCGGGATCACAAACTTACCACCAGACCTTAACAAATCTTTCTGCGGGAGCTTTGCGGGCTGGACACACCAAACAACAAAATCAACTAAAAAATACAGATACAAGTTTGGGGGTAAGGAACGTTGAATATAAATCTTTTCCTTTTTCTTGTGTGTGGATTTTTGCTTTTATTTTAATGCGCTTAAGAGTTAACTGCAAGTCCTTGTTGTAGTTCACTGTAAAATTTGCTAGATCACAGGATCATTCATGAGACATTTTAAGGTCATTTTAGTTATGAATAATAGGCAGAGAACAATAATGCTCTTTGGTGGTCCAAATGAATTAACAAGGGAATCTTTTACAGTGCTGGAGGGGTTTTTTTCCATGTGCATGCCTCATAGTATTTCATGATGAAATTATCTCAAGGGCAATGTCCCTTTTAAAGACTGGAAATTGAACTTGTGTGGAATTTCATGACTAATCAGGAGCAATTCTAATGGTATGTAGAGCCTCTGAGTTTCCAGGTGTTGTGTGTGTGAAAGCTTTCCACTTTTAATCTGTGCCTGCTTAGCCATAGCTGACATATTCTTAGTCTGCATCAGTTTTAATATCCATTCCCTTGAAGGCAGGAGATGGGAGGACGATGAGTTTGGGTTTAATTTGAACCAGAAACATTTTTCCTGTTGTTAACATTTGTGTCCCAGTCCATGGCAGGGAAGTTGGAACATGGATGATCTTATGGTCCCTTACAATCTGACCCATTCTATGAACAGAATTGACTTTTTTTTTATAATATACATAAATACATTGACATTTATGGGGAAACATGTTCTTAATTCAGATCAAATCTGTGTTTTCCTTTTGTATTTCTGACGCACCTGAAGTAATTAAATTGTATACAGTATTGGTGCCTGCCCTTGTTAGATAGCTTTGACAGATTTGGTCCTGCCTCAGAAAGTACACTTTTCATTTTTTGAATAATTTTTTTACTGTAATGAAGTGGAATTTTGTCTACATATAGATACACATAGATAAAATACATAGTGTGTATATGTGAACATATAGAAATGTTTTATTTAATCATTTCACTTAGTTAAAAGGAAATGTAGTTAAACCATTAGAAGTCTAGATAATTCATTTATTTCTGTGAATATTGTTTATAACGAAAAATTATTTTTTGAAGTCCTGGTAGGTGTTTTGTTTCCTTTTCTGCCTCAGTAGATAGAAGGCCCAGTTTGCAAAAGTCACTTCCTTGAGAAGACAGCCGCAGCCTGCATGCTGGTACTGAATGGTCATACTGCTTTAAATGCCTCCTTTTACATCCAGATGAAGAATTCCAGCACTCTGTTGAAGATTTTTGTGTTTAAAAGCTGGTCTCGTTGGTTTTGAAAAGTTAATTAATACTGTTTTACTGGTTTTTTTTTCCTGTAGAGGCTTTGAAAATACAAATAGAGTAGCTGTAGAATAGAATACTGTATAAACATCTCTGAGCTGTGTGTTACAGACAAACTATGCAACTTGCTATTGCTACTTCATCCTTATTGCTGGTATTGGCTCTAACACAGGCTAAAGGGAAATAAGCCAGTAGGAAACACTGCTGGTGGCTTGGAGAGCGAGTCAGTCCTAACGCTTTCTTTCCACTTGTAAACATTTTCCCCTTGGAAGTGCAAGGTTATAAACAGTGTAATCAGTAAGATGTGTTATAATGGCAGAATGCATGCAGAGTTGTCTCTCCAATCCAGGGCTCATTTGTCCCTTCTTTTGCTTGTGACTGGGTAAAAAGAATTGATTTTGTCTCAGCTGTGTTCTTTACGCTGACTTCCAGCATCTGGGGTCATTACCATGATTATTATTCATTTACTTGAATGCAAGAGGTTTTATTTTGGTTTTACTTGGTTTTATATCTGTTAGTAATTTACAGTTTGAAGAGAAGCATTCCTACAAAATTATTTGGCCGGAAAGAAGTACAGGCAATGTGTCACAGGTCTGAACTTTCTTCAAAATCCTGCTGGGGCTCTTACCATATTCCTGGTGGATGTTGTATGAATACGGTGCAAACTGACCTGTCTGATTGTTTCACAGACTTCCTTGAAAAAACAGACTTCGCTGCTAGGAGAACCACCAAAAGAAATACGTCTTAGTACCAACCCCTACTTGAATTTGGCAAGTGTGTTGCCTGGCTTATGTCTTCCAGGTAAGCAAACATTTAGCAGTTTTAGCTGCAAGTTTCTTTGACCATAGTGTGGCAAATTGTTATTCTGTTTGGCGGGTTATTCCAGTGACCATATTTATCTTTAAGGAAATCTTGTAGTCTGTCTTAAAATTGCAATGTAATCTGTTTTTATAGGTAATATTTTATTTGGGAAGAGTGAATTTTCAGAGTTAAGGGGCTTACTGATGTACACAACCTTCTAGTTTTAGAAGTTTGTGTTATTAGTAGCACTGATTAATTTTGAACACAGTCTGGTCTGAAGTAGCAAATTTCTGTTTCAATCTCAGAATACTGCTAAACAAGAGCGCAAACTTTGTGCTATTTATATACAAACAGTGTGTTTATACAAAGTGTATTCTGTGTGTTATGAACAGCAATTGCCAGCAAAGCCACCTCTACTCCACCGCAGCAGATTGGACTTTCAAACAATATCATGGATGCTGCTGTGTCTCAGGGAACTACATCCCAACATGCGATGGAAAATTATTTCAATTACTCTCCGCAGCATGGGGAATACACACAGGTGCGTTGTTTTGCAGCGCTTTCTTCTGAAACCTGGTTTGTCACTCGAAGCTCTGACAGCAGGATTTTTGTCAGAGGTCTGCTCAGAGTTTCCTCTCCAAGTTGCTCATTGTTTTTCTCCATGTACTCTTAATGCGCTTCTTGGTACGTGTGTGGTCTGAGAGCCCTGCATGTGGTTGAACAGCATTGCCCAACACTATGGAACACTTCTCGGCAGTTCATAGGCTTTGTTACAACCAAAACCTGCCCTCTTTGTTAGGCTGAACCTTGTAGGTCCTCTTCACTGATAATTTATCTCTTTCAGTGTATGGAATAGATTAGCACAAAGTGCACCTAATGCCAGTCAAAAGAAGCTTCAATACGTTCCGTTCTGTGATATCAGAATCATTGAAAGTTGCTTCCTGAAAACCTGAGTTCAATGCAGTCCACTAAATAGTTACTTCTGGTTTGGCTTTTGTCTGTCTTCACACCATGAAGTTTTTCTCTTTCCATTCCCAAGAAGTTTTAAAGTTTCCTGGAACTTTGGCTAGATCCCAGAGAAGAGTGTGTCCTGTCTAGCAGAAGTTCCTGTACAGCTTGAGAAATTTTTGCAGTCTGCTGGCTGATTTCACTGCATGGAATTTCTTCCCCATTTTCCCTCTTTGGTGATCAGAGCGTGACCATTAGGGCAGAGGGCTGTCCTTCCTCTGGAGAGTGTTTTGTTGTGGTACTGAGAACAAGCACTGAGTCTCACAGGCAATGGGACTTTCTGTGAGATAGTATTTCCATATTTCACGAGTCTGTTTATAAATATAATTTTATACAAACCAAATAGGAGAACAGGACTGTGGTGCTGTCAGGTAATCTGTACAAAAATCTTGTGTCTAGCTCTGCTGGAGGTCTCTGGTCTCTCCTACCCTGTCTCCATTTTCAGCTCCTTCCTAGAGCTGTCTGATCTCTCGTCCTATGGCAGGGGGACAGAAACAAACTGTCTTCTCTTCTCCTAGGCTACTGGCAAGGCAATCTGTGTTGCTCCAAAACTCCTGGGTTAGAGCAGGGCTGCTGTGGGAGTTAACTGACTCTGGAGGACAGAGAGCGGGCACACTGATGGTCACAGGCGATTGTTCTGTGTTAGGAGGGTCTCAGCCTGGCCAGGAGAGGTGGAGAGGATGGGATTGCTGCATGGCATTTGCTGCAGCAGGGACCTTTGCCAGGGGCCAGACCCATCTCCTTCTCAGATCTGGTGGTGGTTGTGGGTTAGAGAAGCAAGACAGATGTCCTGTGGGCGGTTATGCTGTGTGTTTCATGTAAGCACTGTTTGAATGTCATTATTGGCTTTAAATTCATTTTGATGTCTCCTGGAGGTAGTTCCTAATGCCAAATTCTTAAAATACTGTCCAAAAAATCGGTAGTGTCATAGTACCAGTGTTCTTAGTATTCTCCTTAGTGACATGGATGACTGACATGATGTCACATAGGTGCAGAGATGCCACATGTCATCATTCGGCTGTATTTGTGCTGTCTGCTCCTTCCATGTAACAGAAATGACATTGTCTGTGTGTCTGCTGCCACAGCAGTGGTGCCCTGTGTATCTTCTAAGCACTTAATGTGGTTTTAAATGTTTGATTTGAGCTTTATCGCTGGTGTTAAATATGTTTTGGTACTTCCTGGAGAGCTTTGCCTTTTATTCATTCTCCTGTCCTGTGAGGCCATAAGAATTGTTTTCGTTGAAGTGACTGATCTTAGTAGACAGCTAATGGGAAGAGGTTTTTTCCTCCTTTATAGGAGGCTGTTCAGCAGTGGTATCAGCATTGTGCTCAGGCATATAACTCTACCCAGGCAAGAGTCGGTGAATTTGAAAATGAAGCCTCTGAGGTGAGAAATAATTTTATTTTCTTCCTGTCTCCGTTTGGCTGTTCCTTCCATAAGCTGTAAGGGTGCTGTTGGACTCAGGAGACCTTCCATCAGTTGTAAGGGTGCTGTTGGACTCAGGACACCTGCTTTGTTTGTTGACAGTGGCTGCTGCTGTTGGTACTGCAGAAATAAGGGGCTGGAGAGTGTGGGTCAAATGGCACTGCATGGTCACCTTCTCCAGGGCATCCCTGCACAGTTACTCTCTGGGATTCATACTCACGCTTTTGATTATATGTGGCGTAAATATTCCTCTGTCTAAAATCCCACTGTCTGAAGTTACCTGTAAAGTTCAGGAGTATATTAAAATAATCCTGCCAAGAAACAGCGCTATAATGTTGTTTTCCAGCGAGTGTACCGAGGGATTGTTTCTCGCCCAGGCTATTCTATAGTTGAGGTTTCTGTGACCAATGAGAAGCACATTTTTTTTTATATTTTAAGGAACTTTGTAAACTAAACCTTCCCCCAAATCCTACATTTTGCTCAAGAAATTGCTGCATGCCTGAGCTGCTGCGAATTGTACGCCCCTTTTAGCAACTGAGTGTGACTCAGGTATTTTCATACCTGCCAAGTGCTCATTACTCTGTTGAGTGAAAATGAATTATTAAACCTCTTTTCTTGCAACTTCTGGTTGATCATGGATCCCATTCTGCATTTAGGAATCTACAGGTGGATCTTACCCAGACTACAATACGTGCTTGCAGGTTATGCCTACACTTTACAGTGGAGCCCAGAGATCCTACCAGCCAGGCAGCTCGCAGCTTCCTCCACAAAACCCATTTAATAAGGTGAGAGGAGAGACCTAGCAGAGTGGTTGCAGATGCAGCTTGAACCAGTGGAGGCGCTTCTTATTTGTCTTATGCTGCCCCCGAGTGGACTTTGGACCCACAACAAGCCAAGGCAGAGCTTTTCCACTGTATCTGTGCTTCTCAGGATCCCGAGTTTCTTAGGATCACATGCAGTTCCCAGTGGATGTGATAAATAAAAGCACTGGCTGGACAGTATGTGCCAGCACCAGACCCCTCAGAGCCCTGCAGCACCCTGAAGGTCAGAGCTCTTCACTGCCCACAAACCACCAAAACCCACAAAGAACAGCTAGATGTTTGGGAACAGACCTCTTGGAAAGATGGTAACTGTGAGGGTGAATGTGCAAAAAGACCTTGAGAAGTGTGAACAAAGGAGGAGGAGGACATTCACACTGGTTTTAGATGGGATTTTCTGCCTGAGTTTGCTACGAGTGCCACTGGGAAAAAAAAAGTGTTGAAGCAGAGTTAGGAAGTCACAGCAGCATCCAGGTTACCAACAGCTGCCACAGCGTTAACTGGATCCTGCCAGGAAAACCATTTCAGAATGGCTTTCATTTGAGCTATGTAACAGACAACGAATGCAGCCTTCATCAGCCAGGGAAGCTCTGAGCAAAACTTCCCTTGTCTGTGGGACCCAGTAGACAGTTTCAGCAATAAAAGATGCAGGAGGGACAGGGAAATGCTATGGAAGATGTGAGGACCAGCTTAACAGAGGCCGGAGTCTGCTAACAGGAGTCTGGTTTAACACAGGCCAAGACAGTGGGAATAAAAGCTTTGTTCAGTCTGAGTGTGGGTCTTCTTGTTTCCTGAATGTCTGACAAGTCCTGAGGAATTCATACACTCGTGCTGTAGGTAAAACACATTTCTCCTATTCTTACTGATGGGAGAGACCTTAAAAGCCAGATTGTCATCTGCTTTGGAGTGGCTGCAGGGAAGTGCACCCGTCAGCATATCCGAGCTGCTGCCTTTGTGAGTCCAGCTGCAGCCATGAAAGCAATGATAATCTCTCTGAGTACTGCTGGAGGGATGCTGAGCTGGCTCTCCAGCCTCCAGCGCAGCTCGTGGCCCTTTGCACGGTGTCCGGGCATGCTGAAAGGAGTCACAGCAGAAGTCAGCAGTCTCGTCTGGGAGAGCTTAGGGGCCCAGGCTCTCTGCCCTCAAGGCATTAAATCCCTTTGCTGCGCTGAGGTCAGGAGCCAGATTCAGCACGTGATGTTCTTGCATTCAAAAACTCACATCTCAGACTTTGCATGAGATTCCCATTTCTTGGAGGAGACTTGGAAGGAGCACACAAGTGCAGCAATTCACGGCTCCTGGACAGGAGGCAGGGTCAGGCTGGGGCTGGCTTTGATATGTCTTGGGATAAAGATAGCCAAGGCCTGAACATGGTGCCATGGGCTGTGAAACCTCAGTGTGCAGCGAATGAGTGCTCAGGTTTCTAACAGCTCTGATAGGACTGGAAACAAGTGAAAGTGTAACAAGAGAAGGAGATAGTCTGGGGTTTGTGCTGGTACCTTTCAGTTTATCTCCAGTCTAGAGAGGAAAGCTTGTGTGTGGAGGTGATGCTGAACTGCTTGCTCAGAAGTTTGTCTTAATGCCAGGTGCCAGAAAGAGTGGTGAGTTCCTTGGCATAGACTAAACAGAAGTGGGTTTGCCTCCACATGGAGGTGCCTTTCTTGTTCCTGGAATCGAAAGATGAGTCCCAGTGAGGGGAGCACACAGACTGGTCCCCAAGAGGCTCTGTGTGTGCTCATGTGTGTGCTTTTGCTTTAACTCCACAACCCGTTTTTCTGCTGTGTTTCAGAGTTTCAGGAGGAGCACGGCCAGAGGTTTATATGAACCACACAGTGGAGCTGGTGCACTTTGCCCTGTGAGCCAGGCCGTGATTCAGTTACCACACACGTGACATCCCGATGGCTATGAGAGTGCAGGAGAGAGCAGGGGTGGAAAACCTTTCCTCAAGCAAATTCCTATTTGTGATAACGCCAGGTGCACACTGCAATGAAATGGGACTTAGCAGAAGGCAGTTTGAGTTGTGAATGTGAATTAGCAAACGGTGCTTTTGAGAACTGCTGGAAAGCGTGGGGCTGAGCGAGGTTTGGTCCACATAGCTGCTCTTCTGATTGATTGAGTGAAGGAATTAGTGTCCCAGTTTTTGAGAGATGTTAAGGTTTCTAAAATATTAACTCCAACAGGAACCAAACCCCCAAATCTTCTGATCTAGGAGCCAGACTTAACCCAAGATTTGTGGTATGATTGAGCAGGGCACGGTGAGATCAGGCCCAGGTTGTTGTTACAGAGCAGATGATAGATACTTCAGTCTTTTAGAGCATGGTGACTGTTTGATGCACTTTGGTCATGAAATTAATCATCAGATAGGGGGGGAAGACTGATCAAGACTCATTAATGAGTGGAGTGGGCTCTAATGTGTATGTACAGCTTCTAAGACTGTAGAACTGTGGATGTTGCAATGTCTTGCTCTGATGGATCCCAGAGACAAGCTGAACCTGAGCATTGCATACCCTGAGGGGCACTTGGTGGTGGGGCATCCTTAGGTCACCTGTGCCCTCACCAGAAACCCTGCTCTGGGACCTCAGGATTTTGAAGGCAAGGCGTGCTAGTTGAATCGAAAAACCATTACTGCCGTCTCCTTTGCTTCAGTACCACATGTAAACTCACTCACGCCCTGTGAGTGGCAGGCGGTTACCCATAATCTGTGGCATAGACCCGCTTCGGCATGGCTGGAAACCAAGTCTTTCCACATCTTACTTAGAGTGACAGAGAGCTGTGCCAGCACAGCTTTACCCATCAGCTCTCCAAGAGAAAAGAAAGAGGCACAAAAGGTCGCCCACTGATGCCTTACTTTAACAGATGAAGAAGTCTGGAGCTGCTGCGATGCCGCAGGGTAATAGCATGGCCATTACACTCCTGCTTTCTAAATGCACACTGTGGGACAGGGCCTCCTGGCCCAACCAGCCCTTTGCCCTCACAAAAATGCATGTTTGACAGGGCACCAGTGCCTCTGCTTTTGTCAGGGAAAGGGCACAAACAGTGACTCATGAACTGTGTATAGCTGGACCTCAAAGCTGGAGGAGTTGTGCCTTCGGAGTCAGTTACTGGCTTCTGGTCCTTGCTAATTCCCAGACTGGAGCTTTATTTATTGACACTGCTCTGGATCAGCTGTCACTTGTTTTCTTCTTGTCCTTAGGTGGCTCCAACAAGAAGTGAGAAGCGGGGCTCTTCGTACCTGGTTTCTTCCCCAGAACCTGGCCCCATGGAGTACCTTGGCCAACAGACTCAGGGCTCCGCAGTCCGTTACACAGAATCCTCTCTCAAAAAAAAGCGCGTGTACTGAGACCCAGGTAACCTCTCCTGCCCTAGGTGGGAGGCAGGACGGTCGTACCTCTGCTATTTATTGCTGCCTTAACTACAGACAAATGTCTTCTTTCTGTGTTGGGTTGTGAGTATCCCAATAGGAACAACCTCTCTAATGGCAGATTTGCCAGGGAAGCGGTACATATTGCTCCAAGGACAGCCATGCCTCGGCAGTCTGACTTGCCTTCTGAAAGGGTGGGATGGTATTTCCTTTGTTGTCTGAAAGTCCTGGTGTGCTGAGGCTCCCAAAGCAGAGCAGCTCAGTGAGTCTGGGTAGCTTACCAGCTGAAAGCAATAAACACAGCCAGGAGGGAACGCCAGTCCTTTCTCTAGGCCTCAGACTGAGGAAGTTAAAAGATGAGTTCTTGATAGTAATTTTTTTCTTATTTTTTTTAACGCAGAATGTGGGTTTTTTTCAGTCATACTTTTTCCAGGATTACGAGTTCTGCATTTACAGCCTTTATATTTTTACTATTTCCTCTCAATCCTGGAATGGAGATAAAACCAAATGTATGGCCAGAACCTCTGTGATGTTTTTCAATAAATGTTTGTTAAAAGTGAGATGCTATCCTGTGCTGCCTTGCAGTGTGGAAACTGGTTTGGATAGGTGATGCTTGTACAATGACATAACCTTTGTCTGATTTTAGGCCAAGAATCAGAACTTTTCCTTGGAATAAGTAATTGTAAAAGTGTTTGTGGGAAAGCCCCGGCCTTCTTCCAGCAGGCATGTGGGCCAGTACAGCAGGGCTACCGGCAGCGCTTGCAGGTTAAAGATAACTGAAAGGGGCAGAAACCAATGGTGTGTTGTGCTTTTCTGATTCTGGATGATTCAGAGTTGAAGCAGAAGCAGTAAGGGGGAGCTGTTCTTTAATCCTGCCTCCCTGCTCTTTGCTCTATCTTTTCCTTTTTTCCAAGCATCTTAAACTTTGGAATTCACTGTGCTTCAAAGCCTGCCTAGAGCGGAGCATCACGGCTCTGGTTTTCACCTCCCGTTACACATTAATTGCCTTTGCACACGTAGTTCTCAGCAGAAGGAAAGGCCATTTGCTGCCTGACCTGGGATACGGCAGGGGCTCACCCCAGTCACGGGGAACGGTGCAGCCTGTGAGGGTCAGCAGGGCACAGCCTGCAGCATTGCCACTTCCCAGCTCCGCAGCCCCCTTTGCCTTTTGTGAGTTTTTTTAAATGACACTGTATTTTTAGCTACTTCACGGAGCCACCCTGGCTGGGGTCTGTCTCTTCTGCTGCAAATCCTTGCAGCCGCAGATATGAAAACCCTTACCTTTGAAGTCAGGGGCTACGACAGCTCCATTGTGAGCCAGCCCTCCCTGCTGGGCCATTTGGACTGAATTGACTGAGGCCAGAACCCTGGTCCTTCTTACCTAACCTTGCTGGAGGATCACGAAGCCATTTTTCAATACTGACCGCTTTTCTTAAAAAAAAAATATTTTAAAAAAAGAAACCAAAACCAGCCACCTCCAAAGCTGCCTTTCAAGCTCTGTGAAGTGAGTGGGAGCCAAATTTTCCAAGCTTACCCAAAGCCCTTGCTCTGTGCTGGGCATACAGCAGTGACTGCTCAGGATGGCCCAACAGCAGCACGGGCTCGAGGGGTTCTCCTGTGCATGTCAATAAATTCCCCAGTAGGATTTTGTTCCAGCCCTTTGTATATGCAACTTGCTGATGTTGTTACGCTTTGGAATGAAAATAAATTGTTTGTACACGTTTAGAGTGGATTTCTGTGGGAGGAAAACAGCTCTGGGCCACCATTAATGTCAGCATGTAATTTAGGGGGAGGTTTTGCAGACAGCGAGCTCTGATCACCGTTCCTAAGGGAGGGACATTTCAAAAATCTTCCTCTGTTTAATTTATGATTTAAAAAGATACGCAGGTGGAAAAAAAAAATCTTTATTAGATTTGTTTGTGTAAAGAGTAACAAAGTGCTTACAGATTTAAATCAGGTTCATAAGTGAGTGACATACACAAAACCAGGTAATACTGTAAAAATAAACCTCACCTCGTTGCAGCTCATAATTACACTTTTATATATAGCGAGATACATATTTAAAGACATCTTCCTATTATTGCCGGAACTGAGGAGCTCCTCAAAGCATTTTCAAAAACCCAGGTGTGGTGGGATCACAACATTGCCCAGTCCATCCTCGGGCTCAGGTCAGCCCAGGTTTCCAGTGAAACCATGGATTCTTGGAGTCTCCCAGGTTTCCCAGATGGGAGGAGGGGCCTCCCCTGCCCTGCTGACAGTTTAAATACTCTGGTCCTGACAACACAACAGACCTGGTCCTGGCGTGGCCCCCACTTGCTTCCCCCTCGGTTAACTGAAGACTGCGCACCTACACTGGCTGGGACTGTAACTGGAATTAAATAAAGGGCAGTGCTGTTACGTAAAGAATCGTCACCTCAGAGGGCAGCAGCGCTGGCACCAAAAAGTCTGTTTGGTGTGGCTGAGGTGAAGGTGTCTTTTCCCAGAGACCTTGCCCTGGCTGCTCAGTCCTTGCCTTTAGGCCTTTACTCCTCATTTTTCTATCCCCAGAGTGTGCAGCTCAGGGCCCCTGCCTGTTCCACCGCACCGCAGCTCACATATGGTATGAGCTGAAATGCCCTGTGCTCAACACGTTGAACAGTGACATCAACAATGGAAACAGCAGTGGCAGAAAGGTGAAACGGAGGAGGGGAGGGCTGAGCCAGGAAACGCAAACCCAGTTATGAGAAACTGAGTCTCTCAAGGAAACACATAACAATGCATGCTGGTCCAGGCCTACTCTTACTACACTTAAGAGCCTGGTGAAGAGGAGCTGATTATTTTGTCTTCTCTGGGTTTTTATACCAGAGTTGCTGTTTTGTCACTAAAATTTAAGTGCTCATGAAGGACACTTGTCAGCCAAACTTTTTTAAGGCTGAAGTTTTTCTGAAAACCTCCTCAGAACCCCGTAAAAATTCTTAACTGGCTGTATCCAGTCCTCTTATGTCCCCTTGTTCAGTTATTCGAGGAACAAGCGTGCAAAACTCAGCTCTCAGTTCGCACTCAGGGCTGCTCACGCTGGGACGAGACCATAATTAGGTGAAGATAAAACTGCCTTGCAATAACAGCAGCGAGAGAAGTTGAAGCTATTGTTTCTGTCATACTGTTTAATTAATTTGATCCAACTGTTGACTAAAATTAAAAAGGAAAACTGGTTGAAAAAGACTCCTTTAAACACATTAGCACAGTCAGAGTACAAATTACAGTAGTTAAAAAAACAAAATGTCTTGGGTGTTTATATTTTGACAGACATTTAAAGTATTGACAGTATAAAAAAAAGAATTACATTTTACTCATAATTGTTTCAAAGCCTTGAATCAGATTGTGAAAGGTTGTCCGTTCATCGTGCTTGAATATCCAGCACTTCCTCATCAGCTGGTCCACCTAACAAACAACAAAAGAGATATTTTTAAAGGATCTGGTTTTCCCATAAATAAAATGGAGCTGCTTCTCATTGCTCTGCAATGAAGAATGCGGATGAAAATGCCTCCGTCTTTGATGAGAATTAGCAAGTGCCTGTTCCCAGTGGGGTTTTTGTTCAGTTTAAGGTGTAAGTTTGCCTGAGAGTGCTAACAGGTGATGCAGGAGCAGCACAGACCGCTCAGAACAGCACAACAGCTTCCTCCGTGTCGCAGGAGCACGTGTTTTATCAGCCCCTGCTGCTGTGCACAGCACTGGTTAAACAGCACCGAGTTCCTGTTCGCTCAGGCCAGGTCCCCCGGCCCAGCCTGCGTCCCTCCCCTCAAAACACTGTCCTGGTTCAGACACTGGGAGCCAGGGAAAAACCAGGATAGGCAGCTCCTTCTCAGCTCTACTCCCACTTTCCGATGTGGAGTTGTCCAGCTTTGCAGAGCAGGGCTCGAGTCCCACATGTGCTGCGTGCCTTACCATCCTCGCAGCATCCACACATGGACAGCAATACCTGCCCCCCTCGCCTCCCTACAGCCTTCTCCAGCTCTGGCAGAGGCTGTGGGTCTGCAGCCCATCCCCAGGGCCGGCTTGCTGTCTCCTAATCCTACCAAGGGCAGGATAAGACAGGCTGTGCATCAGAGTTTGCTGAGACCCTGCTGAAGGGCTTCTCCATCTGGGTGTGAGACCCTGCTGAAGGACTTCTCCGTCTGGGTTGCTGCACACCCAGGAACTCTGTATTCGACAAATCAGAATGATTCTGAATGAGTTTTACCTGGATTCAGATACTAAAGCAAAGTTCTTAACCCCTCTGAAGGGATGTCACAAACCAGGGAATGTCACTTTCAAAAAAGCATTTAAAAACAACGCTTAAGAAACCTGGAAATGCCTTTCTAATCGCAAACCTGAAGGCTTTCCTACCGTAAGCAGCCGTGAGCATGTGGTGCTTTTGCTGCTAATTTAGTGTTAAAGTGCACTGTTATAAAGGCATAGGAGCATCCATTACCTCCTCTGGGCAGTTGGGTGGACGTGGCAAACGCTTTTTTTCTTGCAAGACGTGCACCAGACGTGCTACTGTCATCTGTCCCTGTGTGGGGCCGATCATTTTCAGGAACTCCTGTGAAAAGAGCAGGTGTCAGCTGTGCACCCTTGTACCCTGCGCTGATCTGGGCTGCTTCAGTTTGACATTAGGATGACATTTCCATCTCCAAATGAAAATGAATAGCAGATGCTTATCACAGATACCGAGCACCATACACTCCCATCAGAAAACAGATGGTAACATTTACAAATACAGCTTCCTCACACAGTCATAGA
The DNA here is from genome assembly GCA_033558185.1 of Dromococcyx pavoninus. Classification (NCBI taxonomy): domain Eukaryota; kingdom Metazoa; phylum Chordata; class Aves; order Cuculiformes; family Neomorphidae; genus Dromococcyx; species Dromococcyx pavoninus. The sequence continues at coordinate 554,541 of JAUMJL010000172.1, read as the reverse complement.
ATGGTTTGTGTTGGAAGGGACCTTAAAGATGATCCAGGCAGGGACACCTCCCACTCAATCAGGTTACTCAAAGCCTCATCCAACCTGGCCTTGAACACCTCCAGGGATGGGGCATCCACAACTTCACTAGGTAACCTGTTCCAGTGCCTCACCACCCTCACAGTTACAAATTTCTTCCTAATATCTAATCTAAATCTCCCCTCTTTCAGCTTAAAACCCTTCCCCCTCGTCCTATCACTGCACTCCCTGATCAAGAGCCCCTCCCAGCTTTTCTGTAGGCCCTGTAAGTACTGGACGGCTGCTCTAAGGTCTCGCTGGGGCCTTCTCTTCTCCAGGCTGAACAAGCCCAAGTCACCACAACTAATCTGTGTATGGGGTCTTTAGTGAAAGACAGCTCTGAGGGTTATTTTCCTAGAATAAAGAGATTTATTCCACTTCATACTTCCAAAATAATAAAAGCGTTTTAAGAAAAAGGTTATCTGATTTGCACAGCTGTAAGAGTAAATCCTTTCACAACCATAAGCACTTACTGCCATGGGACTGGACTCAGAATCACAGTAGGTCAGCAGCTCGTACAGCGTTACCCCGAATGACCAGACATCCGAGGCGATGTAGAATTTACTCTGCAGCAGGCACTCTGGAGCGTACCTGCAGACACAACACGACAGCATTCAGTTAGCCAGAGCTGCACGGATTGAATCCTACGCACACAATCCATTTAAAGTAAGCAATCTAAAGAGGCACTTTCTGCATTTGTGGAGTCCTTGTACATAAATTCAAGTGCCCAGAGGGCTTGGGATGCCACAGAAGTAGTAAATAAGGTGCAACTGTTACAGTGCACTAAAGGAGACCTAACCAAAACCAAGATTTTGGGAAAACGGATCATTAAGTGCACAGAAATGAACAGCACAAGAGTAGATAAGGTATCAGGTGCCTTTTCCTTGCTCTGATGTTGTATCTTTACTCAGACCCCTTATCAAAATAGGAAAAATATTCAGGATGTCTAAAAGTCTAACTGCACAACACCAAACAAGTTATTCCACTGCACAGTCTGGTTAAAGAAAAGGAGTTGCAAGTTCCTACCAAAACACTGGGCTGTCCAGGTCGTCTTTGACAGTGTAGTACTCCTTATTGGTCTCAATGGCTTTGGTGAGACCAAAGTCTCCAATCTTCACTCTGTTCTCACTTTCAACAAGGACATTTCTTGCTGCTAAGTCACGGTGCACATACTGACGGGAGCCCAAATAGTCCATTCCCTAAGAGAAAAGAAAGCCTTTTATGCTCATTTCTCTAATAGTGAAGTTACTGTGTATCTCCACCTTCCCCTTCAAACGCTCCCTTGTTCATGTGGTTAATACCCCATCCAGGTTTCCATCCAGGTTGGACTTGATGATCTCAGAGGTCTCTTCCAACCAGATGATTCTATGATTTTCCATGACCGGTTCTCCATCTGTTGGCACTTTCTAGGGTTCTTTTCTGACACCACCCCCAACACCCGCCCTGAAACTTGGCCTTTGGGTTCCTCATCTGTTTCTATTTTATGCTTTTCAGTTCTCAGCAGAGCAGCCGCCCTCCTTAGCCCCTTCTCTCCACAGCTCTGCTCCTCTGTGCACTGCTGCTGCCAACAGCCTGGGCTCCACGCTTTGCAGAACCGCCTGGGCCACCACAATCACAAACCCACGGCCTCTTGCAGAAAGCACATGGCCTCCTCTCCTTCCCTCGTGCTGGCACACCCTTTCTAAATGCACTCCTCCCTCCTAATACTTGGAATTCTGCAGTAGGAACAGCTTACTAGGAAACCTAGTAATTATTCCCTTGCTGATCATTGTGCCAGCAGCACCTGAAGCATGGGAGAGACTTGCTGTAGGATTCAGGTCCCTGGGGACAAAGGGCAAAGAATGGTGTTGTTCCTAAAGCCAGCCTTTCCTCCCTTCCACTCTATTAAATTAAATATTACACTAATCAAACAGAAGATTTGCAGGAAGGTGCTGGTGCCAGGCTCACCTTGCAGATCTGAACTGCATATCTGAGAAGCTGTTTGAGATTAATTTTGTTCTTGTTCCGTGGGAGATATTCCTTCAGGCTCCCAGAAGGAAGAAATTCCATGATGAGTTTAATCCCACTTCCTCCTAAAAACAGAGTGTGTTTAATGGCCCTTCTCATTAACAGCCATACATTCTGTGCAAGGCCACAGCCCCAATGGCATTTGTAACGAGATCGCATGACCATGATGAGACTACAGGCTGACTCCTGCTATCAGTCCCTGGACCAATCCAGAGGAGAATCTATTCCAGGCAGCACAGTTATACTGAGCTGAAAGGTCTTAAGGTTTTTAAATATTGGCTTAGAACAGGCACTATTGCAAACAGAAATATATAAAACAAGAGCTTCTTTCTATGAATAACAACATATGCCTCCAGTAAAAACCTCTGGGGTTTATGGGGTTATGAGCCGGCTGCTCCTGGGACACAGACACCACCAGCCTGCCCAGGGTTCGTTTTTTTAACAGATTTGGTGAGAACAGCAGCCACATTGCTCACATCCAGGTTAACTAAAGACAAAAATGGGCAGCAGGAGGACCTGAAAAATAAATTGCTGCTTCTTCCATGAAGAAAGAGATCTGAACCCTTAAGATTGAATTAAGACTCTCTTGCTTTTTAAAATGCTTAATTTTTTAAGGAAAACTATTAACACTTCTAGTGTATACTTGCAATATTCTACATGAAGATTTACCGTCTTCTGTGCAAATCCCTTTGTATTTGACAATGTTCTCATGATAAAGACTCCTCAAGATTTCGATTTCCTTCTTGAGATCAGCGATGTGATTCCCTCCGCTCTCTGGCTTTAGAGATTTAACTGCCACTTGCTCCCCTGTATTGTCGCCTTCTGGGTCGTATCTGCAGAGCTCAACCTTGCCAAAGTGGCCCTAATTGTAACAGAAAAGACAGCATTATTTAACACAACACTCACTGACCACAGAGTTCTGATGCAATGTTTTTGTCATTTACAATTCACATCTTCCTGTTGGGACACGGAAAACACACACAGACAGCTATGTATGCACACACTCCAACATCTACCTGTGTTCTGTACCTGAGGGACACAGAAAGCACACACAGACAGCTATGTATGCACACACTCCAACATCCACCTGTGTTCTGTACCTGACACTGCTCTTACCTCTCCCAAATCACGGATTCTTTTCAAAAATCGTTTTTCAAAGAGTGTGGGATCAACCTCTGTAATGGGCTTCTTCTCTGAGACGATATCGGGATCTGTGAGTGGGTAAAAAAGCCCCAGGTCAGAGAGATTTCTGTAAGGACACCTTGGTCTTTGACACTTTAAGGCATCCTTGCTCACTTCCAACCTGTTGCTGAGTGTGTTTCTACCCCTGCTGTCACCACTTTCCTCATTTAAATCCTGCCTACTTTGACAGGGAATTCCTTCCATTTGTATGTGCCAGTCTATCACTTGCTGATCTTCCTCCCTCTCTTTGCGAATTGCTCGCTGGGTCTCATCCCAGACTCTGATTCAGTCTTCTCCTGGTATACTTCCCAACGTGTGGCAGTACTCAATTTCTATGATTATTTATTACTAGGTACAGGACGTCAAGTTCTGCCTTTGACTGATCATCTGTGAGTTGCTCTGTAGTAAACATCAACATAAGGTGAATCAGGAACCAGTTATCCATGTTAATGCTCTGATTTGGAGGCCTGTGGAAACTGCACAGAATTGTCTTGAAACTAACTGAAGCTGTTGTATAAAATATGGACCATGAAATGAAATGGTAGAAACACCAACTTAACTCAAGCCAGACATTCAGTACGAATAAAACACTCGCATCCTATTTGCACTCATTTGTGGAAAGGGCTCCTGCCATTGCTGTAAGGAGACACCATGCTCCTGTCAGCACAGCAGCACGTAAGAATGCAGCTGTAGAGAGCCCACCTTAGCCAAAGAAACCAGTCTTCCTCAGCCCCCTCCAGCTGACAGGCAAATGCAGGCCTTACTTTGTTCCTCCAGTTTGTTGATGTCTCTCATGATGGCTCTGAAGAAGGGTCTCTGGTTAGGGTCGTAGTTCATGCACTGTTTCATCAGGTCAGCCAGCTCCTTGCACGATGGTGTTGCCAACACGAAATGCCCCTCATAGAACCTCTCCTTCTGTAAAGTGCAAATGGAAACTCCTGCATGAATTTTACCTTTTCACTTAATAAAGCCATGCTCTACACTAGATGTGACTATTAGATCCTTAGCTCATTGTGACCTTTTCTTTAACCTTTCCAAGAATAATCCTCCTTTCCAGCAGTAACCCAACAATCTCCTGCTACCAGACAATTATTATTGTGTGGAATCTGGTATGGTTTGGAGCAACCATTTGTAACACATGAAGTTTTTAAAACATGCCAAAGGTTTCACCTCTCAGAAGTTATTTTTCTGGCAGGTGCCAGGCTCACCATGCACCGGGACAACTGGCTGAGTGGAAACTCTTGCTAGGGAAATAACACAATACTGGCTGCTCTTCACAGCCTCTGAGAAGCAGGGGACAGGGAGGATGAGGGTGGGCTTGTGCATTTTCTAAGCTCTGCAGAACTCCTTCAGCTGTCTGCCACACACAGGAAGTGGAGTAGCCAGGGCAGCAAGTTCCTTTCAGCTACCTCCTGTTAAAACAACTCGGGCAGTGACTCAAGTACTCAGTCATTTCCTTCAGACGAGCAGCAGCTGCCTTGCTCCATCGCCTTCCCGACACAGCAGAACTTCAAGGGAGAAAAAGCACATTTGGGACATGTGCTGAGGGACTCTGGTAGCGATGAAAAGAAACTGCCAGAGGTAAAGGCAGAACAAGATCTATTACAATTTTGTTTAGATTGCAGATTGAACCATAATGGTGTCCCACAGGAGACAAATTCTGAGCCAATGTCCAAAAGAAACAAGCAAGAACAGAAAAACCTAATTGCTTATAAGCAGAACCTCAGACAGTTTATGAATGGACATCGGGGTGAGAAAAGGATGGGTGTGAGAGCAGCAGCAGTTCTGTTTAATGGTTAATATGCTGAGTTTTGATCATCCCCAGATAGGTCAGCTTGAAGCAATAACTAGCAATTTTACAGTAAGGACAAGAATTCCCACTGCAACCTGTGGCAACTTAGATGGATCAGCCCCTTTAGCAGTCCAGCTGAGCTGGTTTTCCTGTAAGTTGAAAGCAACTCGAACTGGGTATGGAAACTGAATGCCGAAGAGGATGTACCCAAGATGTCAAGGTAAAGTTTATGTAACATAGTCGTACCTCTGCTAATGTCTTGTCTTTCAGTGGTATTTCTCCATTATAGCAGATTTCCCACAGTGTGGTACCAAAACTCCACTTATCTGCTGCAACGCTTAAATTTTTGGAGTCCTCAACACATTCAGGTGCAATCCAGGGGATTCGCTCAACGCATTCTTAGATAAAACACAGGATCAATGCATTTTGGAGTTAATGTCACAGCACTAAAAAAGCAGCCTTCAAACTTCATTATTCCTGTCTAACAGCTTCTTAACTAAAGTAAACTAAAGCTGCAGTATTTGTCCAGTTTCAGAACCCTGATTCTCATATCCCTGTTCTCAGAAGGATGTTTCTGTGGGTTTTACAAGCTTGAGCCTTGAGTCATCCAGAAACTGAGACTCTTTCTATGTTATCTCACTAGACTTAACATCACTTTTCAAGAGAAATAAGCACAACAAGCACCCACAGTCAGCAGCAATCCTACATTTCTGTGTAGTTTTCAGATTCATGGAAGGTCATTATTTCTACTCTAGAGCCAGCTCTAACTGGTATAAATGATATTTCTTCCTTTCTCCTTCCCCGCCACACTGAAGAAACAAACAGGGTTCCTGTACCATACCTTGTCTGGACAGCACAGTTACTGGTATTCCTGGGTCACTCAGCTTTATGAAAGGACCGTATTCAGTGTCAATTCCCTCTCTTGCCAGTAGGATGTTTTTAGTACACACGTTTCCATGTACCAAATCCTTATCCTCCTACAGTAAGGGAGGAAAAGAGTAGTGAGTGCAGTAAGCTAGCAATGCTCTGCAAGCGCTCTAACATATCCATAGCATAGGGATCATTGTAAAACACTCCAACCTGTAATCCAAAAATATAACTAGGAAGAAAGTACCCTAGAGAAAAACAGGGAAAGGAGGAGAAGGGAAACATACTGTTCACACTGAAGTATTTGTAGAGTTGATGCATTTTGGAAAAGAGATCGACGTTACACCCCTTCTTCACCAAGAGCATACTGGCAGAAAGGGAAGCTGTGACAGCTTTCCCACGCACACAGTGGAACCAGTGGCAAATGGAAACACGCAGACTATTCGGCCTGCTGACAAAAAAGGATTTCATCACCTTCTCTGAGAGTTCTCCTCCTTGTTTAAAGCAACATAATGAATATAAAAAGAACATCATTGCATCACCCCACTGCCAGAGAAAAGAAAGTCATTAGTTACTAGTGCACATGAAACCTCTGTTGCATTAGATTGTGACAGCTGTAAGCAATGCCTTTGTCAAGATGCCTTCTTACCAGGTAGCTTAGGGCACTTGCAAGCTGCTTGGCAACTTTGAATTTCCAGGGAGTTGTCAGAACATCACTCTTCCGATGCATAAACAGATCCAGAGGCCCAAATTCAACAAATTCTTCAACCATGATATCTACAAAGTCAGGTGCATCAAGTCAGTATTGCAATAACCGTTGCCTGCAGTAATCTAATAGGCCTGTCACCATCTCCCTCCATCAGACAAGGTGGTTATAATGTCTTTATTTCACCTTCCTCAAAGCTTATTTCAGTGCTCAGAACCCAAATTAAAAGGCTGAGTAGTAAATGAACAGTAAACGTGGAACAATGCATTTCAAAGACAACAGGGCAAAGCCCTTCCAAGGGAAATAACTTCTGCCAGAAGGCTGGTTTGTATTGACAGTACTGCTACCATTCTGGCACTCCGACCTCAAGGAATCATCCTGTAAGGCACTTACTCAAAGACACCATTAGAAAGGAAGACTTGTTAGAAGAAAGAACTGTTGCCTTGCTGTTCCACTTCTGCCTGCACTGAGAAATCAAGAGGTGGCAGCTGCTAAACCCACTTCCCCTCGTGCCAGCACTGAACTGAATGGCTGCCCTGTCCCTGCCAAGCCTGCTGCTTCAGCGTGCTGCCTAGAGAGATGTTTGCTGAACTCACTTTCTACATCACGGACGCAGACTCCATGGAGGAAGACAATGTGCTTGTGAGACACCTGCCTCATCATGCTTGCTGTTTCAAAGAACGCCTGTTAGAAACGGAAAGAGGTGAGCCATTAAACTGCTGGTCACCGTGGCAGTCAGCCAGGTGTTTAACAAATACAGAACATCAAGTAACAAAAATATGTGCAAAAAATCACTGTGTTTTCCAGCAACAAAGGGTAAGCAACAGTAGGGATGCACCATCGTAACGGGGTTGAGGAGTGCTGTCAGAGAAGGGTTGCTGTTTATTCGGTCAAATAAGCAACCAATGTGCTTCCCTGCGCTCTCACAGATGTGCACTCAGCATCTTGTGCGATCCATTAGCCTCTCTTATGAGGTGATTAAGCAAAACACAGATCAAGCAACTTGCCTGTGGCCATGTCGACAACAGAACTGGTGACAGACTCACAGCTCAACACAGAAGGCAGAGGTAATTTCTCACAGGCAGCAGCACCCTCACTGTACACTATGGCTCTCAGATGGCACAGCTACAAGCCCATGGGTATGATTGGGCATCTCATACAACAGAAAGGTCTGGGTCCATTTTCCTTGCACTTGTGGTCTGTGCACAGGCTGGAAGTGAGCACTGGTGTGCTCCAGCCAGACCAATATTGCTGCCTGTCTAATGTGATCACCTTACCGAGTATCTCAAAAACTATTTGACTGCCTAAAATAGTGAGTTACAACTTCAGCATTTTCCCAGTCCCTTATTATATACAAAACCCCTTTTTTTTAAAGGCTTTTCATGTTAACCATATACAATACAGTGAGGCCCAGTATTTGTTGTACAAGAGACAAAAAGGAAAAAACTTGCCAAAGAAATGTCTCTGTGGCTGGGGTCCAAGACCTTGAGGAGGACTTTAATCTCTTTTTCATTTTGATATCCTTCATTCTCATCGCCTTTGTAGCTCAGAATCCCTGAGTAAATCTGTGTTCTTGTCCCTCTTCCAAGATGTTCACCCTAAGACATAACACACCATGTATTTTTCAAACCAGGACATGAAGCAAAAATCAGTAGATTTACAAAACCACTCAAATCTGCACTCTATTCTGCCTCTCCAAGTGGAGAGTGGACTCACTCCACCTGACCTACCTACATACAGACTTAAAATTATTACAGTGAGAAACCAAATGATAGCATTAGTTTCTTTACTTTAGTGGTTTCTCTGCCCACACTCACCACTGTAAACTCATTTGATATTAAAGGGCTATTACATCTCCATTAACATCAAACAGGTTCAGTGTGATTTAATGTTATTAGACTAAACATCATATGAATAAAAAGTTAGAGGAAGTAATATTTCAATGGAACACTTTTTTTGTTCAGGAAAGCGATTTCCTCCTAAATAACAAAGGATTCTGCCTTGAGATATTTTTGCAGGAACCCCACATGCTGACTGTAAATACACCAGTCAAAACCAATTAACATAATCTGTATCTGTCCTTCTCAGTCAGTGATGCTGTTTCAAAACAAAAAAAACCCAAACCTTCCTATTTAACTAAAGAAGGGAACTGCATGGTTTAAGAGCTCAGGTCTTCCCAAAACATGAAATGTGATTTGTGCATTCAAACCACTGTGGTTTTTGAAGTTTATTCAGCTCACCTGCATCACTAACCGCAAGCACCTGTCAGAAAATTTTGGGACGTATGGATGCTAAATCAGTTTGGAACACAAAATTTTGAACTCCTCAGAGCTTTTGAAAATGTCACCCCCTTTTTTTACTGTAGGATATTATCTTGAACCTCAACCTGCCTGTTTCTCTGGTACGTCAGGCTTTAAAAGATAGAGCCACATGTAGCAATAAACTGGCTGGGAAAAGCAGCTCTGAAGACTTCCATGTTTTTTTTAGAATGACCTTAGAAGCACCACACAGTAGAAAACTGCTGAAATATCAATTTGATTTTTAATGAAAGGCATTACTTCCAAGTTTCTCTTCTTTTTTCACACAAGGACATATAAACACTTAGATTCTGCAATAAGAAGCTGTAATATAAATAAAGATTCAAATGAAACTTCGTTGAGGAGAAATGGGAGTGGAAGAACCAGCCAGAATGGGGTGATTTTATATTACTTGACCGAGTACAGTGGGTTACCACACCACTTTGGTTGTAAGAGAGAAACACAGTTCAGCAGCTGCTTACCTGCACAATTTCTTCCTTGAGGATTCGGTGGAAACTCAGCTGCCCTAGGTGATTAACAGGCTGCCATTCCTGTGCCTTCTTCGTTGCAACTAGCAAGTTGGAGATTTCTGGAAGGCAGGGAGAGAAAAAAACTCTTTAAGCCTTTTCAAAGATAACTGCATAGGTTCACCCTTCTCAGTCAATAGCTTTATTGTCTATGCTCACTGCAAGGTAAACCCCAAATGAATGAGGAAGAAGGAAAAAAGAACAAACTTTGACCGACCTTCTGTCAAGTAACTTCTGTTCTATCATTCGTCAGAGAATTCACTAAAATAGAGCTTTATATTTTATATTACATGTAAAATCTTAATATCAGACATACTGGGACTGATATTAATAAACTGTTGGTATTTACTGCAGAGAAATACCCAGGACTGAAACAGGCAATACCTTCTGCTGTACTTTAAGTAAAATAACACACAGTGCCTCCTGCCAAGAGGTACATCTCCTCTCCAGAGCGCTGCTGGGTAAGAGGTAGCTGGAGTGTCCTTTCCTCTCTTGACCTCCTTGGAATTTATTGAGCTCTGAAAATACTGACAGTCTGTTTCCAGAGCACCGGAATTAAAATGGGTAATGGGAAAGACAAAAGCCCAGTGCTTCCTTCCCCCTGCTTCTGGTCAGGGAGAGGCATGGTTAAATCCAGAAGTCCCGCACATCAATTTTGTCTTCCTGTGTTTGACAGCAGGCTTTATTTATTATGATACAATTATTTCAGAGGTCTGAGTGCATCTGGCCTTCTCATTACTGGGAGCAGAAAAAGTACGTCGCAGCTAAACTATGGTCTAGCACTCTGAAAACAATCAGTAACAAGCCATCCACTGCAAAATTGCTTTATTTCTACATCCCCTAAACTTTGTGAATAACCAATTAAACAGACATTGCAGATTCAAAAAGAGAAAAAAACAACGAAGACAGAACAAGGACCAACAAGGATAACACACTGGATCCCACTGTAACTAATGCCAATGAAAAGCTGAAGTGGGTTGTCAACTCCTTGACCCGTTTTATTTTATTCCAAGCATAGCTCTCAAAATGCAATCAAGATGCCAAAAAGTTTAATCTCTCCATGCTCCAAACGACCACCAATACTCTTCAACAGTGCTGATAAAGTCCATGCCTATCTCACAGAACACTCCTCTGACAGCATTAGAACAAGCAGGTAATTAATGTAGCTCAGTTATGGCCCTTATTCTAACAGGAAACCATTATCTGATCAACACAATCATTCCACTGTTTCTTCTCCCATACAAAATTCAGCTGCAAGACACTTGTAGTTTACAGCAAACAATTTTAGTAAGTGTTGGCATTAACAGCTTAACAAATGCAACATTGTCCCAGTCCTCTAAAATCTGACCTCGCAGATGGTTCTACTGACTCCACGGCTGTTCTGGTTGCGAACAGTTGCAGACCCAGCCTTCCCTGCTGCTTCATGAAAATTAACACAGTAAAGAACAGCTCGTAATGAGAGTAAACAGGCCTCAAACTAGAGGTTGCCTCACAACCACTGCAGGTTGGAATCCTCCTTTGCTAGAGGAAGGCAATGTGATGCGTGGTAGCAGTGTCTGGCTGACGTGACTCAGTGGAGCAAAGGAAGAACCTTATATGGTCCCCACTCCGCAGCAGCGTTTCAGCCCATGACTCTGAGTCAGCTGTGAGGTTTCCTTTTTAAACTCCAGAGTTCCACCTCTGCTGTCAATACTGCAGGGACAGCTGTTTAGGTGCAAGAGGGGAAACTAGAACTTGTCGCACTGTCATTTGAAAAGTTCACATTAACAAGACTCATGAGAAGAATAAGGTCCTAAGCATCCTGTGCTGAGCTTGCAACACTGAAGGGAAACGCCCTAAAACTTTGTTCACAGTGCTTGCTTTTGCTTTTTGGCAAGATTCCTCATCCACAGGGAAGGAAGAACTCATATATAATTTTTAAGTGACAAAAGAGCTTCATACAAGAATACAGAACAAACCAAAGACACTAAGAATGCCTCCCATTTCTGGAGTTTGTTTCCTTTCAGCAACAAGGTTCGTTGCCTCTCTTAAAGGGCAGATTACCTCTTGGTTTTGGCTGGCAGCATCTCTTCAGTGTAAAGCTTATGTTGTCTGTCCGAAGAATTTGTCCTTTCAGGTGATCCATTAGCTCTTTTAAGGATGAGAAAGAATTGCTTGAACCATGTAGGAAGTACCCGCCTTTCTTCACCTCAATCTGGAAGTTCTTGTACTTGACTGAATTATTTAACTTCTGTCGTTAGGGGGGAGAGGGGACAAAAAGAAAGCAAAAGACGAACATTAAAGTGAAATAATGTTTTAAAGCCATAGAAGTCCCTCAAAAGCATTTGAAATTACATACAGGACCAATTAATCACTTGCTCCTAAGCTAGGGTCCTCTAATCAAACTCTGATGAAGTAGAAAAAGGCCCTAAAATTCCTGTAACCTTTAGTCCCAGGAAGGCTCATAACAGAATGGAAGAAGAGAAACACAAACATGCAAAAATAGCAAAACTCCCTTTCACAAGCTGGATTGTTCAACAAACAAACAAGACATCAGGCTGTTGTTCAAACCGTCCAGTTACATTCAAATGTATTCAGGAAGAATGACTGAACTTTTGTACACATCTACCTCAAGACCATGCCTTCTGCTCCCCCTCCCTCATCTCTACCATACACTGCAGCTTTGCATCACCTCTCTTTCCTCTCTAAGCCTCGCAGTGATTTTGAATGACTTCCAAGACAAAATTAATTTCTTGTTTCAATGCCTCAGTTGTCCTGTCTGTTAGAAAACAGTGTTGATCATACAGTTTTGCAGATGTCCACAGATGAACCAAATATCAACACTAAGAGATGGTTATTATTTCCAAGAGACTTTTTAAATCATTTTGTTGTTTCTTGTTTCAAGTGTCCCTTCTTGATCTCATCATTGATTCTATTAAAATTTTTTTCTAAGAGAAAGAAAACAGTTTATATGCTTTTACACTATTATTATTCTTGTGTGAACATTTAAAATATTTTCCCAAAACTAGCAAGTCAGTTGCAGACTTCCAACTGAGGTCAGTGAAATTCAAACTTCTGCACAGTTGCTGCATCCTTATTTTCTGCTTCTAACTGGTTCTCTCACCTATCCCACCCCACCTTGTGAGATTTAACTTGTCATTTGTCTTTCACAAAATATGTTCCAGCAGCTAACTGACCATAAGTCCCCTTCTCTGGTGCTCTACACGTAAAGGCAACTGTCCCCATGCACTATTCTATTATGGTGTTTCAGTAGAAATATATTCAAGTAATTAAATCAATGTTCCAGAAACATTAAGTAAGTTGGAGTGACAAATTCTTTATGCCATTCTCACACCATAGGAGTTTAAAAACCTTAATTTCAATTGTGTTCGTGCACAGTTTCATTGCTATGAATGGAAATGTTCTGGATGTAATAAGTCATATTTGCAGATACAGCAGATTTGTAGAGATAGCACAGGAGTTCAGGGAAGATGAAACTTTGAGTACAAGTATCTACCCTCTGCTGCATCAGCGATAGAACAAAGATAAGAGTGTCTGCCCTAAAGAACATGAATTTATGCACATAGGTTACAGGGAGGTGCTAGTCTTTAGCTCATTGTCAGATTATTGCTGGGAATGGCACACCTGACATACCTCTGAGCCTTCCAAACAAGTCACTGTCATGAGGATGTGGTTAAAGTTTGTGCAGCTCCATCTCAACACATACATTCCTGCTTCATTCCCTTCCTGTTGCAGTTTATTGATGGCGTATTCCGTGCTGAAAGAGTCAATGTACAAATGAGGAAAACCAATAAATAAGCTGTTGCATCCAAAAAATCTATTAGTAAATACATTGGACAGTAATCCTATATTTGGAACAAAAATGTGTAACAGCAATTTAGGGATATTCACATTATTATTAAAACATTATTTGTGTGCATTACACACCCTCAAATTTAGCTGCAAGAAAGTTTTATTAAGCTCTGAGAATGCTCAATGGAGAAATTCCATATCCAGCACTGTGCACACATAAGCTCTCAGCTTCCTATATATTGCGTCTTCAAACATAAAATTACAAGACAAAATGGTGGGTAGGTGGGAAAATAATTGCTTCAGCTATTTAAAAAAATAAAGGCTTTGTGATTCCATCCAAGAACACCCAAGGTCAGTGTAGATACATCTTCGTTTACCTAAAATACTCCCATCTGTTCAACTGACGATGATTTTTACAGCTGTTAGTGAAGGAAGCCTCAGAACCCTCTGACAGTGAGGAAAGACTGGTTGTATAGATGAGCAAGTTGATGTGGAGAGAATCAGTGGTATTTTTTTCACATAATAATTAGAAAAAGTAAGTTGTTCTACAACCTTTTTATTAATTAACAACCTTTCAAATGTCAGATTTCCTCAATGGATTGAATATGCAGTAGTATTAGAGGACTAATCATTCAAGTGGAAGAATCAAAACCAAACATTTTACTAACCAAATGGGTCCGTGGCATCCATTTTTTATGTTGTGCTCAATCAGTGGAGGAGCCACATCTGTGCAGAGGTAATGGTGGGCATCTGCTGTAAGTCTGAAGTACCCGTCTATCAATGAGGCAAACGACAGGGCCTCATCATGCGAGGACAGTTTTAATTCCTAAACCAAAAAGATATTTTACTCAAGAATTCTTACAATTTTCTGAAAACATTTCAGTAGTGTTTTAATATACGTCAATTTTTGCCTAGAGTGGCTACACAATTTTCGAGAAACCTACGACAGAAAATCACACGTATTTAGGGAGCCAACACTGACCACTCTCTATCCTCCCTACTCATTACTGGCTAAGAAGTTTCCATTCTCCAGTGACTTATATGCGTTGTAATCCTACATGAGATCTGTAAGGCAAACTCTTGTGCCAGCCTTTGTGAAACGCCAGAAATTCAGGACTAAAGCAGTCCAGTTGGATATGAAGCCAAGAGCACTCCAGCAACTCCCTTCCAAACTGTAACAGCTGGCAGCCTGCCAAAGAAGATCTGGGTATCTATACACCAACTCTCCTCTCCCTCCCAGGTCCCCTCTTCACTTCTCTCCTCTGCCATCCTTGCTGAGCTCCACTTTCTTGATGCTGCTTTTGGCTATCCAACCTGTACAGAAGCGTACAGGGCTGAGAAGTGCATGGAAGAGGCCAGTAACAGGTATGCTTACCTGCTGCTCTTCCAACTAGCACTTTTGCATTTGTACAGTGTTGAGGACAGCATTTAACTGCTATTTAAGACTCTCATTAGAAAATGTTCCTCAAGGAGGTTATTACCTGTTGCCCAAACACACTGTATTCCCGTGCAAGGGAAACCTATACATATATACAATCACACAGATTCCCATGGGAGGGAAACTTATCCAAGGTTTGGTTCTTACCATTCTTTTGTTATCTTGCTTGTTAATGCTAACTGTAGACTCCTTGATGACAATGTGGGTGATTTCAGGAAAATAGGAAAAATTATTCCACGACTCTCGCATTTTGTGTTTTTCTTCATCCTTTTTGATTTTACTATCAGATTTTTTCTTCTCCTCTTTCTCTGTCTGTACAGGCTGCAAATATATTTTGGATAAAAGCATACTAATAAAAACATATTTCTTTCAGCACAGTGTTTTTCCTCCAGAACAAAAATTCATAACAAATTAATCTTCCACAGCTATTTAATTCCAGAACACTTTTTGCACTGCATTATCAATACATTTACGTCTTCAATGGATCTGTATTGCAAGGGTGTATTTCTATCAACAACTGTCCATAAGAGTTTTCCTGAGGATGAAAGCAATCAGTCATTAGCTAAGTGACTTACCTCTCTCTTGGTACGCTAGGAATAATTTTAGCAGCAGTACAGGGATGAAAAGGTTCTACTGAAATTGCTAAATTATGTACTTGAAATACTCTCTCAGAGCTCAGCCCAAAAGCAAGAGCAACATTCTTCTCGCGCTGCAGGCCTGAACTGCCAAAAGCAGATGAAATTCTGCGTGCAGACCACACTTAGCATGAGCATCTTACGGGTCAAATATTACTCAAAATTATTAGTAGCTACTTATTTTAAAAAGACAGATGTTCAGGCTGAGCAAAGCTTCCTGCCAGTCTCAGAAGGTCTTTGGTTTAGACATTTAAATAATTATAATCTACAAATCAGGAGAAATGGGAGCCTTACAAGAAACAGGCTACACTTCTTGCAAGCTTTTCTGCTCAAATTTAGTTTTTTCTTCCCTCGCCCCCCTTAACATCATTGTTTAAAGCAGAAATCCTGCACCAGAGCTAGAGATAGTTAGGTTACATCTAAATGGAGTGAAGCACAATACTTTCTGTGCTACAGAAGATAGCTATCAGTAGGGTTCTCATCACCGTGGGAAACTGAGGCAAGCAAAAAGAAATCTACTTGTTCAGGTATTATGTGTGAAGAGAAATTGTACAATATGCCATAACCTCTTCAAACCTAAAGCATAATTAATTATTTATGTACACAAAGTACAGAAGAGGTTAAGCAAACTGATCGCAATTAGCAGCGCCGAAACAAGGAACAACATATAAGATATCACTGACGTAAGAAAGCTTAACTTTAATGTCACTGTATTTTAATTTCTTCATGAAACTCTAAAAGTATGAAAAACATGGCATGGGGTGCCATATAGAGAAAGAGCATTAACAGCCTTTGATATCAAGACACAACACCAAACCATAAGGGCCTCCACAGACATTAATCTTTCAAGACTTGAGTCTGGTTTGGCAGATATAGTACGGTCTTTAATTTAACCTGATGAACAGGTTGCCCACACAGGTTGTGCAGTGTCCATCCTTGGAAGTTTTCAAGATCAGAATGTATAAAGCCCTGAGCAACCTGGTCTTGTCTCAAAGCTAACTGTGAACAGGGGGCTGGACGAGAGACTTCCTGAAGTCCCTTCTAATCTGCATAATCCTATGAAAGAAGTCCTTTCCATAAAAAGCTGATCTGCAGTATCCATGACCATTTTTCAACAGTTTTTACACCCCAAAACCAATCCCCTAATTCTCATTTACCAAGGGATACTTACATTTGGCTTCAGCCTCCACTGAATTCCATTGTTTCCTGTTACAATGACTTCATATAGTGGAAGGATCTCGTTGTCTCCACAATTAAATATGTTTATTTCATTCTCAGATGAAATCAGCAAAAATGAAGTCTCAAAAATTTCTGCTCCATAATGTTTAGTCAAGGTCTCCATCGTTGATAAGTATTTAACTTTCAGATCACGTGGAGACACGCTACTGTCACAAATGGTTTTGTTGTTAAACTCTTTAAGGAAATGCTTGAAAACGTTATTTATCCGAATCCTGGTCAAGAAATTCCTCTGTCTGATAGTCTTGTTCAAAGTTTCAGGAATATACTGCTTATAACTAGAAGAGAAAACAATGCTATGAGTTAATACTGTTGTCTCCTAAACTTCTCTCTAAAATGTGCAACTGCCTTACTTTGAAAGTTAGAGAACAAGATGCAGTAAACCACCGTGCAGTCAATACTGTAGCAGTGGTTTACAGCATTAACAGACAACAGGAATACAAATAATAAGGTTATCTGAAAGCTTTTTAGTCAAGTCAATAATACAATGTATTCTAGTAGTTTTCTCATTAGGTTGCCACTTAACAATACTGCCCTTTCTGAACCTACTAACCCAGAATCCTGAATGTACAGCAAGTCCATCAGTACTAAGCACACTGGTATGCAGGGTGCACTAGCTGCACAGATTTCAAATACTCTCCGGGTAAGAAAAAAAATCAGGATTTCTAATACATAGCTCGATTGACAAGACTAGGAAGACCCACTTAGCAACAGTAGAGTTGGAGTTTGTAACTCCTGTACAGTCGAACTACGGGAAGGTAAAATGCTTAAAACCCCTTCTGGAAGAGAAGCACAGCAGACCCAACGGTGATAAAGAAGTAATTCCAACTTACCTGATATCTTTGGAAAGCTCTGGAAGCTTTGCATTTGTCTTGATGGCATAGTGAGAGATTGCAAGGACAGCCATGCCCAGACATTCGTTTTCAATTTCATGAACCTCTTGATCATTTTTAGGATCACGGATTGGTGCCAGGCCTTTCACTAAGTCATACTGACCCTGAATAGAAAGCAAAGAAAGGAAGTTTACAGTTTATCTACAAGCAAGCCAGATGTCACAAAGCTCTCCTCCAGCAACAGTCACCCAAACCCAAAAGCCAGGATAGCAAGCAGCAGGGGAAGAAGGGAAGAGGTGTGTAATAGATGCAGCCTTCTTAGCCCAGTGAAATAGATACACAGGCAAGCAGTAGTCACCCCACAAACCCTGCCTACTTGAGAATGAACATCAACGTTTGTGCCTGATGGAATTCTTTTAAAATGCCGTTTTGTGGAACAAGTGTAATCACCACGTGGATCGCCACAGCACGTCCACCGCACAGCTCTTCATCAAGAACATGTGTAGACACCCAGGTAAAACACCCGCACTGCTCAGACACTTCCCAAACCCCTGCCCCCTTCTTTTTTTACGTTGGTTCACCAAAAATACACTTTTTTTTGTCATTAACTAAAGCACCACCCCTGGCCCTTTCTAGCAGTATCATAATTTTTTCTTTGTGGTACACAATAAATACTTTGTGTTTCCACTTTATCTCTCTCCCTCACCACCACATGTCTCTATGAACCTGATGCACTCAGTCTCTAAGCCACATGTCAAAGCTAAGATTGTAAACTCTGTGGCAGCCACGTTGCTCTGGGACAGTCTGAAAACTATTTGGTTACCAAAGAGCAAAGACATTCCTGTTGCCTTATACTAGCATTAGTGTCTTTTTGTTTGGCCTTTTTTTAAAATTTTATTACCCAAAAGTAAAATTCTGCTTAATGCAATAATTATCTGACAATATCCATTAGGGTCCCTACTCGTTCCGCAACTTAACTTTTTGCTGGCACTAAAAAAAAAAAGAAAAAACAAAAAGGATGAACCCCAGTTTTGTAGCATGTTCCCAAAGAGTGATTTTGAAAGGTGCGTACATGTACACAGGAATGTTCTTACAAAACAAGGTGTAAGTTAGTTTGATTTCACAGAAAAAAATATTTGCTTCTTTTATTACTTTAGAATGCAAATGGTGCCATTAAAATGCAGACACAGCTAACTTGGTATTTTCTTCTATTATGATTTCACAACAGCACAAGGATGCACTGGAGCACTTCACACTCTATCTTTTTCTGAAGGACACAACCTTATCTCAATACTGGAAATTCGGCAGTAATTATACTCAGAATTAACAGTAAAGACGTTTTTCTCCAATGTAATTAATTTCCTCATTTCACAAGTCTTTAACAACTTCAAATTTCTCATTTCTTTGGCAAAACCAGTTTCTTGTTTGCAAAATCCTTTGTGCATATAAAAACTTTTTTGTAGAAGAGAACAAGCTTTCTGAAATGCGCAAATATTTCACAAAAGAAAAGGTGATAGCATTTAGATGCAAAAATATTTAATATTAAAAGAAAGTATGCTATAAAAGTACAGCCATTTTTGGACTGTGAGATAGACTGCTTCTTTACGTATGGGTAGATTGTTCTTCATGCAGCAAATTCTCTCCACCACACCTAAGTATGAAGAAAACACTTATCAATACTAACAGGTAAGGTTCCGTGTACTTTAAAAATTTGAAAAGAGGTCTTTGAAACAGCCTCTACTGGAC
Organism: Dromococcyx pavoninus; assembly: GCA_033558185.1. NCBI lineage: Eukaryota > Metazoa > Chordata > Aves > Cuculiformes > Neomorphidae > Dromococcyx > Dromococcyx pavoninus. The sequence goes on along the minus strand of JAUMJL010000172.1, from coordinate 535,426 downwards.
CAAAACAGTTTATGTGTGACTACAATGGCAGACCCAATTGCAAGCAACCTCTCACCTGTGCAAAGATGTATTCTAATGAGCTTGCATCAAGTATAGGGCTTCCTTCTGGAGCCAGCTTCTTCTCATAAGGGCTCTTTGCCTTCCTTGGCGAATGCCTCCACACTGTGGGTTCGTTTTCATTGGTCCCATGCCAGTTTGTAAAGTAGAATCTTGCAAGAAAAGAGGAATAAACTTTAAAAACTTTCTGGGAAATCTTCCATTTACATACATATATTACTTTTAAAAGAAAACAGTTACAAGTCAGAATCCATCAGTCTTCTGTTCCTAGGCTGCAACTTGAAGTGGTCCACTGCTGAAACCACATGCCTGGCCTGAGGAACCAGGGAAAAATGGTGTATAGTCATAGAATTATAGAATGGGACCTTTAAAACTCATCTAGTCCAACCTCCCTACAGTGAGCAGGGACAGCAAGAGCAAACCAGAACTAGTGCATTGTATGTGTATGCATGTGTCTGTGTTTACTGCATTAATACAAAGGGAGGTGTGAAATCAACGCTTCCAAACATTATGGTGCAGAACAAAATGGTGCTTGTTTCAAAATACATGACTGTATTGTCATGATTTGTCTCGGACCAGAATAGTTCATGGATTAAGCCCCAGTTATGCAGTGGTTGAGGCTGGTGGGTATCAGCCTCAGTGCAGAGTCAGCATCTTAAAGAGCAGAACAAAATGAGTACTTTTGGTTCAGTACCACGTGTTTTAATCACATGTGATATCTGCACAGTACGTTGACCATTCAAATGAAGAATTATCGAGGTGAGACTTCCTGTACTGTGTTTCTGTCCACGCTTTTTTTTTTCTAAGTCTTTTGAAGTCCCCCAAAATCAGGTACCTATAGCATGAGGAGAAACACCAACACACAACTGTGCCAACAGCTCTGGACAAGTACTGTAAGATACTATAAAACTCCCTTTGGTTGAAGTATAAAAAGCAGAACAACACAAATCCTTCTGCTCCAGGAAATTACTTTGTTTCCATATGCTCCTTTATAAGATCGGTGATAATTAATAACTCCAATTTTTCCAGTATTTCCTGAAAATAATTAAGGGCATAGTATTGTGTATTTGTAATTCAGAGGAGAATTTGCTTCTTTCCCTCTTAAACTGCACTGATTCAGACAACACTTCTAAGTTGTAACAAAAATTAGAGCCCCATTGTTTGAAAAAACATACAAATAAAGGAGCAAAGTCTTGAAGAGACCGATGGACTTATGGGAAGGGGGAGACAGATCATTACTATTCCACTTTCATAAACAAAAACAGAAGCACAAGCTTTCCAATTCAGACATCTTGTAGAGGAGCTGAAAAGGAGACAGCATGCTCCTGAGTTTCAGGAGCACAACCCATCCTTCCTTCTGAGTCCTTTAGCCCAGGGCAGGCACCTCCAGCACAGGTAAGAGCCAGAGGGAGGGATTTTGTGAGTCAGCCCAAGTGGGTCAGCCCCAAGAAGAAGCAGTTTTGCACTTAACCCCTTCAATCTGGCCAAGGAGCAGTGGAAATGCTGGAGGGGGACCTGCTGTTCTCTTTCATCTACAGCAGCTCTGAGAGTACTTCTGCCCCAGGTTTCCAGAAACATGTACTGGGTCCCTTCTCCACACCAAGAAACAATGCTTAAACACAACCCAGCAATGGACGAGTTAAACTCCACCTCCATCAGCTGGTGTACTAATTACTCCAGGATATTACAAAATACTGTGGTTTCTTATGTTGTAGACAGGGCTAGTTACAAAGTTTCTAAGGAACAGCAAGTCCTTTTAAAATATTACCAGAAGTACACCAGCCAGCACAGATCTGATGGGGAGAGGAGAACAGGAAGTCAATACAGTCAGAAACCAAATCTAAAGCATTCAGCAGTGGCAGAAAAATCAAACATCTGAAAGCATTTGAAACTATTCAGTCACATACCTTCATTTTATACATATAATTGTAATAGGACATGTCTAAATCAAACCTATCAATACAATGTAATTTCAGAAATAAGGCTGTATACGTAAAATTATTTAGTCTCTAAATGATATATACAGGCTAAGAATATTAAATAAGCCCAGATTATTTTCCTTTTTCAAGAGGAATTCTGCCTCTTGCAGAGCTCAGAATAAACAATACTCATTTAGAGAACAGTTTCATAATCCTGTATTGTTTGTAATTCTTTAGTGCTGAACCGTGCTCTCGGTTCAGAAGCCCAAGCCAACACAAACAATAGATCATAAATGAAAGAAAGGAAAATACCACTTCATCAATACACTACAGTATTTTCAGGGAGGCAGGAATCTTTGAGTTAGCACCTAAACTCATACAAATCTCTTCTTAACCACATATGAAATTATTTTAAACATATTATTGGCCCCGAGTTTGCCAAATATCACGCATGAAGTACATCCAACAAAAGAGACCCTTCCTGCCAAACTTCAACTCCTAACTCCAAAGCTTAAAAAAAAACCCCACCAGAACCTTTAAATACAGAAAGCAGGGCATTTTCCATAGCGTCATTCTATAAACTGGTAGAAGAGAAAAAAATCCAGAAAATACAGTTCAACATAGAGTAATTCTGCCCATATACCTAAAATGGTAGAGATGTGAACAGACTGAAAACAGAGCAGACAGTACAGCAATTTTAAAGAAAGTGGTGTTACCCACCATGCAAGTAAGATTTAGTAGGAATGGAAGAGTAGCTGGAAAGAGCGCTTATCGCTCAGCCAAAGCAGAAACATGTTAACATCAAAAACAGCGGAAACTATTTTTTAAGAATTGAGTTAAAACCAGCACCATATTTCTACTCAGAGGATTAAACTCCCACAACTACATTTTTTAAAACACCACCTTGTTTTACTGAGAAAAGCACACCACATCCAAGAGCTTCAGTATAGGGGGAAAACCCAGAGTTAATGTACCCAGAAATGTTATTATCCAGTATATGGTTAATCTGACTTAATTATAGTGCTCTTACAGAGCACTTAATGCTCTGTAAGAAGCCATTAAAGTCCCCAGAGCTTCTCTTAGAGAGTCACTTAATTCCTTCATTATACAGTGTTTATCTGCCAAATGTAATCACAACTATTTAAAGCTGATATTAGCTAAGGTTGTCATTAATGCCACTAATAAATTCTGTATAATTAAAAAGGAAAGACTATAACATGCTTTTGCTCTTCTAAAACCAGGTATCAGTACTGCAATTACCTGAAAAGCAAAGATCTTTTTGTTGACTGTTGGTACTTTTTTTTTTTCTCACAACAGTTCATCCAACAATATTAACAATTCCAGTTTGGTACAAACATAACCAGAACTGCAACACCTTAGGGTTCAAAGACCACATTTTCAAAGCTCTCTGTTTCTAACTGCATAAACAAAGTGGTTGCTATTCTCTGTAACAAGCCTAGAAAATGCTTTGGATGCACAACTGGAGGATTATACATGCCAGTTGTCTCATTAGCATAACAGTCACATCGTCTAACTAGAGGAGGTTAAAATGCATACAGCTCTATTACCACTTGAAGTTTTTTCTCTACAGCCCAGACTGACCATGTATGTGAGTATTACATTTTAAGGCAAAGAGGGAATATGACATAGATGCTTATTTTTGAACAGTTGTACCTTGAAGAATCAACAAAAATGATCTGTGGACTTGGTTTAGGAAAATGGGGAAAGCTTCTAGACTAGTTATTCCTGGAAGGAAAGCTGATTCCATATATCTTTCTCCTACATCACGTGCTTAAAGCTCATATCTTTCCGCTTCTTCAGTGAGTTCAGTAGTAAGGGCTGGAGCATCAACTCATAGCTAAGAAGTCAATTTTCAGATGTTTCATGCTTACCTCATTCGATAATGGAGCCGGTGTGATGTTTTTTCATCTACCTTGAAGACTTGGTTTGGTGCACACCAGAGTCTTGTCTTTTCATCATACAGTGCAAAGAGATTATGGCACAGAGGAGATATGGCTGTCAGAAAAAAAGAAAACAAATGTATGAATCACAAGGATACAACACCTCAAAAATACAAATGCATAAAGCAAATATCTGATCTCACAAAACAGACCGGAAAAAGAAACCAATACTAAGATTAGGTTTAAAAAAAAAATAAGAAAGTCGGGGTTAAAGTAGAATTGTAAACTGTGTGTTGTTTCACTCTGCTGGTTTCATGGTGTATTAAACACTATCATTTCAGCTACTTCTAACATTAAACTTCTCTGGAAATCCTAATTTTGCCATAGATCTGAACTTCAGAGGAAATTACTTAAAAATCTTTGCTTTTTTTCAGATCACAGAAGTGCGTGTTTTACCCAAACCACCCAGCAATATCACAACTTTGTGCTCAATTTTATTTTATTAATAAATGTTACACCTACAGTTGAAAGAGAAGGTTTTAGTGAAACAAGGAAAATCTCCTTCTCAGTAGCAAACAGGCAGAAAGAATAACGTGCCATTTTTCCATTCTTTGCTAATTCAACAGAGGGTTTTCCAACAAAGAACAGACTTTGACTTGTATGTCTAGGCTGACCTGCTTTAACCTTTGCATTTACATCATCCCAGAGAAAGACAGGCTACGGTATGTCTACAGGGCTATCACTGAATTCCGTGCTCTGGTTTCCTGCTCAATAGGAGGCAGCACCTCTTTGCAAAAGCCCTGGTCAGGCAAGCAGCTCTGTTGCACAAAGTACTGTACCACGTGCTCAAGTGTCTTTCTGAACTTGGGCCAACTGCAGAGTGCCTGTCAGGGTCCTGCAGAATTCAGTGAAAGCACTTCTACTGGGACTTGGGGAGAGAAAGCAGAAAGGAAGAGGGAAGCCAAGGAAACAAAAACTGAACAGCAGTGGGGCTGGGCAGCCACTGCCTTCTGCAGGTCAACAAGTAGTATGGAGGTGCTATCAATGGTTTAACTACTCATGCTGTGATTTACAAGCAGAGACCAGCACCACAGGCTTGCTGAAATGAGTAAGGCTTTTGCACTTCACTACCACATGCTGTGGACTTAGGGAAAAGCAAGAGAAGGAATAAAGAAGTTCCTTTAAGGAAAGCTTGCTTTAAGTAATTCCTTCAAAGGTTTTTAAACTTCCAACAGAAATTACTGAGAGCAGTCACACAGTATGTGGGTTCACATCAATGCAAACAGCAGCAGTTCACAGTTCTTAGATGCTGGCATAAAGATGGTTTTTTTCCCTTAAAATTATTTAAAACCAACATGAGTACTTATTTGCTGAGTTTCCCATCATTCCTGTCTTTCAAATGGAAGAGAAGTAATTGGGCAAGTGAACTGAAGGGTACTCAATGTTACAAGAACCGAGATGATATGGCAAAAGAAAACATTTTAAAGTTGCAGGAGAACTTATGCCCAGTTTGCCTTTTTATACAGCCAAATTCACCACTCCCATATCAGTTGAATAACCTTTAGTGTTCCATGAAGCCAGGGGAACACAAAATTGGGATCAGGGTGAGAAAGAACTTTAGAACTGAAAATATGGAAGTATATGGAAGCGTCAAACAGAGATTAAATCCACTAATTCCAGTAGAATTACATAGGTGTGCAAATACTTTGCTGAGTCAGGGATCACAGTGACAAAGCAAGAAATCTTCATTATACATTTATGTATGAGTGCAATTCTGTGCAGTTCTGGTTACCTTAGCTGGTGAGTTACCAGTACTGCAGAGATGATAACTCTCTGCAAAGAACTGTCAAGTAACAGAAAACTAAACCCAGAAAAGCAGCAAAGAGGTTCCGTTTGTTTCCTTTTTCATTAGCCGTCTCCAAAATGTTTTATAGAGCAGTACAGATCTTGACAGGAGGTAAAGCCAGCTTCGTGTTAACTTATTTGTACACAGAATCATAGAATCTTCTGGTTGGAAAAGACCTCTGAGATCACCGAGTCCAACTGCACTCATCATCCATTAAACCATGTTCCTTAAAAACTCATCTATCCTTTTTTTAAATATCTCCAGGGACGGTGATTCAACCACCTCCCTGGGCAGCCTGTTCCAGCCTGACCACCCTTTCAGTAGAGAAATTCTTCCTAATATCCCGTCTAAACCTCCCCTGGCGCAACTTATGGCCATTTCCTCTTGTCTTATCACCTGTCATTTGTGAGAAGAGATCAACACTCGCTCTGCCACAGTCCCCTTTCAGGCAGCCGTAGACAGCAATGAGGTCTCCCCTCAGTCTCCTCTTCTCCAAACTAAACAACCCCAGTTCCCTCAGCTGTTCCTCATAAGACTTGTTTTCCAGTCCCTTTACCAGCCTCATTGCTCTTTTCTGGACACTCTCCAACACCTCAATGTCGTCCTTATACTGAGGGGCCAGAACTGAACACAGTACTCAAGGTGTGGCCTCACCAGTGCCGAGTACAGGGGGACAATAACCTTGTCCTGCTGGCCACACTGTTTTTGATACAGGCCAAGATGCCATTTGCCTTCTTGGCCACCTGGGCACACTACTGGCTCATATTCAGCTGGCTGTCAACCAACACCCCCAGGTCCTTTTCCACCAGGCAGCCTTCGTCATTCTTCCTCAAGCCTGTAACACTGCATGGAGTTGTTGTGCCCCAAGTGCAGGACTTGGCATTTGGTCTTGTTAAACTTCATCCCGTTGGTCTCAGCCCATCGATCCAGCCTGTCCAGATCTTTTTGCAAAGATCATGACATCAAAGACATGGTGTCTCCTCTGCTCTTAAAAGAAACCAAATTATCCCACCCAAATTAGAAAATCAGCACCTGTAGCTGCCAGAAAACAGGGTGGGAGATCATCACTCTACATGAATCTCGAGACATTCTCTCTCACCGTATCTTCCACTTCAAGCATTTTAAGAACTGTCCAAACAGACTCTTGCTAAAAGGTTCTGTCCTAGACTACAAAACATGTACATTTCTTCCACAAGCACTGTCATACATGGAAGGGCACATCACTTTTGATACTGTCAAGCCTTGCCACTAAGAATTTGGATAAAATGCATATACTCACAACACCTCTGGGCAGCTTCGATGCACAGCTCCTCTGAGGTAAACTCACCACTGGTGTAACAAATGGGACTTTTATCTTGCACGTATAGAAGTATTTCTAAACCCTGATGCTGAGCTTCCAGGTTTACTTCACTCTTCTTTGTGCTCCTCATTTTTGCACAGAAAGCCATGGCTTTGCAATCTTCTTTTACGTTTAAATACTGAAAATGGAGGGAAAACAGTTAAGGAAAACGTGGAGAAAGAGTATGAATATCTGTCAGGATACAAATCTATTGTGTAAAGAGGCTACTGCATACCATGATGGGCTAGAAACAGCACTTCTCAAAGTCTTCACACTGGTGACCTTATTATTCAAAATCAGTACTTTTCACAAATTAAGGGGAAAAGTGAAAAAGGAAATGTCCATGATTATTCTGCTTCTGGTAAGTTTGTTCCAAATAATTATTATCCATTCTGGTGGTTCCAGAGCTACTCTAGAACGTTTCTCTTACCGTAAAGGAATAACTTTCACATCCTTAAGCATCTAACTGGCTCAAAAAACAATGTCTGAGGCTAATATTAACAGTATATTTTATATTTCCTTTAAAAAAAACCCTTAGCTTCTATTTTTTACAATCTCCTTAACAGCTAAACATTTCTGATAGTTTTCTCCCCTCTCATTCTTTTGTTTTTTAAGCTCCTGATACTTAATGTGCCATGGTGAAATCAGCTTTATTGAGAAGTTATTTTTTATTACTACTTTGCTCTCTCTCTCCAGAAGGAAAGAGCAGCACTAAGTAGGTTTACTGCAATAGCTATCAGACTGCCAAGAATGCCTACAAGGCAGCTCTGACTCGAAAGAAAATGCATACTGCATTTTATACCCTGTGCTTAAATAGAAAAAGCAGAAAGGCAACAGATGAACACACACTCCGGCTATTACAGGGCTTGTGTTCCATGTTTTACTAAGCTTTAGCTCAATTAATAACAAAAGCCCAAACCACCAAATCCGTAGTTTATGAAATGGATCCTCCCACCAAAACCCAAACAAAACTAAACCTCAAAAGCCATCATACCTGCATTTATGTGACTGTCTGATCCTCTACACAACTGAAACGGATTGTCTTCAAGCTCTCCAAGAGCAACTTGCCTCTGGTTGGGAGAAAAAAACATGGAAATTGTCAGGAATGGCTTTGTACAGTTTGAGGTACAAAACATATGGGCCGGCTGATAAAATGCCACTAGCAATCTGAGGGAATCTTTCCATTAATATAACTGAGATCCAGATCTAGTCTCAACCAAAGACAGTCATAAAAAGCATCTGATTTCTTTTGACTCTCTTGGGTGCATTGGTTGAGATGCAAACAAAAAACAGGGGGAAAGCCTTGGTTAGTCATTGTTTTTTTCATATTTTCAGAGTATAAACTATCAGTTTGGTGCCACACTCATTGCAAGCCTTAGCTGCATCACCAAAGCAGCATTTTTCTCTTTGCTTTACTTCCTTCATGGCTTTTGAAGTCACTTCTTTCTTCATATTTTTAACTACATATTCCTAATTACAATTCTTCCATAGCCTCTACTGTTTCTCCCCCTTCCAGATTATTACGTTTTTTTCTTTGGTTTACTCTCCTTTGCTCTATGAAAGGTACAGAGTCTTGGGTGGACAGCAGAGAATCAAGGACAGTACTCAAGTAATATCGTTGTGAGGGTTGTACTTCTCTCAGAGGAATCTTGTTCACAAGGAGTGCAGCCCATGACTTCATTGCAGCAGGGGCAACTTCCAAGAGCCTACTTTTTTTCCCCCCAAGCCTTATCTAACACCACAAATTACCTCAGTATTTGGGGCTGGTTTGCAAAGCTATTCCTACCCAAAGTTACAGCTTATCCTTATCACCTGAAGCAAACCAGGAAAATATTGATACCATCATTTTTATTGGTAGGCATGACAGTACCTCTATTTAAAGTATTGCCTGATACCAAGGTATATTTAAGAAGCAGGTGGGGAAAGAGTGGGTATTGGTAAGACGTCTCCCTAGTCCTAGTCCTGATGACAGAGTGCGGAGCATCAGCGAAAGAGCTGGCATGCTTGAAAGGCATGCCTGAACGTTCCTTTCCAAAGGTGGACAGGCTGCTCTTCTCCCACTGGCACAGGAATAAGCCAGATAAGGAAGGAGTTTGGAACTCTTGAAGAGAAAAAGGATGTGGGCCTCTATCCTGCATCTCCAGACAGACTTTCATGCTCCGGCACTCTCCCACGCCACTGTCCATCAGGCACAGCTCTGGGCTCTCAAGAGGAAACCACCCCACTTGTTTCTCCTGGAGTAGTCACTAATTAAGTGTGACAGTAAACTATATGTGACAAAACATGTCTAAACTAATCACAACAATAGTGCTAGCTTGGTAAATGCTACCCACCACTTATCTGGGCTATAAGACTCCTCCATTCGTATTCTCCATCTCTCCTTTTCCTCCTCTTCCCCGTATCTGCCAAAACGTACTTGAACTAAATAGGCATTGGTTTTGCAGCAGCAGCATTAGGTTTTAATCTGATATAGTGGACTTAAATTTATACTGCTTTATAAGCCTTAGGCTTGGTCTGGAGAAAGTCTGACACTGCCACACAAGCTTCCCTTAAGCTTGGAAACTGTTCAGCCAATGTAAGCCTATCATAGAAACAAATAACATTTAACAGAACAGCACACATTTACAATTAAATTGCATGTTCCTGCCATCTGTGCCACTTTAATGCTAAATTTGAGGTCCCAGACACATTCCCTCAGTAAAAGCCCGGGGAAGAAGTAACTGAGAGCATGGAATACGTAGACAAGCAAGTAATTATTCCTGCACAGCACCAGAAAACTTAAATGCAAAAGGTTAACTTTATTAGCTTTAATCTAATTGAAAACATTCCCTTTTAAACAACGTAACTTACAATTGAAACTCAATATATTTTAATGCTTGAGTGGGCATAATATTAAAAAGATTGTCCAGACATATTAAAATGTGAAGGGAAATACAAAACCATTGCTTTCTTGCAGAGTCATAAATCAAAATTTTTGTTTTTCAAGAAAGTATTCTTTGTTTTTGCTTAATAGCTTGTACTCTTCTTTCTAATCACGGCAGCAATTCTCAGAATATGAAAGAACCTTAAGAAGTGCTACTTCATTTACAATACAGTTCTGGGGATGAACCAACCAAACCAACACCCAGACTCTAACTTCCTATTTCCTAACAAGTTCTCCAGACATTCCCATGCTCAATGTCATGTCACCTTTTAAAAAAATGTGTCTTAATCTTCAAAGAAACCTCCTTTGAACAAGACAAATCCTGTGTCTATCTTAGCAGTAGCACCTCTCGCCAGCCCCAAGCAGGAACATTATTGCACACACAGGTCACAGCACCTGGGGTCAGCCAGGAGGCCGTTATGAGAGTCCTCTACTCCTCCAGACCTTGCTGCCTGCAGGCACATACCGACTGTCCCCCATGCAAGGCTCATCCAGCCCTGCGTGGGTGACTCAGAGCTCCCCATAGCAATTACGTTTGGACTCTTGCAATCTCAGGCATCACTTTACACAGCCCTCATGCTTCATCTCAGAAACCTGAAGGGGATTTTTATCCTTTGCCACTTAAAAGCTTTCAGAGCCCAGTGGATCACTGCTTTTTGTTAATCTTCTGCAGATTATCTCCCTCCCTCTTAAGCATTTCTCTAATGAACTTACAGATAATAGATGTATCCTTTCTCAGACCACATTTTGCTTGGCTTGCGCCATGTTCCACTGGTCTCTTCCTGCACAACAAGCTCCGCTTTCCCTGCTCATCCTTGCAGCACCTCGCTTAATCCACTCTCCTCGAGCAGCACTGTCCCAATGGGACACATCGCAGGACAGGGATCTGCTAGGTCTCTCCTGGGAGTAGTCTGACCAACAGGACAGCATTTGCTTTTTTCAAAGTGCATTTTCTCTTCACTCAATTTCTGTTTCTCATGGTGGAAACAAGTCTTTTGCAACACATGCTGCAAAATACGTAGAGGAAGGTAGGATTGCTTTTCTCAAGTTACCTCTTGGTAGCTTTGCACCTCAAAAGCTGATGCATTAGAGCTTTTTGAGCATTGCTCAAAGCATAGGGTTTCTCTGGTTATTTAAAACTCTGACCAATGCATATACACATGCCTATCATCCTCTTACAAGTCTGTATTTCAGTGGCAGAGTAACTCAGATGGCTGTCAGAGCAAGCAGAGCCCCAGCCCGCTGCACCCCCAGCAGAGGGGTATGACGACCCATCCATCTCACAATTTTAGGCACGTACAGGCACAAAAACAAAACTGTGCACCCACGATCACCAAAACTTGCACCTAATTTCTTTGGACAAGGTCAATGAACCAATCTGGGGCCACAGAAAGTATTTTTTTTCTAATACACAACTGAGACACTCGCAAAATTTTGTATCAGAAAGATGAAAATTTAAAAAACAGGGAGAACGAATTCTGGACAGCAAGTTGTTCAAAACCAGTTTGTTTCTAGTTTGGCTATTAAAGTATTAAGATTTAACGAAATAACTGGAAGATAATTATATTTGGTAAAAAATCAAGTTCCTGCCTGCCTATGACTCGCCACAGCCAAGATCTCCTTAGCATAAGCAGAGTAGTTCAAGGCCAATAGTCCCAGCATTTCTAAGGAAAAACACCAAATGTATAACACAATTTGTTAAATAATGTCTTTACAAATTTGAATACCTCTAAAATCAAGGAAGGAAAAGGCAAGGCATAAATTAAATACTTAAGAAACTATTTGCAGATCTTCCCCAAACCAGAAGAAAGAAGCCAATCCACTGTTGTGAAGGAAGAGCCTGGGAAAGCCAGTGTGGCTCTAAAGTCTCTGGAGAAGCTCGGCCACCCGCACCTGGCCCTTCTGAGAGCCTCCCCCTCAAGGAAAATATCCCAAAACACAAAAAGAGCTTCCCTTGAATAAGGAAAGTGAGGATAAAACTGCTAGCCAGGAGGTACTTCAAGATGTCAGCTACCGACAGAAACTGGCTAAAGGCTCCTATGGGCATTTTTAAGAAAACTTCTTCCCTGAGTTCAAGCGACGCTACAGAAGCCACTAGCTTAGGCTTCCTATCGGAGCAAATAAAAGGATTTGTTGGGGTTTTACCCTCAGTTTTCTTGCTCTCAGTGAGATTCACTTAAACTTCTCCCAGCAGAACTGCCACAATTCCCAAAAGAGAGGTACTGCGACACTGAGGAGATGCCAGGATAAATGCCCTCAGCTGCCTGCAGGTGCTGCCCATCCTGACCAGACCCCATGGACCAACTACCCTTTGTTTTCCATTCATAAAGCATTTTAATGGGTAAAAGGGAAAACACAAAACCCACACAGGCTTTGAGAAGAAATCCCCCACTCATGCTGAACCTGAGGCAAACGTGCACACCGAGACCTGTTCAGATTTAAAACATAAGTGTTGCTTCCTGCCGGTTTTGCAGAGTTCTGACAGGAAAGGGAGATGCCGGCCAGCACTGCTGACCCCTGGGCACCATTCCTGCTGCACCACCACCCCTGAGCTGTCCACGATGGAAGGTCTGTTTTGGAGGTAAAATTCCCTAAAATGCGAGGAGAGGAAAATCCCAGACAAAATCTGACCAAACCAGATTTCGTTTTGCAGACCAGCACCATTTGCAAGCTCTTCCTCTTTTTTTTTCCCCTCTAAGCCCATTTAGTTTCTGGTTTCACGACAGAGACAGAGCCAGGGGATGTTTATGATTGTTTACGCTAAGAAAGTAATGGGCTTTCCTTCAGCACACAGTACATGCCATTTTTGTAGTATTCGTAGTTCACAGCAGCCTGAAAGTCCTCAATTATTACTATTTTATTCAGCACACCAGTGAAGAAACACATCACAGCCTGAGGCATGCACCTAACCTAGCGTAAGCTACTAGACATCCATTTGAAATAAAACCGAGTGCTCTGCTTAACTTCATACATTTGTAACGAGAGGGAACAACAGTACCAATACAACAGCAAACAGGGATGAAGCAACATGTTAAATACAAAACCACTGAGAGGCTGTAGCACCAACGACTGCTCACCCTCTCAGAGTAGCTCTGGGAAGGCACAATCACCACTGCAGCAGGCAGAGTTTGGACCAGCCACAGCGAACTAAAGCTCTCTGGAAAGAAAAAGGTATAAACTTTCCATTGTTGTAGAGCATCACCAGACACAGAGCTCTTCCAGGTCTCAAACTCTTGTCCAAGTAAGGCTGAGGACAGCATAAGGTTCAGGACTGCCCTCCCTCCTGCCTACGGTGCCCACACCATCTTCTGAAGCACGGATGCACTCGCCATGCCAGCTACCAACACTCCTGTTCACTAATAACTGAAGATTAACCATAATAACAACTCTGTGCTCCTTTCTGGGGATGTTTCTTTCCAGCCACACTGAAAAGAAAAGGCTTTTAAAATGTTATTTTTGGAAATTCAAGAATCAAAATGCTGCAGGGCAGAATGAGGCTGTCTTTTTAACTGCATTTGGGTCCCTTCTGGGTTTATGCAATATTTCAGCATCTTTTTGTATGTGATCGCATGCTATTTTTTTCCCATGGGACTCTTTCACTGAATTCACAATGCAGTATTTATGTTATTTTATTCTGTTGTTCAGAGTGATGTCACCACATGCTGTTCATCTCTGCCTCAAAACAGAATTACTAATTCCCTTGGGTTTTTTGATAGCATTCATTCTGCGATATGACTGATCCGTGTTGTAAAGCTTAAGTTTCAAAAAATCATGCTAAGAGTGCACCTAATGGAAATTTTCAGCAAAAACAGTTAACGTGCAGCAAAGTTCTTCAGAATTGAAAACCAGGGTGCACACAATCAGGTATGTCAGCCAGCCTTTGGTATTCGCACACTTATATTAACAGATATTACATATTTCCATTTTTAGCACTCAACTCCAAGAAGCAGAGGAGGCAGACTCCTGCTGTGTTTATGTACTGACTGCTTCAGGCCAGAGACGTTGCCTTCTGAACCCACTCAGCTCACTGCTGCGCTATGAGAACTAACCAGGCCCATTTCCTCTGCTTTTCCAATGCAGTTTTAGCTACTTCTTTGAATTTCATGACGTGTCTCCTTTGTGGGAAGATGTTTTCAGCTCACTTAGAAAGCTGTGTGTTAATTTGACACCTTTACTGTCCCATCTGCAATGGCTCTTCAGGCACATGAGCACGCACACAAACACAAGGTCACATTTTCCTCTGTATTAGTTGACCTTTCCAGTCTGATGTTCCTTTGGATACGGACTGGGCTTCTAACAGAGGAAGAGCAACCAATAATTTTTATATCTTGCTTCTGAACTATAAATGTGCACTTAATCCTTTCTCCTTCACAATTTCAGGTATAATAGCAACTTTAAACAACACAATTCCCAAGATGCTTACGGTCTGTTACTATATCCTTGTGTAGTCAATACTAATCACTTTTCAGCTAAAGCAGTACTAATATCCTTGGAGGTAAACACATATCAAGCTTCAAATCACCATGGAAACCTACCAATGACATGCTTTCTATGTAATTACCATGTAGGCAATACTCCAAACACTGTTACATGCAAACTAGAGGAAAGTTCATTTATTTTTTTCCCCTATCAGCCAACCATCTACAAAAGTTCTTTATTACTAATAGTGATGCTTATGGGTTGAAGGGGGATTCCAGTCTTGAAGAGATTTACACAGACAATCTGTTTTTTATTCCTGCCTGGGACACAGAATTAATAATCCTTTTCCTTCCTTTATGTTCTCCTCCACACCACTCACCCATGTCCTGTCTCTGTGCCTCTGCTAGCATACCGCTAGCAGCTGGCACCTTTTAGATGTGATGGAAGTTTTCTGGCAAAGAGCCATGTCATCTTCCCAGCAATGAACCAGATCTTCAGGAAACACGGCCTCTTCCTGGTGGTACTGCACTGATTTAAGGGGCTTCCTGAAGTTCAGTTCAGATGTGTGGAAAAGCTTTCAGGAAAACCAGTCAGTGCAAAGACCTTCGAATACATGTTTTCTTCTTACGAGATAAAGTGTAAAGTGTTTGCAAAGCTTGTTCCTTCTGGGCTCATCTGGCAAGAAACGCCATCAGGTCACTAGAACTGGACGTGGCAAGACTACCCACAGGCTCTTCGTCCCCCAATTAGAAGTTCAGACCCCAGTGAAAGCCTGTATGATGTTCCTCACAACTGGAGCAGACAGAGTGTGAAGACGGGGTCACATACATCAGCTCCACGGTAACCCTGGTGGTTCAAGAGTCTCTGGTTGTAGACCCAAGCCTGAAGTCAGCACAGCATTTAGGTCTATGAGGAGGTGCTGAAGCCCAGGGAATGGCTCTACCTTTTCCGAGAGAGGAAAACATACTATAGCCACTGCACAAATCCATCAGAAAGGCAGAGATGGAAACGAACACTGAAAGAATGGAAGAAAAAACACTACAACACGTGTGATGTTCTCTCTCTGCCAACTGGAAAACTAGAGAGGGCCAACATTGCTCGCTGTGCCACAGACGTACGCAGTCAGAGCAGCCATCTGCATGGAATGGTGCTGTGATTCAGGAGTACAAGGGGGTCTCAGTGTCTAACAATGTGCTAGGACTTGTACAAAGCTTCAACACCTGCTCTCCTCATCCACATAACAACCTAGGAATTTGCTTCATGAATATTTAAGGAGCTGCCACTAGTTTTCCTAAGCAGAAAAAGGCACTAAGAGGAAGATGAAGCACTTTCATCATCCACGCCTTCCAGATGAAGGTCTGTAAATGCAGAACACCTTCTTTCTTTAATTGGACTGGAGCAAGAAAGCTTACTTCACCCTGCTCTCCCAAGCCTTAAAATCTCAGAGATGCCACCATGCTGAAATGTTTGATGAAAAAACCTCATGTCCAAGCACCTGCTATACATATACAGGTTCTCCTCCAAGTTCTCTCTGCAAGTCAAGAGCTTTATAAGCCATATCCCACATCCACCTTATTCACTTCATTGATTTCGTCTGCAGTCTGTGCATATGGAGAAGAAATGAAACCCAGGTCCTAGATGTGCTGGTTAGGCACCACACTATTTCACACTCGACACTGTTCTGCTGGGTAATTACTCTGAGAGTGTATCTGGGAGATGGCTGTTTGTACTCCTCTGTCACAAACCAACTACATCACCTTTGGCATAATACAAAGACAATACATCCCTCCAGGGACAATGACCATCTCCATAATCCACTGATGCTTTTTACTTGCTTTTAAAGAAAAAGAAAGTTTAGATTTATCATGGAAGCACCTGGACTTCCAATCAGGTCTTCATCTCTTAAGTAAGAAATAAACCAAAACAAGCAAACAGCTGATGTCTATCAAAGTCAAGACATGTGAGATGGCACAAGAAATATTATCAGCGTGTCTCCTTTGCAAATGAGTGGAGGAGACAGAAAAATTAAATTGCTTGCCTACTTACCCAGGAAATCAGCACCAGCATCGGTTAACTAGCCTGGGTCTCCCATATCCCACTCTGCAACTTCTAACACGAGAGGTAGAATTAGAAGCAACAGTTCTTCCAAATACCAACAGCCCGAGTAGGTGGACTTCACACATGCTACAGTTTTCTAGTTTGAGAGATGTACAACGTGCCGAAATGCTGGGACTTCTTGGTGACCACAGCGCTACTGCAGAGCTCCCCTCCTGAGACCCATCGGCTGGTCACAGACCAATCTAGCAAAGCTCCCAGCCCAATAACCACACATGGTCGTTCCCCTCCTGTTCAGCCCTGTTGCCACTTCCTTGCAAGCAGCTACACATGTTCTTAACCTTTTTTGTTTTCAAGTCATATCACAAAATGGTGTCTCTCGTCCCAATTCTCTCCACTGCTTCCTCCTCCCCAGATGATGGTGGCAGGACAGAGGGACTGCAAGCAAGCCCCATGCTCCCTCTGCACTGCTATGCACTAGCACATCTCTGTGTACCCTCACCATCACCCACCACACACACAGAGCTCATCTGACCTCGGAGAAGAAACCGGTGAGAGAGGTTTTGCTACAGCAATATCTGTCTTCCCCAGAGAAGGAACTTCCCCAACATCATCCTGCAAGAGGGCTGAGTTACCCAGAAGTAGTTCTGGCATCTCAGGACCTCCCAAGGAGTAGGAATTACTGATGGCAAAGAGCAGTCTCAAGTGGACCACGGTAGCCCTCGGCAGAATGAACTAAAACAATGGCACCTCTTTGTGCTCTACCTAGTTTGAAAATAAGTTTCACTAACTTGTTGCCATAAGCACTACAATCACTTACAAAGGTCTTACAGAATTTTATTAATATGGGCAACATCTACTCTGCCCATGGCAAGACACTTGAATAGCCAGACCACTTTTTTCACCAAGATTTCTAGTAGCTGGGTGCTTCCTGTGGTGGCTTTGCACTTTGGTAAATGTTTTTTGATGGTTTGTCTTTTTCTTCTTCTTTTTTTTAATGTGGTGAGAAGATATTGTTGAAGCTAACTCTTAAGGGCTCACCATTTAAAACAGGTCCTAAACAAAAGCAAACAAAACTTTACCAGTTATTTTTGCCCTTCTGTTCAGAACAAACCAACAAAAAAGACATCCCATAAACAACAAAAATTCTTTCCATAATATGGTTGCAAAACCATACAGTTTCCCAGCAAACGTGGGATTTGCTATCAACAGCAATTTGACCATCAAAATCTCTTACTCCTGTGTTCTTTGCTCATCTTTTATTAAGTTCAAATCAACCTGCTGTAATGCTGACAGCCCCAATGCTGGAACACTACATACAATTCTGGTTGGAGAACTTACGGCCAGACCGTACAAAAACAGTCTCTGGTTTAAAGATAGCGTCCCAACTAAAGCCCTTTCTGTTAGGCACTATATAAACAGTTCCAACGCAATGAAGCAAAATGTTGAGATTTTAAGTGCAGAAATCTCTGCAAAGCTGCAGGTGCTCTGGTAGCAGAAGAGGTGCCAGCTGTAGCTGTGTGTCCCAGAAGTCGCAGTGCAAAACCATCTGCAAAGGCAAAACAGGACAGGAATGGAGCAACAAGAAAAATTTCTCTGGGATTCCAGATCTGACCACAGAGCAGTTCTGGCCTTATCAACAGGGCTCCAGATTAATACAATTTTGTAAAAAATGTTGAGGTACACCCTTACATACAGCTACCAAACAGAAGTCATAGAATCATAGAATTTTCCGGTTGGAAGAGACCTTTGAGATCATTGAGTCCAACCACATCCATCATCTGCTAAACCATGTCCCTCAAAAACTCACCTACCTGTTTTTTTAAACACCTCTAGGGATGGTGACTCAACCACCTCCCTGAGCAGCTGTTCCAGTGCCTGACCACCCTTTCGATAAAGAAATTCTTCCTAATAACTAGCCACTCACCTCTTTCTCCTGCCCTCACCAAGCTGCTCCAGCAGTAGCATACCTTAGCTCAACCTAACTGCAGACATCAACAGCAACCAGCAAAATGACTGGAACCAGCAAAGAAAAACATGCACCACAAACAACAAAGAACTCTGAGACGGCAGCTCCGTCCTTCAGGTGGAACCTAACTGCTTGAAAACCTGCCACCCAGCACAGAAGCAAGGTTTAGCTTCAATTTTTCCTCTCCCCCTCTTTTGTCACAGCATCTGCATAAGAACAGGGCAATACCACCTAACAGCCAGCACTCTCAGGGTGTTCCTCCACTGAGAACTCAAAAGGACTCCAGCTCACCTTCCTCCGCAGTGTGAAGCCCTACTACCCTCAGACAGAAAGCTCGACTCCCAGCCATGCTTCCAGGCCTACAAAGCTAGAGAAGCGCTGGTCCAAAAAGCAGCATTACCTCTTCCTCTGCCAGATGTAAGCTGCCTGCAAACCACCACCCACAGACTGGAGCTCCCCTCTCCATGACTGTAAGCATAGCAAATCCAGGTTTTCTTGTACTCCCCACTGGCCCCACCCTGTGCCACCACGCACCATCACACACTGTGCAGGCCACCAGATCATCCTGGAGCTACAAACACCTGAGACTACAGGGAAGATGCCCCTTCTCCATATCAACAGATCATTTTTTTTTGCTTTTGAGATAATTTATACACAGATGTTCTGCTGCAAAAGAGTTGGCAAGTGTTGCCATGGAAAGCCACAGCCATCTGAGACCAATTTACAGAAAGGAGCTCTACAGTAGCTATGCCAATGCCACCCAGAGCTCTGAAAATCAAATACATTGACCTCCAACTAAAACCTATTTGCTGGGAAACTAATGAAGTTAGTCAAGGTACCATTCCAACCTTGTCTTACTATACCTATTAGCTGCTATATTTTGAAGACACTTTTGCTTTTTCAGACACTAGGTTGCACTCTTCCCACTACAGGGAATGGCAGTCACCATGTCCACAAATAAGAGGGGTACTACTGTGCTCACCAGAGGCAACATAGTCGATAAATTGAGGGCCAATGTTCTAATGGTGGTAGATGCAGCAAGCAGGAGCTATTACTCAAACTGAAAGCATTCAGGTTCATTAATGTTCCAATAAACAGTATGACCAAAACAAAAACAACCCTTTGGATTCAGCCAGGTAGTTACACACGACATGTTCAATGGGAAGCGAACAACATGGAGTTTTCCAAGCAAAAAAGTTCCCATGGAAAGTCAAGGGGCCTCCAGGAAAGTTGGAGAGAGGCTCTGTACCAAGAGTGCAGTGACAGGACAAGGGGGAACAGTTTTAAGCTGAAAGAGAGGAGATTTAGATTAGATATTAGGAAGAAATTTGTTACTATGAGGGTGGTGAGGCACTGGAACAGGCTGTCCAGAGAACTCGTGAAAGCCCCATCCCTGGAGGTGTTCAAGGCCAGGTTGGATGAGGCTTTGAGCAACCTGATTGAGTGGGAGGTGTCCCTGCCCATGGCAGGGGGACTGGAACTGGATGATCTTTAAAGTCCCTTCCGACCCAAACCATTCTAAGATTTTACAATTCACTCCATGTATATTGAAAAAAAGTTCTATGTTTAGTAAAGCTGGAAGACCTGACTAGCTTAGCACTTCACCAGATAACCCAAGGGCCTCTGATAGTCCCACCTCTGCTTCATGAGACACCTGGGGATGTCACCAGTACACAGGGAAAACACCTACATGCTCACAAAGGATCCACTCGGCAAACTCTGAGGATCACTAAGTGACTCAAATATTGCATTTGCTTTTAGACCTCTCCTGAAAAGGTGGGCTTCAGCATTGGAATGGTCTCTGTAGATAGTTAATAATTTCACCTAACAAGTCCTAATGTTGTTTTCCAGACACAGTATTTTGTTATCTGTGCATGCTGAAACAAACGAATGGGGCCTATTTGGCTAAGCTGTCCACTCTTCAGTGTTTTTTGATTTGGCTGAAGAGAGATCTCATTGAACTGAATTGAAAGGGTGGCACCAGGGACTGGTGTTTCAGACATGCCAGCAGAGGCCAAGACAAGCAGCAGCTTGCAGCATGAAAACTGCGTTCTCACACTGCACTGTTCCATTATATGCATTTAAGTGGCATGCTTATACCTGTGGGTATTTTTCCAAGTGTGTGTACAACTGGAGATGAGAAGGGTTTACTGCCATTGAGACATAATTTTTAATACGAGTGGAAAATACAGTTCTTTATCACCTATCTGTTGGAACAAACACACATTGCAATTACTTTTTATTATTGACCAGAGTACACCTGTACTAATGGTTAGCTGTAAACACATTTAACCCTATTAGTCATAGGAAGGAATTGCAACTAGTTAATTGGCTTGTCTGAAGCAAAATGAGACACAACACTGAAGCCCCTCTTCTAAGTCCATTCAGCCTATTTCATGGATTTATTTTCAGCTTGTTTTCCGCGCTCCTCATCATTTCAGCAAGGCCAGAGGTGCTCAGGGCAGGCAGAGGCTCAGCTCATCTGCAACGTCCTTGCCAGGACTGCTGTGCTACACGCTGCGGCCTTACCAAGGACTTCTCATACTTTGTTTCACGCACCCCAAGAGCCAGCCAGGGGTGGCTGCAAGTGGAAAACAAAGTATGTAGAACAGTGTATAAAACAAACTTTTGAGTAGAAGGAATACAGTGACAAAACTTGAAGCTAGTTTATTTTTAGTCTCTGCCTGAAAAGCCATGGGGTAGGCACACACAGATTTACTCTTCAAAAAACCAAGGACGGTTCTACCTCTTCTCCCACAAATAAGCAGTCTGCACTGACCTTTACCCACCTCACCCTCAGGTAAATGGTCTGTTAAGAAAGAAGCTGTGTTCAAAACAGGTTTCCCAGACAAAGATAAGAAGGACCCTGGCAATAGTTGCACATTGCCCTGTTTCCCATTCATCTAGCTAAACGCAGATGCCTGCCTTTGAGTTAGACATGGTATGCTCCTCTCACTGACCAGCTAGACAACTGAGTCCAAGACACATTTTATCTTACTCTGAAACAGAAACTTGAAGTAGGTCAGATGAGCGTTCCAAGTCTTTTTTTTGACTGAGAAGGGATTTCACACATCTGCATCTAAACTTGTCTCTTTACACTGAAGAGTCAGAAGCTGGATCAGCAGACTCTCCCCTAGGACATACTTCAGTTTGTCTGTAATTATTTTAATATTCTCAGGCTACATGAATCCTTTATTGCCTTCCTTACTTTAAAAAGAGGAGGCAAGCCCTAAATATCACCTGTAAGGGTGCTTGAGCACTCACGCTAAATCCTTTTTCTCTTATTTCAACTGCAACAAGGACTGGAAAAAACATTATCAGTTTTCACAGACACAGGTTCTTTTCTTCCAAAATGATCAAATACAAGTAAATCAGCAGAAGCCACCTGAAATAAAGGAAGCCAATCGGTGAAAGCCAAATGAAGCTATTTGGACAGCTGTCTGAATAGATAACTTGAGATCTGCCAAATAACAAGGACCCTTCTGACCTCCCCTTGGTGACCAAAAAGCAGAGTCTGAACTGTGGTGGCTGTTCAATTACAGGGTCAGATGCTCAACCAACAGTTTTGGTCTCCTGTGTCCAATCCTACAGCTGGTGCTTGCTGCTTTTTCACTTACATGTGCACACACACACACACACAGACTCCTCAGCTGCTCCTCTCAATGTAAATATGGCGTCAGTCACATCTCAGATTCCTTTTGGATACAAGGACAGCACACATTCTGCATGGTTTCATCCTGATTCTCCTACAAGACAGCTGTGGGACAGCTGTGACGTTATGAAGGCCAGCTGCCAGGTGCTGCAGTTAAAACTCTTATCTAACAGTTGTTTTCTGTTTGAAATAAAGGAACACCCTGATATTCTTCTAGTATCAGTTTTCTCTCCTGACACAACTAAAATAACTGACAATTTAGTGTTTAAGCACAAGCAGATTTTGCCAGAAGCACCTCGTTCTGCAGGAACACAGAGCTGAGAAAGAACCCGTAAATCCAGTCCACTCCACCACCACCCCAGCTTGCACATACCTGAACTGATCATCTGAGCCAGGTAGCACAGTGTTTCATGATATTGTGTCACTAATTATGGATTCTTTCAACCAATCAAAGTTCTAACAATTATTTTCAGCAAGCTCTCTACTGAATTCCCACCATCCAATTTAATTGTGAATGTTAATTGTGAACGCAGTATACTCGTTACAATTAAGAGAGCTGATGTGAGCCTTTTGTCAACTATGTGCTATAATCCCAGTATCACCCCGTCAAGCAAACTAAATATTTACACTCAATCCATTTAAGCTCTTGGACAAACACACGCACTATTTTTAACTAGCCAGCTAAACAGGAGAAAATTTTGCGTGTTTACCTCCAAGAGTTGTGCCAGCAGTGGTTCAAAGGTGGTAAGACCGTCAGTGGCTTTAGTGGACAATGCTGAGCAGCAGGACTTTGTTTTTTCTTTCTTAGGGGGTCCTGTTTGAGTTATGGATTTGGGAGTTTGCACTGCAGATTGCACAATTAGCCTGTCACTGATGGTTTGGTCCTAGAACAACTGAAGCTGCCCTTTACATTCACACATACCAGACATTCTACTCCACTTAGCATGACACAGAGGTGTGGCAATGCACAGGTTCTCATCCCCTACGACAATTTCAACTTGGCAGTCTAAGCACTTTTCTGCCTAGAAAGCCTCACGCCTCTTCCGGTTTACCAATCCAACTTCACTCTCCTACAAAGTTCTAGTAGGGCTGAATCATCTCATGTTTATTTACAGTTCACCGATTTCTCTTTTTAGAAAACATTTGCTTATCCTGTTTCTGCAGTTGCTGCCTAGTAACTTGGTGGTCTTCCCTTTAGCAACAATACTGTCCTCCTGCCAGTCTCACATAACGTATGAAAGCTGAAAACAAAAAGTCTGAGTAACATACCCTCTGTATTTTAGAACACCAAGTGGCACTCTTAAAGCACAACTACAAGGGTTGTCCAAAGTCAAAAAGGGAATGCAAACTTTTACATTTTCAGGAGTTTGTCTGCATTTCCAGTAGTGTCTTTAATGTCTTTATATTATGAAAATTTACAGTAGATCACTGTTTCTTTATTTCCAGTTTTGGCCAAAAGCAGTTTCATAAAAATTTACAGCCAATTCCATCTTCAGTCCAGGTACTAGGCTCCCCCTCCTTCTCTCCCAACAGCAGCTTTGGATGTGGGACATTACACTGCTGCTGTGACTCAACACTGACAAACCATCACGTGTTGCTTTGCTCCTGCCCAGTGAAGAGTCCCAGGGCATTTGCCGTCCAAGCCACAGGACAGCCTTTCTTCTCAACAGGTTGATGATAACAGATGTTATTTCGGCTGCAATAGCCTGAGTAGGACCAGTTTATCCACAAGTCAACCAAAGAGCCTCTGCTCTAAAGAACTGTAACCCCAACCTCCCTCCCTAGCTTCAGTGCTAAAACGAAGCTCAAGGAATTTGGCTGCACACGGGGAATTTTTTTCCACAGCAAGAAAAGAAAGCCACTTCCAGCCAGCGTATTGGTTCCGCCACTGGCTCCACAGTGAACATCCCAATCCATGGCTACACTCGGTGCTGCAACACCTTGCAGAACGATGGAGAGGGTGAGAAGAGGCAGGGCAAATCTACCTAACAGCAAATCCACAAGCCACACTCTTGCACTTCCTTTGGCCCAAGCCCAAATCCTCACTCAGCAGCAGTAAACAGGAAGCCACCACTGAACTCCACGACACAAATGCGCACACCCCCAAGCAACCTCCTAAACTACTTCTTCCTCCTGCAAACAGAGCTGTCAACATCTATAAAGAGGAGAATATCTCTATCTATAAGGAAGGGATTCAGGGCTGCACCTTACCAGTCATCAGAGTTACGTGAAATGAACACACTGCTGTCCTGGGGAAGGGCAGTACCCTAAGAACTATGTAAATCACAAGCAGGGTTTTTCAACAGAAAAGCTGTGATTTGTATATTCACTGTAGCTAAAACCTAGAAACACTTTTTTAATATATTTAACCATGTCCTGTATGAAACAGACTTCCACCTAGTGAAGTGGCAAAGCACCTCTAAGTACTACCAAGCTAACCATCACCACCTGTCCTCACCGCATCAGCTGTGCCATGGCTGATCTGGCTGTAAGGTCTGGTCACGCTGCCTACTTAGCTGTGTAGTTCTGGACACAATGCTGTGAATACTGGACTGCAGTGCTTCTGGAAGCATCAAGCAGAACAAGAATTATGCTAAAACCTAAAAACCTTGGAAAAAACGGGACTGAAGACATCACTCCAAATCAATAAAACAAGCTGTTGCCATGAAAAATGGCTTTAAGACCTCACTACAGCTTTTAACTACCTTTCCCGTAAAGAGCTTGCTCCAGTAAATGTGAGTAAGCTAATATTAAAAATAGCCAAGAAGAGACACTCTTGTTCAATTGCTTTTAGCACTGACTCAGATGTGTATGACTCACCCCAAGTAACGCCTCCTATATCTACTTTCTCAGTGATGGCTGTAACATCTCTTACTTTACATGCTGGACCACACCACTGCCAATCTCGAGACTTCCAAGATGGATGGGTTGTGTGTGTCAATGCTCACCACTAAACTCTCATTGGAATTCCTACACATTCTTTCAGCCTTCAATGATCATCTCTAAGTAAATGATTCACAGGTTTACGCTACAAAAGGACTGAAAACCAGCATTAAAAAGGACTAGAAATTAAGGAGCTGTCAAGCTTAAATTACTCAAAATGTTCAACAGCTAATTACCAGGCACCACGCTTCAGAAAACACTTTCTTACCCTCTCTCCCTCCTAGCTGCAGCCCCTCTTGTGTTACCAAGTCACCCTGCAACAACATCATGCTTCTAGGAATCCACGTGTCATGTAGACAGGCTTTCTGAGCGCAGCACCTCTGCCATTCTTTGCTCAAACCGCCCCAAAAAATCAGAGAAAAACCCTTCTGTCACAAGTCTTAGTCCTATTTACTGGCGCTTACAGGAACTAATGGGTCACATATAGGGAACTTCCACATAGTTAAATTTGCAACTTTTACATTTTGACTGTATGTTTACGATCAAAACATCAGACAACAGAAAAGCTAAGACAAAACCTTCACAACAGATGTACAATTTAATCAAGACTGATTAAGCTAATCAGATACCAGTTACAATCTGTTAACACTACGTACACACTACAGGTGGCAATATGTGATCCTGCATGTTTAATATATGAAATCCTCCCCCAGTACTATTCACGTGCCCAATAATCACGAACACCAAAGTCTTTGCCAGATTTGCAATAACATCCCCTGAACCAAGTAATTTCATTTTGACATTCACATCTTAAAAGACATCATAAATAAAATGACAAAGGGAAGAGAGACGGGCCAGTGGTAGCAAAGCAACATCACATAGTTAATCAGCATATAAATCCATGACAAGCTATGTCAAGTTTTTATTTTCCCAGTGAGAAATGAAAATGTGATGTTAACTGTTAAGTTTGTTTTGGGGCTGAGTGGCTGGTTTTGGATGTTAAAGGAAAAGAAATTGCACAAGGAGAATCACTAACCCAAGACCTTTCAGAATAATACTCAATATTTTAGGTAAGACCCCAGTTGTTGAGTGCTGTATTTACACTGCTTTATTAGCCACTTTATGCATGAATTATTCATAGTAATTTTCTCACTATATTGTGATGCACCAGCCTTAAAAATTATCCCTTTCTGCTCTTCTTTGCCTGGAAAAGCATAACGTGACTAGTTTGGGGGATGTTTTCAGCATAACCTAGAAGAGCGAGCAGATAGACAAACGTCATGCCCAGACTGACCCGTGTGCTTAACTATTAAACAGCGTTTGCCTGCTTCCAAAACTAACAAAAACTAACAGTAATAAAGTCTGAGCTTGAACTGTCAAGACAGAAAAACAGGAACCGTGTTCTAGAACTGTATTTCCCCTTTTTAACTTCATACCAGAACTAACAATATCTTTTGCACCTAAGAGACCATGAGACATAAAATCTTCTGAATTTTGGGAGGGTAAACTTAAAATCAACTAATTGCCACAAGGACTCAGTTCTAACTTCACCTAAACAGAGTCACTTCACACATTGTGTACTCCTTTTCCTACTTCTATGAATGAGAAAACACAGAATGAACAAAGCCGAAAAGAAAGGGTTACCAGAAAGGTCCTCTCATCAAACCCCACCGCTAAGAAATTAGGAAAGACAGAGGTAAAGAAAGAAGGAGAAAGGCAAGTCTGAGGAACTTTAAATCATACCTCTCCCATTATTTATATACTATGATGCAATTAAATGTTTTACAATTACAATTCCAAAGCCTGGATTTCAAAATTAAGGTCTATGGAAAAAAGGAACCTCTACAAACCAGCTGGGCATTTCGCTTTTAGCTCCAGGTCTGCAGCCAGACAATATGCAAACACCACAGTGCAGCTGTTACTGGGAATAAATATTTAACTGCTGTGGGGAATACTTCCTTCAAATAATATTAAAGAGAAAAAAATCCTCAGGGAGTAAATCTGTAGAAAATAATGAAAAACAAAACCCCAAGGTGTTTTGGACACGCTACCTCCAAGTCCACAGTCTGTTGCTTGGCAGTCTAAAATGGCTACTCAAGCCTTAGCTCTGAAAACTCTTAACCATAGAAGTACTTCCTTTTTTCTATCCTTAAAGCAAATTAGAAACTTAATTGCAAGTTAACAGGCAGGAACCTTAACAACGAAACCTCTTTCAGATTTCATTATACTGTCAGTTAATCCTAACACACAGATATCCCCAGTTTTAAATTGTTCAGAACCTACAAAAATCAGAGTTACTGCATCAAGCATTCCTCGTCGTTTACAGAAGCCCTGCGGATTTT
The DNA here is from genome assembly GCA_033558185.1 of Dromococcyx pavoninus. Lineage (NCBI taxonomy): Eukaryota > Metazoa > Chordata > Aves > Cuculiformes > Neomorphidae > Dromococcyx > Dromococcyx pavoninus. Next base: position 508,121 of record JAUMJL010000172.1, on the reverse strand, counting down.
AGGGAGATGAGAAGCTTCACTCCAAACCCTATAATTACCACAGGGTTGTTACCCCTTGAAAAAAAAATGACTGAAAATGCATCAACACATTAGAAGAATGCTTGACTTGTTTCAGAATACAGTTAAAAGACCAGTCAAAAAAATTATTGACCTGTAACCTAACCCAGTGTTCTAAAGTTTGGAAAGTTTTTTTTTTAAAGACGAGTATTTTAGTAACCATTAAACAAATATTAGTTACATGAAGTAGATTTCTGTATTGAAAGCTTAACTAGAGATGTCAGACAGAACAAACTCACAGAAATTGGTTACAAGTGATTTCTATACTTTTTTAAGAAAATTCCTGCAGTAACTGGGATGTGTCACGCCTCCAGGAGTTTACTTAACCAATCCGAGAATTATCATATGAATTTCACAGAGAGGAAACATCCTGTTTTCCAAAGAACTGATCAAAATCTTTCCTTGTCTTACAACCTAGAAATCTGGCTGTAACCAAACCTCACTTCTGCCTCAGTGTTTACTTCTACATCAAGAAGTAACATTGCTTCATTTTCTCAAATGGCTAAGTGCACATAAATTGTATTTAACCAGAAATCACAAAGCAAATATTTCTTTTTTTATATATGACTTCAGTCCATATGCAGTGGTTATCTGCAAGCTAATTTGCAGTTAAAACCAGACTACTGCACTTCTCTACACCGTTCTAGACACAATTTTTACATGCAAACAGGAAAAAAATTTCCCCCATTCTTAGAGGGAAATAAACTTAAAAAACCTCAGTGTGCAGTCAGCCTATGGGTGTTCCACAAGGCAGAACTTACCACTTCCATGTCTGTGCATCAGGACGACTAACCAACACAACACAACACAAAACAACCCACCCACCCAGCCAACATCACCTTTGTATCACCCTGACTGCTGTGCCAGAGGCTTCTGGCACCATTTCTGAAGCATCCTGAGGACCACACAGATCACACTCAAACCCAGACACTAATTTGCAGTACTCCATCCTCACAGGATTCTGAGGCATAAAGTGGGGGAAGGCAGGGATTTCAGTGCTCCCAACTTCTTCACATTTCCACTCCAAAACACACTGTATGCCAGCAGTCATGACAGGAGAGTATCTTCGGAAATATATTTAATAGTTTCTGCTCTGGTATGATCTTCACTCATGTGGAAGAAGGATGTTCACACCATGCCCATTCCACTCTGAGTCTCTCCACTTCTCTCAAACATCAAGTTCTTGAGCAGAAAAAGAGGTTCTGGGTAACATTTGTCAAAGGGGCTCAGTCACAATCTTTTGATTTTTTAAATGCACAATACTGTTATGAGAACCTCAAATTTCTCATTTTCTGTTTCCTTATGAAGCCACCGGAAAGCTGACTGGCTTCCAACAAGAAGCCATAGCATTTTTTCCCTTTCAGTGCTCAGCGTACAATCAATCACTCTTTCAAAAATCTGAAATTCTAGTAGAACAAGACAAGCAGAAAACAGACAGGAACAAGTTCACCTGAATTTAAACAAAGGCTAGAAGCCTTTTCCACAAAACCACTCTGAGCAGCACTTAATTCCTAACATCTGCAAAGAGACAGAAACGGAAAAAGGAAACCAAAGTAGACCTAGAGATTCAAGAGATTCAGAAAGTGTTCTGCATTTTTTCTTTGATAATAATAGACAACTTGACTTGCTTTAAACTTCAGAAATACTAAATCACATTTTTTTTCTCCTCAGGAAATCCTGAGAGTTCATGGATTGTGACCAGAAGTCATTGAAACCAGGGCAAAGGACTTAATTTAGGCAGCTTCAGACTTTCTTTTTACTAGTTATCATCACATACTTAATCTAGACTGCTGAAAAATACTTTTGACAAAAACTCTCAGAGCCACCTTGTCATTTTAGCTACGAATGCTGAAAGCCTAAGAACTACAAATGCCAAATCCACCATTTTTAAATCTTGTAGATTCTTTTCTGTTTCCCGTAATAAGAGAGCAAACATATGTAGCACGGGAAACAGCATAAGCATACCAGATATTCCAGTAACAAGCCATTCCTGACTAGTTATTATCATTTACTGATTGTTTTTAGAGGACTGAAATATACAAATTTATTCTGATAATAAATCCAACTACAAAATTAAATTAAAAATGGACATACAGAGGTGTTAATTTTCTTAAACCACAATTTCCATGTCACAGAATGGCTGAGTTGGGAAGGGACCTCTTAAGCTGCTCAGAATGTCCCCAGCTAGGCTAGTAATCTCTCCTCAGACAGCAACTCCACAACACCTCTGGGCAGCCTCCTCCAGTGTTTCACAGTATTAAAGTGTTACGTGAAAGATGTTCCAGCCCCTCAATCATGAAAGAACTGTTTGGTGTGCAAATTAAAAGTGTTATTTGCTTTCTTAGGTGTAAAGTGACATTTTGCCCTATTAAAAAAATCTATCAGGATCAAATTATGATTTTTCTTTGCCTAAATCCAGTGCCTTTAACTTAGAACAAGACCACAACTATAAAATCATAACGAGAACACAACACAGAATTAATGCAAAATTAATTGGACTGAGTCCCCTCCTTCAACTTTATTGGTGCTCACACATGAAAAACTACAGCAGTTAATTTTTTAAGGTCACAGCTTCTGGAAAAGAACAAGATCAAATGCAAATCTATGCAAACAAGGAAGATACCTCAGCAGTAAACGAGGAAAACTTGATGGAAGACTCTGAACGCAAAATCAAAACAGGACTCCGCAACAGCATTTCTAAGCCATCAGTTTGTTGCAGAACACTTAAAGTTACCACTGAGGAACTCCCATCACATAAGGCTTCTTCACACAATTTGATTCCTTGGGTCAAATTCTCAATAAGGCACCTTTTCCTCCTTCCCCTTTAAAAGACATTGTATAGCTCATCCCTAACTATGGATGAGACCGAGGCAGATGCGGCAAAGGGAATTACTCCATTTTAGCACATTTGATAATGGGATGTTGATAGAGCAGACTGCTTGCTACTCTACAGAACTATTTTGTATTACATACCACTAAGAAAATTTTGATTCTAAAATAAGTCCCCTTTAATTAATCTCTATTAACATAGAGATATAACATTGTAAGCTGCTTCTTAAGCTTTTGGTTGGAGCTCAACAAATTATATGTTAGTGTTTGTAGACTGTGCCTTCTCTATGAGCAGACACCACGAGATGCCCCACTAAAACCAGCAGAATAGCTTTGTAGGACTGTAAGCATGTATTTGTTTAAAAGATTAGGATCACCATGTCAGTCTTGCCTGCTAATTAAACTGCTCTCTGTCTTCCTTGCCTCTGAAACTGCCTAACAATAGGTTTTGAAAAAAAAACAAATAGCTTGAAATGGTGTGGGAAAGCTGCTGATCTCCATAGTTTTTTTTCAAAACTCCTAAATCATATCTAAGAAAGAGGGTTTTCTTTTAAAGCATAATTCAGTTATTAGGACATACCCTAACATAGTTCTAAAATTACTTTGGCTGCAAGCAGCTGTACATGCTTCATGCAAGCAACACAGCCCGGACAAAAAAATGCTAATACTTCACTGGTGGTTACTGGACTTGGCTAGCAAAAAAAAAGGAAGCATTGACAGTTCAGTGGTGGGGAGGGTGGCAGTACCTTCCAACAGAGAGGGAGCAGCAAACACCTGCAGGATGGCAGCATCTCCAATGGTCGCATGTACATGTGCAAACTGTCTTGGACTAGAATGCAGAACTAGCACTGATTAAATTGTTTTTAAAGTGTGAGCTTAAATATGTGGTAAATCTTATTTCCAGCCAAAGCCATGCAAAAAAGTTGCAGTTAACAAAAGCCTTTGCCAGCTTAAGCAAAATTATTGGGAAGAGACAGTGGTTTGCATTTCAGTTGTATTTTAAAGGCTGAACTCACCACAAAGCCTGGGACAAATCAAGTTCTTTATGTAATTACTCAGCTTCACTGATACGCACTGATTTGTCTGTGCGAAACCAAACTTGCGTGGAACTCTAAAGATAAATGGGAATTAGCAATGCATATATACACAAACAAGCATATTATTTTACATTAACTGCTAAGTAAACTTTATCAAGCAGTTAAACAACAAGGATATAAAGGATTGAAAAAGTCCTAAGGAATTTGTTCATCAGAGAAAGTATGAAACAATCTCAAGGCACGCAGTGAGGTTGTGCCAGTACAGCAGGGGTGAAGGTAAGGAAGCATGACCCAGATTTCCCTACCTAAAGAGGCAGAATCCTGCCACAGATTCAGAGGTTTACAGGTTCTGCCCTTGTCACGTCAAATTAATTCTTCAAGCACAAACATGAGAGAGCAGTTCTATATAAATACCTCTCCGCATGCTATATGATGCACAGAGTACATCAGTAGGTATACACCGTGGTGCAAGCCAGTTCTATTCCGTGTACACTGAGCCACACAAAGAAATTAAGCTGCTTCCATTTAAGAGCAGACTGGTATTTCTTAGTCAGGATCTTCACAACGCAATGTCTAAGTTCACACATTCCTGCAAAATGCAGGGCAGGGAGTATGTCAAGTCTTCTGAGCTGGAACAGGTATCCACCAGAGTACGCCCGCTGCTCAACGCAAGGGGTGACATGCCACAACAGGCGCCTTAAGTTAGCACTGCTGTGATCTGCAGCATGAAAACACGGCCTCGCCAATACCCTGACAGCACTGCCTACCTCCTCCCTTCACACTCGCACTGTAAGCCAAGAAAAACGTGGGCTCATTTTTCACTTAATTTGATAGCAAACTTGTAAGAACATAGCGTGATTAAACCTGGAGACATCATTCACATTTATTGTAGGGTGAATTTTGAGTCAATACCACCAAAAAGGGAACAGTTCAACCACATGCATCCAAGCTAACACAACTGGTATCTTAGGTTGTAGCTGTTTAAGACTGTGCTGGATAAAGTGACTATTCAGGATTTAAAAGGTGCCTTTTCTTAAGCAGAGTGAGCCCTCTGTTTGCTGATGTAGCTCGCTTATATAAATGTAACTTTGCAGTGCTGTCAGTCACATGTACAGGAAGCTGTAAAACCCACAGGGCTTTTTTTTTTCTAACTTGGCAGAAGATAGGCAAGTTCTTCTTTTGTAAAAATGAAGCTCAGTCAGCTATCCCTGTATGTCCTTTCACTTACCACCTGTGGCTTTGACAATGAAATCAAACCCATGCTCTGCTGTATCAATCTATTCCACACTTGTACGAAAAGTGCTCATGGGCATGAATTACTCCTAAAGTAAGTGCTGGTATCAAACACCACAAGTTGTTTTTTTCCAGGTGATGCTGGTGGTCAGACAAAGGCTTCCGGGTGAGAACCTCAGCAGGCAATGCTTGGGCTAGAAACTTGCCTCTTTGTACAACACCATCAGGCTACGGAGACTTGTTCTGTACCATCAATAAACACAAGCTCTATGCTTCCTTCACTGGAACAATGATACAGCAGCATGAACACAAGCAGAAGTTTTCTTGGCAATGAACATTTATGACCCTTCAAAAAAAAATGGGAACCAGGTAGAACCCTTTCCTTTCACTACATCAGCACTTTCCAGAATTTAGATGAACTTTGACTATTCCTCATCTTTAGGGGATAGAGTCTCTCATTAAGAAACTTTCTAAAAATCAATACAAAACAGTCAAATAAAATACATTTAAGCTGTTCTCTGCCTAAGTCAGGCACTGATACTTCCAACAGAAAAACAGCTAGAAAAGTCACAAGGTTGTAACATCGTGTCAGAAGAACATGGTGTTCTTTACGGCTGTAGACCACTCAAAAAGACTTTATCATAGGAAACAGTGGAAGACAGCAAGGGCTAAGTTTTGGAATTGCAGCTGTTACTTCAGTACTGAAGTCAAACATGCCTTAAGCAGCTTAAAAACAAGAAAGAAGGGTAGAAGATTCAAATAACAAAAAAATACACTTTAAGACAAATGCAACACAAACCAAGAGCAGGAAAAAGCAAAAAGGTAAACAGCAAATTTGTAATCTCTTGTTTTCGCAGGAGCGGTTAACTCCTGCAGACAGACTGCCCCAGCATAGGTTATAGAGCTGTAAAGGGTGACACAGGCCGTGACACATGCAGGTCAGGCTCACTGATTTAACTCTCTGGTTCCTTTTCAACTTTTAAACTCTCTACATATATGGGCTCTGGCAATTTCAAAATTATTAGTGACTATTTTGCTATACTTTGAGGAAAAGTGAAATACAGAAGCTTTTAGGAAGTGAAAGGTTATTTCTTGTGCATTTTCAGTAAACACGAATGATACCGATTATAAAAGAAAACTATATAAAACTATACAAATACCAGCTTATAGTTGTTACTGATCAAAAACCTCAGAATTGAGAGTGGCCACATTTTCTTCCCATGCAGGCGGCCATCAGCTTGAGTTAAGATGCAGAATTTGACACCCTAGGGACAAAAACACCAACCCATACAACCAGCTAAAACAGCACATTTAAACATAAGACTAATGTAACATTAAGATATATGCTACCTTTTATACTTCTTTATTTTTTCCTTTAAACGTCCAATGCCCTACAAACCAATACAACTTTATCAAAAAAATAAAACCCACCTCAAAACAAAATACAAACTGCTTTGAATTTGTTGTTATACTCTGGTCAAATCCAGCTGAGTGGAGAGACAGGCATTTGCCAATTGCAAGCAACAGGAAGTTATTTAGACTGCTCAAGTGCCAAGGCTTTTAAGGTTTGTTTTGTTTAATGTATCTCTTCGTGCTGCTAGTGTCTCAAAATGAGCAGAGAAGTGAGTTCTGCCAAATCAATTTCCTGAAAACCTGAGTCTACACACAAACAAATTTCTTGCAAGTGTTCCCTCTCCTCCATCGTTCCGCTGTCCGAGTCATAGATCTAGCGCTGTCTGCTTCATTTTCCTTATCTACAGAAGAAGAAGGCTTAGCTCTGTCCTTCCTGCTGACATGAAAGGTGTAAGAATTTTTTCCAGAAATGCTGTCTGCAGCACAGCCCTCAGCACAGCAGCTCTCTCAGCAGATCTAGGTGTAACCTCCCAGGGTGAATGAGAATTTTTTCCAGTACAAAACAGAGTCAATATTACCTCAATCTCAACCTTCAGCCAGTAGAGTTGTTTAAAAGATCTGAAGTGGAAGCCCAACAAAGTTATTTGGACAGAATATGTCCTAGATGGAAGGGTAATTATTAAGAGTATTATCAAGTATTTCAATACCCTGCTTAATTCCAACTGGGCCGCCCTGATGGGCAATTCAGACTCCGCTCAGTCTTCGAATGGCTGGAAATGACAGGAAACAAAACACTAAAGGAACAGTTTAAAGAGTGCTTGGTGTCCAAAATTGCTAAAAACTTGCACTATATTCACACATTGGTGCCTCAACAAGCCAAGGCCCCTCTCAGGTCCACTCTGCAAACAAGGGAGTTGGTGTACCACAGCCTGAGGAATGTGCAAATTTTTCTTCAGGAGTTTTCTGCTGCAAGTATGAACAACAGTTGTCATTTATATTTTGCTTTCGAAGGGAATTAAGCCTTTGGAGACTGGGGAGAGAAAGCAGTATTTCCAGGAGAAAGTTGAGGAGAAACAGCTTGAAGGAATAAAAAGGTCGTTTAGCCAAAGCCAAGCACTGGCCAGTGACAGGGCTGAGATTAAAACAGCTCAAGCCTTCTAAACCCATCCAACGTTGCATTATACGCTTATCCACCTGCAGATTGACTCCTTATCTTTTTGAACCTTCCTGTCTCCTCTTCCAGTACACACACAGGCAACCGAAGTCTTGACTCATGGTAAATCCTACATGCTTCAAAAGTCAGAGAATACAGCATTTAATACTGAATTCATTCAGTTTGTTAGTAGACCAGCTTCAAAGGAGTCAAAAATACTCATAAAGCAAAGCTAACAGCTCCATGCATTTGTGACAGATGAATATCTTGAAGCCAGTCACCTTGTAAAAACTTGTTCTTTACTCGTGAGCCCTTGCTGCTACTTTAGGCACTCCATAGCTACAGCAGGAGAGTGACTTGGTATTTCTGGAAGACGGTTTGTTTACTACCAGAACTGCTGACAAAGCACAATCAATAGCAACACCCAGCCACGTACTCCCATATAATTGCCTGCTCCTTGGTAGCAGTAACTGCACTTGTTTAGAATCTTTACTCCTCTTCAAACAAAAAAAACTTGATTTTTCCCAGGTCTTCATCACTATCGCATGCTTAATTTGGGACGATGCACACATAATCCGCTTTTCCATCAACTTCCACTTCTTTGCCTTTATTTCCTATTTTACCATTCACATCCTGCAGGGAAAAAAACCCTCTAACAGATCTTTGTTGTAGGCCTGCTGTTTTAAAGTGTAGTCACATAACCTGCAGAGAACCGTGTTCCTGTCACTGTTACCAAATACCTCATACAGTGCCAGAGGATGGTAAGGTAATGATATGGAATATGAGAGGTACAGACCATACTTTTCCAAGTAGAAGCTGTTCTTCCAGGCTCCTGTAGCTCAGTTTTTGTCCGTTATGCAACTAATATTGCATTTATATAATCAGTTGAGGGGGGGGGAAAAAGAGAGTTTTTTTTCTAGTCAGCAAAACGGTCTGAAGTTTTATAAGCCCTTCAGCATGTAGACAATGTCAGGACCTGTTCCTTAAAAATCCACCTGTTCTCAACAGGCCAGAAAATTAAAACTACTGATTACACTTCCTTACTTCGTCCCTTCCAATGTGAATCAAGACAAATTGCAACCAATTCACCCAAGAGAACCATCATCAACTTCTTTCTCCAGTAACCCAGGCCTTTGTAACATTGTTTCAGTTTTCTGGAAGGATCAGAGGAGTCAGAAAAACAAACCTTGGGCAGGTACCTAAAGCACCGGCTAAAGGCATGGAATGAGTGAGCAAAATAAACGCCCTAAATTTATCACTGTACAGAAACTATAGCAAGAGATGGAAGTAATACTCCAAAATGCCATTATTCTGAGAATCCACCCTCCTTCTTAATGAGGTTCAAGCATATCTGTCTCGTCCAATGAGCAAAACTGCGCAGTACCAGCCGATGAAAAAGCTTCCTTTGCAAAAGGCAGGCTGTGAGAATTAACTGACTGAATCAGGAGCTGTAAAAGCCATTTTTGATCAATTCAGCAAGTGTTTGCCATTACCAACACCTGAAATCTAATTGCATTTTAAGTGCTTCAGAGATCTACAGCATCTCTGAGTGTGTTTACAGGAATAACGACCAATCTTTAAGACTCTGCAAACCATTGGACAGGCTACAAAAGAACAACTTGCATATTGCCAGTTTATCATCCAGAAGAAAACACTTCATCAATTTTAATTGCTGTTGGACATGAGACGAGTCAGGAATCAAGACCCAATGCTGTCATCTCTCCAGAACTAGCTTCTCAGCAGGCTTTCTGGTTCAGAGGTTCTCATTTTCACTCCTCAGTGCAAAGCAGTCTTCACAGTTTGTTTTTACGTGTAAAAGATTTAACCTCTCAAAACAATTGAAACACCTTCCTCTATGTAAACACAGGGCAGCTCTTTCTCCTGCAATTCAAACCCAACACAGCATACAGATTCAAGGGTTCTCCGTTAGGGTTAATGCTGTATTTTTAACCACTCTTCCTCATACCAAGTCAGGCAGCAGCAGGGTGCCAAAGAAACCTGAAGCCAGTTCTGCAGGTGAAAAAGGTACTTCACCGCCAATTTGAGGGAGGACGGGGAAGTACATGGTAGGAAAGAGGTGAAATCGTCCTGCCTGTCACAGCAAGCATCACTGTCAGGATGCTACCTATGAAAATGGAAAGATTTCCCCCACTACACAAAAAAAAAAGGGAAGCTGTTTTCTGTGAAGCCAGTCTTTTACTTGCAAGACTGAACTAATACAGAAATGTCTGTCTAAACTTACTGAATTGCTATCACTTACTCTTCCAACCAAGAACCCTGGATTAGTTCCAAGAGGTAAGGTAAAAAAATGAACTAAGTTTAAACTGCAGACTCTGTTTGACTAAGAAAAAAGTAAGTTTAAAAGGTACATTGGTTTTACCCACTGAGTCTCTCCAGTGACTTCAGGTCAGGTACACTTCAGCTTTTTGCTCTCCATTTCGTACAGGTTTGCGTTCCAAAGCTTTTGTATTAGATATTCTCTCCAGATCTTGCTTCCCATGTTTTTTAAATGAGCTAACTGAACAGACAAGTCAATGTGGACATAAAGAAACAGCGTATTCTTCAACAGCTCAAGATTTACAGAATTTACCTCTCAAAAAAGGCCACTTTGAGATTAATTCTGAAATACTTTTGCAGTGCAGAGACTCCCAGAGTTCACAAACTTAAAGTTACTTCAGTTGCATGTTTGAATTCTTGAGCAAATATAAACCCACTTGCCTTGACTTTTCACAAGTTTTTCACTTAACCTTTGCCAAAGGTCAAATTTTAGCAGTTTTGCTCTGTGCAAGCACAGTATGGTCTCATTTGCCCAAAGTATAGTCTTTGGGTCAAATGGCTTGCAGATATTTAGACAAGATATTTAAGGAAAACTGAATAACTAAAAATGCATTGATAAAAATGCTTGTACAACCTGCTTGCGATCTTAAACACCACAAATGACAAGAGCCCAACGTAACCTGCTGTTTGCTCAGAGGTGAGCGGCATGTCCATCATGGGCTCTGTATTCCACAGCACCTGTCTCCTTGTCACCTAGCACAAACCCAGACCAAGGTGCAACTTCCTGTATGTTTTAAAAACAAGCACCCAGAGGAAATGCCTACTGCTCCCCATATATGGCCAAAACTGAACTTAATACCAAACTTCAGTACTCGTGAATTAAATGGTACCAACGTACACGCATTCTGTTCAAGAATAAAATTGCTGAGAAGCTTCCATGAGCAAGTGTTAAACTGGGCTGCTTGGACTTAAGTTTAAACACTGGCATGACCTGAAGTATTTCCACCCTCTCCAAAACCCTTTCCTGCTCTGCACTTCTCTCTACCTTCCAGGTCTCTATGCCTCAAAATACATCCTCCCCGCCTCAGTCTGCCGGGGCAGAGTAGCTGTCCCCTTAGCACAGGCTTCCCCAGCATCACCCCATCCTCTCCTCAGCATAGAGCCAATGTCTGTTTATACAGAGCCAGGTCCGGCCTTGCTTGCCATACCGAGCGCTTGCTGTGTTGTCCTTCTGCCATTAACCTACATGGTTAGCAGCGGGGCTGACAGACTTTCCTGTCCTGGTGCTCTGTATCCATGAGCTTTGCTGTATTTTGGAAGTCCTAACTCAACAGGACTACCTGAACAATAGAGCAATTGTTCTCACACATACAAGTAAAGCACAATTATGTTTTTAGGTGCCTGGAAATGGTGGAAAGCAGACACAACTCGCCAGGTTCCACACCTGCTCATCCCTTTGGGTGATGGGTGACCTGCCTGCAGGATGACTGTCAGTGAAGGAGCACCTACACAGCGGGGCTGAAAAGTGTCAGAGTGCCTCTGTTCCTGACACTGGCACAAGTTGCCCAGACAAGCCGTGTACGTTCCTTCCCTGGAGGTGTCCAAGACCAGGCTGGACGATGCTTTGAGCAACCTGATTCAGTAGGTGGTGTCCCTGCCCAAGGCAGGGGGCCTGGAACTGAATGATCTTTAAGGTCCATTCCAACCCGAACCATCCCACGATTCTACGGCAGAGGAGAAGGCGCCGGGGCCGATATCCGGACCCAGCCACATTCCCAAGCTCGAGCCCCACGGAGGCAGAAGCAGCAGCGTCTCCGCAGCAGCTCCTTTTGCTGAGAAGACCGAGGATCCCCGCCAGCTCACGGAGTCCGAGCCGGTTCCTGGGAATTCGAGTCACAGACTCATAGAACGGTTTGGATTGCAAGAGACCCAGCTGTCCGGTTCCACCCGTTCCCACTGGCGGGTAGAACCGAAGCCACTCCGCTCCGTTTCCCCCGACAGCCGAGACCCGGTGGCCCCGTAGCCCCCCCGCCCGGCCTCTTTCCCCGCCAAAGGGACCCGCACGCCCGCGCCAGCCCGGCCGGAGCCCGGCAGGGACGGACGGGGCCGCCGGGGAAAACCCCGCGCCGCCCGCCACTGGGAGCTTTCCTCGCGCCCGCGCCGCTCTCCCAGCTCCCGAACCCCGCAGGCCGCACTCACCGCTTCCGTGTTGCCTCTCCGGACGCGGCGCGGGCGCGGCGCTGCCGTGCGGGGCTAGCGGCGGCTCGGCCGCGGCCCCGCGACGTTGGGGGGGGGGGGGGGGGTGGGGGGGCGGCGCAGCCCCGTACGCGCAGAGCGGAGCTCTCGGTCGCGCGGCAGCGACGGGGTGGGGCGGAGCGCGGCTGAGCATGCGCCGCGCCAGGGGTGGTGCCTCCGCAGCCGGGAGGGGCGGGAATGGCGGCGGGGAAGGGGGCGGGTGAGGTCCTGTGAAGCGGGCGAGTCGTGAGCAGCGCGGCTAGAGACCAGGAAAGGCGAGGCTGAGTGGAGACTTCATCGCTCCCTGCGGTTCCCCGAGGCTCCCGAGGAGAGTGTCATAGGTTTTTTGTTGATTTTTTTTTTTTAAAGATATCAGTTATCAGGAGGCCTTGTGATATCACCCTTTTTGCTTCGCCTCACGTCCTAAGAATACCAGAACCAAAATACTTAATTCCTGTCTTCCCATCAAAACTGCAGTTGTCAAATCAGTCTCAACCTTTACAAGAGTTCTGGTTTGGGCCCCTAGGCACAAGAAGGATATTGAGGTGCTGGAGCGTGTCCAGAGAAGGGCAAAGAAGCTGGTGAAGGGGCTGGAGAACAAGTCGTATGAGGAACAGCTGAGGGAACTGGGATTGTATATTCTGGAGAACAGGAGGCTGAGGGGAGACCTTATCCCTCTCTACAACTCCCTGAAAGGAGTTTGTAGTGAAGTGGGTGTTGCGCCACGGGACGTTTAAACTGGACATTAGGAAAAATTTCTGTGCTGAAAGAGTGGCGAAGTATTGGAAGAAGTGCCCGGGGAAGTGATGTCCCTAGAGGTATTCAAAAAGCTTGTAGATGTGACACTTTGGGACATGGTTTAGTGGGCATGGTGGGAGCAGGCGGTTGAACTTTATGATATTAGAAGTCTTTTCCAACCTCAGTATTTCTATGATTTTATAAAGGGGAGGGGGGTTACAATGGATCTGCCTCCTGGATTGTGTAAAGCAAGGTAAATAGGAGGTAGGGTAGGACACAGCCCGGTGCCAAGACGAGCACCCATGGTTTAACAGAAGGTGTCTTTATCCCCTCAGAGCTGAAGCTGGAGTTATTGTCTCCACAGAGGCCAGGAAGTGCAGGCAGAGCCGCAAGTATTTTCAATTGTCTTTATAAAACTACAGCCCTATCACCAGCCTCACACAGCCGGGAGCAAGTAGGCATGAACTAGCTTGGGTGCTGACACTAAAATGAGGAGATGAGAAAAGACAAAAAAGAAACAGGTTTCCTCATCACAGTCTCAAACTCTTCTCAAAACCACAGGAACCGGCACAAGTGGAACTCATACCAATGAGAAAATGACTCAGTTCAATGAAATGATTCCCCCATTCACACACACACACACGTATTTGACATTTTCTTCTGAAAGAAGAGACAATCTGCTGCTGCTCTTTGGGGCAATTGTCCTAAGAGCCAAATCTGTCATTAAAAACCTGCCCTGGTAAATGTTCCCCCTCTCAACGTAATGGTAGTTTTGTGTAACTTAGACTAATCAGAGCACACCAATAACATCTTTTCTTTCAAGGTCTTTGCATGCATGGCAGCACATGGGCATGCCAGTCCCTTTGCCTTTAGGAAGGGTTTATAGGCTGCATGCTGATACAGGTTCCATCTCACTTGTCTTGTGCCTCTTTTGAACCTTTTCTCCAGAAAATCAACCCCGAAGCTTTTCATCTCCCTCATAGAAGCTGGGAGACGGGGCTGATTGCATGTGAGTGCATTTGTGCGCATGTCCAGGTGGTTATAAATTATGAACTAAGGATAGATAATCATTGATTATTATTTGTTCCCCTCTCCCAAGAGGAGACAAGCTAGTCCTTCACACCTGTTTCCACAGCTGTCAGGGAACCAGCTGAGCATAGTTTGGATGTTTTTGCACCGTGTTAACCGTACTCCTCAGCCACATGGCACTGTTAGTTTTGAATTAACTGTGTGCTGTGGGTGCACAGGAAAACACTGGAGCCTCACCCCATTTCCATCGCTCCGGTAATCTTAACTCAGTTCAGAAAAGAGCCTGAGGCTGGAAGGAGAGAGGTCAAACCCTGCAGATGCACATAGCCCTGCCACGACTCTCATGCCCAACCTTTTCTTGTTCTCTTGTTCCCTGTCCCCCTGATCTGCCTGCAGAGGCTGTGCTTCCATTGATTAGTTTTCATTCCTGTAGCCTATTCCATGGCTTTGCCTTTATAATGATCAAATCAGGTTTTCTTGGTGGGTTTTCATGCCAAATAACCCACCAGATCTTTATTATTTATGCTTTACAGGCTTATTTCCCAGCACAAAACTGATGCTGGGAATGTCCTTAAGCTCAGAGCTGCAAATCAAAGCAAAGCTGAAGAGGTGGCTGTGATGGAAGGGTTGCATAAGGGGCTTAGCCTGCGGCTGCTTGTGGCTGCCACAGGTCAGAGGAGAGCAGCTTTACTTCTGTTTCCATGTAAATCAGTGCCCAGAGCCCAAGACCAGGTCCAGGAATTAGCCAAGCTCCCAAAGGCCATGTCCTTCAGGGAGAATTAAATTCTCACGTGCTTGCACACCTCACTTAAAAAAATGGGGCTGGGCTTCTATGGAAATTGCGTGTTGAGGCTTCTAGTCCTGCCTGCAATGTGTACTTTCTGCTTTTTCTGCTTCATTTCAGGATACTGGTGTCTGCTGATTTCTACCAGTTGCTCTGCAAGATATAACTAGGATGAAATCAATGTGCTTCTAAAATTTACTCCAAGAACTATGTTAATAACAGGGGAGGATTTCCAACCTCTCCCATAGGATGGTCTGCTTTTGCCACAGCATACCATCCTATGGGAAGAATGTAATTTTGTATTAAAAGTATTTAAAGTAGTTTTTCTAAGGAATTAATCACAAATGTATTTGTAGCTGAATATGTTCTCTTGCTTATAAAGAGGATAGGCAGGCAAAGGGCTGCAGAAAAGGCCTTTGATGTAAGGTCAGGTTTTCTTACCCCTGTAAGTACTGTGCTGGGGTGCAGTGACAGGTCAGAAGAGTTATTTTGTATGTTATGTACTTTATTTTGCAACTTCCAGGATTCACTGATATCCTCCACACAAAAATCAGCAAAATACAGATGACTGGACTTGACTGTCTTGGTATTTGTGAATTAAAAATCAAACTAAATTCAAACAAATTCTCTCTTGTAGCCTTTTTTAACAAATGGTAGGGATGAATGCACAAATTATCCCTTACTTGCTTGCTCTGCAGTTTGGTTTTCAAGCTTCCACAAGCTAAACTTCACCTTTGCCTGTGAAATGGTGATCTCTACACGCTACTTTAACAGTGTATACGTTTAGAAAACTTTTTTTCGTGTCATTTCAAGCTACAGCGAGGGGCCCTGTGTGCAGTAAAGTTCTTTAAATCACTGATGGCATCAGCTTGAAATTGACTGGACCTTTAAAGAATTGTGATTTAAGTCATTGATTTGTTCATGGCAGTATTTCTGGAGCCTGGTTCTTCTCGTATGTACCAGCGAAAACCAGGAGGAGGTAATAAAGTCGCAGGCGCTGTGTAATGTGTCAAACGAGCTGCCTGCTTTCAGTGTCAGCTATTCCTTAAACTGTAATAGTGTTACAAAGTGTTCTGAGAATAATTCTCTGTGCTCTTCTATGCATCTGCAGAGTGTCAGGCTATGTTCAGCACTGGTCCAATTAGAATATATTTTTAAATTTTTTTTCCCAGAAGAAAAACTTTCTTCCATTTTTATCTCCAGGGGAAAAAGTGGGAGTTACAAAGGAGAGCAAATTGAGGAGTTTTCCTCAAAATCAACAAAACTGATCTTCCCACTTAGAGTTATACTGTTCTCAGCTGGATTCACACTGGATTTGATTCACCCCATGGCAGGAGCATGGAGATCAGCTGGGCCACCAGGCCAGGAGAAGCAGGAGGACCAGGCTATCAGGCAGCACAGAGCTGGGCAAAAGTGATCATGAAGCAACAAACCATCCGTTGGGTGCCCAGCAGATGGGTGTTGCAGGTGAATTCACCCTGCACCCTCCTTCCCATCACATCTGCCCATTGGCATATGGAAAGCACTGCACCCCATCACCTTGCAGTGTCTTAGAGACTGCAAGGCCCCCGGATGTGGCAGTGGTGGGGTGGGACTTGCCACAAGAGCTGTATAAATAGATATGCAAGTGCACAAATTCTTTCATCTGATCTGTTGCTGAAGTTATCTTAAGCTTCCTGTGCTCACATAACATGTGTGAAATAGTGTTTGTGACACTGTTTTCAGAGGGCCTGTCTCTGCTTGGAAAAGAAAGTGAGAGAGTTTATTTTGAGACATCAGGAATGTGGGAATTGCATCTTCATAATTAACAAGTTCTAATAATAGTGCTCAGCCCCCTTTTTTTTAAGCTAAATGGGATTTCCTGTAATCTCAGTTTGGGAAAGGAGAGGTACTTCATGTAGGTAGACCAAATTTACTTTGCAAAGAAATGATTAAGTGTTGTCTATCTGAACCCATCCTTGTTCTGAGGGTGCTGTGGGAGCTGCTGCTGAAAGCCAAGCTGCAGGGGGATTTCCTATGCAGGGCTGTAGCAAGCCGGCAGAGTGTGTAGGAGGTGTAACATGCAGCTCCATTTCCCAGCTTCCCTGGCTAGGGGGCCAGAGTTCGCTCACTTTGTGTCTCAGTCCTACCTTAGGTATGTTCGGGTTGCTGCTTGCCTTCATTGTCTGTTTTTTTCCAGTTGCCAGCTTTCTGATTTTTCATTGTCCTCATATAACAAACAAAACCAACAGCATTATTTGCATTTTTTTCACAGATTTCTCAGCTGAAAAACATACCTTGTGTTCACTTGTTGTGAAATAGAAACTGGGTTTGTGTAAAATGCTGCAGAGCAGATGTGAAGGATGGAGTTACAGCAGTGCCTCTGGCTGGGCAGCTGGCAAGTAGGGCAGCCTACATCTGGTTTCTTGTCTCAGCCATCACTGCTCTGAGATGTAATGGAGCAGTGTGGTGGTGGTGATGGTGGTGGTAATGATGGTGGTGATGTTAGTGGTGGTGGCCAGCTCCAAATCCCACTTCTGATTCCCCCTCCACTAAAGTCAGACTCATTCAGTGAGTACATTTTTATAGTACTTCAAGAAGACTAATAAAATATGTGAAGACAAATTCATATTGCCCAGAATCTCAAATGCATTTTCTTCAGTTCACCTGCTTTCCAGCACCACTGTCTCCAGAAGGATGGGTTTGGTGCTGGCACAGTTTACAGGTACCCACTTGCTGCCTGGCTGCCTGCCAGCCAGACTCATTTGCTTCTGTACTAGCTCCATATGTTTATATGTGTATAATCCAGAAAAATCTCTATGTGCAACAGTTGGCTTTTATAAGGGCAAGTCTAGCGCTAACTGGAACTGGAGGTGGCTCTTCTGGTGGGGGGGGGATGAAGCAAAGCAATGACCTCGACTAGAGCAATAATTAAATGTTTTAGGAATGGAAATGCCACATTTCTCACTAAATCATCTGCCTTTCCATAGTGATACAGAACTCTGATTCCTGTCCCTCATGGTCCACAGATCACAGAGCTTGTTTACATGGCTGGGGCATTTCTCAGGTTAGTGTCCAGCATCCGAGACCAGGAGCCTCCATCTCTTTCAGGAGAACGCACGCAGCCTGGAGCATGCAGCACTTCTGAAATCTTTAACAAAGTCCTAGCAGCTGGGATATATAACCTTGCTTGGACAACTTCCAAAGCACATTCTGTTACTGCTGCTTTTCTCATGTGTGCTTTTGGAAACTACATTTCCTTGGTCTAACGCAGTGTTTTTATGTGGCATTTGCCATATTCTCCCTCCCTCTATGATATAGAGATAGATAATTAAGGTCATGTTTCCAGGAAGGGTGTTATTCGCAATGGCAAAGGAAGGTTCAGAAATAAAAATAGGATGGCAAACAAACTCCAGACCTGGTGAATGTGGACTTTTCCCCAAGCCCATTAAACACGAGCAATGTCACCATCAGGAGCTTAGTGCCCCAGTCGTTGCCTTCATCCTGCTGTGCTGCTTAACCAAATGCATCATGGATTTGGCAGGACAGCCTGGCTATTGGGAAGGTGTAGGGGAAGAGAAAAATGAAAGATGCCAATGAACTTCGAGATAGAGGAAGGTGAGGTTTGGGCTGGTTTCCATCACCCTGGACTGTATTTAAAAGGCATGGTCTACAGTAAGAGGTCAGTTGTTACAGCACATTTGGATATTGTTAGCTATGAGTTTCAAATGTACCAAGAGCATTCAGATTTCAATACAAAATCTGGTGAAAATAACTGGTGCTGATGTTTCATTCCATGAAACCTGAGGAGGTAAAAAGCACCGTAGGATTTTTCTCCCACTTTATGTAACTCTGTTTTTCCTCATTTCCTCTGAAGTGAAATGAAGAATTGCATGCTATATTTCATGCAATTGCTTTCAAAGCTTGTGGTGCATTTCCATTAACTTAGCTGAGTTAAAGGGGTGAAAAAGTGAAGAATCCTTATACTTAAGAGGGAACTGGATGGATACTCTGTTGCTCTAATAATTTTCAGATAAAAACACCCACTGTGGATTGTGATTAAAATGAGTTTTCTTTTAATGGGGATGCAAATGCAACTGCAGCAGCATATCACGTTTACACCCAAAAGTAATTAGGCTTCATTAGCAATAAGCCTCTGGAAATTTTAATTTCCACAGTTCCCTGCATTTCAAACCAGAATGTAGCAAGGCTTTCAGTGCTCAAGGGGCAGCATCACATGCTGTCTGGAGATGTTCTGCACTGGGTGGAAATTTTTCTAAAACAAATATATTTTTTTTTAATCACTCTGGGAACGTGAAGACAACACGTTTAAGGAAATTGCTTGTACATGAAATACACCAAATCAGCAGGTAAACCTGGGCACACATCACAAACATCGATGTGGATCGTCTCACGTCTCTGCTGATCTGTGCCTGTCTAAACCAGTGCAGCCTTTATCAGTGCATTTCTACAGGAAAGGTATAGATTCCTTCTCATCCACTTCCGTTTGGAAGAATCACTTCTGCTCTGGTACTCCAAAATGCTGACCCTAAAAGGCATCTGTGCGTTCACATTTTAGCTTGTGTGTTTTTGTTAAAAGTCATGCTCTCTTTATAAAAAAAAAATGCAGGAGGTGAGACTCCCGGTTACAGAGAAGTTACCCTGTAACTTCAGATAAAAATGAAAACCCTGATGTTCAGACCTGTTACTGACCTCACTACTCCTCTACCAGCCCCTTCTCCAGGGCTCTTTGCACAAGCTTTTTGCTATCGTCTGACCCAAACCACCTGTGCTGGTGCAGCCCTTGTGTGTGCAGCCCTTGACTCATTTCCTACAACTCCCCATCACCATCAGCCCCAAGGTGGTGCTGGCACTGGGGACAAGACCCATGGATGGCATCTTCTTGTTCACCAACACCTTGAACTGGAATTGTTTGCTCTCTCACAGATTTATTTTTAGGCAGGAGGAATCTGAAGCTTGTGCAAATGTTTAAACACGTCTCTCTTGAATTATTCAGTGTACTTTGCCGGCTTCTGGAGTTAATTCAAATGGAGGGCAGTAGATAGCAAGCTCTCATATTCACAGTAGGGAGGAGGCAGCAAACTGTGGCAGAGGGACTGTTGATAACCATCTGTCCTCTGCACACCTCCTGCACTGCAACTGCTGTGCTCCCTTGGCAGTGCTGATGAGCAGCAGAGCACCAAACCTTAATGTTTGCCTAAATTTAAGGAGATGTATGTGCGCACAGCACTGGGCACTGACATGTCCTGAGCTCTGTTTGAAGTTGCAGTGCCTGATTTCAGAGGATCCAGGGAACCACCCAAACCAAGAACAGTTTCCCTCCCAAGAAGCTTCACAATATTTCTTCTGTTTTCTGCTGCAGTTGAGGGAGGCTTTTATCGGTGCACGTCCCTGTGTATCAAAAAAAAACAGACTAAACGCAGCTCTCATCCTCTTGAAGTCAACGAGGAACTTGATATTGAGATTGAAATTTCCCCTTTGATCTGAAGTACGGGTCTGAGCCAAAGCCCTTGGGAGTCAAGAGGGGTCTTTCCTCTGGCCCCAACAGTGTTTGGTACCAGAAAGCTTGTAATGTTAGCCCAACATAAATGTATGATCTCATGTAAGAGTATATTAATCCACACATAGAACTCTGACCCACTCTGGGTCCTGTGAAATGTTATGAAGAGCAAATTATGTACCAAGTTGTGCAATCTTGACTTTATCATCTGCCTGAATAGTGGAAATGATAACAGTAACTCTGATACCGTACCACACTGAAATACGCAGTTCCTGAGGAGTATTCTTGTCCCCAGACATCAATTAAAGTCACAGTTTCTCTTCATGAATTGAGCTACTGACGAAAATGCAGGTTTTACATATTCTCCAACAACTCAACTAGCAGATACCTCCAAAATGTGAGATACTGTCAAAAATAGTTTATGCAGAAAGGAAAAATGATGGTGTCATTCTCTGTTCACACAAGTACTCCTGGGGACTACTTTTCCTGGTAACAGGCATGTATAATTACCATTACTGTTACCACACAATGTTTGCACTGAGTGGAAAAGGACCCCTTACCTGGAAACAAGCGAGAATGCAATCACAGTGCTCCACTGAGAGTAGCAAGAGTAGGAATGCAGCTCCAACATGTGGATCTGATTTTACTCTAAGAAAGTGAAAACATTACTGTGGTTAAGCTGAGGATATTTGTAATGAATGAATAATGTTGAATTTTTGTGAAGCTCAGGAACTTTTGCAGGCAGGGTGCTCTAACTGAGTAGTTTTTGGAGCTGGCATGCCAAGAAAATACCTCTGCATCTGAAAAAAAGAATAATGTTGCATGGCCAAACTGGTGACATTTTTGATTACACAAACAGACTTCACCACAATATTCATCAACTTAGTTTTTTCATTGTGCTTTGTCCAGGATTTCCAGGCTCACATTCAGAAATTGTTTAATCTAACCTGAACCAGTTTGTCATTGTTCTATTCTGGTACATCTCATACTGGCACATAGTGGGGCATTGTCATTAGGCTACTTGATTTGTAAAGATGTTTAATCAAGAAGGCCTGAATTCAAGTTCAAGTGCTCTATGCTAGTCAGAGATGATTTGAATGAACTGTAATTAAAACATAGTCTGATTCATATGGGGCACTGCTGGCCTTTGAAATGACAACGGCATGCTTGAAACTCTGTTGGGAAGGATTCTTTTTATTTTAGTACAATTAAATGAGGCTTTTTGGTACCGATGCTTCACGCTAAACAGGAATAGAAGTCACAGTTTAAAAGAAAAACAAGCACTTTGGGAAAAGGCAGCATCTTCACCTGGTTTCAAGGCTGAGCGCTAGTAGACAATAGAAGTCTTTTATCCCACTCTAGCCCATAATAGAAGCCTACAGTGGCTGGCCAGCTTGCTCAGAGCAGAGACATCGACCCTTAAAACGATGCTTTGTGGATGTGAGCCAGGAACAGAACAGCCGTTCTTATCTGCAGCACCGCAGCCCCAGAAGAACTGCTGTTCTTCCCATGTGAAACATGGGTGGGAAGGTGACAGCCTCCAAAGGGGAAAAGGGACTTTCCTGATGAAAAAGCCTGAGAACCACCAGGTTAAAACAAATCCATCTGAAATGACAGCTGAGGTGTGTCACAAGAAAATTGTCTTGCCTCAGGATCAAATCCATAAATTACAGAGAGTTTTATCAGAAAATGGACAGTCCTCAGAGACTTTATGTTTGAGCAGAAAGTGATGTGATGTATCACTGTATGTGTGTTGTTTACATCTTGCTTTAACACCGTTCGTGGGAGGAAGTGCTCCACTGCCAAAAAGTACGATAGTTGCATTGTTTGTGTGTAGCAATATTTAGACATAGCAAACACAGCACTATTTATAATAAGTCTGTCCTATTACGATATTAGTAGGAAGTCACAGGAAAGAGAGATGGACTCTATTGCTGCTGAGCCAAAGAGGGAGATAAAGACTCCCAGTACATCTGCTCAGAGAAGTGTTGTTTTCAAGTGTTTCAGTTCCTGCTCCATGCCAGAACGCGAAGCTGTGCTTGTGGTTAACAGGAAACGAGAATCACCATCTGAAGCCAGAGGCACATGTCATTCTAACAGGCACTTTGCTCTCTCACAGCAGTACTTGACCACAGTACACAGTAAGCAGCTCTGCTGCACGTCCCGCTGAATGACCTGGGTTGGTCACTGACCCAAAGCTCGGGAGGTGACGAACTTCCTTGGACCCGGTCCATAACAAACCTTGTATCTGCCTCTGAGCAGATAGCTTACTTCCCTTGGGAAGGACAGGATCTTTTCAGTTTCTAGTGCCCTGACTGTATTGATAAGTGAACAGTCACCCTTTGGGCAGCATGGGGAGGACCTGGCAGAATGCCACGCTACCTTTAGCTCCAAACTCCATTGCCACCTGCCTTTCTCCCAGGAAATGGGACACAGGTTCCCCAAACACCTGCTGTCTCCTAAAACGACAACAGGAATGGCTAAGAGATGAAACCCAGCCTTAGCCAGCCTGCAAGCCTACAAATGCTCCCACCCTGGAATCCCACAGCCCCTCTTCTCTCCTGCTCATTCTGTAACCAAAATAGGAATATGGCATGGCACATGAAATGACCGCAGGCGTGTGGTAGTGGTACAGCTGCAGCCCCTGCACCACAGGAAGATAAGCACCTCTCCTTCTCAGGATCAATGTATGCCTGCCCAGGTGAAGGAGTTCCTACAGGCTTCAGAAAGAGGCAGAGAGGAAGCTGAGGGTTGACTCTGCTCAGATTTTGATCTATCTAGAACTTAAACACTTAGTAGCAGGATGTCTTTTTTATCATTCATGGAGTTTTTAGTACAATAGAGTCTTCGTCCAGAAATAGGACTCCAGCCATTATCATAACACCAGTAATAACTTCCCATTTACGTGATGCATGCTGGCAAAATGTTCCATCACAGCTGTGCAGCACCGACCCCATCTGGGCCCACAAACACAGCTAGCGGCAGGGTCTGGCAGAAATGCCTTCCCGTAAAGAAGATCAGAAAAATAACATAAACCATGTAATTGCCATCTTGGGGCAGAAGGCTGGTTGAGGTAATCCCCATCCTCTCCCCACAGCAGCAGCCAGGGCTGTGCAGGTAAGCACAAGGCCAGGCCCTAGACAGTCATGAATCATCCACTGGAGGAGTCTTCTAAACATCACTAGGTTAATGACCCCATTTAACATAGGTATTAAGGATAAATTGAGATCTCTGGAAATTGCTGCATCAGCAAGTGGGCCCTACACTTTCTCGGAGGGGTGGATCTGGGGAACAGGCACCACGTTAACATATTTGCAGGTCTCTGCTGATTCCATGCTCCCTGACACCTCCTGGTCCACGGGGCCCCTCTGCCGTCACGCCCCAGCACTGCAGCCAGGCTCTATGCCACTGCACCCAGCACCTCCAAACCCACAGCCTCCCCACAACCTTTAACTCAAATGGTGCAAAAATCAGACAGCAGCTTTCACCAGGAGCAGAGTCCCTGGAAACCTACTTTCAAGGTATTTTGATGACATTGGTACAGAAATGACCTGGACATTTGCAGTCTCCTGCTCACCAGGGCAGAGAAGTCCAAGCGCACTCTGCAAGTAACTGCACAAGCCCCATCACTGCCAGCCCACTGCATCACCCTGGTCTGACTGTCAAATAACCCACGTCCTCATCGACATCCACAGACTGAGGCACACAAAAAATGACTCAGGAGACCTGGTAGACAAGACTGCAATATCTTTAACAAGTACCTAAAAGGGGTTTTATTTTCTGTATTGCTAGAGAATAATCTCCATTTCTTCTGTTACCAAGTATTACCCATTGACCCACACCTCCACTCTTTAGTACCTCACCACTCTGCACAGGACCCTGCTTTCTGAACATTTTTTTAATATTTCCAAAGTGCAACAATTCTGGATGATCTTCAAAGGCAAAATAGTTAATTAACAGGCAAACTCTTCAATAATGAATCATATTTTATTAAAATAAAATAAAAGTTTTCTTAATCTTTGACTTGTATGCAAAAAACTGAGTACACTCAGCTTCAGCAGGATGCTGCACTGTACATACATCAGTCTGCCAGTTCCCAGGGCCCTGTGAAGCTCAGATGGCTGCCATCCTTCAGTTATCACAGTACTGTACCTTTACAAGAGACAGCATCAGCACTGTGATAACTGAGCCAGGGCAGCCTGTCAGTCATCCTGGCCCCTCCGCAACACTGCTGAACCCTGCAGGCACTTCCTCAGTCTTCTTGTATCTTATGCATCTAAAAATCCCCATATTGCTCCCCACAGATGCCCAACTGCTCAGGGGCATTTAAGAGAAGTGGCTTTGCATCCGAGGTTCCAGTCCAGAAAATTATCCAGATAATTAGTGCAATCTTAATGACTGCAGTGGCTTCTTCAATAATGCTCAAAGCTTTTAAGTAGCCAAATCCACCAATGCTGGATGTAAGGGAGAAAGGGTAACCAAGCACTCTACACATAGCACCGGAGAGAATGTGGGCACCCCCCTCTCCCTCTACATTTACTGGAGCTAGAAAGAAGCATTTGGTTTATGATACTTACGCACTGAATGTCATGAACCAGACAATCAGTGGGTGTACTGGCAGAGTGCCAGGTAAGTTAATGGAGCTACACAGCCCATGCCAGCTGAGGAGCAGGATCATTAACAGAGCAAATCTGAGGGTGGCACACTGTGACCACGCTGCATACTGCAACGAGCCTGCCCGGCTTCAACCAGCAGAACAGGGGGTGGAATATTACAGCACTGTGAATACACTCAGCTGGGTTTCAGCAGGGTTTGCACACATGCTTCTGGAGTCGGCACTGCAGGCACCCTCTCCCATGCCATGGCTTCAACAGGAGCAGCCCCCAACACCAGGCAGACTGCTCAAGGGACTGCCTGCTGCTGGAGTACAAAGAAGAGGGGCCTAACGGCCTGACGTGCTTCAAGTATGCAGCTGGCTTTTTTAGGTCACAGGATCCAAATGCAAGAATGTGAAAAAAAACAGTACCACTGCAAACTAGTTAAATGAGAAGCTTAAACCAAGCTATATTTTACCCTTCCATCTCTTTTTTGATAGTTCCCTAAAAACTGGCATTGCTGGAAAAATTACAGAACTATTTCTACACCCCTACGTTTAGTTAAGGTAATCAAATACACTGAGTTCTGAAATGACTTCAAAAAACCACATCTTTTTACATAGTAGAAGTTAATGTGTTAAGTTTTATAAAAAGTTAATGATGTTGATGGATTTCAAACATGACAGCAGCTTGTACTGGAGGAAGCAGAAACTCCAAAAGTGGTATCACACCCTAAATAACTTACCTGGAAAAAAGCATGTCATGTGATGTTATGGAGACTGTTTTTAGAAGCGAAATACATAAATACTCAGCTGGATCCAGCTATCAGAATGGTGTTTTACAAGTTTTTAACTCAAGAGGGCAATGGAGAGACTAATATGAAATATCTGAGCAGAAACACGCAGTGGAAAAACAATTTGTACATTTTAAAACAAACTACAAACATACATTACATAAAAAGGGGGAAATCAACAGATTATGCAATATTGACATAAGATGACACAGATGACTCAAACGTATATCCCAGACCTCACAGATTTATCACCATTGACAGAGTAATCCTTCAGGAATCCACCATTGCTAGGAAAAAAAACAACCAAAAAGACTTGGTAAAAGTATTAATACATTCTGTACATACAATGGTGACTTTTGAAAAGTAAGGAAACTGCACAACTAACAAACCATTTGCTCTCACTCTGAGGCATTTCTACACCACCATTACTATTCCAGTAGAAAAATTGTACTGTTCTCAGAATGGCACAAGTGTAAGATGGGGAATCCTACATTTCACAGGTTGAAGTGATGAGAGAATGGCTATTTTATAGTTGAGGTATGCCTTGACCTCCCTTTCAAGATCTGATTCCATGCCCTGGCAGTTACTGTTTGTTTATAGAGAGAAGCTCCATAAGCACCAAGGCAAACTGCTCCTCCCCAGCACCCTCTGGCACAAAGGCTGTTGGGAGTCACACATTCTAAGGGCTGATGCCACGTTTTTCTACAGAGGATCTAGCTCTTCCTCCAGTACAGACAGCATTTGTTTCCATGCATCTAACATGCACCTACTGACTTTTGCTTTTCTTCAGCCAGAGTAAAGGTACACAGATCTGATAAAAGAAGCCTAAGTGGATTCCCCATTATAATCTGAAGAATCCCTTTTCTAAGCAAAATCCATATTAGCTTGGCAGTCTAGTACACATTTCTGCTCCTGCTATTGCTAAGACATTGCACATTTCCACCGGTCTTTTAAAAAAACTCTATAGTTTCCAGCATCTGCTGCCAGCTCTCGCTTTTCAAAGCGCTGAAAGTTTGTCTGGCTGTTTTTTAAACTTCATTTTCACCTCCTGTCCCTTTGGAGCTGGTGATTCCCTGCTTTTTATACTTATTTTGTACAAACCAGAATTCCTGCAGCACTGCACCAACGAAGTTACTGATGTGCCCTGATGCCAGGCACACAGCTCCCCACCCCTACGCACAGGTTGTTTATCTCCAAACGGGACACACCACTCTTGCCCCACCTCCGCGGAAGCTTGAAGTGCACAGATAGCAAACCTGAATCCCACCTCAACTGGGACAATATCAACACAAATCTGTTGAAGCCTGTGGAGCAAAAAAAACGAACAAGGAGTTAAGAAGGCAGGATTGGCTGTACGAGTGATGACAGGGTTTCAGGATAGGACACAGGCTGTGTTTGTGGGAAGGCTGCCAGACGGGACAGTCCCCACACCAACACCACTGCTATATCAGAGTTTTCTCTGGAGGGTCCTTCCTGTGGCCCATTACCCAGCACAGAGAGCCCTGAGGGGAAGAGGGAAAGAGGTAGGGAAGGAGGGAGAGAGGGAAACCCCGCCGCCAAACCCTGCCGGCCGCGCCCCTTCGCCCCCTTCGCCGCTTGAGAAGAGGCAGCGGCCCCCCTCCCCGCGGCGGCAGCGCCGGGCCCCGCCCGCGCAAACACCACCGCCCGGAAAACAGCGGAGCGCCCCGGGGGAGCGCGGCGCCGCACCCCAGCCCCGCCGCTCGCTGCCCCTCGGCCCGGTGCCGCGCAGGGCACACCCACCTGCGAGCACAGCGCTCGGCGGGGCCGGGGGCGGCAATGACGCAGCACGGGCTGACGGCGTGAGGGCCGCCATCTTCCCGTGTTTATGGCAGCGCCGCGCGACTCACGTGACAGCCGCTTCCGGGGGCGGGGGCGCGGGGCGGGGCGCGCGCGCGGGAGGGGCGGGGCATGGGGGAAGGGCGCGGGCACGCGCACCTCTCACATGCACGGAGCAGCGCCCCGTGAGCGGGTGTGGGGCGCGTGCAACGGGTGCGTGTGTGCAGGGCGTGAGTGTGTGTGTGAGGGTGTGTGTGGGGGCGAAGGGTGCGTGGGCAAGGCGGGGTGTGCAGGGTGGGGTGTGTACAGGATGTGCACGTGAGCAAGGGTGGTGTGTGCAGGGTGTGTAGGTGTGTGCATGTGTGCAGGGTGTGCGTGTGCAAGATGTGTGTGTACAAGGTGTGTATGCGAGGGCATGTGTCTGCAGACTGTGTGTGTACAGACTGCCTTTGCACACTCTGTATTTGTAGGTTGTACATTTTTCAGGCTCTGTCTTTGCACCCTGTGTTCCAGTCTGTATTTGTGCACGCTGTGCATCCCAGGTTGTGTGATTTATAGGGCTTTAAACTAGATTTGAAGGGAGAAACAGGCAATAGCAGGGTATTCTGTGACGAGCAATGGGAAGGCACTCTGAAGTCTGAGGAGCTGCATCCTTGTGTATTTCTTTAAACTGCTCCAGGAGGGGATGAGCACAATGAATGACACTTGAAGTGATTCCATATGAATGCACACAGCGTGAGCAACATGCAGGAGGAGCTGGAAGCCTTGGCCCGGTTCTAGAGATAGGATATTATTGGCATAAGTGAAACCTGGTGGGATGAATCCTGTGACTGGTGTGCTGTGATGGATGGATAAAGGCTCTACAGGTTCTAAAGGTGACAAGTGAGTCCACTCTCAGCCTGCCTCACCTTCCTAGGTGCCTGGGATTGGATGGGCACACAGCTGATGATGCAAGCATAGATCCTTCTGGGATAGAGGAGTCATCTATGCAGTTAACCCCCTGCATCACCACCACTCATGTAAAGACAAAAAGTAGGATAATTGTTAGAAGGTGACTGCCTTCTGAGGGGAACAGAAGGTCCAATGTGCCGACTGGACCCAAGCCACAGGCAAGTTTACTGCCTCCCTGGGACCAGAGTAAATGATATCAACAGAAACTCCCTAGCCTGGTAAAGCACTCTGACTATGGCCCACTAATGTTTTTTCATGTAGGAAGGAGAAAACCTAGAGCAACCAAAAGGGATTTCTGAGCCCTGGGATGGTTGTTTAAAGGGCCAGGTGCGCAGGTGGTATTTTCTTCAATCCTTTAAGTAGCAAGGAAGAATACAGAATTGAGCAGGCAGACCCAGCTGGTCAGCATTTGGCTCCAAGGTTTGTGTCATGGGCAGAACTTTGGGTTTTTCAACTATGATGGTCTATTCGTCGTCAGGTCTACTGGCATCTGATGGCATTCGCCTCTCATAGAAGGGGAAAAGGGTTTTTGCCTAAGGGCTAACAGGGCTCATTGATAGGGCTTTGAACTAGATTTGAAGGGGGAAAGGGGCAATAGCAGGCTAGTCAGGGATGAGCAATGGGAGGGCATGCCAAATTCTGAGGAGCTGCATCCTAGTGAGATTCAGACTGCTCCACCAGGGGATGAGCACAATGAACCACACATGAAGTGTTTTTATACGAATGCACACAGAACAAGCATGGCACAGGTGCTGCAAGAACTGAACAGGAAAGATGCCTTCCTTGATTTGTTGCTTGTTAACAGAGTAGGTCTTGTGGGTGAAGTGGTGATTTGATGCTGCCTTGACCACAGCAACCACAAAGCAGTCAAGTTTAACATCTGTGGTTACAGGAGGAAAACTGACAGCAAGACCTCAACTCTGGGTATGAGGAAAGCAGACTTCAGGTTGCTGAGGGAACTGCTTAGTAAGGCCCCCTGGCAAAAAGTTTTTGAAGGTGCTGGGGTCCATCGGTGCTGGTCACTTTTTAAGTACCATCTCCTAAGAGCACAGGACCAGGCAATTCCGAAACGCCAGAAGTCAAGCAGGTGAGGCAGGCCAGCCTGCCTGAGCAGGGATCTTCTACTCGAACCAAAGCACAAAAGTATGGTGCATGGTCAGTGGAAACAAGGACAGGCAACATGGGAGGACTACAAGGATGCTGTTCACCACTGTAGGGCAGAAATTTGTGCAGCCAAAGCTCATTTGAGCTGAAGCTGGACAGCACTGTGAAGAATAATCAGAAAGGCTTTTTAAAATATGTTAATAGCAAAAGGCAGGCCAGAAATAACATTGGCCCATTACTTGATAAGCATGGACACCTCATAAACAGGGATATAGATAAAGCAGAGACATTTAATGCATTTTTTGCCTCCGTCTTCAACACTGGTGATGGACTCAGGCCCCCCCAAAGCCTATGTCCAGAGAGTCAAGACTATGTGAATGGTAAACTCCCAATCAATCCCGAACTCGTGCAGGATCTGCTGCTCCAGCTGGATCCCTAGAAGTCGATGGGGCCTGATGGGATTCATCCAAGGGTACTTAAAGAGCTGGCTGATGTCATAGCAAGACCTCTCTAAAAGATTTTTCAATGCTCTTGGGACTCTGGACAGGTCCGAGTCCTCGAGAAGGGCAGCAGGGATGACCCCAGGAACTACAGGCCTGTCAGTCTCACTTCAGTTCCTGGTAATATTATGGAGAAGATTATTCTGGGAGCTACTGAAAAACACCCAAAAGACAACACAGTCATTGGTCCCAGCCAATATGGATTTTTAAAGGGAAGAACCTACCTGGCAAATTAATTTTCTTCTATGACAAGGTTGACCAAGAAAAACCAGTTGATGTGATCTTTCTGGATTTCAGCAAGGCCTTTGATACTGTCTCTCACAGTATTCTTCTAAACAAAATGTCCATCATACAGCTGGATAAACGTACAATGCAACGGGTAAACAATTGGCTGGTGGGTCAGTCTCAGTGGGTCAGTCTCAGAGGGTCATAGTGAATGGGATTACATCTGGCTGGTGACCAGTTGCCAGTGGGGTTCAGCAGGGATCTGTCCTGGGACTAGTACTCTTTATTATCTTCATAAATGTCCTAGAGGCAGGACTCGAATATTTACTCACCAAGTTCGCTAATGACACAAAATTAGGGGGAGCTGTTGACACTCTTGAGGGTGGAGAGGCCCTGCAGAGGGACCCAGACAAATTGGAGACCTGGGCAATCGCCAGCCACGTGAAGTTTAACCAGGGCAAGTGCCGGGTTTTGCACTTGGGACGTGGCATCCCTGAATACATATACAGACTGGGGCATGAGAGGCTGGAGAGCAGCCCCACGGAAAGGGATCTGGGGGTTCTGGCCCTGGCAGCCAAGAGGGCCAACCGTATCCTGGGGTGCATCAAGTACAGCATTGCTCACTGGTCGAGGGAGGAGACTGTCCTGCTCTACTCCACACTGGTGAGGCCCCACCTTGAGCGCTGTGTACAGTTTTGGACACCACAGCATAAAAAAGCCATCAGGCTACTGGAAAGTGTCCAGAGGAGGCCGCAAAACTAGTGAAGGGCTTAGAGGGGAAGCTATATGAGGAGATGCTGAAGTCACTTGGTCAGTTCAGCCTGGAGAAGAGGAGACTGAGGGGAGATTTTATTGCAGTTTACAGTTTCCTCACAAAGGCAGGAGAAAGAGCAGGTGCTGGTCTCTTCTCTCTGGTGAGCAATGATAGGACCTGAGGGAATGGCAGGAAGATGTGCTGGATGAGGTTTAGGTTGTATATTGGGAAAATATTCTTCATTCAGAGGGTTGTGGAGCACTGAAATAGCTCCCTGGTGAGGCAGTCATGGCGCCAAGCCTGACAATATTCAAGAAGCATTTGGACAATGCCCTCAGATACATGGTGTAAATTTTGAGGTTGTCTTATGCAGGGACAGGAGTTAGACTTTATAATCCTTGTGGGTCCCATCCAACTCAGGACATTCTGTGATTCTGTGATTCTGTGATTCCATGTATCTTTGCACACTGCGTATTCTGGGCTGTATCTTTGTCCACTCTGCATTCCAGGCTGTATCTTTGCACAGTCTGCGTTACAGGCTGTATTTTTGCACGTTGCATTCCAGGCTGTATTCTTTGCACTGTGTGTTCGCAGCTTTATTTTGCATGCTGTGTGCAGGCTGTATCTTTGCACACACTGCACGTTCCAGGCTATGTCTTTGCCGCCTGTACGTTCTTTGCCCAGTTCAGCTCGGTCTCCCCCTTGCCGCTTGCCCCAGGCCGGTCGGTGCGGCGGGGGCCCCGTCGGGCTGCGGGACTACAAGTCCCATAGTGCCGCGGCCCGAGGGGGCGGGCGGGCGGCGGGGGCTGCCGGGGCTCCCCCCGCCCTGCTGATGTGTACGGGCCGCCGCGGCTCCGCTCGGCTTGGCTTGGCTCGCCTCGGCGGGGGGGTTTGGGGCTCGACTGGGCTCCACTCGGCTCTACTGGACTAAGCTCGGCTGGGCTCCGCTCGGCTGAGCTCGGTTCGGCTGGGCTCGGTTCGGCTGGGCTCGGTTCGGCTGGGCTCCGCTCGGCTGCTCGGTTCGGCTGGGCTCGGTTCGGCTGGGCTCCGCTCGGCTCGGCTCGGCGGGGACAGCAACTGACGCGGTGTCCTGCCCGCGGGGATCCGTGCCATGGCCTCCAAGCTGCTGCGGGCGGTGGTGCTGGGACCCCCCGGGTCAGGCAAGGGGACGATGTGCGAGAGGATCGCTCGCAGCTTCGGGCTCCAGCACCTCTCCAGTGGGCAATTCCTGCTGGAGAGTCTGCGCGGCGGCAGCGGTGAGTGCCCGCCCCGTCGCGGGGTGGGGTTCACCGGGAATGGGGGTTCTCCAGCTCCGGGACATCTTCAGCGGGACGGGGATGGGGATCGGATGGGATTGGTGATGAGGATGGGGAGGGGATGGGGATAAGGCTGAAGATGGGGAGGAGATGAGGATAAAGATGAGTATGAGATAGGGATAAGGATGAGGATGGGGAGGAGATGAGGATGGGGAGGGAATGGGAATAAGGATAGGGATAAGGATGAGGATGGGGAAACCCACCCCTTGGTTATACCATAGGTTTTTTGCTTTCCATGGGGTTGGCACAGCTCATTCATTGCCCTCTCCCTCCAGCCTGAGCTCACGGACCTGCCTGATCAAAGTGGGGTCTGGTGTCAGAGTGGCTGCAAAGGTGTTTAGTAGTTTCATCCCTGTGCCGGCTGGATATAGCTCTGGAGAAATTGGTACAGACAACCTGTCTGCTCATGCACTGATGGTTGTCGGCAGCGTCCGGGGACACAGGTTGCGCGTATTAATAACTTCATCCTGCCTTAGGTGGTTGTACAGGAACTGAGTAAAAACGACAAAGTGGAGAACAGCAGATGGCTGAAGTGCTGGTGCGTGCTTTGCCTGTCCAGCACCCACGGTGGGAGGGATGGATTGAGAGCCTTCATTCATCCATGAGGGAAACCCTGCTGGGAAATTGCTGCAGGTCACGGGGTGCTGTGGCCAGGTGCCGTGCCAGCCCCTGCCACAAGGCCTGTGGGCTGCTGCGGGGCATTGTTGCATGTGCCCTGCTCCTTATAAAACTCCATTCCAAAAAGCAGGAAGATGGAGGAAATAGGCGCTGCACACACCTTGCACAGATCACCCCTTCAAGACCCCTAGAGCGCAACGGGCAGCCCTCAAGCATGGCAATCCTGCCTGCAGGAGCCTGGCCTTGCCACAATGGCTCTCTCCTCCTGCCTATCCCTAGTTTGACAGCCAGGTCCAAAGCCCTTGGGAGAGCCGATGGTCTTTGCTGTGTTTGCACCCTGGGCAGCGCTGTTGGCTGCTGAAATGCTTCCCAGCCCTGGCCCGGCTTGGAAGTGGGTGTGCTGCACCTCAGCTTGTGCTCAGATTCCTCTGCAGCTGCCATTAGGCAAAGCCAGTGTATTTCTTTTTCCAGCAGCTCCTTCTCTCCTCTGCTAATGTGTGAAAGACTGACCCAGAGAGGAAGCTGACTCACTGGGCAGAGGAATGGTAAAATGGCATCAATGATACAAAACAAGTTGAGAGAACCCAGAGTGATTTCCCTCTTTAGAAGAGTAGCAAAAAGCATCAGGAAAAGAAGGAAGGGTGAAGTTCTGGAGAGCTGTGCGCTCTGGCAGGGGCATTGCACACAGCCGTGTGCTGGTCACTCATTTAAAAATATCCAGATTTCCTTTGGTAAATAAAAAGGACAATAATATTTCCTTTGGAGGGAGGCTTAACATTAGGAAAATCTCCATGACTGCTTTGGCTGCAGGCCAAAATGCCTGGGTGAAAAGCATGCAGAGGTGCAGTGTGCAGGAGGAGGGCAGTGCGTTGAGACCATATACCCACCCAGGAACTTGCACAATCAAGATCTAAACAAGTGACTTGTCTGGATTTTGTATTTCAGTTCATACTCTTGCTGTAGAGCTGCTCTGGGGACACCAGAAGGGGCTGTGAACAGAGTTAGCTGAAGGTATTTCCCAAAGCAAAATGGGATAAATTCAGTTTTTTGAAGGAAGCAACACTGAAAAATATGGGTAAAATTACTCAGAAGAAAACCAGCCTTAGTTTGGTACGGCTGGCATGACGTTCAGGTCCCACCTTTGACTCAGCCTCTGGTTACAGCTCTCAGTAAGCTGCAGCTATTTGCTGTTTTTCTTTGCTGTTTGCTTTGGACAAGCTGTTACACGACGCACTGTAGTGTGCCAGCTCTGGGGGAAATAGGTGGAAGCAGACTCTCTGCATGAGTTTATCATCTGCGCCACTGGCTTTGCATTTTAGGCGAGCTGGGGCCATTTGATACAAACAGCTGCATTACAGAGTTGTTGTCCTAAAGGGAACTGTTGGTCCAATGTTCATAGAGTAATCACAGTCCAAGGATGGCAGGCAGACATCCTTGTGCAGGGGATTTTTCTACTTGCTATTGCAAGATGTAAAGTAGCTGTGGCTGTGGGGTTCAGGCTCAGGTGGCATGGAGAGCTCCAGCCACCACAGGAAGCCTGATCTGCCTGACACAGAATGTGTGCCTGGCTCACCCCCGGTGTTGGGGAACCAGGACTTCACCGTGCAGCTGAGCAAAGCAGCTGAACACATGGCTGCTGCTGAAGTGTTTGAAGTTTTGCTACAGAGACCCTACAGGTACGTCCGCTACTGCACATTTGTCTGTTAATTAGTGTCTTACTTAGTGAGTGACTGCTCTGCTGCAGGAAGGGGCCTTTTCAAGATCTTGAAACTGTGTTGCTGGTGCTAGGCAGGGGTGATGGAGGGTGGTGAGCCATTTCCTTGGCCCATTCTTCCCCTGGTACTTTGGTGATTGTCTCCAGTGTTGGCAGCATCCTGGGGTCTTAGCAGAACTGGGCAATTAATCTAAAATACAATTAATTTCTTGCCCCAGTAGCTTTGGCTGAGGGTCTGCATCCCCCCAGGGACATGTGGGTCTTACGTCTGCCCCACCACTCCCTTTAATGTGCTTCACTGGAGACAGAGGGGGCTCCAGTTCCCTCCTTGTGACGGATTTCATGTGTTAGCATCAACTAAAGTGAACACAAAAAAAAGTGCCAAGGAGGTGGTGGGCTGTGCATGGCCGAGCCCCATGGTTCTTCTCCCCACCTTTCCCATTTGTGGTGGTCTCTGGAGGCAGAGCAGTGCACTGGCCCAGCTGCCTGTTGAAGCTGAGCCCAGGAGGTGCAGCCTGCCAGCCCTTTGGTTTTCCATAGGGTCAGTGCTATATCTATGTGTGGGTGCAGCAGTGATGGCTGTGGGGGTTTCCCTGCAACTGGACCTCGCTGTCCATCCAGTGAGCAGGTCATGGCCTGAACCTGGGGCCACACCAGGCTCCAGCTCCCCAGAGTGACGTCCTGCTGGTGATGTGGTGGGAGTGAGGGCCCTGGATGCAGCATCTGCATCAGGAATGAGATCCTGGGGTCCCAAATCTGGGGTGACGTTTGCCCCCAGCCAGCTGGGGCTGTTGCATTTTAACTGTGCTGGTGCACAGGTGGTTGTGGTCAGTGTCCTGTTAACTACCCAGAGTCTCTTCTGTCTGTTAACTCCAGATTACATTGTTGTAGCCTAAATAAAAAAAAAGTCACGTAGAATGTTGCAGAAAGTGGGGCAGGAGGTCCAGGGTTATCATGCAGAGTGTGGAGGCTGGCAAGTGCTGTGTTTGGGAACAGCCTCTCTTCCAGCCAGTCCTGCTTCACCCTGGGTGGCTGTTTTGTTGCTGGTGGCCTTGGGGCAGGACATGTCCCTCAGGGCTGTAACTCCATGTTGCTTTGATAAGGAGGGATGCTGCAAATCAAGGTCATGTTGGGGAAGCCACAGGGAGCCTGAAGTCCTGTGTGTTACAGGGTGGATTAAACTCACGGTCATTAGATTAACGGGATTATGCCCATGAGTCTAGAGACTGTTTTGCTTGGAGCTCAGCCCTGCAGGGAGCACTCGCTGACCCAACTCAGGCAGCACAAGCAGGATCTAAGGAGCCCCTTGCTACCTGTAGTAACCACAGAGCAATGCATGCAACCCCTCTCTGCACCCAGCTGTAGCAATGGGGATTTTGGTGCTTTCATGGGTGCTGTACGGTGCAATAGGGGTAAGCCCCAGCTTCTCACATGAGGGGACCGGGATCTTCCACCCTGCTCAGGAAGGACTGTCCAAACCCTACTGCTTTTTGGCTTGGTACTGGGGAGCGCTTCACCAGGGGGTCTTGCACAGAGCAGGTTGGACTCTGAGGCTGATGGCTGGTGTGGCTGGGAAGGGGATGGCAAATGTAAAAACTAGAAATAAAGGCTGCCTTGAAGAAAGCCTGTGGGAGCAGGGTTGTGCTGCAGGGATGATGCACTGCAGAGCATCTCTGATATTGAGGGTCCAAGGGATCCGTCAGCTCTGCAGATCATTCATGCAAAATACATGTCCAATTCTCCTTGACAAGAGGAGTTGTGGTGGTGCCACTTGTGCTGTGGAGGAGGCTGAGTATGGAGGGAGAGTCTGGAGGGGCTCCAGTAGCTGCCTGGAAGCAGTCAGCACCCTGTGCTGATACGTGGTAGTGCATTCCCATGCCAGTGTGTGTGACCCCTGTGTTGCTATGTGCACCCATGCCTGTGCATGCACCCCCATGCTGATGCATGCTCCCCTCTGCCGGTGCATGCCCCACACACTCCTGTGTTCCCCGGCATGCACGGAGGAGCATCATCCCTGGCAGCAGTTGTCCATCGCGGAGCAGTGGAGAGCTATCCACCCACCTTAATGTGGGAAACCTGCAGCCTTCGTGATCAAAGCTGTGGGCCTCAGCCGTATTTCCAGTCTTCACAACTGTGTCTCAGTGTATTTTTGGTTTGCAGGACTGGGCCTGGCTCCAGCAGTCTGTCTGAGCAGCAGCCGGTCTCGTGGATGGCCATCGCTCCTTGGGGCAGCAGTGGGACATTCTGCAGCTCCAGCCTCTGCAGCTGCTGGGCTCTGCCCTGGGAGCAGCTCTGCCTGCCGACAAGTGCGTTCCCTGCAAACCTGAGGCAATATGTAGACTATGTGAATAAATACTAAGAAAATGTAGGTGGATGCAATAATATTTATGCCCTAGCAGGTCTCTGTGCTCGTTGCATAAGGCATCATGTATTATTTCCATCCCCACATCCTTTGCTTGCCCAGGCAGGAGAGCTGCCAGCAGCGCTGATGACGTATGGGCAGTGACAAAAAACTTGTCATTGAAAAAAGGTATTTTCTGCTTGCTGTGCCTGGCAGCCACAGTGGCTCCAAGCAAAGAGCTGCTCAGCAGGGTGAGCTGAAATGCCTTCATGGAGTGGAGGGGAGAGGGATGTGGTCCCTGTCCCTGCAGTGACTCGGCCCCGTAGGCTGGTGAGTCAGTGCCTGCTGCCTGCCCCATTTTGGAGGCAGGTTTCCAACCAGGCAGTGGCTGGGCTGGCAGCCCCAAACTGCGACGCTTTCCTGCCAGGCATCCTCTGCAGATCCTTTCAGGAGGCTGCGAGGTTTCCTGTGCACACTCTTGCCCCGCATTCGCGGTGTGGTCCCTTTAGGCTGCATCAGGTTCCCCCATTAGAGACTCTCCAGGAACTGTATATCTTGCAAAAAAACCCCCTCCTGCAGCTCAGGAATTCAGCCTGCAGCCACGTGCACCTGCCTACCTGCTTTGACATCTTGCTGCATCCCGGAAAGCCAGATCCTGCCTCCAAATACAGGATTCTGTGGCTTTTTTAAGAGCAGATTCATACTTTAAGAGGCCTAAAATGTGCTGTCCTCACAAGAAGTCTTGCAAAAGTTGATAGCAAAATTTTTAATTTCTGGTGAAAAATGCTATTTCAGCAACTGTGGGAAGAGAGCAGAAGAGGTGTCGATTGGGTTCTGGTCCAAGAGGGAAGAGACTGGACCTTTTCTGGTGGCAGGATCAGGACTTGTCATATGTTGTGGCAAAGAATATTTGCATTTTCCAAACAGTTTCTTTGTGTCTCCAAGTGGCTGAAAGAAAAATGCAGGCAAACTGTAATGTAAGATGCAACTGAGTTCATTGCGTCTCTCCTTGAAGTAACATCTGCTTTACACCATCTACAATAAAAATATGAGCAGAATAAACCCTTTTTATATTGGCTGCTGGTAACAGCTGTCTGGGTGATGCGAGGCTGCTCTGAAGGTGGATCCAGACCTGATGTTACCTGTGCAGAAATCACGACTGGCTTTTCCTCCAACACTGTCAGCTTCAGCTGGGTCATGCAGGGGAGAACCAGGCGGAAGCCTGGTAAGGTGTATTTACTTTGCAGTTACACTGCAATTACATTCTCAAGCATTTGATCTTGGAAATAATTTTCTTATCTGAGCATATCTTAAGTTGAGGCTCTGAAGTTTTAAAACCCTTTAGCTGGGAAGCTGTCTTCTGCTTTCAGCAGCAATTTAACAAATGCTTTGAGGTTTGGGTTTTGCCTGAGCTCACTGGTGATGCCTGTTTACTGCTGTATTTCGCCCATGAAATAATGAATTTGCACGCCTAAAGTTCATTTATAAATGGTGATGCCAGCTTTTCCTGATGATGATTGAACATGGAAACTTCATGCCTATGAGCCACATGCTGCCAGATCTGCAAGCATTGCTGAAATGCATCATTTGTCCTCATGGCTTTACTAGAAATCTCCTCTGAGGATGACTTGCAGCTGTGGCTCAGTGCCTATAGGAATAGGCATTATTAGCATCCTGTATCTGGCACTGACACCACTTTAAAGCAAGCAGTGAGCCAGACAGCAGGATGTTGGCCGCATCTGTGGTCCAGGATGGGGTGACTGTCCCACCGTTGGAGGTATGCGAAGGTTGGTGTGCGAAGGTTGGTGGCATCCCTTGCAGCTGGTTCAGCAACTTTGGAACATTTAATATCCGTGCCAATGTTACCTGTAACCACACCAGTATTGTCTCCAAAACCCAAGGAGCTCAATGCATAGCCCATGATGCACGTGTCCAATGTTGTGGGGATGACGCCAGTGCCCCTTGCTGCCGTCAGCTGGTTGGCAGGGCTGTGAGGGCTTGGCTAGTGCTTACTGTATTCCTGCTCTCGGGTATTTCAGGCATTTCCATTTCTACAGCACCAAAAGGACCGTGTGGCCCCGGCTATCAGGAGCAGCAGCTATGAGCAGAGGGATGCTGCTGAAAAGCTCCTGGCTGAGCAATTTGGGAAGACAGGCAGAATTTGAGGGGGAGAAATGTTATTAAAGTGGAAATATCATGCTTTTTTTTGCTTTTGTTTTTTTTTCTTTTCTTCTCTCAAACAGAAGTTGGCATCTTGGCAAAACAGTACCTTGAACAAGGCCTTCTGGTGCCAGACCATGTCATCACACGTGTGATGATGACGGAGCTGGAGAAGAGGCAAGAGCAGCACTGGCTGCTTGATGGTGAGTGCACTCCTGGTGTCCCCTCTGGATGGGAGAATCCCAGTCCCCTTTAAAATGTTATTTTGCTGCTAATGGTTTGGCAGCACCATGAGAGAGAGAAAACAGAAGGTGTCTTTGCTGGTCCTGCTGGCTATGCAAGGAGAGGAAGGAGCTGACCTGCTGGCAGAGATATCTGCCCACGGGTGTTTCTTCCCTCTATCCTGAGTAGCAGCATGTGTGTGTCCAGCTGAGCCCTTGGAACGTGTGAAAAGGGAAAGGCAGGGAAAGGAGATGGGTGCTTCATAAAGTGAAGCCAGAGAGCAGAGTGGAGCTGGTGGCAAGCCAAGAAAAATCTCTTACCAACTCTGTATGTGTGCAAAGGAGCTACTCATCCCGAGCCCAAAAGCCCCCTGAGGTGTGGGTAGAGAAGATATTGAAAGCAAACCAGCAAAGCAGGTGGTGAGAGGAACAGCAGAGGGGTTGCCAGGAGCTCCTGAGCTCTCGGCAGCAAAGCTGCATGTCAGCAGCTGTGGTGCATTGCTGCCGGTGGCTGGGAACTGGCAAGTGCTGATGGCAGCTCTAGAAATTGCTTTGGGGCTTGGTTATGGCATGCGACAGGGCTTGGCGGGTCATGTTTACTTGTGATGTTGGATACAGGCAGGTGTGACATGGGGACAAGTGGCCGTGGCTGTTGTAGAGGGAGAAACCCTCCCTTGACAATCTGCTGAAGCTCTTTGAAAGAGTGAGTGATTATGGAGATAAGACTGAGACAGCTGATTTATAGCAGACATGGACTTTTGGATAGCTCTCAGGCTCCTGATGGGGAAAATACAAAATAGTTTACAACTAAAATAATTCTGAGGTCTAGTGCCATGGGTCTAGAGCGAGGCTGCTTCCCCCATGGCCCTGGGTGGCCCCAGAGGAGGGGTGGCTTGTGCTGGGGCTTGGGGTCCAAATGAGCTTTTGTTACTCCAGCAGGCACCAGGCATCAGGCAGTGTTGAGGGGCAGCAGCATTTCTGCACTGGGCTCACAGGGAGGATGCCACAGACCTCGAACCCTGTAGGTTCAGGCTGCCTTGAAGATGCAACCACTTACAACAATGCCACTTAATTCATCAGGGAACATGGCAATTGACAAATACTACAGCAGCAAGCACTGCATAAACAAATACATACTTCATTGTATTAAAACATGGTGTTTCAACACATCGGGGTTTGCATCGATATGCTCAGATCTGGGTTCCTGCAGTTTGGGGTGTTGGTTTATCACGGTATGACCCCCAACAGCCTGGACTGCAGACCAGCTCCCTTTTTGTCACAGCTTTGCATCCAGAGGTTCCACCAAGGGTGCCACAAGGGTGAAGCAATTCTGGCTGTGAGCTGGATATGAGGATTTTGGGAACTGCCTGCTTTGCGTGCTCACCTCCACTTGTACCAAGATGTTTGAGGGATGGGCTTCCCCTGAAGCTAAAATCTGACTGCAGGCAGAAGCCCTGCTCCGTCACATTCCTCCTCCTAATTTTGGGAGAATTCATCTGCCTGGGGGTGTGAGTGGTGGCTGCAGTCAGAGCCCCAGTCCAGCAGTACTATGACAAGGAGCATATTTATTTCAAGTGGTCTGTTTGATAACAAAAATAACAGACCAACTTTACTTGGTAAGATAGACTAGATGTGTTCTTTCTCACAACGGCTGATTCGTTCCCTTTGCTGATGCCCTGACAACCCCTCAGCTAAGAATACATTGCTTGGGAAAAGGTTGGGAGGTCTCAGAGTGTTTTACAGATGTAAAAATGGTTAAAAAAAGGTTGTTGTCAGCAGAGAGAACTGGAGAGGAGACCAGTTCAGAGTCACCCCTGGTTGCGGTCTGGCAGCTGGAGTGGATGCAACCACCGCTTGCTGCCTTTTACAAATAAAAGGTACCACCAGGTGCTTTCAGAGGATGGGGGTTTCAGAGAGCTGGGTGGTGGCCGTACAAATGATTTTGTTGCAGTATCCTTGATGCCTTCCTTTAGTGTTACTCATCCGAGGACAGCATTTTGTTTTCTTTAGGTGTTTTTTTTTGTAATTCCATCATCTGTCCCCATTTTGTCGTGGCCTGTGCTCTCTTACTTGCCTCGAGCCCCTGTGCAGGGATTCCAGCCCTGCACTAGACACAACTTTGGAAGAAAACATGAGCCCATGGCGCCCCATGTGTTGTATTTTGGGAGTCAATGCTGTAGGAGCTATTTTTTATTGTAGCCATATGGTGGATGCCTGTCTTTCACATTGCCTGTGCTGTAGCAAGGAGCTGCCATGGTTTTACAGATCCGGGGTTGTGGGGTGGGTGGGTTTGGCTCCATCATTGCTGCTTTCCTGCCCTTCATGACAGCCCCTTTCTGTTGTGGTGCCTGCACAGGTTTCCCTCGGACACTGGGGCAAGCAGAAGCGCTGGACAGGATCTGTGAGCTGGACCTGGTGATCAGCTTGCACATACCCTTCGAGACACTGAAGGATCGTCTGAGCGCCCGGTGGGTCCACCCGGCCAGCGGGAGGGTGTACAACATGGACTTCAACCCCCCGCATGTCCACGTAAGAGCCTATAGCATCACAGTTGTGCTGGCTGGGAACAATTCACAGAAGGAAGAGATCAGAAAAACCTTTCTCTGCGTGAGCTGAGATTGTAATAAAGCATTGGGGAAGAAATTCCAGATAGTAAGCACTGAGCACCGGAGGGCTTTGCCCCTGGGAGCCAGCCTGAGTGAGTTGTGCTAAATGTTAATTAGGGAAATGGGATTTATGTTAAATGCTGATGATGCTTGGTCGATACAGAGGAGGATGAGGCATTTGGCAGGGGTTGCGTGGCAGGGATGGGGCTGGTAGCTACATCCCCTTGATGGTGTTTGCCTCCCTGCAGGGCATCGATGACCTAACAGGTGAGCCGCTGGTTCAGCGCGAGGATGACAAACCTGAGGCTGTTGCTGCCCGGCTCAGAAAATACAAAGATGCTGCAAAGCCAGTAATAGAGCTGTACAAGTGAGTTGGACCATGCGAATAAATCATGGTGTGCAGGCATGAGTGCTGTTTCCATCAGCCAGTCCCATGCTCCCGTCCTAACAGCCTAAGGAGCCGCAACATGGCCCCCAGCATATTTTGGGAGGCAGATCACTGAGCCCAGCAGTACAAAGCCCAGTCCTTCATTGCAGCCAAACTCTGGCCCTATTTAAGGGGAGGAGGCTGGTGGAAAGAAATTCAGCTCCTGTTGATTTTGCTGGGTTCCACAAAGGTCTTTGCTGGTGCTGGTGGTGGGAGAGATTTTTTGGCTGTGGCAGAAGGCACTTGCAAATCCCTTCTGTGCCCCAGCTCTGCTGCTTAGGTTGGGAAGCCTATTTGCTTTGCAGAGGTGGGTTTCAGGGCTTATCCCTGCTATGCTGCTGGTAGTTTGGGGCAGTCGTTCCCTGGCCAAGTTGTGGATAGGTAGATTGCCGTCAGGGAGCAATCCGCTGCTGAAAGAGACTGAGTGCCCAGGAGCATTTTTAAAAGCAGAAGTGGTCCATGGGGTCCCACCTTCACAGGAGAGGGGGAGAATTAGGACCCTGAGTTTCCCACTCGCTTAAGCAGGTGAATAAATCCTGCTGACTTGGGTCTGTAAAGCACATTAGAGAATGAGTGGTC
Organism: Dromococcyx pavoninus; assembly: GCA_033558185.1. NCBI lineage: Eukaryota > Metazoa > Chordata > Aves > Cuculiformes > Neomorphidae > Dromococcyx > Dromococcyx pavoninus. Next base: position 465,195 of record JAUMJL010000172.1, on the reverse strand, counting down.
TTCAAGGGTGGAGGGTGCGCTTTTGTCCTGGATAAAGTGATTATTTGTCTGGGTTAGGCTCATCCACATGCAAGTGCAGCTGGGCTGGGCTCCTCCCAGCAAACATTGCATATGGGAGCAGCCACTGCTTGTCTCCTTTATCCACCTCCTCTTGACCAAAAAGCCATGGGGGAGCTTCCAGCCTGGTCAGGCTGTCCCCTGCCAACAGCCAACCTGACTGCAGATTCCCCTGTCCTTAGGAAGGGCTGGTGCTGACTTCTCCTCCCATCTGTCTTCCAGGAGCAGGGGCATCCTTCACTCTTTCTCGGGCACAGAGACCAACAAGATCTGGCCATACGTGTATACCCTGCTTTCCAGCAAGATCCCACCCGTTCTCTCGGATGAGGAGAACTAAGCAGCTTGTGCCAATAGTTAACGCCAGCACGTATTGGGTTCTATGCGCGGTGATGGGGCTGTGCTCAGGTTAGGCGATCGTGCGGTATCTGAAGTCTCTTCCCTGTGTGTACTGGGTGACATCAGTGTATATAAGGTTATAGCCAGTATCAGGGTGAAATGATCTTTACTTATAAGGTCAAATCTGCTAGAATAAGGGTTTTTTTATCTTTTGAGGTTATAAAGTATTCCTGCCTATGGTCCAAGTGCACACACTGATCAATGATGCAAACTTGAGTAATGATCATACCAGCTTGCCAATGATGGCCTTGCCACCCCCATACAAATCCCAGTCTCTGAGCCTACAATGTGCCCTCCCATTGCTCTACACTACTGTTTACTGCAGATTACTCTCTAGGTTGGTTTTTTCTAAAAAATATTTTCTATTAAATTTATTTCTCAGAGCAATAAAGCTCTGAAAAGCAAGACTTAGACCAGTGGGAGCTGATGACCAACATGGAAAATGGATACGCTATGAAGCTCAGAAATGTGAAGATCACATTTCTGGTGTTAATATGCATAAAAGAGGGAAAATATCGGAAGTAAAACATCCACCTGTGCTTCTTCGTAGAGAGAGATGAAACTTTTTTTATAAAAAGCTGCTGTACAGTTCAGGTTTCATGAGATGCTGTGACATGGAGCAGGATGAGTTGCACTCCTTTGTGCTTGCCTTGTTTATAGCTTTAATACTACAAGATACAGTCATGTTATGAGAGTTTCTCCCAAAGATTTATTTTAATGTGTACTTCAGTTTTGGGAGAAATCAAGTCATTCCATCTTCTGTGCTGCCTTTGTTCCTGAGATCCTTTGGAGATGGTATGTTGCCTAAGTGGTTCCAAACGTAGCTGGGGCATCCCTGGCAGAAGTGGCTCCCTCCCCAGGCACGCTTGGAGGGGTGAGAGCCTTTCCTTCCCTGGGACACATGTAGGGGCTGCTGAGGGCTGTAACTTTGCATTTCCCTGAGATTTGCAGCCTCTGAGTGTGTCTCTCCTCTTCTTGTGCACAGGAGCTTTGTGGCCATTTGGAGCGGCTTTTCTCAACTGGAAGTACTGTAACCCTCTTTGGTGGTAGGATACAGTACCTAAGCAATGGAGATGATCTTTTTGTCTCCTTGAGTTGCCTTATTTTATAAACTATATAGTTAAGAAAAAAACAAGATGTGTATTTTTAAAGGTTGGAAAAAGAAAAACAACATTGTTGAATTTTAGCGTGACTGTTGGGAACTCTGCATGAAGGTGCTTGTGTTTGCAGAGTGTGCTGCAGTCTGCCATGGGTGACTCAGCAGGAGGGCAGAAAAGCTGTCACTCCCTGCCACCTGTTTGATAATTAGAGCAGCCTGGGCAAGTTTCTGTTGTTGAAATGTCACTGTTTTTATTTTTCCTTGGAGAGCGGCCCTGCAGCAGGGGAGAGGGAGCTGACTGGCTTTTTTAGAGATGCACAGATTCCTTGTGTGAAACTTCAGCACATCCGTTGGAGTCCATTATCCCTGCAGAGCTACCTGCATCCTCATGATATTAGAGGAGTCCCTGATGTTTGCGCTCTCTGTTGGAGGCATCTTTGCCCTGATGCTCTCCTGATAATGGAGGCAGAAGCCATCAGGCATCTGCTGAGCAGGATCTTTCCCTGCGTGCTTCCAGCTCATTGCATGCCTGCTGGTGAAAGCGATGGTGCAGTAGTAGCTGAGAAGGGCTCCACATCCCGCTCTGGATGGCAATTTCCTGGATGGGAGCAGAGGGACCATTGGGTTTCACTGCTGTCCTGGGAGCCTTTCCATCCCCCCAGAGCTCTCGGGCTTGGAGGACGCATATCTTCCACCCTGCAGTGAAATCCTATTTAAGAAAGATTTTAGGTTTTCCCACGACCCTTGGATGAAGGTCTGGACTGTTTTTTAAACACAAATCTAGAAATAACTAAAATGTTTGTGCTGTTGTCTTTCTAACAGTGTTGGGCAGGAGGGGAAGAGATGGTGGATGGGGGGAGGTTTAGGCTATAAAAGCAGCCTGTCCACAGTGGGCAGCTCTGCCAGGGCCAAGTTTCAGGCAGGGGGACTGCTCCCTGATTTCCCTTGCCCAACTCTTGTGTCTGACCCTTCCCTTCTGCAAAGTGCATCCTTGCAGAGAGGCTTGACCCATGCAGTGCTTAGCAGTGGGACAGGGATTGCAGATATCTTTACCCCAGGCGCTTATTTTAAAGGCTTTGAGCCCTATAGTAGATGTAGAAAACCTGTGACTGTGCATGCATTGAGCCCTCAGGATAGATTTTTCTACCAGAGTTGTTGTATGGTGCATTTTCATAGACCAAATGAGGCAGGGATGAGGTCCCGGAGCAATATGTCTCCCTCGCCCGTCCTCCCTGCTGTGCTCCCCTTTGGTACTTTACTGTGAATCTCATGCCTTTTCTAAAGTGACAGCAATTTTGTACTGACCCAAGATACTGTGTGGTGGGAGGAGGGTCTCCCTGTGCACGGGGCACCGCTGGCATGTCATGCCGAGTCTTCTTCCTGGACTTTCTTCCTGGTGAATCACTGCAATTGTGTTACTGCTCAGAAGTTGTAAATAAATTTTTTCTCCTGCTTATCCCTGTGCTGGCAGTGTCTGTGTGTGAATTATACCTGATCTCTGCTGAAAGTTGGGCTCTGCATGAGCCCTTGTCCTGCATCGAGGCTGCAGAGGCTGTAGGACATGCCTGCAGGTCATTTTTGACCTGGGCTTTCTCTGTAGGAGCCAATGAGGAGGATGTGGGAGGAGGCGGGGGTGGGGGGGTGGGGGGGTGGAATAAGAGGTGTTAGAGCATCCCCCCTTGAACACAGGAGAAAATTCCTCAGTGAAGGTTCCCCTAGGTTTTGGGCTTGGACACAATATTGCTGTTTGGGTCCTACCTTACAGCCAACTCCTTTATTTGATATAAGCCAAAATATCAGTTATAAAGCCAATTCTGACAGTGCAGATGAAGCTGTTTGCTCCTGCCCTTCCATCCTTGTTGCATGTAAAGTGTTTTTTATTTTCCTTTCTAATAAAAGTAATGGAGAGCGTTAGGTACAGCAAGGCCTTGACTATTGCCTGTTCTCCATTTAATCCATCCTGTGCATTTTGGTAGAGGGACTTAAAAGCCATAAGCTCAAGTGCCTCCACCCATCACTACTGACTTGCAGATCCAAAAATGTTTTACTTTTTTCTTTAATTCCCCAAAATCAGCTTCAGAGCCTTTGGTCCCCTATTTGGCATAAGCAAAGACTCAGAAAATTATTAAGGAAAAATTAAAAAAAAGGGTGATAAGCAGTGAAACTGCTGCTGGGAGGTGAGAAAGCAAAGGCCTGGCTGTGGGTTGGTCTCAGCACCTGTGGGTGAAGGAGCTGAATCTGGTGCATGCAGGTGGTGCTAGTGTTTGGGGTCCTGGCAGTCTGGATGCAGAGAAGAGATGCCTTGCCTCTGTGCAAATCCATCTGAGCATGCAAGGGCAGATATAATAAATACAAGGAGAAAAAAAAGAGCTATGTAAGCTAGAAAATTAATTCAGTCTGAAAACAAAAGCCTCGAGGTCAAAAAGCAAAGGAATATAAGAGAAGTGCCAAAATCAAGCTGTGACAAAAGCCTTGGCTCTCCACGAGTGTCGTCAGGGTTCTGGGGTGGCACAAGGTTCATCATCCGAGTCCCTCCAGCTGCAGCACTGCCTCCAACCGCCCCAAACCAGGGAGGCTGCTGTCTGGCTGCAGGACACACAAACACAAACCCAGCATGGCTGGGGACAGAAACAAAGCACCCCGGCACCCACAAAGCAGCATGGACCTTCAGGGCTGCTCAATATTTCCTTGAATTTCAGAACACCACTGAAAGCACTGAAGTTCCCACCTTTCTCTCACTTTTGTATAATATATATTGTGCAATATCAATCCCTTCATATAAGGTTTGTATTCTTTATTGGCTTTTTGTACTGCACGCTGCTTATTTCCAGTCTGATTACTTTAACATGTCCTTTTGCGTATCTGCTCCGGGGACCTGTGCCATCAGCTCTTCTGTCATTTTCCCATCAGTCATTACACTGCTCTGCTTCCCTGAACGTTCTGCAGGGAGACTAAAGCTCCTGGGATGCTCTGATATGACAGGGATAGGGGATACCCAAGGAAGATAATTAGAATTATTGATGACTGCTTGGAAGAAATGGCACTGACAGGTTGTAATCCCATCTCATCTGTGGTTATGCTATGATAAAGATTTGGGGACAATTAACAGCATGTTTATAGCATTAGCTAGTGCCAGCCTTCCTGGGTACCCAGGAGAGTGCCCCAGGTGTGTCTCAACCATTCCCATTCCCAGCTCTGCAAACCTTTGATTAGCCACATCCCTGCTGAGTCCATCTGAAAGATTTAACCTTCTCCAAAAATCAAAACATTGTGGGGGCAGGAATATTTGTTTAGCTTTGCACTTGACGGATCAGACCTGCAGACTCCAGATCCCACTCCATGCCACATTTTAGAAGATGTGATATGTCTGCCTCCATCCTCCTTTTTCTGAATCTATGTAATCCCAAATATAACCCGGCAGGGCCCAGAGCCTCTCACAGTTAGCTGGCAGCAGCACCCCAGCCCATGGCCATCGCCCCGTGACCTGGGACTGCCGCCGAATGACGAGTCGACAGCTGGCGTGCGGGAGCGCAGCTGGGCTCCCCATTGCTCTGCCGCAGGAGCCAGGAGAGGAGGATGCACGGATCTGAAAAGGAAGGTAAGGAAAGCTTAGCCGTGAGTGGGGTGCGATGGAAGAAGAGCGAGAGGGTGAATGATCAAATACAGGATGTTGTTTACAGTAAATTTGTGCTGAGTAATCATCGGGAAGGCATGCTCGTATCCTGCAGCTCGGGATAAAGCAAAAAATCCTGCTTTAAAGCCTTGTTATATAATAGGTTTGAGGGAAGGTATTGCACTGAAAACTGCTTCCCTTGGCAGTGTAGCACATCTACCTGCTTGATGGGAAGTTAAGGTGCTGAAATTCAGCAATGGGTATCTGGGCATAGAGCATTTAATAACTCTGAGCTGCCTCCTGTTCTGGATATGTCAATAACTCCATGCAGAATATGTACATCTATTCTTCCACCCCAAAATGAGTGTGTGCGCATTTTAGCACCGTGAAAACCATTTGGGCATATTACCTCCAACCAAGAAAAACAAAGTGATTTCCAGGCTTTAGATAATAAATGTAGCTTATATCTGAACATAGCTGTGCTTCTTACAGGAAGGGTAATTGGGTGTATATGTGAGTATATAAATGCTGCTATGAGATACTGATATCCAGCTTTTTGCAGTGCATCCACTGTGACGCTGACCTTCAACACCCCCTTCCCCCTCCCCTCCCCTGTTCTCTTATGCCAAGACAAACACAGAGCTGCATTCCCTATAAAAACCCTACTTTTGGCCAGAAAAGAAGAAAAAATATGTAGCTAAATGCATACATCATTGCATTTGTTTCAGTCCTGCTAAGGCAGCCCCAGACAGGTGCTCCGGGAGGGGAAGGCAGGGACAGGGCTGCCTGCTCCCCACTGTGCTGCTGCTTCAGGGATGTGTTTGTCCCCCTCAGCATCACTTTGGAAGCACTGCAACTTTAAATCAGGACATATTTAATGTCTTGCTTATGTATTTGTGGTTATCATTATTATAATCTTATTTTGGATACTGCCAAGGAGAGGAGGAGCAGGAGGAGAAGGAGGAGGAGGATGGTGAGGAATATTTTGGACAGGCCCCCAGGAATGCAATCTACAGACTTTATTCACCTTCTGCATTTGGACTAGGGCCTCCATCTTCTTATATCCCTTCAGCTGTGGATTTCTCTTAGTCATAGCCTTCCCTGAGAAATAAATAAATAACTAGAGTCAGTGTACCAAAGAATTCAGATGACACAGGCAGCATGAAGGCAACCCGGGCTGTACTATATTTAGCCAGCCGCGACACAGCCAGCTTGTTTATGGTCCCAGAAATGCTCCCAGCTGATAGATGCAGCATTTCCGAGCGGCTGCAGCCATTAAGGAGGAACCACATTTTGTCCTTGAGCACCAGGTTTTTCTTGCCCGCCACTGGCAGGGTAAGCACCAATGTTTAATTGCTGACCCAACTAATCCGCCTCACGGACAGCTTTGCCTTGCTGCAGATTAATCCCGGGGCCTCCCACTGCACTCACCGTGGTGTTTTGCATGAGTCCTCAAAGCTGGATTTTTAGGCAGGATTTGCTAAAATCCATCCCGCTTTGCTACAGAAATATGGTGGCAGCCCAGGGGCCGAATGGAAAAGGGAATCACTGGATTTCAGTGGTAGAGAGTTTGGTACCCAGAAGTGCTGCTCAGGTTTTGGGATCAAAACTGGGCTTCAGGGGCTTGTGGGCTCAGTGCTGACACCATAGGGTCATGTTTTACTGCAAACCCAGCTCTGCTTGGGTGGTTGAAATTCGCCTTGCAAAGGGAATTAGCATGAGTAGCACTCAAGAGATGTAGCAAAACGTATAACCTGAACATCTATAACAAATGACTGGCCCCAAAGGGGTGGCTGCTCCTCTCCTGGGATGCTTCTGTGGTGGGGAGATGTCTGAAACTACTGCAGAGTTGCTCATGAGGGTCTGATCTTTGCTGGATGTGTGGCATCCTGCAGGGCTCAGATTTGGAGAAGAAAAATTTCTTATTGTAGAGAACAGAGTTTGGAAATCCCAGGTGTGACTGGGTACTGTAATTTCCATCTACTATAAAAATTAGATTACAGATGCTTTCTCAGGGGTAGATAAAACACCTGTGAGAAGCTCTCAATATTCAAATGATATAAATATTACCCTTATACTAAATTATAAAAAATATTTTATGAACTCTTATGGTAGTTCACATTGCAATGGTCTATGAGGCCCTGTTTCGATAGGCACTGCAAACAACATATAGATTTCTTGCTCCTGAATAAGTTATTTAGTAACCAGAAATAATAAGGATGTGAAATGGTACCATTTTCATCCCTGAATCATGGCTGGGAAGCAGAGAAATGGATAAATTGCATGTGCAGAACAAAATCATGCCATAAGACTGAGAGGAGGGCCATGATTTCCTCCAAATCCTCTGAAATGAAGTTTTTGCTGTAAAATTTATTCTCTTCCCTAGACCATGTTTTGAATAATAAAAAAACAACCCAACAAACCCCAAACCATAAACATTTTAATTCCTTTTCCAAGTAGTAGTTTTCATGGAAAACTTTACAGAAATATCAGTTTGCTTTTTAGCTAGCAAAGGTTTCTCTGCAGTACGACACCTCTGCGTGGGTCTCTGCCCAGGCATGGGAGCACTAGCCCAGCCCAGGCACTGTGGGGTAGGTTGCAGGCAGACTCTTTGTCTCTGCACACATTTACTCAAGGCATTTGTTTTCTACCCCAACAGAATTTTGAAGATATTTAAACTGAAGAACATCTATGCATAACTCCCAGCCTGGGAGCCAAACGGCATAATTATTTTAAAGTCACATGGTATAGACTAACCCCTGCAATACTACTTTCTGAGTAATTTATCATATGCGATGATGAATTCTTTCCTGTCCTGAATGGTATTGAAAACCTCAGCTGGATCTGGATGGAGCCATGAGTTTCCTCCAGCTCCATCACCTGCCCCTCATCCAGGGCTGTTTGCAGCCTTGGGGAGAGCATCCCATGTTGCGAAGCAGCTCTCACAACTCTCACAGCAGCACAGGATGTATAGTTGGGAGAGGAAGATTGCTTTGAACCCATTCTGCTGCATCAAGCATGCTTCATTTGGATGTTCACAAAGCTTTTCTGTTGCTTGGTGTCTTGAAGGCATTCCAGATAGGCGACCGAGCTGTGGCATCTACCAGAGGATGATTCAGTTAGTGTTGTAGAAAGTAGCAAAGTGGGGTTTGTTACCTTTCAAGGTGCAAATGGGTTACCGGGTGAAGATTGAGGACATTCATACCCAACCATGCTCCCTGACTTGCTTCAAGTGGCTGTAATGTGACTGAAGACCAGGCTTCAGGGTCCTGGACCACTGAATGTACAGCCTGCATCCAAAGTCATGATTATATGCTGTAAGCTATTCCCACGCCAATGCAACTGTGTGTCTTTTCCCTTGAACTACATCCAAGTTATTCTTCCAAAACTGCAGAGTGCCCTGCGGATTGAAAACAGAATTGTGGGAGGGAGCATATGCAGCCTACTACTGTTTGCTTGAGTATTACTTTGGAATGATGAGCAGTCATAACTCTGCATAAACTGCATCAATTAGGTGGGATGGAGGACCTGTAAGCCAGTAGATATAGTGAGCTGAGACAGACACCATTTTTTAATGCTTAAATAGCAGCCAGAACAATGAGGCTCCAAGAATATAATTCTTCTTATTAGTATAAGATAAAAAAATACATTATCAAAATCTGTAAGAAGGTGGAACCACTTTAATGGGGATGCGCTGGGTCTCAGGCAAACCTTCATGTGCTATTGGACCCATCTGTATTTTCCTACCCTTTGTCAGCCAGACCTCAATTACAAATCCATCCAAGAGAAATCATCACTTTGAAGCCTGGAGTGAGGATACTCATGCCCTGGCCTGTTCTCCCAAAGAAAACCCTCAACCCATACATTCTAAAATGAAGTAGAGACAGGAGTGGGTGAAGTGGGCAACAGCCATTGGCACAGGCTGGCAATGCCAGGTGTAGTTTCCCTTTACGGAAAGACTCACTACATTGAGGAACCCTTGGTCAGATCTACCTGAGAGCAATGACCTGACTGTTTTCTATTTGCTGCCGGAGTCTGACACTGACCATAGCAGCAGTAGCTGAAGTTACCCCATGATGACTCATTTGCTCATATAATTTTTCTCCTGTTTTTTAACAGCAACCATTTTTAAAAGCAAAAAATAACTTGCTGAAAAGAAATTAAAAATTACACTATGGACTTTTTCTATGTGTTTAAAATTCAAAAAATGTGTGCATGATATAAATTTAAACACAGTAGAATGAAGTGTTAATGTAATCTGCATTATAAGTACATGGCCTGAGTAATTCAGCTTTGCAACTCGTTGCAAGTTGCGAGAGCCAGGTTTAATAGAAAACTAAGATCTTTCTGAGGTACCGATGACAGGCCCACCTCTGCCTCAGTTAATGAATATAGAACTTCTCTTGTTGCTAATGGAAATATTTGTGTGTTTCTGAACTCGTGCCTTACATTCTAATGGGGATTACACATATACATATTTTGCAAGCTCACAAACAGGTTTTAGGAGGGCTCTGCCCAGATTTTTCTTAATATTTAGCAGCTTACCTCCCAGTGAACAGGAAATGATAAATGAACGGTAGTTAGGCAGCAAAATATCTGATTTTTACATAAATATCTGATTTTGGCATGAGGTATTGTATGAATGGCTGTACAGCCTCCAATTTTTCAACAGTTTGCAGGCTGAGGACTTCCTGAGTGAATGGTGATAAGTTATTTAATGGCCCCTTATAGATTTGTTTTTCCCATACACCTCTCCATGCTTTTTGTGAAGCATGCACATTTTTAGCATCTACAACAGCCTTTGGCAAGCAGCTCCACAGCTCGGCATTGCTGAGGAGCCAGTCAAATCCTTGAATACTCTGAAACAAAGTCTTGGGCTGGAATGAGTAAGTTGTGTATCACACCTGACAGCACTTTAACAAGACTAAAAGGCAAGAAATAAAAAATATGCAGACATAGCAATACACTTAATGATGTGTATTGTCACGGAGACGAACAGATGGGAAAGAAGATAACAGAGTCAAACACATCCTAGTGTCACTGGAAAACAAAATAATGATAAGCAACTGTGCAGGCTCACCAGTTTACCCCAGCTGATTTGGCAGGTAAGCAAGGCAAGCACACCCTTGCTAAAGTTCTTGATAATGCACAGTGGAACTGTCCCTCTCACACTCCCCAGACGCTCTCAGGATAATTGTAGTCAAGTTTTGGTACTACAACGAGAAGCAACACTTTTGTAGGAGTGGTTGCAGTGCTTTCTCGGCCATCAGCATTCCTACCAACACGGGTTCCCTTCTACAGATGGTTGCATAAGGACCGTGAACACCTCTGAAATGAAATCACAGCCGGTGGTTGACAAACACTTGTGAATAGGTTCTTCAGTACTCATCCATTAAAGAGCACGTTCACTGGAGCTTCAGCTGCTGAAGCTGTCACCAAGGTGCGGAGTATCGCAGTTAGGCTTTGCTAGAGCAAAGGCTCAAGGCTTCCTCTGATGAAGGAAAGCAAAGGTTTACCGCTGAAACTTTCTCAGGACCACATTTGCTTTTCATTAGAGATGAAGAAGACAGTAACAGCCAGTTTGGAATTTTCTGAATATCAGGGGTGTTCAACAAAGAATTGGATCATTTGACCCCTCTCTCCATCTGAATCCCCATAAACAGCCCTATTTAGCTGCAACACACTGCATCGCACATAAGTAACATAGGCTATGCTGCATCGAGTATTGAGCGGCCACTGCTTATATATAGGCTGTGATAGCTCCTTATTTCTCCACCAAACTCAGGCATGGACATAATATTCCACATACAGAAAAAGGGCATCCTTGACTCTAGTCCAAATACCACTTATTGATTCTTGGCACAAGTCTGGATGCTGCTTTGAAATCATATTTCTGGCTCTATACTGAGAGCCAGTACTCATTTTGCAATCATGTTCCCATTCCCAGAGTAAAGCATGGGAATCAATGCTCCTGGCCAGCACTGCTGAAGTAATGAATGGAGCCTCCAGATGAGAGGACAAGAAGTGTGATCCCTGCTGTACAGGTCACATATACCCCCAAATCATTTGTGCTTGACCCATATCTTATCTGAACATGGAAATGTGAAGAGCTTATTCCACAGGAGTCAGAATTGCAAGAGGTTGGCTCCTGGGGTTTTGTTTTGGCAGCCATTGCCACTGCTATGACAAGGCTCCTCCTCGAGTGAGGGAGGGTCTGGCTAACACCACAACAGGGTAGGACTCAGCCTAAGTCCAAGGCAGTCCCAGATTGAGGATCTGGTTATTTTTAGAGAAAATGATTGTTTAGAAGTCTGTTGTTTTCTAAGCTAGCCTCAGAGATGAGTTGTAAGGTAAATCCTTTGGCTGTACCTGTAAAAATTTATTCATTACCTTTTAGAATCACAGAATTATTAAGGTTGGAAAAGACCTCTAAGATCATCCAGTCCAACAGTCAGCCCAACACTACCGTGCCCACTAAACCATGTCCCCAGGTGCCACATGTACACATTTTCTTGAACACCTCCAGGGATGGTGACTTCCTCACTTCCCTTAGCAGCCTGTTCCAGTGCTTCATGACCCTTTCAGCAAAGAAATTTTTCATAATATCCAGCCTAAACTTCCCATGTCACAGCTTGAGGTCATCTCCTCTCATCCCAACCCTTGTCACTTGGGAGAGGAGACCAACACCCACCTCACTACAAACTCCTTTCAGGTAGCTATAGAGAGCAATAAGGTCTCCCCTCAGCCTCCTCTTCTCCAGGATAAACAACCCCAGTTCCCTCAGCTGCTCCTCATAACATTTGTTCTCCAGGCCCTTCACCAGCTTCATTGCCCTCCTGTGGACAAGCTCCAGCACCTCAATGTCCTCCTTGTGCCAAAGGCCACAAAACTGAACTCTTGTAAAGGCTGAGACTGATTTGACAATTGTGGTTTTGATGGGAAGACAGGAGGAGGTATTTTGGCTCTGGTGTTGTTAGAACAAGAAGTAGAGCAAAAAGGGTGATATCACAAAGCTTCCTGATGACCTTCATTAGCTGTTACGATTTCTGAATTGGTGACTTTAAAAAAAACCACCAACAAAAAACCTATGACCCTCTTCTGAGGTGGAATTGTTTTGGCCCTCACCATAGCTTTACTTTCATTCCTTGCTGTACTAAGCCTCCATAAGGAGGGAAATGCAATACTCTTCTAAGCTGACAAGAACCAGGTGAGTTGAATGGAGAGCAGCAGATGCATTCAAGAGGTAACACTTTCTTGAAGCTACTTGAAATGATGCTATATGTCTTAAGATTTTTAAATCTTTGTTTTATGTTTGAACACACTGGGCCAAAAACAAAATAGAAAAATTAAGATATTTTTTATCTGTGGAATTAATGACCCAAAATGCAGTGGCATTATTTCTTACAGTTCATCTGTGCTACTCGCTAAAGGTAACTGAGGTGGTCCACCCCAGAGAAGGAGCTTGCTGGCTGTAATCAGTTCAATCAGAGTTGCTTACTCAGAGTTAAACAAGTAGCTCTTATTTAAATTACTGGCAGCTGTGGAGGTCTTGAGCATCCTCTGAGTTGAAATACTGGTGTCCGTGCTCCCTAGGAAGGTGGGCAGTAGGACTGACCAAGAGCATAAGGAAATGTGTACTTGCCAGAGTAAAGTGCTATGGAACAGGTCCAGGAGGAAAGCTCCAACTGAAATATGTGATGATACTATTGCTTTTCTGCTAGAAGTGTACTGTAGGCTCAAGGGTCAGAGCTGATCCCCGTGGGGTGTGTTCTTCCCTGCCCAATGGGGCTGCAGCTGTGTAAGGGCTAGGATCTAGGTTTGGACTGTGTTTCTATCAGGACGTGGGGCTTCTGGGGGTAAATGTGATGCTGAGATAGAACTGACAGCACTGAAAGTTGTGTCTATGCCCAATTAGACTTAGAACAGGAAAGATGCCTGTACTACACCAAATTCTTGATGACTAACTATGTTAAGTGTCACAGTCTTAAGCAGTACCTTGCTCTCTACTGTGTATGACAATGGCTGTGCTATAGGTCTGGGTACCAAACAAACACAGAAAGGTAGTGGTTATATTTTTGGACCACCAGAAGTTTATCAGACTGCTTCAGTTTATACAGGTGTTTAAGCCTCAGAGCACAGCTCAGATCCTTGATAATGAGGTAATGTGTGATGGGGTTTGTTATTAGGTTGCTCAAGGGTTCTCCAGAACATGACTGTGGCTGAATGCCATGGGTGCTCCTTGCAAGGTTTCAAAGAAGGTAAGCAGAATTAAAGAGCTTACACTGGGGTTTTTTTGAAAGCCCATTTCAAAAAGTACTTGCTACAGGAATGTTGAAGGTAGCCTAATTTCAGAAGCCTGTGAATTAAGGTTATTTTATTAGGATTTGAGTGCTTTGAAGAGGGAAAAGGCAAAAAATGTTAATTCTCTAGAGCATGTTTTGGTGGCTCAGTGTTCCACTGCAAGGCACAAGGTACATGAGGAGACAGGAAACAGGAAAAAAATTATTGTAGCTTTGGCTACAGAGAGAAGGAGCTGCTCCATGCAGTAGTATGAGCAGTTTGGAAGTGGAAATATGAAATCTGCTCAAGAAACATGAAAGCTGATGGAGCAAGTCTTAACTTTCTTAACAACAAATGCATTTTTTTAGGTGGTGTTAGTCGTCCATATCATATAGCATAGGTGATACTTCCCATAGCCTTACCTATGTACATACAGCTGGGTTTGGATTTCTTGCAGAAATACTTTATGCAGGGAAAGATGATTTTCACAGTTGAGTAAATTTGGAAAAATATTTTTAGTTTGTTTAGTTTTAAAGGTGTTGCTTTAGCTATTAAATTAATTTTCAAGCTACATTTGTAATTCTTGCAACGCTCCACAGTCTGAATGTGTTCATGAAGAATTAAGAGTATAATATTTCACCTTAATTGTTCATCTATTTGGAAGAGAGGTGAAAAAAAATGAAATTGAACCTCAGCATAGTTGGTGCTTGATTACAGCTACAAAAGGAGACTTTACCCAGACGAGAAAAGCAGACAGAGTTAGAGATTGGTGAGTTAATTGACTTTTTCAAGGTCAGTAATGGAGAGAGAGTTTGTATCTCTCGAGTCTTGATCAACATATGACTCTCCTTAGCATGTTAACATCTCTCACAGCCTTCATGGCACCTCAAGCCTTACCACTCAAACATAACACAACTGTAGTATCATTGGCCACTGCTCAATACATTCTCAAGGATGTTAATGATTTTTTCTAAGTAGCTATTTCCCTAGATCATTCTTTCTTTACTCTTATTCTTGAAAGTCATCTGGAATTTAATTCTTTTGGCCTTTGTTTTTCCTTAAAGTAAGAAAAAAAAAAAGTGAATTTAGAATAATTTAATAGTGGTCATTTCCCCTGAAGCATCCCTCAGTTCCTCTGCTCTGTATACAATGAAATTATGATCTGCTAGCCATGCCTGCAAAATATGTCGAGCAAGGTACGTCTCATCAGTTGTACAAGGACATGCTTTGTGTTGGTCTACAGTCCGTTTATATGTGAAAAGCTAAAAATAGATTGGCAAGACCCAACAACAAAAATGGTTTAGCAATGTGTGGTAGCGCTTCTTCAGCTGGGTGCCACCAGCGTTAAGCCAGCAGCTGGAGATGCTGATGCATCCCATGGTGCTTGCTGTGACACAGCAGTGCTACTTTGGAGCCCCTCTGCTTGTTTGCCTGCAGCCACATGCTGTGTTACACTGAATAACAGATGCTCTTTAGGTTTTTGGAGAACTGCTGTGCCATTCCTCCTCCTTTAGACCACAGAATTGGCTGTGTCAGCTCTAAGTCAGTGACCTTGGCCCGTTCCCAAGGAATGCAACTTTTCCTGGTGTGATAGAAAGATCTTAATGCCGGTCACTATTTCAAGAACTTCTTCATGCCAGCTGTACAGCTGAACCCTCTGAGCTGAAGGACTTCACTTGGGAGAGGGATATGTTTGCCAAAACACATGAGCAGCAGCCCCGGAAAAGGAAACCATGTAGATTCAGCACTTTTATCCTAACTTATGGCTTGTAGCAGCTGGCAGGTGGGAGTACCCTTCCCTGCTGAAACTGCCCCAACCACTATCGCTTCACAGTTGGGTCTCACAGAATGACAGTTGGAAGGGACATACAAGGACCATCAAGTCCAACTCCTTTCCCTGCACAGGACAATCCCAACATTCACACTGTCTGTCTGAGGGCACTGTCCAAGTGTTTCTCGAATATTGTCAGACTTGGCACCGTGACTGATTCCTTGGGGAGTTGTTCCAGTGCTGCACCACCCTCTGGGTGAAGAACCTTTTCCTTATATCCAACCCAGCCCCCCCCCAGCATATCATCCTGCCATTCCCTCGAATCCTGTCATCGGTCACCAGAGAGATCAACGCCTGCTCCTCCTCTCCTTGTGAGGAAGCTGTAAACTGCAATGAGGTCTCCCTTCAGCCTCCTCTTCTCCAGGCTGAACAGACCAAGTGACTTCAGTCGCTCCTCACAGACACTTCACCAGCTTTGTGGCCTCCTCTGGACATCCTCAAGCAGCTTGATGTCCTTTTTATACTGCGGCGCCCCGAACTGCACACAATAACCGCCACCCCGAGACATAATTAATTGGAAGATGCTTCTACCGAGCGCCTGAACCACCTCCAGCCCGCGGCCTCCTCGATTGCTTCCGGGCCCCGCAGGGGCGGGAGGGGGCGGCACCGGGTACGGGGAGGGGAGGGAGGGCGGCCGCCCCGAGGGGAGGGGAAGGGCGGGACGGGACGGAGCCCTTCTCTTCCCCTCCTGCCCGCGGCGTCAGAGGTTTCTCCGCCCGGCTCGCCCATGAGCCTTCTCGGGAGCTACCGCAAGAAGCCAGGCAGTGACGGCTATGAATCCTTGCAGCTGGTGGACAGCGGCGCTGAGGGCGGCGGGGCCGAGACCGGGGCCAGCACAGCGGCGGCGGGGGCGAGCGGCCGGAGCCCGGCGCGGCAGCAGCCACCGCAGCACCGCGCCGAGGGCGCCAGCACCATGGACAGCTCAGGTAGGGGCGGGACCGCCGCCTCCACCGGGGTCCCCGTGTGGGGGGGGGAACACTCCTTCGGGGAGAGGAGGGGTTAGTGTCGCTGCGTGGGAATGCGGAGCCCTTGTAGCCGGGGACAATAGCGGCCCTTTGTCCCAGCGCGGGCGGTGGGGTGGAAGAAAGCCAGCCGAGGCTGGGGCAGCGCCGCAGGAATGGGTTTACACTGGAAGGGGGAAGATTTAGGTTAGATGTTAGGAAGAAATTCTTCACAATGAGGGTGGTGAGACACTGGCACAGGTTGCCCAAGGAAGTTGTTGACTCCCCCCTTCCTGGAAGTGTTCAAGACAAGGTTGGATGGGGTCTTGAGCAGCCTGGTCTGGTGGGAGGTGTCCCTGCCCATGGCAGGGGGTTGGAACTGAATGATCTTTAAGGTCCTTTCCAACCCAAACCATTCTAAGGATTCTATGAAATCGGTGGCCAATAAGTCCTCACGGTGGGCTCCTGGTTTTAGCCCCCAAAGAGGAAAAGGTTGTTCTGAAGCTAAAATGGATGGAGGGTTTGGGGATTCTTCCCCACTTGGCTTATTTCATGGAATCCTCATTACTTTTTTCCCCTCTCTCCTCTAAAAGCACTCATCAAATGGAGTTAGATTAATTCTGATGGATGATGCACTGCATGCACCATTTTTTTTTAATCAGGGAGTAGGGGACCAGACACTCTTTATGACTGGTAATGAGAGAGCTCTTCGCCTCTAAATCACAGGTTCAAATTTGCCTGGATCACCAGTAATTGCGAGTACTCGTGATGGCTTTTAAGTCATCTCTTGAAATGATCTGGCTCTAGTTCTGGTTGGTTAGATGTGCCCATCACAATGAATACCTGCAGCCTTTGCAGGGAACTTCTAAAGATCAGACTTGTCCAGGGAAATAGCCTGCTTAGTTGTAGGGAACCAAATCTGATGTCTGTCCATTGTTATGAGGTGATCTTGCAGTGATACCTGCACTGTTTGATGAAAAAAAGGGGTGGGCCCAAGACACTCAGCAAGTAGTCAAAATACATCACCTTTTTTTAACGTGGTAACTTTTCTCAAGGGGAAAACACCCCTAATGACCTATGACTGGACATGGACAGGCAGAGTCTAACCTTGACTTTTTTTTGCATTTTCTCTGATACTATTACAGAGCCACGTTTTCCTCTTGCCCCTTGCCATTTGAATTTGCTTTCAAGAGTTCCTTTGGGGCTTGGCTTTGTTTTTTAACTTTTTTACTCCGGGACTTTAGAAATGTATTTGAATTTACTGCTGTGATAGCTCTGTTACAGTTGCTTGTAAGCATAGCATGTGTCTGTAGATTGTTACAATAGGCTGCTGAGTTACAGTTATTTGGATTCTTACATTGGCATCTGCTGCGATGGTTAGATATTGAGGTCAGTTTAATATTGATGTTAAAGCAATTATCTGAATGACTTTCCTAGAACTTTAAGAACCCAGGGCATTAGTGTTGTGGAAAGTGGCATTTGCATCCAACCAGGCGCGGGAGCGTGCTGCAGTTCGTGTTAAGTCATAGCATTTGTCTAGCGTCAGCTCAGTGTCTTATTTGAGTGTTGCTGTTGCAATAGTTCTGTCTGATTTCCTCAAGCCAGTCCACTCCTTGCTGAGCAAAAAAAAAAGTAATTCACAGATAGCTAGACAATACCTTTATTTACAGGTTTTGTGCAATATTCAGCCATTTCAACAATTCAGCTACTAACCAGGAAGAAATCCCAGAACTTTAATTGTATTAATGCCCTCTATCAGTTTCTAGGACGTTCTCTCCTCAAACACATGGACTTGATCAAGGACTGGAAGCTAATGTTTAAGAGATGTGTTAACTAGATTTTCATTCCTTTAGTTCATTTTGGTATTCTCACTGCCTAAATTTTACAGGCACTATAAACCACACACCTGACACTTAAGCAGCAACAACCAGCAGGCCTTTAATACAGCCTTTGAATTGAGTCTATAGGATTTTTTTTTTAAAAAATACCGTATTGCTTTAAGGGCTCTTTATTGGGTGTTCTAAATCTTCACATGAAATTTAAAAAAGCTGTATTGAACATGATGCTCAGTTCTAAACCTGAAGTCCACACTTATATGTCTGCCTCATTAATTTGAACAGTTTATGCTAATAAATGCCTAATTTTTAGCAGTTCATTGCAAAGACATTTTTCTTTGGCAAGTACAAAATTATAAAAGCTTTTAAAAACATATCTACCCTTCAGGTGTGCTTGTGATTTCTAGTGATGCGGTGACTGAAGCTGCTCATGAATTGTGAGACGTGATTTATCTTTAATGCAGTGTGAAGATGGGTAGTTATGAGGGGAATTAGGGAACAGTCAGTATAAGAGAAAGACAGTAAGTCAAGGTGGCTGGAGTCTTGGCTTAATAGGAACAAGGAAAAAAACCCCACTACCCACCTTCTGTGTTTTGTTTTTGTTTTGTTTTTTAAATAGAGAATATATTCATATTATGAATACTTGAGACTCCTCCCACTAATGATGCCAAAGTCTAAATTCCCAAGTTGGGCAGTACTATAGAGTATTTCTGGTGGGGAAGGAGATCCAAATTCCTAGGGAAGAAGGGTGAGATGAGATAAACTAGTGACACCTGATGGTGCAAGGGTGGTGTGCTGCTGGGTTTTGGTAGGGCAGGAGAGAATCTCATCTGCATAATTAGGTGGCAGAACCTGAAAATTAAATCCTTGAAGTGCCCTGGCCAAATCAGAGCTTATTATGTACTTCCCACCTACCCAACCTTCCTCAAGTTTGAGATTTTCTTCTTTTTTTCCTGGTTTTAAATAATGGTTTCATGTGTGGCAGAACAGCTGCTGCCTGAGTTACAGAAATGGCTGTTGAGGAGTGAAACAGTCCCAAGGTACAATTTTGTGTCACCAGCAATGTGGGACACACGGTGTGGTCGGCTGCGATTGCTTGTCTGTCTGGCAAGGGTATTGCTGTGCTTGAGCTGAACATTTCTGGGTGTAGTTAAATAGCATCTCTGAGGAAGTTAAATAGTTGGAAAATGAAACCTTCCTCTTCTTCTCTCCCCTCATATGTCACGTTTCATCTGCACCAGGGCAGTGCACTGTAGGTATGGAAAACCAGCCTTTGCATCTGGAAGATGTGTGTGTAAATTAATGTTAAACAATTCTAGCAGTTAGATGGGTAAGGATTTGAGCTGAACGCAAAGTGCTGGCAATTCTGGGGCAAACTGCTGTTGGTTTTACTAGTATGGCTGTATTTGCTATTGCTGCAATGACACTAGCTCACGAGTTAAGAAAGCAGGCCTCTGTTGGATTTTTCTCTAAATTTTTTTAACTAATTCAGAGTATTAGATCTTCAGGTATTGTCTCTTAATGTAGGCTTGTGATCTCATAAACAGCTTTTTGCAATGAAAATAATCAGTGGTTACAGCTCTGCTGTATGGTTATTGGCTTAATATTTTTTTGGGACTGGTATGGCTTAGTGTTAAAAGAAAAACAAAAAACAAAACAGTAACCAAGAGCACTGTGTGTGTGGGGGTTGGTGTTGGAAGGCAAGATCTGATCCTAGCTGGAAAGGGATCTGGTACAGAGGGGCTCATTGACCCATTATGCTTCTGTGCAGGCATGCTGGGGATGTAGACCCTGGGATGGAGGGTCTGGCCACACTGTGTGCAGTGGCTGAGCCTGGGAAAATAAGATTTTGAAAGTCTCGTAACTGCTGCTTGGTTCAGATTGTCAAAAATTCTTCTACTGCCATCACCTGTGCCAAGCAGAGGAGCACTGATGTGAGCTGTTTAACTCAAGTAGTGACAATTTAAGTTACTCAAAGTATAGCTTGGTGTACCTGTGTGTTCACAGGCAGCATAAATGGAAACTCCTGCCCACAGTAATGTTGACTGCCTCCCTTTATTTCAGATAGGGTGGCTGTATCGCTTACTGCTGGTATCTGACAATGCTTGTGTGATGACCTTGTCTTTGTTTTCTTTAAACTTTGTCAGACTTAAACCAGTTAGAATGAAATATTGGTTAGCATATGGTCTAAATCTCAGCTTTAAGTCTCAGTTTGGTCTGTTCATACAGGGTTATGCTTAAGTTCTGTGACATGTCGAGTGGGGTCTGTGAAACATTAGCACGTGCCATTAAATGCTGAATGTTCAGCTCCTGTTTTAATGTTTTAAACAACTCCTGTGGAATATGCTAGAAGCAATAGAGTAACATGATGATAGCGCATAACTGTAATGGGACCTATCATTTACTGCTAACTGCCTGTTCCTCCAGAAACTCTGCTGGCCCTGGGCTGGAAGTTTGAGGATGAAGGGATGGAGTGATAGAGGAGACTTGAGATGAAGCTGAAAGGACACAAAACATTGCGAGTTCAAAAGACAAATTCCAAGAAAAGCATCTATGAAATACTCCTCTTGCCTCTTTATTTTACTAAAAGTGCTCACAAGATGAGATGCAGATAGTGAAGACACAATGTATTTAGATTTTTGCTGTGGCATTCAATAATGCTTTCTTAGCAGCTGGCTGAGCATTGAAAGAGGAAGAAGAGGTTGTAGGAAATAAGATATAAACGTTACAGCAAGGATACTTGTTATGAAAGGAAAAAACCTCTTCTGTGGTGTTTACAAACTAGCTAATTTACAAAATAGCTTTTAAACTCTCAGGATAGCCTTGCTTGTGCTATATGCTTCCTCAGGCAGAGTAACTGCAAAAGCAAAGTGTTTTAAATAAATAGCAAGTGTTGAAGTTGTGATTTCTTGAACTGTTTTACACTTGCAAACATAATCTCTTGCATTCTGGTAATTCTTTTTCACTGAGTCAGAAGAGAGACATCTCCGTGTCACTGGCACAGGGACAAAGACTCTCACTGACAATGTTGTCTTGTATTCTCTTCTATTTGCGTTTTCAAACAGGGAGGTTCAGTTTAATAACTCTTTTGTTTGGTTGATGTTTTTTGGACACTTGAATGGTTTGGTGTTGGCAGTAGTGCTTTTCTTTTTTGTTGTTTTGACAGGGAAGAGAAACAGAGAGAATGTCAATCAACTTTAAAGACCAATTTCATGGTTTGTGCTAATAGTTCAGCATTCTGGCCTCATGCATTTTGTTCACTGTAGTATGAGCTTCATAAGGGAAAATATATAACAAATGAAACAAATTTGGCACAGTACTGGGAGTGATTGCTGCCTGCCTCCCTCCACCAACATCACTACTTTTCCAAAAGAGGAAGCAAAAACCCCTCTTCATGGAAATATCCCATATTGCTTATTTGATGTTTCTTTAGTTACTATTTTTCAAGCAAATGCAGAAATATCTTAATTCTTCAAATTTCCATTAAGTTTACACTTAGGCAGTGTCAAATGAACCTTCAAATAAAAAGCCTTTGGCTCATACAATATTAGTTCTAGCGTTTTATAATAGAAAGGCACAAAAATAAGTTCTTGAGCTTCTCTGCCCTACAGTGTGCTACATGCTGCCAGGGCTTCAAATTCTTCCTAGGGGAGGTCAGGGGCCCTGTCCCAACTCACACACAAATAAAGAGACCATGACCTATTGTGGGAGAGGTAATACAGCTTTTTCCGTAGTCAGAGCAGTTCCTGAGGAGGGAAGCAACACTACCTGTCTGGATATGCATTGCCCAATAGCAGCAGAAATCTCCCTGTGCAAGCAATTCCTTAAGGTGTCAACTGAAACCTGTTCCTACTTAAAGAATCTCCTTCAGGAACTTCTTCCTCCCAATGTCTATAGTATATGAGCATTTTGTAAGCTTATAATGGCTTTATTTTCCCAGCCTAAATTAATCTGAAAAGCATGCTCATAGCTGTAGGGCGTAAAAAGGGCAGAACAACATGGAGTGACTCTTCTGTTGGAGGAAAAGCTGCCAAGAAGTTCTTGGGCAGGTAGCAATGCAACCCTGGGTCTTGAGGCAGTTTCTACATATTCCAGGCAAAACGTGTGGATAGCTGCAGTGCCAGCTAATTGCTGTAAAGTTGCAGTGAAGAACTCCAAAGAAACGAACACCCCCCCAAACAACAACACCCCCCCCCAACTACTCCCTCGTTTGAATAAATTATTGAAGATCTCTTAATGTTCAGGATGTCTGCATCACAAGATGGGTCTGTGCTGAACCCTCCATGCACTGAACTGGTCCTTACAATGGAAGGGGCAGATACTGACTAGGGAGAAGTGGCTTTGGCAGCTGCCTGCACTGTCTGTCTTTGCCTCCTAAAAGCTGGAAACTCTTTTCTGTCCCTGCCTCCTGTAGCCCATTCTCTCCCAGCCTCACCTAGTATTGCTTATACAGTTGCAGTTTGTATTGCTGCCTCTTTCTGTGTCTTATGCTAATTGTCTGCTTAGGAAAGAAATATTCTGTCTTTCCTCCTGTGTTTTGGAGTTGGCCATGCTCCTGGGAGCTCCCTATGGCTGTGTCTCCTCTCTGGGTAGTCAGCCCCCAACTCGCCTCCGGTGAATCCACCTTTCCCCTTCTGCCCAAGAACTGCTGGGTTTTGTTTTAAGCAGTCTCCTCATTAAAATGCTTATTGCAAAATAGCCAGACTGTGCAGGCTTTGGGGTGAAGGATGATACAAGTTTAGAATTGCATGTGACTTTTGATCTGATGAGCTCTTATCATGCATTAGGCTCCTTGACTTGGAGTGCATCTCCTGCTTTCCTGTGCCCTTAGAGAGTCCAAACATCTTTCTAGCCTGATCTTAAACTTCCCTTAGGCTACACCGAAGTCATCTCCGTGGGCTTTAACCTCTTTTCTTGGGGTTTACACTTGCTACAGCAGCCGCCTTCTTGCATGCCTCCACTATGTGTTTTAAAGCATCAGAATGAGTGAAACCTGCATTTGGGTATCTCAGCAATGGCATTATTAAATGGTAGAAGCCTGCTCTGCTGCTTGTCCTGCAGTTCTACCATGCACATGTTTTGCTGTTTATTTTTACAGAACAACACTTTAAGGTATCTGTGCTCAGCCTTCTAGGGAACCTAACTCTACCAGGAATCTGGGGCAGTGGTGGAGAAGGGGAGAGATGAAACTGGCAGCAAAAAAAAAAAAAAAAAAGAAAAATTATCAGTCTTCAGGGTCTGTGTGAGCCTGAGGAACTTTGCAAGTAATTTCTGCATTCAGCTTTCCTGCAAATACCTCTTTACTGCTGTTTTAGCTGCCTCTGCATCTGCTGATTTCTCCCCAGCCCCTTTGCAAACCACCACTCAGTGCCTATTAAAAAGTTGATGTAATTATGGCACTTGGGCTACATCTGATCCAAGAGAGGAAGTAAGTGCAAATAATAGATAGATGTTCAAGAGTCTTTGATTAAATGTGATAAAGCTTGGCTGTCCAGAAGAGAGCTATGTGCTGGAAGGAATGGTTAGGGAGGACTGGGTTCCAGGGCACTGAGGTTGTGCTTTTAAAACACAGCTGACAAATGAAGCACTCTAATCTAAATGTTATTGATTATCGCTGGATGCAAAGGAGCCACCTGCTCAGAGGTTTTAATTTAGAAGTACCTGCCACTACCCCCCTTGATACAGGAGTTTAAACTCTTCCAGTAATGCCTACAAACTGATTTGCAATTCCCTGAAAGTCAAAGTGTTGAACATGAAAGATAGACTCAGTGTGGGGAATGGCAGAAGCTAAGGATGCAGAGGGTGCACAGGGATGTGGGGATTCTGCTCTGCCTGGGCTGGTTTTGCTGTCCTGGTTTTCACACACATATACCCCTCCATACGGGGTGTACCTATATAAGAATGCTCTAATAATGTTGTGGCAGGGGCGCCTGCACTAGGGCTGCCTCTCCTCCCCTTTGCACTCTGTATGGGCTCTCATGCAATGCTGCGGTGAAGTCTGTAAATATGATGATGGGGCCATAGCAGCCTTCATATCCCTTTCACATCACTCTGGTGTGAAATTGTGTCCCACAGTACTCAGGCTTTGCTGGGAGAGTTGCGTGTGGGAGGAACGTGAGCTAGCGTGGCTGCTGGAGAGAAGCAGAAGCACAAATAGTATCATTTTTTGCCGAGTGTTCCTTAAAAACAATCTGTGCTTTGTTTGCTGTAACAACAACAGCAGCTCAACTCCTTTCAGTTCAGGGACTTTTAAAAGGGCCCTTTCTGCCAAGGCATAGGGCAGCCATCACTGCATTTCTTGCCCCTCTTTCATGCCATGCCCTAGTAATAGTCTGGGGAGAAAAGTCAAGCAAGCAACTCCCCCTCGCCTGTGATACTTCGTGGGGAGGGAGAAGGCTGGCATGAGTGGCTGAAAACTTTGACAAATGTGGAATTTAGGACAGCTAACAAGTTTTTTCTCATCATACTGTGAGGCTCTTGTGGTACTGTAGAAAGAGAAAACAGAGGAGCACTTAATACTCTCAAGCTAACCCCTCATTTTTGGAGAATGCTTTATGCTTTTTTAGAGAAAGATTATGACGAGTAACAGGGAAAGTTTAGCTCTTTTCTTGCTCAATCTCTAAAGAAAGCACAGGCAGCATCTCTCTGAGCAAAAGAAAAATATCGTTTGACATAGAAGGTGCTACTACATATAGTCTGGGCAGACTGAGGTAGACCTGCTTCCTTTCCTATGGTTTCATGTCTGCTTTTGTTTGCCCTTTACAGGCAAAGAGTCTGTTTACTCTTGCTAAGTAACCTATGAAATGCAGGACTTTTAACTGCCTGATCTGCAATTTCTGGATGTCTTGCTCTTGCCTCCTTAAGTATTGCTTCATCAGCATAAATATTCCAGCTGACATGACCTTAAATGTCTTTTAAATGTCAGCTCATTTCCCCCTTAATTCTCCAGGGAGGTGGAATTCATGCTTTGTGGTTTTATAGGGTTTGTGGCTTGGCTGAGGGGGATGGTACTCGGGGAACCCCCAGGCAGATGAGGGCAATAACGTGCAGATCTTGCAGAGAAGGGACCCAAACTGGGCGTTTATCACATGCTCTGAGCAGCGAGCATCTCCATCCACTGGTGATAGTGCGGAACCATCTGCTGCTGGTCTCTCAGTGGTCCCCTGTGAAAGCTCCTGCTGCAGGTGATGGTGGCTGGTGCCCCCATTATGCAGGGTCACACTTCATTCACCCATCTTTTCTGGCCCCAAACTCCAGCCTTTAAAACAAGACTGGTTTAAATGTCTTTGCTTTTGGCACTAGGCCCAAACACTACCTGTGGGACTGCAGCAAGAGGAGTTGAGGTGAGTGGTCCTTCGTGGGGGTACGGGAGGAGGGAGTTATTTCCCTCCTGAATACAGTGTGATTTCTTTCTCTTTCCATATGCAGAAGATGAGTTTCATAGTTTGGCAAATATATACACTTTGATTTTGCTTTACTAAGGGAAGATGGGACACAGCGGGTCTCTTAGGACAGATTTGATGAGTATGAAGCTCTCCTTAAGCTCCCAACACCCCAAAACTGTTGTGCTAAAGCACTTAACATCACTCTGGTGTAATGCCTGTGTCTTTGGTGAGCAGACAAAAGCGGGACAGCAGGCAGAGGACTCATAGTCAGCTGCTCCTGTACCAGAGTATATCCTTCTGAAATTCCCTGGCAAGTGCAATGTCCTCCAAAGTTGTGCAACTGCTCTGGTGTGACATGTCTATAGGGATGCAGTGTTTGCCACAGCGTCTTGGCAGTCTCTTTGCCTTGGGAGAAGTTCTCCTCCTGCACTGCACATTCTTCTCCTGATAATCTGTAAAATTAGCTAGAGAGCAAGGAGAGAACTTGAGTGCTTTAAGACTTCTGCACTCTCCAGCTCCCTTGCTGTACAGTACAAGGCTGGTGTAAGCAGAGGCTCCTTAAGTTGTAACCTGTCCAGAGAATTTCCACCCTTTGGATAATGATGAGAAAGAACTGTGACAGGAACTTACTATTTGACATATTTTAGTTTTGTAAGAAGATGCAGCAGGTTGTTGCTTTATTGGGTGACTGCTGGAGTCTCATTCTGAACACCAAAATAGTCTCTTCTTAGAGCAAGTAGCTTCAGCCAGAATAAATACAAACTTCAACTTGTCAACTGAATGGATGAAGTTGACTCTTTTTTGTGCCATTCCACCGATGGGAGGTGCTTCAATGAGGAGATCATTGTTGACATCATATAACAGAGCTGTTTAAGAAGAGCCATCCCATGCATCTTGGGCACGCTTTTTCAGTGCACACACAGCACAAAAACATTAAAAGTTCCTTTATTAGGAAGTGAAGAGGCTGCAGTGAGCAAGCAATCCCTCTGAAACCTGTGCTACAAATACAGGTCAGAAGCATGTCTCTGAAGTGCACTAAGCCTTTTGCGGAATACCCAACAACTGGGTTAATGAAGAGTTCTTGCTCTGTAAGGAACAAGATGCACCTCATATATGAAGACACTAATTCTCCATAATGAGATTTCTAGACAGCAACTTCAACCCATGGTCAACGTTAGCTGAACTGCTATGTGACAACATGCTGAAAACTGGTATCTGAGCTATGTAGCAGGGTCCTGCACTGCTCACTTGCAGCAAAGTATTTCTGCTTTGGACAAGCTCATGAGCTTCCATTTCTGCCATATCAAAAGAAGCTTTTGGAGCTTATGTGGAGACTGCGAGTATTAATTTTAGTTTTGGCTGCAGCATGAGCAAATGAGATGCAGCTCCTGATGGGACAGAGGGGAGGGAGGGTGTGTCATGTGCCTCGGCTGATTCATTATAATACAAAATGTGCCTTTTGCCTTTGTGTTAAGGGAGAGAACTAGTTCACTCTTCTGAACTTGCCACACAACTCTGGTAGGAAGATCTTTCTGAGCAGGGAAATGCCATTATGCCACTAACTCAATATCGTGACCAAGCTAGTGGTGGTTACCATATCTGCACAGTGAAACCGGAACCTCCTTTCTTAAGGGTTCCAAGAGGGAGCAATGATGGGATCATCCTTCCAGACTTGGCAAGTGTCCTTGGTCCTGCTTCTACCACAGAAGTGGTCATAGTCAAATGTGCTTGAGGGAAAACTCAGTGACTGTTTTCTCCAGAGTTATATGTTCAAGAAAAGCAAAGCCAGGAAGACAGCTGTCTCTGAGCGTGGCTCCGGGCAGTGGTAGGCGATGCCTAGCCAGGTGCATCCATTTGTGACTTCCACATGAAACTTGTGGAATGTGGGGTTCAACACTCCCTGTCCCGGTGCTTGGTTCCAGGGGCTGTTTCATGTGGCCCAGGGAAGCACAGCCATCCTTTGGAAAGGTCTGCAGTAGTTGTGAAGGTCTCCATTTATAAAGGGCACTTAGCACAGAAATGTTTTATTCAGCAAAAAATGCAGGGGCAAAGTATCTTTTTTTTTCAATAATTTTTTTTTTGGCTGTTCTTGCAGTTTTCTATATATTGCCAGGTTTATGTGTTAATGTATTGACCCTTTCTGCTCCTTTATATATCCTTATCCTTTGCAGGAGATTCTGCCCAGCAAAGGAGACTTTGAATGTATTTATTTAGTTCTTTCATGTACAGTCTATGGAGACTGTGTCTTCCTAGTAACTGCAAAAGACTCTTTGTTAGCATTAAGGATCCTGCTCTGATTCAGTGACTAAAAAATACTCAAGAAACTACAGCATGAAGTGCCGCTACATTCTAAGCTTCCTCAATAGCTTCACAATAGCTAGGTAATATTGCCTTACATTAATTCTTAACTACCGGGTTTGTGCTCTTGATTAACTAGCAGCAGCTTGTATTTCTTCATTAGCCATCCTTTCTATCTCTCTGTTTTAGTGTAGATCGTAAACTTGGAATTAATTGCTGCTGCTTCTTTTAGAAATAGTGAAATTCTCATTATCTCTGTTTCTCCTCCTCTGTCTCTCCCTGCTTCAGCCCCCTCCTTCCCCCACTAGGTTACTTTCTAAAGAATCTTGGTTTTCCATACTCTTGAAACCTTTCCGTTGCTCTCCTACAGCATTTCCAACCATAAAATTTCTCGAGTACCATTGGTCCTCTGATCCTTTTGCCCCCTTTCCTTTTTCCAAGTTACCACTTTTCTGCCTCCCTTTCTTTTAAAAGCTGACCTGCACAACCGAAAGTACCTTTTGAACATTACCTCTTCCTTCCACCCCAGGCTCTCCTAACACACCGTAATACGCAAGCAAAGTTTTTGAAGAATGATCAAACACTGATTTCATCCTTGGAAGCCAACGAGCTGCTTTGATTTTTTTTTTCTTATTTTTTTTTCTTTTTTTAAAAATCATACTTGAAGTAGATGTTTGCAAGTGGTTTGGCAAAAGAAATATTCCCGTGCCTTGAGAAGGCATCTTCTTTTCTGAAGCTGGCAGAGTGCAGAGGGGAAGATGTGGCCTCTGATTTTACCGGTCTAGCACGTGGATCACGCGCATGTGGATCATGACCACATCAGAGTGCATTAAGCACCCTCTGTGCATAGGGGAATAAACAGCATCACTTTAGCAATAGAGCTTCTAGCTTAAAGATAAATGCTATATTTATTGATAGCTCGCTCTGGGTTTGAAAGAGTGAATGCCATTTATATGTGTTTGGTAATCTACAGAGTAAATCAATAGGAGCTTTTTTTAGATGTAGTTTTTTCATGTTTCTTAACAGTCTGAATGCTTCTAGAATATTTATTCTGGTGATGATGATTCTGTGAGCAATATTTCAGTAGTGTGTATCTAAAACCACTCACAGATGTGATATGGAACCAGAAGTTGTAGCTGTAAGGTCTCTTTGTAAGATGTATAACGAGCACTGGCAATGCTACCAGCCTGCCTTAACCGTGATAAATTTTCTCCGTTTCTGGGTGCTGGAGTAATTAATAATAACCAGCATGTTCATTTCACAAAGTAGCTGTCCTGTGGCTCTACCATAAGACAAACGTTCTCAAAGTTTCTGGGTGCTCTGGGAAAGGCAACTCTTAGCAGATGCTGTCTTGGTTATGAGTCTACCTGAGAGTGTGGCATGAGTTTACATAGCTTGCTTTTTGCTTAATTTGCTGTGCTAGAGGATTTAGGTCTTCTGACTAATCTGACTTGAGGTAAGAAATGTATAAGTAAAGTAATATAGTTAAAGTTTTGCTAAGATCAAAATAGTTGAGGCCTAGTGAACAAAAAGCAATTTTTAAGTAGTCAAGAGCTTAATTTGTAGCTAACAAGCAGGTAAAACATTATTTTACTAGTTTTGTGTCTAATAACTCAGTTCCTGCAGTAAACCAAAACCACATTTATTCAATTCTACATCCAATTTATTATACTTCTGCTTTTCTAAGAATGATGCTATTATCACAGCAGTGCTATAATAAGGAAGGCTGCCACAAACTGACCCTTTGTTGAGACAGTGGAATAGTTATTCCATTATAATTGCAAAATGCAAACACTGGAGGTATAGGGCCATATCACAGTCCACCAAAGCAATGCTCCAAATGGCTCTTGGTCTGTGTTAGTATCCTGGTTTTGTAACTTTGTGCCACTTGAAGCTGTGAAGGAAAAGCTTACCAAGGAGATCAGCCCTGCTCTGCTTTAGCCTTTGCAATTCACTTAGTCCTGTCTGCAAACGTGCAAATATCCAAAAAGGTTCTCATCCTCACCTGGAAAACTTAATTCCTGAACTTCCTTCTTTTCTCACCAAAAACCTAAGCTTTTATTTTTCTCCCACTCAAGCAAATCTAACTGGACTCTTAAGTGACTTAAAATAACTCTGACTTCTCCTATATCCACAGAAATGGATAGTCATTAAGACAACCTTTAGTCATCTAGCTGCAGTCAAACTGGTAGCTGTGATAGTCAGGCTGAGGAGCTATTGTACATACTAGTGCCCTTTTCTCATCCCTGTGGAGGCGGTTGTTGATTGGTCTTGGTTATGATCAGCAAATTAGCTGCATGCTGAAGGGATAGTCTTGTGTTGGATTGGATTGGATTGAGAGATAAGGGAGATTGTATGGCAGTTTTCCATAGTGTACGGTCAACCTCCCTACCACCCAGAGCATCGCTGATGGTTTCTGAGCCCAGCAGGCAGCAAGAGTGTGCTCTTTCATCTTTGGAAAATCATGACTTCAGAACTTCTTTTGCCCTATGCTTGACATGCAGCAGTGCACATGAATACGCTTGGTCTGAATAGGGCAGTGGGTTTGTTGGCTCTGTGGATTTGTTCCAAATAAATGACGTTGGTTTTGGTTTTGTTGTACTTGAAGGTGCCTCATCACCAGACATGGAGTCCAGCTATGGGGGAGGCTTGCTAGATATGGTGAAAGGAGGAGCAGGGAGACTCTTCAGCAATTTGAAGGATAACCTGAAGGATACCCTGAAAGATACGTCTTCAAAGGTCATGCAATCTGTTGCCAGGTACAGTACAGCTGAAGCTACCTAATGCAGGTAAAATTACCAGCTGCAAAGTGCCAGTCTGAGCAGCCGTCTTAACTAGCTTAGCACAACTTCCAGCTAACCTAATGAGGGAAGGAGGTGAAAATCACAAGTGACTTCTTTGATTCTGTCTCATAATTCATATTTGACTTCAAGGAAGCAGAAAAAACAAAGTAAGAAATCCAAGCTTCACAGTAAGTGAGCCTAAATTCTGGAAAAGCCCCCCTCTCCCTGCAGTGAAATTGGAGCACTTGGTCTCCAGTTCCTTCATTGACCCCTGTGGGGTCATTCTGCTCAGCCACCACTTAAATATTTTGTCACTGAAAACTTGCTCATGTTGTACATCTTCCCTTTGCTGGGCAGGAGACTATTCTTCCTGATGTAAAGAAAGAGCTGAGGTGACTTCGCTTTGGTTACTTCTGCTGGTGTCGTCCCCTGTGCATGGCACTCCACCTGCCTCTGAGGGATATGGGGCTACAATAAATTAAAGAAGCTTAATGCATGCAAGACCTCAGAGGCTTTGAGGGATCTGAAAAGTGGCAGACTACTGGAGTTTTTTCCTGAAAACTGGCATTGAAAATTAATGACAAAAAAAGGGACCATTTTTGCAAGCTTCTGTATCCAGTTAACTGCATATGTAGAAGGAAAGGCTGGGTCACTGTCTGCTGGAAGCTATTTGCACCCTTTTCTTAAGGCATAA
The DNA here is from genome assembly GCA_033558185.1 of Dromococcyx pavoninus. Lineage (NCBI taxonomy): Eukaryota > Metazoa > Chordata > Aves > Cuculiformes > Neomorphidae > Dromococcyx > Dromococcyx pavoninus. The sequence continues at coordinate 433,983 of JAUMJL010000172.1, read as the reverse complement.
TGACAAAATACAAGGAATCAGTTTTCAGATCATTTTTTCCTTGTGTCATAAGCAGATCTTTCTGGGGAAAACACTCCTCTCCTGGTTCCTCTAATGCGCTGTCTTCTGTAAACATGTGCATAATTTCTGTCTCCTGCTTTGTCTTCCTTTAGTTACACCAAGGGAGAGCTAGATATTTCATACATTACCTCAAGAATCATAGGTAAGTACTGCTTATTGGATAAATAAAACGTCTCCTATCCCCGGGTTCAGAAACTCATAAATACATTATGCTGCATGCTCAGCTGGCTGCTTCTTATTTCTAGTGATGTCTTTTCCGGCGGAAGGCGTTGAACTGGGATTCAGGAACCACATTGAAGATGTCCGGACGTTTTTGGATTCCAGACATCCTGACCACTACACAGTCTTCAACTTGTCACCCAAGTATTATCGCAGTGCCAAGTTTCACAACCGGGTGAGTATCTTTCGAGAGGTTAACGAGAGCAGGGGGGCAAACTTCTTGGGAAAAGGGTCACCAGGTCATTTCTGTCTATCCTCAGCATGGAAGAATGCAAGGAGATGAAAAAGGAATTATAGGTATTTCTAAACTGCTATGGTTGTTTCTGGGTTTTAGTTGATGCTTGGGACCGAAGGGATTAAAGAAATGGAAAGTTCGGAGCATAATGCTCGTGTTACGAGCCTGTGAGAGAGAGTGGCACCACAGTAAGTTGGGCCTGTGCTGCTCTTGGCTCCTAGGTAGCTGTTAGAAGCTGCTGCAGAGAAATAAGGAGTAAAATGAAAGCACTTTGAAGGAAATTACCAATAAAAGAATGTAGATTATTTTCACGTTTAACACTTCTTCAGATGTACTTCAATCAAGCAGAAGCCCTTAGCAGGCAAAGCACAGGACTGGAAACTGTATTTAAGGGGCATTTGGCTCTTCCACTAGCCTATGACTTTAAAAACCCACCTCCACTCTCTGCCCCAGTTTCCTTCTCTAAAACCAGAACAGCATATGGGAGCATTGCAAGGCTCTGGTTTGTTAATGGCTTTTACAGGAAATCTCTATGAAATACTGCTGTTGTACTGCAAGATTAGATCTAATCTTTCAGAAAACTTCCTATCTTCCCTCTTCCACAAGGGAGTGATGACTTTTTTTTTTAATTTCTTATTTTTCATTGCCTTCAATGAAAGAGGCAAAAGCAGTTGCCAGGCTTAACCCTCGGTCAGGGTAAGTGAATTTCATGCTGCGTAAGCCACATTTCAGTTTAATTTGACGTATCATTGAATCGATCTCCAGCAGTTGCTCTGATCATCAGAAATCACTCACTCTCACCTGAAGCAAATATCTCAGTGGCTATCAGTAACCAGCCATAACTTCAAATATGTCAAGGGCTTTAAATCTTCAGTCCTGCTTTAGTTTGTGAGCAGGGAGAAAGCCCAGCATTAAACATCTATTGGTATGTTGCTTGACCTGGCCATAACTCCTCCATCCCCTGGACTTTGTCTCCTACCCTATCCAACAACCTGACAGATCACTTCTGTGTCGCTCTTGCATCATGACTAGGTGTTTTGTAAGCTATTACCTTGACACTTGGAGGAAGAAAATGATGCATCTCTTATTAAAATGCTGTATTTTCAGGTTATGGGCTAGGAAATACTGATTCCAAATACTTTTCAGGAAAATGTGCAGTGCTCAATATATGAGATCAGATGAAACAGGAAACAATTATGAGGTTGAACTTCATATATATTGGAAAAAATACTAATGGATTATCAAGGAGGTGAAGTCACATTAAGAGTATTTCCTGCAGTGGATGGGGATGCCAGATGAGCTGAAGTTTTGAGATGCACACCACTTCTTTGAAGTGAAAGACTTTTGAAATCCTGTCTTCTTTAAAACTCGTTTTTTCCTAAGATCAAAGTAGGTCACTTTGTTGCATAGTGGCACAGGAGAGAGATGACAGTTAATGTCCTGCTGGGCCATTTTTTTGCCCTGATGAGGGTATGTGGTCCACAAAGCACCAAGTGCCCAGTCTATTGAGGAGAAGAGGGAACTATGAACACTAAAACCTGCTGCTCAGTTCTGGGTGTGCTCTGTTCTCTTCTCTGCCTTGCCTGCCTCTCTTGTAGGAAAGGAGAACTTGCATCTGCTCAAGGAAGTGCAAGCAGTTTGAAAACATATAACTCAAAAATAATGTTAAACAAAACCAAATTTCAAAGTCTCCAATGGGTCACATTCTTGGCTGTTGCTGCCCTACTGCTGAAGTAAAACAAGTGCTGCCTGTTTATTTCCAAAGGTATAGAAGGAATCCTGTTACTTTTCCCTAAGGTTAGCTTTTATGAGTGGTGGTGAAGTTATGTTTGAAAGAAATGAAATGCTACGTAGCATGTATTTAATTTCCTAATTGTGAACTAGCAGGCAGATGTGTAATTATAGGCAAAGTAAATATATAATTACAGACTGTTGGGAAATGTATGTTATTTACTTGGTAATGATAATGGCTTTTCCACATGCTTGACAGTGTGTTGTCATGAGGTCTGTTTAGAAAATTGTCATTGAAAGGGTCTCAGGTCATGTTAATTTTAACAGCCGCTTGAAATGGAATCTGAATTGTGTTTTAGTGGTCTAACTGCAATGGATCTTGTGCCTCCAGCAGCCTGCTGCAAAAGTAGTTGGGTTTGGAAGGAGAAGATTTCTGCTTGATATAGAACAATAGAATAATTGGCATGATAATATAAAATAATTGATAATATAATATACATAATTTATAGCATCAGTAGCTCTATTAAAGAATTGAATAAATGTTTATGATAACCCTGTAATTCAGATCTTGTAATGGTGCTGTAACTGTGGCAGTGTGTGCCATGCCAGGTTGATGGAACAGAAAGCTAACGCTGGCTCTTCCTGAACTGTCGGTTACTGCGTAGTGAACCTTTGGGTATTTTGTTCCCCCTCAGCCTTTCCTGAAAATGCACAGAAAAGGCAGAGGCAAGGGAAGGAATGAAATAAACTATGGCTCTCGAGATAGGAGAAGATGGGCATGAGTGTACTGCTGCAGAAAGGGTAAATAGGGAAAGGTTATTAACTGCCTTTCGAAGCCTGAGCTTGGTTTCACTTGTTGGGAAGCTTCTACAAAGCAAACCTGCTCACCAAGTGCACAGCTGAATTTCAGGATATTGTGGAGACCAAAAACTTTCATGAGTCTAAAAAGCAATTAGCTATATGATTTACACAAAAAGGTCCCAAATGTTAAGCAGGGGTCTGCCAGTTCAGAAAGGCTGGCAGTGGGATGGATGCACTGGTTTAGGCTGCACTGCCTGCTTGATGTGTCCCTTTATCCTTTGGGTGTTATTGGAGCCATGGTTTGAGACAAACCACAGACAAGTAGTTCCCTGTTTCGAGTAGAGATTCCTGTTGCTGCTATGAGATGTTGTGCAGGTGTATGCAAGAGAGAACCTTAAATACAATTTTTATGAAACCTGGAGCACTTCCTTCCTCTGAGATGGAAAAGTCAGGTATGGAAATCATATGGCTATTTAAGAACATCTGGGAAAACCATCTCCTTCCTGTCCCCAGTTCTCATTATGCAAGATCCAAATGTCAGCTGAGAGAGAAGAACCAATTCTTTGTCTGAGAACAAGTCTTATGACATTTCAGCTTTAAATTTGTTCTAGCCAGAAATGCCTTTTGAAAAAAGATATTTCAATTAAAACCAGATGAAACAGAGATGTCTATAGCAGGCTATTTGATGTGCTGTTTAAGACTGCAAAGTCTGTTCTTGAGATAAGTGTTATGACTCAGAACTAGTACATCAATGAATAATAACTAGACATACTTTAGGATTTGTGGTTTTTCAGCTCTAAGAAGCCATTCATTTTTCTGGCCCATATTTTAACTATACTTAATCAGATATGATTTTTTAAACAGAAGATTCCATTTCATCAGTCTAATATCTGTCAAATAGGACTTGAAAATCCTATGACACAAAATGACTGAGAACAACAGATTCTCAGTATTCTTTGATAATCAGAGCTGTAGTTTTTAGGAAAAAGTTGTGCAAAGGCTTTAGACATTGCAGAAATCAATGCACTGTTGCAATACTGGGGAGTTATGAAAGGCCAGTCAAGGTAATCTGACTTGGAATGTAAATTTTTTAAAAAATTTATAGTCAGTGACAATACATCAATATTATGTTATTTAGTTGAGAATTTTTTTTGTTTGTCTCCTCATAATTTGTGAAAGTCATGGAGCAGAATTATGCATGAGAAGAGGTGGAGTAGGTTTCAAGCACATAACTCTAAGTTGTAGAAGAGAAGTACGCTTCTTGGCAGAAAGCATTTGTGAAAGCATACCTTGCTCAGTGCTCTAATGAAGGTGGCTTTTGTTCGTCGTGTGATTCCTGTAGGTGTCTGAATGTAGCTGGCCAGTACGACAAGCACCCAGCCTGCACAACCTCTACGCCGTCTGTAAGAACATGCACAACTGGCTACAGCAGAATCCCAAAAATGTGTGTGTCATCCACTGCATGGTAAGTACACCAGAAACTAACCAATTTTTTAGACCTAAGAGTCCTATTGCTCGTTGCATGTCTGGAGTCTTGTGTACAAGGAAAGTGACAATTTCTAAAAGGAAAAGAAATGTAATAGAACAGACCCCCATAGAAAGGGACATCATCTTTCTCATGCATCTACATAGCTAAGCTGAAATGCAAAGCAAGGGAGGTCACAATTGTTCTAGCAGTGAACTACTAGAGGTGATGAGTAGCAAAAATATTTGAATTCATCCAAAAGCTGACTGTAAGAGCTGTCAACCTGCTACGGCTTTGCATTTTATTATAAGTAGTTGCAGGACAAAATGCAGCCTCTAGACTGAAGATTACTAATGGAATCTGGGGAGAAAATATATAGTTGGGAATTCTGTCAAACTGTGAAACTGAGTCTCTTATGGTTCGCTATTTGTCAGGCCTGGATGAGGAAGTCCAGTTGACTTCTGCTCCTCTCTGTGCCCCACAGCTAAATCCCCTGCAAGGGTTGTTCAGTACGGGGCAACATGTAAACAAGATGCGTGAAGGGGATGTGATTCTGTATGACTAACTTGTAGTTTATCCCATACAACCTTAAATATTGACAGTAGTGCCCAAAAGGAGAGTTCTGGTTTGCTCCTGGAGCCTAAATTAAATCCAGGAGGCTATATCAGCCCTGATCAGCATAAACTGAAGGAACAGGGGAAATGACTGATCGCAAACTGTGTAGACTTTACATACAAGTCTGGAATTTCTGCCTTGCATAGCACAACCAGCAGATATGGGATACAAATTTCATTTGAACAGAGATGAAGATGAACTTGATGCCTCCAGTCCTGGAAATATACCTAAAAAATCAGATTTCTTTACTGCCCTTGGAGCAATGAATATCAGAATAATGCTGTAGAGGACAGAGTGTCCTTTTTAGGACTTTCTAAGGAGTTTACAGAAGCCCACTTAGTTTACATGAACCTGAGAGATCTTTTCACAGCAATTAATAGGGGCTAAACCTTAAAAAAGCAAATAGCGTGTTAACCTCAAGCATGCGCTCAGGCTCAGCAGGTTACTAGGGTCTAGGTCAGCTCTGGTATGATAAATCCTGCAATATGGCTGGAGTGCCTAAAATAAGTAATCTCAAGGAGGCTGTGTAATTTTTAACTTATGTTTCAGACTTTGAAGATAACTGCCTGCCTGATGGGGCAGTAGTTTCCTACTTCTTTGTAAATGAGTCTTGACTTTTGGGATCTTCTGTCACTGTCTGAAAAATGGGACATGATCTTGGTGGCAAGAAACTCTGGTAGTCCTGAGCAGGCTCTCATACCTCTCACTGCACCATGAATGTGTATCCAAAACTAAGCAGGCATCAAGGATTTTGAAGGAAGCTTTGTGGAACGGCTTTTTCTTTTTGTCTGACTCACCAGAGTTGGGGTATAGTCCATATGGCTCATCACCTGTTATGTTCCTGGGTATAAGAGGGACACAGGGTGCTGGGGATGCTTTGATTCTCTCCTGCTGTTTCTGTGTCTTTGGTCTTTTGTATCAGTCTGACTCAGCAAACACATTTCCCTTCATCTTCACCCTAAATAAAATTACACTGGAAACTCCTCATCATCTTGAAGTCTCAATCCTACTCTTTCTGGAGAAATTATTTTATGTAGTGCTCTGCCGAAATTTAAAAGATGTCTCTGTTACTTATATGTCTTTCTCCCCCCCACCCCTTTCCTTGACAGGATGGCCGTGCAGCCTCAGCAGTTCTGGTCAGTGCGATGTTCTGTTTCTGTCACCTCTTCTCTCATCCAGGCCCTGCTGTGCAGTTGCTGAACACAAAGAGACCTGGAATTGTACTGTGGCCATCTCACAGGAGGTAGGATATACTGGCTAAATGCTGTGCAAGTGAGCTATATTCATCACTCTACAGTCTGCTCAAGCAGTACTCAAGGTACTTAGCCTTGACAGCTCTTAACTGATGTTTAAAGCCACTTCCATTTTACCCACATTGATATAACAGTAATGGGGGAACAAAATCAAATATTACAACAGCTTTGCTCACTAGTTCAGGAAAGCTGCCCAGCCTGTCATTAACAGGGCCTGCGTGAATTCCTCTCCCTATGTCAGCATCATCCTTACAGGAGTTTACACCATAAAAAGGTCTTTTTTTACAGCTTCCATTGAGCAGAAGAAGAACTGCCTGTCAGAGCAAACCAAAGATATAGTGTCATGTATGTAATAATAATGAACCTTCAGTACATGACTAACAAAGTAATTAATTTATGTGCATGTAAAATAGAAGGCAAACTTCTACTGGTAAACCAGAAAAAACATTGCTCAGCACCTTGTCTTCTAAAAGCTGAGGAGAAATGATCTTCAGCTCAGAGCTAAAGGCCAACTTCCTTCTTCTTGAGCTCTCATGCTTGTAATTAAACAGAAGTGGAAGTGTAGATTTTGTGCCAGCTGCAAGGATGCTGGAGGACATGGAAAATCCTGTCCTGGAACTGTGATAGAATTGCACTTTCACTGGATTTCAAGATAGACCTCAAGTACAGAATGAAAATTGGTCACGCGGGATGGAGATTTTAGTAATGGCTTTCTGTGTCTGCAGATACATAGGATACATTTGCGATCTAATAGCAGACAAGCCCATTGTTCCTCACTGCAAACCAGTTACTATCAAGTCAGTCACCCTCAGCCCAGTCCCCTGCTTCAACAAGCAACGAAATGGCTGCCGGCCCTTCTGCGACATTCTCAGCGGAGAAACCAGAATCCTTACCACTTCCCAGGAGTATGAAAGAATGAAGTGAGTTGCTGTAATCTTCTACCATCCTTAGGAGCTTAGTGCAAGGAGGCTTTTGTTTTGCTGTAATGTGTCCAAAATCTGTGCTGCATTCATTGCCAGACTGCCTAATAAAGGCAGGAGCACATGTATCAATTGAAAGTTGGTGCCTAGTGTTGAAATAACCTGCCAGAGGGAGTCTGAAGTTGTTATGCGGTGGGATGCCTTCACAGAGATAGTTCAGTGCTGTGTTGGTTCCCCTGGTGAAATATTTCTGTTTCAACTAAGCCTAACATGAAGTAGAGTGCTGAATACACCCTCTGTCTGCTTGGCCCGAGCACGATGATAGCTTTTATGCTGACTTTGTTGATGGGTTGTATTTGCATTGTGGAAAGGAGCTTAACTGTGTATTTGTTTCTCTTCCCCTCAAAGAGAATACCGTGTGCAAGAAGGGAAAGTCCTAATTCCACTGGGAGCCACTGTCCATGGAGATGTTGTTGTTTCTGTCTACCATATGAGATCAACCATTGGGGGACGCCTTCAAGCAAAGGCAGGAGTTTGTTTAACTTCTCTTGCACAGTAGAGACAAACTAGCTAACCAAGAGATGGCTAAATATGGGATCTAGGAATGCACATGGCACTTGTGATAAGGAAAGTTTTATTACTGGGAAGTAGATATCACAAGTTTGAGCATTGGCATGTGAAAGCAAAGAAGTTCGTGATGCCTCTGGTATCTCTTTGTGAAGATGGTGTCTACTGCTAGGATATAGGATCCTTCCAGCTGATGTAGAAGACAAAAACCTTCCATCAGTAACCAGCTCAGGGGAAACCACCACCAAAGCCTCTACCTACACACTACGATGGAAGATGATTTTCTTCTGCTCAAATTATAATGACTTACTGACCCACCACTCCTGCATAGTGTCTGTTTTGCTTGCTTTAGAGCAGCCTTTACCTTTTTTCTTTACTAGGGAAAAAAGGCAATTTGGGTAGATTAGGCAGCCATGGGGATGGGAAGGACCGTTTAAGCTGCAGGCTGGTCAGACAGCCACCATCTTCATAGCCAAAAGCCTCTTAATACCTGCAAATGAAAGAACTGGGAGACAATGGAAACTGAGGAGAGAGAATAGAGGAGCACTGGAGTGAGGATACCCTGATGTCTCCTTCCCATAACAGAATAGCAGTGCTCAATGTGAAAATATTTATTGGTCCATGCTGTTCTAGGCTTTGAGACTGACTTTAAAATGCTGTTCTCTGGTTCTTGTGATTGCAGAAGTGGAATTTGGAAATGTAATTTGTTCAGACTAGAAAACCTGGATCTGCAAAAACTGTATCAGTATTTGTCGTACACTAAGTTGCTCCATTAACCTTTGTGGTGATAAGGGTTAAATGGCTCACTCGGTGAAATAACCTGTTCAAACTGTAGTGACTGAAAGCACAAAAAGTGAGCAAAGAATCAAATTTTGTCCCACCTGCTTTGAGTACTACTTCATTTGTTCCCTGCATCCGGGCTCTGCATGGCTGATCAGGCAGAACAGTTCCTGTACTGCCACAATCAGCTGAGTGCAGTGACTGTGTTCTCGAATGGTCACTTTATCCATTGATACTTTAACCTGAGATCTTGATCATTTTCCTGATGATATGTTTCAAGCCTTAGTATTCAAGTTGAAGAGTGACCAATGAAGGTTTTTTTTCTTCTTAATTTGTTATTGGTGCCGTTCACAGCATATATGACACTACTGAAGTAAAATGGTTTTATATTTTCCTGGGATACAAATCTTTGCTCCAGTGTATTCAGTGGATACAGGTAGCAGTTTCATTTAACTGATAAAGTGTCAAGTAGATCCCAGAAATAAAGACAACCAGAGGGTGAAGACACTCTGCTTTATGGAGGCAGCAGCAGGGTTTAAGGCAGATGGAATTATTTCATTTTGAGAAGGAAAAGCTCTGCTTTCTGTAGAAGAAACAGAATAATTAACTTATATAGTAGGTATAATTAGTCTATAAAGTCAATTGTAATAAGGTAGGCTTAACTAACTGTCAGCACATGCTAGAAACAAATTTTTATTCTGGTGCTCTGTGTTTTCAGATGACCAACACACAAATATTCCAAATTCAATTTCATACTGGATTCATAGCTCTTGGAACAACCACACTAAAGTTCACCAAGTGAGTACTTTAAGCTCAATATTAATCAAACCTGAGGCATAAAAGCCTTATGAAGGCTGAAAGAGAATATTCACCAATGAAAAGTATGTGTGCGTGCATACATTGAAAGACTTTGTATAGCTTTGCAGAAATATCCTTTCCCTTTTAACTGAACAACTCTTGTCCCGATCTAGGCCTGAACTGGATGCCTGCGACTCTCCAGACAAATATCCTCAGCTCTTTCATGTTATACTGGAGATAGAGATACAGTCTACAGACAGACAAACCGAATTAACTCCCCCATGGGAGAACTTCACGACAAAAGACATCAATCCAACCATTCTCTTCTCCTCTCATCAAGAGCATCAGGACACTCTAGCTTTGGCAGGTAAGACCTGCATGGGTTTGCTTACTTAATTTGCGTGCTTGCCTGCATGCTGAACTTTGTTTTACTTGATTTAATTTATTTATTTGGTGCTCTGCTGCAGGTAGAGGTCCCACTGATTCCCCTCAGGATAACATAAGAAATGTTGGACAGAGTGCGTTCTTCTCATCTCTCAGCTGGCAAGGTATGCAGACTCAATCTTCAAAGTAAAACCTGCTTTGAACTAGATAAACAACTTTTTTCCTTCCTCCCTGGAGCACAGAGTCAGACTGAAGGATCTGATTGCAACGTGTCTTTCCCATTAGATCACAGTGTATTGCTGGTCACACCCTTATGTTGCAACTGAGTGGGAATTTATTTCCTATGCTCTCCTCTTCAAACGTTGCCTGCTTCTGCTGTATGTGACAGTTATTGACATAGTTCTAATGCAAGGCTTCACCCTAGGCCTCCTTCATGCTAAAACCAAAGTTAAGCTGCTTTTTCCTAATGTTGCACTTCATATATGTTGCTATGAGAACAGAGCACTGAGAGTGTTGGCCTGAGGGGCTGTTTAGTAGTGCTGGACACCTTGAAAATCTCACAGTGCTGCCGAATGCAGTTCTCCTCCTCTGGTCTCAGCGCCACGTTAGGTAGGAACCTGGTGTACAAGATCCTTGTGGGCATAGCTACGAGGGTGTTTTATGTCCCTACTCCTTCACAATGAGTCTTGTTTTGCCTGGATTTTGAGTAATGGCTGGAGATGCTTGGTCCTAACCCACAATCTTGTTCATTTTTTTTACCTGTGGGTGTTATACTTGCTGGCTTTTCAGGCCCGAGGAGAGTCCATTAACTGCTGTCTTTGTTTCCTGATCAATAAAGCTGGCTCCTTTACAATACAGACTAGCCTAGACTTTAATCTTTGCAAAGCACTTTTACTTTAAAATCTAGCAAAATGCTGCTGTGATGTTCCTAGTAGCTTTTGTTCTGCATGGGTTTTTTTATGGAATCTCTGTGATGACAAAACTAACAGCTACCTAATTTTATTTTTAATCATCATTTAGATCAGAAATCTGACAAAAGTAGCTCTCATCCCACCTCAGAGGATCGAGCAGCGTTGGTGCATGAGGAAAGCGAACAGTCAGATGACGAACTCTTGTCCCTTTCCAGTCAGCACAGTAATGCCAGTGGTGACAAACCTCATGGGACTCCAAAACACAGCAAAAGGCAGCAAGAACCTCCAGCACCACCTCCGCCTGAAGACGTGGACCTGCTGGGCCTGGATGGTAGCCCTATGAGCAAGAGTTTTCCCTCGCAGCCCACTGCTGCCCCCTCTAACTCAGACTTGCTGAATGATTTGTTTGGGGTTGGAGGGCCAAGTTCCCAGAGTCAAAGTGGACAGCCTGCTGGTGAGGAGGTCTTTCATGTGGGGGGACCTGGATCTTTGCAGTCAACTCCTCGGCGTTCTGCACCTTCAGCATCCCCATCCCCATCCCCAAGGGTAGGAGAAGGTAATAGTGGCTGTGCCTGATGTGTAACTTGGGGCACATTCTTTGAGAATACCACCTGGGTAATCTGCTCTATGCTGTTTGATTCCTCTTTGGTTACACTCATCTCACGAAGATTAAGAGCTGTGAGTGATCCCAAGAGGCCGGTCACCTCCTCTAATCTGAGACAGGAGTTGGTGCATCTCCACAGTCAAAACTGCAAACCAGATTACCTAGTTTGTTCCCTAAAGTCTCTACTAGAGCCCACTCAAGTATTTGGCTGGATCCTTACATTGACAGCCACTGGAGATTGTAATTTTTGTTCTTACTATGTGTCCAGTAATGCATATGAAGAGAATATGTATTCATTTAAAAGAAAAAAGAAAAAAAGAAAGCTTCTTAGGTTTTGGGTAGAGCCATAGCAGTTTGCATTTAATTTCTCTTTTAACTTTAGGGGGGAGGTTGGAGCTATGATGCTGGTCCTAGACTATGAAATATGGCTGTGCAGTTCTGGTGTTTCTGCTCTTTCTGCAGACAATATAACCAATACGAGAAGATCTTTTGTTTCTTCAAAGACAGATCTTTTGTTTCTTCAAAGCAGAAGGAGTGGCAAAATAGATATCAGGATAAGGGACCTTTTGGAGGGTTAAATGAATTGAGAAGTGAAAATCATTTGTAAGTGAACTGGTGACGAACCCAATGCAAGTCGCTCAGCTTTGCTGAGGGCCTCTGGAATAGGCGGTGGCCTGATGTGACATCAGATCTCTGCATTGTGCTGAGCTGCACAGTCTCCTCATGTTTAGTTTGGTTTGGTCTAATCCTTTATGTTACGGTTTAAGAGCTGACATTGTCAACATGAACTTGATTTAAAGAGCACAGTATGCTTACTTAGCTTTTTCTCAGCAACTAACAACTTAAAGCATTTGCAACGCCTGCCAACTTTCTTGTACAAAAATGGTATTTTTTCACTTTGTTAAGGAGGCACAGGCCTGGGCGATGCTGGGGCTGACACTGGTAGTACCTACCACAGGATGGCTATGCAGCCATTTTCTGGTGACTCTTCTTGAGTCCTCCTTTCTCAAATAGAATAAAAAGCATCTCACAAGGCAGAGGTGCAGCAACAGTATCTGCAAAACATTTCTGGATATTGTTGCTGAGCTTAGCAGAGCCAGACTTGAAAGAGAAAGGGGAGGTATCACATGGCTAAATTGTCCCAAGCCAGAAAAGCAAGAATAAGAGCTTATAAGATAAGTAAAGACTAGTAATTTATTAAGTATCCTAAACAATGAGTTACATAAGTAATAAGTAGCATCATTAACATAATGCATAATGTCTCAGGATTATATCTTTCTTGCACTGGTATATAATTGCATCTCTATTCAAGAGGCTCTTTACCTTAAAATTATTGGTGAGAGAGAATTAGAGTGAATTCGTAAAGGTTTGTTGTGTTTTTTTTACATGAAAGAGTAGGCAATTGATCAAAAATGGAGTTTGAGAATGAACTGGATTTCTGTAGCAAGTGATGCTATGTAGAAAAGATACCAGTTATTTTCTACAGCGGTTTCTAAAAGTCAGTCCTTTTACCTTTGACATGTATAACCTTTGACAGCCTAAAATCATCTTGGACTGTGTTCAGCTCTTGAGAGGAAGCAGGAATTGTGCCAGGGCTCTAATTCCAAGCCGTGGGCTGCCCCTCACTATCCATTTATGTATTGGCAGTATGTGCAAGTTGCTACTTCATCTGGCTTTGACTGCTCTTAAATTCAGCCCTTATCTTTGGAAAAGACAGATGGGATCAACAAGTGCATTGCCATGACCAAGTCATGTCGCTCTCTAGGTCCCCTAGAATTTGGCTATGGCACCTATGGTTTCCAGTTGCTCTCCCACAATCTCATGCTGTCTCCTATTTGGTATCTGCAGGTATTGTTTTTTCTTCTCCACACATCAGTGTCTTCTCCCTTAAGCACATTCATTGTACAAGTTAATGATTTAGATTTCTCAAATATATTTTCACAGCCACTGCCTTTGATCCATTTGGAAGCAGCCCTAAGCAAACTGGTCCAGACCTTCTGGGTTCCTTTCTTGGTTCATCAGCTGTCCCTGGTGATCCTTTCCTTCAAGCAACAAGAAGTCCTTCACCAACTGTGCACAGTGATCCCTTTCACATGGGTAAGAAAGTGAGATTCTTCTAGTGTGTTTAAGTAAATGTGAAATGCAGCTTTTAATAGCGGTAGGGCAAGTACGAACTGATGCTTACCATAAAATGACTAAACCACAGAAACGCCATTAAACAGGAAAGAGCATTTTGTCCCCAGACTTAAAGCATATTCATAATTTGAAGTGTGGTAGGATGAGGCTAGTTTTGCTGAAGTCTTAATTAATAAGCGATTTGTATATATGAAAAAAGAGACCATAAAGAATGTCTGCCTGCATATTCCTGTGGTTATGAGGTCAGTGTTGAATCAAACTACCATTAATTGAGCTAAATAGAGCATGACATATTAAGCCTGCTAGAGAAAACACACATCTTTGGGTGATTTTAGTTACAAGCATCAGCTTTCTTTAGACCTGATAATAACCCTGGCCAAATTCAGAGCTGAATTTGACTCATTTGAAGAAATTTTTTTTTCTTTATTGGATTTTTTCTTCTCTTTATTTGATATGTCCCTTAGTTGTGCCCTTCTCCACCCCATGCCAAAATTTAACATTGTAACCTTCTCTGAAACATATTCAGATACGAATTTGTTTGTGTCTGATCATGTAATACAAGTTCCTTGGGTGCAAGAGCCTCCCTGGAAAGCCAAAATGACAAAGGAGGGAACTAGTGTGCTGCTGGCACTGCTTGCATCCTTGCTTTGTATTGGATATTTACTCTGTGAATAAGACGGTTGGGTCACACTTGGAGCTGGCTGCACTAATGAAAGGAATTTAAATGGTATCCCAGTATGATGAGGTATTAATTAGTGTCTGTGGATAATGAAATGCTGGCAGGGTGAACTGCATAAATGTACAGACTTTATTTGATACAGGGTTAAAGGAAGGACTGCGTGTGTTCTTTCTGTGTTGGCTGTTTTTCCTGTATTTGTTTTCTCCATCCTTGCCCTTTGCTTGTAGATTATTTCCTTGGGTTGAGATGTATTCAGAAACACTAAACCCCATGTGTTATTTGGGTAGTAGTGTTTCAATAAAGGAGTATATAAAGCCTAAAGCCTCTGACAAAAGCCGCTATAAAATGAACACTGTAAATCTGTGTCTTTCCCCACTTATCTCTATATAGTATGAGATCAGAAAGAAAGGTTAAATTTGTAATGCTGATTGTGGGGAGAAGTTCACCTCTAATTAGCTAATGGCAGGTAGACACAATACTGTTGCTCCTGCTCCTTGCCTCCCACTCTTCCTAGATGCTGTATTATTTTGGTTTTACTCTGCTACTTTGAGAGATTTATGTGTAATCATTTTGCTTAGCTTCTAGCACACCAACGGTTTCCATACAGCCAGATGTTTCTGGTGGTTGGGACTGGCCCAGCAAACCAGGTATGTATCATCAAAGCTCAGAATACTTAACAAAAAGCCTTTAAGGCTTTTAAGCCCTGAGATAGGAAAGACAGAAAGAAGATACTACAGTTACCGCAGAGATGACGTTCCCACTTTCTGCTGCTTAGCACTTTGACTAATACAGCAAAACAATACTAATACAAAAATTGAGTCAGAATTTTAGTGGCAGCAGGTCTGTTGCCTGTTGTCCTCATCTCCCAGCCATCCAGGTGAGGATCTGGCTAGAGAGTACACAGCACTGTTCAAAAATTTGGGTTTCCTCCCTCAAGAAAGCAGGGCCTGCAGTGGGACAGGGGCTCAGTGAGGGTGTACCTAGTTGTGTTTCATTCCTGTGTAGAGCCAAGAAAAGGACCTGGGAAGAGCTATGTGTTCCTGGGATGCCACTAAATAATAGTGTGATTCTTTCTAATCTTGGGAGAGTATGTATGTCCTACCGAAAGTTGCTTCCTGAAGGCTTCTAGTTCTTAAAATATATCTATTTGTCATAAATACTCTGTCTCCGCAGACAGTCTAGGGAACATTGCTGTTGCTGTGCCTAATTGTGAGTGGGTGTGCAACTAATCTGGGCCAATGCAGCATTGAGGCTACTTAGGAACCTGACAATAGTACTCTAAATTTTAATAGCAATCTTCTAACATCCTGTAACTGAGCTGCATTCATGTAAAATAGGAATAAAAACTGAGGGGCTTTTTTTATATTTTTTTCCTTTAAGGTGGCCTAGGTGTGGGAAGTAGGTCAGCTGCCACCAGTCCCACAGGATCTCTCCATAGTACTCCTACTCATCAGCCTAAACCCCAAACACTGGATCCATTTGCTGATCTGGGGACTCTTGGAGCAAGTTTAGCAGGTTTGCATCCCTTATATAAAGAAAATAAAAGAATTGCCAGCTCTGTTTTAGAGAAATAGGATGAATACCCTGGCACATGACAGAGAGCTCATGTCCTGCATGCCAGTGCTGCTTTCAAACTTTCCCTTCTGCCTGATTCTCTGTAAGCTCTCACAAAGCTGTGCTTTTACTGATCCTCCATCAAAGAACTGCCAACAGCTTATTGGGACCTTAGTAGGCTCAAACTTGCTCAGCAAAGCGTAACTTCTAGCTTAGTCTAAATGGTCTTGGCTAAGGATGCTCCATGTTTAAGTCGGGCTGGAGGGCTGTTGCTACAGACCTTGGAGCAGTGCCTGGGAGGAGACTTTGGCTCCTCAAGGCTACTGGGGTCTTGTTTCCTTCCAGACTTTTTTTGTCCTTTGTGAGGATACCCGTGGAACCTCAATAATCTGCCTCTAATTTGCAATACTATCTAAAGGTGGAGTCTGAACCCATTTTCATTTGCACCTGGCTACAAAGACTGTTTGTTTGACTGCTTAGACAAGCATCTTCGAAGAAAACAATCAGCAAACCCTTAAGCCAGTGTGAAAAGGCAGTTTAAGTTTTCCTTAAAACCCAGCATGTCTGCTTATTTGACTCTGGTAAATAGATTTTTCTTCCCTTTGTCACTGCCCTCAGCTCTTCACAAACCATTGTGGTTTTATCTGATGTTTGTTCTCTCCTTTGCGTCAGTACCAGCATGGTTCTGGAATTAGGTTTCCCAGTTCCCTCTGCTGGATCACTAGCTGCTCTGCAGGAGCAAAATAAAAAGTATGCCAAGACCCATCTGGGAGCCATTAAGGTGCTTTTAAAACATGTTTTCTGTAGCAAAGTTATGGAGTTTAAAAACAAATGACTTGGCATCCACAGGATATTTAACCACATCTTTATTATTCATGACTAAGTCAAAAGCACTCGATCCAGTTTGCATGACATGTTTCAGAGCTCAAAGTTGAGTGTGGATCTTAGTCACAAATAATAAAACATTAACATTGCATTCCTTCCACCACAAAGTAAACCAGAGGAGCATCCCCTAAAGTAATAAGGTGCTGAAACACACAACTCTGTGGGATAGCATTGCATCAGCATAGCATAAGGAGATACTATTTCATCATACATTAACTTGATGTTGCTACCATAATACACAGCAGCTGTGGTTCCCAGTTAGCTGCATGTAGCTTTCCCTGCATCTCCCCAACAAACTGCTACTCCAATTCTACAAGTTTTCAAAGGGAGGTGCTGTCTTTTAAGCAGCTAACAGAGCAGCAACAGGAAAGCCAAAGGCCTTTGCTTGATGTTGCAAAAATAAGTTTGTGGCAGAGCTGAAAACAGAAGCCAGTTGCCTGTGGGATTCTATTTAGCTTCCCTTTTTGGAAAGCAAGTCAGCATCCTGTTTGCTAATGTCCAGTGTTACTCCTTTCCCTCCACTCTACAGGTGGTCCTTCATTTGCCAGTAAACCAACCACACCAACAGGCATGGGCGGAGGATTCCCCCCCTCACCTCAGAAACCATCTCCCCATCCCATGGGCAGCAGTGGTTGGCAGCAAGGAGCTGGCTATGGCTGGCAGCAGACACAAGCCAAAGCCCAGCCAAGCATGCCTCATGCCTCTCCCCAGAACAAGCCAAATTACAATGTGAGTTTCTCAGCAATGCCGGGAGCACAAAATGAGCGTGGAAAAGGACCAGCTAACGTTGGTAAGCTTCTCAGAGCTCAGCATCCAAAAGGCTGGCTCCTTCTAATATTGCTTTAATGCTCAAACATCTTAACAGGTTAAGGTCTGAGCAAGTAAGTCGTGCTGATAATTTGATTCAACACTAGGTGTCCCATCCTAGACTCCAAAGCATGCTAATATTTAGGAAATCCTATATTCCAAATGGGCTTCAATAATAATAATTCAAAAGTGACATTAGCCTATACCTCTTTTGTGAGAACCTGCACACACTGGGACGTTGTTATAGTGATATGTGTGGGGTGGCTTGGGTAGAAAAGCAATGTTACATATACCTGTATTATGATAACATCTTCAAATCTTTTTGGTTTTAAAGATCCAAAGCCAAAAGTGTCTGCAGATTTTGAAGATCTATTATCTGGCCAAGGTTTTAATGCTCACAAGGACAAGAAGGGCCCCAAAACAATTGCTGAGATGAGAAAAGAAGAAATGGCTAAGGAGATGGACCCTGAAAAATTAAAAGTAAGCAATTTTCTTGTTTATGCTCTTACAATTGTTCAATGTGTCTTTTGTTCTCATCATGATGGAGATTTTTTGAAACACAGCCTTCCTGCAAGTGAGAGGTGGCTGAGAAAACTTTTCAGACCATTTACTGCCAGAAGCTATCCTCCTGTTTTAGCACTTATTCTAGTGCATGTCCTCCATGGCATTGCTGCATCCCAAGGACCATATGCTATCTCTTGATTTCCATAAAGTAGATGTCAGAAACTGCTGTGCTCCCCATTCACATCTCAGACAGCAGTAAGCTAGTGTCACCAGATACAAAACGTCATAAGGGAATGTCTGAAAGAATCTCCACTCTCTCATCAGAATGAGAGATACTTCTTAAAAGAACAGTTATGTTTGTAAAAACTCTATTCTGAAATAGCTTCTTGTAAATAAACCAGATAAAAGTGCTATGACCATCTCTGCTAGTTCTTCTACCAAACTCAAGTTCTGGTGAAATGAGATTGTCTTGGGTTAGAAAGGGAGAACTTTCTGGTGTTTCTTCATATAAGTTCTCCTGTCTTCCTTGGAGATGTGAACTTCTTTTGGAATAGATTTAAAACTTCAAGCTTACATTTCTGTCCTAAACCAGACTGTAGCAAACTACAGTGGCTTGATTAGTGTTACTGTCAGGGCTGCTGGTCTTCCACATCACTCCAGCCCCGATTAGGAGGCGCAGCTAATTGAACTAATCCTCTGTCTCATTAATCTTGCCTGCTTTAGAATTCTCCCGTATCTCCTCAGAAATAGCCAAACTACTGATCTATTATGAAGGGAAGGAAATTCAGTCTGTCCTGCTCTACATTTGGATTATGAAGCCATAAATTTTAATTACAGAAGGGCAGGGAACTGAGAGGAAAAACCCAGGTGAAAGCCAAGCAAACTTCTAGAAAACAATCAGTGAATTTTTGTTTTGTTTAACTTTGTGGAAAGATTTTAACCTTTGTAACGTGTGTGCCAGCAACTGTACTGGACACGAGCGTTAGCCACTTATAACTAAGCTGGACAGCTGTCAGGTCATCAAGTGGGCAATATTTTTCCCAATTCATAAGCTATACAACTTCAGCAATTCATGTGGTACTACTTAATATGTGCAACATTCCCCACCCCCAGCAAAATAAAGCACCCAGCTGGTTCTCCCTTCCCAATACAATTCCCTTTGCTCTGATGCATTTCACTTTCTTGAGTCACCTCAGTTCAGCCTGGAACTGTTAAATCTATTTAAGCTTTCGTTTTCACATTTACTTCCCTTTCCTCCTCGCTTTCCCCAGCTGTAGGTTGAGATGGCAACCACTAAGGGGGACTACATCATCTAGGAATGTGGACTGCTTGTTGCTTTAATTGACTGCTGGATTGCAGCTAGCAGATAGCCATGTGGAGAGAACTGAGGATTCTGACCTTAGAGCTTAAAAAATATTTATATTGAAGGCAACCTTCAACACGAGTCTGTAGAAGACTTAACTCTAGACATGCATAAGTGAGACGCATCCACAGCACAGCTGCAGTTGAGTTTACTTTAGGTGTCCAATTAAGCTTGCTAAAGAGCCACATAGTTAATAGTTTCATTTATCTTTTTGACTATTCATTTTAATGACTGTTCATAAGCATTACCAGCTCAGTATTTTTAGCAGGGATGTTGCTCAAGGTAACTTTCAAGCAGTAATAATTAAATACAAGGTAGAGACTGACAAATATCTTCCAAATGTTTTCTAAAGCTTGGAAAGAAAAGTAAGATGCTGCTTGGAGTCATTGCTGTTCAAATAAAGATTTTTTTTTTTTTTCCTACTGGAAAATCTAATGTAAGGCATAAATTGAGATTCACATTCTTCTCTCCAGATCCTGGAATGGATTGAAGGGAAGGAAAGAAATATAAGAGCCCTGCTGTCCACAATGCATACAGTCTTATGGGCAGGGGAGACCAAGTGGAAACCTGTTAGTATGGCAGATCTTGTAACACCAGAGCAAGTGAAGAAGGTCTATCGGCGGGCAGTGCTTGTCGTTCATCCTGACAAAGTAAGGTTTTCCTAGTTTCACATTGTTCAGAAATTGTCATTTTCTCTTAGTTATAAAGTGATGCATGTGATTGCCTAATATAGTGGTGCAAACAGCCTTGTAGAAAGTAACCATTCAAGATTTCTGAAAGGTGAGAACTCCAGCCACTCCCATCCCCAAGACTGTGCTTGCCACAAGCTATTCCAAGCAACAGAGAATCAGATCTCGAGCTTTTCTCTCCCTCACTTTGACTCGAAGCCATACTGGTGGTGATCAACAGTCTAGAAACCCTATAGTGGTGAGGCTTCCACTTTTAAGGAAATGGAGGCCCTGAGAGTTTCAGGGCAGTGGGCAAGGCTTGAGAAGATGTGAGCTGCCCAGAAGCTTGCAGGAATACTGGTGTTATCAAGGAATGTGTCAATTGGCAGCTCTCTTCCTTCAGTGCAGGTAAAATTCCTCTGGTAATGCCTAGGTTACATTTTTTTCTGCCCTTGGGACTGCAGTGCTTTATCACTCTTGAGGGGAGTTATCAGCTCTGAGGAGCACAAGAGCCAAGAAATTCTTAAGATGTAAATGAGATAAGCAGCCCTCAACAGCAGCTTGTTCTTGTCAAAGAACAAGTGAAAACCATTCATGGAAAGTGAACAATAACTGTTTGAGAATCTAGCTGCTCAAATGTTGTTTTATGGTCTAATTTGGTAGATGTGATATCCCTCTTTCTGTTTTATTTCAGGCTACTGGGCAGCCATATGAACAATATGCAAAGATGATATTTATGGAGCTAAATGATGCCTGGTCAGAATTTGAAAACCAAGGACAAAAGCCCTTGTATTAGGTACTTTCTCAGTCTCCACTACAGACCTGTGCTAGTGCTTATATAGTCTCTTGTCACGAATGTCACAGATCAACCAAACTGGCTGTAAATCAGAAGTTTCAGAAAACTAAGAGCCTAATACTTATAATGAAGAACAAGAGAAAAGTTCCCTTATACTCGTATCTAGAATCCTGAGCTCAGAGGAACGCTACCCACCTGGCTTGCCATATGAGAGCCATGGGCTTGCAGTTCCTTTTAACTTTTCTATTTTTCTTTGAATTCAAATATTATGAGAAAAAAACACATTCTCGGAAAAGGTGGTATTGTTCTGTCTCTGACACAGTGCAGGTGGTGTATTTCCTACTTTTTTGTGGTATGAGATATGGCAACACTTCTGTTGAGTTCAATACCTTCAGTTGAGTGGTGAAGCCCAGACTTCAATGTACGTCTAGGTTTGGAACAAACTAACAAATTTAAGTGCACTGATGTGGTTTAGGCACACTTCTAACAGTCACCATTTGCTGCTTAATTGCTCACATACTATAGAATGCCTGAATAGAGACAAAGCCAAATCCTGGGTTAGATCAGTGTGGCAGCTGACTGCTGCTTTGTGCACTAATACTGTACTTCACCTCACAGTCCAGCAGTGAAATGTGTGTAAGAAATTCCTCGGCATTATGGAGCAAGTGTCTTTTAAAGCAAGCAACAACTACTTGATGTTAAACAGCACCTCACTGGTGTGTTAAACAACTGTGCTGGGGGAATAAGGAATTCGGAGCAAGGGTGAATCCACATTTGTAAAAGTGAGGAATAAGCATGTACTGCATTTCCCATGAAGTTCTCATCAATAGCTTAAAACCATCAAACAAAAGAAATATCAACAAACTAACTATTAGTTTTAGAAACTTCCCAGTATATAGGTAACAATTCCCCTCCTAAGGATTCAGAAGGCTTTCTCCAACCCACTTGTATCACCTCTATGCCTTTATCACCTCCAGAGCACTTGGCAAAGGCTCTTGGCAGAACGCAACCTGCTGCAACTTCACTTTTCAGACCATGGTGTACAAGCTATCATGTGGACCAGGTCTGATTTTTGAGGTAAAGACAGTGCAATTTGATTATCTTTAAAGTTTATATTGGACCAAAGCAGTAATGTCACAAGGAATTATCTCTGATGCTGAAGCATCTCTCCTAGTTAAAACCAAGTTATGCTCTTCACTGCAAATTCTACTGCTCTCCTTTTGTGGAATAACTAAAGCTAGCAGTTTATTTACTGACCTGTTGTATCTGTATTTGATCTTTGAAAGGAAATATGTTCAAAAGGATATAATTTGTATTTATGGCTTTAGAAACAAGTTGCCATCCGATGTGAGTCTTTAAAGCTGGTGGTTTTTAAAGACAATCCACTTGTTGTTGCACTTACATTTTCAAGTGGCAAAACTTTTACTGCAAAGACAGTGTGTCAAAGTACATTGCTTTCTGTATAAAAATCATCCTTTTGTTGTATTGGTCCATTATTTACTACCATTAATTGAAAATGTGAAACCAACACATAGGTCTCCTTTTATATAAAAGACCTTAAGATAATAGTAACAAACTGGATGTTATTTATTAATGTTTTGATCCAGTATGTGCTTGTCTTATTTAAAGAGATAACTGGAATGTGAATCATGTTCCTGTGATTTGTTGGTTTATTGTTTCTCATTCACATTTGTAGATATTGTGACCTATGCCTATATAATAAAAAGGATCTCATTACTAGAACATACTTTTTTTAATAAGGAAAACTACATTAGCTTTGTATCGAGTTTGTCATGGCACATAACTCTGGATACTCATACATTCACAAAATACCAATCCATCATTAAACTTTATCTACCAAAAGAAACCCTATCCCACCTAAGCTTTGATTACTTCCATCCCTAATGTTTTTATGGATGCATGAAAGTATTAGGACGTATGTATATCAAAATAGTTAACTAAAAAGAAAATTCTTGTCATATCTGGTAGTGGCAAAGGTTATCAATGTTCAGGTTCACTGTTTGACTAAATTATTGTAATTTTTGTAAATACAGTATATACTCAATGAAATTGTGACTGGTCTAAAAAATTTGTATATACATTAAAAAGCGCAAATTAACATATTTGGATATCTTTTATGCTTGTGGGAAAATACCTTTCTTTCTTTAAACACAGTTCAGAAAATTTCTCTGCAAATTCTGGATACACAACAATGAATCCATGTATGTTAAATGGAAATGTCTTATGTCTACATCATTTCACATGTGTAAATAGCCCTCCAACCTGCTTGTCTAGCGCAGGGTTGGGTGGGACCTGCATGGTATGCATACGAGGACCAACACAAAAAAAAAAACCCTAAGATTGTGTCTGTAACTCTCTTTTATTTAACAAATTAAGAAAATCAACTTTGACCACCTTCAAAAGAGTTCCCTTCTGAGCTCACACACAGCTGCATCCGATGCTGCCAATGTTCAGTGCAATTCTGCAGATTATTTTCTGAAAGGTTGTTGAGGATCTCTGTTGGTTTCGCTTTCATATCTTCTACTGACAAAAAAAGTGGATTCTTTTGAGCATGGACTTGATCTTTGAGAAGAAGCAGAAATTGCAGGGAGCCAGGTCTGGCAAACAGGGTGAGTGCTTAAGCACAGTGATGTTGTTATTAGCTAAAACCTGCTTCACAGACAAAGCATTGTGGACTGGGGCATTATCTTGATGTTAACTTACTGATCACTCTTGCGCACCAACATTTTCCGACTGAGGGTAAGAAAACATCTGTATTTGAACATGTACATCCACTTGTACTGAGTGAAGGGATCAAGCTGAGCCTTGCCTCGCTGTGACAGGTTAGAACATGTTCTATAACCATCTCTCTGTCCCCCCCTTCCCACGCTTGGTTCCTGGGACACTGTCGTGGTTTTTGTGTCAGATCTTTAAAAGGTAGATATAAATTACTCACTCTAGCATCAAATACTTCTTTTTTTAGAGCTTTGGTTTCCTCAAGAGCAAACATGCTACATGAAAAAAAGCCAGTTCCCACTATTGCAAACAGATGGTAAGAATGGTAAGGGCTTAAGTTTCAAGAAAACTTGCAATGGGAAAAGATGCAGCCTTTTATGCTTAAGAGAAAAACCCTTCAGCCAGCTGAAACAGAAGATGGTAACTTGCTTCTATGTCTGATTGTGTAGACAAGTTGTCAGATATATATTTATATACTTACTGTAGGTACAAAGCTGTTTACATTAGCAGCAGCGCTTCCAAGATGTAAGGTGGTGTTAAAATTGGGGTGGTCTTTCTTTGCTTATTGAGGATCTGTTCTGCTCTTACAAGTATGGGAGGGTACAGTGAAAGGGTCTCTATCATTTTGGGTCTAAATCTCAGCTCTGGGTGCCATGCCTTTGCCAGCTTCAGTATTGCCTCTTCCAAGTGATCACTGATACCGTGTGGTAATTCACAACTTGGCAATTCCAAGTGGTTTTTCCAACTTAAAATATTTGGGAAACAATTTGTCACTTGCTCTTCTCCTGCTGTTGTGCTTCAGAGATACAAAGCCAAGCAAGACAGCAGATGTAGCTGTATTTCATTACCTATGTCTCCAGTTTTAATTAGGAGGCCTTTTTGGCTCATAATGCATCAGCTCTAAATTACTTACAATTCACTATGAAACTGGGAAAAAAAATTTGTGTTAGACAAGATGTGAAATGAGAAAAAGAGCTGATAAACAGAGATGGGAGATAGCAAGAAAGAAAACCTCCCTGGGAATGGTGTCGCTGAAGGGTTTGTTCTCAATCTGCCTCAAAAGTTGTTCTTGGCTTAAAACTGGGGTCCCAAAAATCTCAGGCTTGAAAAATACTGCTTTAAAAAAAGATGTGCCCTTCTGGGATGACATGCAAATGTGGCAAGCTTTCCATATTTTTTTAGATAACCTGAAACCGAGGGGAGCTGTTGACACTTTGAGGGCAAATAGGCCCTGTAGAGGGATCCAGACAAATTGGAGAACTGGGCATCTGCCAATCGCATGAAGTTTAACAAGGGCAAGTGCTGGATTTTGCACTTCGGATGTGGCAACCCTGGATACACATATGGACTGGGGGGTGAGAGTCTGGAGAGCAGCCCTGCGGAAAGGGATCTGGGGGTTCTGGTCATCAGCAAGTTTAAAATGATTCAACAGTGCATCAAGCGCAGCATTGCTCACTGGTCGAAGGAGGTGATTGTCCCACTCTGCTCCACACTGGAGAGGCCCCACCTTGAGTGCTGTGTGCAGTTTTGGGCATTGCAGCATAAAAAGAGTATCAAGCTACTGGAGAGTGTCCAGAGGAGGCCACAAAGCTAGTGAAGAGCTTAGAGGGGAAGCTGTATGAGCTGCTGAAGTCACTTGGTCAGTTCAGCCTGGAGAAAAGGAGACTGCAGGAAGATTTTACTGCAGTTTACAGCTTCCTCACAAAAGGGAGGAGGAAGAGCAGGTGCTGGTCTCTTTTTCTCTAGTGACCAATGATACGACCTGAGGGAATGGCAGGAAGATGTGCTGGTGAGGTTTAGGTTGTATATTGGGAACAGTTCTTGACTCAGAGGGTGGTGGAGCACTAGAACAGCTCTCCAGGGAAGCAGTCACATTGCCAAGCCTGACAATATTACAGAAGACATATGGTGTGCATTTTGGGAATGTCCTATACAGGGACAGGGGTTGGACTTGATGATCCTTGTGGGTCCATTCCAACTCAGGTCATTCTATGATTCTGTGACAGACTGAGAGAGTTGGGTTTGCTCAGCCTTGAGAAGAGAAGGCTTCAGGGAGACCTTATAGCAGCCTCCCAGTACTTAAAGGGGGCTACTTAAAAGTACCTGGTGAGGTACTTTTTACAAAGTCAAGTAGCAACAGGATGAGGGTGAATGGCTTTAAATTAGAAGAGGGAAGATCTAGATTAAACATCAGGAAGAAATTATTCATGATAAGGGTGGTGATGCATTGGCACAGATTGCCCAGGAAAGCTGTGGAATCCCTCCTCCCTGAAAGTGTTCAAGGCCAGGTTGGATGTGACTCCAAGCAGCCTGGCCTGGTGGGAAGGTGTTCCTGTCCATGGCAGGGGGGCTTGGAGCTGTGTGATCTTAAAATCTTTTTACAACCCAAAGCATTCTATGATTCTAGGAAAACAGGGATGACTGATGGGGCAAGTGTCTTTAAAACTGTGTTGATGTATTTAAATCATGCCCGTGCACACACTCATACACCTGTGTACACACTGATACACCTGTGCACACATTTTACACACCTGTTTACACATATACACCTGTGCACACATATTCATACACCTGTTTTCACACACTTATACACTTTGCACAAATATATACATCTGTTTACACACTTATACACCTGTTTACACATATATACGGCTGTGTACACATATATACATGTGCACACATTCTATACACCTGTTTACATATATATGGCTCTTTACACACTTTATACAGCTGAGTACACTGTTACATTCCTCTTTATACATATATACACCTGTTTACAGACTTATACACCTTGCACACGCGTGTACATCTCTGCGTGACCACAAACAACGAAGCTCCCCCCCTCTTGGCCTGCCCTAGGCCGGGGCACTTTAAGGCGGGCGGTCACGTGGTGCGAAGGGTGGGGCGCGCGGCCGCAGGCGGAAGTCGCGCGCCTCCAGCTGAGCTCGGCGTCTCTCAGCGCCGCGGCCATGGCGGGCATCAAAGGTACCGGGAACTCTCGGTCCGCGGGCGGGCAGCGGCCCGGAGCTGTCGAAGACAGTTCCGGCCCGCTCCCCGCCCGCGGGCTCAGGTCTTCTGAGGGGCGGGATAACCTTTAAAGCGGTGATGACGTTTCCCCGTGTGCCGTTGCAGCTCTCGTGGCGTTGTCGTTCAGCGGAGCCATCGGGCTGACGTTCCTCATGCTGGGATGCGCCCTGGAATACTACGGGTAAGCGCGCTGGCCCCTTTCCCTTCTTAATATCTATTAATTGATGTGTTAATCCTCTTTAATTGAGCTGTTTGGCTCTGATTATCTTCCAGCAGTCGCCTGGTTTCTGGTTCTTGGCAATTAGTTGTGATTAAATGCCACCATCTTTAGCCAGAATTTGCATTTCCTCTAAAAAAATGACTGAAAACAGCTCTGCGCTTCCGCAGGAAAAGCAGTGCCATCTTGCTAAGCAGTCGTTTTGAACCTCACATAGTTCTTCCCCTCCCGCTTCCCTGTTTCTTTGAACAGTTCTCTCACCACCACATTCTGTTGGGATGTCTGTTTCCCTTAAAAATCCAACTGAAGCTCGTGGGAGCTGGCAGGGAGATGTGTGCAGAGTTGAGCCTTCGCAGATGGTTTGTTTGTACGCTGGAATCGCTCTAATCTGGGAAAGCTCTTGTCTTCCGTTTGCATGCATTTCCTCTTCCCTGTGTGACGACGGTACAGGTGAATCAGCAAGGTGATGGACTTCTAAAAGTTAAGGGTGCTTTTGCCCACTGTATAGGGAGAATGAGGTGGGGTTGCCCCTTTGGGTGAAAGTTTGTGGCTAAATCACATAATCCACTTTTCAAACCATAAAGTAGGATTGCAGCATTTGCATTTACTTTTCCTAAACAAAAGATAACTTTTTATTGATGCATCTGCCTAAACTGATGATCTGTTTCCTTTTTCCCTTTTTCCCAGTGTGTACTGGCCTCTGTTTGTCTTAATATTTTACTTGATCTGCCCCATTCCCCACTTCATTGCAAAAAGAGTAAGTGATGACAGTGATGCAGCCAGCAGTGCCTGCAGGGAATTAGCATATTTCTTCACCACTGGAATTGTCGTTTCTGCCTTTGGATTTCCTATAATCCTTGCACGGGTTGAAGCGGTAAGTTCTACTTGCTAGGTTTTATGATAAGACACCAGTTACCAAGTATAATCGTTATGTGCACTGTTGCTGTTTGTAAGTGCTGTCTTTAATTTCATTACTGTGATGTTTCTGCCTTCTGATTAAAATAATCACTCTGCTGAAATTTTGTCTGTCAGTGCTGCTTTTTGACCTGAGCAAAGGACTTTCATGACTGAAAAGTTTTTAGCTGAGTTTTTTTTTCTGGATATGTTTTCGTCCAGTATAAGATATTATCTCCTCCTCCTCTCTCTGTGTCTCATCAACGCTTTGCACCACTTCTTGCACCACCCTCCTTATTTTTAACCTCGGAATATCTACTTTCTCCATTTAGGATGCTGAAACTTGGTGACTGGAGTGCATTATCAGTTAAAAGATAAAAGGCCAGACTTTCACAGCTGCCCTTCTGATTTTCAAATCATTTCCCAAGCTCATGCTTTGTACCCTCAGAGTATGAGGAAATTCTGCTAGCTTCTTTTCTCTTTGCTTTCTGAGCTGCTCTTCAGTGGTGATATTTTGTCACGTCTGTTTTGTAAGGCAAAGAAATCTTTCATCCCATCTCCTGAACCACCCAATGATGTTTTTATGTGTTGCGTTGTTTTTCCCCTTCAGCCTTTCATTTTTTCTAAAAGCTTATGTTCTTGCTTGTAATTTATTCGTAATGCACGGTTTCCCTGAAGCTGCATTTCTAAGTTGTGAACCTGACAGTAGGCAGAACCAGATGGGGCCACGAGGGGAGACTCTAATTCATAGCAATATCTTTTAAGAGTAAATGTCACTTATTTGAGTAAACTTAGTGGGGCATATCATTGAAGAAAACTATTTACCTTTAAGACTGCATACTGTTTTCCATACTTGTCACTGGCATTTATTTGAAAGGTGATCTTTTATTTTGTTGTGTAGCCATTAAAGGAGGGTGCATCAGATTTTCCTATGACTTAGGTATGTCTTAGTGATTTGTGTGGCAAGGTATTTTTTTTATTCTAAAATGTTATTAGCCTGTCCAAGTGTTATGTTAGTAACATGAGTGTTTGCTAATTGAATAATTAGTCACATAAATTGCATTATTTATTGATTCTCTTTTTTTCTTTATGCTTTTAGCACCTTTCTGTAGTATTTAGTTTATCTGATGTGTATAAGTAACTGGCCTAACCTGTCATGTAAGAACTGCTTTGACTCTTTCATTTCCTTGCATTTCAGATCAAATGGGGAGCCTGTGGTCTGGTGCTGGCTGGCAATGCTGTCATTTTCCTTACTATATTAGGCTTTTTTCTTGTGTTTGGTAGAGGAGATGACTTTAGCTGGGAACAGTGGTAGGACACCGCTCGGATGCTGGTAATACTTTACAGCATGTATCACTATATGTATGCTCTGTGTGTATATGTGTATGTATTATAACATTTGTGTGTGTGCTCACTGAGACGTATGTGTGTACATATGCACGTAGTTTTACATTCAGATCATAACATTCTTTTTAAAAATACATTTCAGCCAAAGGGAAAAGACCCTTGTGACAGCTGTCCTAATGTATTCTGTAAAAGCTGGAATCACTGTTGCAAATTGGTCCCTAACTAAGTTTACAAAATTTAAGCTGTTTTAATCGTTTTTATCACTATGTATGCATTAACTTTTGTTTTGATCATGGTAGTGTCATTGGTACATGTGATACTGGTCAGCATGCCTGGTGGTTTCTTTAAATGTGTAATCAAAATAGGCCGAGGTAAAGGTTATCCAACTTCATCAGTCTTTCTGCTTTGAATAAGGAATACATCCTTGCTTGCTTTTCATTTGAGTAATTGTAACTTCGGTGTTTTTTTCTTGATAACATAAAAACAAACGTAGGTTATGCCAACTCTTTTGCTGTGTAATGAAAAAAAATGAAAATAACCCTGGTTAAAAATGCTTTCTTCCACTTAGGGTGTTAATGTAAAAAATAATTCTCCCCGTAAGATACTCAGGCTTTTTCCCTATTCAACTTAACAACTGTGGATCTATTTTGGGAATAATACACTTTAATGCTTTTTTAATGCTTAGAGCTGACATTACTTCTCTTATGAAGGTTCACAAAAAAAGAAACTACTCTCAGGACACTTATAAACACAATGTAGTGTACACCTCTGTAGTCTTATGTTGAATTGCAAAGAAATGAGTGTTCTGCTGAATAGCACTTGTTACCGCCTCAGTTCTCATTACATTTTAAACATGCTTGTTCAACGACCATTTCTTTTCTTTGTAAGAAGAGATTGTTGCATTAAAACACTTTATTTTTAAATGGTATTACCCTAGTAAACATTCACATCATCACACATAAAAGCAGTAAACTTTGTTACTGTTTTGACTTGCTGAATTTGAGGCATGTAGTTTTGTAAAAATTCATTCTGATACAACTTTTAACGCTATAATTCAGTAATCTTCAAAGGGGTAAAGGAAGACACCTTAGTTTGTTCCTTTGTAGGAATAATGGACATAAAGAAGTTTCTGCTCTGTGAAGTAAGAAGCTGATTTCCTGCATAGGGTATGTTTAACTATTGCAACTTCTTTAGAGTAGCAGAATGCAAATGAGTGTTTTTCCATTGTGTGAGTTGTTCCACAGCTGCCTGCTATGACCCTGTATAGCTATGAGGTGAATGAATCCACCCTACAAGATGTGACAGCTTCACCAGTGCAGTGCTTTTTGCTCCCTGAGCTGTATGGGACTACTTAACGCTGCTCTCTAAACTCTTCTCAGTACTTGCATACTGCAGAATGGTATCCTGTGGATTACTGTGCCAGGCAAAGGTTCAAAAACTAATCAATGTTACATAAACGCACTGATACTGGGTCTTTTGTTCATGCTTTGTGCCCTAGAAGAAGAGTATGGAAATCATTCTGTGATCCAAGTAATATCACTTAAGTAGGAGCGGAATATCATGTTTCAGGAAGGTTAACTACATGTTTTAAATTCAAACATCAGATGTGTGTAAGGTGAACAGTTCAGTGCTGAGGAATGCTGAGGAGCTGTATTTTACACTGAAGTGTATCTAGGCTGTCATTCCTGTAAAAGAAGAATTAGCATTGAAAGTTGTTTGGATGTTAGCGCTTCATCAAAGACATAGCGGGAATATATTTGTAAAGATGCTGTGCATAAACAAGTTCTCTTACAGTGTCTTCTTCTTCATCTTAATTGAAATCTATTGGACCCTACAGATTTGTAAATTACTACTGTGGAAATTATTTTTCTAATTATGAGCCACATTGTATAGAGTAATCGTAGTTTCCAAGTGGTTGCTTTTTTTCCTATACCGCGGCATTTTTCATTCAAATTGGTGAAGTAAAACAGCAACAATAATAACACCACAATTTATGTGCCTGATCCTGTAAATGCCTGAAGTCAAGAATTCTGTTTAACTCCTGTTAAAGTACTGGTATGCTTGCAGGGTTAAGTTATTGAGTATTTGAGTATATGTCCTTAGAATTTATGTACCGGAGGTCCAATAGAAGTCTTGGAAGCAAAATTTCACCAGAAATTGAGTAGTTTTGTAGACAGTGACGTGAAAACGGCTGAGAAATTATTCTTTAAATTAGAGAGTAGTTACTTGTAGCATCTGTTATAGATCTGTTGGTAAATAGTGTGCTTGTGGCAGACGAGGATGCAGGCAGTATATGTGTGACAATCGGAAATCAGGACTAGAAAGTACAGTCTTGGAGAGAGGTTGCTTCTTTGACAGATTACTCTGTTGTACTCTATTTCCTTTGAGATTACTGTGGTGGTGGGTAGCTCGGGAAAGGGCAAGTAAATGTGGAATAGAGAAAGTCAGTGCTTTGTTTTCTTCTTTTGAAGCAGCTACATGCACTAATTCTTAATGTGAACTTCATGCAGTTTTCACCATGGACTTCTATTTTAAAACTTTTAATTTTAAATATGGTGTTTAACAGTGTTTAAATCATGGAAATCTTCCTTGACCTCTTTAAGAGTAAATTTGCTTGAATGAGTCTTCAGTATGAAATAGTTGGGGTAAAAAAAAGTCAATGCCTTTTTTTTATCAAGAGCTTCACTCATTGACCCAGACCTGGTGCTTTGATGGCCAGTACTGGACACTGTCGCTATCTACCAGTAGCACTTTACTGTGGTTTCTCTGAAATAGTTTTCCTATGGAAGTGAATACTATGTATCCAAAGTGCCTTAACTGCAATACTATGCTGATTTTGTGAATGCATATCCATGGCAATATACCTGTATTTCATAATCAGCTGAAAATTTGTTACTGCATTTTTTAAAGCTTCCTTGTCAACTAATCATGTTTTCTGTAATTTGGAATGCAGTGCAGCTTTTGTAACTTTTGTAAACACTATTTTTATTTTCCATGATTGCCAGGTTCTTGAGATGTTGAAGTATTAAAACATGGGAAATAAAACATATTCTACATTTCTTTTTAAGTTGTCTAATAAAACTCACTTTTCAGATTGTCTAATAAACATATCCAATGCTTACGTATTTGTCTGTCTTGCATTTCAAGAGATGATGACAGATGTGTGTGAGAAGAAAGACAGGAGAAAACACATCCATTCATATTGTTACAAATGATGTGATTAACACATTTCAGAAGCTGTGACATAATTGCAGGCAGTGGAATCTCTGTTAGGACGTGCCTTACAATGTATTGTAGAGGCTGTATTCAAATATGCAGGTAAGTTATCATCACTTATGTGCATGGTAAATCTGTGAGCTTTTTAAAGGCATTCAAAAAAAGATCGTGTTTAAGGTAGTACTTGACCTCTTTCACTTTCCTTGCTTCAAGAGCCTTGAGTGAGACTCATCTGTGCTGTCGGCACTGACGGAACCAGGGCTGCAGAAGGCATCAAAGTTCTCTTTCTTTTTTAGATTGGTATTCTTGTAGTTAAGTTGGTGAACTTATTAACTGGGTGATTTTGATCCCACCAGTGCCTGTGAAAATGAAGCCTGCTCAGTTATTTTAATCAATTTGTGAAAGCACCCAGTGACTGTGTTCTGCGTAGCTGATGCTTTCTGTTTACAGCAATAAGTCAAGCAGCTAAGCTTTGGAGAAGGTGAGTATATTTGTATTTTGAATCAGTTAGTTGCTGGTTTTGCAAAAGGAATGTTTAGGATTGCTGTTCTGTACTGCCTAGCCTAACTCATGCTTTTCACATAGAGTACCTTAGGCTTTGTTCCTGAGCTCCCTTTTTTAACCTGGGTCTGGATTTGCTAGTATTATCTGTATGGTATTACTTTTATTTCCTCCTGCTGTTGCTCTTGTAACTGCTTGGTTTTGTAGTTAACAGAGCTATTCTCTGTCAGTTTACATGTAGGTGAAGGCAAAAAATAAAATATGCATAAGGGGTCTGGAGCAGGGGGGTACTGGTTTTGTAGCCTGTTCAGTCTTTTAAGGAAGCTGGTAACCTTCCTAACTAGTTATGACCTTGGGTAACTTTCTCTAAACTTCCCATAAAATGAATGTAAGCACATGCATACCCAGGAGTTAATCAAACTTGTCCTAGAAAGCTACATGTAGATTTTTATGGTTAAATTGAAAATTATGTGAAGCTGCAAAATGATCTCTCTAACCCTGATCTCAATTGTGAACACAGCACGACTTTACTCTGCAGGGATTATTTCTGATCTATGATAATGGATGAAAGGACTATTTCATTAAGCTGGATGCACACCAGGTACTAATGACTTAATGACTTATTGGTTAGTAAGTGGCCCCTGCAGATACATGATCAACATGTACTAGAGGGCTTTACAGGAAAGAGTCACTTGTTAAAACATGTAAGGAAGCACTGACTAATGAATTGTGGTTAAATTTTAAAGATCAGCTGGATACTCTTAGCGAAACATTTTCTCTAAAGGCTTGTTCCTATGTTCATCTCTTGTTTTATTGGTTTGCTTTTGTTCTTTATGTTGAGGATTATTTCAGCTGTGGGTTATTTTCATAAATGCATCATAGTTGTTTATGCCCCATGAGTAGCAGTTTAGCTGGAGATAACTTGTTTTCATGGCAGTACCACTTCCCACAGATTAGTCTGGGTACTGCTACTCTCTAATGGCTCATTCTGAATGGACGGGTTGATTGTTCTGCTTCCTCACCCATGAGGGTGATCATCCCTTGTCTTCCTACTGAGCGTCAAGGCAGATACTGCTGGGAAGAGCACACGATTATAAAACCAGACTATTTCTTTCCTCTCCTGCAGAAAAATCTTAACTGATACAAGAAGGATTGTTTTCCAAGTGAGACTAAACCTATGACTTTGTTTAATAAAGTAAATTCTGCATAATGAATGTCATTGTGCAAAATTGCATATAACATAGTCTTGCTTTAGAGTCTTTGCACATAGGGTAGACTTCTTCCTGTGAAACTTGCTTATAACATCGCTCTCTATTAAAGTGAAGAATTTAAAATAGGTAGTTACAGCAGTCCTCCCAGGTGGCGTGACCTGACACCCTACTGTTTGCTTTGTTTGCTCTTTGCGTGCTCTTTGCTTGCTAACAGCTGAACTAGCATTCAATGATGGAAGCTACCTGTGTTATACTGTATTGTTAATTGCATGTTTTCCTGGGGAATGCTGATAAAATTACCTGCTCACACAACAATCCCCCCAAATTATATTCAAGATCAGATTGTGTACAGTTCACTCAAAATCCTTAAATGGAGAATAGGGTGTTGAAGCTCAAACAGAGCTCAAAGGAAAAAGGGATGTTGATGGATAGGTCCAGGAGATCAGCTGAGCCTATGGATGTTTGTGAATTTTTGCTTTATCACTTGCTTTAATCCTCATTTTCCAGTATGCTGGCTAAGTTGCTTTCATTTTCTTGGTCAATATGAATAAAAGACAGATGCTGCTTGGATGTTTTTATTTGCTTGTGGATTTGGGGAAAAGTTAAACTGTATTTATTGTGCCTTACAAAGCATATGCTTAGAATAAGAGGATTGATCGTGACAGTTAGATGTTTTGCTGACCCTTAATTGTGACTGTTTGATCTGGGCTTGTGATTTTGTTCATTTGATTCCTGCCGAAGACTGGTATTTCACAATATAATGTGAGCCTTTGTAACCAGTCTTCCATCATTAAAAAAAAAATAGGGGAAAAAAACCCTTTACACAACACCAAAACAAGTGCTGCAGTAGTTGTATCTTACTGGCTGCTGCTCAAGTTCTCCATTTTTTAATCCAATGGGAATTTACTGTTGGTGGTCAGTGGTGAAGGGAAGGGGAGAGATGAGGGAGGCCTAATGCCATTAGGTGCTGGAGCTCATCATATCTGAGGGCAATCTGTGAGCATGTTTGAGTCACTTCTATGGAACAGACTGTCCAGCTTGTCTGAGTGTCTTGTTTCTTCTGGCTGCACTACACAGGATATGAGGGTGATGATGGCTACAAAATTCCATATGCCTGTACTTCAACAGAGGGCACTTTACTCCGGGGGAGGATTTAACAGTTTGTCCTTGTTTCTGGTAACGTGGATAAGTGTCAGCCTGCATGACCAGTCTTTCTTTGGTGTTCTGTTTTTTTCTAACTAAATAAGTGCTAATGATTGCAATGAGACATTAGGATAATTTTTACAGCTCTGTGATGATAAAAGTTTCCCATATAAGTCTTGAAGGAGAACTCTGCACTTAGTTTAATTTTAAAATGCTAAGAAATGCAGAATATTTCTCATCCATACATAAAGTGAACTTATCGTTTGAATCAGGTAATACAAAGTAATATACTGTAGGCAGTCCAGAGCATGCTAACTCTTTTATTCATTCCTTCAAAGAAGATTGTATTCTTAACAAATGTTTTGCTGTTTAATTAAAATCTACAGCAGAAAGTATATTAACTTACAAGGATCTTCTAAGGACTGGACAGATACTCATTAGAAGCAACTTAAAAAATCCAGTCTTTATCTGGTAGTCTTCTAAGTGAGCAATGTGTAAAGTTAATTAGGATTCAGCAAACATCCTCAGTTAGGATTCCCATTATTCACCTCCTTTTAGACATCTGAAGATTGGTGCTAGAGTCTCTCTGTTCTTCTCCTCTCTTAGAGGGGTTGTTACTCCATCATTAGTCTGTTCTCTTCATCTTTGTTTAGTCTTTTGCCCCCATGGCACAGCCCTGCAAGGAAAGCCCAAGAGGGTCACAGCTTCAAATCAGCATTGAGCTGCAGCTCTGTCCGGACTCCAGCTGTCATCCTAGCGCTTGGGGTTGCTCAGAAGGCCCTCAAGATCCCTTACTTAACCCTGGCCTACAGTAGGGCCCAGGGATTCCCCTCGCTGCTCCATGTGTGCCTTTAGCTACAGTTCCATTGAAAACCAACCAACCAAAACCAACCCAAAGGGACCCTCCCCAGCTACTGGAAGTT
This sequence comes from Dromococcyx pavoninus, assembly GCA_033558185.1. Classification (NCBI taxonomy): domain Eukaryota; kingdom Metazoa; phylum Chordata; class Aves; order Cuculiformes; family Neomorphidae; genus Dromococcyx; species Dromococcyx pavoninus. The sequence continues at coordinate 398,033 of JAUMJL010000172.1, read as the reverse complement.
TTAAGTTTTCTGGAATAAGAGTGAATTTTAAACTCCCACAGTCACAAACACCTGAGCCAAAAGCAAGTCACACATTCAAAACAACAAACACTGATTTCGGGATAGTATCAACATGATGGGAACAGGGCCAGGCCAGTGGTAATTGAGAAAGAACTATGTCATAAAATACTAATTGGTTCTGGATGTGAATTGATGGCTCCAACTTCCAATTTCTAATTACTTAGAATTTGTATTTAGCAGAAAATGGCTAAAAATACTCAGTGCTCTTCTGTAGGGACTGACATTCTCAGATGCATCAATATTCTGAGATGACAATTTCTGTAGTGAGGAAGAAACAGCTTGGGCAACTATAGTTCCTCTTTTTGAATGCTTTTGTCTTGTTTGTCCTTGTCCCGTTTTCCCTCATTTGCCTTTTGGTGTCTTTGCTGTTAAAGCCAGGATTTGTTGCATAACTTGCTATAGTAACATTCATATAAAAAAGGCAATTATCTATTTTTTTAGCACAGCCTCATTTAAGGAAAAACTTGAGTTTGCATTTTGTAATCACAACAGTGGCTAACTTAAAACATCATGTCTATCCAAGATGTATGCTTGGCCTGGAATTTGAGACGTGCACAACAGTGTGTATTTAGGTGCTGAATGCTAACTCCTGTTGCTGTAGTCACTTCTCTGTCAAATGCATTAATGAACCAGTGAGCTTGGGTTGAAGGACAAAGTTACTTCCTCCGAAGGTCCCTTGCAATGCAATGAGGATTATCCAGAGCCTCTTTTTAGATGTGGTAAGACTAAGCAGAACAGATGTATGGGTAGCCTTGAGACTGAGTACTTATTTTCAGAGAAATTAACACGTGCTCTTAAAAAATGTATTTTTTGAGCATCATGTATTAATACATGACATAAATTCAGCATTAACAGATAAGGCCAGTAATCACTATAGCAGAATGCATTCCATTAGCATTAACTGGCACAACAGAAGTGTTTAGATTATACCCATGATTTGTCCCTGTGTAGAGAAAAGAAATTTTTTTTAAATTCACCATTTATTTTCATTTAAAAGCTCAACCACAAATCCCCTAAAAATCAGCAGAAACCCTCCTGGTGGTTCCAAGGAATTCTGTATGAGATCCTGGCAAGAATGGTTTTATGTACATATTTCCAGCACTTCCACCTCTGGGATTTGAGTACTGAGTTTGCCACAAGATAGCTGATAACTGAAATCCTGTAGCAGGTCAGGATTTGTGCAGATGTAGCTGGGAGATACCATGGTAATGGAGAAAAATGGTAGTGCTTTGGGACAATTCCTGTTAAATATGTAAATCCATACATTTATCTATATATTCATGTATCTATTCTTATGCTCCCATGCAGACTTGTGTAGATATAATTTTTCTAAAACATTATGAATGTTATGTATAATGACTCTGAGGTGAAGGAAGAGTCCATTCTTTCACTATGATGGAACTCGGATTTGAACAGGGGACAAAATATCTGGCTGAAAATAAAACCATAATATGTATGTTTTCCTGCAGCAAGTCACTTGAAAGACCTGCCCCCCCAAAAAAATCCTGTGGAAGCGATTCCCTTTGCAAGTTATCAAGTTATCCAGGGGTTGAGTTGGACTAAATGATGGTTGTAGATTGATTAACCTGTGAGAGTATTTCAGCATAAATAAATAAGTCTTGTTCTTCTCAAGGGCTTGGCTCAGCTTCTGTTGAAATCACTGAATTCTCCTTTCCCTTGGAGAGCAGACATAGTTTGGTATCTCCATCATCAAATCTTAATTTCAGTGGAAATATTTTCATTAAACTTGAAAATAATGCAGCTGAAGTAGATGGATGTGATGTGTGGTTGCTCTTGAGAAGGCAAAATGCAATAGAGTGCAGTGCAATCGAAAAGGTAATGGTGCCACCTCCACATGTGACTCTCAGTGGCTGTGATGCTGCACTGATATCTACAAACAGGTTAAAGCTTACAGTTTCTCTTAAGATGTAATGGGGATACTTCTGATTTAAAAACAAAAATCACAGATGATTGTAATTGAGCTGTAATTCATTACCTGTCTTGGTAGTGGTGAGACACATGGTAAATTCCATGTGCTAAATCTTAAAGACTTTGTTAATTTTTAAAAGAGTTTTAAAAGATAAACTTTTTTACTAGGTCTGAAGTTGCATATTCGGATTTTTTTTAATGTTCTGTTTTAAATACAAACCCTTGCTCATGTCCTAAACTGTACAGAATGAAAGGGTCTTTATTAAAAATAAAAACCTAGTGTCAGCTTTATAATTCTTGAAAGTATAAGCTCTGGCAGTGTTTATGATTTAGTGTGTTTCACTGCGTGAAGTTTGTTCAAAAATGGTTTCTCAAACTATGTGGGCTGTAAGGTATTTTTAAAATGTATACCTCTGATTTGGTATGAAAAATGTCCTGATTAACGTAATTTTCATTTTGTCTTCTGTTTATACAGTGAATGCGGCTGACAGGTGATGGGAGTCTTAGTTAATGGCAGCACCGATATCTATGCATACTTCTTTCTTTTTATTGGCAAGAGTAATTACACTGCTAGACAGAAATAAACATAAAGTCAAGTTTTGGTGGATCATTTACAAATAGATCCTGAACTTTCTCTTTCTTGGTGAAAGGCTTTGTATAAGTAAATCAAAGGGTAAACCCATCATTCTTCCATCTGTTTGACATTTAAGTACCTGATTTTATTGCACACAACTCTTCTCTGTTATGGTGTAAGGTATTATAAGTTACTGAAGCTAATTGTATTCTTGGCACTAAATCTCTTCTGTAATGTGCCAGGTAATGAGGAAGTCTGTAGGTAAACTCATTATTGAGGATCAGTCAATACGTCTTTTCCTGTAGCGCTTTTAGTAATCCTGTTAACTTGATAGCATTTCCCTCGCCTTCTGAAAACTTCTAAATTGAAGTAATAGGCCATTCATTATTACTGTATTTTCATTTGGAGACTGTGTGTGGGAACAGGATTTAGGCTGTTTTATTCCCATTTAAACATCAAAACGTCTTACCCAAAAAGAAACCCTTCGAAGTTCGTTTTATTAATCATTTTTAATACTCAATTTTACCTCTCTCTAACCCAAGTCCATAGAAACTGAAGTGATGGAAATGAAGAGTGGCAAGGTGGAGGGAAAGGCATGTGGTGCTTAGCTGGGGTTCTCCGAGTTCCACAGTGTCAGCAGCCACTCAGATGTGCTGCAATCGGACACAAGATGGAATAATGCTATATTAAGTATGACCTTTCTGAAGGGAAATGTGTCTGAACTGAATAATCAAGTTGAATTTGTGATTCACGCACTGAAAGTGAAAACCTTTTGGCTAACATACCTAATTAGTAAGGGAGAATCTTGATGTTTGGAGATGCAGTTGCCTCTAGACATGCAAAATAATGGGCTGTTACATTTTAAACAGGATGCAAGGCAGGCGATACAAGTGAAAGGCCAGAGTATGTTCTGTAGCTGAATCTTCCTATCTGCTCTCATCTAGTCTTGTGAGGACAGCTCTGTGGTCTGTACACAGCACAGCATTTCTATCTGTGTGTCGCAGGACTGAAATTCATGTTTGCTTTCCTTGGGATCCAGATTTCTAGGTGCCCTGGTATTTGCCTGTGTCCCTCCCAATAGAAGCCAATGTGAGGGAGCAGACTCCATCCTTGCCCATTCTTCTGGCCTTTTCCAGCATCAGCAGTGCTTAGCCTTTACCTCCTCATGCAGAAGCAAGAGCGCTTGGCAAAGGGAGGCAATACTGTCTGAGGGAACGTTTCCCATGTGGAGTTCACGTGGGAATGAAACATTCCATATGGTAGTGTACTCTGAGCCTTGTCCATGTGATGCTGAAGACTGGGGTGGTTACAAAAGGAAACAGCTGTCCAGTTCTGGGCTCGGTGGCTTGGTGGCTGTGCCTTGCTGCACCAATTTTTGCTGCCAAGTACAGAGGACAAAAATTTCAAAATCCAGTGTCGAAGTCAGAAGTGCACTCACTAGCTCTAAGTATGAGGAGGTAGCACCCTTCCTGCGGGTGATGGGCAGATGCTTCCTGCTGGCAGCATGAGCCCCTTCACGGGGACTTCACCCCTCCTTTTGTTGAGGCTCTGTCTTCCTGCATACCCTTTCCCTCCTATCAGAATGCCATGGTCTTCCCTTTGGTCACACATTCTCTGTGCCAGAGCTGTCTGTATGCATCATTTCCACCCCAGTGTGATCCATCTGCTTTTCCTTTCTTCTTCCCGTATCTGACCCTTTCTAGCTCATTTTTCCCTGTCTTCCCACCATATAATCTTCCTATACCCTTGTGGGCTTTTTCTCATGCTACTTTCCCATGCTGCACCTTCCTTCTCACCCATTATTATGTGTCTGAAAAATAAGTCATGCAGAATGCCAACATCTCAGCAGGGAAGGAGATCTACTCATTTCTCACTTTTTTTTCACTCCATTTTTCTGGTTTCCTTCCAAAACTATTGGCCACTTATGTTGGAATATTTCTTGGTGTTTTGAAATTGTTACATCTGGTTCTGAAATGTTACTGAGACAAATATCTTCACTGCTGCACATAATATCTCAGCAACCCAGTACATCTGTTTGAGATGGATGTAAGATGTACTTTCTAATAGGTCTTGATTACAGTGCATCTTAATATGGACGGAATACTGACAGATTTTGGAGACTGAGACCCATATCCTCAAGGGCAGATGCCATATTCCTCCGAAAATTGATGCTTAGAGATGTGGTTTGGAGCAACTTTGAAAAACTAGTAGGTGAAAACTGGACATAGTATGCTAGGTCTTTGTTTAATATTTAAGTAAAATCTGATTTATAGATTTTTTCATTGTTGCAGCTGCTTTGGGGCAAATTACACAATTTTCATAGAATCATAGAATGGTTTGGGTTGGAAGGGACCATAATGACCATCTAGTTCCAAGCCCCTTGCCATGGACAGGGACACATCCCACTAGACCAGGCTGCTCAATTTTCTTGAAGTTTAGAGAAAAAACCATGTTCTCAGTAGACACTCGATTATGAAACAGATCCAAACATGGTACACTGAAGAAGATTCTAGGGCTGAGATTGCTCAGCAAAGGGTTGCTGCCAAAAAGCCCCATGAAATTAATTAATAGTTGCTTGACAAACCACTAAAAATAGCAATTTTTTCTAAACTGCAGGGGCAAACATAAACTGGTGCTTTTAAGATAGCCAGTATCTTCAGCGAGTTGAATTCCTGTGCAAACCAAGTTGTGTGTAACAACAGGAACACGGTATGCTGGGCTGCACAGCACTTTTTGCTGGCTGGTGTATCAAAGCTGAGTTGTGCCTGCCCTGAAAATTCAGCATTCTCATCTTGTCTTTATAAAACAATCTGCGGCTATTCCTAGGATTTTAACCATTTTCTAGAGGTGATTACGATCAGCAGTAGGTGTTACTCGCACACCATGAATGCATGCAGTGCATGTACCAACAATTCATATATTGCAATGATCTCCGTTTGCTTTTGACCCTGACACTCGGAAGCAATGCACCCATTCCAAATGCATAGCAATGAAATCTCTTCCATGTGTAGTGTATTCTAGTTATGTCGGTGTATTCACAGAGTCCCCAGGTAGTTTACAGGTTAATCACTGCCTTTACGTGGCCTTGACTCAATAGTGTATAAGTCACATAAACCAGATGGATTCCACCAGGGGGAACTTACATGTCCCCCATGTGATAGTCCATCTGAACACTAAAAATTCCTGTTAATCTCTTCCTTCCTCTCTATTTTAAAATACTTCTGTCTAAATACCAATTTAGATAAAGCTGTTCTTCATACTCTTGACTTCTGTGAAAGGTAGAAATTGATTTTGGAGAAAACAAATTTGGAGGCAGTCACTGACTAAGCAGTTAGGGGTCACAGCTAGTGGGCTAGAGAAGATCTATGCACAGCATAGCTTGGGAGCAGATGACAGGGAGTGGGAGAAGAGGCAGAACTACGGCTGACCTCGTGGGCACTTAAAGGGCAGGAAATGAGGAATTGCCACTGTAGTTGTGTGGCTTTCATTTTGCAGAATAAAGTCAGATAAGCAGTTTATGAAAGCACTGGCTACTCTTTAGAGTATACAAATTATTAATAAAGGAGTTCAAACTGCAAAGACAATGTAAAAACCAAATGATGGTCAGAGCCTTTCAGTCTTCATGTGCATTGGTGTGAGATGATTTCAAGTCTTTCTCAGTCTCGTACTCTGAGATAGAGGCATGTCCAGAATCTCTGCTCCAATTACATTTGTCAAAGAACATTGGCATCTTTGCTTCTTTCCTGGACTGCCTTATTTGTCCTCTTGTAAAAACACCTCTTAAGCTATAGCAGATGGATATATGGTCTTTTCCATTTTAACACATCTGAAAACAGCTATGAAAGATGCGTGACATTCTCTTTTACTTGGGAATTTTTTTATGTTTTGAGATGGTGGTACAAGGTGACAGTGGTCCTTGTGCCTATTCTCTAGCTTCCCCTGCTTTCATGAAAAAATGGTGGCATTTTCATTTATTGTGGGCATGCAGTAGATGGGGTTTTATTTTTGTGTTGGATGAAGCTCATCACTGATACATAAACATTTGAAATAAAATACTGTTCCACAGCCAAAAGCTCAAAAGTGGCCTAAATTTGGATTTAGACCATTTGGTATTTTTTTCTCTGTAGTACAGAGTGCATGAATGTCACACTGGGCAATGTGCTAAACTTCTGCCAGGTTTAAAATGTCCGACTTGTTAAAAGACCTAGATTTTTTTCATGACATTTTTCGAAACACCTTCTCATTTTCTTCACTATTCTCTCTCTTGCCAGTTATATTCTGTGAATTCATATCCTCTGTGCTAGATGACACATCTGAGACACTCAGATTGGTGCCAGGTTTTATAAAGTGCTTCTGGAGACAGATTTCCACCACCACATTTGCTTTCCTTTCAGTGAAATGTGCTGAATTAGTACTCTCTATCCTGACTGGAATTATGGAGGTAATAGACTAAACAACACTTCTCTTCTGAATCAAAAGCAAATCCTGTTTTTTCCATGGTTATAGCAATAGCAAAGAGTATCTTTACATGACCAGCAGCGTTCTGGCTGTGCTACAGTCCCATTGATGCACATGTTCACTACAATCTGAATTGAGTGAACACACATCAGGAAGAAAAATGGAAGAATAAAGCTAGTCAGCCCACCAGAAAGACATCTGATAGCACTAAGTTAACCTTCGCTCTTTCCATTTTCCTCTGCTCTCTACTTTTAACTGCTAGTTCCTGTTGGGTAAATGCATGATTGAGAAGTGTTTTTACTGTTTTTTACTGGAATCAAGAACCCTGACCAAAGCACCAATGATCTTTTACTCCGTCAAGCTGCATTTTTTTTAAAATTCTCTTTATTTGATCCACTCCTCTTCCCCCAAACACATTTCCCTATTAGGTGTTCAAGCACATCCTTGCAGAGGGGAGAAACTACTACTGTAAGCTGGAAATGTATTAAATGCTGTAAGATGAAAACTTCAGGGAGGGAAATCAACAGGTAAGAACATGTAGAGGGCTTGTTTCTGTTTTCCCCATCGTAGGGACACATGAGAAGAAGCCAACAATAGTTGCTTTTATTGTAACTTGATTGTGCCTTTGTATTCTGAGTCTTTATTCCTTCCCATAATGCTATGACGTATGGAAAGGTGCAGCTATAGGCGCCTGTTTGCTAGTATTGTACATCCTTGTTTCATTTCCTCATCTGGCAAAGAGGGTCACATTTTGCTATGTAAGTATCTTCCTTCTTTTGAGATAGAACAGAGCTTAACCATGCCAGCTTCCAGCAATGAGGCCTAGTGGAGAGCATGACAGGTCTTCCAGCACTAAACCAGGACACTGCAAGCTTAGGAGCTTTCTGCCAGTGAAGGGGATTACCCAAGAACAAAGCTAGTGGATCAAGGCTGTCTTATGATTATGCACTGCAACTTTCATAAAGTAAGCTGATAGGTACGTTAGGGGTGCAAATATAGCAGAAAGGACAAGAGGCAGAGCTTAGAATGGGCCGTGCTGCTTTGATCTTCTAACAGGCTAAAATAAAAGCTACAGAGGAGAAAGGTATTTGTCCAAGGAACTAATCTGTCATTTTACCATGATTCCTATGAGAGGAAAATAATTTTCAAGAGGACCAGAAATGCAAGATTTGTCTTATTTCCCCATGCTGCAGTTTTCTTTCTGTGTACAGTCTCCTTATTCTCCCTGGAACGAAGTTTCATGTTCCCACACATGGGACTTAGTCATTTAAAAGAGAATTAGATCAAAAGTATTTTAATTTATAATCTGAGAAGCGAAATAATTTGAAAAAAAGATGATTTATTTAAAACAGGTTTGTAGTTTAAAATATTGCTTAAGTGAAGTACGAAGGTTAGCATGGCAGATTGGTTTTCTATATCTCAGAAGCAGCATAAGCACTACCTATGATGTAAATGTTACTATAGTAACTAGTGTTTTTCTTTAAAAGCCCAGTAAATAGGCATATCAAACCCATATAACTTGTCAAAATGTAAGTTAAATTGCAGAGCCTGCGAGCCAAAGGAACACTCCTTTTGCCAAGTTTATATTTTTGCTGCAATTCCTCCCCCCTCCCCTCACGCCCCCGAATGCACACAGTATTTTCTTCTTGCCAAATTGCATTTTGGCACTCAGGAAATAGGCTTCACTAATGATGGCAGTACTGATTACCTAGGACCTCTCACACAGCCATGGGAAGGCTTAAAAAGGGATGAACATTTCTTCCAGTTAATTTTCTGTAGACCTTCTGCCTCCCTGAAAAGCTTATTCCTAACAGGTAGAGCTACCTAATTATAAAAATTTAAAGAATATGTTATTATACATTCCCTTCTCCTATTCCACTGAGTCAGGGGAATGGGATAGAGGTGTCCCTTGAGAAACCAAGTGTATTTAGTGCCGCTCTGTTTTCCTCTCTTCCTTCCCCCAGCTCCATCTGAGCAGCTGGTGTGATGCTGTGCCCTTCCTGACCCTGTGCTGGCCACAGACGGGGCTGCCATCAGGTCAGCTGTCCCCTGAGGTATCAGCTCTGCTCTCTCAAATTTGCATTGTATGCTTTGGTTACAAGGTAATAATAGATTTGCGTAAATGAAGAGTCATATCTTATGAATATCAAGGATATATGCTTTTTCTGCTATTTTTTTTCCAATCTGAAAACTTCCCTGTGCTTGCTAGCATAAACGCATATTGGTTGTTTGCATAAAAGATGAGCGTGTCCTTGCTGTTTACCCTGTTGGTATTATGTATTTTGTGTTGGACAGTGAGGCTTTTGTGACTAGACCATTGATGCTTTTAAGTTTGATTGCCAGAAGGAAACCTTCATTGTGCTGTATTTTACAGGGTTTGTTTCCTAAAAGATCACATTCAAAAACATTTGGGAACATCGGAAACTTAGCAGGTTCTTGCAAAGGCATTGGGATGGAGTATTTGTGTCTGCCAGCTCTAAATTCTTAGAGGGATTTTGGCACCCTTCAGGCTTTAAACGTGGGGTATATCCTGTGGGGGTTTCTGGGAAGGATGGGATTTGCAGAAGGAGATGTGAAGGGAACAAGCCTTCTCAATAAGCTTTTTGAATGGTTGCCAGCAGGATCTGAGCCCCCGGGGAGGCGGAAGGAAAAACCCAAAAAAAAATACTGGAAAAATTGAGAGCCAAGAGAGAAACAGAAAACGGGAGAATTTGGATGCAACTCACTGGGACTGGACAGAGGGGGAAGGGTCCTTGGGCAGCTTGCAATGGGATAGAGGGAGACTGAGATACTTCTCCACATGAGAACTGATCAAGGTAGAATGCATTGTGCTGTCTGGTTAGATTCCTGGCTTTGGCAAGGAGAAATATTATACACATGGTATCTGTAATCTGTCGTAGCCCACAGAAAAATCAACGTTATTGTGCAACAGCACATCTGAGGTTATGATGTAGATGCAGTTTGAGTCTTGCTTGCTGTCACTGGTCATCGTTCTCAAGCTGTTAGCTTATCAGCAGTATCAAAACAGTTTTAACTGAGATCAGGACTCAATGCAATGGACAATGGTTCCAAGGGAAATCACTGGCCCAGAGGAGATTAACAGACAAGATGAAAAGACTTGGCAGTATTACCAATGAATACTTGATGGGCTGAGAGCAGTTCCAGTGACTGACTTAAAATCAAACTAATCAAATCTACACAAACATGGTGGAAGTAGTGGAGGCCTTGGCTAACAATCTATGTGGCCAGCAGGACGCCGTGCAAATTTACAAGATAGGTCCAGGACCACCACAGACCTGTTCTCTTGGGTCTGCACTTGAGGCAGTAGGTTCAGCTTGCAGAGCCACAAGGACTTGCTCTCCAGTGCTTATGAGACCAGTTAGCACGGCCAGAGATGGCCTTTTGGGCTGTACTCAGGCTGTCCTGCCAGTGAGCAATCACAGCTACAAACTCAAACCTTGTCAGCTCAACTACCTTAGGAAAGAGAAAACCTTCTTCTGGATATCACAGAATATCAAATGTATGAGTACAGATACAGAAACACATTCATAAGGAAGGACATAAATATTTGGTTTTTGTTTTAATCTCTTTCCAAGTTATTTTTTCAAAAGTATTTATTGACAAAGGTATCAATTTATTTTGGTGATGACATTCAACTCCCACAGGATGATGGAATCACTGGGTATTTAAGGTTAGAAGGGACCTCAGGAATCTCTAAAACAACCTCTGCTCGAGCAGAGCTAGCTGTGAGATGTAGCCAGACAGCTTACACTTTTATCCATTCTAGCCTTGAAAACCTGCAAGGATGGAGACTGCTCTTCCTTTTCTACTGCTTGACTGTCCTCTGGTGAAAAAGTTCAGTTCTGAACACTCTCATTTCAATTTGTGCCTGTTGTCTCTTGTCTTCTGACCATACACCATGTTGAAGTGTCTATTTCTATCTTCTCGATCTCCCTGTGGAAATTTGTGCACTATTTGCCAATTTATGAACAGGTTTGGCATTGCTGAGTCAAGGAGATGAGAATTTTTCCTGCAAAAATGCCTGCAATTCACACTATTTTTAGTATTTATTTGTATAGGTGCTTCAGAGGAACTTATTTTGTAAACTCTGAGATGGTTCATGGACGTAATGCAGATGCTTAAAAGCACAAGGAAACATAAAAGTCCAGAAATCTGATGTGTCTGTCAACTTGAATTATTAATGTGTGGGGAAAAAAACATGATGCAAAAGTGGGAAATTTGTTGCATATGAATCAAACTTTTTATACTTCCCTCATGAATAAATTTAAAAGTCTCTATTATCCTCAGAGACTTATCAGCTTTCTGTAATCTTTATGACTCACTGAATTACTTCATCCTCTGTGACTATTTTTTTGCCTAAAAACCTTCCATTTATGATGCAATACAGTATATTTCATAATCTACATATATTTAGGTCCTTCTTAAGTTTTTTGCTCTATATATCAGAAATGGAATATTTGAATGTACACATTTCTGAGCATCTAGAATATGCAGCTGAGCATAAATATACTGAGCACAACACTTCTCACATTAGCCTGACAATGATTTCTTTCCTTTGTTTCTGTGTGTTCCCACCAGGTTTTGAGCAATGTGCCACTGGATTCTGCTACTTTGTTTTGGACACTGACTTCCTTCAATTAGGGCAAGAGTACTCATGCTAGGAGAAATGTAATTAAATGCCTAACAGTTCTAATCCAAAACTTTGTTGGATATTAGCTTATTATTTCTTAAGTTTTTCATCTATCTCTTGATATCCTTCTGTTGTTTCCTGCATACTTTTTGGTACAGGGAACATCCTCTCATAGTGCATTGGTGGAGTATCTAAAGCATGAAGTTCCTTGGAGAAAAGATTTAAGGTTCATATGGTTCTGCAGTGAGGCAGGTTTTTCATTAATATTAAATTCAGCCCAAAGACAGAATTTGTTAACTATTTGTCAATAATTTCACTTGGATTTGTTTCTCACAGGAGAAAGATCCACTTCTCTTAGGTGCTTGTCCAGAATGTCAGAGAGACAGATTTTATTCTTTCATGTAAAGACATGGATTTGGAATCCCGCTTCTCTTCTTCCCAGTGGGCACCTTAATATCATGTTACCAGGGCATTCTGGGATAACCACTCTGCATACAGGGTGGTGCAACTGTTCCACTGTTCACAGACAAACTGGTCTTATCCTGCCACCATGGGGAGACAAAGACATAAGTTTTACGGACCTTTAGAAATGAGAACATCTAGTTATACTATACTGTTGTTCAGAGTTTCTCTTGATGCTGGTGTAAATGTCTGAGCGAGTCAATGTTCAAGATCCCTATTTTGCTGCTAGCATCTCTGCTGTTAACAGATGTGATTCATTTGTGTGTGCCTTCCAGGTGAATCTCCGTCAATGAGGTTTAGACACCTAATGGTGAACAATTCTGTTGTGGAAGGTAAACGTGTGCTTGCAGCACCACAATTGTTTCTCCAGTCCAAAGCAACTTTTTGTCCTATGACCAAATGAATCAACAGGGAACTTCTGAATAATAGGGAGAAATGATCCTGCTCTAAATTAGAAAGGTGTATCTCGGATTATCTTTATTAGATTAATATAGTTACACTTGCACCAGTCTGGAGAGGAAATTTGAGTCTGCAGCTGCTAGAAGCTTCCAGCAAAGGAGGAAAATACGTTTAATTAGCTGGCTGTATTTGGTAATAGTATATCCAATAAGTTTTAATGTCTATTCAATTGTCCTTTCTTCTGGTTATAAGATGACTTCATTTTTCGATTCTGCAACTAAAAGCTTAATTTGTTAGTGTATTTGATTCCAGTTTATTGCATCAATCAAAGTACAGGACTGTGGTATGTTTGCAGCCATGGGAAACATGAATCTTTAAGGGGAAAGAACATATTTTTTGCACAGAATGTGTTTAATCACCCCCTCTGCTATTTTTAATTTGCATTGCAGATTGCAGAGAGCATTTCTGTGGGTTTAATTTTGTTGGTGGCCTTAATACAAGAGCAAGCTTTTGGCTGGCTGGTTAGACATGGATATAGGTAAAGAGGTGCAGATATGTTAAATGCAAAACACTCCTGCAGCAGCTAAAATTAATAGCTTCTTGAAAACATTCTCTTGTGGAGGCAAAGCCTATCTTTGCATTAACTTCATAATGAAAACAGACTTCACTTCTGGTGGTCATTAAAAGATTTAGAAAAACTTCTGATACATATATGCATGTGATTTGTTTTTGCATAGAATAACAGTATTTGATTTTTCTGTAGCAGTTTCATAGTTACTCTCTTTACATAGTTACCTGTTTAAATATAAATCGGTTAACCTGCCATAAATCAAACTGGATGGATTAGAAGGGGAAAAAACCCAAGAAAAATGTTGAAACCCATGCTAAGAACCCCAAAGGAATTCAGCTGTGCTCAGAAATAATAAATTTAACTTGGTAGAACTGAAGCTGAATTTCTAACACTTTCCTATCTCTTTCAGATGCATAATCACTCAGTTTGCACCCATTAGGTAAAGTTAGTATGCTTCAGATTCCTGCACCTTTATTCAGAACTGGAAACCTCAGAAAAGTCATTCTGTTTGGACTCATTATATTGTCACTAACCTATCACTGTTGGGGCAGATGGCTGTAGTGTTTTTCCTCACTACAGGAGGAAAATAACTTATGTTTATATTTAGATAGGATAGAAGGAAGAAATGTTTTAGTGTGGCAGTGGTGAGACACTGGCACAGGTTGCCCAGAAAAGTCATGGAATGTCCCATCCGTGGAGGTGTTCAAGGCCAGGCTCGATGAGGTTTTGAGCAGCCTGATCCAGTGGAATGTGTCCCTGCCCGTGGCAGGAGGGTGGAACTGGATGATCTTTAAGGTCCCTTCCAACCCAAACCATTCTATGATTCTGTTTTATTTTTTTTTGTCTTGAGTGGGAAGTTTGCGAGTCTTTCTACAAGTCTAACAGAGACTTGGTTGTAGCACTACCTGGCAGCACAATTAACATCTTGACAGATATCTATATGCAGGAAAGCTGTGCAGGAAATTACAGACTCTATTTGTAAGAGGTCAGGGTGCCATCGTTTATCTACTCACACACTGGCTGCATGACTGTATCCAGCATGACTAGTGGAAAGGATGCAATTGTTTTAATGTTGCATTTTTAAAATAAACTTGTAAACAAACCTTCAAGGCTAAATAACATCAAATACTTTTGTTCTGTCGGTGAAACTTCTGCAGTTACATGTGTCTTGCTCTCAGTCAATTGCGAAGCACGCATATAGGTCACTGAAGTCTTCTCATGTGCTTTGCAAAAACACTTGGGACTTGGTATTTTATGGTATTTTGTTGTTCTTCAATGTGTAAGTCTTGGAAAGGCTCCTGAACTTTTGTTATTTTTATAATGCTTCAAGGGAGGAACTCTGAGGTGAAATGCGAAGGCTGAAAGAAAATAAATTTCCTTGTTGTTTGTATTTATAAAAAGACACTCTCCAAAAAATATTCCGCTTCGACAAAGGGTGAGGCCCTAAGAAGAAGGAATGCTGTGCTGAGGCTGGAGAACATTGTCTTTGGTCACAGGCCTGCTGAACTGGAGTGTATTCCTTTGAACTCAGACTTGCAGGGGTCAATGTCATAGTTAAGTATAGATTTTGATAACATGGAAAAGGTGCAAAAGCTAGGGAGCTCACTCAAGATATGTTTATGGGAGCAGAAGAAGGAAAACTGAGGGTCAGTTTACTCAACGTCCTGGATGTCTGCATAGTAATGAATAAAATATGGAGAAACTGAAAATCTTTGTATTGAGTCAAAATGATAACTGCACTGGCAAAATAGAGACTTTGTGAGATAATTCAGATGTGAAAGGAAAGACCTGTTCAGAGAGGTTTGAAGGCATTGGAGAAAGGAAGTCTTTCTCACAAGGATGCATGTGATTTTTGCTGAGATCCAGCACACATAGGATGTGAAGTAACTGAAAGTATCTGGGCAAAGATGTGAAGAAATGATCAAGGGAAGTGTTTATTGTATATTGCCAAAGAAGTCAGGTGGATGAGGGCCTTTTTTAAGCAGAGCTGGTTAACATCTGGAGAGAAGACGCCTCTGGATTTTTTTTTTTCCTGAACTGAGAAAGAGGAATCAGTTGAAGATGAACAAAGAAAAATATGTGGGAAATAAAAACTCAGTAAAATCAGTTATGGTGACTATCAAATGGAAGGTAAGTCTGAAAAGAAGAGTTGTCCAAAAGAGCTGGCATTTTCTTGAAAAATACATGAAAGGCAGGAAAGCACCCACTCCAGTATGAGTTACAGGTAGGAAAGTTAGTAGAGGAGCACATCATATTTTCCTCAGCAATGTGAAACTTTAGTTGGAATTGAAAGCTAGGTTAAGTTATTGAAGAGGACTCGTAAAAGAATAACACGAGCATGTACGGGTAAATCAGAAAGACAAAGGACAGAAGAGACAGGACCAAAAGGTTCCCTCAGGGTGACCAAGAAAAGGTCAGGTAGGTACCGGACCCGGGCAGATACCCTGCAGTTGGATTGCAAAGACTGGGGCTTGCTGCTTCTTTGAATCAAATGCAACAAGTGGAATTTGCAGGGCATTTTCTCCTCCTTCTGTTCCCACTACATTATATTTTTTGTCATGCATTTTCCTTTCAGTTTACTGTTCCTAGCCCTCAGGACAGGAGGACCTACTGATTTACTCTTCTAGATTGTTGTATGAGGTGAATGAACCTCTGTCCTTCTTCCCTTGGCTCACAGGTGAGGCATTGTGCACAGTTTGGGGCATCCTGCGAAAGGAGTGGTTGGGAAACTTCAGAATTCCAAAGGCCTGCCTGAGATGCACCCTGGGGCTCCATTTGTTCTGTCAGAACGCTCAGGAAATGTGGGTTGGGATGAGTCTTCATTTGGGTTTCCTAGTTGTCTGTTCTGTGACTGCCTGCATGCCCCTAGGAATCATGGGGCCTGTGTGGGATGGGGGGACAGGGGGAGGATATGGACACGAACAGACAGGACGGGGGAGACACAGGGGGGAATGAGGCCGTGGAGGTGGGATGTGGAGGGACATGTGGTGGTGCCACAGGGGTACAGGGCAGGGCCATGGGCGGGGACAGGAGTGGTTGTAGTGGCCCTGTTTTCCTCCCGCTTCATTGTTCCCCATTCCCACAGGACACCCGAAGGGCCCCCCTGGGCCCTGCTACTGCAGGTAAGGGCAGGACAAGGGGGAGAGGAGTTGAGGAAACAGCCCCCTAAAGAAGGGGTCACAGCCTCCAGGACTGGAAGTTTTGCAGTTCAGCCTCCTCAAGGTGGCCGATTTTGGGGGTCACTCCCCCAGGACCAGGGATTTTTGTGGTGCAGCCTCCTTCCTGGCTGGGTAATTTTGGGGTGCAGACCCTCCAGGAAATGTCCTACCCAGCGCCAGTGACTTTGGGGTGAAGCTCCCCAGGAACTCCCCCTCATCTTGTACCATAAGGGGAGAGGAGATTAAAATGCGTTAATTCCCCCCCAGTTTGCAGTGCAGTGGAAAAAAGCACCAGAAGTCCATAAACACAAACCACTCAATTCTACAGCAAAATATGTAGCCTCAAACACAGCACGAAAAAGAAGGGGTGCCAAATGCAATGCAAACACAGGATTGCAGTATCCGTGTAAAACACAACTCCAAACCCGACCCCGCGATCTGGGTGGGAAATTTCCTGCCCCAAACACCGGGCACCGAATGAAAAGAGGACAGTGAAGGAGGTCATGTGCTTTATTCAAAGGAAAGAGAAAAGTGAGGAGGCCAAGCAGCTCAGGGCTTTGCCTTGAGTTCTGGTCCAGACCACCTAAGCTGGTCTCCAGAAAAGAGGATCTATAGAGGAAGACTGAAAAAAATGGAGTTCTAGTTTACACAAAGGATGATCAGTGTGAGAAAACAACATAACATAAATCAAAAGATTTCGGGAAGGAGGAATTACCCATCTTCTGTCTTTCTTAAGTATAGTAAAAAGTAAGAGGATTAAATTTCAGGAAGATTTGGTTTAGATATTAAGGCCTTGAGGAAATCCCCCCACCTTTTAAAATAAATAAATAAATATGCACTGGTGTAATTACATGGAGGATTTTTTCCTGGTTCACTGAACAGCAGTGCTATGTGGGGAAGTGCAAGAAAATTACACTGTCAATGTTTGCCTTGAGCTCTTCTAACCTAAATAGAAAACCATTTTCTAGTGGTCCCTCTTTGTATCTCACCTAGCAGTGATGTGGCAGACTAGACAGCTGGTGACAGCTTTTGCTTATGCTTTGAAAGCCTGGGATGCAAAAACTTCAACAACTTCCTAACCTCAGATACAGCTTGTGTCAGATTTCCCAAACTGTCATATTAAAATACAGAAATATTTTAAAAATAGAATTTGTCAATTAGAGATGGTGGCTATTTTAATAAGGAGTGAAATGGGCTGGTGCTGCTTTGAGGAAATGACTCATGAACCATGGAAAGTCAATAAATAAAAGCAAATCAGTAGGTTTATTTATACAGCTACAGAAGAACTATTTACACAACACAAAAGGTGGTAGGATATCATCTTCAGGTCTGTTCACTGACTTGAGCTTGCAGTAGGTAAACAAAAGTATTTTTCTTCATACCTTAGGAAGCAGAGATACTGGTTTTGCATCTATTTTAAAATAATATTGTGGAAAAGAAAAACTATCATTAAACCCCTCGGTTGTACATATCTGGGACCTAGCAGTCTCCATATGTTGGTTCTGATCTCTTACTACCATCTCCAAGAAAAAGGATAAGCACAAGCAGGATTAAAGGTACATCTTTTCTAGCAGGGCTGAGTCCTTACTTGAAGCTCTTGACATAATTTCTGGGTTTTGTTTTTTATTGGAAGTTCCTGTTAAATATGTGGTATTGCTTTACATATATATGAACTCTTTTCTCAAAGAGCTCTTTATCCACGAGGACAAACACTGATGTGCAAAAAGGTTTAAAAAGGTGACTTACTCCACTAATGTGAGATAAAGCATAGCTGTATTTCCAGCAGCAGTGTGATTAAAGGCATGTTCAAACAGAAGGAGGGAGAGAGAATGAATTGTCAGGTGGCACAAGAATTTAAATCTGTGTATGTGGGAAGGGGAGTTGTACTGAGTGGTCTGAAGTATGGGGGAAATGGATAGTCACTCAAGGAACCTTCACTGGTAGCAAAGAAACAGGAGGCTATAAGAGACTATCTAGATTATTTTGTTGAGTTTTCTTTCTGTTATAGGCACAAACCTGTATAATAATTTTTTTCATAAACTTATTAAACCCTCACTTAAACTGTTTCTTTTTTGTCCTGTTATTCCTGTTAGAATACTGTTTTAGAAATTAGTCTTCTATTGGCCAAGACTCAGATTTTAAAAACAAGCCTAAATGTTTCTGTGACAAGTTTATAACCATCTGATTTAGTGCCAGTATTGTCCCTTGCTTTAAACAGTTTATAATTCCGTCTCCTTGGGTTTTACTCCCGAACTGTTCAATGCCCCCTCCAATTTGTTCTAAAATCTTGTGTGTTTTAGAAATCAGATATTATTGCACTCTGTATTTTTTTCTTAACTCTCATTGTAGTACTGCATACCAGATTTGATTAAAATACCAGTGCCTGGGTTTGCAATTCCATGTGCTAATTGTTCATAGCTCTGTTTTCATGCTTGGTGTTAAACTTGGTGTTCTCTCTGCTGTGGCTATAGTAATTTTATTTTCCTTGCCTCTTGGTTAACCTTCCTGCTCCTAATGCTACAGTCAACACTGTTATCTCTATGGCAAACTGAGGAGATTCTGTATGTAATGTGGGGTTATAGCAAATCCATGACCTCTGCTTTTTCTGTTTGTTTTAAGGGGTTATCTCTAAGCTGTATTTTAGTCTCTGCTTCACTCTTTCTTTTGATTTTTTCCAAGTCTCCTTTGTTGGGTTTCTTGACATATTTTTAGTGTCACCTGGCATGGACTCCTGTTAGAGACAAGGTACTCTGGGTGTGTGTTTGACTGTGGACTTGATCCAAACTGGGAATCCATGTGTGTAACTAGTTGTTATGTGTGGCCCATAGCTGTGTGTTAGAAAAAAAGAACACACATACAAAAAAAGTGGCATCTTTTCTCTTCACTTAGTAATTGGACTGCCAGCTTCAATGTGAAGGTTGTGTCTAAGCTATATATGGTATAGCATTTTAGAGAGGTACAGATGGGTGCAGTGAAGTCATTGACTTGGTCTTAACAAACTTAATATTTGAAAAACTCATTTTAACAATTCAAGATCAGGATTTGAGCTTAGTTTGAGTTCTTAGTTTTCATTGTCAATTCCTTTAGTACAGCTCAAGATTTTCGTGATAACAAACCATGTATAATTGGCATTAAAACACTATTAACTATAGGAGAGCAGAATAGTAAAGAAGTGTCAAAACCAATATCTCTGCATCCAGATTGCTCGTAGAAATGTGTAGTTTTTAAAATAATGGGAAATATCTGTATTTCAACTGAACGGTCCATAAATGAGTTACAAACTGAGTCCAGTTTTGTTTTTTTTTTAAATTAACTCTCTTTGGCAATTTAATGATGCAGAAATGAGTTCCAGCTGGAAATCTAGGTGATTTGAGGAAACTGCTCCATTGCTTAATATCATTCTAAAAAACAATTCTTTAATTTTTTTCTGGGCAGTCAATTCAGATTGCATTTTGGAATTAATTTCTTCAGACTAGCGAATCCTCTGTGCACAGTGAATGTTAGTCCTGCTGAACTGTGGTGCATGCCCACAGGAGTTCCAGAGAGCAGGGTTGCGTTTAGGGTAAGAAGGAACCTGGAAGGATAAAGATACCAAGGATCATCTCCAGAGGACGATTTGATCCCAGTGCCTGCTGAAGTAACGATTCAAGTTTCATATTTGCAAATGTGTGAGAGTGAGTGGATTGGTAAATCAGTCACAAACCCTTACTTGGGACATGTAAAAGAGAAGCAGTTTTCTCTGTGTATCATCTGGTGTGTAAAAACACTGAGCCTTACCGTAAGGATTCCCTTTGTTTAAGAAAAGAAAGAAAAAACATGCAACAGGGTAGCCTTCTAATAAGGATCTATATGTGCCAGATGTGACTTTAGAACTATACATGTATCCTTTACTTAGAACTCTATGTATCATTTTGTGTAGATAATAAACATAGCTTAAATGAAGATGACCGAATAAGCTCTCAGTCTTTTCAGTATTGTTAGAAAAATCGGATATTAGGAAAAATTTCTTTACTGAAAGAGTGGCAAAGCACTTGCACAGGCTGCCCAGAGAAGTGGTGGAGTCTCCATCTCTGGAGGTGTTAAAAAAAACGTGTAGGAAATGTGTAGACATGGCACTTGGGGACATGGTTTAGTGGGCACAGTAGTGGTGGGCTGACAGTTGTACTTGATCTTACAGGTATTTTCCAGACTTAATGATTCTGTGACTCTATGCTGGTTTCTGTCACCTTCTACACCAACAGCTGACTGTTTTGTAGCCCAAAACCCATGGACTGGAGCACTTAATGTCAATTAAATTATTATCAAATGTCGGTGCAGAATGTGGGAAGCAGCACCGGTTCCACAGGCGAGGACGGGTGAACCCCTCCCCACACCAGTGCTGCTGTTTGTATGTGATACTGTGTGCCTCAGACATTCTCCACAGGGAAGCCCTGCAGCTCAGTCCCTGAAGTGACAGGGCCTGATCAGTAAGTCTCAAATAAGTGGACAATTTGTACTGCATTGCTGTGGATACTGTTTAATCTGTAACTTCTCACAGTTGTATTATTGGTGGAATTGTGTTGTGCTATTCTTGATACAGAGAGTGTGAGAAAAATGCATCACTTTATCAGTGGAATTGGGTTGTACCACCTTAATTATAGCTTCACAAGCATGAATACTGTGTGAAAGGGAGAAAGAACTGCACTTTAAACAGCCCCCTTAGTTTAAAGATAAGAGAAATCCAGCTGCCTTCTTTCCCACCTTTCTGTAGGCTTGACCACACTGTGGGGTGCGGGGCAATGAAGCAGCTCAGAACAGAGTTCCCATGTTTTTAGAATGATGTAAATTGTTTATTTAATGATATAAAAGCTGGATCCTCTTGCAGTGATCTCTGGAAATCCCATCTATGGGTGGTCACGCCATGTCAGGCCTCCCAGTTGTCAAAGGGAAGACTCTCCAGATCTTTGCTGTCAAAGGGGCTCCGGAATGATTGTGGATCTATGATGATACAGCAATTGGTGATGTATCTTTCTTAATTACTATATTGGTTGGCTTTGCACAAACAAGAAAGTTACATCTCCTTTTTCTCTGCACTTTTACTGGACACCTCACCCCCATAAACTACGGGTATGGTCTGCATTGCTCAGCCTCAGGCCTCCATCCTAGCACTGAGCCAGGTACTGTTTTTGCCAAGAAAGGTTGGACCAGATGATCCTTGAGGTCCCTTCCAACCTGGTATTCTGTGACTCTATGACTTACTCTCTTGTAGCAATGATTAGATGTATTGCCTTTAGAACTGTTATTGTTAACTTGGTCTTAATCTCTACTAATCATTTGTCACCTTTCTTGTTTTAATAAGTTGAGTAAAAAACTTGATCTCACATGGCATTTGAGACTTTGGGCTTTTACGCTCTTTGCTCTCAGTGGTAACACGACCCCCCAGCCCGCCCCGCGGGGAGCCGCAAACGCACGAGGGGGCGATGCAGGGCTGTGCCGGGCCGCCCCAGCCTCGGGACGGGGCGGGGCCGGGCCGCCGGGCGGGCTGTGCCGGGCTGTGCCACCGCGGCTGCCGGGCGGGGGCTACGGGAGGGGAGCGCCGCAGGTCCGTGAAGTCACTTTGTTTCTCTATTTCAGGTGCCTCGCGGCTTTTCTCCGCGGGACTGGGGGCTCTGCCCGCCTGTCTCCATCTCTGCCTCCGTCCCGGGGCGCCTCCCCCCGCCGGGATCCGCCTGCGGGCAGTGGGGCTGCCACGCGTGGAAGCCGGGAAGGTTTTGCTGGGATGACGCGGTGCCCTGGTCCTTCGGAAGGTTGGGCTGTGGGACCAGCGCGCTGTTTTCCCTCTGGGAAGGACCGGGCAACTTGGGAGGCTGCCGGGATATACCCACACCGCACCTTTTCTGTTTCTCGCCTGAGGCTTCGTGGCTGAAGCAAAAGAGAAGAGGAATCTCCGTGGACGTGGGTTGTGAGTCAGTGATGCTGCAGGAATCATTACAGCCCGTCCTGGTAGAAATAATGAGTGGCACAGCATTTATAAATAGAGCTTGTACGGAAAACTCTGAGAGCTCTTAGCTACCGAGCGTGGCTGTGATGTGACTGGGCTCCTAAGTGCCAGGTGATTCCAGGAGCTCTGCTTACTGCCTCGTATAAGGAAAAAACAAGGTATGTACCTCAGCGAGAAACACGGAAAGTGTTTATTAAAAACACTTTTCTGTATTGATGACTTAAAATCAGCCATATTTATGAAACTGAAGTCCCTCAGATTGTGCATTGTGACTGTGCACAAACTTCAGCACTGTGTTCCGTGCTGCGTAGTGGTGATGCAGGAACAAACGCAGCTGCTCTGCTGCCAGATCTGCTACCTCCTGTCTGCGCGGGGGCTGCTGGAGGGAACTTGGCTTGGAGCAGCGTGGCGGTTCATGAAGTGAGGGGGTAGTCCCAGTAAAATCAAAATAAATTGTACAATCTAGAGCAACGCTAGAGTTGGAGATACTTTACTGGTGGGTTTTGGAAGAGAGGCTACTGCAGCAGCCTTGTTTTGTAGTTGTGCTGTAGTGCAGGAGTGAGACAAGGGTAGCTCTGCTGCTGCTTTACTGTACTTCGTGTGTGGGGAGGGATGTAACTTGAGTTGCTTTGGTGCTATAAGAAAGCAAAAATATCCAATGCGAGTAATTTTCATTGCTATTTTATATGTTCCATTTACTCTTTGCTTTTCATTACTAATGTTTACTAATACACTAAATGATGAACAAGTCCAATGAAATTCCATGCCCAGGAGGGCTAATCAAGAACCAGTGGTCTTGCCAAAACCAACAGGACTGAAACCCCTTGGCACTCTTAAAGAGCAGGCCAGAAGGTGCTGTGGGTAGGCATTATTACTAAAATATTTTAATGCTTTATAGAGATATTTTAAATATTTAAAGATGGCCGTAGTGGAGTGCTTGGAAAAGTCAGGGACAGTTTGTATGCTTGCAATATTATGTTCCTGCTTCCCATTAACTAGCAGCTGTTGTTTTATTTTTGGGAGGGTGGAATAAGAAAAAGGGAAAAAGAACTCCCGAGCCTGTAAGTGTATGTGAGACATTACTTGAGGACAAACAAGAGAACCTGGCAAATAATTTTCTGTAAATTTCTATAGGCTTTGAAATTGCTCATTAGAAAGCACTGACGTGTCAGGCTCCGATCTTGCAACATTTTGCTTACCCAGTTTCTTTGGCCTTGTAAAGTTTGGTGAGAATTTTACCGTTGTGCTTAGTGCGATCAGGTTGTGCTACTCTGCAGGTTCCAGGACAGGGTGTAGAGAGCTGGCCCTCTTGGTCACCAGTGCCACCCTCTGTTCACCAGTGCTCCAGCTGGACAGCTAGACCTGCCTTGTACTGCAGTCCTCGTGACCACCCTTTTTGATATTTCAGAAAGGAGACATGCAGAAATCTAAGCTGACGAAACAAGAAACTGAAAAGGTAGCTCCAGAGGGAAAAGGAAAACTTTCAGTACAGTTTCCATGCCCTGGGAGCAGGTGTTTGTGGATCACCAGCCAGACTTGTTACAGAATGTGTTGAAAATTATTCCCATGCTGATACGCTGTTGGATTGTGTAACTGCTCGGCCAACCTGTAAAGGACAGAGATCCTTTGTTTAAAATTGGATGTTTTTGTTACAAGAGAGACTCCCCTTACTGAAGCTTTTGTACAGTAGTTAGCGTGGGGAGGATCGTACTATTTACATAAAACAAAAAAATTTCTTGTGCGCAGCAGCAGCAACAAAGGTGATGGTTTCAGAATGCAGTATGTTAAGAATAGAGGTGTTAAAATGGGCCCTGATCCCTTCCATTTGTATGGGTACTTCCCCAGACACGCATAAAACCATTTGTCCTTGCTGTGTTAACTTACTGTCTCTGGGACAGAGCTATAGTTAAGAATTCCCTGTAATTTGACTTCCTGCTCATTATAACTGTTCTTTTTAAACCTGTTTTCTTTCTTACTATGAGTTGAGGATTTCTGCTAAGTCCAGTATTCTCACTAGGAAAGCTATTGGGCAGTCCTGTCTGGTCCAGTAGTCTCGTCTTGAGTCCAGTCTCATCTTGTCCTGTGAGTTGTCTTTAGATATCTCTCTTTACCCAGTCCCTGTGTAAAGTTTACACAAGCAATAATGAACTTTAAACAGGAGCTAATGCTTGTGACATGTAGCTTACAATGCTTTTTGATCATGTACAGCTCTGTGTTTTGTTCATGAATGTTGTTGGAACCAGGATTGAAAAATAACACCTTTGTAAAACTCAGCCTAGACCGATGCAATAGAGTTAAGAAGAGAAGATGTCTTGAGCTGGGCTGAAATGTATTTTTGCTTTCTGGTGATATCGGCATCTCTTTGATTGCTTTAACTGGCCATTTTTATGTCAGCAGGAAGTGAAAATGCCTTTACCTTCAGTAGACTACATAATTATAACTCTCCTCTTTGAGGTGTATGTGGTTCTGGGGATCTGCGGTGGCTTTGTATCAAATAGGTGAAACCTACACAGAAGCTGCAGTTAAGTGTCTTAATTCCAGGAAAAAATGGGAGATGGTGTTTCACATTCTGCTTTCAAATAGTGATATGAAAAATATGTAGTTATCAAAATAGTGGTTCTTTCCTTCAAAGAGGAGCAATAGGGCCTAAGATATCTGGGTGACAGCCCTTGCTTCTTGCAGTGCTGTGATGGGAGAGCAAGCGATGACCCATAACTTTACAGATCATTCAGAGCCCTTAATGCTGAAAATTTTTCACTTATTTTGAAAATGAGAGCTTTAAAGGATTTGCAATGACAGCTGTGACATACTGGTAACTTCATAAGCTTTTGAAATACATTTCTAATTTTCTTGAAAGTGATCTTTGCCAGTGTCTCATGGAGATATGGTTGAGCGATGAACAGCAAATTGCACCTTTAAAAGAGGAACATGTATGGTTTTTCATTAAACCATACATTGAATAGTATAAATAGTAAATGCTTATGTCAAGTAAATTATTTTAAAAGGGTCTTTTTCATTTCAGTTGGCAACTTGGGAAAAAAAAATAGATAACTTTGATTGTAGGCTTTAGGAAATAGTCCTGGCCTGTGTCTTTGTGAAATGGCAGACTTAATAGAAGGTTGCAGCTAGATAATTCCTCTGGCCTTGATGGCTCATCTATTAGGAAATGGACTAATGGAAGAGGTACAGGTAACATTGGCCTCTTAACAGCCGTGCTAAGAGGCAAATTTTCCTCTGAAGTAGGACTTGTGAAGTACAGCCTTTCAAATTGTGACCTTTCCTCTTTAATTGCTCAAAATGTAGCTTAAAATATACTCTGATTATGACCTGGGTGAATGGGGAGAAAAGTGGATGGGACTGACTCATCTTGCAGACCAAAATGAAGATGGTCTGTGCTGAAGAGATGTCATTGCTCTGGCTCCAGCCCTGGCTAAATTTGCAAAGGCTTTCCTTGTAGGAGAGCTTGCAGGGAGAAGGATAACAGAAATACTGTCACTCACTCACTGCTCAGTTGTCTGCTGCTTCAGGTAGACAGATGTGCCTAGTGAATCACCTCTGCTTTAAGCCATGGTCAAGGCTTAAAGTCATGCCGGGGTCACTGGCCGATGATATCAACATCTCTGGTGAGGGTAAAAGGGAAATGAGGGATAACTGTGAGCTTTCCTCACTGTAACCAAATTCTCTGGGTTTACTGGCAGCCACGGGTTCTGCTGTGGGGCTGACCCTCCACTCTGGCGGGCTTGTTGAGGTGCTGCCCTCAGTGAGACAAGGGGGATGTACTTGGATCATGCACTGACAGGAGTGGTAAAAACTAGGAAGGAATCACCCTTTTTCTCTCCTTCTGGTCTTCTGTGTCTACATAGGCTTTTCTTCCAGGCTGCAGAACCAGCTACTGTGTAGCCAGTGTGGAGACTCTTCCACTGCAGTGTGGATCAAGTGGCGCATACATATGTGCAGCGCAGTACGTTCACCCCAAACTGAAAGGCCAGTGGGTTACATAGCATTGACACCAGTTCTTTTGGCAGCATACATGTTCTCAAGAAAATTTTTCTCAGAAATATTTAAGGAATGAGAACACTTTGGAGGGACTCCCCAGATTTTATTTCTTGCCAGAGCTTGCTCTGTCCTACTTGAGCTGTAGATTTTATTAATCGTTCCGTTCTGATTAACTACAAATGTAACCAAACTCTCTCTGTTTTACTATGGTATCTTCTACTACTTTTTTTTTTTTAGGTACAAAAGTGCTCGTATTTGGGTGCTAACAGCATTTATGTAATTCTAGGATGAAAATAAAAAAGAACAACGATCCTGAGATGAAAGGACAGTATTGAAATATTATTTTAAAATTTAGTGAAGTCTTCACCATTGAAATGGGTGTCTGTGTGCTTTTGGGTATGCTGCTCTTTGAAAATTGAGTATTTCTTGGGCATTTTGATTGTTTGGATTTGTAGCATCTTTCAGGTGAGCAAACCCAGAATGTGAACAATGATCAGCAAAAGCCTGGAGAAATAAAGTACTATATAGCTTTAATGATGAAAGAAAAGCTGTACTGATGTTTCATTGGTGTTCTAAGCAATGTTTTTTTCCTCAAACAACATCTGATTTAGTTCTTCCTTTTTGCTTACAAAGATGTGAGTATCAAATTAGCTGAAATGCACTGAAATTAAACCCTAGTGAAATAATGGGCTGATCATTATCTGTTCTCAGTTAATTTTCTGTATGTTTTCAGATCAACTCGACAAAACAAGATGTATTGGCAAATCATTCTGATCCCTTTTGTACTTTTGGGTAAGTTACTAAAAAATTCTGTCTGTTGGAAATTATGTAGAATGAAGAGTAATCACCATTTCTGTTTTACAGTGGGGTTTCAAGACATGCTACTGGATTAGTATCTTATCACAATGTGCAACAGAATATACAAAAATGACCTGATGGTGTTATTGTGCGGAATTGAAATGTTGACACTCTTAGAGTTGTGTCTATGTGTCTTATCCCAAAAAGCAGTGCAACTGACTTTTAAGATCACAAAACATCAATACAAAGTATGTGGTGACTCAAATAAATGCCACAGTGAAATTTGATAAGATAGAAGTTCATTGGCAATTTGATTATTACCGTAATAGGTCCGAAAGCAGAAGGGAAAATCCTGACTCTGTCAGAACTGCAACGTTTCTGTTCAGTGCAGCCCAGGTGCCACTTTGAGTTTGAGCTCTGCTTTTTTTAGGTAGCTGACATTCGTGCTTTCTTGTGCACAGTGCTGTTTAAGGGTGCTCAGTTAACTGCCAATGTTGAATAAACGTTTTTTTTTCTGATTGGAAATGTCTGTAATGGTATTGGGGTGTGCTGCTCAGAGACAGCTGGTATTTGCCTTTTTTTAATAAAAATAAGTATTACTTAAAGACATGATGATGCTTAGGGAGAAGGCAGATGCTATCATGCAGTGAAGTTAGTCCATAATTTGTGTCATTTTGTATCTTCACAAAAGATCAATAAAACATTAGATTTCTATATCTTTTCTATATACATATACATCTTTCTTTTATTTTTCTGTGTACATACCTTTATGCACTCAGTGCCAGATATTATGTTGTTGACATTCTCCTTTTAGATACCTTATATAATCTAAATAAATTGTGTACCTTTTATTTAGAAAACCTAGATACCTCAGGGAGTTTTGATTAGGCTTCAGAGCAGTTTGTCACTATCTGGTGCCTGTAAGGACTGAAAGATGGCCCATTGAGGGACCATCTCCATGTGATTCCAAAAAAGCAAATAGCTGTGGCTGGCACCTTTGTCATCCTGTGAACCCAGACATGAAATAAGATGCTCTTTGAGGGACAAAACTGTAAGTGATGGCCTCCTGTGTATCTGTGTCATGAACAGACTGTTACACCTGTAGTGAGGAAACATTCTTAATGCATGCTGCAGTTTATTAACAGACATTTAAGAACTTTAGCAATTGTATGCTGAGTGTTCTCTTGTAATGAATTGTAGTTGTTTTATGTTTTTAAAACTTGTACAGAAGTGGTAAGTAGCTGCACACATTTTGACATTATAGGATGTAATTAATCCTCTGAGGTTGTCTGATGCCATGTTTAAGGGAGCAGTAGTTTTTTAGAACAAGAGATGAGTGGCAGGGATTCTACCCACCCTGCAACTGACTCTCTGCATTGGGTGGTGTGTTAGTTATCTGTCCTGCCTTGTAGGCAGTCATGTCACTTACTCATTTGTCCTTTTTAATCATCTATTATTATACTAATAGTCTGTTTGGTCAACTCAATCCTCTGCATGCAGCAGCAGGCCTAATGAAGCTGATATTTACAGAGGCACAAACTCTGTTAAATGAGAGAGGGGGAAAGAGCAGAACCCTTCAGGAGTCTGGCAATATAAAATCTGTGTAAAGAGAAAATGAAACATAAACACACTGCAAAGTAACATGGTGTCTGCTTCTGAGGTAGCTGCATCTACTGTTTAAAAAGCTTTCACTTTGTGTTGTTATATTATTGTGCTGTTAATGAAGCAGTGCTTGGGAAATTCTGTTTTTGTTTTGGCTGTTGCAGGGCAGAGAGCATCAATTAATTCATTATCTAATGAACTGCTTTAAATATTCATGCTCTTGCTGAGAGAAAAGCTAAATGCAAAATGCAAAAATGACCCACATGCCTTTCTGTAACTAGAGCTTTAATATTTGAAATTCATGCAGTGTTTTACAGTAAGCTGTTTCCAAAACGGGCATGCTCATCATTCTCAAGATCATTATTAGCGTAATTCAAGCAGTGACTTACCAACAAGAGCTACAGATGTGGTCAGAGCAATTTTATTTTGTAGAATCTAAGTGTGATGGAAAAGATTATTCTTTTCTTACATCTCATTTCCCAGTTAATGCCCTGGGGTTGTGTAGCTGCATCCAGTCATATATTCTTGTAATGCTATTCTTCGGTATTTAACAGTGCAGTGTGACTCTGTGTTGTATTTACATTAGGGTTATTTTTTTCTACAGTAATGGAGCTGGATAGCAAGTGTCCCAGCACTGCAGGGAGAGATGACACTCGTACCTGTATAATGTGTGAACTTGGGCTTAGGATTCACTGTATTTTGAACTAATGTAAGCTGATTTACCTGAAAGAGATGCTTCCCCTGCACTCCTGCACTCTTGGTCTTAATCTATTTCAAGAGGTTGAAAAAACAAAAAGGTTAGTGTAGTGACCTTGGGGGAGAAGGCTGAAGTCTGCAGTTGTGACACCAGTTCAAAGGGGTTGTTTTTAGTAACTTTATATGCAACTCGGAGGAGAAGAGCCCCTGGAAACAGTCTGATTATATGTAACGAATGTGTTTTTGTGTAAGATCAACCACTGCCTTTTCATTGTCAAGTAACATCAAGTCTCTCTTTTATTTCTGATATATTTGCCTTTATGTTTTCAGACTTGCTTCAGATGGCAGTTGCCCATTGTATGGTGCATCAGATTCCTCCCAGGAACTTTACATTACCTTATATGCTGCTGAATGAGACATTTTTGAGTCCTTTCTTTGCTGGAGTTGTAGAGAGATGGTCTAGTTTGAGGAGACAGCATGGAGCATCCAAGTCTCCCTTGCTGATGAATGAAGAAGGTTTTCTGTGTTGCCTTTGGAGTGATAACAACATTGATTGTTCTTTGTACAGAGCAAGCATGCAAGCAAGGAGGTTTATTCCCTCAGAAATAAGTATCTTTGCTTCTCATGAAATAGGTAGGTTTTCCATTCAAGGGCATAAGATATTACTTCTTCAAAAAATGGTTGGGGTGTTTTGTTGTCTTCGGCGGGGGCGGGGGGCAGTGTTTCTTAATGGGTATTCATTTCTAACCAGAGCAGACAATATGTGGTAAAATAGTCTGTGGTGGAAGAGGAAGAAAATTGGATAGCATGGTTTCAAAAGAGGAAAAAAAAGTTGGCTGCCTTTCTAGGGGAGTTTTGCATAAAATATGTAGCTCTGTATGTGAGGATGTAAGCCTAGATCTTCAAAGGTGTTTAGATGCTATGAAATATTTTAAATATTTTTGTGGATATGGGCTTTAAATTCCTTCAGGAGGCAGGGGAGATGGAGAGCAAGTGCTGTCTTTTCTGCCTGGATTGTGATTAGATATACATGGATTAGATTGAATTATTTTTTTCCTAGGCTTTTTTTTCTCTTCCTGTAAATCACAGTCTGAGCAGCATACTGGCCTGGGGGCACACTGCTGTTGGTGGCAGGAATCTCATTGACCTCAGTGGATCAGAATTTCATTTTTACAGGAACTGTCTCATGGAACAAATAAATCTCTGTTAAAGACTGCTATGCTACATTTGTTGCCGTTGTGTGTGCAGTAGAGTTGCATATGTGTGCACATGTACACAGTACAGCCATGTAGAGGCTGCACGAGTTAACAGCAGCAAAACCTTCAAACAGCAGCTGCAGCTTAATTTCTTTCTTCCCCTTGTGGCCTTGTCTGTAAAACCAGGTAAAATGTATGCCTTTTCTAGTAATTAGAATGCAGCAGTATTGTATATGTTGTTAGACTTTAAAGTGTTTAAGGACATACACTGGTGCCCAGTTCAGCAAGGATTAATTCATAAACATTTACACACTTGTGCCCTCCCCCCCCCCCAATATCTGTTGCTTGTTCTCTCTTAGTGAGTGCAGGCTCTTCAGTTGGGTTTTCTGGTTTTAATATAATTCAGAAATGTTTAATCATTTTCTTTTGTCTAGATTCAAATTGGAACATTGAATGTTGGATTAAAGGCAAGCTGGACCTGTTAGTTTGTAGCCTTCGGTTTTTGAACTTGTACTTGAGAACCAACTTGAAGGTTAATCTTTTATATGCCATGTAAGTACAGACTCTTAAATTTGTCACTATTGGCATTAGAAATCTGAAAGCGCTTTCTAAAGCATCAACATTGGCCTCAAGCTTGCAGTGAAACAATGGCATTAGCTTTGCAAGCAGATGGTACGTTTTATACCTTTGTCTAATCTAAAAGTAATCTCATACAATATGGAAAGTTTATGTTTCTGTCTTTGAATGAGAAATTGTTGGACTGGACAGTTCCCCTTCTCCGTCCTTTCCATGTTATAATTGCTTAATTTTAAAGCCGTGATCTTGGTTCTGTCTTTTTTATGCTTTTGACCATAATATTCTCTCTCCTGAAGTGAGTGTGTTACTTAACATTCAGTACAATGCCAATGCTACTTTAATCATCTCGATGCCTCTGGAAGCCACTCGCCTGTGCAGTTGTATGTATGGCAAGTATTACCTGGAATGGTAAGAGATGGTAATCATCCTGATTGTCGGGTGGGCAGGTCTTCTGTATGTGGCCTGCCTGATTTGATCGTAAAGAGATCTATTGATTCCGCTTACAAAACCACACTCATTTTTTTCTGAATTACTGATAGATTGGAAGGAATGGCACGAACACACAAACTTAATTTCCTTAGAAAACAGGCTAAGCAGAAATACTTGAATTAGCTGAATTTACAGGTGATGACTTCTTAAAAAGTGAGTTATCACTTGCCACAAATTATCCTTGTAGTCAGGATGGAAAGCAAATGTATTAACTAGTAAAACATGTCATTGTGTAGTTGACATCATACTTGAAAGCTGAAATCAGATTTTGAGTGGGTTGCCAATCCCAGTGTTCCTCATTACTTTGATTTCTGAAATACCATTACATGTGTGTTTGAGGGAAAAGCAGATCTGAATTTACCTCTGTTCCATCCAGTCTTGACTGCACTAGAAAAATCTTTGGTAGTAATCCTAGTGTAGTAATCTATGCACTGAATTTTTCTGGAATGCCTAACAGCTGTGGAACAACAGATTCGTGGCCCAGATGGAATGAAGAGGTTCTTTGTATTATTTAGGGAGCTCAGTAAGTGTCATGCAGTTTATGAGAGCAGACCCCATAGACTCACTAGAGTCCTTGTGGCGTTTCTGTATTTGATTATTTTTTGCTGCAAAGGAGAGATGTGATGCAGCCCCTGACGTTGGAAAAGTTGTTTCATTCCCCAGATTTCATATTAATATTTTCATCCTAGGGTCCCTTAAGTTCTGGGGGAACAGTTCACAAAGCACTTCAGATTTTGGTAAGCTGACAGCTTTCCCTCTTGGCTTGCTAATACCTTAAAATTTTATTCATATGAGCCAGAATACCTTGAAAACATTCCTGATTTTAAAAATATGCATCCCTGGCATGTGTTACTCCCTGGGAGTCTGGAGATCAAGCCAGAATTCTGACATACAGGATAGGCAATGCACAAAAGTAATGACCTAGAAGAATCTACAAGAAAAAAGCTTGGGTTGTGAGCGGCTTTTAATTTTTTCAGCATTAAAGGAGTATCCTCTTATTTCACACATCCACAGTTTGCCTGCTTGTCAAAGATATCAGATTATATGAACAGAAAATGTTTTGTTCAGGCCAAAACAGTGCTATACAATGTTCCGTAAGAGGCTTGAGCAAGGGTAACAATAGGGCTTTTACCTTCCCTAGCAGCATGTATTTGGGACGAGAAAGATTATTCTGAAACTTAATTAGACAAATTATGTTAATTGTCCACCAAAAGTGAATGATCTTTCCAGTTGTATGTATTCTAGGAATGCTGTAAACCCTTGGTGGTTAATTACACTAGCTGAAATCACTTAGCCTTAGGGATGCTTTTGTAGTGACACAGATGAATGCTCCCAGTTTAATTTTGAGCACTGATTATAATTATCCCTTTCAGCAGATGGTGATGTATATGGTGTACTCCTATTTCTGACGTATTAGAAGTACCTGTGAGGCTCTTCTTTAGTTCTGGGCATAGGCTCCCGTGTTTTTAAGGATAAATCATGCAGTTTGCCTTAAGACTGGTGCCTTAGTTGCGTACATCAGTTAGACATTGAGCCTTCTTCAGATGGAGAACATTAACCTTTCATGAGAGACTTACCCTCCTTTAAGTTAGGCAGTCAACGGATGTTCTGCAGTTCAGCGGGACAAGTTGTTCAAATAAGGACTGTCCTAGAGCTACTATGTATCAAATACATTGAGTTACAATTATTGAAAATCCTTAGAACTCCAGCCTTACTCCATCAAGTTCTAATCAAGGTCGTACTTGCACAAACACAGTATATAGAAATATTGAAAGCAGAGTTACAATGGTGACCTTAACTTCTGATATGCCTCGACACAGCTACCTAAATATGATGTTGTACCTTTCCTGAAATTAGAGGAATTGCAGAAGTTGTGTTTTCAGTTAGGTGTACCAATTGCAAGAAATTGATTGAAATTCAGTGAAGGCATTCTGCAGCTTCTAATTTAAAGTCTAGAAGTTCACCATGGGGCCACAAATTAATTTAGCATAAGCAACAGCAGTTTCTGAAGTATGGTTGAATAGTGCACCAAAATATAAAACATTTAGGAGGCATTAACTTAAGATGTTAACTGAAAGAATTATCTCTGCACAGCTGATAAAGTGCAGTGTTTGGAGTGGAAAAGAGAAACAAGCCTTGGACACATACCCTTGTTGCAATGTTAATTACTGCCTTGGTTCAGGGCATGCAGTATTCATTTTTTTCCCCTCTTCTACAGTGTCTTGTGCTCAAGTTCCATGTTTGCAGCTTAAAGTCACATTGCCTTTACATATTCTCCCTCCTTTCTCTGCCAGCCCTTAAAAAATTAAGTGCAGTTCCTTAGTTTTCTGTTGAATCTCAGAGGTGGGCTCTGCTAGTCCCTCCACAGAAGTTCATACGCTTAGTACCTATCTGTTTTTTGCTCTCTGTGCCAAGACAGATCTCTCCAGTTACAGCAGCCAATACTATAAATCTGAATGGGGACATAGTACATACTCCTATATAAGCCCTCTGTTTTCCCTTCTCCCCATCACAGCTTGGATCTGGCTTAGATCTAATCACTGTTGTGTGATGCAAAGTGCCTGTTGAACCAGGATTTCTGGCTTCTCTCAGTGTGCAGCAAGTCCAATGGGAAACTCCATTTTTAATAGCTGGTTGCTTTGTTTTGGGTTTACCCAAAGTTTCTCCTCTCATTCTACTGAATGAAGGCACTGACGTCTCCTGAACCTGTGAGGGCTTTGTAAGCATACACTTCTCTAAAGACAGTATCTGCAGTTCAGTAGCAGTGGTTATTCTGTGTCTGGATCCATCAGCAGCCAAACCAAAGATGACAGGCTGCTCCTGCAATCCCATGCTGCAACGGTTCTCCAAAATACTTTGGATCTCTGTTGTTTTGCTTGTAACCAGGTCTCACACATTCAGCCCAGTCTTGGCCGTTCGGAAGAAGCTGGCATGAGGGCCTGTCATGATCATGTCCTCAGTTGATCTGTTCTCTTATGCCAAACTCAATTTTTTGAGATGGTTCCTATGTCTTGCTAGTTCGTGGAAATGCAAAATCCTCCAGGAGTGTACCTGGCACCTGATAACATAGCTTTTTTTTTTCCCTTGCTTTGCCCTGGTGGCCTGCAGAGGTAGTGAGCTCTAAGAGAAGTTTACAGCACAGAAGGGAGACAGTGGAAATTCTCTGCCGCAAGGGGTGAAAGGTCTGCCTAGCATGAACCACAGGGTCTTCCTCCAGTTACACTTGCATTTCTACACACAGAACTTTATTCAGTAAATAAATCAAAAGCTTTGTGCAGGGCGAGCAGGGCAAAATAACAACCCATGCCTGTTTAATTCCAAATAAGAGGCCTTTGAAACACAATACTGGCACAGCACAACATGGCGAGGAGCTCTTTAGCATTTTTTGCCTTTGACAGGAGTGGTCTTCTAGGTGTAAATAAGCTCTGTTTGATGGTTAAAAACTGAAATAATCATTAGTAATGATTAGGAGAAAGATGGTCAGGAAGTTGCAACTCCTTTTCCAGATAGATCAAGTTTTACAAGATTAAATGATACTGTTTGATGAAAAGACTACATTCTTACAGATTGATGAGATTAATAACGTCTGTGGGGGACAACAGAAGAGAGGAAAACTTAAAAGACAATTCTGTGAAGTCTTTGAAAGGAAATTCAAGAGAAGTGGAACCACAACTATAAAACCAAAAATATTCCAAGTAATTTAAAAGTTTTATGTCTGCCAGATACTGTCAGCATAAGGCTCCATAATTCTTATGTCCTAAAGTCTATGAGGTACTGGTAAAAAATATTTTAGGAATGTCAGTATTTACTGCCTGTGGCACTGATAAATGTAAATTACATATGTAAATGAACCTGCATAGCATGTGGTCATTACTGGAAAGTACGGGTGCCATGAGGGCATAGTGTTGATTGAAAATCGTTGTGTTACTAGCTGCAAAGACTATCCTAACAAAATGGTGCATGCAGGATGTGTTTGTGTTGATCAGTGAAGGATAGTGGAGCCCTGATTCAAGGAGATCCATGTGTGTACATTGCGTGTTCCTTGGCAGTCCCAGTAAGCATGATGTGCACATGCTCTTCCCCATAGTTCATCAGCCCTTTATTCATTTCCAATCTCCCTTCAGGTTCTGACCTTTTCTTTTTTAAGTAAGGCAGATTATGGTAATGTGACCAGTGAATCATGCCCAATTCCCTGTGCTCTGCTGTTGGTTAAATGGACTAGATACAAAATAGACTAAAACCAGACAAAAAAAGCAGAAAGTCTTGTCCTTTCTTCTCCTCCAAATGCAGAGGTCTCTGCCCTCCATGAATTCAAGTGTTAGAATGAGTCATACTATTTAAATACAAGCTATTTAAAATGTAAAGAAAGGTTCATATTCTATTCATTTCAATTTCTTTCTCTGAATTAGTGAAACAAACCCCTTGCTATACAGAAATAATTCCAAAACTACTTCAGAACAATTCAAAACATAAGGTTTTCTCTAATGATGAAATGTCAGAAGCAGGAAGGATCCAGGATAGTTTAGCGGTCAGGATTTGTCTTGGCGTTGCTTCTGTTGAGAAGTTTGGCCATGAAGTGTTCACGCTAATAAATTCACTACCTTAAGGAGGCCTATGTCACTGAGTACTATAGTCAACGGAGATTGAAAATGTGTGTAAATCAGTAATCATACTGATCTACATACTCATAATCACACATATGTTCTTTCTGCATCCTATAAAATACTTGCTAGCATCAAGAGACATAATGCATAACTGCTTGAATCAGTATGTGCTACTTTGTTATTCATGTCATTTAAAATGTATTGAAATCATATTACTAGAAAATCCGATTAAACTCTTTATGGAACCTATGTTGTGCCCATGCGGCTATTAGTTATTTAAAACTTCAGAAGTCGATCATAGACCACAGACTTTTTGGAGTGGATTACGTAATCAAAACCAGTGTGTTAAGCTCTCAGGGAAGGAGTGTTAATTGAAAGAAAGACAAAAGGCAACACCTGCTGCTGCTTAAAACTAAACTGAACATTCAGTCAAAAATAGACCCATGAGCTTTATTCTGAGAAGCAATAAGAGCAAAATGCAGTAAGTTACTTACCAAATACTTTCCTTGAGCCTGCCTAAGCAATGGTAGTGATACATTTGAGTAAATAATTATCCTGTGAGTAAAGAAATGTCAGCCTGTCTAACAGACAAACATGCAGTGCATAAAATTAATGAAAGCCTTATCTTGGAGTTAAGTGTTTAATGTTAAGACCTTTGAAGGACACAGGATTTGTTCCGTGGTTTGTTTTTTCGCTTGTAGATCAGAGCTGTCACTGAGAGATGTCTCTACAAGCTCTCTGAAGGGGACTGTCATGGTTGCTCAGTGTGACTGTAGTGAGTATGACGAGTGCGAGTGCTGCGTGCCTTCTCCGAGACTCAACTACACTTACATCATGTGGCTGAAGATGATGACTGGAGTAACATCTCTGTGGTCACCTTTGTTGTCAGTCAAGCCCATAGACATAGGTAAGAATGACCTACATTTTAAACCTTTTTTAATGGAGAAAA
Organism: Dromococcyx pavoninus; assembly: GCA_033558185.1. Lineage (NCBI taxonomy): Eukaryota > Metazoa > Chordata > Aves > Cuculiformes > Neomorphidae > Dromococcyx > Dromococcyx pavoninus. The sequence continues at coordinate 360,885 of JAUMJL010000172.1, read as the reverse complement.
GCATCAGGATGTCTCGCCTGGAGAAAGAGAGCACAGACAGAACAGGAAGAGGCTTCCTGGTGCTGTCTCACTTGCTCAGGGTGGTGCTATACACATTTCTTAGCCACCTAATGCCTGTCTGGGCTCTAGTACAAAACCATACTGAGCAGAGGCCAGGCTGTCAACATACTTGAGCTTTCATTGCTAATCAGGGCTGCTCTGTACCTAAGTCTGGGACACTGGTGGAGCTTATTTGTCTGTAATACTGAGGACTTAATTTAAAAGGTGAGGGCAGAAAAAAAGTTGGTCCTAAAGTTACTTAGCAAATAAAACTGCTCTTCTCTCAAGCAGCTCTGTTGTCCCATTGCTTTCTTACATACACGTACAGTTCCAGCATTTTCTGAGTTGGAAAATATTCCTCTGTATTTAATCAAGTTAAAACTTTGCTGACAGTATGAATTTAATATATGTTGCTGTCCAACATGCACAGTTATTGCAGATCTCGGCACGTTTCAAAAAGACAGCAACTCTGTCAGCTGTGGTGAAAAAAAAAAGTTTTATAAACCTGTTCATCGCTGAGGTGCTTTGCAGACAGGGTAAGTTAAAAGTCTCTGGTTGGACTAGTTTTGAAGATGAGGTGTTGCATGTATCCTCATGCCACTTTTAAAGTGTGCTACAGGAAAAAAATAAAAATTCAGAGTTGTATCTCCCAGTGTTTGAAATTACATAGTTAGTTCGTTCTGCTTGGTGAAGTATATTTAAAAATGCATAAATAGTAGTGTATGTTCTACGAAGATTTATCTCAATTAAAAATTATTTTGAAAGTAAAAGGATGAATACTTGTGTATTGTAGAGCTGTACTTCCTTATAGATGGTATGAGTAGAACAAATGGCATCAGGAGAACAGACATCATTTGTATTGTAAGATTCACAGAGGTGTGATTTACAAGTTACTGACTTTTGTTTGGAAAGCTATGCCTCTTCCCAAATCACTTATTCCTGCTGGTCCTCATTAAGTTAATTGCTTTGAGATGGTATATAAGTAATAATAAAATAAAATCTGACTCAGTGTAATAAGTTTATACTGAAAATAACAACAGGTTTTGGTAAACTGAATGAGTTTCCAGTAATACCGCTTAAATGAGACACCTTGAAAAGCTGAGAGATCAATGAAAGGCCATTTTGTATTTAATTTGGTATTGGTAGAGGCAGACTGCTCCGTGAGCGGACTCCAGGGGAGCTGTAGGAGGTTCCAGGTACAACTGATGAGTTGTCTGATCATGGTCATATCTTGTCTGGTTCAAGTGGCAAGAGGGAATTCTTCTCCATGTCACTAGCCATGGATATGCATCTTTTTCTGAACGCTGTCAGCTCAGTTACTGCTACCATTCCACCTTCACCTACATGGAGGTTACTATCCTTTTTGTTCACCCATTAGAACTCTCTGTGAGCCTTTCACAGCCTCCTGCCCTCATATTTTCCAGGTTAGCAAGAACACAGTGTAGGCAGCAAAAAACCTTGAATGGAAGTAATAGTCACATCTAGGGGGTGGGGCAGGTTGGGGACACTCAGTGCAGGTGGCACTTGAAGTGAACATGACCCCACTGCCCAAGACCCTTGGAAATGCTTTCTTTTCAGCTTTTGCATGTGCCATGTTTTTTAACAGGATACTACTCTTGCATGGGAGAAACTCAGAACTGTAAATGAGGACAAGGTCAACCAAAAGACACTGTATTTACACAGTGATTTGAAAAGGTCTCGGTAACAGGTAGAAGTAGGATCTAGGTTCTGTGCCTTTGACTTAGGAAGAGTGCATGTAATCCTGATCATCATTCTAAATTGCCCATCCATTTCCCTCTCCAGAGAGTTCTTTTTATCCTTGAGGGATATTTCTGAAATGCTCCATTTTTCCTTTGCCCTAATGTAGGTCTCCTGGAGACCTTCTTTTATAGGCATAATCACTGTGGAAGGGATGGGAATGTTTAGAAGTTCTCTGTGTGCAGTACGAGGGCACTATGTCCCGTCTCTTAAGGAGCAGAGCAAATTGCTTTGCTCAGCACTCCCATCCCTCTCAGTCCTCTTTTCAGCAAAAGAGATAAATTAGTGCTTAGTTACTGGGAAGAATCATGGCCCAAGACAAGAAATTCGTGTAGTTTTAAGGGAAAACGGCATGTCCTGATAACTAACTATATTTCAGTGCCAGAGCATGCTTTTCCAGCATTACACAACATCACTCTGTCATACGCTAGCTCTAGAGCAGCTCTTGAAAACTGAGTTTAAAGAAAAGGCATTAAAGAAGGGTAAAACCCCTTTACTGCCAGCAGTCATATGCAGTAAGATTAGTGATAAACTTGTCAATTTATTTGTCTGCAGTAAAGCCTGAACCTCCTCTGAATCTGCGTCTGGAAATGACAGAGAAAGGTCAAGTGAAGATCTGCTGGTCCAACCCTGTGCTGATGCCGTACCAACTTCAGTATGAAGTGAAGATCTCTGTAAATTCAGGTCAAAATGGATGGCAGGTGAGTCAGCTCTGCTTGCTTTGTTTTACGATGAGTCACCTGCAGGTTGATGGGTCTCTTCCAGAGCCCAAGATTTCTTACCACATTCCTTGTCCTTGGAAAGTGGCTCTGGTGGGCAGAGCAACATGGCTGGTCTGATGGAGCTGGGCATGGCATGCTAGTTTCTCCTGAGCTGGTGTGTCCATAGACCCTGGTGAACGTCAACAGAGCGTAGTAAAGCTGGCAAGCTGGACTTTACATCTGTTACATGTAGAGAGCCACTACACAATGATGAAAGACCTGATATTTCTTTGTGAATGAAATGTTAGATTCTGTGAAGTCTAAAGGCAAAGCTATCTCTTTTCAGCAAACCCCAAATTCCATGAGACATACATATATGTTTTAATATTTACAGCTTTTATTAGTGAATTGCTTTTTCCGTTGCTACCATGCAACTGGATCTGGACTGAAAAGCAGCTGTTAGTTAGCAGCCCATAAAGAAATGACATGTTTTCCACAGAGGTATGCAACTTCTACCATATTCAAATTCACAGTAAATTTAAAGAAGAAAGCTTTTTTTACCCCAATTGTGACCGAATAACTACTCTGTAGACTATTTGATTTGATTCCCTCTGTCTTTTTCTGTTTTTACTGTTTCATTATACAACAACGATGGCTTCTGATAAACTGACAGATGATTCAAGTTGCTCTAGAAACCTCACTGGCCATAGACAGTACACTACTTGAGTCTTCATACTTTGTTGAAGTGCGTTGCAGGAATCATCATGGTCCAGGGTTCTGGAGTGACTGGAGCATACCATATAATCTCAGCTGGGGAGGTAGGTCATGTGCTGTCATGTGCAGTAAGTAGTCTTGTGGAGCAGAAGAGATTTCCCAATTTGGTTTGTTTTGTGGAATGAGTATTTGAGACCAGGTGCTATCCTGGGAGTACAGTATGTGTGAGTTGGGCTGATTAAATTCTGTGGAAGTTCTTTCCCTTTGTGCTTGTTTTTATGCATGGCTTTGCCTGAGATTCTGCTCTTTCCTTTGCACAAGACTTGCATAGAAAGGGTTCTGGACTAATGCATGTGGACTGCATAGTCAGCTCCATGACACCTCACTGTCTGGCCCTGTTTCTTGCTCACCAAGCACCTGTTCAGACCCAGAAGCAGCTCTTTATTTAGGAGTTTTTCCATTTCAAAAGACAGTTGACAGCGTTTAACCTCTACTCAGAGTACAAGATTTTTCTCCTGTTGCTTTCTCTAACTTTTGGTTTAGTCTGAGGCTTTGTAGCTGAACTAAAGAGCAGAACACAATTCTGGCTTTGTAGATTTAATGTAACCCGTCTTGGTTTGCAATGCTGAGCCCCATTCATAACCTGCATAATAGCCCTACTCAGTCACTCTCAATGCATGTGGCTTGCGTTTTAAACGTATCATCTTACATACTGTGATCAATTTAGTCCCCAAACAGGGCGAGCTCCTGACATGTCGTGTACAGTGAGAGCTCTCCTGGACTGAGTAAAGGTCTCCTATGATATAATGAGGTCCCTTATATCAACATAGCTACTGCTGAAATGATAGAATGTAGAGACTTTTTTTCATGGTCAGGCTATATAGGAAAGGAAAGAAATTTTGTTTCGCAAATCCTTGGTCAGTTATCAGAATTCCTTATTCACTTTGCAGACTGAGCTGTTTTGGATCAGCCTAAAGATTTCAGGATTTTTTGCATTGTATTTTTCCATGCCTTTCTTGTGGTTAATCATAAATGCTTTGGTCTGTGTTGTCATAGGTATATCAGAACTATACAGCTTTGAGAATTTTTCGGAGGGGTGTGTGTGTAAATACAGACTCTCTCTCTTACATACACATATACTCTTATTTTGAGAAAAAGTATATGAGTATATCTAGAAATATGGAGGTAAAAGAGGTCCAGTAGATACTGTTAGATTATTTTTTATTAATCCTGTTATGGGATATGTAATTTTATTAAACATACATCTCATCAGCAAAATAATCCCGTTGTGACAAATCTGATGACAACATAGAGAGATTAATTTCTTCACTGCAGGAAGCTCAAACTGGTATATTCTCCCAGTAGCCAGTGCTAGGCTGAGGTGATGGAGCATGCAGCGCAGCTGGGAGCAGCGAAGCAGCTGTAGCAGGAACACTGCTTTACATTCATGGAGGCACACTAACACTGGCAAAATAAATATTGAAAGCAGGCTGTTATATTTTTGCAGAGATGTGACCAGTTTCATGATCTAATTTATATTTAACATGAAAGCCTTTGGCGATGACAATATTGCAGGTCTGCTCTGCTGTCTGAGAAGGCCTGTATTTTGGAAAAATCCTGAAAATATCTGACATGATTCCTTAACTATAGAAAGCATTCCTGACCTTGTAAGGATTTCCATGCTGGTTTTAGGTTGATCTGTGGTGAGCTGTTCCTTTTCAGCAGGTGTGTAACACCTGTAGCTTCCCTGAGTACCTGACTGATTAAGGTTGAGCTTATGCATGTCCACATGCTTTGCAAATTTAGTGTCTTTATGCCTAAGTGGCTTACTTACTGTTATCACTGCTACCATTTAGTATTAAATACACCACTGAGATTGTAAAACAAGTTTTTGAGACATTAATCTCCTGCTGACTTCAATAGGAATAGGATTATTAACTACTGGAAAGCTTGATTGATTGATTGGTTGATTTTCAATTCTCTCTCCCCCAGTTCTCTCAAAATCTATGTTCCAGTATTACAGTAGTGCTTCAGTTGATGTATGATTTCAGCATCCTTGCAGAGTTCAAAGGGATAGATTTTTTTCTTTTCCAAACTCAAACATTGCTTTGCTCTTATTTGGATCTTCTCTCCCTTTTACCTGAGGACAATTATATGATTTTAAAATTTGTGGTGTATTATGTTTGAGACAAGTTAACAGAAGCTAACCCTTTCCAGGTTGTAAGTTCTTGTTGCAGTATTTAAATAAGCTGACCTGATGCCTTAAAAAAGTGGGCTGAGTGAAAAGCAGCAGTGTTAATCTAGTTTCCCGAGATTTAATTTACAGGAGCCTACGTGATTCCTTGTTTCCCTTGTGCTGCTGTGTATTGCTTTCACTGTACCCTCCAGTGAATTTCTGCTCATTTCTTTCCTGTTTGCCTGGGGATATTATTTTTTATCAACATTTACAGGCATCAGTTGTGGGATGAGACAGTCCAAGGCAGATTGCTGCGCCTCTCCCCTATAATTGTTAATAGTAATTAAGAAATAGGAAATTTAGAAATAGAACTGGATTATAAATATAACTTTCTATTGATATATGCTTTTGTGGGGTTTTTTTTGTTCTGATTCTGATCTCAATAGATTTTTTTTTCCTTTTTTTCCCCCTTCTGTGTAGCTGAAGTCCTGTACTTCCCTCTCAAGATACTGACCAGTGTTGGTTCTAACGTTTCCTTTCATTGCATCTATAAAAACAAAACTGAGATTGTAGAGTCCAAGAAGATTGTTTGGTGGCTGAATTTAGCAGAAGAAATCCCAGAAAGTCAGTATACGCTTGTGAATGATCGTGTAAGCAAAGTTACTCTTTTCAACTTGAAAGCAACAAAACCTAGAGGAGGTTTCTTCTATAACGCATTTTACTGTTGTCATCAAAATAGGGAATGTCATCATAGATACGCTGAATTATATGTAGTAGGTAAGACTCCAGATGATTTTGAATTATAATTTTGGGGCATTTTAACATTAAGGTCAGAATATTTCTCTTTTAAACTCCAGTTAGCTTTTATTGAGCAGTTTTGACTTGTAATGCGTGGATTTTTTTATAAACAGTTACATGTTATTAATAAACTTTCAATGTGTTTTAATTAGATGTGAATATCAGTATCACATGTGAAACGGATGGGTACTTAACTAAAATGACTTGCAGATGGTCTGCAAACCAAACCACATTGCTCCCAGGGAGTTCCTTGCACTTAAGATACTACAGGTATGTCTAAATTTTAATGCACTCTTTATGTTTGGAAAAACCTTACTCTGGAAATACTGCTACAGCAAAGAATTCTGGATAGGTGTAATTACAAAATGTGCTCAGTTTCTGTAAACTGGGCTTTTTTCTCAAATGGAACCCCAGAGCTATTAACTATGTGTGCAGAAAGGGGACAGTGGATAGAATCACAGAATCATTTAAGTTGGAAAAGACCTTTTAAGATCATAGAGTCCAACCATTAACCTAATGCTGCCAAGTCCAGCAGTAGGCCATATCTCTAATACCTAAGTAACATGGATGCTATTTACAATGTTCTTCAGTATTTATAAAACCTGTAAGTGCAGTTTGGAAGCCAGTTATCTTAAAGTAGATATGTTTGCTTTTATCAGTTTTAAAAATTATTTGTCTAATTGCTCGTATCTACAGTGAGAGTGACTGAGCATTAAAGCAGTGGCCTAGAGAGGCTATAGAACCCCTGTCTTTGGAGACTTTCATATCTTTACTGGACAGGACCCTGGGCAACTTCATCTGACTTTGAATTTAATCCTACTTTGAGTTGGAGGTAGGACTTGAGACCTCTTGAGGTCTGCATCCAATCTTTGATTTTTCTGCAGTTCTGTATCTTTATTCCTATATACAAGCAGCAGATAAAAATACAAGGATGAAATTTAATTAATTCCAGATTAAAAAAAATCTTACTTGTAAAGAGAAAATCAAATCTTACTTCATAAAGGGAATATTACTTTATAAGGGTAGCATCTTTGGTGGCTGGAGCAATGCTTAGTTTTCATGGGTTTGGTCAGGTGTTTTGGCTTAGCTTGCTTTCAGAGAGTTGGTTTAATTTTGTCTGTCTTTTGGACAGAGGAGGAGACCAGGAGTGTGGTGTGGAGCAAACACGTTATTGTTTGCAAAGTCAATGGTATGATCATCCTTATCTTCATCTTGACAGATATTGCCTGTGATAGTATTGTTTTATCACAAAACTAAAAAATCCCATTGAATTACTAATATATTGAGTTTGAGAGTTTCCTAGAAACATGTTAGTTTTTTATATAGACAGCCTTTTCTGAGAAAAAATCTAGTTTTATTGCTCCGCAGGACTGGAAATGCAAAAGTTTTGGCAAGAAAGCTTAAATTAGCCCTGAAGGCCTAATCCTTTGGAAAGCTGGGCTGTCTTCTCTGTTGGAAGTAGACTGAAGTTTTGAAGTATTGTAGTACCCAGCTGAATATTTCTCAGGGTTCTGTGGACTAAAGTAATAACTGAGATGCTTGAGATTTCCAGTGGAGGCTTTTAGGGCAGGATTAGTGACTGTCTGACTGCTAGGTAGGTTTTGTTTCAACTGTCTTTGCAAAGATGAATATAATGAGTGTATAGCTGGGCAGGGAGCTTGGAACGAAAACCATGCTGCTCTCACCATGTTTTTTGTTCCCACTTTTTCATTGTTCGGGTTTAGCTAAAACTGATGTTTTAATAAGAGAGGATAATCTGTACATTTATTACAGGGTTCTTGCTAGATCAAACAGTGAACATTAATATAGCCTGAAAATCCTTTCCATATGCTAGTATTTATTGCGATCTATCTTTTTGTTCTTTTCTTTTGTTTGTTAATAGTAAGATCATAGGATCATAGAATGGTTTGGGTTGGAAGGAACCTTTAAGATCACCCAGTTCCAACGCCCCTACCATGGGCAAGGACATCTCCAAACAGGCCAGGCTGCTCAAGACTCCATCCAACCTGGTCTTGAACACCTCCAGGGATGGGTCATCCACAGCTTCCCTAAACAACCTATTCCAGTGCCTCACCACCCTCACCATGAAGAATGTCTTCCTAATGTCTGATCTAAATCTTCCCCCATCCAGTTTAAAGGCATACCCCCTCATCCTATCACTACTTGCCCTTGTAAAAAGTTCCTTCCCAGTTTTATTGTAGGCCCCCTTCAGATACTGGAAGGCTGCTGTGAAGTCTCCCCAGAGCCTTCTCTTCATGCTGAACAAGCCCAACTCTCTCAGCCTATCTTCATAGCAGAGGTCCAGCCCTCTGATCATATTCGTAGCCTCTTCTGGACCCATTCCAACAGTTCCATATCTGGGGGTTCCAGAACTGGACACAGGACTCCAGGTGTGTTCTCATAAGAGCAGGGTAGAGGGAGAGAATCACCTCCCTCGACCTGCTTGGCAAGCTCTCGACCTGCTCTTTCAAGATCTGAAAGAGGAAAAATAGAGTCATGGAGGGCCATGTGAATGTACTTACTTCCAAAAAGTTGAAGTATAAGATGTTTAAAAATTTATAGATACAAAACCACCTGTATCATTTGCGTAACATTCTGTTGCATATTGGGAATGAAAAAAAAAACAAATCAAAAATAACTTTAATGTTTGCAAGCTTGAAAACAAATTAAATGGTCAGTTTTTTTAATTGCCCAAGCTTGATAGTAAGAGGCACCATAAATATGTTGGGATTCACTACTAGTATTTGCATAGACGTAGACAAGTCCTCATGACAAAAGCTGGAAGTCAGATGTGTTGCATCAACATCAGACTAGTTGGGCTTTCCAGGAGCATGTGGCTATTCTTCTCAGTTACTGATGCAGTTCCATCTTACAGATGAAGTTCAACACTCTGCAGTAATGTGGAGTGATAACTTGGCTGTTGGTGTTTTGCTTTGGTTGGATTGTTACTATGTCTTCCTCTACAGTCAGTGCTGCCAACAGAAACAACACAGAAATTATTACCCTGTAAAAACAGAGAATGCTAAGCTAAACCTTGAAACACAAGGCCCCAGTTTGATTGGTATTAGTTATGTTGGCCGGAAGAGGAGAGGTTCAGCTAAGTGTAACTTTTGTGGTTCAACTGAATATCTCATACCTTATCTGGCCACTCTTACCACAAAGTCCAAGATATGCACAAGTTTAGGGGAAATTAGGAGAAATATGAAAACTTTCCTTTCCTTCCCTGATGAGATGGCCAGTGCCATTTTATCCACAGTCTGCTCTCCTCTCTTCTGTTGCCAAATGCAATACTGACGGTATGTGGGGTTTTAATACAACCCTCCAGAATTGGTATTTTTATGGGATTTCTATCTCCTGGAGACTTCACAGTACATACCTGATTGGTCCACGTGGCACCTTTTCCCTGGAAACCAGTTGGTGTTTTGAAAGTCATATTCCCGGCTGGAGAAAATTCTTGGCTAGAGATCTGCTTTGCTGTGTTTACTGCTAATATATACCACTCCACTAATGTGATTTATGAGTATTTGGAGATGCGTGCTCTTGTCATACTTGTTTCTTCCTGTTGCTAATCTCTTATCAAAAGATTTTTCACTGGGAAGAGCTTTTGTTTCCTATTTTTTTCATGTCAAAGCTTTGAAAAGTAACACTGCAGTCTTATGTATCCATTTAATGCAGGTTCACATTCAAGATCTGTCCAAAAAAACCATCAGAAAATGCAGAGGGTTCCATCACCATTTGTTTTAATTGCCTTTAGAGTTCTATCTTACCGATGACCATGAGCAGCTTATAGTTGCAATGACTGTGGTTTTGGGTTGTTTTTTTTCTCTTTCAAGGAGCCGAATTTATTGTTCTGACTTTCCAAGTACTTCTCCAAAATCAGAGGTGAAAGAATGCCGTTTACAGAAGAATCATTCTTATGAGTGCACATTTCAGCCTATTTTTCTTTTATCCGGATATACCATGTGGATAGAGTTTAAGCACTTACTAGGAACACTTGAATCCTCACCAACTTGTGTCGTTCCAGCATATGTGGGTAGGTCAAGATTCATGCATGTCTTTCTTCACTTGTGACCCTGGATTCATTCCTTATATGGTGTAGGTAAAGTACTTCTTCACAGCATTTTAAATAAATTAGATTGTGGAAAGAGTATAAAAACGTAAGAGCTTTAGTATTGCCTTCTGAAAGACATTGAATTAAATGCTATTTCCATACATTTTGCTTGGCACGAGCAGATTGTAACTGCAGCTAATACGTATAAAATGAAACATCCAGTTTTGCATGATTATCCTCTTGGGTGTTTTGCAAAGACACCTATGGAAAATATGAGTGTATTTAAAAAGGCAGTCTCATTTTTAAGGTTCTTGATTATCTAACTTTACTGAAGTTTTCACTTAGTTGTTTGTATTTGGTACAGTGAGGCACTGTATGTATTGTTTTTGTAGTTATATTCATTAACATCATGGGGACTGTTCATGCTCTTGCATGCTTTTGCGAAGTTTCTTTCGTGACATGAGTATTTGCTTGAATTTCTATAAAAGCAAGAGATAGGAACAGTGTTTGAGTGTTTTCAAACTACAAAATGTGCAAAACGTCTTTCTATCTGGTTTGTGACACAGCGTTCACTGGACTCTTCTGGGGCATAAAAGTGAACTTACGTAGAGAGCAAACATGTCAGTGAGACCACAGAAGTGCTACGTGCAATAAAGCAGAATAATGAAATACATCTATTATGTATGGGGGGAAGCATGCAGACAGAGAACATAAAGTATCCTATGCATTTCAAAGTTTAAATAGATTACACAAAAATGAATGTCACAGGGAGCGAAGTTCAGTGCATGACAGCTGAGTGGGTATGGGAATTATTGTTACTGTTAATTTGGTGGCCTTGTGATTTTTCAAGATTCCTCCTGTCTATTTCAGAGCACTGTTTATGCCTTTTTGACAAGCAGGTTTTCTGATTATCAGAGAACTGTTGGGAGCCTTGGGCATTAGAAAGGTGTGAGGGATAGCAGGCGGAGATCCTGCACTGCTGTGGCTTTGACAATTTGCCAAGAGGAGCTGGCACCTCACCAGCACTGCAGCTGCGATGTTACTCTGTGTCAGGCACATCCCTGCACTCTGTTGGCTGTGCTCAGTTGGGGAAAGGTGGTGGCTTTATATGGTGCTGCCCAGTGAGGAATTCTAGCAGAACTTTAGGAGCATAGTTTATTGAAGTCATCACTTTAACTAAAAAGCTGTGAGTAGACTTGATCTACTCTGGATGAAAGATGCTTTCTATCATAGTAAACCAAAACGTACTCATTTTAGCACTCCTCGCAAATTAAAGCTTATTTCAAGGGGTTTATTTTTGTTTTTTTCCTCACTCACCATCTGATTGATCGAAACAAGTTTATTCTAACTTCGCTTTGTTAGCAAACTGGGGCTTTGTGACATTAGTGTTCAGTCTGCTGAAGAACCTCAGTTTTGGTAGAATTTCCTATTAGTAAGAAGGGCTTCACGTAACATTTCCATTGATCGTTGTATAATGTCTGTCACTGTCCTTTATAGGAGCTGCCTCTTTGGGCCATGTGTGCCGCTGCTTTCCACAGTGGTGCACCAGGCTACATATTTTGCTGTTTTACCTGGGCAGGTAACAGGTGCTGGCACCAACAGAAGCTGTGATGCTTTAGGTTAAGGTGAAATGTACTGAAACTTGCTCATGGGGTTTTTTTTTTAAATAAATTGTTTCTAAAACCAAAAAATAAATGTTTAGTAAGAAACTTTGATTTTTATATTTCAATGGAAGATGGGGTTTGTGTGATTTTAGTTTGAATGAGAATGGGAATTAATTTACCAGTCTGCAACTCTCTAGTCTGCAGTGAGTGGGCCAGCCAGCCTGCATCAGTGAATTGTTATGTTTGTATTATAGTCCAGCTTTACTTTGAATAACAACGTGTTACCTGCCACCCTCAGGACAGAAGAAAGCAAACTATGATAATTGGATTTAATGAGAAATGTCAGTGCAGACATTATAGTCACTTTTTTTTCTTTCAATTTTCTAGTGAAGCCGCTGCCTCCCTCCAACATTAAAGCAGAAATCACTAGGAATGTTGGGCTGTTGAATGTCAGCTGGACAAACCCAATATTTACAAATGATGATCTTAAATTTCAGATTCGGTATGCTGTGAACAGGGAAGAAATTACATGGGAGGTACTGTTTTCATTTAATCTAGACCAAAGCATGAATTGTTGCAGTGTTGGCATTTAGTGTGTTAGCTGTTTTTTATGGAATTTGTGGCATGTAATGAATCAGAGTTATAGGCATGTGCATTATCTAGCAAAGGAGTATTACTAATTAGGCCACTTTCTCATTGGATTAATTTTCAGGAATTTTGACTCTGACTTGCCTTAACAGCCTTTTGTTCTTACTAAAAATATCTTGACTTCTGTTTCAGCTTTATGAAGTTTCAAATGCACCGGCTGTGATAGAAGTTCAGAAACTTTGTATTGAGTATGTTGTTCAGATCCGATGCAGAGTAATGGATGGGTCAGGTTACTGGAGTGACTGGAGCAAATCAGCCTATACGCTTGTAAGAGATATCAAAGGTACGTGTGCTTTCAGAGCACACTCTGGTGGTCTGTCCAGTTTCAGACTGACGTGTGACACTGTTCTTTCCAAACTGTGTAATCTTGCAGCTCCCTTACAAGGCCCTGAATTTTGGAGAATTGTTATTGAAGATCCAGCAAGGAGGCAGAAGAACGTTACGCTCCTGTGGAAGGTGAGAACAATTACATTTTGGTCTTCCACTTTCAACTGAAACCCATTGGTAGAATTGCCAAAATGAGAGTGTGGTAAACACATGCAGTCTTGAGAGGCAAACTTGCTTATGGGTCTTCTTATGCAAGGCACTTCTTTTGTGTTACTGCCTCTGGTTTGGCTAATACTAGAGGAAAGAAGAGGTTGCTCTTGAATATTAATTGCCATAGTGTGATACAAGGTATGATGGTTCTGCCCTCTTTGCTCAGTCAGCCTGTCTTGCACTTTACTCTGTTCTGTTGCTGTTACTCCCCCCAGTTTCTGTTTTTGTTCTCTGTAATCTTTCCTGCAGCTGGCTGGCACACATTGAGATGGTTTTGTACCCTAAACATTGCCAAGTTTATAGTAATGTAGTAGCACAAAAACTTTCCTAGTGCTGTGTGGTTGCTCTGTATGTTTGAGAGGTGCGTGAGGCTCAGCACAGACATTCACTGGCAGCAGGCATGGTTCCAGGCTTGGGAAGCTCACAGGCCAGCCTTCTAAAGTGAGCTGGTTTTTGCACAGTGGACCTATTGGAGGTTCCTGTCAAGTTGTTCTTGCGCAGGCCCAGTTGCATATTCCCACAGTCATGTAGAACTGTGTGTGGGATTTGTCACAACTACTTGGAATATCTTACTATTCTTGAAGTCGTATTATAGTCCTCACTACTTTAGGAGAGCCCTCGGATCTCTGGGCAGGCTGCAAGCCCCCTTGCCTCCTGCGGAGACCAGATGTGATGTCTAAGTTGTACTAATGCAGCTCAAGTGTCAATGCTGTATTGTTGTCATGTTCATGTCACTCTGCACTTTCATTGTTAGTTATACAAATGCTATCAAACAGAGACTTAAATTGTAATTTGTTCTAATGCTCAGAAAAAAGAATAACATGAAATCAAAGATTGTAAGTTACAATGAGAGGTGCAGTCCTTGGCTGTCAGGTTCTGCTGCCCAAGGTCTCCAGCCAGAATGTGCTGCTGACTCTGGACAGCTGCCTGTGTAAATACCACTGCAACTGCTTGTAAACTGGGCAAAGCTACACTAAAAGGTTAGTGCAGGACAGAAAGAAAAAGTGCATCAGTGACTGCCCACTTCTGTTTGCCCATGTTTAGTACACAGTCAGTCAGCTGTTCTGGTTTAGCAGTCCTGAGAAGTACTAACATAAAACAGTGAGGTACTACAGGATTCTGAAAGTTTTGTGTTTCCTTGTCTGTCCTGCCCTCCCCTCACTGGAAAGATAGCAAGTAAGTGTGTCAGCTCTCAGTGAGAGAGAGAGGCAGAAGAAATTAAGACTTTAAATGGACTACAGTGCCCTTGCTAAAAGGACAGTAGCCAGTCCATAGAATACCTTTACTGGCTCCTGTTTTCTTAAAATTGAAACAGTGCCTTGTGTCCAAATAACTTCTGCTTTTCAAATCAAAGACTGGGAAATTAATTAATGCCAATGTTTGCTGCAGCCACTGATGAAGAATCACTCATTGTGCAGTGTGAGCCAATATGTTATAAAGCATCAGACATCAGGAAACATCACGTGGTCAGAATATGTTGCTAACGGCACTACTTGTTCTTTTCCATGGACTGAACACACACATACCATCACAGTTTTAGCCATGAATTCAATTGGAGTTTCTTCGATTAATTTTAATTTAACTCTATCAGAGCGAATGAGCACAGGTAAGAACACCAATCAGTAACCATTTTGTGTTGTGGAAAACGCTAGGAATTCTTGTGATGCTTTTCAACAAAGCTTTTTTTGTAATAAAATTCCCTTTGTTAGGATAAAAAATGTTTTATGATGATACATTCAGCTGTATATGGGAAACAGATTCTGCATCTGACCAACAGAGCTATTTGAATAATGAAATTTCCATTGCGTGAAAATCTTAATGATCTTTGGCTTGGGAAAAGAGTTTTGTTTAACTGGGCTGTCTTCCCTCCACTAACAGAATATAAGGTATTTAATCGAATTAAAAGTAAGATCTTGCTGTAGAGGCTGATCTTTAATCTACTTTGTCTCTGGAAGACCCAGCATTCCTGCTAGGGAATGTTTTACTGTTCCCAAAATGAAGCATGGTCTGGTTGCTCTGGCTGCTTACCTGACAGGCTGCCAGGGTACATAGTTTTCAGAGGTTTGGCTTTACTTCCTAAGCAGCTTCATCATTGATTCGGCTGCACTCTGCTTTTTTAATAAAATAAAAGCTATTGCTTTTGAATGCTCCCATTGTGTAATGTTCACATGCAGATATATGCCATGGGAAACATTATTGCAGTCTATTTGTAGAACTTTTACTGCTTTACTTTTAAAAGCATTTTTATGGATAAAATCCTTTCTGATACTGTGTGTAAGTATATTCTGGAAACCTGGTGGTTAGTAGCAGGTGTAATGGGAAGCATTTGTCTGCCTGGATTGTGATCTTGGTGTATTACTTAGAGAGATTTAATAGGATTTAGCTTATAGGCTCTCAGTGTGTGTTTTACTAGCTAAATGTTGACAGCTCAGTTACTGTTGATAATTTTCTGGCTGAGGAGTGATCATTAAAAAGGCGCACAGGGGAATCAGGATACTTTTCTGATCTGTGGTGAGAAACTTGATCTCTTTTAGTGTTTGAAATAGTTGGTGTATCTGAGCCTTGCTGGCTTAAAGAGAAATACATTTGTTTATGTGAACTAACAATCAGGCTTTATTATATAGAAGATGATAATTAAACAAGTGAATGATAAAGTGCTGAAACCATAGCAGTAATTTGAGTGCTGTAGTTTATAGAGTACACCTCTCCTGCTAATCCAGCTCTCATCTCACCTCTGTCTGAGCTCAGGTAATTCATGGCTGTTTTCTTTTTGTTCTACCAGTGAATGTTTTGCAGTCGCTTAACGCTTACCCAGTGAACAGCACTTGTGTTATTTTGGTTTGGACACTTTCATCTCAAATCTATGTAATAACATCTTTTATTATTGAATGGAAGAACCTTGACAAAGAAGAGGAGATGAAATGGGTGCGGGTTCCTCCAAATATTAGTAAATATTATCTTTATGGTAAGTGTGCACTTGAAAATATAATAATAATTGTTATGGGACAGAAAATGTAGTGTTACTGAGCTCTCAGAATTCTTTTCCCCCTCTCTCTAATTCTTGATTATCATTAGAGGACTGACTGTTGCATTAATAATTAGGTTGACAGAGAATGAAACTCAAGAGTCTATTAATTTTTTGTCAATACAATAAAATTAGTTCTGCAATATTGATGAGAGCAGTTAATTATCTGTTAATATGTGCATTACATTTACATTTTGACTTTAATCTTAGAAATTTTTACAGTAGCTCCATAAAGGTGTTAATCCTGTGACAGAATAATGCTAAATTATCCAGTATAGATTTAAAGTTTTAGTCTTCTGATATTGGAGTATATATCTATAAAAGATGGCTTTTATTGTTCCCATCTCCGGGCTGCTCTGAATTCTGATATGTGACCGGTACCTCTGTGGAGATAATATTTTAAAAGCAGGATAATAGTTTTGATTCAAAAGGCTGATTTCCTCTTTCTAGATCACTTTATTCTGATTGAGAAGTACCAGTTCAGCCTGTACCCTGTGTTTGCTGGAGGAGTTGGCAAATCCAGAATGACAGATCAGTTTACCAAAGGTGACTTACAGGATCTTTCTCCATGTTATTTATGAAATAGGTGCTGGCAAAAGTAAACCTTAAATGTAGGAGAAGTCTGTATCTTCAGACAAAAAGGTCAGTAATAAAGTAATTGTAATATAACTGTCCCATGATAATGGGATGACGTACATGGCACCAGGCTTGCTGGCATTGGATGGGTGTCACCTTTCTCAACTCCTTTGAAGAGGGCCTTTGCTCACGAGCTATTTGGGCTCCTTGACAGGGCTTTAAACTGGACTTGATGGGGGAGGGCGATGGTATCAGGCTTTCTGGTGACAAGCTGTGGGATGACACTCCAAGTTAGAGGGATGGGGTGTTAGCAAGAGCCCTCAGCCTGTGTTTCTGAGATGTGCTGCTACACTGCAGCACACTTCAGGTCTTACAGAGATGAACCAGGGACTTCTGAGATAATAGGACCCAACAAAGAAATACCAGTGAAACACCTCAAAGGTATTAAGGGGTGCTCCTCTAAGAAGGTGACACAGCCGACAGCCTGGCTGAAGTGCCTCTAAACCAATGCACGCAGCAAGGGCAACAAAAGGAGAAGCTGAAAGCCACCATGCTGCTAGAAAGCTACGACCTGGTTGCCATTACTGAGACTTGGTAGAGCAAATGTCATAAATGAAGTGTGGTGGTTGGTGGCTACAGGCTGTTCAGAAGGGACAGATGAGGAAGGAGGGGTGGAGGCGCTGCCCTTCAGCTGTGGAAGGCATCGTGCTTGCAGGTTCTCATCCTGCTGGGGGACGTCAACCATCCCAACATTTGCTGTAAAAGTAGCACTGTGAGCCGTAGGCAATCCAGGAGATCCTTGAAGTGCATTGAAGATAACTTCTTAAGCCAGGTAATAGACAGCCCACCAGAGGGGATGTGATACTGGATCTGATGGTCACCAACACAAGTGAGCTAATGGTGATGTCAAGATTGGAGGCAATCTGGGCTGCAGTGATCATGCACTGGTGGAGTTCACACTACTGAGGGATATGGGTGAGGCAAAGGGAGGAATCAGGAACATGAATTTTTAGGAAAGCAAACTTGCAGCTCTTCAAGGAGTGAGGAGAGTCAGCTCACCATCCCCAGGTGTAAGGAATCAGGAAAGGGAGGCAAGAGACCAGCATGGTTGACTTGAGGCCTGCTGGTCAAACTAAAGGGCAAGAAGGAAATGCCCAGGCAGTGGGAGCAGGGACAGATATCCTAGGAAGAGTATAGGGACACTGTCTGGTTGTGTAGGGGTGGGATCAGGAAGGTCAAGGCACAGCTGGAGCTGAACTTGGAAAAGAATGCAAAGAGTAATAAAAAGTGCTTCTACAGTTATATCAGCCAGAAGAGGAAGCTCAAAGAAAGCATACTGACCTGATGAGCAAGATCAGGAGTCACCTCAGAATTTAAAATAATTCCTTTGTTTTGTCTGTTCGTTCTCAAGGTGAAGGCTTGTTGATGTGCAATAAAACTGTTTATTGAGTTTTTGTGTGTTTAAGCTGTTGTTTCTACTGTTTATTTCCTTATTGCAAACAATTTGTTCACAGACATTATTTTACTGCCTTGTTATCTGAATTCCTTTTATTTCCAGGTGGATATGAAAATGAGAATAATGCCAGCCTCTATGTGGTTCTGCCAATAGTTATTTCAACCTCTGTTTTGTTACTTGGAGTATTGCTGGTTTCACACCAAAGGCAAGTTATTTGTTGTTGTGTAAAAGTCCCAGAAGGCCTTTAGAACAAGGTGATGCAGCTTAGATGATGCCTGTCAGCTGAACTTGTGGGCAGAACTTCTGGGGACAGTTAGGAATTATTTTTATTGCATTTTTGATGTACTGTATTGAAAGGCAATGAACTGTGTGGAATATAGCACCCAGAGTTTAAGTGTTCTGACTGTTCAGGCTTGTTACCTTGTACAAGTCAGATCATTGCCCTTTCAGGTGTAATGTCCTTGCAGTAAGACAATAACCAGTTCTCTTTGTTTTCACTGAGAAGTATCACTTCAGCCTATACTACATAGTCCTTACTTCTGCAGAGTGATTTGTGGGCGAGTTAATAAGTATCATGTGCTTTGAATCTGTAAAGCACTAAGAATTCTGTATTTAATTGTCATCACAAAATAGCACCTAAAGAAAAAGTTGGTTGAAAAAAAACCCCTCTGAGCTTTGTGGAAGGTGGGCGGGGATCATTGTCAGCAAAGACTGCCTCTACTTATATTTTGCAAAACTGCCACCTGGTACATCACTTCTTTCTTTCTTTCTTTTTTCTGTTAGTTTTTGGCCATCTATAACATATAAAATGGTTTGTTTCATTGTCATAGTGTTTTGGATAAATAAAACTGCCCAGATTCCCTTTTATGACATAGCAAAGGTGAATGACAGCAGTACAGAATATATATGGACAGTACGGTCTCCACAATGTACCTTATATTTCAGAATGAAGAAAGTGTTTTGGGAAGATGTTCCAAACCCCAAGAATTGCTCCTGGGCGCAAGGAGTTAATTTTCAGAAGGTGTGTATTTCCTTGGTGATGCTTCTTCCTCTACCCAGTGGGTCCAACTGCTCTTTGCTCAGGACTGAACTCTACCTATTGGTTAGTTTAGACTCTACCATAATTAGTGAACCAAGCAACTTGGAGCCTCTGAAGTCAGCAATAGAGTGGTTCTCTTAGCTCTTGAGAGGTGATATCTGGAAACGGGCCAGGACCAGAGACCAACGCCTCTTTTGCATGTTGAGGGTGTTTAAATTGGAGGGCAATGAGTACATCAGTTACAGAATCTCATAGGTGTAATGCTTATGCACCTCAGTGAGTGCCATGTGTGTATCAAAGGCCAAATTCTTTGCTTGGGGTAAACTGCCTCTCAGTTTGGTGTGTGAATCAGGAGTTGTGATGTGATGAGCTGTAACAAAGAAGATTCTTTACATGGACTTAGCCAGTTTGTATCAGCAGGCAAAGTTTCTCATGGGCCCAGAGCTGGACACTGTAATCATTAAGGCAATAATCTCAATTCAGGCCTTTTATTTCTAAAAGAAAGAGCATCTAATGGCAGCAGATTTTTCAGGTGTTTAATATGTGTTCCCAGTGAAGGTTTCTTTTCTCATCTTTTATTTTATTTCATTTCATTTAAACAGAGAGTGGACATTCTTTGAAATATAATCATGGTCATTGCCTGCTGAACCAGCTCCCAGGCTTTCTATACAGAATTAGAAGATTTTTCTATTTATATTCAGAAGACAGGAAGCACAGATACAACACAGTGCTCATTTATTTAAATAGGGTGAATCCTAGGAGTAGCTCTGTCAGAAGTCTAAAATGCCCTCACAAAAATTTGTAGCAGTGCCACATACAGACCAAACACGAGTTTGTCTCTTGCTTTAAATTTGGCGTCTTTAACTTTTGTTTACTGCCCTACTGACTAAGGCTGTCACAGACAAGGGCCTGAATGCTTTCAAGCACTGGCTTTCAAAAGGAGTTGAAAGAGCCCAGCCCTTCCCAGGGTGCAGCTGTGGAAATAGACATCAGACTGGTTTGAGATTTATCTAGCTGGAGTGCAGAATCTGCCCAGTTATTGACTTCAAAGTGCTTCTTTTTAATTCTAATTGAGTATTTGTTCTAATTGAGAGCTAACTTGGGAGTTCCAGCTGGCTCCAAGCACATCAAAGTGATCAAATTTGATTTGCACAAGTACTGGGTTGTCCCATTATGGTCTTTTGAACTTATTACATTTGAGTGCAGCAGCAAATCGGAGAATGCAGGAACTGGGTGTGTGTTGTGCCTGACTGTTGATTTTTTTGCTTGCTTTTTCCTGAAAATATAAATGTGCATGTTATTTGTCTGGCTTCTTCATTTGTTATCATTTACATGTGTAGCCACATCAGTGCAGAATAATCACTAACATTATATCTGTATTTGAAAAAAAAAAAAAAAAAGAAAAGCCAGAAATCCTTAAGGAAAATCTGATTTTGGTGGTGTTAAGGCAGTTTCTGCAGACTTTTTTAGTCACGTTTTTGGTGACTAAACTACTTACTTTTCTGATGCAACATGCTGTGTGTTTTAATGTTAAATGAAGTTCCTGGAGATCCCTCAGTTGGGGAAGATGTAGTTGTGGTGGGATGGAGTGAAGAGTGGGTGTTTTCGCCTTGGTGGCAGCAATCACACTGGCTGGCATTTGAAGAGTTGGTGCATCTGGCTTGGACTGGAAAACTAAGTCTGTTTTATTTGCTCATTTTTTTAAATCCCAGACCAGTCTGGTGTGTCCTGGGAAGGGCTAGGTTCTTTGAATAGCTGTTAATTGCAGCAGTATAAGTTGCACCGATGCATCTATTATTTGTCATCTGTAGCTTGTGACAATCCTCATTGTCTCAGATTGCAAAGGTGCATGAATTTGCAAGTTATATTTAGCACGTTGGAAATGATTCTCCTCACTACTGACAGAGTGGAAATAAGTATATTAAAGTTGATGAAGTTTTACTTAGGAAAGCAGGGTAAAGTCATGCACAAGTTGACACCCTGGTGAAATTGCTCCATATTTGTATGTCTTGTTCCATAATTAATGGAAAAGAAATGATGCATGCAAGTATGAAAGAAATGGAAGTTGGACGTGATTTTTGGCAGCGTGTTATGCAATAGGAGACCTGCCTCTTCAGTATGTTGTGCTAATTTTATTGGAAAATGTTGCTTTATATTAACTGCACTGAAGGTACAGTGTCTGTCCTCAGAGTAGCATGACCATCACGTCGTGAGTCTCCAAGGCCAGACCACATTCATTGAAACCATGTGTTTAGGACCAAATCCTGCCTTTGTCCATGTGCGTGGAATTTCCAGTAGAAAAAGCAGTGTACGATATTTGCATGGTATTTTTCCGTAGTTGTAATAAGCATTGATCAACACAAGTAGCCTATATACCACTACTGGAAAGTTCTGATGTCTTTCTGAAGGCATTTGATGTAGAACTGCTGTCTTGTCCTGGTACATACCAATATTAAATCTTTGAGTCAACGTGTGATCGTTACTTTGTGTATTCAGTAGAGCACATTTGGTACTCCAGAACAGCATTTATAGCATATTATTTTATTTTGATTGTATTGCTCACAGCAGCAAGTGGTTAAAATCATGATCTAAACCAGGCAAGTCTTGCATCTAGACTGTCTTGCAATCATTTATGCGTGGGGTCAGAATCATAAAAAATTCTCTTATTTGGTCAATAAAATAGTAAATAAAAATAAAAAATCTTTAGGGCATAGTGTTGGAGAACTTACTTAAGCACAACTGCAAATATTTTACAAGGAAATTGAGATCAATCTTGCAAAGACTCATGCATATCTAAATTACCATGCTATGTTCATGGGCTGATTTGCAATGTGTAAAGGTAAATACATGTGTAAGTCAAAAACTGGTCGTGGCATATTTTATGTATCTGTTTAGCAACTAGAGTGCAAAGTAATTTTGTCTTTAACCTGTCTCAGACATCGTAACTGGCTTAGAGGTAGTCTGCTGCTTATGAGACAAATAGAACTTAAAACCTAGACTGAACAGGAGAGCAAAATACAGTGTTGCTTGAAATTCATAGTTTGTTTGTATCTGATCTCATCTGGTCAGCAGAGTTTGGGAACTGGTCATCTGAGATTATTACTTTTCCCCTGAGTTTTATGGAACTACTTTGCCTGTTGTTTAACACAGTTTGTGCCCAAATTATAGCATACATGCACACGCTGTGGAAATATAGCATTATTCATATGTAAATGCTGATGTGCTACAGTTTGATGTCTTCTCAAGGTGTTGGATTATGCATTGTATTTGATTAAATATCTGATGTGTTTTAAAAAGCGATGTGTCCAAGTTGACAGATGGTGGCTTTTGCCAAACAACGTTCCTGTCTTTGAATGTTATGTATAATATTTAATCTTTGGAGGCAATAATATGTCTGTTTTCTGTGGTACCTATATGCATTTATATGAGCACATACTGGGGTCTGAGATGAGGAAGCAAGCAGATTTTAGAAGGAATGTAAACCATCTCTGTTCAGGATAAAGCAGCTACTGGTTATAGGAGGGCAGATGTATCAGGAGGATACATATTGTTCAGAACTTTCCCGAAGACGTGTTTCTCCCACTTGAGAATGCCACTGTGAGCAATATGCACTGAAAGGACCGTTAGCTTCAGCACAGCAGCACCTGCGTCCCTGTGTCAACTCATAGCAAAGCTGTGAGAAGGAGGATAACTTTCATTGGACAATACAAGTTACGATTGTTATGGCTTGATGTGTACAGTATAGTAGCAGTCTACAGCTCATTTTAGTAGCTGGTTACTTTTGTATGTGGTTATTGAGATTATTTTGAAGATGAGGGGAGAGATTCTGGTGTGCAGGTTGGTTTCAGTGTGGGAAGGTGATGGACTTGTGTGTGGGAAGCACTTAGAAACTTGCTCACCAGCTTTGCCATGGGAGGGCATCGGTATTACTGATAGCTAGTCTAGACTAAAGTAGTTGCCTAATATATGGAAGTTAGTTTAGTCTTTTCTATAATTGCATACTAGTCTGAGTATTTTAATATGCTCCTCGTTTTGGCAGCTTTCCTGCTGTAAAATGTGGTTTGCTAATATACACAAAATCTCTTTTTATCTATTTGTTTTGTCTTGAATTTATTAGGAAGTATGTGTTTTTCAAGTGAGTTTTCCTTTGTAGCTAGGAGTATGTTTTGCTGTCAGTTCATGCTGTTGTGTGTTTTACGTGTATATCTATTAGGGAGTAGCAAAGTATACATCTCTACAAAGTGAATGTGTGTTTCTCTTCATGCAGTTCAAACATACAGCTGCTATTCAGATGGGAATGCTCTAAAAATACTATGGAAAGGCTGAATTTGACGCTATATAATATAAATCTAGCAGAGAAAGTTACTTTAGTGACATGTATTTGATTAAGTCTATTGTTTTTACAATTGAAATAAAAAGCCAGGGACACCTAGGGGCATAAGACCTTTGTCCTGCAAGGCACTTGTGTGTGCTTTTAATATTATCTGCATGATTATTAATGTTGAAATGAATAGGACTATTTGACTCCTGTTTCAGCTGAAATGTTATGCTGTCTCAGCTGGAGTACTGAGCACTTCACAGAATGCTTGCTTGGTAGCACTTGATATACGAGCAGGTTCTCTCTTTTTTGTCTTGTCCCTCAATCTTCACCTACACACAGACATAAAGAAAAGAAGCAATGCGTTTTTAGAGGATTTTCAACTATATACTTGTACTAAAGCTATGGGGGTTTTGTCTGTGATTCTTAAAATCAGTAGCTTCATACTCAAATAAAGCTGTTAAATAACAAACGAGCATTAAAATATATCTTTTCTTCTAGCCTGAAACTTTTGAGCATCTTTTTATCAAGCACCCTGAAGCAAGGTCATTTGAGCCTCTTCTTCTGGAACCTGAAATAGTGCTGGAAGACATCAGCGTTACCAAAGTGCTGAAAAAAGAAGACACACGAGATTTTTTTGTAATCGATTCAATGTTTACAAAAATTCAAGACTCTGAACGTGACTCTGCTTGTTCTAGCAGCCATTTCAATAGTAGCAGCTTCTCTGAGAGCTCCCATGATGGCCGAATCAGTGGAGAAGTTACAAGGCAGTGTGATATAAAATATGCTACTGTTATCAGTAACTCCAGATCAGCTAGGCTTTATGAAGAGAAGATGAATCTAAGAAGTTGTTTTGATAGATGCTTCTTAGCTGAAGATTCATTGGTTACAGGCGCCTTCTCAAGTAGCTCTTGGGAGGTGGGAAATGGGATGTTGCTCCTATTACCTGATCTGCCTGGCAGGCAGCCCATCAAGACTCTTTCTCTTTCCCTTATTTCTTCAGAGGGATTTTCAGAACCTTCAGATCAGGATGACACGTCCACAGATGGAGATAGTGCTGAGTGTAGCCTGTATTACCTAGGGATAACATCACTGGAAAAAAGAGAAAGTGACATTTTTCTAACAGAAAGCTCTGGGGTGATGTGTCAGTGCTATACAGCCGACCTACTCAAGGATGTGGGGTTTCTTCAGCATACACCTCCTCATTTAGATGCAGTTGTCCGAAGTAGCCTGAAATATAAAGCCATTGTGCCATACATGCCACAGTTTCAGATGACTGCTGCCAAGGTGCAAGAGACCACAGAGAAAAATTCTGAAGTCATCACACCATAATTTGTTACTCTTAATGTGTTTTTTTTTAGGTATTGATATGTTCCTCTGTTTTTCCCTCTCCTGACTTCTTTCAGGAGCTCTCTTGTTTTGAAGCTGGTAACTGTTTCTACATGAGTGCCAGGATTTTAGTAGGAAGAAATTCCATTTCTTGACCTAATTTTCAAATGCGAGGCCGTTCTTTAGAGATCTGATTGTGTTCAAGTCAGCCTCTGGTGCCAGATTGTCTGTTGTTGATGCCTATTAGATGTATGTCTGAGCACCCCCATGACAAACTGCACTTTAAATTGGACTTGGTGCCATAGTTGTTGAGATGTGAGAAGGGGATGCGATCCAGATGCTGCCTGTGGTAACACTGAGTCTGCAGGCTCTGTGCTAGGCTGTGGTCTGTCCCCAGGACAGAGCCTCTGGCAGACCTGTAAGCCCTCTGTAGCCACAAACATACATGGCCGCAACATTGCTTGTCAGCGGGCAGAGAGAGCAGCCCCTTCCAAGTGTTGTCAGTGATGTCAAGAGACTCTTCCTCCAGCCTGGGAGATGTGGAAGAGTCAGCGCTTTTGCAGACCTTGGTGTGGAAATTCCCAGATGCTCCTCAAGAGCTAGGAAGGATTCAAGCAGCCTACGTCAACTGAACGTGGCTCCTTACTCATGTTTACTAAATAGCCCTTTACTGTCCTGATGCAGATTGTGCCCAATTCCATAGCTGTGGGCTTCCTTCAGTTTATTGTCGTCGAAGAGACCATTTTTTCCACAGCAGTGAGCACAGTGTGTCTGTTAGCAGTGCACACCCATACACACGTTTTTTCTCTCTCTTTGGGGGTAAAGTAAATACATCAGCAAACTGTGTTGAAAGAGCCTGGTCTTAGTTTGGGCTTTGTTTGTGGATCCCAAGGGCAAGATAGAAAGGAGCAACCCAAGGTTTAGATTGAAGTACATACGTGTGTGGTGGTTTTGATTAGAAAAGCTCAAGTGTGTCATTTCACTGGGAGTGATTTGTGACACTGCATGCTACAGACTGAGCCAACTTGGATGCGATGCTGCCACTGGCCACTCAGAAAGACTGCCAGGTTATGATAGATCGGTATCCACTTGAACTGTACAAATAGCAATCATATTTGTTAGACTTTTCTTTTTCTCCAAAATCCTGATGTATTTATTGCTTTGCTGACATCTGTGTTAAATTGAGCCTGTGATTACACAGATGGTCTGCATGAAAAAGCAGTCAGAATGCTGGTTTTTTGGTTGCTGAAAGGGAAGCCCTGACCAATGACAGCAAACTTGTGGCTGCTGTTATAGTGTCTCTTTTGAAGGAAATTGAATATTCATCGGTAGCATCAAAGAGCTGTAAAAGAAACTGTGAGGTTGGAGACGTGTGCTGAACAGTGCATAAAACACTCCGTGAAGAAGTAATGGTTCCAGTAGCTACGGAATTACAGTGCTGCAAGGAGAGGAAGAGAATCAAAATTCTTTCAGCTGTATTAATTGTGGGGTGTTATCCAGGTAAAATGATGTACTTGGAAGTAAAACCTCCACATTTTTGTTGCTGAACATGTGATTCTAGTACAAATGGTAATGCCATAAAATTTGCATCTCTCCCACACCCCTCTCCTAAGAACTTGCAGTAGAAAAGGCAGTAATTTCATCCAAGGATTCTGTGGTTTTGATCTTCCGTGAGCTAGCCTGATCGTGTGGACTTGGAGAAGTCAGTTTACCTTCACAAGCCCACCTCTTCTCAGCTGAAAAGCTTCAAATGGGAAGAAAGTAACATCTTGCATCTTCTGGGATTGCATCTTCTTGTATTTTCTGGGATAAGCAGGTAAAGAAAACCACACTTATTTGCAAACCAAATATATTTTTTCTACTTTATAGTTAGCGAATATTTTTATATATGTGCCTTTTCAAAGAACTGTTTTGAGGAGCTAAGAAAGATGAATATATTGTGTATTCCAAAGCTAAATTTATGTAAAATTTATATAGGCAATTAAAAACAAAAAGGCAAAACCCAGCAATAGTAGTAAATGGTAGGAGAGGTGTGGAAGCACTTTAACATTAGTGATAAGAAATCCTAGGGAGGAAAAGGGACCAAAGTAAGTATATATCTGCACTTTGAATTTAAGATAAGCTGTATAAAAACTCCACTGCTTTTTCTCAAGCAAGCCGCTAACCTGGTTCTTGCTGGGCTCTTTGTTTCTGGATGTGGAATATAACACAAATCTAATGTACTTGTTTCAATAACATTATGTGTGCGTATGTGGGGGGATTAAAACATGTTTTGTGTTGGTAATCAAAACTCATTGTCATTTGAAAATGTGATTGGAGGTGGCAGGGACAAACCTGAGGGTTCCCGTGAAGTTTCAGGAGTAAAGCTGTGGTTAGCACCGAGAGGAATGCTAAACTTAGAATTCATCTGAGAAAAAGAAAAGAAATTCACTCCTGCCAGCATGTGAACTTGATGTGGCACAAGGGAACAGACTCAGGTGCTGGATTCTGCCTCTCTAGATGGTTTGTCCACCAGATCCACCAGCCCCCAGGCACTGGAGTTTGAAGATGCGGGGAGGCTGCTTTAGGTCTTCTGCCCCACCAAACCCCCTGCCCCCGCTAACACCACAAGGATCCCTCGTATAGTGCAACTGAATTTGAGGTGGAAGACCTAGATTCCTGTGCCTTCTCCTCTCGTTAACCTGGGATGCAGAGGTAACGTGAACCATTGAAATGTGGGTTTGTGAGAGCTGCTGTAGTACAATGGTACTGTCTTTGTTGGGAGGAGAGGTTCCCCTCCTAGGGCCCTGCTGAAATGTCTTGCTGTTGGGAAGTGAAGAGGCTAGTGCAGTTCTCTGTCAACTGGGCTAATAAATGCATGACTTATCATGAGTTTTGGATCTTTAATTACAGTGTCCAGAAAAATTTAGTTGAGTTTGAAGATTATCTTTCTCAAGAAATTAAAATCTCACATTGATTTTACCATACGAAGTCCATATCCAGTGACTCTGTAAGGACAGGAGCACCATTAACCATTGGAACAATCAGCTGAGTGAACTGGTGGCGGCTTTCCCAGGAACATGGGAAAATGCATTAGTAAATCTTCTGTCACCCTTCTGGAAGGACTCTGAGGTGCCACAGGTTTGACAGCAGGAGGGCATTTGCAGCCTGGGCTTGCTGTGAAGCCTGCAGCTGTACTCGAGGGTCGCTATATTAAAGTGCTTCCCTTGATGGAAGCTGGCAAATATCCAGCCTGTCCTCCTGGAGAGCCTCTCTGCTATCCCAATCATGTTTTTTTCCTAATGGCCAGAGCAAGTGGCACTCCTTAGAAAACCAAATTGATAGGGTATTTACAAAAATCCCTGCTATGAATATAAGATGCTGCAAATATGAGCTGATCTCTTCTGCTTCAGCAAAAAGAAATATATTTTCAATATAATTACTGTAGAACCAAGCAATTTAATCCCTTAATGTTGGTGTGCCTTTTCTGAAGCAGCCGCCACGCTGTACCTCCAATCCCTGAGGTTCTGATCGAGGAGGCAATCTGTAGTTCTGACCAACAGCGAAGGGCAGGACACAGATGTATGCGTTTGTTCAATAAATAGTTCCTGAAACTGGCTCTTAGCCTGGTGTTTTCCTCTGTGTCAAATGGGCATTCAATCCCACTGCTCACCTTTCTTCACTCTTGTGTAAAGCCAAAATTTGCACATCCTGAATCCACCATCTGCTGCCTTTTGCCTCCGCCCTGGTTTCCAGTTCAGCTCTGGTCAATCCTGTGGCAGCATCTGCTTTTGGGAGAGGAAATGAAGAGCTGAGGTCAGTTACCGCATTCTTTTCTCACCGGTATTTATTAACCTCTACTTTAGGTCAATTTGTTTAACAAAATGGAATGCTTCCCAGGCCATTTTAGAGAACAGCAGGTTATTCTGTGTTTACAGCAGTCTCCTCTTTCTACAGGGCAGCTAATACACTTGCTTTACGCAGGAGTAAAATCTCATTTGCTTATTTCTGACTGATGCAAGGGTGGGCAGTTACAGTGCCTGAGCAAAGGTAATTTTGTAGGGTTATTTTCCCTACAAAGCTGCAAGGAGACATCCTTCTTGCTGGCTTCACATCTGGCACTGTGTCATGAGAAGGGCTGGAGCGCCAGCTGGGTTCCTGCTTGCCCAGCTTCCTGTGCTGACTGACTTGTCTTCATCCCAGCCTTGGGTCTGGCTTGTTGAAGACTTGAGGCTCAGTTCCCTTTCAATGTATTGGAGATATGCTCCACCTCCATCAATAGGGTTTTGGTTGTGCCAGTTGTGAGTTTGTGTTGATTTTTTTAAAGCAGATACATTATTATTATTAACAACATAGGAATTCTAATTTCTATACAGTAATTACATCAGCAAGCACAATCCTCTTTAAGGCACATGTCTTCTGAAAGCCAGTAAAATTTAAATATACTGTATAACATTTAGAATTAAAGTTATCAGAGATGAAAAATTGCAGAAGGAACATGGCTCCTGTAATAGTCTCCCAGGAAAATTTTCCCTGACAGCTGGACTGTTTTAACCAGAACAGGAGATCCTGCTGAGTTTCCCTGACTTCAGAACGAGTCTGCTGAGGCAGTGGGTGCTGGGGATGCAGTCATTCTACCCAGTGAAGGGCTGGAAGGAGAGCTGTGTACTGGAAGCTATCTAAAATGGAATAGAGCCCATGACTGAGGCCTCTCCTGGGTGCTGGACCCATCTTGGCAAAAGACTTAAGAAGTCCCTGCCAAGAAACAGGGAGAAGGCAGGGATCAGGGTCAAGTGGAGAACTGCATCAGAGGAAGAGGGTTTCAGCTGCTGACCTTCATCTTTATCTCTGGTCTGCTGTGGTCCCCTTCAGCCAGGGCTGCTCCTGGGCTTGATGGCTGGGAGAACCAAAGGGCCTCGCCTGCCCTGGGGCATGGTGAAGGAAGAACAACACTGTGCAAGCGCATTTCAGAGCATCCTGGGGCATGGGGCCACCACACTACTGGAGCCAAGTGCTGGGTTTAACCCAGCATGGATTCTGGTTGCTGCTAATAGTAACATTGCCAGTGCTTCCCCATAAATATAGCCATGCCTTTTGCTACAACTAATACTGTGTTAATTCCTTGTAAATCTGGTCATTTTGCAGAGAAGTGGGGTCTTTTTTTGTCATGGCTCCATACCCACCAGGAAAGGCCTTTTCAATTTAAACTGAACAAGCAGTTAGAAGGAACCACATGCAGCTTCTGAAGTATATATTGATCCCTAACATTAAGCTACTGCAAATTTATTTTGAAGACCATTCAGAAGTTGAGCTCCTTTATTTAAGAAAATTAATCAAATGTATCATTCTTCCCTTTACACGTCACTTGCAGCTATAGTTAAATGCCCTTTATTTTTAAAACTGCAATTGTTGTTTGAAGCAGCAGGAAATTGCTTTGCATGCTTTGTACACGTGTAGCTTGTTAGTTGGTCTTGGAGCCATTGTTCTGTGCCATCAGCCATGGGTTTGAAAGTGTGTGGTGAAACAGGGCTTGGGTTTTTCTTTTCCCCTTGCATAAACTGTGAACTCATTCCTTCCCTGTGTGTGGCTTCCCCTTCTGAGGAGTTTATGGTAATGATTTCCCTCTGGTGAGAGTGTAACTCAACACACTTTCTAACCGAGTCAGAGTAATTTTGTGATTATTTTTGTGCATAAAATGTTTATTGTTGCCATTCATGTTGACGAGAAGTTTGTCTGTTGCAGTGAGCTATTGTCTGGCATGGAGACCTGTGAGAGCCCATCCTGTCCCTGGGATTTCCCACTGTGAAACTCCATTGCTGACATCTTTTTTTAAATTGGGAAAATCTTTAGTGTTTCACTTTGCAGTTTACTGGAACTGGACCTTGAAGAGACCAGAGCTGCTGGTAATACAGAACATTCTGGTCAGCTGGCTCCTGAGCTGTAACAGACTGTTGTCCCGCAGTGTCCCATGCTGCGCAGCCGGATGCAGGGCACAGCCTGGAGGAATCAGGAGCAGGTGTCCCTGCTTTTCTAGGATGGATGATCTTAAGGGTCTTTTCCAACCTAAATGATTCTGTGCTCCTGTGCTCTGGCTCATTTGTTGCACACACACCTGATCCTTCTGTGCCCGTGCCTGCAGGCGCAGGACTGGTGTGAAGAGCAGATCTCATGCCCTTGTGCCTCCTTCGTTAGTGTGGCTGGCACAGCACATGTAACCTGCTCAGTGTCTGCCCTGGATTTTGGCATTTCTCTCCCTGCTTTGAGTGAAATATTATCCTGTGATGAGATGCTGCAGGCTGTCTCTGTTATTTAGAGAAAGCTGACAAGTGCATTGCTGTGAGCAGCTTCTGCCCCACTGTCAGAGAGTTCAGGCTGATTTGGGAAGGAAATGGCAACACGAAGCCCTCAAGCACTGAAAAGCCACCGAGTCCCGTGGGAGCTGGGTTTTCTCTTAACCCAAGGCGCTATTGCTACCTGCCAGTCGCTGCCTGCCTTGCGGCTGTGAGGTGGAGGAGCCACCCCAAGTTATTTCACTTTACAAGCTCCATGGTATTTCCTTGCACTGCCGCCAGAGGACAGCCTGGCGCAGTCACCCGCGCTGTGCTGCGAAGTCCTGTTTTCCACAGGGGCTCTGCCCATCGGGAACTGCCGTGTCCCTGTGAACACCACAGAGCCTCGGGAGCATGGACAGCCTGGATGGAAACATAGGGATCACTTATTTCTGGACACGTAAGGAAAAATCCTGGATGCTGGATGGGAAGAGGTATCAGTGGAGACACTGCAAGGTTGCTTTTTCCCTAAGAAATATGCAGCCAGTTTGTTGTGAGCTGGTGGGGTTTTTTTGCCTTTAAATAAACACAGAAGAGGTAAAATTACCCCTTTAGGTATTTCTTTTACAGCCACTGTCTCCCTAACAGCTCCCTGGGAAAGGACTGAAATCTTTCCCTGGCTCCCTTCCTCCTTTGCATCACTTGCTGCTTTGCTTGCTTGCTCAGACCAGTGTCTGGGAAATCCACTCTGACTGAGGTAGCCAGCAGATAGGTGGGGATGGGGAAGCAGGGGGAGACAGGACATGTTCCTTGTATGTATCTTTCTCTAAAAAAACAATTTGTGTGCTGGGGGAGGTGTATTAATTTTTGGAGATTTCTCAGGCTGTCTGTAATAAAATACTATAGTACGATGTGCTTCTGGGGTGTGTTTTATGATTACTTGACTATTTTGAGTAATAATAGTCTATATAATAGAGTTGGTTTAATTATCCTACTTTGTTATAGTTTTACAACATTAGACTATCACTGTCACTAATGTAACTTATCCCTGCTGATAAGTGTGAGGAGGTGACAGCATGACAGTCTATGGCCAGAGCACAATGGCTTTGCATTTATGGGGGTACCAAGGGCTGTCTCTGTCACACACCATCTTCTCTCTTTCTGCAGTTTATATTTAGAAGGCCTGCAGGTGAAATTTGGTGAAGTGGGTAATCACTGGCCTCAGGCAGGTTTCCATCCCCTGGCAAATTAGGCAAATTAACCTGCAGGAATCAGCTGGGGCCAAGCTGCTGAGTAGAAAATTATTTCTGTGCCTCCTTTCTGCACAGAAGTTGTACTCCCATTTCCTCAATTTCTCTTTAAAAGAATGTGGTTCACCAAGCGTGCATGTCCCCTGTCACCACAGGGGATCCAGCTCATGGCACACATGGCTGGGCTGCGCAGAAGGAACAGGCCAGGAACGTCCTCTGCCTGCCTGCAGTCGCTCCATCCAAACCCCACCATCGCTGGGGTTTGCTGGCAGGGCACTGCTGGCTGGGGGCAGAGGAAACCCCACCAACCATCCCTGCATCTCTCTGAGACACAGGGTCTGACCTTATGTTGCTGCTACCAGTGAGATCTGTTCTCTCTGGGTAAACTCCAGTGTGCCCACTCAGTGAGTGATTCACAATCATAACACAAAATCACCTGCCTCACAGGACAGTCTAAGAGCCTTCAGCCCATCAGTGAGCTACCAGTCCCCCAGATCTGTGCAGGGCGGGAGAGAATCCATTTCCCTCTGTCTGTAGGAGCTCAGAAGCTCCGTTGTACAACCTACTCTCCTACCAATTATGTGCTTGGAGGAGCACCTAACACACCTGGGCAGACTGGAGACACATAAGGAACCTCATGACATTGAACACAGAAAAATGCAAAGTCCTGCACTGGGGAGGAATCTCTCCCCAGCACAAGCACCAGGACAGGATGGGTGCCAGCTGGCTGGAAAGCAGCTCTGCAGAAAAGGACACCACGTTGACCATGAGTCAGCTATGTGCTCCTGGAGCAAGGAAGTCCCTCAGCATACTGGGCTGTGATCAGTGCCCTGCCAGTGGGTTGAGGGAGGTAATTTAAAAATACAGAAGGGAGCAATACGTGCTTCGAATAGTTACCCAGACTGTGATTTGCCTGTGGATATTTCAGTTTATCTGTTCCCTATTGCAGAAAGTAATTAAAATGCAAGTTTCTGGTGTGAGCTTCTGTAAGAGGAACGATCCCACTCCTCCAGTCTTCCTTCTGCTAGAAAAGTGTACAACACTTGATTTTGTCAAGGCTTGAATGAAATCCATAGGCACTGGTGTGCACACAAAGTTTTTTGATGTACAACAATAAAACATGGAGATTTCACTATTTGACCCATGGCTGGATGCTGCAGTTCACAAAGCCTCAGTGGCAGCATTGTGGCTCTCCCACTGGAGCATGGTGCTACTGGCACACAACCCCAGGAAGACCAAAAGCACCTGCAGAAATAATTCACTTTCAAGAAGAGCCAAACTGGAAATATGCAGCACCCTCGTGGATGGAAAACCACTTGGTTTTGGCAGGTGCCATTCTGTTCACTAATTATCTTAAGTAAAAGAAAAATGAATTGTCTGTGTGAGATTATAATTAATTACTACCCATCAGGAGCTTCTTATGCAAGAGCTGTCATCAGCAAAGCAGGGAAAGGCACGGAGAAACTCTCACTAGGAGATCTGGAAATCTGTCTTGATGGCTTATGAAATAATGCAGTGTCCTGCGGTTAGGGAATGAATGGAAAAACAAATGATGAAGAGAGATGGAGGAAAGGAGATCCTGGGGGGCTTTTAATGTTGATGAACAGCCTTGGACGGTGAGGTCTCTAGGCTGTGTGGAGCCTGGGTCTGATAAAGGTCATGGCAGTGCACGCTGCTGTTCGTATTTAAGATGTAGAGAGTCTTGTCTCGCCTTTTTTACCACCAGCAATGCACAGCACCTCTTTTCAGAGTCCTAGATGGGTCCTTTCTGCATGCAAATTAAGCTCTTTTCCTATAGCTGAAAATTACTTTTAAAACATCCATTTATGTCTTTAAATCTGAGCACAGCATTAAGGACAGGTAACAATGCAAAACTTTCTGGTCCTAATTTTACAAAGCTGCTTCTCAGCAGAGAAACTCAATCCAGTGCTGTTTAACATCTTTGTTGCAGGCATGGACAGGGGAATCCAGTCTTCACCAAGTTTGCTGATGACACCAAGCTGTGTGGCACAGTCAACACACTGGAGGGAACGGATGCCATCCAGAGAGACGTGGTCAGTCTTGAGAGATGGGCCTGTACAAACCTCATGAGGTTCAACAAGGCCAAGTGCAAGGTCCTGTACCTGGGACAGGTCAATCCCAAACACAGATACAGGCTGGGTGGAGAATAGATTGAGAGCAGTCCTGAAGAGAGGGATTGGGCGTGCTGGTGGGTGAGAAGCTCAACAGGAGCAGGCAATGTGCGCTCACAGCCCAGAAAGCCAACCATATCCTGGGCTGCATCAAACGAAGCGTTGCCAGCAGGTCGAGAAAGGGATTCTTGCCCTCTGCTCTGCTTTGGTGAGACCTCCCCTGGAGAACCGCATCCAGCTCTGGAGTCCTCAGCCTAGGAAGGACATGTATTTGTTAGAGTGAGTCCAGATGAGGCCACAAAGATGATCAGATGGGTGAAGAAACCTCCCATACAAGGACAATCTGACAGGGTTGGGCTTATTCAGCCATGTCTTCTGAGAAAACTCTGGGGAGACATTCTAGTACTTAAAGGGGGCTACAGAAAAGCTGGGGAGGGACTTTTTACAAGGACATGTCGTGATAGGATGAAAAGCAATGGCTTTAAACTGAAAGTAGGTAGGATTTAAATTATAGGGAAGAAAGTTTTACTGTGAGGGTGGTGAGTCTCTGGCAGAGGTTGCCCAGAGGAGTCGTGGATGCTCCATCCCTGGAGGTGTTCAAGGCCAGGTTGGATGGGGTTTTGAGCAACTGGATCCAGTGGGAGGTGTCCCTGTCCATGGGGGGGGGTTAGAACTAGATGGGCTTTAAGGTCTCTTCCAACTCAAACCAGTCGATGATTCCATGATTTCAATATTGAAACAAACAGGTTGTCAGCTGTGTCACTTTGTGAGGAAGAATGGATAAAATGGGAGAGCCAAAGAACACCCTCACTATTAATTTTCCCAAAGCAAAGCCGGCAAAGTGGTGCTGGGAAACTTATATATAGTTGGGCAGGAAACATAGTGCAGGCTGGAATTTGTGCTGGAAAGAAACACTCAGAGGCTTATTTCAAACTTTGAATGATGATTAAAGATCTGGGCCAGAAGAGCCTGGCAGTGAAATAATTATTTAGTCTTCTGCCTGCCTAGTGTCAGAAGTGAGTTGCAGAGACCTGATGCTGTTTTCCTAGAACAGCTTGCCATCCCTCTGCTTTCAGTTGTGTGGCCATGAAAACACCAGCTGAAGAACCGTGCAGCCACTGTGTTTACGGAAGTGGCTCTTCAGCTCCAGAACCAGGAATGAACCCTGCTGGGAGCCTGGGCCTGAACTCCTGCTCTGCACCACACAGTGTCCTTCCCACATGCCCAGATAATTTCTTCTGCCTGGAGCAGGAGCTGAGATGGCTATGGAGAGTTTTTTTCCTGTGTCTAGTACGAGGGATGTTTGCGGGGTTTCTTTTTTGTATTCAGTCCATAGGATTTTGAAATGCACTGTAAAACACAGCCGTTTTATTTGTATCTTGTGTTATAACTGGGAGTCCCTTTTGTCCTTTTTCTGATCAGTTGGATATGAAAATAGATGTTGAATTAGGAGCCCTGTCCTTACAATGACTCTCATTATGTAGTATGACATACACTGTATGATGACTAACATCTAATTTCATCTCTGGGGTTTTAATAGATTACTTTTTAAACTACTAGGAGTTGTATAGCTGAAGCAACCGCTGTGAGGTTGTTGCATTTACAACATTAAAAGTGCAGTAGCTTTTGCAGCGATCTAAATTCAACATATCTGAAGGTTTATTTCAATGCAAATGCTGCTTTGCAACACCTTCACAGTGCTGCCCATGAGCATTAAGTGATGACAGCGACCAGAAACGCCAGCCAGATTCATGTCAAGTGTCTGAGGCAGAGGAGAAGGGCGAAATGCCAGCAAGAAACCAGCTCTTCACAACCCACCCAACTGTCAGGAGCAAAGGAAGACAAAATTCTGCTCTGAAGATGATTCAGAGAGCATAGCTTTGGATTCACAGGTTTTGCCCCACATTTTCTGAGCTAACTATGCACCTTCAGTATCCATTGATAAACCACCCATCCTGCTTACTCCACCACCAGCAGCCATGAGCACGCTGGCCCTGTATTCAGCAATCCACTCCTGTTGAATCTACGGGGCAATAAAGGGAAATTCCCACTGCTGCCATGTATTTTAGCAAACAGAATCATAGAATTTAGCTTAAAATGCACCATGCAGATGACAACCTGAATCTTGTCTTGCCTGCCAAGAAAAGGATGAGGATATTAATTGCTGTAAGACAGCTGTTGTTTATTTGATCTTGTTTTCTTCCAACTTCCTTTTGTTGGATCAGTTACTGTCATGCTAAAGCATAGAAAGTTTTCTTGTTTTGAAAATTTGTTCTGTATTTTTGTAGACAAAATGTGGTGTGTGAAAGACAGTGGGACTTGTCTTGACAATTTGAGATCTATTTTCACACTTGAAAAAAACCCACAGGGTTAGGGTCGAAAGTCTAAATGGCTATCGCGTTGATATGTTTTTAGATGGCTGATGTTAATTAGCTGAGCCTGGTAAATTAATTGGTTTGTAAAATCAGTTATGCTAGTGGAGTTGGCCTCTAACTGAATTTGACACAATTTTGGACATGATTTTCTAAATCTAGTGAAAAACCTAGATGCAAATAAGCAAGCTAAATAAAACCTTATCTTTGTAAGCCTGCTTACATAGAGGGAAGTCACTCCCCTATGTTTTTGCCAGATTGACCCTACAGCTTGTGTCGCTGTCTTCTTTACCCAGTGTGTTACTGCTGGACCAGAAGCACTTGGTCAGGCTTGCTCACTGAGCTGATGCAGAGCAGCTCCTCAACAAGGCAGCGGGGCTACGAGGGCTGATATTGCTGTGTAAATACTGCATGTCCACACAGTCTTCTGCTGATGGCTCTGGGTGATGGAGGACTTCAGATGTTTGTGCAGGAGATGCAGCTTACCCAGCCTGCATTCTGCATTTGTGATTTTGTCTGTGTGTGTGTGTGCACGCACAGGCAATGGCAACAAACCCTTGAACTGTAGACCAAGCTGGGGATGAGCTGTGGAAGAGAGGTGAAGAAACCCACCTTGTGAAGTACATCATATGTCAGCAATGAGCACCAGCAGTCTGCTCACAGCTCTGGGCAAGCAGGGGACACGGGTTATAGCAAAGAGCTACGACTGTCCACTGCCCTGTTTTCAATGTGTAGTGACCTGGAAGAGCAAAGGTAGAAGACTGGCTCAAATCCTTAAAAGCCTATGATTCCTAATGAGAATGATGGCATCAGTCAAGATGAACAACTGGGAAAAGGGATGAGAAGCATGGGAATGCTAGTAGCCAGGGTACAGGGACACATTCATCCTGCTGCTGAATTTATCTCAGCAAAATCTGTGCAATGTACACATGTTATCGTAGCCCATATAGACAGTGTAGAGACATCCACTCTTCCGGGGTGATGAAAACACTTTGAGAGCTGAACAAAAGGAGTGTGAAATGGTAGGGACCTGTCATGTAGACACTTCACGGACTTCCAAGAGAAAGTGTGTCAGGCCAGTTTACAGACACGTCTAGACTAAGACATGCAGATCAAGACCAGAAAAAGGAGGCCAAGGTCTGTAAAGTGCCTGTTTTGTTATGTGCATCAGTGTGACAGACGGGATGAGAGTGCTGTATGTGCCTCGTGCTTATGATAGTGGCCCTGAGGTGGCTTTTGTCATTTTTCCTAGCAGCAAAAGACAGCAAATCAATTTGCATGGTAGGAGCACATGTGAGAAGTGGAAAGGAGGGCCCTGGGGCTCTCAACAACAGCTCCTGCCCAGGGGATCTGTTTAAGCTTGGCCATGGGCCTTCAACCCCACCCTGGCTCTGCTGGACAAGCACTTGTCTGTGGCTCCATCACGCCTGTAAGTGGCCATGGACCCTCCTGATCCGAGCCTGTGGGTTGACTTCATCACATGCCTGTCTTATCCTTATGGTCCTGCCCAACCATCCCTGGGATGTGCTTCCTCCAGTTACCTCCCCTAGACTTGATTCAGCCAAAGCAACACTGCCCCAAGAACCTCAGGATGGAGGCTTGGAAATCTGCCTGGAGGAATGGTGAGGTAGTGAGGTCTATGTTAGAACAAAACAGGCATAAATCTCAAACTGCAATAGCTGGGCTTTTTTTTAGATCACTTAAAATGATTTCTCCTAAGCAGCTGTAAGGAAGCGGTACGCTAAATAGGTTATTTGGATGAACATATATCCAGTTTGGGCTGGTGATTGCAAATGCCTTGCCAGATAAACTACGTGAACAGACTCATGGAATAAGGGAGATGGGAAGGGACCTCTAGAGATTGCCTCATCTAAGCCCCTGTTCAGCTAGGGCAGGCTGCCAGGACTGCATCCAGTCAGGTTTTGAGAACTGAACAAGTTTAAACTATAATTATAATTCACAAAAGCATTCTTTTCCTCTATCGAGAATCAGTTGTGCAGGAATCATCATTCAAAATTTCCACGACTGATGCTGGAAGAGGAAGGCCCACTCAGAGGACAGGATGAAACCTCTTTGAAATTTGTGGTTATAACTATCTGTTAAGGATAATTGATAAACCTCTGTTTGACAGGTGTGTTGAGACTGTAATGTTTATTTTAAACAAACAAACATTAATGTTTGTTGTAACCTGTTTTCCTATTTCATGTAAAACATTAATGTTTAATTAAATTAAGTGGCTGGATTACTGGCACTTTATGAAATCAAACATTCCCCAACAGATAAAGAACAGTAGCTTTAATATCAGGACTTAATTTATTGTATCTGTTACATTTATTAGTCGTGATCAGATCAGTTTATTAGATGGAACTTTAGCTGGTTCCTTCATAAAATACCAGGATCTCTCAGCCTCATCTGTTATGCAAGACAAGAGCTGAAAAATATTGTTAGCGGTATTTTTTTCACAGAACTCATCAACATCCAGCCACCAGCCCAGCCCTACCTCCTACACATTCATAAACTGGGCTGGATGCATGAACACTTGGGTTTTCACCTGCCAGCCAGTGAGCTCTTCCTGTGAGGATTGGAATTACTCACCGGCAGGTTTCTCTGCAAGTGTCAGCTCTGACCCTGACCACCACTTTCCACCTTTCACTTTGACACTCTCAGGGCTTTAGATATTCATAAAAGGCTCGGTCAAATGAATCAGTGCGGTGTCTGACAGTCCTGTCAATTACCGCTGGGTGGCTGAGGGGGAGGAAGAGGCGTGAAATGTGTGTACTGCTCCGTGCATGCCACCGAGGCTGTGCAGAAGCTACAGCGCGCTAGCGAAGTGACATAAGCATCTTCCTTTCTCAATACTTGGCCCGAAAGGAACAGTCCTGTCTTGTCGTCCCTGCTAAAACCTTCTGGGCAGGGGGTTAAGGTGATAACTCTTGGATGTGTTATGAAAGCTGTTGAACCCTGAATGGAATCAATGGGAACACCCGACTTTTCCAAAACAGGGCAAAAAATAATCCACCAACCTGCTGATATTTTTTTTCTATTAGGTTACATATATTTCACAGGGCACCCAGCACTTCCCAGCTAATGTTTGTGATGATGCCCCAGGGCTAAGAACTCCCCCAG
Organism: Dromococcyx pavoninus; assembly: GCA_033558185.1. Classification (NCBI taxonomy): domain Eukaryota; kingdom Metazoa; phylum Chordata; class Aves; order Cuculiformes; family Neomorphidae; genus Dromococcyx; species Dromococcyx pavoninus. Next base: position 320,988 of record JAUMJL010000172.1, on the reverse strand, counting down.
TGCCCAGCCTCCCTCTGAGAGTCTGGTCTGTAGAGAAAAACAGGGAGTCTGAGCCATCTTAGCCTCACAGCACAGGCAGTGCTGTAGTGTTACTTCTGCTGTTTTCTTTAAGCAAAATATTGTGGCTTTCAAACTCATTTTGGATGGCGAGATCATCCATGGAATTCTCCTCATTGGCTTTAGACTATGACAAAACCTTTCATGCCACCACCACTTCCCATTTCTTGACATCCTGACTGCTGCAAGCTACACCCGCGTGCTGGTTTACAAATGAGAAATTCCTGTGATTGCATCCCACCTTCGGCTTTGCTTCAGGGCCACATAGAAGCAGGCTTTGTTTAAAACCTACGTTGCATTTTTGAAGATTTTAAATTTAATAAAATGAACTTCAGTGGTTTAATAAGCCACTGCCCTTTTCCTAGGGAAAGCCAGTTGATCTTTCCTAGGGAAGCCATTCCGTCAGGTGGCGGGGCTCCCTGGATTGCTGTTTTAATCTGTTTAAATGAATGATTTGGGAACCAATAACAGTCTTCTTATCTATTTGTGAGTGTAGAAAGACTTACCTACTGCCTCCCAAATGAACTTTTGAAGGGGTAGGAAATGCATCCTTTACAGCACTGCTGTTTCATGCATTTCTCCCAAATAGGTTTCTAATAACACCACAAGGCAGCTAAGCAGGGTTGGAGTGCCTGCCCTGCACCTCGTCCCTCTGTCTTCTCTCAGTTCTTGAAAGAAAAAGCAACAATTGAACGTGGTGGATAAATTTCATTGCCAGATCACAGGAGCACAGACAGCATCTGTTATACTCCATTTAATTCCCCTCTATTTGATATGTATGAGCTGTTTCAGCTATTTCAGCTGCAGTGGAAGAACAGAGATGGGAGCACAAACATTCATTAATTCTGCCCAGTGAATTAATTCATTGGTCTCTTACAGTATGCAGGGTATTTGTTTCTTTTCTCTATTTCCATACTGTCTTATTAATCTCCCACCAGTCTGCAGCCTTCCATCAGTTTTCACCTGAATCTGTTTTCTGGTACCAAGACCTTTATGGAAAAGGAGAGAAGATGACAAAACCAAAGATTTAATGAACTGTGGGCACAGAGCAAAGAAGACAATTGTGGGGGGAGATACTGGCCACCTTCTTTGCTTGGTGTTGGAAGTACCAAGAATCTCCTTCTGATTCTCTCTGAAAAGAGCAATATTTTGGGGGAGGGGACATGACACAAACCAAGAACAAACACAGAAGACTGTGCAAAATACCATAAAATGGGAACCATTTACTCGGTGGAAGTTCTGGAGCTGTGCTGGCTGTTGGGAGAGTGGTGGAAGGCATAGGAATAGCAGGCATCAGGAAACCTTTCTGCCAGTGATGTCCTTCATGGTGCAGCCCCAGGTAGCTAACCAGCAAAGTAGAGACTGGGAAGGCAAGTAATTTCACCTCAGAGACAGAAAAATTTCCCTTTTTCTTTTGGCAGTGGAGTAAGAGCTGTGTTCCCCATCCCTTCTGCTTATTTTTAGCATTGCTAATATCAGCCATCCTCATTCAAAGCACATTTGCTTTTACTCCCTTTCTATTTTAACAGGAAACATATCTTCTTTTTACTGTTTTGATAATACCTCAATAAAGCTATTTATTCTATTCTGTACAAGCTCTCCTACCACATTTATCATCAAAGTATCTGAATGCATTAAGCAAAATTACCAACATCTGCCACACAATTTTTTCTCTTGGTCTCCTTAGGAAAAAAGTATGGATGCAATTGTGTCCTATTTTGGTAAGTGGGGCTCTTTCCCCATCTTCTTTTACATATAACTTGCTCTATTTTTTTATAGTAGAGAAAACAAAGCCCAACAAATGTATGCATCACATGGAGCAATAATTGGTGACACATTCATTAATGATATTTACTTCTTGGTTCATTCCACATCCTCAGATTTGATCCCAAGGCGGTTCTACTTTCTGGCCACAAAGCCATACTGTCTCTCCAGTGACTATCAGTAATGAAGGTGTCAAAAATACTCTTCATCCTACTGGGCAGCCTGTTGGCCACAGTGGGCTTGCAGCACAGAAGATTAGGAAGGTGGAAACCCTGCACTTGATTTTGTTTTATGGCATTGTTGCTTGACCCCAGTTGGCAACTAAGCACCACACAGCTGCTCGCTCACCTCCCTCCCCTGCACAGTTGGATGGGGAAGAGAAATAAATAAATAAATAAATAGATTCACCCAGATCATGGGTTGAGATAAAGACAGTTTAATAGGACAACAAAGGAAGAGAGATTAATAATAATAATAATAATAATAATATAGAAAACAAGTGATGCACAATGCAATTGCTCACCACCTGCTGACTGTTCCCAGCCTGTCCGCAAGCAGCGATTGCAACCCCCTGGCCAGTTCCCCCAGTTTATATACTGAGCATGATGCCTTATTGTGTGGAATTTCCTTTTGGCCAGTCTGGGTGAGCTGTCCTGGCTGTGCTCCCTCCCAGCTTCCTCCATGTGCTCACTAACAGAACATAGGAAGCTATAAATTCCTTGACTTAGTATAAACACTACTTCTCAACAACTAAATGCATCAGTGTGTTATCAACTTTATTATCATACCAAATCCCAAACACAGCAGTACGCCAGCTACTAAGAAGAAAACTAACTCTATCGCAGCCAAAATCAGGACAGTAAGCTGAAACCGGGACAATAGGGAAGCTTGTAGAGTCCAGGATGGCTAAGGGTGCTGCTGGGGTTATGTTCTGTGAAGTCCTCTATACTACTTGGATTTTCTGAAGTGCTGTGTGCTTCCCTTCCAGCTGCATCACGTTGCTGTACTTCAACTGAGAGGTGACAAAGCCAGTCAAGTCATAAACCAGAATGGGACAGAAATGGTAAGAAGTCATCTGGAGATGATGACAAGCATTACTCAGACAGGTAAGTGAGAGCTCAGTGTATACAATGCATCCCAAAATACTCCCAAGTTACTGACTGTGCTGACCACTTGTGCATCATCTCCAAACTCTTGGCACCTGAGTGTTTATTGTCAGACATGTGTCCACTTACTGGTATGGAAACCTCTAAGTGAAAGGTCCAGCAGTGGAGGAATATGGTCCTGTTGCTGTGAAAGAGATGTCCTTGTTCAGGAAGCATGCAAAGCCTTGCAGTGTATTATCCTGCCAGTTCCTGTATGGAAGGCATTGGGATCCCAGCATCAAAAGTTTGAGCATGAAGTGACTCTGGAGAATGAGAACAGATGACTCCCTCCTACCTACTGAAAGGAGGAGACCAATTCATTACTGCCAGGAAAACTGTTCCATCTCCTATATTTGTGGCCTAAATTTGTGCTGAGCTGTGAATATGAGCTTCAGGAAGGTGCGCTTGGAAGTGGCCTTGGGGCAACTTCTCTGTGGGCTCTTACAGGAATGGGGAGGTTTGTTCTCATTGGGGTGGGAGGGAATGAAAAACAGAATTTCTGTTGATAGTCAGTTATACAATCTGTGTATGCTAAAAAGCAACTTCCATGTATTTTTACATAAATGAGTTATAAATTGGTTTATATGTAGTATAAACTACATAAAGCAGTTATGAACTCCTGGTTTTACCACAATATAGCTCCATTCAGGTGATCTTTTTTCCTCTTTATGATTATGTAGTTAAAAACTTCCATTCAATATTGTTCTTTTACACTGCACTTCATAAAGACTGGTTTATCAAGATCTGATATGGTCTGTACTGTGGATCTGTGGGATACTAGGCTATGGGATGGCACTTGAGCAGGAACTACAACACAGAAGCCTTCTGTTCGGTTTTCAGAGACTGCAGTCACTAATCCCTGGAAAAAATCAAGGGTCTGTGTGTCGAAAACAAATAGCGAGTTTAACTCTTAATTCAAAAGGGTTTATAATGAATACATTATTTTTGTGTTCTGGATTCTGAGGTTTTGGGAGTTGAAGTGGGTCCTTTAAGCCTGTTAGATACTGCTTCTCGGCCGTGACGTCTAGAAACCTCCTCTTTTGAAGTGTGAACTACGTTCTTCACATCATTACTCCAGTAACTTGGCCTTTGACAAAGACATCAAATACCCGCAGATGTAGCATCACTAGAAGGATCAAACAGAAGTCTCTACCATAATGAAACCTTATAAAATGAGTTATCCGTATCTTCCACATCATGACTGTTTGAGACCATTCAGCAGCTTTAGCATACAGATCATAGAATGGTTTGAGTTGGAAGTGACCTTAAAGATCATCCAGTTCCATCCCCCTGCCATGGACAGGGACACCTTCCAGTGGATCAGGTTGCTCAGCGCCTCATCCAACCTGGCCTTGAACACCTCCAGGGATGGGGCAGCTATGACTTCTCTGGACAACCTGTGCCAGTGCCTCAGCACCCTCACAGTAACGAATATCCTCCTATTATCTAATCTAAATCTCCCCTCTTTCAGCTTAAAACCATTCTACCTCGTCCTATCCTGCAATCCCTGATGAAGAGTCCCTCCCCAGCTTTCCTGTAGGCCCCCTTTAAATACTGGAATGCTGCTCTAAGGTGTCCCTGGAGCCTTCTCTGCTCCAGGTTGAACAACCCCATCTCTCTCGGCCTGTCCTCATATGGGAGGTGCTGCAGCCCTCGGATCGTCTTTGTGGCCTCCTCTGGACTCGCTCCAACAGATCCACGTCCTTCCTGTGCTGAGGACTCCAGAGCTGGATGCTGTGCTCCAGGTGAGGTCTCAGGTGTCGGACTGGCTGTGGGTTCCAGGGAAGTGCTTGCTGGGTGCCAGTGGGCCCAGCCGGGACAGAGCTCCGTGCAGCCTTCCCGGGCATCGGGAATGCCTCTGCCTGCTGTCCTGGGGCTCTGCGGCTCCGGGTGCCAGGGACACGTTCGCTGAGGCGAGTCCTCAGGGCGCCGCGAGCTGCACCTCCCCTGCTCTGCCCTTTCGGATGCAGAGAGCACAGAATCATAGAACGGTTTGAGTCGGAAGGGACCTTGAAGCCCATACAGTTCCAACTCCGCTGCCACGGGCAGGGACACCTCCCACCCAAGGATAAACTGGCTTTCTGCGGGTTTTTTTTGCAGGGGCTCAGCACCGCGCCGGGCCGGTGCCGGAGGGACCCCCGCTGCCTCCGGGGGGCGGTGCCAGGCGGGCTCCCCGCAGGCCGAGCCGGAGCTGCGGAGCCGCCGCCGCTCCCCGCTCTGCCCGCGGCCGTCACCCGCCCCTCGCCGGCCCCGCCCGCCGGGCACCCAGAGGGGCGCTCCGCCAGCCCGCCCCGCGGGGGCAGCGCGGGGAGCGCCGAGCCCGCCTGCCGGCCCCGCTGCCATTGCCGGCTGCGGAGCCGCGCGGCGCTGCGGGCGAGCCGCGCCGCCGCGGGAGGGAGCGCAACCCGCACAGCCGCTGCCGGCAAGGTAAGTGCTGCCCGGGGCTGCCGGGTAGGGTGCGCACTCCGCGGGCTGCCGGGTAACGTAAGTGCTGCCCAGAGCTGCCGGGTAAGGCGAGCGCTGCCCGTGCTGCCGGCAAGGCAAGCGCGCCCCGGCTCCGTGCCTGCCGCGCCGCCCGGGTCTTCGCCAGCCCCGGCGCGGGAGGGACGTGGCGGGTGCAGAAGGGACGTGGCGGGTGCCGCGGTCTCTCTGGGGCTGTCACGGCGCTCGGGTACCGCTCGCGGAGGGTCGGGGTGCCCCGCTGGCGGGAGCCCCCGTCACCTGTGGGCTGTTTGGGTGCTGCGGTAAGTTCTGCCGTATGGCATCACATGACGTTAGGAGCTGGCAGGTAAGAGGGTTCGGCTCTCCGAACGGAGAGGTGGACTTTTAATTGTTGGGGAGGTGTGTGTGCGGTATTATTTTCTTGTGTTTTTCGAAAATTTCTGTTGCAATTTCTCATTTCATTTCGGCCCCGTCAGGCTCTTTGGTCACAGCTTCGCGATTCCCTTACGCGAGTGTCCAGGAGCCGTGTCCTCCTACCACAGCTGTGGGCTGGGGGATCATACTGTGCCATGCCTCCACCTCTGGAATGGGTTCGGATGCCAGCTGTACCTCCAAAGTGATCTGCAGCCTTGGGACCTTATAACTCCTCGTCCCAGCGTTCATCTCTCTGTGACGTTTTCTCTTCTAGGCTTTCCTGCTATGCATCATGTTTGCTACCATGTGGTTTGAGTCAGTTTGTTTTTTTCTGATTCTCCTTTTCTCAGTTTGGTGCCTGGTGGGAGTTGTGAGTTTGGAGAGGATCTGGAAGTCGAGTGTTTCCTCTGCGTGTCTCCACATCAGCTCCAATAGCTGCCTGCAAGCCCGCGGGCGCCATGTGGGATTGCAGAAAGGGGTGCTCCTTTCACCTCCTTGAGTGAAGGTTCAGGAGTGAAAAATCAGCTTTGATATGCAGCGAGCTATTTATTCTAGGTCTCTAGGGCTGGAATGTAGCCACAGAGGGAAGGAGTTGTTTTGTGTGTTGCTCAGCATCTGCTGCAATAAGAGTATCCCAGGAGGTCACCTACACTGAAGAGAGAATTCCTGATAGATTTGTGTGTTGTCTTAACAGCAGAATTCCTACCACATTTTTTATTTTCTTCCTCTGAAATTCTGATGTCCAGAGGAAGCAGCACTGAATAAACTGAATAATTGCATTTCCAGATTTTAAATACAATGAAACAGTGGACTTATACCACTTTAAGAGAGATGCTCATTCTCTGTGTCCTGTTCCAGAGATAGTGGCCAGATTGTAAACAAATCTCTGATTTATAAATCATCTAGAATCTAAAGCTCTTTAGTACAAAGGGTGCTTTTCTAGTATGCTATTAAGTATGCTGGCTGCATATAGCAGATTATTCATAGTAATGATCTCTTTCTCTTGTCATCTAATCTATTTTAATATGTTTCCATGTGCCTGCTCAGGTACTGCAGTTACACCTATGTTTTACTTTATTCTCATCTTTGGACATTTTAGATTCATAGAACCATGGAATGGGTTGGGTTGGAAGGGACCTTAAAGATTATCCGGTTCCAACCCCCTTCGATGGGCAGGGACACCTTCCACTTAAATCATGTTGCTCAAAGCCTATTCCAACCTGGTCTTGAATACCTCCAGGGATGGGGCATCCATAGCAAGAGCCTCAACACCCTCACAGTAACAAATTTCTTCCTTATAGCTAATCTACATCTCCCCTCTTTCAGCTTAAAACCATTACCCTTATCCTGTTACTGCACTTCCTGATAAAGAGCACCCTCCCAGCTTTCCTGTAGGACGCTTTAAGTACAGGAAGGCTGCTCTAAGGTTTCCCTAGAGCCTTGTCTTCTCCAGACTAAACAACCCCAATTCTCTCAGCCTGTGCTCATATGTGAGGTGCTCCAATCATCCTAGTGGCCTCCTCTGGACTCACTGTAACAGATCCATGCCCTTCCTGGGCTGAGGACTCCAGAGCTGGATGCAGTTCTCCAGGTGAGGTCTCATGAGCGCAGAGTAGAGGCAAGTCCTTGCCCTGCTGGTCACACTTCTTTTGATACAGCCGAGGATATGGTTGGGTTTCTGGGCTGCAGGCACACATTGCTGGCTTAAATTGAGCTTTTCGTCCACCAGCATCCCAAGTTCTTCTCTTCAGGGCTGCTCTCAATCAATTCTCTGTGCAGCCTGTGTTTGTGCTTGGAATTGCCCAAAGCAGTAAGCCATTTTAATGCAATGCTTAAATGTTAACCTGAAGTCAAATACAAGATTCAGCCTTGTTGGCTGCTTCTTCCAAAAAGAAGATTCTGTTCAGATAGAATTTGCTTGCAGGTGCAGTAGTTCAAGCGAAGTTCATGGAGATCAGTGGTCTACCAGATCCTGATCTTACACTATTTTGATATTTGTAGGTAGGACCCTTTTCTTGTTTTCTGGTAGTAAATAGAGTGCTACCTTCTGCAAATGCAGCCTCTCCTCTTCGTAGCTAGGCTGCAAAACTCTTCATCGATCTTTGTGTCTTCTGGTTACTGCAATTTCCTTCTTTGCAGTTGCTTTCATACCAGTGTGTGCTTTGGTATGTTTGATGGCAATCATGCTGTCCAACCTGTTTTCCGTACCTGTTGGTCAGACCGTACTGAATGTAACCATTAGATCTTTCTGCTTGCTGCTCTCAAGTACTGTGAAAGTGCTACAGGGAATTATGCTGCTTTGTTCGTCATCTTTCCTTTTTTTTTTCTGGGCACTCACCAGCTCCTCCAGTTGCTCAGTGCTGGCAGCTTTGTGTCCCAGGTATTCATATTCTTCCCCAGTCACCCCTGTACTTCACAGCTCTTCCCATCTCACAGGAGGCCTCTCCTTATTCAGCATTTACGTCCTTACTGAAAAGCTTATCTATCGGGAAGCTTATAATAGATTAGCTGACTCATCATCTCGGTGAACAGAAGTCTTGTTTAAAAAGTCATTACAATCGACAATATGCATTTCCATATTTGAAATGGATAGCCATGGATAGATTTGTAAAACTCTTCCCAAAATGGCAATTTTAAGCCCTAACAAGTTGGACTGGTTGGGATGATTTGTTTTACCCAAACAAGTCTGCTCTGGAGGGATCCAAGCAGTGCAGGCTGTCCCCAGTATAGGTGTGGGTAGTTCTTATGCATTGAGAAAAAAAGTGACCAAATGGTGTGAAGAGACCTTTATTTGATTAAATTAAATGCCTAGTATGCAGAAAATAAAGCATGTAAGTCATTGTGCTAGTTCCATCAGTAAATGAAACTGTATATTTATGGCAGTTGGATAAATATAGCCTTGGCAGAAGGAAAAAAAACTATTAGAAGGGCATAGAATGAATGACGATGTGAAAGAACTCCCCTGAACTTGAAGGCTATTGCAAATTAATGTTTGTCTACATACATTAAATATTACTTCTTAAGAAAAGGGATATTAATCTGATCTTATTATTCATGTTCTGTTTCCCCCCCCGCCATGTGTTTCTCTTAGTTTAGAGAATTGAAGTAATTTGTCAGCTTCACTTTCAGATTCTTGCTGCTGCAATGTTTTGGTTTCAGGCAATGCAGAGGAATGGTTTTTTAGCTGGTTTAGGTAAAACATTTTAGCTGGATTTCTTTAATTATGAAAATATTTTTCAGCTTTAAAAGTTTGTTTTTACAAAATAAAGGGCAAACAGGCTTGCTAAAGACATGCATGAAAGGCTTGTTTCTCTTTTTTTGTAGGTGCTGTTCTGTGAGTGTAAAATGCTGTTGGTTCTGTTTATCTGTAAGCCCTACAATGCCATTACCTCTCAAACAGTTTAAGGGTATATCCCTTGTTCAGATTATTAGGGAAAGTGTGATGGATGGTATAAACAAAGTAAGTTAACATGTTTCCTGGTCATACAAGAACAAGTAGGCGTGCAGTGAAATTGAAAAATTCACGACCGTTAATTTTTTTATTCTCATTAGATGTATAATTAGGCTGAGGGACTATTTGCCAGAGCGTTCTTGAAGCACAGAACTTGGCTAGATCCAAAATAATTTCTATAAATCACAGAAACCTCCAGAAGTATGCAAATACTTTGCAAATACTAAAAAATCAATTTTTGGGGGAGCTATAGAAAAGATGTAAATGTTTATCCTTTTTAAACCAGTCTCTGAGAAATAAGTCTTGGAGGAAACTTTCTAGGATAGTAGATTATTCCATGTCTGCCTACAGTGGAATTTCTTGCACTTTCTGTTGAAGCATCTGGCATTACTGTCAGCGATGAGAAAACAGATTAGTGGATGATTATGGATTAGATGTGTGGCTATTCAGATGCTTGGAAAGTGTAATTCTGTAAGTGCGTGTTTACTCTGAGCATAGCACTGTCTCGTGTTTGTGCACTTAACAATACACTATATTAATAAGTCAGGGAAAGAAGATCTAGAGAATCCCCTTGTAGGTATCTTTCCTTCTTCCTTTTCTTCTAGTCTGTGTGGTTTTTCTGTGTGTGGGGGTTGTGGGATCTGTTCTTCCCCTCCATCCATCTCTTTCCCAAATGTTCTCTCCTCTTTGGAGAGAGCCAAGTGTTACATAAATTTTAGCCACTGGGGAATGAGAAGGCAAGTGGAACCAAAACCAGTGTTGTGGGCTGGATAGTGCTTTGTGCACAGGATGGCATTTGACTGCCTCCTTCAACCTACGTCTTCTCTGTCACCTGCTGAGAGGTGGCCAGGAGGCAGGGAGAGGGGATGGAAGATGTCCCATGTGAATAGCAGGCTGATAATATGTTTCCATGGGAGCAACCAGGGCTGTGTACTGTTGGTAGGGGAGACATGAAACCAGGCTATGCTAAACCAAGAGGTATGATAGGGACTGGAAGAAGTAGCGATAGTCTTGTTGGTACTGGAAGTGTCAGTTGGGAATTAAGACAGCACAGACCAAAGGAATTGCATAGGATTAATTATTTTATATGGGAAAAAGGTAGGTTATTTGGGGTAGAGTTTTAAAGCGTTGATACCTTATAGGTTGAATTACTAAATCGTTTACTATTAAATCGTTAAAGAGTTGAGAGACAGATAAGAGTTGTTGATAGCAAAACCAAGTGATTTATGATGGGCTGTTGAACAGTGAAATCAGACTGGATTTGGTTTGGCATGGATTTGTGATATGGAATTCCTGTTGCCTGTGTGAAGTTACAGTAGATTCTGATGGAGTGGAGGTAGCTGATAGTTTGGTGCAACATGGCATAAAAAGCCCCTGGAAAAGGGCTGAGATCTGTCATGAGCTGAGGTGGTTTTCCCCATGTGTACAAATGCTACATGTAACAGTATGACTAAAATTAGGGTTTGAGATTGGCAAGTTGTGGGTTGATGATTTTCTTTCTGTAACACCATTAAGGACTGATATTAACAGAGGAAAATGCCTTGAAGGATAGGTCTTGACTTCATGGTGGGTAGAGCCAGAGACAGGGCTAGGGTTGAGTTTCTGGGCTTGGATTTGGAAATGAGAACAGCAAACATAATAAGAAATTATGGTCCTTAAACTGTGATAGCTGGAGCCAAGCAAGCAAATGTCTTTTGATGGTCTCTGAAGATGGGCAGCCTTGCAGAACTGGAGTTAAGATTCAGGTTTCCATTATAACTTGCTATACTTGGATGCTTCCAAGTCACTCCTGCGAGCAGCAATATAGAGACTGCTTTCCTGTCTCAGCAAGTCAAGTCAGCTTTTTTTAGAGCCTTCGCTCTGTGAAGGATCCCTTCCAACGCTTGATGTAGCCATACTGACCATTCCTTGGCAGCAAACCACGTGACTTGTTGCTTGCCTTGCTGCTTTAGCCTTAGGAATAGAAGTCGCCTTTCAGAGTCCCAAATCACAGGTTTAACTAGAGCAGTCCTACCCCCGTGGGACGTTCAGTATCTGATGTTAAACATAGTGTGTCAGCCTCTTTTGTGCCCTACACCAGAAGTTCCTTCAAACGAGGCCGTGGAAGCTGTCTTGGGGAAGCTAGAGCCTGAGGAATGTCCTGTCTGGGCACTTGCAGGAAGGACGGGCTCGATCAAAAAGAAGTGCAAGCTTCATGAATTTTTGTATCATTGAAGACTTAAAATCCTTATTTTTACTCTTCAGAGGTATTTTCCCCATTCTTTGAGTTCTCTTCTCTGAAAATGAAAGCACTAAGCTGACTGAGTCTTTTTAAGTTTCTTTTTATAATTGAAACACTAGTTGATTCAGAGGAACTTTCCTTTTTAGGTGGTTGAAAGCCTCTGCAATTTCAGTGTTGGTTGACCAGGAAATCTTAAAGTATGCTGATATTTCAGTGTATGATGTACTTTATCATATGTTAACTAAGTTTCTGATAATGGAAGAGCATTGGAAGCCTCCAGGATCCTTTGCAATGCAGGGAAGTTGAGGTGACCAGTGTTCTCTTTGTTTCTTAGAGCATCATGAATGATGCCTAGAAGAGGATGGAAAACCTCCTTAGTGGTTTGGTGTTGTGTTGATGATCTAGGATACATTTAAATGGGAACATGAGGATGCAAATTGTTAGATGACATTTTTGAGAAATACTTTGAATGTCATTTGCTGAAATGGACTTCATTTGCAAGCAGCTACCCGTTGAGAACATTGAACTGACCTGACTCAGCTGCTAAACAGTTAACATGTGCTCATTTGCTCTCTAATTATTTGCAGCACAGCTGATAATACCCTGCTTTTGACCTGATTATAAGCAGCAGATTTTGCAGGGAACAGCGGCTATTTGTGATAAAATGTATGACTTCCAAGCACGAAAGGCTAGCAAGCAGCAGCAGTACTAGAATGGCTACAGTTAGTACATAACAGGTCATAAAGGTTCACTAAAAGGGTAGCCAAGCAGCAGGTACTAATTCTGTTTTTATCAAATACATTTGAAATTGTATGAACTGGGACAGGGTTGAGTGGTCTAATGTTTCCAATGAAAGAATGATTTTTCACAAGATACTCAAAGCCTGTGTTGTAAAAGAATGCAGAAGCTCTGTTCTACAAGTAAAGAAGTAGAATGGGAGCAAAGGGGAAAGAGAGGTCATCTAAAATAAATTCAAGGAAGCAATATGGTCTTGAAGATGACAGAGGGCTGGGCAAACACTACAGAATGGGGACAACTAACAGGGTGATGCTGTAGGGTGGCTTTGTAGGTCATGTCTGGAAGAGAGGTCATCTCTGTTCTCCTAAACCCAGGGGAATCCTGACCTGTTGGCAACATTTTAGAGACAGTATTTTGCCGAGGTCATTAGGTGTTGTTTACAGTCAAAGAAACCTCAGGGAAGCTGTGAAAGTTAGCCAGAGTGAGAGCTTAATGCTAGAATTTTCTCCTCAGTATTCTTTTAGATGTTTTTCCTTTATAACAGTGTTTTTAAGCTTGTAAACAAGGAGTTGACCCTTTCCTTTGCTAGAATAAATAACCATGGTATTTTTTTTTTTGTGGGGTCCTCAGTAAACGCAGATGATACTGCTACACATAGAAACGGTGTTTCTTCTGGAAAATAATCCAAGTAAAGGGACTGTCTGCAGCATACAAGAAGTCTGGGATTTGTTGGAGACACAGTGTTTTCTCACTGGCGTGTTAAGACTCATTTTTGGGTTGTAAACTATGAAATGTCAAGAAAAAAGGGGAGAAATTTCCCTTGATAGGAGAGTACCTTCTCTAACCTTGTTACTAAACAAAGCTTAACATCTGAGTCATGCAGATTGATGTGGATTGAATGCTTCCTGCCTGCGGGGTGGTCACCGAGTGAAAAACTATTTCAGTGCACTGGTTGGAGGAACAGTACTATGCTTGGGCTGAAAAATAAATTCTTGCAATCGATTTTCATTTCATTCATGGTTTTGTAATTCAGTAATTGCTCAAGGAAGCAATAGACTGCAAACCGCTTGAATCAAGGGTACCAAAAAACTCTTCTGAAATTGCTAGAGCACTTCTTAAATGTGAAAGATAAATCTGGAGTGGAGCTCCTTGCAACAGGGGTACTTTCAAGAGTGCTTATAAATAGTGAAAACAGGAACTTCATGAAGAGAGGAATCCGAAATGATTAATCCTCAGTAGTAACCACTTCTGAAACTACAAGCCCAAATAAGAAACAGAAAATGATCCAACTTCACAAGAGCTCTTGAGCAAAAAAATAAGTGTAAAACATATGGAAACCTTCAGGGTGAAGCTGCTCTGTTTGATGGGATTCTGTGCAAAGAAAATCATATTCTTGGGATGCACAGTGTGCTCAGGAATACATCTCAGTGTCTGTGTGGTGCAGGAGCTAAACCCACTGCTGCCTATTTTGGTCATTCCACTTGAAGAAGAGGCGTCCATGTATAACATTTACAATTGCTGTAGGTATCAACTTGGAAAATTGTCACTGACATAGAACAAGATTCTACATTTTCCCTCAGAGAATGGCTAGTGGGGTGTCTAGTTCACAATAACACTAGCCATTCTCAGGTGGGAGACAAAGGTCATATAAAAGTGGGATGTTAAGTGTTGTTTTGAGAGCCTGCATTCAGATCACGGCTTCTTCCAGAAGTGCTCCTTTTCCCACCAGAGAAAACTTTGAGGATATCTAGGGTATATCTTTTGGGATCCTCAGAGGAGAGCAGGAAGCCTATCCTGGCACTGTCATCCTTGACAGTCTTAGAAGCTTCTCCAGGGAGCCATAGTGGAGAGCTAGAGTGCAAGAAGGGAGATGGAGGTTCAGATTGGGTGTAGCAGCACCCTTGCCTGCTAGTTCGAAGGATTTCCTGACAGATTCTTGCTTGAGACGACTTCAAAAAATGTGAATCATTAAGAAACTCTAGGCAAGTGGTCTACTGCTATCATAACGATTAATATTCTGTTGTAATAGTTCCTAGGATACCCTTCCCCACTGGTTTTGCCCAGGTATGGACGGATGGGTGAAGCAAATATGCCTTTTTCTTTTTCTTTTTCTTTTTCTTTTTCTTTTTCTTTTTCTTTTTCTTTTTCTTTTTCTTTTTCTTTTTCTTTTTCTTTTTCTTTTTCTTTTTCTTTTTCTTTTTCTTTTTCTTTTTCTTTTTCTTTTTCTTTTTCTTTTTCTTTTTCTTTTTCTTTTTCTTTTTCTTTTTCTTTTTCTTTTTCTTTTTCTTTTTCTTTTTCTTTTTCTTTTTCTTTTTCTTTTTCCTCTTCTCTTCTCTTCTCTTCTCTTCTCTTCTCTTCTCTTCTCTTCTCTTCTCTTCTCTTCTCTTCTCTTCTCTTCTCTTCTCTTCTCTTCTCTTCTCTTCTCTTCTCTTCTCTTCTCTTCTCTTTTCCCTTTCTAGAATTCATTCAGAAATTTCTATTATAATCCCTCTTCACTGCACTTTCCCGATGAATTATGTATATATGTAACTTGCAGACCTTTGGGTGAAAACCATTAACATGAGTGCTACTTGGATAAGTAGGACAATTAAAAGCCTGACACTTTTACAAAGATTTTTTCCCATTCTGAGCTTTTAATTTGTTTTTAGCGTATGCACAGTGTTTGATATTCTGAAATCCCCTGCCTATGCTGTTAAAAGTTCTGATGTGCTACTTGCCATGTGTTCAGTTTTTCCTATAAATGAATTTGGCCTGTGTGCTTTTTCACAGTTTTCATTCATTTTTATTAATTTCTATAATTTCTGAAGGACCAACAGGACCATTTTTTTCATGCTGCTTGTGGGTCATTGATGAATCAATTCAAATACAAATTGAAGACTTCAAATGCATTTTCTCAGAAAGGCAAGAACAAGGCAGTGTTCAAATGCAGTCAGACGTAAGAACTATAAAAATAAATAGTTGTTTACCTAATGCTTAATTTTCTTCTGGAGCCTATTAGCATGTTCTCAGAGAAACATATATTTTTCAAGAAGAGAAAATAATAGGTCACAGGCAAGTAGCTAACTAGAAGGAAGTGGAATGGTGCATTCTTTGTCATCTTTCCTTGTTTCTTGATCATCTGCTATCAGTATAAATAATATTTTGTACCAGTGCTAGTTTATAGGAGATTGGTCTCCACAAGACTAGCACTGTTCTGTGTGAGACTCCCATCATGTAACACAGTCATAATGAAATGAATTCCTCAATTCAATTATCTGTGGTAAAAGTTAGGAAGTGCTTGGTAACCAAAAAAAAGGGATTTGTGTAAACATATAAAAATAGAGAAGCTTTATGATAAAAAAAATTGTAACTTAGCCCCAAGCAAAATACTATTGACTTTGTGCACATCAGTAGAAATATGTGATGGATTTTTCTAGATTAAATATTGCTTCTCTTCTTCAACCTGAGGTATTATAGTGGTGGAGTTTGCTTGTTGCTCTTACTACCAGGTGGAGGTGATGCTAGCTGCATTTTTTGTGAGTACTGTTGTTCTGTTTGTAAAACAAGCAACAAGCAGGAGACATCTTCCAGACTTCTTTCTGTGGAGTAATTTATGCTTCTATATGCCTCTTCACCAGCAGAAGAGCACATGCTCCTTTTCTGCTTCAGACAAAAAGCTACAGACAAAAGCTATAGACAAAAGCATTTGCAACCAGCCCCCAAAAAGAAATGCCCTTCCAATGATTCACTATGTGATCAGGCTGCAGTAAGGTGCAGTCCCTGGAGTAGTTATTGCTATTGCTTTTTCCATTTTACTCTACAGAGATGTCTAATTGCTGTTTTATTCGGTAGGTCTTGTGGGTGCCTAATGGATCAAGGACCCGCACGCTGGTCCAGCGCTTGCTTTCCGGTATAACAATGTAAAACCGGTAGGGAAATGGTGAACTACATCAGAGCTGTAGTGCTGCTGGGTCCAGGCTCATCTTTTTAAAGTTTCCTTGCATGGAGCAGGCTGGGCAGTTGCAGAGCTTGGAATTTGTTTTTTCGACACCCTTTGTATGAGGGCCAGGTAAAACCAGTGGATTGATTTGGAGATGCAAGTTGGCAGTTGCTGTGCAGAGGAGTCTGTACATCACCTGGGTCTGAAGACAGTGGTTTGTCACACCTGTAGCACTGTTGAACTTCTATTCCTGAGTACCTGAGAGAGCACTCTGCACTGATAGAGCAGTGCAGAGCATCCTTCCAGTCTGCAGATGCAGTATGGATTTGAGAAAACACAAGTGATAGTTACAAAAGCATCTTAAGGTCTGTTTGCTTCTTCCCAGAGTCATGGCAGTCCCATCTTCAGTCTATCAGGGTAAACAGGTACACATTTGGTACTTATTCCCATCATTGTGCCAGAGCACTTGTAATCCAGAACACATTCATTCTATTTATAAATTTGCAGTGGTTCCTTTGGGGTTGCACAAAACATTTTCTTCTTAAGGAAAAGCTTGTACTTTTCAGGAAACTAAACCTATTTTGGTTTTCGTTGTTGATGTTATGTCTTTGGGAGCAAACAAACACGTGCAGGCATGGCTGCTTCATACTTATTTTTACTTCAGGCATATACTTTCATTATTTTTTTCAAGTATGGTTACAATGATAGGTTTTAAAAGGGTACTTGTAGGTGTCTAACAAATGTACTTTATAATCAGAGTAATTAAATTCATAGAAATCAGTCGTTTGAAATAAAAAAGTTGCAAGCTGCACAAAATTGTTCTCCCTGTGTTCTCATATTTGGTAATTAAAATAGAGTGCATGTTTTTACACTGTAAACATAAAGACCATTATTATTGTTGCTATGATTTTTTTTTTTATTTAAAAGAAGATATTTTTCCCTGTTGGAAGTCTGCAGGATCAGATCATCTTTTCCTGCAGAGGAGGGTGAAAGGAGTGTTCTCCATATGTCTGTTAAAATTATCCTGGGTGCTGGGTGGCTATGGATCTGCAGATGAGTGCAGATCCGCACTCTACAGCTAAAATGGATAAATCTAAATGGAGAAAGTAGCAGGAATGCTTCATTCCTGAGTCTTTCAAGCTGTGGCAAGTTCATATTCTCCACTGCACCCAGTTGTCCCCTGCTTATGGTTTGGCCCTTTTAAGCAGGACTTCTTTAAGTAAGCATCAGACGTTTTTTCCAAAAATAAGTGGATAAGGTGCTGTTGTAATTTTCATTTATTAACTCTCTGGATATCTGCCAAAACTTCTGTTGCAGAGACTTGCAGTGATTTGTAAGGAATCATAGGCTGTCTCCAAAGTCAGGTTAACCCAGCTGTGTGCTGAGAATCTCTGCCTGTGGGAGGAATGCAGCCTGGTGGCTCCCCTTGCTCCAAGTTGTGAAAGAAGGAAAATAGCCAGCAGCTAATGTCTGCCCCTGGACGGACTTGCAGCAATATATACTTACCACTGACACGCTGCAAGTGCCCCTCTGCCAACCCTGACTTACTGATTTTCAGTTCTTTTCCAGCTTACCACCCTCAAAACGACCAGCAGTCATCTTGTGGCCTGCCAGGGTCCTAATGCCCTTCAGAAGAGGAAGGAATTTGGTGTTTGGAGCCTTTCTACATTAATTAAATGCTACTTAGGTCTGAAGTGGTAGGAGGTCAGTGCTGGTGAATCCCTGCGTGAATGGAGCAGGGAAGTGTCCTGCTTCCCTGCCCACCTAGTGCAGCCAGGCTCAGGAAACTTGCCCATCCTCTCTATCCCACAGTGCTGCCAAGGGAAGTGAAGTCTTTGCTTTTCTCCTCTGTTCCTGTGCTGTTGGGTAGAGGTGGCACTTCTGATCTCTGGCTCTGAAACTGAGGCGGGTGAAAACGAAGGGTGCTGATTCTGCACGCTGCAGTGCTGCTGGACCTTGGGGTTTGCCTTGAATTTGTTGCATTTTGCTGCTATTTCCAGCAGCAGAGAGCTGCCTTTTCATACCCTGATGCTGTAAAAGGTAGACCTAATAAATTAAATTCTGAATGCTTCTTTGCTTTGGCTCTCAATAGTTTTGCTTGCAAAGTACTCAGTCTTTCTCTTCTGGGATGTATTATAAATGCTATTTTCAGCCAGGTTACAAGCTGTTCCATACACCATGTTTACTGTAGAAAACCAGCTGAGGGCACATCTTTCACAGATTTATTTTGGGCATCTTATTTGGTTTCAGGAAAAAAAAAACATTTCCTTCTATTCTGAGTTCTGAAAGGAAGAAATATGAGCATTTCTTATCTCAGTGGAAGAAGCGTTGGAGCAAGTTAGGAATGTAAAAGCCTTTTGAAAGGAGAAGAGAAGCTATCATATAGTGCCTCCCCCCAAATACTGTATGAACAGATTAAACTGAATGTAATTAATAACATCAAGAAGAAATCCATTAAGTTGTTATAGTAACTGGGAAGCTAAGGTTTAAAATGTATGATCTGAGTGACTCAGCTCTGGGGGAAGGGATCTGAAAGTCCACATATGGAGAGCTGGCAGCATCCTCTTTCCTTGTCTCCTCTTTATCCGTACCCTGGGAAGCTCTGCTGTAGGCACATTGCATGGTTAAGGTTCTTACCAAATCCTGAGCTTATTTGTCAGCAGGAAGGATGAGTTTATGCTGTCTACTCTATCTGCTGCAGAAAAGCATGCGGTTTTCCTGCTGTATATCTGCATAACGATTAAAGCTTGTCTCTGCGGCGTGTCTGGTAATTCTTGAAGACAGTTGGCCAAACTGGCCCAAAGTAAATGGTAGCAGTAGCAGTGTTAGGTCTTTCTAAGAGGCTCTTTCATAATGGGTAGCAAGGAGTCCATGGATTCTTGTGGCCTTCAGAAATAGCACCACCTTATTTCTGGAGGTATCCTGGAAGGAGGATATCTACTAAAGTTTCAAAAAAAAGGGAATTTGTTTTCTTTAACTTACTTGAAATCTGATTATAGATATAAAAGGAAGTACATTAATTTTGTTGACCTCGTTAAAAAGTACTTTTGTAGAGTGAATGTGGGAAAAGATTGTTTTATTTGCATATCTATGTACTCTCAGTATTTGTACTCCCTGTTTTCTCAGGATGCAGCTGCTGCAGAATAATACATCAACATTTACCTGCTTCCCTGCAAATATGAATGTCTGAGGATGAAAGTTCAGAGAGCCGAGGTGCTTTGTTCAACCTTATTTGAAAATGGTTTTTGCCATTGTAATCTGGTTGGTTCTGCATCCAGAATTAATAAAAAACCTTTAAAATGGCAAATGCTTGCTATTTCATAGTTTAAGTCTCATGGCTGTGCATAGCTTCTGCCTTAAGAACAATGAAGTTTTTGTTAAACAATTAACTGCATAACGGCAAACTCTAATCTAGAAGTAATTTGGTAATGTGATGATTTTAAAATAATTACGCAATGTATAGAGATCTGTTGCATCTTGGTTAGTTAAGAGTTTGGATTTATTTAAAAACCTTCCGGGGTAAGAGGCCTGTATTGGACAACCTGTGTAGACTTCTCTGTATGTGTTTGGCTGATTTATCAGGTGGCTTAGTGTTGCATTGATTTCAGGTTTATGTGGAATTCACGTGCTTTAGGTAGATATTAATTTCTGATGAGATAGAAGAGTATCCAAGTGTTTAGTTTCTAATCCAATCGTAACATTTTGTCTATCAGTACCTAAGATTAAAAGTAATCAGACTCCGTTTAGTCAATAGAAGTGTTTCTCATATTCATAGAAGATAAGTGCACTTATATTTAACTACAAAAATTGCAGATGAGTATGTAGTAGCAGTAAAGGCCCCAATGAAATACTATGTAGGATTCTTTAATCTCCCTAATGGGGTGATGAGAACAAGGTGAAAAGTTCATACTTTTTTTTTATCATTATATTCTCCAAACTGTAAGAAATATGTTGATATATTGCCTTAAATTTTGCAGGGAGAGTAATCCCTGCTGTAAAATCCATCTAGTAATTTAATAGTGCTGTTTTTCTAGAGGAATACAGGTGCTGTTTAGCTTTTCAGTAAGGTAATCCTTAAAGATGAGAGCTTTAAAAATGCTCTGTACTGTTGAGGTATTGGGGTTTCGTATCTCTGGGTGGTAAATTAATGATGCGGTAGGGCCATAGTAAGTCATATATTCTCTTAGTCTGCTGTTTATCTTTGGAAATCCTTACCTTTATTTTCCTTCAGCAATTTATAGAAATGAAAGAAAACATGCATGTAGCTCCAAGTCAGTTCTTTTCCTTAACTCCCTCAAAATTATTTTACCTGGAGTGGTGTGGAAAGCCCTGATTGCCTGATGGTGCTATAAAACTTGGTGGGTTTGAAGATTGTTCCACAGTGGATAGATGGGTCTAGAGGACATGTACAGTGAGGGGCACATTGCCATGGCCATCAAGTTGTGTGGCTGAACTAGGACTGACATAGCTTCAGAGAGAGGCATCATGTCTGCACATAGATGCTGGACAATCCAGGCAGTTTCTGCAAGTCCCTCTGCTGGTCAATGCTACCTTGCCTGCAGGAGTTTCCTTCTGGAGAACAGAGGTAGCAGCAAGGTCCAGGTCTCCAGTGTGTGTTGTTGCTCATGAGAGAGAATGTGGAATGGACAAGATATCTTTTTCCTTGAAAGGTGGTGCTTGTTCTGCTTGTTCTGTTTGAGTGAGCAAAAGCATTGTATTCTTCTGCCATGACATAAGGTTAGTTTGAAAGAATGTTGTACTGATAATGTCTAAATAATTTATTTTTTGGGAAAAAAAAGATAGATGAGATAGTACAGAACCATCTGTGGCCCACAGAATTACCTGTTTTACAAAATACTCAAATATTTAAGACCCTTTATTTTGCTTCAGTGCTGCAATATAAGGAAGTGCCTTTTGCCATCAAATTTTCAAATATTATTAGAAGAGCAATATTAATAGCAGTTACCGTCATCCTCTTTAGCAGTAGTTGAATAATTCTTACTTTATAGGCTAGAGACTATTGAAATGGTACCAGTTACAAGTGTTCACTTTTGACATCAGACTCCTCTTTCAGTTGCTATAATTTCTCAAGATTACCAGTTGTGTGCAGAGCAGCAGGCATTTTCTTGGTTAAGCTAGAAGTAACCAGGCTGGAATTCTTTGACTGTGCTTTGAACAGCCTGGGACTCTAGTACTTCCCTGTGTTTTGCAATTCCCTTTGCAACTTCAGTGTTGAGTAGTCTGGACAGAAGAGCCAGAACCTTCTTGGTCATGCACACAAAAGACCCGTGACTTGAAGCTTGTCTGTGAGAAATGGTACATCTCTCCTCTGAACCACAGGGGTGCTGCAAGCAGAGGTTACTGAACAGTACGTGCCTCATTAATTGCACTCTTTGAAGTGACTGAGTTTGATCAAAACTTTCTAAAGGATGCCTCATGAGGCAGACACCAAGTGTTAGGAGTATCACCCCATGTAATTAAACGTTTGAAGAGTTTTAAATGACTAGGAAAAAATTACAATGAGAAGTTTAAGGAAAATGCTGGTGTTACCACTTTCACCTAGTATAACAGCACTTGATTTCTGAGGAAATTGAAGTGTGATCCTTTCATTTAAAAAAAATGCTGATAATTTCAGCATGAAATCTAGAATAAGGCAAATATTTTCCCAACAGGTGAAATATCAGTATTATAAAGAAACAGTAACTTCATCTTTGGCTAAAGAAAAATCCTGGAATAAGAAAGCTTACATGTTCTTCTAAATCAGGCTGTTTCTAAATGTCTTGTTATTAATTAGTTTTTCAGAATACAAAAATGTTGTCAAGGATGCCTCTTAAAATATTTTACTTTATATATTTTAATGGAAGTGGTCTTAGCTAGTGGTTGGTAGAAAACATCTGATCTCTGGAAGATTCCCAAAGACTTTTCCTTTGACTTCAAATTTTCTTTGAAATTTTTTAATGAGCTGGCCAGTCAGAAATTTCACTCTGGAAGTTGCTGCTATGGAAGGAAAACCAGGATAAATCAGGTTTGTAGTTGACCAGTTGCTAATGCAGTCATGTCGTCTTTAATATCCTGAATGCCATGCTTTGCCTTTGAGGATGAGGCATGAAATTTGATTTTTAGTTACTCTCTGTTTTTATATGAAAAGGGGACTTCCTGAAAAGTCGTGAACCACTTAGCCTCCAAAGTAGAAACGTTATTACGACAGATGCTTTTTTGGAATGGGCTTGAGTTCTCCTGTCAAGCCTCAAGTCCTGCATTTAGAGAATGTCTTTAGTTCTAGCTGAACAATTAAGTTGGTTTTGAATCCTCAGAATGTAACTGTTTTTTGATAAATAGTAGATAGGGTAGTTAGACAAAGAACATGAGTTAAAAATATGTTCGCTTTTCTAATCTGTGCCTACACAGCTTGTCTGCTCTTTCCTGGGTGCTCTTGTGCAGTGGCAAGCGTAGCTGGTTCTCGCTTTTATTTCTGGGTCTGCTTTGACTGGTAAATAAAGGAGTGACTCAAGATCACTTTTCCTTGTGGATATGTGTCCACTGCTGTAAGGCTGAGCGCCCTTGCCAAATGCTCCAATGTCTGTGTGGGAAAAGTGTTGTAATGATGTTAAATGTATCCAAAACCTAGCGAGGAGATGCTGAGACAACACTTACTTTACTGTTGATATATGTCTGTTTTTCTTCTGACATGCATGTTCCAGCATATATTATAAAATTTTTGAGACAAGGCACTGTAGCATGGCATGATTATTCCTGTACTTATTAATAGAGTAATAACAGCCACTGCCATACAGAATGTGTGATCTAAAAAAATAAATTGTTCATCTTTCTCTAACAAAAATGATGCTGCAGACAGGCAGAGTTGTTAGTCACAATATATTGTGTGTGGCTGGATACTGTTACCCTAGAAGTAACCTCATTTTGTACTCATTTAACAGCACAGAGAGGTCTTTCCCAGGCTCTTCTTTCTTCTTCCTTGGACTCCTTACAGTATTGTCTTTTGTGAGCAGTCTAGGATGCACAATTTATGAAAATGCAATTTATCAGCTGCAGGATCCTTCTTCATGGTGAAGAGAGGACACGGCCGGGCTGGAGACAAACAGCCATTTTCTTTGACAGGGAGCATCAATTTTCCTTTTTATTTAGTTTTTGTGTGTGCCTGTGGTCAGAAAAGCTAGTTACCTCTACAGAAGCATTTACTCAAATTGGCCCTGGAATAGGTTTTGTCTTCAGCAGTTAAACTATTTTTTGTTAGGTGGCGTTTCGTGGCCTCCAGGGTTGGGTTTTCCAGACTGGACTGTGAGATTGAGCAGGAGCTGTGGGGTGAACAGGGCCTGCCTGAGCATCATGGTCTGGTATGGAAACCAGTGCACTGCAGCGTGGGGAACACCATCCTTAGCTGTGGGGCAGTGCCTTCTCCTGTTGGAAGGTGCAGCTGGGTACCCGATTGTGCTTGTGCAGAACCTCATCTCCCACGTCAAAAGCCATCTACCAATAAGAACAGTGAGAAGGATTATATGAGACTCATGGGAGATTCTTGTTCATTTTAGTGGGATTTTTACCCGCCTAAACAGTATAAGGGAAAAAGAGGAGGCTGTGTGCCTGGCTGGGGAGGGACTGAGATGGTGCCTGGCTGGGTGCAGAGTGGGGAAGGTTTCTGGAGCGTTTTGGAAACGGAAACAGTGTTTATAGCAAGACTCTTACTTGCATGGGGTCTCGCTAGAAGGAGCCCACCTTCATTACAGCATTGCACCATGACTTCTCCCCTTGCTTGTAGACATCCTTGGCCAGGCACAGTCGGTCAGCAGGTCGGAGATCCGGCCACAGCACCGGCTCCGGAGTACCGGATGAGCTGCTGCCAGCTGATGGAGATGCAAGGCACAGATGCAGCAGTGATAAAATGAAGTAGCTAAGCCTGTCTCTTGCATAACATACAAGGTTTGAGGGGTCTGCTGTTCATGGGACTATTAGCATTTCTTGTAGCTGCTTTGCACTTTCTCCTTCAGCCTCTTGCTGTGCAGTTCGTGTATGGTTCAGATTTCTTCTTACTTTCGTAGGTCCCCTCCCCTGCAGGTCTCAGCTAGCTTTATTTTAGTTCTCTAGGGACCTCTTGCTGTTCTGATTTTGCATTTCATCTTTTGCCACTGTTCTTTAGTGGGTTTTTTCAAAGGGAAGAATTGTCAAGATCAGGAGTATTGTATCAGTTCTGGAGGCTGTTCTTCTGAGGATGGTCTTTATTTGTAGGCTTGATTGTGTACTTCTGTGCTTAGGATCATTGTGTGCATGGCTCCAGTATTTAAAAGGAAAAAAAAAGTGGGGGGAGGAAATCCTTGCAAACTGTTGGGAGAAGAGAGGTCTGAGGATTTTAGAACTTTTCCTCTTGGACTAGAACAATATCTAGTGAGTTTAGGAAGCTAAGAAATAAATCAGTGGCGTGAGGAAAGTGCCGCATTAGCTGGCGGTGGCACAGTGAGTTTCCCCACACTGTTCATCCAGTGCATGCTAATCCTGCCTGATCTGCAGCGTTGCCGTTATCTATGTAGACCAGCAAGGCTTATTGCATTATGCTCCTTTCCTAATAAAAACACGTGGGGAACATAAAGTCTGTTTTTCAAAAAAAGCAACCTACCAATCTAAAGGGGGAAAATTTGCATTGTATGCATTTTCTGTCACGCTGATTCTTGTTGTATTTTAAAACTGATGTGTTTTTTTTTAAAACATAATTAATAATTGTTCTTTGCTCTCTGAATGCTGTTCAGCTCTGCTCTGAGAAGTGGGAGGCTCTGCTAGTAATTTGCACATGGAACAAAAAAGGTATAAATTGCATCTTTTAATAGTATGCTTCATTTTCCTAAGTAATTACTGTGAAAATCCCGTGTGTGCTGGCAGGTAGCACTGTTAAGCTGCTGTCAGAACTGATTTTTAAATTACTTGCTTTTGACCGTAATAGTAGACAAACTGTTTTAGAAATATAAGATTTAAATATCACTAACACATAGTAAAGAAAATAGAATAGTGTTTTCTGCAGTTCTTATAGAATCATAGAATCATTAAGGTTGGAAAAGACCTCAAAGATGATAAGGTTCAACATTCTTTCTATTGCCCAGGCTACTAACATTTGCCTGAAAGTTTCCTGAAAAAAATGTGGTAATAATTTCTCTGCAGTAATAGTAAAAAATATTGCTTATATTTCATAGTTCTGCAGAGCACGTTAGTCCTAATGACAGTAAGCAACGTAATGATGGGTTCAAGTTAGTATTGATTTTCTTATCATAAGTGAAGTAAATAAAGAGCAGTGCAACCTGTTTGTACCCTCTGCTGGAAACCAAAGAGTTACTGGGATTTCTGGAATAGCCTGACTTGGTTATTCCCAGCTTTAGTGATTAGGTTGCCAGAGACAAGATGAGTCTTTGCAATCCTCTTAACCTTGGTGATATTTCAGTAAGAAACCTCCTAATGAAAGTTAAAACACTGTTTTAATAAGGATAATTTACCCATGGTAACATGGGAAGGGAGATGGGATTTTTTAAAAGATTTTATTTGGCCCTGCACAAAAAAAGTCAGAACTTTTTCACATATATACAGTGTCCTGCATATGACATTCCCTTTTTATAGTACAAGAATCGGTTTCATTTGTTTTCTAGGTAGATTTGCAACTTTATTACGTTACATATATGCCTGATAGCTTAAAAACAATGAACAGATTTAGACTTAGTTTGCGTACTCTGCCTGTAGAGTTGGCAATTATGAGAAAGCTTAAAGCATCCTGGAGGAAGACAAACTGAAGCTGTGGCTAGTGGTAGAGCCCTAACACTTCCATACCCAACTTTTAATTTATATGAGAAATGCTGTGATAAGAAATAAAGCTAGTTTTACCTCTCTGGGCCAATCTTGCTTTTCTGTGTCTGTTTTCATAAGTTAAAGGAATTTGTGCTAATAGATGCCCTTGCTTTTATTTTGTGTAGTGCTCGGAATTAGTCTCTGAATTTTGTTAAAATTATAATGGATTGACTTTTCTGAGGAGGAGTAAGTTTCTCGGAGCTGCCACAAGGCTCTGCAGACCAGTATAATTGTTTCTGTTCAGAAGAAATGGGAAAAGACCACTGTAAACCCCAGCTTTTTGCTCTCTAAAGAACTAATAAAGAGGACTGCTTAGGAAATTCTCACATATTATTTGTGGGAGGCTGTGTCCGAGTAGCTGAAAACAAGAGTGGTAATAACAGAGCTAAAAGTTTAGGGCTTGATACTGGAAAAAAATAGCCTAGTCCCTGAATGGGTGAAAGGGGGAAAAAAGGACAATGCACCTTCTAGGGCTCAAGGCACGTGTGTGGAGCACAAGTAGAATGGTGCAATTCCTGAAACTAATCTTTCAGGGGCATGTAATTCTGCAGAGGCACATGGTTGGTATTCATCTGAAGTTTAATTTGGTGTATGTGCAGCTTGTAAGCATGCTGCCTGGTGGTTCCTGCTGCAGACACAGAGCTCTGAGCCCCGCAGGGCAGCTGCTGTGCTGGTCAGCCAGTTGGCCATGACCTCCATTCCCTTTTTGTAAGCAAGCTGACCTGTTCGGTGCTTCAAGGGAGAAGAATTGGTCTTGTATATTGAACCTGCTGCTTTTAAGGTAAAATACAACTCATCACTGTCCAGGTACCAAGTGCTATTTATGCCTCAGCTTGCCTTTGACCAGTGTCAAATCCATATAGGGTTTATTTTTCTTACAAGGAATTGCATACAATTTCCAAGCCTGAAGTTAGAGCCCATGTGTTGCATCTGGGAGAGCTGGACCTGGGATTATAATCTTTTTTTTTTTTTTTTTTTTGTGACTATCACTCTGTCTGAGTATGTACCCCACTCTGAGGTTTTGGTGATCTCTACGGAGAATCCAGTTGGTTTGAATCCCAACTCACAAATGATGTAATTATCTATGTGATCGCATAATCTCCTTCATCCCAGCCCTTTCCTTAGTAAAGCTCTTCTACTAATTCACGATTTGGGTTTCTGTTTTTATCTCTGATCATCTTTGGGTTCTACTGAACGTGTGAGGATCAGCATTTTGTTGCTAGGAAAAATCCTGCCCCAGGAATGTGTGTAATGGCACTGGTAATGCTGCTGGCAGCAAGGCAGAAACAGGTATGGGATTGCTGAATGTGCTACATGATTGGAGGCAGAATGTGCTACATGATTGGATTTAGAATGTGCTGTGTTATCTGAGCCACTGGGCTTTGCTTTGTTTTTTGCTGTCTCTCAATCTTTGTGTTTTGCCTTCTTGAAAAGTGGGAGGAAATGAATTTAGGGTATGAAAGGAGCCAGATAACCAACTCTGCTTGCTGAAACCTTTTGTTAATCCAAAGAACTAGCACTGTGTGAGGAGCAAAAATGTAATCCTGGCCCTGCCTTGTCTGAGTTTTGTCAAGGAACAGAGTATCTTTAGGGGTGAGAGAGTTAATCTGCTTGTCAGATAACCCTGTGGCTTTAAACCTGTCCATGCAGAAGCCAAAATGTGTGGGGAAAACAACAACATGGTGAAACATGGGTCTTGTATTCCAAATCCTACCAGACCTTGCACATTAAGATGCATTTGAGGAATTTCTTTAAATAGTGGATTTCACACTATATGAGTTGAATAGCTATTTTTAAACAAGTGTGTAGGAAAAGCAGACTTTGTCACACACATCCACATAGTTTAATCCTCCTCACTGTCAGTTGCTAGTTTTGAACCCTGTTAATTCATACCTTTGCTGTAAGGCTTTATCGCTCTGAAATCACTGGAGCGTTTACTGTTATTTTGGAAAACCATCACTGAACACAAAAAACTTCACGTGGAAGAACTAGGTTGGCTTGGTGTAAAAAGAAATCTCATATCCTACCTAGGAAATATTTCAGCAAAATGGACTAGGCCCAACTCCAGCACTGAAAGTACTCTTCTTTGTAGTCTATTATCAAATGCAAAGCCTTGCTGCATTCCCTGTTACCCACACTTAACCAGCCTGGTGGGTTACAGTTTCTTTTCGGAGAATTTGGGTAATGGAGAGAACTTCTTTCCTTGTATTAAAAGATTGTGTGAGTTAGAAAATGTGCACAGGAAAATTCTTCCAGTAAGTCTCTTTGAGGTGTTGTGCTTTTTTTTTTTTTTTTATTTAACCCTAGGTGTATGTCCCAGGTGTCAGATATTTTGTGTAAAGACACAAGAAAAGAATGACTCGACGGTCAACTTTTAACAGTTAGTCATGTCTAATGGAAGTCTTAGAATTTCTTCTTAGGCTCTTCAGAAATGCAATCCACCTTGAATAAAATATGTAAGTTTTTTAATAATTGTACATATTCTGGTTAAACTTACTTTGACAACTTGATAAACATTTATAAAGGAAAGGAAGATGTGGTATAAGAAGACTCAGGCTTCACAGAAGTGATCTACTAGTCAGTCTTTCCCGTCTTTTCATGTCTTATCTCCTAGTGTCAGTTCTGATCCTAAAGTTCTGCAAAATTTAGGAGGCATTCTGTAGGCTCTCATTCTTTCAGATTTTCTTTCCAAAGGTGTCTTCCTGGTCACTTATTTATGTGTTTACATATTTGCTTTATTATGTATTTGCTTATTGATTTATGCCAGTTTGAATGGACATATATTCAGGAGGGAGGTGCAGTTGTTAGTCCCACTGTGGGACATGCCACAGTGTGAGCTCATTTGTGTTAGACATCAGAAACTGCACAGCATGACAGCCATGAACATCTCAAACTTGTACTTTATTAAAGCACTAACACATCTACTTCTGAGATACAAATCTGCCAACTTCTGCTGCTGCTGAAACTACTTCCTTTTGTGTTTTCTATGAATTCTGCCTGCATATTACAGAGGTACATGTATTTATTTCTGGCAGCAAATAGTCATGCCATGCCTTCCTAGTTTGTCATACCACTGTTAAGGTCATCTTTACCTGCATGGTATCATCAAAATTGCTGTCTGCCGTCAGATTGGGATTCTTTTTATAACAGGTCTTTTTAGTTTCTCCCAGTTG
Organism: Dromococcyx pavoninus; assembly: GCA_033558185.1. Lineage (NCBI taxonomy): Eukaryota > Metazoa > Chordata > Aves > Cuculiformes > Neomorphidae > Dromococcyx > Dromococcyx pavoninus. The sequence continues at coordinate 291,824 of JAUMJL010000172.1, read as the reverse complement.
TTGAAGACTGATAAAATTGTTAAAGTTATTCTAGAATTTTAGTCCGACTTTTATGCTGTTAAGACAGTAATGACATTTCTCACTTCTATCCTGCTCATTTCACTGTAATATAGATCAAAAGCTGGATAACGTATGCAGAGAGAAGTAATGTTGCCACACAGCTGTGCTGCCAAGCATCAGGTTTTTAGTAGCCATCCCAATGCTCTAAGGTCTAAACCCAACCTGATGGCTTAACTGGTGCTTGTGTGTGGCCTGTTGCCTTAAGAACATAATTCTTGATCAGGCCATAAATCTGTTTTTCCCACTGGCCTGGGCCTGATGACAGCTGATGATGGATGCAGAGGGGAGAGCAATCCTGGATGGAGGTGTTGCAGACTGCTTTTTGTTTTCTGTCCTTTGCTTCTGAATGGCCCCTTTCATCCGTTTCTGGAGGGAAGCTGTTTAAGTGCTTTAGAAAACAAATCCCTCAGTTCTTTTCCAATGCTGCTTCATATAGGATGAAACATACTGCCCCGTGTGCTGGCACTTGTGCTGAGATGGCAGTGAGTTGTGTCTGGCATGGATTGGAGTGCTCCGAATGCTTTGGCTGGTGATGAAGGGATATATGAGTGTGTTGAATGTGTGAACCCTAAGGAAATGAAAACAAGTAGAAGTGCCTGTGCCATAGCCAGAACTGCAGGCAGATTCAATTGCAGTGCTGGCCTTGTGTGCAAATGCTCCCTTTGAGTTTGTTTTCTTTCTTTCTCTTCTTTTTTGTTTCCCTGAAGTGATCTGGTTCAGAGAGAAGCTGTTTTGTTACAGCACTACCTTTTGTGCATGGGAGACCAGATGAGCAGTTGGCTCCAGAAGACTGAGATGTCTTTAGACCTCTGTGTTAAGGAGCACCACTCTATTCAGATGTTATCCCTGAGAGTTAGTGTGTCTATTTTTTCTTCAAGTTTTTTGCTTTAAATAGGTAGACATGCAAGCTCAGTGGTGTTTAATCTGGGCCCAGTGGTATTAAGCTGAATCTGAACCCTCAATGGTGCAGTTGTGTGGTGGCTGTAAGCCAAGCTGAGCTGCCATGCTTGAGCATTCAGACTTCTGAATTTATCATGGGCTGGGAACCAAAGAACAATACTGTAAAACCAGCAATCGATGTGTAAGACAGCTTTTGGTACCTGCTGCTGGCACTGCGAACCTCATAGTAAAAGTAAGTGGTGCAGGCTACCTGCTTTTGGGGATTCTGCTTGCTGGTAGTGGCAGAGAGGAGAATTAACACCTAATGTTGGTGCCACATCTGCTCCTTGTCGGCTGGGTAGATGACTAGGTCTGGCAGCAGATCGCAGGCAATCTGAATTGCTTATTGCTCTCCTGAACTTGTGCTGGATGCACAAGTGATCTGAATACAGTCCAAAGTCCATGATTTCTCAGGGTGAGCATTGTGTTAGACAACTAACATCACCAAGCATGAAACCATTGTACAGCTTTTTGTGGTGGCTTCAGCACTGGGGTTTATGAAAAAGACCCTTCAGCGGTCTTTTACCTCAAGGATAATCCTTCCAAGCAGGGGAGAAAATTTTTCATCACACAAAAAGTGGCACTCCAGCCCTACCTGTTCTTTGGGGAAAGAAAAGAAAAAACGCACAGCCCTCAATGTTCTCTCTTTATAGTCGTGAATGTATTTTTATCCATGAGCACTAAATCCACAGGAAGAATGAGCAGGGGGCCTGGGAATGCTCCGAAGTGGCTGTTCCCCTGTGCTGGTTTCCCTGCTGCTCCAGCTGCTCAGCTGTGTTTCATTCCCCTTTGCTCTCCTGCAGAGTTCAAAGTGGCTGCAGCGTCACCCTCTGCAGAAGGCTGTAATTTAGTGGCTGAAGGGTTGTGCACATAGCAGTGTGATACACTGGTGAGCTACAATTCAATCTTAGAATTGCATACAAATGCAATTCCTTTTCTTCTGTGAGCACCAGCTCAAGCCATTCTTGGAGACCTTCTATGCTGTACCTCTCAAAAGGGTTCATCTAAAGAAAAATTCTGTAACAAACCATGAACTTTGATCCCCTGGTACTAGACACGAGGGCTTGCTTGGATTGCAGAGTCTTGTGAACACTAGTTACTTTTTTCATGATTTTACTAAGTATTGAATTGTCCTTTCACTAATAAAAAGCTACACTTGCATAACATCTGCTGCCGAGTCCTTTTGGAGAAAGAACAGCAAGTTTTCAGTCAGCTGTGATGTTAGCAGTTACCTCCATAGTTTGTTGTTCAAAAATACACTCTTTTTCTTTCAGGTTGCCCATCTGAAGAAATTGGATTGAACAACAAGAGCTTTCTATAACGCGGTGCACTTTAATCTTGATAATGAAGAAAAGCAGAAGTGTGATGACAGTAACTGCAGATGAGGTAAGCTTCTTCTAAAGGCATGCTTTATTTTTCCTTGCACTTTATAAAAATGGGATAAAAGGTTAGTTTTGTCTTATTGTTTAAGTATCAAGTGGTTTTGCTTTGGTTGCTCATTGGTTTCCTTATAGTTGTTTACAGCTCATATAAATGAGCAGAAAACAAGCTCCTGCACATTCAAAACTAAACCAATCAACCCACACAGCAGAAGTTTAGAGGAGTCCTATGCAGAGCACATTCTTTACTGTTCTTCCTTGGTCTGTGTAGCACTGACAGGCAGCAGGGAACATTTACATACCTTATGGAAGCTCTCTTCTGGATCTCCTCTTTGTGCATGTGCTGTACTTTTATACATGTAAGTGTTTGAACATCTCTCCCCACTCAAGTTGCTGAGCACCTAATATGTGTATTATTCCATTACTGCTCCTGCTAGTCATCATCGTAATCCTCTATTAATTAAATTCCAGTTCCATTCTCTGGAGAAATGTATCAGTTTGTACTGATGGCGTGATAACTGCAGCCTTAATTGTCTTGTTTGTCACAGCTGAGGCTCACCAAAAATGAAAAGCCACGTGAAGGGTACATGAAAATACATTGGAGGAGTAGAACCTAATAGTTAGGGTATCCTATAGCACTCCTTCAGTAAATAAGGGTTTCTCTTGCACTTTTGGACCACATGTTGTACTGCTTCATAGTCAGTTTGCCTGGGCATGATGCTGGGACCGCTCAGTCCTTGCTGAAAGCAGGCATCTGAAATCTAATGGGATGCTAGAATACTCTGCTGTACATTTCTTAAATAATAACAAAAAAATGAACAGTCTTATAAAGATTATTAATTAAAGGCACGTTAAATCATGTCTTCTTATAGAAGGCAGGCTTTCCTTTCTGGGGCTCCTAGGGGTATTTTTGACCTGGTTTTGTGCTGTGAAAATGTAGGATTTCAGTCATTGAAAATCTCTAACATATTTTTGGAAACACAGCATGCCAAATATTTTAAAATTCTATCTAGGTCATTATGATGTCAATGCTTTAGTACCTTTATGTATCTACACCAGCATGTCCTACAGCACTTCAGGCTATATGCAAGGAGTGAAGTAGCTGTGGGCCATGTTGTTTCCTGTCTGGATGCTTCTCGTGGTTGTGGGATGGGCCAGGAAGAAGGGAAAGTGAGAAAACTGGTGGTGTGCCTTTCTCCCATCAGTTTGTGTTTCATTCCCACGTATCTGGAACTAAAGAGTTGTTTGCTTTAATAGACTCATATGGAGAACATACTTTCCATTAGAAGGCAATGGAGAAATCTTGCTACTTTGCAATTGTTCATGAAGGTCCTAATAAGTGATTATGGCCAATTAAACCACTCATTTTTTGAAGTTACCAGCTTACCAATTATCACTTGTGTTTTTCCTGAGGTGAGGTAGATCCTTCTACTCTCAGTGCTGGACACAGCTAAAGAAGAGAAATAATGCAGAGGGGTTCCCATAGATACATGTACCTATTACAGCCCCCTCCAGCTGCTACTGATAGCTCATCACACACAATAAGGATATGTTCTCATTTGTATTGGACAGTTATATTTGACCAGCTAAATTCTCTAAGACAGATCAAAACTGACAGCCCTCTCACAGTGTTATTCCACTGTGGGAGAACTGGCTTGAATTTGAGAAGACTGACAGCCAGTTCTATGAATGAAGTGATGTTTTTAATAAAAATTGGTAGAAATGAGAAGAGAGGAAACTGCTTCAACTGATCAGACCTTTTTCTGAGACTACTTTTACTAGAAGTGCAAAACATAGGGTACAGTAGCCTAGCAGTGAGTTCTTCTCACTGAGTGACTTTCTCCACTTGCTGATTCATCAAAAAAAAAGTGACAAACCAATGTTTGTGTTGTGGAGAGGAATCATGCTTCAGATGGGTGTTGACTGGAATGTTCTCTGGAAAGGTTCAAAATATCAGAAGTTTAACATATCACCACAGTGACCTGGCTTATTGAAGCATTTAATTAGATTAGAATTAGCTTTTGAAATTGGCATGGACAAATTATAAGTGAATTTTCAAGTTATTTCATAAGTTGATAATGTAACAATGCAGTGCAGTCAGGCTCTGCTAAGATTTCATCATACAGTTATCTTTTCTGAGTAGCTACGACTGTAGAACAAACAAATGTGTTTTATCCTCATGGAGGAAAACATTTGTTCGCAGAACTTCAGTGGCTTTTCTGTCTTTGCAGAATGCTTTGGATTACTTGGAGTGTGGGCTTAGTAAATCCTACAGTACTTCCAGCCATGCTCTGGGCATAGACCTCTGGAGAGGAAGAAGATGCTGTTCTGGCAATTTGCAGTTACCACCACTATCCCAAAGACAAACAGAAAAAGCAAGGACACCTGACAGAGACATTGTCTGTAGACCAACAACTCTGCCTTTGTTGACACCTCCAAGTATTGCAATCACCACTTACCAAGACTGGTAGGTTATTTCCTTTTGTTATGGATCTCATATGGCTGGGATTTTTAGGGGGTTTTGTTGTTTTCTGGTTTTAGGTAGGGTAGTTTTTTTGGGGTTTTTTTTGGGGGGGGGAGGCACTACATAATTTTATGTACTAACCAGTATTGTTACAGTCTATCAGTGTATCATGGATGTAATTTTACAAAGTAATTGTATTTTTTTAAAAATTCTGCTTCTCTTAAAACCTCTTCTGTTCACTTTTTTTTTTTTGTGCATCTTCATGAAACTTCTGTGTCAGAAATTCCAATCTGGGCCAGAAGATTTGTGTTACTAGTTTTCCACCCACAGGAGAATTCAGGATGGCGGTAGACTCTCCTACAACAGATTGAGGAAAAAGGCTTTAGCTCTCAGGCTATTTCCTGTCCAAGTGTTAGAAAGGCTTGGAAAAGCATTTGAATCTGGTGGCTTAGCTTAAGAAAAGTCCCAAAGAAGCCATCAGAGACATGATTAAAAAAGGGTTGCTAAGAGGTGAGTTCCAAAACAGAAACGGAATCTTAAGTGCCAAGGAAATTCACCTAAAGGGAGGAGAGGAAGACAGAACCCTGAGTGTTCTTGTGTTGGAATCACAACGGTAGATTTTAATGGTGAAATAAGATTAGATGTCCAGCTTGCCATATGAATCTTGAAATAGCATTGCAATTTAACTTTAAAACCTGTACTCTCAAATTCAGTTTTCAAGTGTGCTTTGGTTTCTAGTTGTTAAATGCTCCACTCTCAATTTTATTTGCTGGCTGCAGGGCATGTTCACATCATTATTTCCAAGTCTCAATCTAGTTTTAGCTTCTGTTAAGCTCAGCACTCTCGAGGGATGGCATTTCAGTTTTTATTTGAACAATTATAGAGAACATCCTAAATTCATTTGTTTGAGTCCTTTAAAAGCAGCTTTGCTATTGAAAATAAGATTTTTAAACTATGTACTTGAAGTAGATGAGATACAGAAGTCAAAGTGGAATTAGGAGGGGCTTTTGTTAAATTTTTTATTGTGAATTTTGGTAGTAAAAGGGTTGTTTTACCATTTATGAGCATTTTAAGAGCGTTTCCTTTTGTCCATGTGCGGCAATTTGTAATATTGACTGCTAGACAATCGAGAGCCTGTCATGAAAATGAATTGATTCTGGTCTTTGTAAACACCTTCAGACACCATTTAGGAAAATGCAAAGAATTGCAATGGGTTTATTTAGTTTCCCTTGAAACACAAGGGGGCATTGCTGCTCCTTTCTTCAATGACAGCAGAATACATAAGTGTGATCTGTCGCACAGCATGTATTTTTCTGGAATTGTGTGGTAGTCAAAGAGAAGGCATCACTGGTACCCAGATTACTGCTATTTCTTTATTACTGTTAATCTCTTCTAAGTGAGCAGTTAGCTTCTGACTTCTCTGGTTTGCTTGAATCTGTAGTATCTGTTTACAGCTGTACAGCAAGTTGGGCGTTACTGGTCAGTATGTGTGCAACATAGAATGCTGTTCCAATACGTTGTTACATGTGTGTCTTTGCATCCCCTTCACCTTTCTGATTTGACTATCAGTTAGATTGACTGCTTTGACAGCTGGACAGAAAATTGGTCAATCTTTCCCATTTTCTGCTTAAGTTATAGTCATAAAGGGCTTTTGAATAGGTTAGCACTGTTCTCTACCCCATGCTAGGTAGTTCCTTACCTACGCAATTTCCAGTTACTCAGGGCCTGACCATGCTCTAAGGGAGCACAGTCATGACTGAGATTTTTTGTGTAGGAGAGGTGCAAGCTGAATCTGGTCCCCGAGCTGTTTGTGCTTCCATATTGTGGTTCAGTTCTGCATGAAATGTACCCCAAGGGCAGGTTATATTTGTGTAAGTTCGGTATGTGCCATTGTGTTGAAACAGCTTTGGAATGATATGAGCATAAAGAGATTCAGTGTGGGCAATAAAATGATAGGAAAATTTCAGTGCAGGTAAATGCAAAGTGATATATCTGAGCATGAAAGAATTGTAGCTGCAAAACAGTATAACTACTCATGAGCAAGATCCTGGATATAGGATAGAAGTCCAATAGAGTTGCAAGCTCAGTGCTTATTAATGGTCAAAACCCCAAATTAATTAATAAAGATTTGAAGGAAAAGAATAGTGGATAAAATATAGAACATCAGGACAGTTTTAGATATGGTTGATCGATTGCTTATTTTCACTTCCATATAAGAACAAGGGATCATCAAATAAATTGGTATGGCAGGCGTGAAGCAAGTGCAAGGAGGTGATTTCTTGGGCAGTTTGTAGTTGCACTGCAAAACTCAGTGCCTTAGGATCTTGTAGATTATTGAGCCTGCTCAAACTCTTCGTAAGTTGTTAACAGATCCTTGAAAAAGTAATCTGCTGTGATTTGCTTCTGAATACATAAGCCCCATCTCCCATTTAGCTTCTGAGTTGCAAGTTGTTTAGGGCTGGGAAAATATTTGAGGGGAAGTATCACATACATTTACTTTCTGTTCCTTTCTGTTCTGTGCTTTTAATCTCTTGTGGAAGACTAGATGCACCATTGGCCTGACCAGTAAGACCAGTCTTCTATCAGAATGCTCACTTTATGGATATCTTTTCCTGGAGCTTTAATAGAAACGCTGATGTCACAGGCATAAAATCAGCATGTTTTAAGCAATCAGAAAGAGGGGAAGGTTTTACATGTAGGGAACCTACTGGGGACAGGAAAGAGGATATTTCTTGTGAAAAGAGAAACCAACTCTTAGTTTCATAGGATGATAGGATAATTCAGCCTGGAAGGGACCTCAGGAGGTTTCTAGTCCATCTTCTTGCTTGCAGGGAGGTCAGACCAAGTTGTTCAGGGGCCTTAATCTAGTCTGATTTCCCAGTGTTTTGGTGGGGGGTAATGGCTGTTGCTGTTCCTTGGAAGCATGCTCTGTATCTTTGTTAGTCCGTAAATCTACCCAACTGATGGAGTACTGGGTATTCAGGTTGCACTTCTTTAGACTCCTAACATGGTGGTTCTGGGCTGTGGAAATTGTTCACTACACTTATTCCCTATGTTTATCTTCAGGATGCAGAGGTTTCCTGACTTCTTTTTATGCCCTAAAGGCAGATGGTCTTGCTAGGGCTTGTACAACGTCAAGTTCATTGATACTGTTGCAGCGGTGGATTCAGTGAATCATGCAAAAGGAACTCTTCACTGAAATTTAAATGTAAATGAAATTTCAATGTAAATGGCCTTGGTCTAAGACATATGGGGTGCACACAACTAAAGTGCATAAACAATGTAAGCTCCAGATTTAGGTTTTATGGTGATTTACCTTACAGAACTCTTATGCTCCCAACAGCAATCGTTTAACCTTCGCTTAGTGTGTTTTGTTCCTTTTTTTTTTTCCTGAGGGCTTATAGAGTTGTAGCTTGGAGACGCTTTCTAGAAGAGATCAATAGGACTCATTCAGAAGTGTGTAGGTTTATCTGAGCTTTCTGTAATCTATTTCTGTGCTTACAAAATCCCGAAGACAGATGTTGTTTGCTTGGTATAGGAAGAGGAAAATTCCTTGATTTTGTTGTCATTGTTGCCGCTCCCGGCTTCATTTTAACACCTCACAAAGATGCGGAGTAGGAAACGCAGATAGTGTGATAATTTAGAGAAATGTCTTCTCTAAAATTTTGCTATTTTCTCCCTTAGTAAGATGTTTCCATCAGAGAATATCCCATCTTGACTTGGTTAGGGATGGTGGTTCTTCCTGACCAGGAACTGTGTCGAGCAGAGGATCAGTCAAAGAAACAAAGGTAACCCTGAGGGCTTATAGAGTTGTAGCTTGGAGACGCTTTCTAGAAGAGATCAATAGGACTCATTCAGAAGTGTGTAGGTTTATCTGAGCTTTCTGTAATCTATTTCTGTGCTTACAAAATCCCGAAGACAGATGTGAAACATCTCATTATTATGACATGAAACATGATTCCTAGAAATAATGGCTTTATTTCATTTGCCTGCTGTGCGTAGTAGCTATCATCTTTTTTTGTAATGACTGTAAGATTGTGAAAGAGCTTCCTAGTGATATGATGATGACAGTTAACTTTTCATACTGATATACAAGTTCCTCATTACACTGTTCTCTTTAGTGTATCTTCATAAACACAGGCAAAACTTCTGTAAGGGACATTGTCTTTTTTACTAGAGCAGGCTTTCCATATGCATTTCTTGCTGAACAAAGAAGTCTCTTCAGTCAGTTTCCTATTTGTGCAAGCTGTTGTAGTCTTTGTAGAAATTTGTCATCTTAACTACAGAAACAATAATGAAGTTTCTTGAGAGGCAAGGATAAATCAAAACCTGATCACCAGAGGATTGCTCTGAACTGTAAGTTGCAAAAGCTTTGCCTCTGTTGTGGTTACTTCACTTTTCTCCTATTAACTTGGCTAAATCCCTGGGGAAATGCTCACTGTGTGTATTTGGGGTATGCATTCTGCTGAGCCATTCTTCCTGTTACTACAAAATCTCTGCTGTATGCTCATTATTTTATTTTTTATTATGTTGGAATACTGTTTCACTTTGGGGGGTTATTTAGGCTCACTCTGGTCTCCGTTGCTCCAAAGCATTTCTCTGTTTTTGTGCTGTATTGAGCAAAATGCCAAATGGCAGATCTCTGTTATCAAATTAGATTTCTAAACTGAAATCCTGGAGGAGAGCTATGTATAATAATGCATTTCGATGGCAAGTTGAACATGAGCCAACAGTGTGCCCTGGCAGCCAAGAGGGCCAACCATGCTCTGGGGTGCATCGAGCATAGCATTGCCAACTGGGCGAGGGAGGTGATTGTCCCGCTCTACACTGCACTGGTGCGACCCCTCCTCAAGTAATGTGTGCACTGTTGGGTGCCATAGTATGAAAAGGACATAAAACTACTGAAGAGTGTCCAGAGGAGGCCACAAGGCTGCTGAAGGGTCTAGAGGACAAGTTGTATGAAGAGCAGCTGAAGTCACTTGGTCTGTTCAGTCTGGAGAAGAGGAGACTGAGAGGGGATTTCGTAGCTATTTTACTGCCTTCTCACAAGGTAGGGAGGTGGAACAGGTGCTGATCTCTTCCCTCTTGCAACCTATGATAGGACCAGAAGGAATGACAGGAAGATGTGCCAGGGGAGGTTTAGATTGGATATTAGGAAGATATTCTTCACCCAGCGGGTGGTGGAGCACTGGAACAGCTCCGCAGGAAAGCAATCACGGCACCCAGTCTGCCAACATTGAAGAAGCATTTGGCCAATGCCCTCTGTTGCATAGTGTGAATTTTGGGAGTGTCCTATATAGGGGTAGGAGTTGGACTCAGTGATCCTTCTGGGTCTTTTCCAACTCGGGTAATTCTATGATTCTAAGATTTCTGATTCTTCCTGGAGAAATGTAGGAGATGCCACAAATGTGAAATACAACACTTTCTACTAACTGCTGGAGGGCTTTTATCAGTATGTGTTAACTTTAGAGAGGATCATCTATGGGTGGAGATCACTACAAGGAGTTCTGTTGACATCCAAAGACAGGAAAATAAAGCAGGAGCAGGGAAATTTATCCATATACACTTGAAAAAAAATCTCAGTTCTTAGCAGCACTTACTGGAGTAAGATTAGAACTATAATTGTGCTACCTGTTGACTTCTGTAGGATGCCAACAGATCAAATACGAGCAGAGCTCTGGTGAGGCTCTACTACCCAAGCATCTTGAACACCTCTGTATGTTACCAAGATGTCTGCAAAGCCTTACCTATCAACAGAGAACATAGCCAGGTATTATTACAGCAACTTTGGTGCTTAGTTTCCTTTTAAAGATATTGTTCATTATTGGTTAGGTGAAATTCAGTACTGCCATCACTGAAATTGGACAAAATTCAATGTGCGACATCAGCGCTGTGCTACAGCCTATGTGCTAAGAGTGCGCTGGTATTGGAAATCTAGTTGTTCCTGGGATTGCAGTGACTGTGGTTTGAAGAAAAGAATGAGTTCAAATACAGAATGTATTGTTTGCTATGAGTAGAGGAAAGTAAGTCCATTCCTTCTGAAAGTAGTTTTTCTGCCACATTTTTTTCAGAAATCACCTTGAATTTAACTTCCAGTTACAAAAGTAAGAACTGTGAGAGGGTGACATGAATGTTTTAATTTGCATGGGAACCTAAATGATAAAGCTGATTCTGAGCTGGTTTTGTTTTCCTTTTTCTTATTTGAATTGTGTTTTCTTGACCTGTGCTGTTCTGACAAGATGTGAAGCCAGCAAGGAGATAATGGGCAGACTGACTCCAATGCAGTAGTTCTAAGTCAGCTGTAATGTAATAATATCTTGTATGAAAATGGCAAGGCAATACGTATACAAAATATCTTCCTGAATTGTGCAAGGGGAGAGGTACGTAGGGTGTAGATCTTCAGGTGTCAATCTGAATGTAGAAGTCTTATAAGCTGCTTTTGCACAAATTTTGTCTATATTTTCATAAAAGTTGTTAGAATGTTTTCCACCATCCTACTCTATATTTCATAACTAAAGCTTTGTGATAATAAATCTAAGCAAAAAAGGGTGAACAAGAGTGTGAAAAATGTAGCTGCACTTGGAGCAATCAAAATAGTTATCTTGCCCTGGTTTTTGATACCTGCCAGCTCTTAGGTTAGATCTGGCTAGCGTCTGATTTACACTATTTTCAGTTTTGCATCAAGTTCCTATGTAGGAACAAAAGTAAGTTCCACAATGAGTCCCAAACTGTAAAGAGATACAGGCTTGAAGAATTCGATTAAGAGTTGATATGGTTAATTTTAAATAGAGTAAGAAGTGCACTTTTTTCAGGGCATGCAGATTCTGTTAAAAATTTGGGCTGTGGTATTAAATGCTGTATTGGAATTGCAAATTGTCCTTACTCTTCTGTGGGAGTTAAAGGAGAGCTCACTAAACTTGAATGTGGTTGTCTGCTTACAGAGTTTGTTACTATTTGAGTCACGTTCTTGCCACTTACTAAAAAAAACCTCAACCATTACTTTGTCTTTACTTTTTAAATAGCTTTTTTTTTTTAACAGCATGCCTAATTAACAAGCAAACTATGGTGTTTTGAGTGCTTGTGAGCTTGCTCTGTGATTGCTAGTTATTTGTCAGGTACAGCTTGTTTTCTGCTGAAAGAATTTTATTGTGCAGGTTGGTGGTCAGAACCTAAAAAGAAAACATTAAGGGATTCATCCTGTTTTCCATGTCTATCTGAAAATCTTACTGAAGGTGGGGTATGCAAAGGACATGTGCGTTGCTGTATGCTGAAGTGTGCGTGTACAGCAAGGGCTGGCGCGTGTACTTAATGTAAACTTGGTGCTTGTAGTACTGCATATTGTTCTCCAGATGGTGGTCGTGGGCAGCAAATTAGATGCAACATTAAAAACAAACTAAAAAAAAATTAGTATAATTTGAGACGAAACCTTTGGCAGAAATGCTGGCTTCAGGTACGGCCAGCTCCGTATAGCCGTGACCAGCCTGGTTTAGTTTGACCCATTTTAAACAGGGTTTGGACTAAACGAGACTAGATATTAGGAGGAACTTTTTACTGTGATGTTGAGTAGGCACTGGGACAGGTTGCCCAGAGAATGTGAATGCCCGATCCCTGGAGGTTGGATGAGGCTTTGAGCAGTCTGATTCAGTGGAATATGTGCCTGCCCATGTCAGGGGAGTTGGAAATGGGTAATCTTTAAGGTCCATTCTAACCCAAACCGTTCTATGATTTTGCAGCCACTGTGAAGCTGTTAGTCTGGCGGTAATTAATTGAGGTATAGAAATGAAATAGAGGGGATAGAGTTTTGCATGAAGGTTGAAAAAGAATAATAAAACTATAATCAGACTAGCAAATAAACAGAAAGTGATATGCCCAGTTATTCCTTTACATATTTAACATCTGCAAATCCCATGGAATGAAAGGAAGTATTTAGGGCAATAGGAAGCTTAAGTAGGAACAGTGGGATGAAACCCAGAAGTTCAGAAGGAGTAATGCTGTTTTGGAGAGCTGTATATTTAAAATTACTTAAATCAGAGAATGGTTGAAGTTGCAGGGGATCACTGGACATCATCTGGTTAAAATGTTCATTATTTATATAAAGTACATCAGTTTTTGTTGGAGTAAAGCAGGATCAATTATTCTGATTGAAAATGCTTCCTTTATTTCAAAAGCCCATACTACATTTCTGTGGGGCATTTACTTACCTTGAGAAAGGAAGTCAACTGTATTCGTCGTAACATCTCATGTATTCTATGGGGAAAATATTTTTTAATTATGCTGTGCTTTCTGGAAAATATATATGATAGCTAGGTTTTGAAAATCAGACTTGCTAAGATTTGTCCTAAGTTTTCTAACAGTATGAAAGATGTAGAGAGTATTGAACAGTGATAGATCTGGAAACCATCCTAAAGGATTTTGTTTGCTCAGTGATTTTATTTGTTTGTTCTTCAGTAGGTAGAAGTATTAACTGGTACATTTAGGGGTGGCTCATTCCTGGTGCTGAGCACTGAAATTGGTAGGAGCTTGGACTGCTGAGGACTCCTCAAGATAATCTCCGAAAAGCTGAAAATGCTCATTTGTAGACAACAGAAGAACTGTCTCACAAGTAGGTCACAAAAGGCTAAAATCTGTTTCAGTTCATCAAGGTAGGAGGTAGGGGTTGTTTGCTTGGTATAGGAAGAGGAAAATTCCTTGATTTTGTTGTCATTGTTGCCGCTCCCGGCTTCATTTTAACACCTCACAAAGATGCGGAGTAGGAAACGCAGATAGTGTGATAATTTAGAGAAATGTCTTCTCTAAAATTTTGCTATTTTCTCCCTTAGTAAGATGTTTCCATCAGAGAATATCCCATCTTGACTTGGTTAGGGATGGTGGTTCTTCCTGACCAGGAACTGTGTCGAGCAGAGGATCAGTCAAAGAAACAAAGGTAACCCATGATCCGGTGTCACAGTCAGCCGGCTCTCCTGGCTGATTTGGGGGAGGTGCTAGGGGACCCCGTTCCTATCTAACATTATGCAACAAATCCTGGAGGTCTGTTTATGAAAATAAATAACAAGAATGATCGTGCCCCTGTACTTGATGCTGGTGAGGTCTCACCTCAAATCCTGTGTTCACTTTTGGGCTTCTCACTACAAGAAAGACATTGAGGTGCTGGAGTGTGTCCAGAGAAGGACAGTGGAGCTGGGCAAGGTTCTGGAGCACGGGGTTTATGGGGAGCAGCTGAGGGAAATGCAGCTGTTTATTGTAGCGAAAGGAGAAGGCTGAGGGGAGACCTTATCGCTCTCTACAATTGCCTGAAAGTAGGTTGTAGTGAGATGGGTGCTGGTCTCTTCTCCCAAGTAACAAGTGATAGAATAAGAGGACACAGCCTCAAGTTATGCCAGAGAAGTTATGCCATTGGATATTAGGAAAAATTTATTTCCTGAAAGAGTGGTCAAACATTGACATAGGCTGCCCAGGGAAGTGATGGAGTCAGCATCCCTGGAGATGTCAAAAAGTCATGTAGATGTGGCACTTCGGGACATGATTTAGTAGGTACAGTGGTGTTGGGCTGACTGTGGGGCTGGATGATCTTAGAGATGTTTCCCAACCTCAATGATTCTATGATTCCATAGTAGGAAAAAATGGTGGGCAACACAAATATATAGGAGTCACAGATTGCTTATTTTAGAATCAGTGCAAATGCAAACCTATCTAAAAAGAAACTGCTGCAGAGATAATTTGTGCTATCTCTGAGTTATTGCTGAAGTTATTTTTTCAGCTAAAAATACACAGATAAGTGTTTTGACGGCCTATATTTAGACATTGTCTGTTGCTGTCAATTTTTGAAGTTCTTGGATCTTATTTTGAAGTGGAATATTTTTTTATTTTTATATTCTCAAGAAGGCCTAAATAGAATAACTATGATTTACGTGTGGTGTAGTTGATAAAGAGGAATTTTAAGAAGAAATATAACGTTCATTTGTCATAGGTTTTGTATTAAAAATGTCATTATTTTATAAATGTCTTTTAATATAGTTTATAATTTGTGACTGCAATATAATCTTTTTCTTAGTTTTCATTTATTTGATTTACTGCATTTTAGTCTGCTTACGTGCTAAAAATGATGACATCCCTTTTCTGTATGAATGGCAAGGTGAGCCCAGTAATTTTATTGAAGATGTTCCTGAAGCTTGGTGCTGCAAGATTTGCTTGGAGATACCAGGTGTTCAAAACAGAGGTAGTTGCAGGCACACAAAAAAGGCTTTTAATGATTCAATTATAATTATATACCTCAATCCGGAATGAAATAAGACAGCTTGAAATGTATCTAGAATGGAAAGAAATGAGTCACTGTTAATTAGCAAAAGACAATGAAGCTTCTGAAATATTATGTTCAAACCTCATCTTCCCAAGAATAAAAAATAAATGGAGGTTATGAAAATACAGTTGATATAAAAGCTGAATCAGACAAGAATTTGACACAACTTTTCTTTATCTTTTAAGTTCTGACTAATGATAAGTTCTAGAAGGAAAGATCAAACCTTGTTTGCTTTGTTACCTGGAGAATAGCGTGTGGTTCTCAGCTGATCTACGGCCTTAGGTGTAATTTTGTTCAGTGTTACACATGGCATTTCTGGTCATGCTCTGTTTTGTGCTGCTGTGCAAGCAAAGAAGTTATTTTAAATTTTGCTGTGAAGGTCTGTGTACTACTAAACCCCAAACAGAATAAAAGTAAATCATATGAGCATCAATAGTCTGTGTTTTCCAGTTCCTCCCAGCTTTCTTCCCATACCTGCTTGCTGGCAGCAGGCAGAGCCATGCCCTGCAGCCTGGTGACCAGTTTGCTGTTCGCTTGTGTGGTTTTTCAGTAATGCTTGAACTATTGCTGAAGCTCTGTAATACGGTGCAAGAGAAGGTGTGCATCCTGGTGCCACCATACCAATTTGGCCGTGCTGCGTGGCCTGCACATCATCTCATGTCTCACACCGCTGTCAAACAGTAGAAGAGTAAGCATGAAGTCTAACATGGTGTTTGACAAGGGCTTAGGGAACAGACAAGGTGAGTGTATTGAGGTTGCTCTGGGACTGAGATGCAACTCTACTTTCCAACATGGTGTCATGACTGTTTAACAGACTATGTGTATCTGCAGCTGCTGTCCTGGATGTTGTATGTCTGGGAAGCTTAAATGCTTGAAGTCTGATTCCACAAGCCATGCACTCATCTCCCAGCCAAAATTCAACAAAGTCCACTTATAAATCACATCTCTAAATACTTGTAACCAAGCTACGACGTCAGTGTACTAACAACAACCAATTATAATGTCTCTGATCTGCTGTGAGTGATTCCTGCAACTGGCAAGTCCCCCTTGAGGTAGGAGTATTTCTGTTGTCAAGACAAAATAGACCTGTACACTCTGCCAGTGATAAACTCTTTGTCTTTGGGTTCAGTTGTCTTTGGTGGTTGTGGTTAGTGCTGGAGCGAGCTGCTAAGGCAGGCCAGTGGAGCCTACCCTTCGTTTTGGTGATTGCGGACGGGTCTGCGTCTGCCTGATGAGCAGCGTCTGCCTGACAGCCTCGCATGATACAGCCTGCGTTTGTGATTGGTGCCAGCTTTTGTGTGTGGACGTAAGAAACATGTCCCTGCATGATTCTTCTGGGTTTGTGTTTGCCAGAACATCTCCAGGATAACCAGAGATCAACTATTCCAAGTGCTGACTAATCTTGATGAGTTACCTGTCGTCCATATCCACATGGCACTGATGGGACTCAAATGCCTTTAGACCATCTCTTATGTGTTTTAAGTAGCTATGGTGTGACCTCCTGGAATCTTATTTTTTGTATTGTTTCCTTCCTGTGTCCTTTGGTCGGAGACCCTGGTAACATTGAGGGTGTCATTGGAATGCATTAGAGGTCCAGGAATGTAGCACTGTCCTCTGCTGCTGGCCTTGGTCATGTTCTGTAGGTTCTCACCCTGACTGCTGCTCCAGGAGGCTTGTTACCTGTAACTGGACACTGTCTTTCCATTAAGAAAAACACAACACTTCTTATATACTTGGACAGGCCATAGCCACCTCTTCTCTTTAGTCCTGTTTTTATTGACACTGGCAGTGCGTGGACCTCTGGTGTTTTGGCTGTGAATTTGTTCCTTTAATTAAGCTGTAATGGACAAAGCTGTGTGTGAATTCTAACAAATGTATACAATACATTTGCTATTGTTTCCCAGCACCAAAACATGAGGCACTTGACAAAGCTGGAGGTTACAATCATGCTGTTAAACAGCAAATGTAGTGAGCTTTACTTTTCTGTATTTTTTTTTTTTAGGGAAAAATTAGCTATAAATAAATACATGTTGTAAACCAGATACTGTTTAATTTGAGAGGGCTGATAAGGTGCAGATGATCTCAAACACAAAGTGATTAAAATAACTTGCATGCCAACTGGAATGATGTTTGTCAGTTGACTGCTGCAGAGCTAAGAATGTGGAAGAGCAAGAGTAAAGTACAGAACCTAAGCAGACTCAGATTAATGGTGAAGTTTTCTGTTCCTGTTCAGGTACTGCAGTCGAGACCAATAACAATTTGCTCATGAAAATTATTTAAGTCCTGTCTTTGAAAGGAGGGTTTTTTAAGGCTAAACACTCATTTTTGTACCCTTTCTGTTGCCTGTGCAGATGGAGATGTTGCAAACAGAACCAAATGGTAGTTTTTCAGGAGAACATGTGGCAGGATGCACAAATGACCTGACAAAGTGAGCGCCTAAATGCGTTACACAGGATTATCTGTTCCACTACAAACATAACTCTGACAGAGCGATATTGATTTTTTTCATAACTTGTCATTGGGTTATGTCATCTTCATTCTAGTTACATTAAAATTACAGATACTAATGTTTGCATTTCATATTTGGCAAGGACGTGGTGTGGTGCCTGTAATTGCCTCTGGACGCGGGCACAGAGGCATCTGCAGAGGCATCCAGACCTGAGCGCAGAGGTGGTGAGCAAAGACCTGAGCCTGGCTGTGGAATGCCAGTGACTCATGTGCAATGAGGTGCTTAGTGACAGGGAAATTCATGGCAGAGCCAGGTGCAGCGCATGCGAATCACAGTCAGATAACACACCTCCAAATGAATAAAACAGTAGCCTGGCAAAAGGTAAACTAGGCTGTCCAGGAATCTCTTTTTAGAGATTCCTTCATACTACATCTCTGTAGTAGATTAAAGAATTTTCTCGTCGCGTTGGATGTAAAGGATGTGTGGAATTATTAGACTTTGTGGCATTGGCTTAATCTTTTCCCTGGAATTACCCCAGAGGTAAAGAATAGGTTGGCTTATTGAATCTATTTGTAAAGTATTAATCTATATTCTGAAATGAGACAATAATCACAAGTAATACAGATTGATCTAACATATGTGATTACTCACATGGATAATATAGAAGGCCTTTAAACATTCTCTGAGAAATACTCTAAATCAAGCACAATTGAAGTTGCTAAGGAAAATACCATTATGAATAAGGTATCTAACATCATGGCCTGAGGGCTTATAGGATATAAATTCATTCCCTCGTATTTATCTACAATGAGATAACAAAAACATCTGTAAGAAAAAGAGATAGCATTGTGACACAATAAGAAATTCTGCTTTTTTGTTTAAATACTAAGAAGTCCAAGGAAGCCAGATAAATTGTGTCTCTTTGTATGGTGTGGTTTACTGAGGAGAAGAAGTGTATCAAAATCCAGTTTAAGGACTAAATGGCAGGCGAAAGGCATCAGGCTTATTGTTACTACTGACTTTTTCATCCGTATTTTGAGTGCAAATAATTTTTGTATGATAGAGGACACTCTTTAGTGCTCTACTCAAATGCTACAGTGACCTGGTTGACATGGATGACTAGTTCAGTGTAAACAGACAAGCATCCAAGCCTCTGAAAACTCTCGAGGGTATCTTTTTTGAGGACAGAGTTCATTTATTTGTGACTAACCTGAAAAGCATTCTTGATCTTCTTGACCTTTTTAGAAGTGCTGAATCTTTTAAAGACCTAAAAACTTATGAAATCATATACAGATGCTGCAATTGCTGATTGCTAAACCAGAAGCTGATATAAATGTTGCTTATTGAATGAGGAATAGCCTGTTCAAAAGCAAGTGGATGCTAATGAAATGGGCAGAGCTCAGAAAGTTGCCTTTTTATATAGAACGTATCCTGTTCAACCTTTGCTAAGCTGATAGATGTGGGTAATTTTTCTGTGTTGGTGTCCTGACTCTCTAAAATAAATAAGGATAAAGTTTGCCAGTTGCTTCTTTCTTTTGCAATTGGTTCAGCTCTTACACTGCAAACTGAAGGGTCGCTAGGTGCTGTGGTTCTGTGACCAGTGCTCAAAACATCACTTCAAAGGCCTATGCAAGAATTACTAGTGTCCAGCCTTCAGAACATTTCTGAGGCCCCTACATCTGTGGGAATGCAGATACAGACTATATAATTTTAAACTATTAAACATAGTACAACTGCATCTTCCAGTGGTAATATAAATTGCAGTGAATTGTTTGTGGGGGTATTTTTGCCTTTTAAATGTGGGAAAGTTGTCATCACAAGTAATTAGTAATGTATTCTTGCCTCTCATGCAGCATCTCAATTCTGGAAACTTTTAGGAAAGTACAAGAAACATCCTTAAACATGTCATTTGAAGTTTTCCATTGTGGAGCTGTCTTTTAGAAGCTCTAGCTTGTGAGACAGCAGATATTGCAATTGAGCAAAGGCAGGCATCTTTATTCTTATTTTTTTTTACTTAAAAAGATACAATCCGAACACCAAAAATACTTTCCATGTCTGAACCAAAGAGACTTTCTTGCACTGGGACTTGCTCAGCCTTCTGTTAAAAAAGACATTACTAGGGGAGGATTGAAGAAGTTTACTACATCAGCATCTCTTCACAGCTTGCAGATATTATTTCTTTGCTGTTGCATTTATATTATTGCTAAGCTCTAGGTTTGCACTTTGTATTTTGGAAGTTTGATCACTGTGCTGTGTTGTGGCTTTCCTTTACTATGTTGTAGGAAGATGTGGCTGATAAAGGTATCTCAAATTAGAATGGTGAATTCTTATTATTCAACCTAAATTACTGTTTTAAAGCATCAAAGTGATGGTTTAAAATGTCAGTCATAAGTATATGTTTAAGTAGAGGCTATCATCAGATTTGCTTCTTCTCTGAAAGAGATAAAAAAAGTAAATTTGGGACTAGGGTGGTGTAGAATTATGCTTTTCACCTTTCTTTTCCCTTCTTTTTTCCACTGCTGTTGTGTCTAAAGAAAAAACTCTATCATTAGAAAGATTTATGTTCTCCACCACAAACACATGCTTATGTATAACACTGGCTGTACAGCTTTTTTTTTGTTTTCCAGGGATCTTTTCCTGGTTTCAGCAATGCTGCATCCAGCTCTTACTTTCATATAATTGTTGCCTTCCCAGCTCACTCTTACCGGCCATTGCTCTGACTTAAAGCCTTTCCTATCCTTAGTCGTTTCCTATCCTTACATTTTCATCCACAGTGACTTTTGTTTTCAAATTGAAGCACTGTTCCTTGGCATCTGTTTTCCTGGCCACTTACCTTTCTACAGCTTCCAGTTCATTGACGTATTTCTTGTCTTGCTCTAAGTTTCCTTCCAGACACTTCTCTTTTTTGCTTGATTCACTTATGTCTCCCTTGCATCTTTGCCTGTCTCCCATTGCCTGGGTTGCTGGCTCATCTCAGCAATGACATCTTCTGCCTTAGGCCTCAAACTGAAGATCACATCCATGTCAATCCTGTGACATTTCCACAGCAAATTTATTCCCTTCTCTACTGCAGTCTTTTTAACTGAGTTCTTTTCCAATGCAATTGACTATTTTCATATTCTGGATTCTCTCTTTTACCTTCTCAGTGCCTCTACTTCTCTCTACTCACATGTCTTTATTGTTTTAGTAAAAGAGAAAATTGTCATTTTATAGCTTTGTTTTCTCCCCTACCTTTATTTACTTTTCCTCTTCTCTTCAAAATCTTGTTGGTTTTTTTCCTTTACAAACACGGATGTTTCTCACCTGCTCTGTTCCTCTAAGGTCATCACTTCCTTCAATGACCCAATTCTAATTCCAGTTTCTAGTCTCCAGCATGATCACTCCCACTCCCACCAACCCTTTTCTTTCATAACGGAAATATGATTTAGCTGACCTGTTAGAAGGGGACAGTGATTTCACTGCCTCCTACTCTAGAATAATATTTCCCTTTCATCTCTTTCTGAGCTAATGGAGCTTATTGGCTTCTAGAATTTCTCTCCTGGAAGTCCATTGTAGATCCTCTCCCAGCCCATCTTCTGGTGTGTATGTTTGGCAGAAACCCAGATGTTAAGTAGTGACAGTGTGCTGTGAGATTCCATAATGCTGCTGGCCCGATAGGTTTTTTGCATCAAATGTGTTCAAACTATAGTCTAAAAGAAAGATACTGGCTGCTAAGAGTCAGATTAAGTTCTTCCCTTGTGAATCATCATCTATTAATAAAGGTTCTAGAGATGGCCATCTCTCCTGAGTGACCTTTACAATCCCGTGTTTGCACAGCTGTCTGAAACCAAGCAAACAATGACACTATGAGGGACTGTCAAAGTCCTTCCAGGACTGATGGATGAGTACAAAGGAACAGACTCTTTGCTGCTTCAGGAGCACATATTACATGCATGCTTTTACACAGCATATTGCTTGAATGACAAGTAAAAATATATGGGGAGGATTTTATATTTTGTAATGATTGGCATATGTAATAGTCTTCAAATTGTTTGAAAACTTGAAACAGATCTTTGTTTTTACTTTTGAAGACAGAATATTAAAAGCCAGGATTTCTGAAAAGGAGACTTTGTGCTTGATTAAAAATATGTTTGACCTCAGTTTCATTACTTTGAAAAAGGAGCAAAAGTAGTATCAGCAAACCACAATCCTTTGAAATAATTTTTCTAATTAATTTGCTTTCAGGTAAGCATTATCTTTTTGGGATGCCTTGCTCATATGTATGGAACGATGGCCTAAGTAACAGAGTGGAGCTGCTTAGTTGTTTTTACCTAAATGAGCTTCTAGAGGGCGTGCTGTATGGAGGAGTTATCCAATAATTCTGCCACTGACTGAACATGCTGTGAAAAGTTGGCTAACGACTCTTCCTTTCCCACTGAAGCATGTAGGACGTTTCACAGTAATCTTTTCCCTGGCATTTTATTTTCCTGGCAGTTATGATTTAGAAACAGGTAAACGATAGCACTACTGTAAAGAAAAAGTATGTATTCTTGTTGCTTAGCAGTTGCTCTCAACACAAGGAAGATCAGCCATTAATGAAGAGTCGCATGCTTGAAAATATTGTTTTCCACCTATATCATTTATTCTAATAAAATATAGTAAAACCTTCTGCAATCCTAGACACTTTAGTAAGCTATGAAGCTTGTATGAAAACTCACCTAAGACTACTTAAACTTTTGAATATTGTCCTTGGCCTTCCAAGTGATTTCATTTTCCTGCCAGTGCTACCAGGCCATTTTCTCTAATAATATTTTTTCCCCTCTTCAACAATTCCTTCCTATTACTGGCCTCTTTTCTGATGAGCTGAAATGACTTGTTACTCTTGGACTAGTGATCCTATTGCACACAATAATCTGTAATGATAAACAAATTTATTGCATTATGCTGTGTTACTGGGACGCAACAGAAGTTCATGAAAAAGTGAGATCCCCGCTGACCG
Source organism: Dromococcyx pavoninus (assembly GCA_033558185.1). Classification (NCBI taxonomy): domain Eukaryota; kingdom Metazoa; phylum Chordata; class Aves; order Cuculiformes; family Neomorphidae; genus Dromococcyx; species Dromococcyx pavoninus. The sequence continues at coordinate 269,258 of JAUMJL010000172.1, read as the reverse complement.
TTTTTGTTTGTATATTAGGGGAACTTCAGTAAACTGATCCTTATACCTGGTAATCTCTCCTGGTGTTCTGGTACTCCAGGTGTTCTGTCTCCTGTTGCTTCCTGTTGCTGACAGTAACCTCAGCAAGTACAACATTAATTTTTCAGAATTACTGCTAAGTTTATTCTGATACCAAGCTTTCATGCCAGTTAGCTCAAGTCTCTTGAGATGTTCTTGTTCTCACCTCTTCTTGGCTTATCCTGGAGTAAGCCAAGCATGTCTTGACAGAATCTCAATACTACAAATCAGTAGTGACTATATAGATATTGGCTTCACGTTCCTCTGTGTGTGCAACATCAGCAGAAGTTGGCAGCATGAAGGATGGTAGCTGAAATGAAGAGAGCATCTACAGCTTTTTCAGGTAACTGTTAACTCCCATTGCCACCAACATCTGGGAGATACTTAGAAGAAGAAATATCCTGTGGTAATGGTCAGCTTCCCAAATACATTGAGGTTGTGTACCAAGCAACCAGTGTCCTAGACCACCCCATGTGGTGAGGACCCAAATCAGTGGGTGGCACTTTTTCTTTTCATTCTTTATGCTTCCACAAGGGAGAGTAGAGGCTTGCTTCTCCCCACAGTCTCCTTTTTCTGTCTTATTAGCTTAGCCTTTCTTGCATTTCTTTGCTCCATCAACAGCCTGTGCACATCTCACAGCAGTATCTTCTGCAGCCTGTGGGGCTGACATGTCATCGCTAGATTATGAATATCCAAATAACGAGAAGCACCCCCTTAGCAGACATTGCTTCTGAAACATCTCTGAATTCAGGAAAGGAAATTCCTCATATTCGGTATGAGGAGCATGCCATTGTACAGTGTGTTTTGTTGGAGAGTGCTTTTAAAAGGCAGGTTTCTCTTTATTCTCCTTGCTGTTTTAAAAGCTTTATGAAAAGGCCTGAAATATTTTTTCACTGATATCAGATGTATTCTCACAAACCCTGTCCAATGTCCCATTTTACTTCCTGGTCAATTAGAAATTTCTTTTTTTCTGTTTGCAATTCCATATTCTAAGCATTTGTGTAGATTTTATTTGCCATTCACATTCAGCGTAGCTCTCAAGCTTCCCTTTGTCTTTTAATGGCTGTCAGTACAGTCGATATGTGGAATAACAGATCACAGTCTAACACGTCATAATTTCTAAAGCGTTAAATGGTCCTGTTCTGCTGCTGCGTGAACCTCTGAGTATCAGATAACACTGCAGTTTCCAGTATCCTTAGGTTAGGCTGAGGCAGGTCTTTCTACTTATGGGGAAAAAAAAAGAAAACCAAAACAAAACCAACAATAAATGCAAATAGTGAAAACCACCTTAGGTAAAATGGCTGGTAACTCCCGTATAGTCTCTGCTGTAGGGAAGCTGTCTATAACAAGCATTTTGCTTGAAGCTGAGGAAGACACGCCAATGTTTTTGTGAAGTGTATAGGGAATAGCAGGGATTTGTATGATTGATGCCTATACTGTGCAATAAACGTCTTGATTGCGGATCAGAGCTCTCATGCCATAAACTGGCAGAGTATGCTTCTTCCTGTCTTCTTCTTTAAAAAGAATTCATTTATTTACATTTAAGGTCACCTACTGTTGACCAGTTAAAAAGAGGCTCTGCCACTCCTGGTAGTATTTGGTATGTTTTTACTATCAGCATTGGATCTTGACTTGACCTTCCTTGCCTGGATTTTGATTTTAGACTTGCAAGTGTAGAAGTTGGTTTCATGGTGTTTATGTCTGGAAAAGAAGTCCTGGGTTTTGTGTTTCCAAATACAGATATTGCTTAAATTAATTTGAATTAATTTACATTGTATTTGCAGGGAGGTGCCATGTCTCCCACCCTCTAGTGTTTCTCTCTGTTTTCTCTCCCTGTGCTAGCTTCTCCAGTGCTGGTTGCTGGGTTAGGACTGTGCAGTGTCTGGCAGTGATTTTGCCCTTTGACCATATGTTGGTCCCAGGACAGCAAAGCAGAATGCTTCGACAGTGTTCAGCTTCATCTGTGGAGCCTGCATTCCTGCATGCTTTGTTCTTGCAGAATATTATTTGTTGTTTTTTTTCCCCTACTAGACTTTTTTTTTCCTGGCCCACCCTGAATGCTGCACACATCTCTATCAGAGCCAGGGCTGCTGCCTCCCTGGGGATTGCTCCAGGTGTGCCTGGAGTGCACTCGGCAATGCTCAGGAACAGTGTCATGGTGTTGGACGGCTTGTTAGAATTTCATGAGAATCCAGTGCGCTCATAATGCAAGACAGAGCAGAGCAGAGTCCAGTTGTCAAAATAATATCGAGCCAATAAGCATGTCGTGGGTGGAGCTACTGCAGTAAGGGTAAAACTAATTCTGAATGAAGACCTTTTTATTAAACATACTGGGCCTGAATGAATTGGGTTATTTGACTTGTGACAGACTGGGGAATTCCTTGATTTTATTAGTTCACACTGAAAAATCCAGTGTTTTTCTGTTCAGTATGTGAAGCCAACATGCTATAGAAACGGGATTGATCAGGAGCTGGCTGTTATGAATTTTTCATGAGCTGGTGTGCGGGGCTGAATGGCTCCAGCGCGCGTCGGTGTGTAGCTGGCAGGCGAGCCGCATCCACAGGGAGGCTGCTGACACAGAAACACTTTGGCGCATTTTCAGAGGGAGAGCTGGGCTGATAAAGGGTTTTCTGACAGCCTGGCTTATCATCCTTCGATTTATGCTGCTGTGGCTTCAGGCAGCCTTTCCACTTGGAGCCCAGCCTTGTGAATGAGCAGGGTAAGCTCTGCCGATTTATCAGCGTTTTTTAGTCTGCGGCAATGCCTGCGTGATGTGTTTTTGTTATGTTTTCTGAATGGTGAGAGCTCCTATAACGTCTAAGCTATGACAGCAAAAGATTCTTTTAGGGAACTTGTTACTCCAGAGTCAGAGATTTACATAAGGACTTTCAAAGAACAAATGCATTTAGAGCTCGAGCTTCCCAAGCTGCCTGGGAACAGACCTACGTCTCCAAAAATTTCTCCTCGCAGTTCACCAAGGAACTCTCCGTGCTTTTTCAGAAAGTTGCTCGTGAATAAAAGCATCCGCCAACGTCGTCGTTTTACGGTGGCACATACATGGTAAGATCTGCTGGGTATCAGTGTGGGTTTACAAAACTGTGTGTAACTGTGGTTTTAAGGGGGAAAAATGAGCTGAGATTCATTTCTGGTACTCCTTGCAAGTGTTAAATGAATAGAGCAGAAGGCAGCCAAAGTATGTATAATGCAGTGCCTCGACAATTGTCATTCAGCTTCTGTTCTCCAGGATAAATCCAGCCCATTATTCATGTGTGCTGTAGTTAAGCTCCGTTGAACAAAGGCAATGTCAGTAACTTTCCCAGGCATTCTGTTGTTGTAGGTAGACCACATGAACTAATTTCAGAACCTTCAAGTCATGTTTTTTCCTTTGCCCCATCAGCTCTGGTTGCAGGTGACAGTACAGCGCAGACCAGGGTACTCTTGGGGTTAAATGCTGGAAAGGGCTTTTAACTTCACTGTGAGGGGCTTTTAAACAGTTTTTGTGGACTGCAAATATCCCTTCTTTCAGTCATTTTTTTTAAGGAAACTCTCGCTAAGAGTCGTCTTTTCCTTCCCATCGAATTACTAACCCCAAATAGTCAATTTGCGTGCCATTACAGTTGATTGTGAGCTGCCTCTGACTGTTGGTTATCCTATGCCATAAACAGTAATCAAAATATATAATTCAGGAACATCTGTGAGAATCTCATTGGTTCCTTTTCTATATTTACTCTCTATGGGTCTCATATGGTCCACATTTTGAATTCCCAAAGTCTATAAATACGCACTAGTTGACTGTGGGAATGAAACCAGAAAACTTTCAGTAACCTGGATATTTTTAAACCCTGTTCACACATAGCCGTATCCATTACCTTCCTATTTCATGGACTGAATTGGAGGAGGGAGGATGAGGCTATCCCATTCTGTCTGTATGAGCCAGCTGTTTTGGGGTATCTGAAATACCCATCCTTGTCTGCTAATTTTTAAGATAGAACATTGTTTTAAAATGCTTTATTTGAATCATGCTGAAATTCAGAGCTCTATTTACTTCACAAGTGCATTACTAATTACTTCCTTAATGGATTAGTAGCTCTTATGGTTATTCTGTGCTGTTAAACGGTAAGAAAAATAAGAAAAAACTGTACACTTTGATACCAGCGAACTGTACTGAGTAGAACTGGGATAACTTACTTTTTAGTAAGTTAATGCAGCAACATTCAATTCAAATTAGAATTCTAGAATCATGCAGACTTTCTACTTTTTTTATTTCTAATCCAAGCAGTAATAACAGCCACCCAAACTGATGACATGCTGTAACAGCTTCACTGTGTTCTTCAGCTTCCTCTAGCACTTTAATTGTTTGTAGTCACTGGCGTTTAGGTTTATATGCAGTAATTCCCTTGAACATCTGTTATATCTCTCAGCATTGAAGCAGTGGGGGTTCTGCCCCTTGTACCCCCACTGGCATGGTTTGAGAGATACATACTGTAGAAAGACTGTATGGCTGGGAATTAATAGAGCAGAATGTGGTCAGACTCAACACTGGGCATCTGTATTGTTTGGTAAAAAAAAAGAAAATATATATATGCAAACACACATGTTTATAGATGTAACTAATAATCTATACTTGAATCAACTTGTAAAAGAGGTGGGATACTCTAGGTTCATTTTTTAATGGAATAGTGGAAGGTTCTCATAGTCTTTCAATTTATTTAAAGTTATATCTGGTAGTCATGAACTGAACATAAGTGTTTTAAGCTTAGATAAGAAGTAAACTAGTGTAGAAACGAAGAAAATCACCCTTGCAAGGATAGGTTTCTGGAATGTATGAGTGTGAGTGTGTGTTTAATGCAGTCAAAGCATACAGCAAATCCAGACATATTTTGAATTTGATTTAGCATGTTATAAAACAGGATGGAATTTAAACTATTTAAGTGTGGTACAACATTTCATTAGGATGTCTGTATTGCTGTTGCATGTGTGTTGTAGATGGTGTGCTTTCAGCTTATTACTTGTAAATTTGTTGTGTAAGGCATGAAAACATCATCACCTGTGCTAAGCAAAAATGGCACTTACATAAGGTGCTCTTTTGTGTTGAGCTGGGAAGGAGTATCTGGGTAGCAAAGGAATTACCTTGGAAGTAAATGTACAAGAAATATCAACTACATAGCAATACTAAGCAAGGAAATCATGTCACACTGTTGAATGTCATGCAATCTGTAAGTTTAATAGCCTTACAAATAGAACTAAAATAGTAAACTTCCATGGTTTGAGGGTTAGTAGTGTGGTAAATCATCATCTTTCATCAACTTTATCATCATTGCTAATGCTGTTACTTAATGAATCTTCTATGCCCTTTATTTTCAGTTTTCTGTCTTCCTTTGTTCTTCTCCTTTCTAAGTAACTGATTGCCTTTTCCATGCATTTTGGTTCTTTGGTAACTGAATACATTTGAGCTTCTCTCTCCTGATTATACTGATGAAATCTCTGTCATCACCAGTATTGTCCAGTATCCACTTGTCAGATCTTATCCAAAAAGGAAAGCAAAATTTCAGACTTTTTAAAAAATAAGACCATGACTCAAATGCTTCTGTGCTCCAAATCTTTCTTTTCCTCAGGATCCAGCTCTCGTGACAGTACGTGACCAACGTGTTAACGCAGTTGCCTTCGAACATCTGTGAAGCTGATCCCTTCTTGCTCCAGACCCCTTAAACAGTTTACCATGGCTACTGTTGCTGTGTCCAGTCTTCAAAGGCCTCATTTGTGTGAAATAAGAGTAAAGAAACTCTTAAAACTTTTGTCTTTTTTTCCCATCTGAATCCACAAGTCTTATTCTTCTTTTCTTGCATCTATCACTTTTGTCCTGGAGATCCTGAAAGCCCATACCCTGTTTCTTCATTTATGATAGTTCCCCTTGTATCACTTCTGGTTTGTGGTTTTAAGCCTTTTTTTTCTTATACCTGTTATCTAGTTTATAAGGAAAATACAGGACAGAACAGAAACGGTATACTGGGAAGTTTTACTCTGTTTATTCTTTTGGTTATCCTTCAGTGCAATTAAAATACAGGCACACATTCGCTTTTACAAATATAATATAGATCATATGCTAGCCTTAATTTTTTGAAAACATGATTTGTTTTCTTTACACAATGTTCTTCAGTGGTGGAATTTAGTAAGTTAAATAATACAGCAAAATCCAGTCAGAGGGGTAGCACTTGAGTTTTTGCCAAGTCTGGTGAATAATAACTCATCTGTTTAATTACTTGAAGCTGCACAATGTAATATAGGCATATCCAAGCTATCAAAAGATGTCACGTTTTGTTTTGCTTTCTGATCATTGTGCTTCTAGAACCAAATAAGAAAGTTTTACCTGTTGGCAACCCACACTCGGAACAGTGCTTCAGAAAATTCAGTTTTTGGAGACTATCTGGATACTTGAAATTGCTAAGGATAACAGAAGTTTGTAAGAGCCATGAATAATTCCAGTCTTTTGATCATGTTATTGTGGTGTGTGCAAGTCACAGGACAAAACTTGTGCGGTGGACTGGACCTCCTAGGAGGACCTTGTCCATATTGGAGCCTCTTTCAGCACCAAGCCCTACTGTGTCCAAGTGTGGTGAGTTGGCCTCTGCCCTGTGTCTGCAACCCGTGCACCAGAGCCCCCGATCTGAGGACTACTGACCAGCTTCATCCAGTATTTGGGCTAGAGGAACTGGCTTCTCCTGTATGGGCAAAGCTAGTGTCTCTCCCCACAGCCTGTCTCCCTGGAAGGACAGTATGATGTGCTTTTGGACCTGTTTCAACTTGGCTTCAGCAGAATGCATTTCCATAGTTCTGGCATTGAATAACACATTTGTCTTTACTTTGATGAGGTGGTCTGTTTGTGGGTCTCACTGACTATTGATGTGATTTCAAGCTTTATTTTTTTCCATCAATGATTCTCTTCCTTTCTGGTGTTTCTCTTTCGAACTGGAACTGGTGCTGGACACGTTGTGCTGCTCAGTTTTCTCCTGAAAATCCTAGGAGAAACAAACTGAAGTGAGTAGGGAAAAGGATGGGGGAAAAAACAGAAGGCCCCTTTCTCTGCTGAATATGTTCTTCCATCTGTCCTGAGGAGAGTTCCTGAGCGCTAGCAGTGGGTGCCAGGAAGGATTCCGAAGGACTTGAATGTGAGGAGGGAAGAGCTCTTCAGACAACAGAAATAAGCACACGCAACAAACCCAGAACTAGCTATGTAATCTTTACATTTGTTCTGTCTGTATATATTGCCTCTAGACCCTTTCTACAACCACGGAGGACAGGAAGGAGAAACTTCTTTCATCCCCCAGCCATTTACGTGGAAAAACATGGTGTTAAATACTCACCAGCTGTTAAAGATTCGAGCAAAGTACAGCAGATTATTATATGAACGATAATTCGATTTTGATAGATACAACCATTTCTCTGAGAGAAGAAAAGAGAGTGGATCCCTTCTCAGAGAAATAGACACTATTTCTGAAATCTGTAATGCCTTTAAGTAATTTTATAATGTTGACAGTGTACTAATCTATGAGTAATATAGATTCAGAGAGGTTTCATGACTTGCTCTAGTGGCCGAGACCTGCCTTGAGAATGCATGACCTCCAACTCTCATACACAGGCTTAACTATTAAGGTGATGTTTTGTGTGTCAAATGGTTCCTTAAGGAAGCTTTACTGTTGAATTCAGCTTTGTTGAAAGCTGTGTTGATGTGTGAAACTCGCCATTGCGATAGCATCTACAGATTTGTGCTGTATGTATCTAGGAGGTACAGTTTGCTTCTTACATGCTCAAGCTGGTTGCCAGGACAGACTTATAAACCACGTAATTTATGCAGTGTAGATTAGCTTCACTGCAGATCTCTACATTCACTAGTCCATCTTTGTATTTTTTATCTTTTCAGCTTTTTTTATTTCTGAGTAACCACAACTAGCTCTCCTCAATGTTTTTACTGTATTACCTGGCATTACCTTATGAGAACATCAGATGGGTTCCACAATGACAGCATGTTTCTGTGTCACATGGTGTGAGTTTGGAGGGAGTTTGACAAGTTGTGTTTGTGGTTTCTTCCTTAATTCCGTAATGATTATGGTGTGGCTATTCTGCAATAGTAAAAAATTAGTTTAGGTTAAAGCATGGATGATGTTCTTGGCAGAGGTGGATTAAAGCAGTGCCACGGAAAATGCTCTGACGGTTCTATGTGTGGGTTTGCAAACATAGATTTGGAGAAGCAGAAAGAAGAGAGAAGATTTTGGAAGGTAAACTGTGGAAATTACTTTTACTCTCAATTTCCTTTTGGACTACCCGAATGAGTGTGATATACAAAATGTAAATAACAGACCTGAACTCTGCTCATGGGATGCTATGACTTTTACCAAGTTTTGGGAGTTGTTGCCTTGGATGCAAGTGTTTGGATCCATGTTATTCATTACACCTTATAATTGCATTTTCTACTGTATTGTCTGGTGACAGAAAATATGGAGCTTTATGAATCAATAGGCAGCATTGTTTGATGTGTGTGAGTTCCTGTCTCAACACAGTATAAGGCTGTTTCTGATCGTAAATAATAGACATTTATGAAATACACTGAAACAGGGACACACAAGCATAATGCTGAAGTAAAATGAGAAGATTGGTGCAACCGCAGCTGATAATGTCTTGGGATACAATATTACCATTGCTAGCCATAGAAAAATTTATTAATGTGAAAAATGGTTTTATTTTCTAAGAAATATATGCATAGATTCAGTCTCTTTTTCCTGATAAACTGCTACTGATGGGAAGCACCAGAAGAAAACTTAACATTAAATTTATTGGTTTTTTTCTTCTCTCTACACTACAAATAGGCGAGGAGCAAAGCAGATATTAAATAATGTAAAAATAAGACTGTGGAGAAACAGTAATATATTAGCTGATTTATTTTTTTCTTCTCGTTAAAAAACCCTAATTTTTTATGTTGGACGAAACGATTGATTGATCTACTGATATCTCCTTATGAATATGGAAGAATATAGACCTTCTTTGTTGTGTGGTATTCTGTAGTAATTTTCCACATTGCTAGGGTGGTGCATTTAAACAGGAATCATGTTTGACCCCAGCTGGTTTGAGTTTTGACTCTTTCCAATAAAACTGATTCACAAAAATGTCAGAACTTGGAGTAACAAGGCTGAGGAGTACGTAGATTCAAGTTGGCCTTTAAAGAAGTTGAGGAGGGAGGAAAGAGATGCAGGTGGGGGGAGGGGCAGTGCTGAGGGACCAAAAATGTATATGAAGTTTTTTTTGACATTCCAGACAACATCAGAATAGGAATAAGAGCTGTTTCTAAGCTTCCTAGTGGTTCAGAGAGACTTCTCTCGCTTCAGAGTTGGGGCCTTACTGTGAATAGAGTTGACATGAGTGGCCAGGGTGAGACCAGGGGTAACAACTCCAGAGACTGGACTGACTGAACCTGCTCCCAGATGTATCCACCAGCCTGTTCATCTCAGCAGCATCCCTCTCTGCAGCAGCAGCTGCTGTTGCTGTCATTGGCAGAGAAAGCACCCGAGACATGGATTTGATTTTTTTTGTTGTTGTTGCCATAATAATCTGCTACATTAGGAAGCTGCCTACTTTGCTGCTCCCTAGAACTTGTTTGGACAAGAAAAGGAGAGCTCTGATGGGTAGAGTTAGGATGCCTGCCCTCACTAGAGCTGAATTTACCTTTATATGTTCAATATGATATTGTTAAAAGGCCTTCTGCTTTTTTTTTTGTCTAAGCTAGCAAGTTGCGTTTTATCATGATAGATCAATTTATTGCAGCTTTCTCCACAACAGATTTAAGTGCTATGAAGGCAAAACATCTGCACGGCAGTTAATGGAATTGAATGGGAACCGTTTTATCAATTTGCCCTGAATCAATCTGTACGCATGTAGAGGAAGAGTTTTTGTTGCACTTCCAGTAGCTCCATGTGTCCAGCATTATGTAGTTCAGTCATTGCTAGGATGATGATTTTTCATTGTGCAGTTGTGTACAGTATATGATGCATCGTGGTGCAGACCTCAGAAAAGGAGTCGTATTCTGAATAAAAACGTGTTGCAGGTAGATTCATACATATGGATATACTGAATAATTTGCATTTCATTGCACATTTCCCTTGGTACAGTAATTTCTTGGATTTCTGTTTTATTGATTTCTGACGTAGCTAGCTGTCTAGATGTTGGCATGGAGAAGCAAGCTCATTGTACCATCTGAAAGCATACCTCCTGAAAAGAAGGATAAGGAGACATTAGTATCACTTTATCAGTAAAAGAAAACAGAAATCAATTGATTTTCCTCTCAGCTCAGGCACAGCTTTTACACTGATATAGGTTGACAGAGGCAAGTAGAACAAAAATATTCAAGAAATGATCTCATTTTATGATATTAGTGTGTAGTTTTTACTATGGTATCATAGTATTTACATGTTCTTAAAATGTGCAGACGTAGTTGGTAAATTAACAGTTGCTTGCTGCCTTTTCAATAGATAAGGAACTGTATAAAGAGCTATCTGAAAATTAGAAACATTTTGTGCTGCTACTTCATTTCAAAAAGCTTTAATGAATCCTGCTAATATTGTACATATGCAGGTAATCATTGCATAATGATGGAGAACTTCATTAGGTTAGAGGGAAAGTTTTAATAATAATAATGCAAAATTAGCTCTTCCACTTTATTGGATTCATTATTACTAAGATGATTGAGAGTCTGAACCTGTACTGAGCCCAGTGCCTTCTGGAGCTCATGCAACAGAAGGCAGGTCTACGGCAACGTTCAGAAGTCATTCAGTCCTTGGAGGTTCAAGGGTATTTTAGGTCTCTCTTCCTTAAAATAGTATACTAAGTCAAAATATGTGTTATTGTTTGAAGTTAATGTTTATTATAGACCTAGTCATCCCATTAAGACTGAAGTTCCATTTGTCAGGTGCTATGTAGTGCAGTGTTTCTCTTTTTTTAGAAAGAGAAAGTAGTGAAAATATGATGGAAGAGAGGAAAGAGTTACCCAAATGAACAAGTTAATAGCATCCTATCCTATATTGCATAGATAAGCAATCCTCTTGCTTATCTATGGCTTATTTAATTCTGTATTTTTTCTGAAAGGAATGGGGAAAGAATGGTAAACAATCAAACATCATGTGTGGAAACTGGAGACAAGGTTAACGAGGAACACAGAGCCAAGGCAAAGAAGAGAAGAGAGACAGAAGAGAGCTAGGCAGGAGGAGCTGGACAGCACACTAATCCTGCAGGAAACAATTTCCGGATGACCCTGCATTGATTCTAATTGACGCAGTCACTGTTTGTCACTAGCATCTCAGACAGTCCTTAGGCAGTTATAGCTCTGAAAGCCAGCTGCTGGAATTAAAGACCAATGCTGTCAGAAAAGGCAAAGCTTTGAAGTCCCAACCTGGAGTTCTCAACCTTTCAGAGGTGAATATCACCTCTGAAACTGCCTTCAGATTCAGACTTTCGAAGTTTTGTCTGTTTCTCTCAGGTGAGGACCTGATATTAGTAATTTGCACTTTTATTGCCTCCAGGGTCTTTGCATCTGCAAGAGGTTGTGAATACCTAATGAGTACACTGCTAGCCTTGAGGTGGCTTGTCATACAGTCATCGGTTAAACTTCACTGCTAGCTTTCAAATCATTATTAAACCGTCCCTAAGAGATTTGAATGCATGTTTCCCAAACTCTTGCAAACATATGTGCAGAATATTACTGATCAAATGTTGCAGAAAGCAACACGTGGACCAATTTACCCAGCTAAGAAGGTAAAATCAAGTAAATCCAGATCCTGATGCTATTCATGCAAATTGCAAAAATGAGAAACTTCTATTCCTAGCCCTACCTTATCTTGAAAAAACTAGAATTTTATCCTCAAAAAATAAAATTCCTGTACATTTTCACCGCAATTCATTGGTTTTTAAGAGGTCTTGGTCATGTACTCTGGAAGAAGTATCTGCCTAATACCTGCGGGCCCATGTTGTTGAGTAGCTGTGCTGGAGATCCTCATACAAACATCTGCGTCTGGTGGCTCAGTGCTATTGCTCTCCCCAGGCACGTAGTCCAGCATTTGGAGTTCCTTCTCTGCCCAGTACTGTAGATGTATTTCATAATACCAATGTCTTCCTATGAATATGCTAAAGGCAAAGAGAAGGTAATATAAATTTCTGACTTGGATATCTCTGTCTATATTGGCTTCTCTTCTTGCTGTCTCAGATAACCTTAGATTAATAGATTTTGCTCATCTGGGCATATATGTTTATATTTATTATATATGTGATTCCCTTATCTCACAACCTGCAATGCATTCCTATTTCTACCAAAGAGTGTTCATGCTGCAGCTTTCAGAGAAACAGAAGTAGCAGTGTAATGGCCATCAATATGAGTAGGCTGAGTTAGAGCAGTGTTCCCTCTGTTTTAACATCAAGCTGTTTTTATGCACTACAGATGGAGACATCTCTCTGCTGGTGGATAAGTGTTGTGGCACCCAGTGTGAGATCTGCAGAGTTTCTATTAATGACTGAATGGTTGGGAGTCCCACCTCAGGAGTTCATATACAAGTGTTTTATCAGCTGAGGATCTGACTCCTGTATGTTAACACAAGTGCTTATTTAGGAGATTATCAGGTCGTGTGCCTTATTCTCAAACAAGTTAGGTGGGAAGGAAACTGGAATATTAGTATAAAAACCAGAAGGGGCAGGTAATCCTAGGAACACTCATTTTCCTTAAGTATTCAGTTATTACAATGATGGACACTTTCACAGTGCATACAAGGGCTTGGTTACCTGAGGGCTGTCTCTACTGTAGAGCACCAACATCCTATTGTGCATCTGTTATGGTGAGCGGTGTCTTTGCTTTGTCCTAGCAATAGGACCAGGCTGGGACTACCTGGATGCTGTGCCTCTCCAGCCATTCTGCCTTCCCCAGTGGTGGAACTTTACTCTGTGATTTTGTATTTGACTCTCTCCTAATACAAGTTACCTCAGTTCTGTTTGTTTTGGCGAGGAATGAGGTATCAGAGTATTGTGACTGGCAAACATGCACTTCCCGGTTTGAAGCCGAGAGCTGCAAGGTGTCCCATTGTATAGGCTGCATGCAAGACCCCAGAGATGAACTGTGTTTGCTCGTGGTTATCAGAGTAAGTCAGTAGCATTTTGTATTTAAATATTTCTTTAGTGATTGACTTAAGCAGGAAAGTTTTCAAAGCAAGGAGTAATTATACACATCTCTTCACTAAGATCACTATAAAAGATGTCAAGCCACAGCCACCCTTAACTTTTGTGATCTCAGTGTCAGTCTGTATTCCAAAGCTATCTCTTCCCCCTTAGGGAATATGTCCTTTTAAATCTAGTCAAAGTCTGTATTGTCAGGTTAGATACTTAGCAAACTGTTCTGTTGAGCTGCTGAAGGTCAGGGGTGGAACATGACAATGAATGATTCTTGCTTTGTCCTTCCAGTGTTTGTAGACTGGGCTGCCTCCAGCCATTGCTGGGCTTGCTACTTACTTTTTCAACAGTTTGCTGTTAGATTAAACCAATGTCTCCATTCAGTAGCCATATTCATCATGAGGTAACACAGTGTATTCATAAATAATTACAGGACAGTCCTTTTCATTTGACACTGAGATCCTTCATTTCCAGATGAAATTGGTGGGAGCTGAAAATGCTGTGTATTTCTGAATCTGAGCCACTTAGGCATTAATTATTTGTTTTTGCTTTCAAGAAGGTGATAAAAAATATAAATGACGTCCTTAACTCAAAAAAACTCAGCCGCCCAAATCCCTAAAGAACTCCATCATCATTTAACTGATATTTGCAAGACAAATATCCTTAAATGTTGAAAGGAACGTATGAGGAATAAAATTACTTTATCAAGAGATCTCTTCAGCATCCTACTGGTAACAAGATGCAGCTGATTATATTGGCATAATGGCAAAGAAGGAACGAAAGAGAAGACTGTACAGGATGGAGAAGATAACACTGGAAGATGCACATTGAAAGAGGAGTTGGTGTAATGAAGAGCCCACAGTTCCTACAAACATTATCTTGAAATAGGGTTCTCCGGAGTACAATACTTAGGCTATCTCTGTAGGTCTAGGACCTATAGTCAGCTGCTGCCTTTTCTTATAGCTAATAGAAGTTTTAAGCTGTCATCTCCATAGGCTTTAAGGATGTGTTCTCCTACTTTATTTCTAAACCAAAATACCTTCCTAAATCACCAAGACCTAAGGCTTTGCTCTGTTTTAAAGAAGGAGATGAGGAAAATCTACACTACTGTACTTGAAATCTGCCTCCATAAGGGAAATTTAAATGTCAGGCTTTGCTATTTTTACAGCATATCCCAAGAAGAAGCTCTTGCATTGCTGTCTGCATTCACAATTGTGCTACACTGCATGCCCACCACAGACTGTTATTACTGTTTGTCTTGTTCTTGTCAGTTGTTATTTTACAAAGAAAAAAATGTTGTAGCAAATTGTATGTGCTTTCAGTTCGTCGGCCTGTCGTGAACTGAATATGAATCTTCAGCCATGCTGGGAAAGCATTGAAGGTTGTTTCAGAATAGTCTATGGACTGTGGGTTGAGATTTTCATTTGCTCAGATTTGTAAATCAGGACCCCACAGAAGGCAAGTAAAAAATGTCAGGGCTTGGCTCCACAGGATAGAGATATTTTCCAATAGGTTGGTTTATTGTATTCTTAGAGTATTTTTATTGTTTAGGATTCACATAATATTAACCACTAACAATATTTGACAGTGCACTGCCTTTGTAGTGTACTTGCTCAAAATAGCCTCAAGGTAGACTTGAGAAATGGGTTTGTTTTTAATGGTTGGTTAAAATAATTTAGAATGAATTAAAAGGGTTTACATCAATGTTAATTCACAAAATAAGATTTGAAAAATATTATGCATTAAGATATTCTATTATCTATTCTGTAATAATAGATGTGGAAGACATTACAAGTTCTCCCCATGGCCCGAGGTGACAGTTCCATTTCTGTGTCAGAGTATTCCTGTCAATCCTGATCTAGATCACTTGCTCACAATCACCTCTATCGCTTGACCTATTATCATTCAGACTCAAATATCAGACCTCTTTTTGTACTCAGTCTTTCTGTTAGTTGACTTATTCTTGCTTGCTATGTAAATCTCAAAAGAACAATAACATTCAGAAACTGTGGTCCTGCTTCTGTGCTGAGGGGATGGGAGATGAGAGAAAAGAATATGTAGAGGTATTCAAGTGCAATATTGAGGGTTGCATTAGTAACTGTGTAAATGCAAATTAAGAAAACAAGCTCAAAAATATATATGACTGATTTTTAAAAACTCATTTGAAGTCATGTGCGTGATTATATAAGGCAAATATTAATGTACTGTCAAGTGATGCAATGTATCAGCCATATTGGTCAAAATTTGCAAAAACAGGAGCGTAGTGTTAAGTTTTGAAGTTGTCTCTGAGGTAAGTGACTAGATATTAAAAAATGCTGTCATGGGAGAGCAGCCCCCAAGATGGTGACAATTGGATCAGTCAACCTGCAGGTCTGAGTCACAGGAATTTAGTTGTTTGGTTTGTTGTCAATCATTGGAACAGGCTGCCCAAGGAAGTGATGGAGTCACCATCCCTGGAAGTATTTAAAATATGTGTGGATGTGGTGCTTAGGGACGTGGTTTAGTGGTGGACTTGGCATTATTAGGTTTACAGTTGGACCTTATGATCTGAAAGGACTTTTCCAACCTAAACAATTCTGTGGAGGGTTTGGGGCTTTTTTTTTTTTTTTTTAAATTTAATGACTCTTATGCAAACACTGTATTTCATTGTTAAAAATCTAATTCTAAGTTGTGAAAGATAAACTTGCTGTCATAAGAAAGGTCTTGGTTAATTTCTGATTGTTCTTGTTACTGTGTTAGGAAGGTAAAGAGAAACAAATTCAAGTTATTTCAAGACTTGAAATGTTTCCTGTGTAATGAACACCACAGGTTTGTTCATTCAAATGTACAGTGAAACTGATTTCTTGGTGAAAGAGCAATTGCTCATTGTAAATGAGTGGCAGCAGTCATTGTCAAATCCCATTTTTATTCTTTGTAAACTGAATGATCCTGGGTAGAAGTGATACAAACTTCAAATGGCATTGCCCAAGGCAAATAATACCCTGTCTAATGTATTTGATTTTGCAAAGATAACAAGCTGAGTTACATTTATGCTTTCACTTATATTAATGGTTCAAGGAAAGGGAAGAAACTGAAACAGATTATTAGATCTGCCTTTTATCATGGTATCACTTAAGGTAAAAGCTAGTGATACCTTAAGGAGTCCTTCGGAAAAAAAAAAGTAGTGTTTAGTGCTTTAGAGAGAAAAATGTAATGTATTTTTGTTAGATTTACAGCAAGTGGGAGTTTTGGTAGAGCATTTGGTTAAATATCTGATGAATAATTCCAGGTCACTAATTTATGAACCCTGTCATATAGACTAAAAGCCAACTTTCAGGGCCTTAGACAAAGAGAATAAATACACAACATCTAGCAAAACAGTAACCAAACTGGGAAGTTAGTGTGGTAGGAGGCGATGCTCTGATAAGCCTAAGAAAGTTGGAAAGGTGTCAGCTCTTGGCTGAAAGAGGGAATGATTTAATTCTGATAGATTTTTTTATTTAATAGTCGATACTAAATCTCTCACCAAACCCAGTAAGTGTATTATTTTAATAAAACACTAAGTTCCATGAGCAAAAGCGTTTTAATGTAAACACACTGGTGGACTTCAGGACCTTATACTCTATACTCTAATCCTCTGAAATGGTTTTGTTGAAAAGTATCTATCATCTGATGCATTTTTGATGCTGTACTTATGCCAGGCATGATATGGAATTGGAAAACAAAGAGGAAGATATCTCCCTGATGAGCTTGCAGCATTAATTAACAAGACTTAACAAAAACAATTACCACAGATAAAGGTTAAAAAGATAGGAGATAAAAGTGGATCTCAAATAGGGACAAGAATTAAAGCAGAGATGTTAATGTTCAGGGATGCTTTGCCTCCACTGAGAACAGCAGATGTTAATACAAATGTTTTCAGAGGTGGGAATGGCCTATTTTCTTCCTGGATCTCTTGATCTACACTTTCAGGAATTTAAATTTTGGATTGCAAAGCCAAGTAAAGAATTTCAGTGCCTTCTAGAACAGTTCATTGTTACCTTTCCAAGCAGACCCATTTTGAAGGCATTGTGGGTTTAAAGTAATACAGAAATCTCTAAAAACTGCAGTGTGTTGCAATTGGAAACTTTCTAGGCTTCATTACAGTGTGACTGCCAGTGAGAGCAATAATCTGATGGGAATATCAGATTATCATTTGACATAAAGACCCCTACTTGGGAATCCTGCAGCTTATCACAATAAAGTGGATCTGCCTACTCTAAGGGAAGACTGTTCACAAAAGTTATGAGTAGTTTTATCTTAGTGAAAAAAAACAGCAAGGATCACTTCAAGTTTCAGAGGTGTTCAGCTGACCTTTTGTTATGACCTTTTGTTGAGATGTGCTGGTACAATTGTGGTTTGGGGCATAATTTTTTTTGAATTGGTTTATTTATAAGAGGCAATAGAGATCTGTTAGAGTCTGTTAGGATCTAGGAACCAGGAAACCATAATGGTGAGAATTTTGTGATGTTAAAAAAATGACCTCTACAGCTTCTTGCAGCTGAAATGAGTTCGGATTCATGCACTGAAGTTAGTGGTGTAGTAACTGTGATTGGTTTTGTCACCAGTAACTCTTGCCTTAAGCAGGATATTAAAAAGAGGAAATGAATTAAAACCACAACTGCTATTGATTATGCCTTTTTAATTTATTTTTTTAATGTTAAATTAATTGTTGACAGGTTATTTAGGTAGATTGGTTTTGTGCTACAGTTTATATTAAACCATTGTGGTATTACTTAGCATACAAAAAATATCCTTCCATATTTTTAAAAGGTCACTACCGTTAATCATTTCAGGAAGGTATTAAAATATCTAGTAATGACTTAACTGAAATGAATAACCAAGATTAAAAACTTCTTAGTGCTTAGTAAGTGTAAGTGTGATATAACGGTGCATACTGAAGAAAAGCCTTTGCTGCAGTGTTCAGATGGAAGACTTGGGTATAAGTGTTTGCACCTATTTGATTAATTTGTGCTATGACAAAGGTATTGAACTACCCCATGTTGTATAGCTAAGGAGTATAATCTTTTGGAGGTTTGTATGATTTCATTTTTTATTACTTACTGCCACAATTAAAATACCAAAAATTTATCACGGGTTAGGTTTCGGACTCCTCAAGTTGTAGAGGTGTGGGTGGTAGGGGTTGATTCTGTTGAGCTGCGGAGCTCCCCGTGGCTTCACTTCGAGTAAAGTGAGAAAATTCTGCATGTTGAGGCCCTTCTTGTTCTCCATCTGGATACCCCAAACCGGAATCAAACTGTATGCCTGTCTAAGGTTTTCATCAATAATATTAGTATGTCTTCTGTGCTACTGGAAATGGCTTTCACTTCGGTAAGGTCTTGGTAAGAAGGAGTCAGTACAGCCCAAAAGAACGTATGAACACGTATGAATAATGAGTACCTAATGCAACTCTTCCTGTAGAAGAATTTACAGATATGTTTTCCGTGAGAATTTCTTTATTGAAGAATTGTCACAGGTCTCATAGGAATGAGATCCTATTTTCATATTAAGACTGTTTTATTTTTCATTAGTTTTAGTCCTAAGGCAACTTTCAGAGTCACAAAATTATTTCTGAAAGTAATCCACTAACCTTCTCTATAGCTTGGTATTTATGTTAATTATGATGTATGGATATAATACAAACAAAATAATTATCAAGCTATAAAGTAACTCAGTTATATGTTTAGCCATGCTACTAATGCAGTCTTCTATCCTCGCATCACCAAAGTCTATGAATCCTAAGTAGGGAGTTCCTGTATTTAAAGAACACGTTAGCAGATAAATATTGGAAGATCTAACTTAATAACATTTATTTATTGTGAATTTTTAGTGTCTAGCCCACGTTTAATTGTATTTTGTGTATATGCAATGATCATCTGTTTGCTGTTGAGCATTATATTCAGCACAAGACAAGTGATACTCTGATGGTGAAGTCCGCATAGCTTGTGCTCACTGTCTACAGGGCAAGAAGAACTGCTCATCCAGCAGAGTACACAGATGAACATCCCTACAGATCAAGAATAAATTGTCCTTGGTGTCAGAGTTTCGGCCACTTGATAGGCTATTTGTATTTAATAAATATTGCGGTCTAGATGATTTTTCTAATAGCCTACACTTTTATTCTGCATTTCATCCTATTATTCATAGCAATGCTTTTATCTTTTACCACTCTAATATGTTTTTTCCTTCTTGCATTAAAACCTGGAAACAAATGTTGGCAATCAGCATAACTATGTTGGCTATAACATTCCTAAAAGATGACTGCTTTCTTATTTTAATCCTTCTTTCTACTAATCCCATGGGGCCTTTTATGCTTTTTTCTGTTTCCTTTGAAAACTATCAAGTTTCTCTGTAGCATACACTGTCATTTCAGGTGTCATTATTGGGTTGGGTATTTTATGTCTGGAGTATCCCTCTTGTATTAATTTTTACTGATCAACAAGGGAATTTCTAATGTTTGAGACGCAGGATCTAAAGAATCCAATTTAATCCTAATGCCCTGCTGTTCTTGCATCTCTCAGGCTAATGCATTCTCCTGTAGACAATTTGTTTATCTGAGGTTTTAATCAGCTGTAACATCTATTTTTTGTTCCTGCTTTTGCCAATCTGTACCTTGCAGAGAGTGTATGAATTGGCATTCAAGATGAGGTAGAATATTTTGGCTTCATGTTTCTAATCTTGCATTTAATTTTTAGAAATATTGGAGGACATCTTCATATCTTTAAATATTTTTAGGATATGGGTTAGCTTATTTAGCTTTTAAAACAACTTCTTTCATTTCACTGCAGTAATCCTTTTGTGAACTGATTGAGTTGAGCCGTTTTGATTGGTGTGACATGAGTGTGCCTCCTGCTGCTGTACTTGGAATTATGTTATATGAGGAAGATTAATCTCCAGGTCATCAAATTTAAGTCTTCTGAGGACGGAGCAAGAGGAATTTTCTGTGCTGAATGTTTCAGAGTTGCTGTTTCTACAGAAGGTGCCTTACCAGCATCCAGATAGTGATTCTCCTTACTCTTCACCCGTGTCTTTTGGTTTGCAGTAGTCAAAGTCACTGCATGTGAACACCAGCCTGAATGGTGCAGTGCTGTGTTGTTTTGTCCCTGTTATCCCAGTGGGAAGTTTTAGTGTTGGTCTGCGCTGCTTATGGAGAGCAGCAGGAATGGAAGTGGCTATTTGCTCCCATGGGACTTCATCTTGCAGTTTGAAGCGTGGTCGGTGAACATCATGGTTGGGTCTGAGGAGCAAAGTTATCACTTGGGTTCGTGCTTTGATGTTTGAGGGGCTTGGATAATTTCAGGGCCTTGGAGACTGCAAGCAAAACCTTTAGTCACTCTGGATGCTCAGGGAGAAGCAGGTGCTGGCAGCAGACCAGCTGTGTCCAGAGGGACATAGAAGAGAGAAGACAGGCTGATAGCAGGAGGAAAGATCCAGAAGTTCTGTATGTGTTATGTCACATTTACTACTTTAATTTGGATGGAGCACTGCTTCTGCTTCTCTAGCCCAGGATCTCCTCCTGTGAAGTGTGTCAGAGTCCTGTTTTCCAGAAGAGACTGATGCCTTTCTCTCCATCTGGCTGTCTGAGTAAGCAGCCTCTCATGAGCTATGCCAGGGCGGGGTGTGGCTGAGGGAGCGCTGACCTTCCTGCCAGGTGGAGAGGCTGCAAGGGTACGAGACATGGAGCTATCTCAAGGCACCAACAAAACAGGCAGCTACCCCCAGGGGCAGTGGGAGGAGGGCAGCAGCTCGCCTGATGTGCAGCTGGCTCAGGGGATGGAGAGGAGCTGCAAAGTACTATCCCTGCCCAGTACAGCCCCCAGAGGGCTCAGGGTATGGAGGTGCACGTGCTTGCCACCTGCAGCAGGACAGTGGCCTGCTCTGTACCATGTGTGGGGAAGAGGAGAAGTTTTAATGTGGGCCGTGGTGGAAGATGGAAGTGAGAAACACCCTTCTCCCTACCACCGTCCTGGCTTGCTACCCTCGCCTCCACATCAGCCCCAACTGCATTGCTGCTCCCCATCAGACCGCGTGTGCTGCTGCGATGGGACACAGGCTTTCCTTCACTACTGAGAAGTGGTGAGCTGGTTCCACAAGACATTGGGACACCCCAGGTACTCTGCTGCAACATTGTTTTTAAGGTTATGGTAATTAATATGCAAATCCTCCTGTACCCAGGGTAAGTTTCAGAATGTGAAAGGCAGTGTTGCTCCGGGACATGTGCATCTGCAGGAGCATGTGTTTTTACAACTCCCATATGTTGCCACCTACATAAGGAAGTGTAATTTCTGCCTGATCAGCCTTAATCCTTCCTTGGTGAGAACACTAATGTTTCACAAGGCACTTGACTGTTGACCAGTTTACCACTTCATACCTCACCATTCCAAATCTGTCATGTCATTTCTAGGGTCTGTTGATATATTTACGGTATTGAAGTCTCTGCTGTTCCTGATACCTCAGCACCACATATGTTTTCCAGGAATGATTAAACTGCAGTGCATTGGACAGGGAGCTCAGGAAGCTCTGTTATGGGAAGGCTCTTTGGGGAGCAGAAGCCATCCTCTGGGGACTACCTGAGCAACAGCTGTTGTCTCCTCATCCTTCCCCTTCTCTTGCATTGAAGGTTTCATTTGGCTGTCACCAAGAGATTATCCCCAAGTAAAAATCAGATCTGTGAGAAGAGATTAAATTTACTTTTTTTAAGCTGAATTCATCCCAGTTGTTTTTCTTTTTGTGGTTTTATTTTTTCTTTTTTTTGTTGGCAGACCAGTGTTGCAGTGTTGCAGGGTACCATGCTGTGATTGAAGCAGGACTAGACCGAATCCAGTAGTTACACCAATTGCTGTTTAGGTTCATCTACTGTTTTTAATTGGTCTTCTGTCCCTTAATCAGCTGTCGTCCTTTGGATCGTGCTGTTTAGTAGTGCAGTGTGTATAATTCATTTCTCCCTTCTCAAAATATCTGTGCATAAACCAGCCACAGTTAAAACTGCAGTGCCTGATAGAGCATCACTGGATTTTGAGGAGCTGGATTTTATGGGTTTTGGGAAACAATTTGATTTTCAGTATAAGTAGTCCTTCAGTTAATGTATTAATTTCTAATGGCTGAAAATACTGATGGAGTGTCCAAATGGAGCAACAGTGAAAATTGTTTCAGTTTTCTTGTTGAAATAAGAATTGGGAATTTGGCCAGTCCAAAATTTGAGTTGCTGTGTGATTATGGGCAGTTGATGATCTCTGGTAAAAATGAGGCTGAAAAACAGAAGGTTGGACCATAAACCACAATTCTTTGTTCTGCTTCCAGCACAAATTAGCCAAACTGCCGCCTCATTTTACTAGGGTTGTTTTCAGTGCCTGTTTGTGTGCTTTTAACACAGCACAGCATGAGATGTAACATGCAGTTTCCATCATGTATTTAAATTGTGTATTTTCTCTTTCAGAGTTTCATAGTCATCCCATACATTCTTCTCTGAATTTTGGTAGTTTTTCACTGCTGCAATTAATACGTATTACAGATACAAATTAGTCATACCTGTATGATTTCATTTAGGAATCGTGGTCAGGATTTATGAGCATCAAATGTACATAGTTTATTGACTTCCCATGGAAAAAAAGATTCAGTGGAAGCTCACTTTGGCATAACCACAACCAGCAGTTTCCACCAGGTTCCGGTGTAAATTCATTCACTATACTTGATGAGAAAAGGGAGGGAGGGGATGCGAGTACAACGTATTGGAGACTTCGGCCTCCTCTTGGCTGCTGACTGATAACCCAGCATAGAGGATTTCCTCTTTGTCCCTTCTGGGTGGAGTGACCAACCAGTTGTTGTTCTTCATGGCTGCCTTGAGACTGCAGTGTTTGCAGATACCGGTCAGGTGAGGAGACTTGTCTTGATGCAGTGCTCTGCAGAACTGGCTTCTCTCTGCTGGGTGAAGCTGATCGTGTGGAACACGCAAGGTGACCCAGTGCCACCTTCTCTGACTGAGGAAGAAGGGGAAGCTGATGAATGCTGGTGAGCCTCCACTGCCCATCCCAAAGTGGTGGGGCATTCTGGAAGCAGAGATTCACGAGAGATTTATTTGTTTATTTAAATATATTCGTGGATGATTTCTTCCCTTTGAGAAGCATGACAGTTCAGATGATTCACCGTTGTGTTCTTGTAGGAATTCCAGTGCCACAGAATAAGCAAACACGATAGTGTGTACTTGTGTTGCAACTTGTTTGTTTGAGAAAATATTCATAACACAAACTTTAATTCATTAATCCATATGTATCTTCTCAACTATAATTGTTAAATTAATTTTAGAATATTTTTAACCAATTTCATGGTGATGATCTGCATGTCATTTCTGTGTATAGACATCACACTTGAAGAATACTTCCACTGAAGAGCCTGTACTTTTGCTGAAAAACTGGGATACTTTGATATTGAATTATTGATATTAAGCCAACAGAGTGGATAGATACTCTTGCTTGCAGCACTACAAGCATATTGTTTTGTGCATTGTAATCCGTTACAATAATAATTTTCTTTTTCTTGCAATACATATCTCTGTTTGACTGGCTGAGGAATATTGTCACTCATAATCTCTGTGTCCAGAAAGGCAAATAGAACATTAGAGAAGACTGGGAAACTGTCCTTAGAGCAAATCACGTTACTTTTATGAGATGTTACAGAATTTTACTGTGAAAAAATGTGGTAGACAGAAAGAAGCAAGGTAGGATATTAATCAGAAAGGCCTGGGCGTTTGTGGATGTTTTTAATCTATATATAGAATAGTATGCTGTTCTGATGCTGTTCTCAGGCTTTGAACACAATGCTCGATGTTACAGTTTTGGGAAAATGAGGGAGTTACGGGATACTCTGCCCTACTGCAGGTAGTGATGTTATAGCTGCAGGATTGCATCCAGTTCAGGGACCTCACTTTGAGGAGAAGAATTTGAGAGTCTGAAAGAAAATGGCAGAAACAGCAAGCGTTGCCTATTAGAGAAAGAAAACAACAAACAAACTCAAACAAACCCAGTATTATTTACCCTTAAGGCAATTACTTTCTTTCAGTTATATAAAAAATTTCAGAAGAAGGGAACTTCTTTCCATGTCTGCTGCAGATAGATTAAGAAATTATCAGGTCATGCAGCAAGGGAGATTGTCAGACTGCAGGCATTCAGAAAAGCTTTGGTGGAAGGATGATGAAGAACTGAACTCTGCTGTCTGGGCAGGCTGTAAGGTCTTCAACTTGCGTCATTTGTTGAGTGAGACTAGAAAGTTTTGGATTTAATTGAGCCTACTTTAGACTGTGGGAAGATGACATCTTGAAGCACCTCACAGGACTGTCCTTCTCCTCGTGTAGGAGGTATGGTGGATATTCAAGGGAACTTCTGTTACAGTACTTGAAGAGATCTTCTGGAACCATGTTGTATGTGTAGTAAAATAACAGGAGTAAACATAAAGGAACATTTATCTTAAAAATATTACTCATTATTCTACTTAAAGTTCCTTTCTTATGCAGGCGTTTAGGTGAGTACAAATCTCATTCTGCTACATAAACTCAAGAGAAATGAGACATCTGATGACACTGCTGCTGTGTAATGATGTTCTCCAGTGTAAGTCATTGTGCTAAACCTCCCACCTCTTGCCGGTATGGTATATGTTGCTACAAATGACTGTAACATTTAAATGCTGTATCTGCACTGAAAAGAAGCTGTCAAGGAGATATAATGCAGTGAAAATGGAGGATTGTAGCATTCATGTTACTGCTTTTACTCAAGTTATTTTCTTTAAGAGTCTCTGTTTGATGCATTGCCGGTCTTGCAGTTGCCCTGTGCAAACTACAGTGGCTTCTTAGTGGTTGTAATTAAAGTATATCCCTCTGTACTCACTGTGAAGGCGTAAATCACCTTACGTACATATCGGTTGTTATGAGCTATAGGCCAGAGTGGAAAATAATTGCTGAAAAGATTGATGGCTACCGTTATGTAAGACAGTGCAAGTCCTGTATTTGATTTTAGTCACTCCTATAGTCACAGTCTGGTGGTGGAAAACATATCCTGAGATCTTACCAGGATGACCTTCCCATCCTCAGTATGACTGTTCCCTGGGCAGATCTATTAAGCTCCAGGGTGCAACATGCAAATCTCAAATCCTCCAGGTCTCTTCAGTGGACCCGTTTTATTCTTTTGGGGTTTTTTCCCTGTTTTTACATAGAGGTGCAGCTGTGATCTCTCCTGTGATTCTCCAAATATTTATCATCTGTATGGTTGAAAAAACTAGATTCCAACTAACAACCCCTCCAGTGCGTGTGTCTCCTCTCCTGGTGAGACCAAAGTCCAGAGGAAGGAGATGATCTGTGATTATTTTTTTTTTTCCAACTGTAGATCCTTAATTAGAGATGGGGGAGAAAAGGCTTACTTGAGTGATACGGTGCAACATCTGCTGTGGACTAATAGTAGTGAAAGTGTTACCAGCTTTTTAGGTTTTCCGTGCGAAAAAATATATTACTCTCCTGCAACAGGCAGAGGTACACAGGCTGATGGTCTTTAAAGTCTGCCACAGTGATGACTATAGGAAGAGCCATCATTGGGATAGTCAGGTTTTGTCCATGTTAGCAAATAATGGTAAATAGGAGGTTTAATAGGAGCAGCTCTGTAGAGGAAAACAGTGATGAGGAGACAGTGTCTGCAGAGATCTTTTCTCAGGCTTTTGCTTTGGGCTGGTTCCGTAAGCTGAGTGCCTCGTAGGAGCTGGAAAGCCCATGGTGCATCTGGAGTGCAGCTCCAGTTCAGCATCACCTGAGATGCCCTGGTTGGTGTACCTCAAGGCTGCTCCAGTTTGCAACTAAAATGGCGTTAATGAGGACAGCTGGGAAAATTGCTTCCAAAGTCAGCTTCCAGTGCGAACAAGAGGAGGAAGACAGGGCATAAACCTGATGACACCAATTGCTGGACATTGATTGTGGTCCCTTCCAGCAGGAAATACACTTATACTCTGCTTCAGGCAATAGAGGGGTCAGTATCTGAGTGCCTTGCATGTTGGTGTCCACCATCCATATTTCTTTTTCCTCACTTTCAATTAACTTGAAGGTTTTTTGTGTGATACGGAATGCAAAAACTAGTGTTGTGAACTGCCTTTTTACTCTCACCGCAAGGATAATAACTGAAATAAAAATACGATAATGTAGACAGCTACAAATCCACCAGTACTTGGTTACTATGGCAGTTAATCAAGGGACCATGGAAACAATACAGTCTGCCTTTCATGGCTGATGCTGTAGCTACCACCTTTGAATTGGGTCAGGAAGAGCAAGGAGGAGCAGGAGAGTCAGCTGGAAGCCTGTATACATCGAAATGCTTGTCAGCGTATGTGTCTGTAGAAGGCATATAGAGAGGAGGAAAAATCAGAGTGGTGAGGCACAAAGGGGATGCTGTTGGTAATGTAGAGCATAGCAGGTACTGTTATTAAACAAACAAATAAACAAACAAGGTCCCCCAAAGAAGAAATCTTCCTAAATAGTTTTGTTACCCATAAGTTATATCCAGGTTGTTTATGTAACAGGTGTGAAATTTTAAAGAATCCGTTGTAATTGTGTCTTGTCTAGCACTTTAGTGAGAATGAAATTGCTTTATTCAAATTGTTTAAATGATGTCATATGAAATCCTAATGATTATTATTTAAAAACACATTTTTATTGGTTTCAGAAATTGGTGAATGCCTTCATTATTGGTGAATTATTTTGTTATTGCCTGTATCTCCAAATCTCATTCTCATCTGACTGTAGAGATGAAAATGCTGTTACGAGTGCAGTGGCTGTTTCTATGAAATCTCATTGAGAAGTTAAATAACATGCATTTATCCTCTGTTTACCACCCATGCCAGAAGATTTTTTTTTTCATTTTTTTTTTCACTGTTGCTGTTTCCGAGATCATTGTGATTGGAATCCCTCTGATGTCAAAAAACACCTGGACTTTCACGGGCAGAACTTCATTTCATCATTGTCTTTCTTACTAAAGTATAATTGTTGTATTAATCGAATTCCTGCATCTTTTATTGTATACAGAATTCTTGTATAAGGAACAGAATAAAAGGCAGCTCTTTATGTTACCCAGGAGTACTTTATAGAAGTTAATTAGAATTTTGTGGATAATCCCTTACTCTTATGCCCACTGTTCTGGACAGAATTGGATATACCTACCCAGGGTTAAAATACAGCAACATTACATCCTTAATAAGCTTTTATTTTGTTTATGATGCATCTTGCATGCCAATTGGCAGCCTGGATGAATGTAAGCACTTAGGTACCAGCCTCAGTAGTGTATTTCTTGATTGATTTATTTCTAATTAAGTAGGACTTGTACTGTGAACCCCAGTCAGGTCATCCTTCTTTTGTATCAGTGATGCTTGTGTTCTACATATTTTATTACAAACTTTGCTTTCTGTCACTCACTCTTAGGTTAGTAGCTGCTTTGTTTCATGTGACATACTCTGTGCCCTCGCTTAGGATTCTGTTCAGTAAGATGGAGTCATGCAGTTTTCACTTTAAAAAGTTAAATATAGTTTCTGTTAATTATGTTATGAGTTAGCTAATATTTTCAAGGATTAAAACAAAGATTATTTTGTTTAGCTGTCAGCATCTCTTCTTACATTCTTCTAAATGCCATTTATATTATGGAGAGTTGTAAAGATGTGGTATAGACTTCTAAATAACAGGTCCACCTGAAGGAAGGGGTTGCCACGAGATCTTTCTTATCCTTGGCAGTGTAGCGTTTGATGAATGTGCTCTTAATGAAGCCTTGCGTGGGGTTTGAGTCCCTGCAGCCAAGGGGTAGGGATACATCTCTCCAAACCAAAGGTTCCTCTTAGGTCATTGTCAGCTCCAGTAGTTTCTCTGCGTATGTTGGTGCCGTGCAGGGGACAGACTAACGAGTAGCAAATGATCCGTCTCCTCTGCAGTGGGTAGTACTTCAGTACAATTAACCTTATTTCATGTTCATGATGAGATGACCTCATGAATTTATAAATGAATTCTGCCCTGTTCTTGGCAGATTCTTGGTTTCTCTGGAGTCATTGAGTGCTATCCAACTGCTGTCCCAGTGTTAGGAACCCTTTCTGCTGGGGTCTGTCCTCATGTCTTTGCTGGTTGTGAAAGGAGAACCTTATTTTTGAGCATGTTATATAATTTTCAGATGGGCAGGATCCTGTTCTCTATATATGTAGTAAAGTTTAATGCAAATGAATCAAGAAAAATAACAAATTATTGCATATTTCTCTGGGTTAGCAATAATGAAAACAAATTCAGGGTATTTATTTGTTTTGGAGAATGGGTTATGATTTGTTCCTTTTCATTGAAGTGGATTCTCTATTGGGAGCAATTTTGAATGTCTCCTTCTTCATTAAGTAATAATTCTTACCATAGGCATTGGCAGAACACTTAAGACACCTAAAACCACATACACATAGAAAAGGATTTTTTTAGTGTTATTTATAGTGCTCTAGATGAGATAGCATTGGGAGTATCGACTTTAAAACATATATATAGTGCCCTTTTGATATTTAAATTGAAACAGTATCCTTGCTTTTCTTTTCACATCTCTTGGGCTTTAGAATAGTTTTGTGAGACATTTAGATGAAAACATGAGTGGCTTTAAATTTTGCATTTCCTGATGAAGAAATTGAAGCTGCTGTTACTGTGAAGAGAGAATTTGGAAACCATGATCACAACAGAGGCAGGCAGCGCTGAGTTCTGCAGCTGCTAATAAACTGAGAAGTCAGAGGTATTTTGGGACAGTGAAAGCTTAGCGAGAACTTAAAAGGGAAAAGTACTGAAACTCGGCTAAAATAAGAAAGAGGGTGGAAAGAGGGCAAATAAGCAGTGAGAGACATGCTAAAAATTTGGGTTCCTGTGCCTTTCCTGTGTTCTGTGGTTGTACACCCACTAAATGAAGTGCCAGCACCCAGGTACTGTTAAGATGCCAATGTTCTTAGAAATAAATACCCCATTTCCTGTTGAGTTATCCCAAGGTGGGTAGTGCAGGCAGAGAAAACATCCTTGTTGGGGGACTGGCATCAGCAGAGGATGATAACGGAAGATAAATGCCTACCAGTAAAGTAATTCTTTTTTTAAAAAGTGTTTCTTCAGGTGAAAAGTTCCATTCTGTCTTGCAGTTTGATGTGTTTGTGTGCCCGAACTTTCAAGTCACTATAGTGACATGCCAGAAGTTATTCAAAGACTGAAAGCAGCAGCAGTTACTCCTCTTTAATCATCAGAAATAGGCAGATAATACGTTAGCCTAAATACATGAATTTCTGGCAGGTAGTCTCCTTGCATGGGATCTGATTCTGCTAGAATCCTAAAACCTATTTTTGTAGTAACTGTTAAGGTTGAGTGAGTAATGTGGATGCTTTGCCTTCCATGAATCTGACTTTTCTTGGTTTTATTTCAGTAGAAAGTCTTGCTTTCCTTAGTGCATACCCTAATTTACTGATTAAGAAAACAGAGGAAGTCACAAAAGAGAAAAGGTATTAAAAGATCTTAGAAAACTTTCAAGTCAAGTAAACATGCCTCAATCATATTTGCAGGTAGCAGCAAAGCCCAGCAGCTTTGCAGCAATCTGCTCCCTCCAGCAAGGCTGTCCTGGCCTACTTTGCACCCCATAATTCATGAGACTGAAAGGATGGCACTTCAACATTGTCATGGTCTGGTGGCCGTGTGTCTGAAAGTTTTGAATTCAAGCAGATTTTAACAGAAATTGAGGTTATTTTCCTTTGGGCTGTCTTTCTTTGGGCTATCATGCCGAAGAATGAGCATCTTTGCACACTAATATGTGCCAGGCATTCAGTTGATCGATTGTAAAACAAACAAAGAGGGGGGAAAGGGCAGAAAACAGCATGGGTTTTGCCCTTTTCAAACTTATTTGAAAAA
Source organism: Dromococcyx pavoninus (assembly GCA_033558185.1). NCBI lineage: Eukaryota > Metazoa > Chordata > Aves > Cuculiformes > Neomorphidae > Dromococcyx > Dromococcyx pavoninus. The sequence continues at coordinate 239,077 of JAUMJL010000172.1, read as the reverse complement.
TAATTGGGTTTAGCTCTGTTGGTACTGTCTCAGAGGGAGTGGTCAGACTTACTGGAGTATGTGTAGTCACAAGTCATTTGCCATTGAACTGCTGGCTTTCTGCACTGACATTTAGTGGCTGTCAGTTGCTCATCATTTTAAGAATAGTGGTGGAGGGAAAAATGGTAGTCTGATAATGGGAAAGCAACGGTTATGTCAAGAAAATGCTTGAAATTCTGCAATTTAATTATTGCCTTCTGCCATGAAAGACACAGGTGGGAGTCATTAATTCAAAAACAACCCCGGAAAACAACCCACCCCAAACCAACCTCTTCAATTCTGATTTGAAAATGGATGATAGTGAAATTACAGTAGTATTTGGGAATGTGAAAAAATGAGAAAATTGCATAATAAGAAAAAGATTGACCAAAGTGATCATCTTCTCAGGAAGGACCAACAGGTAACAGAAAAGGGGATATTTTTTGAAATTCAAATGAAGATTTTAAAATTGCATACAGGAGTTGAGATATAAGCAAATATTGTGGGGAAAAAAGTGTGAAGCCCAGCTGATGAGATTTCCACTTGAATAAGGCTTTCTTGTCTGTGCTTGAAATCTGTTATTTGGTTGTTAAGCTCAGTAATCTTTTGCCAAGATGAAAAATTAGTTGCTTTTTACTTGTAAATGGGGAAAAACAGTATGTAGAACTGACACTGTTAAATTGCACCTCTCAGGAAAAAAGGTTCAAAGACTACTCCTAGAGCTCACAGAGATTCCTGAGTGTCCATACGGACGGGAATACTGCTTACTTATTCTTTGTTGCATGAAATAGGGACTTTGAAAAGTTACAGAATAGTAAGTGAAGCCTGGAGTCAGCTAAGGAGCACTTGCAAGTGCTGAGTAACTCCTTTAATAAACAAAAAGACCATTAAAATATAATGAGGAAATGAGGATAGTGTACCAGTACATCCTGTTGTTGAATGCTGCTGTACTGAGCAACAGCGCTTGGTGCAAATTACCTTTGATTCCTGCCTCTGTCATTAAACCAACACCTGGCTGCAGACCCCTTGAACTTCTCTCTTGGAGTGCCTGGCTGAGAGCAGGAGAGCTGGAGGGGGAAGGGAGGTGGCAGCAGCTCGCTAATCCCAGCGAGCTGTTATAGCATTTGGGAGAGGCGAGAGCGATGCTGTATGCAGCATTGTTGTAACCATGACACTAAGGACGTCATCCCGTGAAAATAGCAGTTGGAACATTTGTGGAACAAAGCTGAAACGGCTCCACTTTTCCGTGCTAGAGTCCTTAGCAGAGAGATACCATATGCATCCTGTTCATTTACATGTAGATTAACTATCCACTCTCAGCTACTTTCTGGCTTTTTGAAAACATGCTAAGAATTAATATTGGCATTGCAAACCAGTGCACAGCCTCGCAGGTTCATTTTGTTTTTTATAAAGGGGATTCTTTTACTTGCAGAGAAACATTGTGCATGAGCAAGCTCCTCTGAGTGCTGCCTGGTGTTTCGAGAGGGGTGGTGGGAGCAAGAGAGCAGTGGAGTGGGGACCAGGCAAGTTTCTCTTGAACATTGTTTTGAGTAGCAGCTCTGCTGATTCAACAACCTTGCACTCATTTGGTCCTATCTTCAAATGAATAAAACTGATGAAAGCCAGAGCTAGCTGTGCTGTAACAGAGAAGCATTACTCTGCTGGAAATGCTATAAAGTGATTTTCGTGGCCATGTTGAACCCAGAGCAAACCTGTAAATGAAAACACTGGGGAAGGGAGGGCAGCCTCAAGATAAAAGAAAGGGATGAAGTAATGTCAGCAAAGAGGGAAATGCATTGATAGGAAGGACAAAAGGGACGGAGTCTGGAGGAGGAGCAAGGAAGGAGACAGACAAAGCAGTGCAGGGGGTCAGCAGGGCTGACGTCAGGCACCCAGCACCGCTGCCGCTGCCGGCACCAAGCTCAGGCACTGCGTCCTGATGAACCCCCTCTCTCTCCATCTTGTCAATGGTTTATACTGCAGCAGGTTTTCTGTGCAGTTTGGTGTCTAAAAGCTGGGAAGGGGGTAGAAACACTAAGTTCAGAAAGAGTACCCAGAGGCACAGTCCTCCCTGAGTTATGGCATGTGAGAGGGACCCACGTGAAATCCTCCGCTTGCGCAAAAGTGGGGCACAGCACTCTGCAGGTGCTGCATTGCTGGGCAGGCAGAGCAGTGCTGAAGGTACATGCCCTCTCCACTTCCCTGGCCACCTCCATGCCACCATTGTGGTGTTTTCCACCTAGGAGAGTCTGTCAGGAAGTGCAGATATTGCACCTGAGGGCATTCCTGTGTGTTAGTGTGTTGGTGTGTTAGAGGTTGTTACGCTCTTTGGGGTTTTTTTTTGTACCAAGACCTGTCAGTTCTGTTTAAGTTTCCCTCGGAGCAGTATGAAAAAAGAATGGGATTATAAGGGAATCATCACATTGGTAATGCTGGAAAAGTAAATTCTTCTTCGCTTGTCGTGGAGTTGTTTGACAGGAGGTCATATGCAACAAGGCATGAGAAAGAAAGGTAAATAATTACAAAGAAATCCCAGATGTGCTTCCAGGCTGACATTACCTCCTCGAAGATTTGCAGGGTCTGCAACTATCTTGCAAGGAATGTTTTTTTTTTTCTTGTGAAAACTGGAAGTTTGTTGATAATTAATAAAATCAGTGAAAATGAAGATTAATTGCTATTTTTTTTAAAAAGAGTTGTTTATGCTTATAGATAAATATTATTATAGAACTCTTTCCTGCTTTAAATGAATTGTCATATAGTAAAGTTGATATTAAGCATTTTTGTCTTTAGCTTTAAAAATTACCTACAAATTTTGAATAATTTTCACACTTGTACTACTCTGAGAAGTTGAGAAAAATTTTACTTGACTTCCGGGAATAAATTCAGCAAAAATGATAGAGAAATTAAGTTTCCTTTTAATTCCTGTGGAATTTTCAAGCCTAGAAACAGGATGTCACTTCTGCATTAAAAGTTCAGGGTTGTGTAATGACTTGCATGCTCTCTTTAAGCTAAAAGTGCATTTTCTTCCATTGAACATATATTGGGAATATCCAAGAAATCATGAAGTAGTTATATGCCATGTTCAATGAGGCTGCTGCAGATGAGATTCTCCCAGCTGAAAGAAGCATTTGGGTAAGTTTTTCCTAGTGCAGTTGAGGGCTTCCATATCGTCTCCAGTAGTTCAGAGTCCCTCTTGCTGCCTGTTCATTGAATGATAGGTCTGACTCATCTTCATCTTTAGCTTACTCATACTTAATATTGAAACATTGTTCAAAGGAAGGAGTTCTAGCAGAACTTTTAACTTCTGGCAACACCCACAACAAAGACTTGAGTCTATATATTCAACACAAAATAGTTGACATTAAAGGAATCAAAATTTTATTTGGATGAAAGACATTTCAACCTGAGAAGAAAGGTAAATCCCTTAGCTAACAGCACAACCAAGACAGTGTTGCTGAAAACAAGTGATCATCTGCATCAAAGGCACTGCCAGTGCTCTTGCTTTGTGTCCTCCGATCAAAGTTTCCCCTATCCATAAGTTATCTTCGCTAGAAAACATTGAGTACCTCCTTCTCACTCTGCAAAATCCTGAAGGTGGTGTTCAGGATGAACCACAGAGAGGAAGCAGGAGAAGACAGAAGGAATGAGCTTACCAAACAACTTTCTGAAGAGCAAAATAAGTGGCTGCTGCATTGATTGTCTTCTGTGGGCTGGCCTAATGTATCCTGGCATTTTATTGTTGTCTGAAACAATTATTTCCAGCCCTGTTGCAACCCAGCATGATACTGTTAATAGTAAGGAACATCCTTGGTGTAGCTCAAATGTGTTTGAGGTTCTTGTACTGAACATCAGGACGTAAAATGCTAGAAATGTCTTGATGACTTCTTGGTCACTTGGTCAGGAAGTAAGTCCAAACCTCAAAAGCTTTCTGAACTGCTGACATTGTGTAGCTGTAGCTAGATTAGGTACAGTAATTAATAAAGATAGCAATTCTTCATGTTTGGTTTTTATCTAAACATCTTGAGCTGGAAGTGTCTCTTGTTTTCTGTCACTGCATTTTTCCAGTACAGGTTTTCAGCTAGGACAAACTCTTCACTAAAATATAATGTGTATTTATTTTAGGAGGTTGAGCATTTCCCAGGAGTTGAGGCGTGGCAGCGAAGTCAGTAATCTTCACCTTACCCTACATAAAGCACTATCATTGTGCTAACCATTTTTGCAAAAAAGCTGATTTTCCTGTGGAGTAAGAAAAGTATTTATTACTATTAAATATGCTTATGCAGATGTGTGCTGTTTGTTAGCAATTCTTAAACTGTATTTTCACTGCTGCATGGCTGTCAGTATGGTACATATATTCAGCCATATTTCTCCTCATAATTCTGGTACCTACAGCTTTAAAAATGAGCTTTACTTATTCAAATTATTTCCAAAGGATATGTTGGAAGTGTGATTTGTACTACTCCATCTGCTACCTGAGAAGGAGGAGGAAGAGAAATACACTTTTATAATGAGAACTTTAAGAAGACAAGCATATGTAGTTCAGAATTTGGTGGAGTTTTTTCAGTGGTTTCAGGCTGTCAGAGTGGGGCTGAAAGCATTATGGTAAAAATGCATAGGAAATATCTCTCTAATTAACCCAAACAAAATAATGTTAAGATAAAGCAAGGCATATGGAAATAGTTTACCATGGTAGATTCTCCGTCATCGAAGTGGGAGTCTTACAGGAGTTCTTCCCTTTTACATCAACAATTTAAGATAAAAAAAAAGTACAATTTCTTGGCTTGCTTTTTAGCTGTAACATGATTGTATAAATTTATAAGAATGGAACATTCAGGAGCTTCCAGCACTGTTATAGAACTCTCACACTGTGTTGGTTTTATTGGATTTTGAGGTGGAGTGAAGTGTACGGCTATACTGAGTACTTGTTTTGTTAAGGAACAGACCCCTTGGGTATTTTTATTTGTTATTCATAGCTGTAGTTTTTCCCCCGCTTCCACCTTTCCAAAAAAGTCCCCTTTGGGTGGCTGGTTGCACACAGGAAAGTTGCATCTCCAACCTGCCATGCTGTCTCCTCCTTTTTCTGGAGCAGAGTCGTTCTCATCAAAGTAATAGTGCTTACCATCTCAAATTTTCTAGGTTTTTGCTTCCCTTTTCTGGATTTGATTCAGAAACATCTGAGTTTCTTAAAAGCTTTTGAAGTGAACTTTTTTTATTAAAAATAAATAATGCAGAAGAGTTAATTTTAATTTAGGTTTAAGAATTCAAAACTAAATAATTTAATTTTAGAATTATACCAGTGAAGGACGCTTGCATGTTTACTTAGCCCTGCAGTTCAGAGAGGTCTATTAAACATTTAAGGGACAATTTTGCTGTCATTAAACGCAATGACAGAAGTGCCTTTGTTATCAGTGGGAGCAGGATCAGGCATTTAGCAGGACAAAATATGACTCCTTCAGTGCTCTACCCATTCCACATATATAGGAAATACCACAGTGGTATTGCCACAGAATTTAACTGTGCTTTTTATATACTTAACCTTTATTTTTAAGCATCCATGCACTCTGTATTCTGACCCATAAGCAATAAAAGAACTAAACTTCCATGTTTTATTCTAATTCCTAATGATTTTTGTAAAGAGCTTTGCCATAAATAACCCAGGTACTTGTATACTCGGTTAAATCCAGATTTTGTGTTTTTGTAATATATGTGAAATATGTGTTTTCATTGCTTTTGTATATTTAGCATTTTTACAAACTCCCTATACTTACAGAAAAGCTTCTAGCTTGGAGCTTGGTAGTTTCCTTCTTTGGGCCTGTGTGATGAAGAGTTTCTTCCAAGATAAATCATTAGGGTTATAAGCTAGTGAGCAGGTAGGTACCTTTTTTTCATGTAAGTTTATATACATTAATACATACATGTATGTACCTAAATATATAAATATATATCGGTTAATATGTATGTACCCATTCCGGGTTGCAACTGTATCAGAAGAATGTTTCTCAATCACAGAAACAACTGAGAAAAACCAATTGTGTGCCATTTTTAGCATATCGTCTCAAGAGAATGTCTTTTAAAATGTGCATGAATCTAGTCACGAAAATGGCTCACAATTTTCCTTCTGCCCACATTTGTTTTTGGTTCAAATGTTGTGTTCTGCACGTTGCAGGAAGAGTTCAAGAGGGTCAGCCCTGACAGCAGGCTACACCATAGCTCGGCGTGGGTGATGTATTGGTCTTGGCAGTTCCTTGTCTTCAGGGGTTCCTTAGTAACTTCATGGTTGAAGGAGGTAACCTGTTGTTAAAGCAGAATTAGCCTTTTTTTTGCCTTCAGGATTTCCTTCTTGAAGTTTCTCTTTGCATTTCTACAGATTAGATATCAATTTAAAACATTCCTCATTGTTTTAAAGTGATGTAAAATACAAAGCAGCTGGCTCCCTGCTTGATGCATCAGGTCAGACGTGTCCTTAGACCTGCCTACCAACCCTTGGAGAGGTGGCACTGAAGGTTCGTTTGGCTTGTATGGATATATTGTTGACTTTCTTCTGACGTGCTTTAGTCAGGGGTAGGTAATTTGTGCACAGTTTGTGGTTCAGAGGGGAATTGATTGTTGTCTGAGTGCTTTCCCCTGTACCTCTGCACTCTGGCTGAGAACTGAGAGCTGCTGTCGCCACCTCTGCCAGCAGTGATGCCACCAGGTCATTCCTGGCATGAGCTCAGGTATAGCACAGGGTTTAAACTTCTGGGCTAGTTTGGGGAATGTTGTATAATGTAGTATATTGCATAAACAAATAGATCCTTTCTACTCCTTTCCCGCCCCAATATGCTTTATTTTACTATTTTGCTTTTCCGTGATTAAGAAAAAAAATTAAAATTCACTTTTTAGGCTCAGATTTCTGTGCCATCCTTCCCTAGCAGTGATGGGCTGAGCTCTTTTCAGTGTCGTTGCCATTGTGAATGCAGATAAGCCAACACACACCAACAAATATAAACTTCGGCTGGTGAGTGCTGAGTGTTCAAGGTTCACTTGTATAAACCTAGCGGGCCTGATGCACAGCTAAAGCAGTGAGCTCAACCGAGTGCCACATCTTCCATTTTCCTAGATGTTTTAACTGGAAAATAAATTTGACCGGTTTGTTTTCTTGTAGAGAACAATCCAAGCCAACCAGCAGTTTCAGAGCTGCTGTGTTTTTATGGGAGAGATTCGGGAAATGAGCACTGACACAGTTCACACTGCCATGGGAACAGCACTTGTATAATGCCTTTTAATCCACTGTAATCAAGTAATCAAGTACATAATCAACATAATTAATTTCTATACTGTTGCTCTCCTTGGTTCACATGGAAAGCTATCAGAAATTGCTAAATTGGTCTTAATTCAGGCAGAGTATTTTCTTTGCGTATTCTAGGTAATTTCCTTTTTAGCTAGCTGCTAATTGCTGATCTTTTATGTTGATGAAATTTGTTTTACCTGATGTTACCTTCACCCTACTGCTTCTTTGAGATACAGCTGCGTGGAGGTGCTACTTTGGGAGGGACATCTCTTTCTTTGCCAAAAGGCAGTAAACTGCATAGCTCCATTTTTCAGTAGCCAGAACAGTAAGTTGAGGCCAGGGTGAAAAATTTAAAGCCAGAACAGAATTTTACTGCAGATATAAGTTGACGTGGCTGTGTTGCAGGGCCTTTTCACTGTGAACTGAAGCTGAAAATCTGACCTATGTGAAGCATGAAGTTTGCACTGTCGCTTTCTTTTATTGTTTGTTTTAGTTGAATGATAATGAACATTTAAATGATCATTTCTGGAAGTTAATGGCTAAGATAAAGTACTCAGGGCTGTTCTCTGTGGTGCCCCGTGGCTGATACCCAGCATTTCTGCATGTTGCCTGGATGGCCAGCCTGGAATCAAGTCCAGTGTGGAATTAAAACCTTCTTCCCCCCAACTCTGTGATTATTTTTGTCACTAATGGTTCATTCTTTGCAGTTTCTTTTGTCCCTGATGTTCTGGATTGGCCCGTCTTGTCCCTGTCCAGGTCATCAGGGAATCAGGGTAAGAACAGAGTGCTGGAGGGTGGCAGCGATGCTCAGAATCTGGTGCTGTTCCTTCTCACCATGAAAAATCCGCACTGAGGGCTCCCTAATTTATTTTTCTCAGCTTGCTGAACTTGGCTGCATCAGATTGAGCCTGGTGCTGGACGGAACCTACTTAGCATCCTCATCCTCGGATTCCCTACAAAACTTCATCTAAGCTGTGAACTTCAGCTGGTTTAATTACGCACAAATTTTTAAATTCCTTTCATCAAGACAAAGGAATGTGTTCTGCTGTCATTGTCACACACACACAGTCTGTGTTTCCCAAGTTGTTTTGCTTTTATACATTCCTTTTATAATGAAAAGGGGGATTATTATAGTTGCAATTACCATGGAAACAATTACCATAAAGTATTGATCGACCAAGATAGATGAGTAAGCACAAAAGGATAGAGGTTGTCTCTATGGAAACATGGACATTTAGTGCTATTTCTTTTTTTCTTAAGAAAATAACTATTGTGTCTTTCCCTGGAACAAGCTTCTTGTCCAGTTTAAAATCACTTTGTAGTTTTAATTAAAATTGCTTATATAATCAATACGGTGCTTTGATATCATTCATTTCTTTTTAGCTTGAGAGAATCTCTAAAATGACTTCTTTTTTTTTTAAAAAGAGGACTTGGATCATTTGCACAGCATTCTTTAAATTATTAGTTGATTAGCTGATATGTATCATTAATTGTTAATAAAAACCAGGTCAATAGAAAGATTGTTTGCTTCTGAAGTTAGCATTTAGTAGGGTTTTGTGTTGCTAGATTAACAGAGGCATGACTCACCCATTATTACTTTGAGAGGCAGAAGGAGTTCAGTGTTCAGAAATGCTTTGTAGCGTTTGCTGGTGGTCATTCCAACTCCTGCTGTTGGATTCTGGTAAGCATTTGTACCCAGCACACATACAAAATGAAATTCCAGTACTTCGTCACTCAGAAGCACACCCACCTCCTTTTTTCAGCAGGAGTTGATGGTATTACTCCCAAAATGACTTTAGTTCCATGCATTTTGGGTTTGACACCGAAGCGATGATCTCAGAGGTCCTTTCCAACCTTATGATACTGTGATACTGTGACAGTTTGGCCATGTGGTCACTCCTGGCAAGTACAATCTTTTTAATAAAGCTGAAGTTGGATGATTCTTTCTAATATAAAATATATAGTTACTCATCTTGAGAATATGCAACATGGAAGTAGCTGGAGATTTTTATACTTACTTCTTAAATTCCTCTAGTGAAATGAAATGAGAATTGTTTTGTAGATGGTTTTGATCCTCAGGCCTCTAATGGCAATATTATTTCTTTAAGCAAAGTGTGGTTTCATTAGGCTATATTCTATGCATCTTTAACTGCTTGTATTTTCTTTTTACATTTTACTGTAAGTCAGTTTTTGCCAGTGCTGGAACTGTCTGGGACCATCTGCTATGAAATTGTCACTCCCATGCAGGTTACTTTTCCGTGCCTTGGGTCAAGGTGCAGGTTTGGAAGCAGCTCATCCAGTGTGGTTTGCATATGCCTCCTCTCCTAGTCTGGCATTTAGCTTATTGAAGTATATCTTAGCAGTGTGGAGATGGGAGGTTAAAATAGGTGGGAAAGGAAGCCAGAAAGAGAAAAACTTTAATAGTGATCTGATAAACAGCAAATTATGTAATTTTATTCTTTGTTGGTCATCCTCCCAAGTGTTAAGAAAATGTGTTAATTTCCTTTCTCCTATGGGGAAAGCAACTCTGAATTCTCCTATGGGGAAAGCAACTCTGAATGAAGAGATCAGCACTGCTGTTACTAACCTTGTTGATACAATAGTGGTGGCCTCTGCTCTTCAATAAGAGGAATATAAAGCCTGTTGTTTGCCTGTGTTCTCCCATTTACATTAAGCAGCGTGTCTTACAACAATGGGAGAGGTGCCCACCAGTGTCCACGCTCACTCAGCTGCTCAATCTCTTTGTTAACTGAATTGGAGAGGACTGCTCTCTTTCAGTGGCAACCTTTTGACTTGAGCAGACATAAAAAACTCAATGAGCAAATCTGTTATTAGGGGATGTCAGTTGGCCCACTGAAAGGAATGGAGAAGTGTCATTGTAACTGGAGATGTGCCAGCATCCTCTGAAGGGCATGTGTTTCGCTAGGTACACAGGGCATGTGTTTTTCTCAAGGCAGTTCTATGTTATGTGGTCAGGGTGTTAGCTTAATGAACTTGACATGAAACTAGAGCCTTGTCAGGGTGTTAATATTTAATTCCAAATGACTGTGGAGCAGTGTGCTATGCAAGCATCGTTCTTCCTCAGTGCTCACTCAAGTTTTAGTGGGCACTGAAGTCCACTAATCTCCAGCAGAGATTTAAGGTAAACTGTGTGCTAAAGACTGAAAATATGGAAGCTCTTATTACTCTAACATCCTGCATTTTTCACATTCCCAACTGCAAAACAGTTTTGGTCAGATTGTGCCATATGTGGAGGATTCACGAGAGGCTGACCAGTGGTAAAGGTGGGCAAGGGCAGCTCTGTGATCAGGTGCCAGGGAGGCTGATTTTGCCAGAGTTACAACGTCTGTTGTCACTAATGAGCACAAGTTTCTTTGAGCAGGGGTTTGCTTTATCAGTAAGTTTGTACTGAAACAGAAGACAATGACAGCTTGCTCCACAGATTGAAGGAAACAATGACATTCTTTGGGCTTACTGTGCATTAACACAATCCTGCAGAGGGTGTGGGGCTTAGCATTTCACTGTTCTGTGGTACTGCTCTCTCCTTAGTACTATATTCATTCATAAAATACAAGAGAAGGAGGTTATATGTGAAGATAGTGATCTAGCATGTTTTTTTCTGTGTTCTAAAACCATAATTTAAAAATTTTGTCATCCTATGCTTGTACACCGTTGAGTCTTTATTACAAATGATGTCATTAAAGGCATATTTGGTTCAGTGTAAGATTTTTTAGAAATAGCTGGTTCCAGAAGCACAAGTGGCTTGTGGTGTTTCTGGCCATAAAGTATTGCTTAACTTTATTTTTCCAGGGGTTTTTTTGTGTAAGTATACAAATTCAACAGCCCTTTCAGGGGAGGTGGAAGGGGAAGTCTGCTAGGGATTATATAACGCACGAGGGCTAAACGGGGAGTGCTGGGCTGTCAGATAAGGCAAATCTCATCGAATTTCTGCATGTTCTGCCTAACACTTGCTGCTAGTGATTATTATTATAGGTTAAGTTCAAAAAATCCTTTTTGCTATTAGATTTTTACTGGCTATATTCTGGGTTATCTGGATTACATCTCAGATTTTGGAAAACTTACAATTTTCAACTTTTAAAAAAACCCCTAAAATAAAACCAAACAGACATTCTAGAGGTGGTTCTTGCTCATGGAAAATGTTTTTGAGGGTATACAATGGCTGTCAAAATCACTTTGATAAATTACTGTAATGTGAACATGATGCTGTGAACACAAACATGCTTAAGAATTTAAAGAATTACTATCGAATGCTAATTAGGTTTTGATTGAACGAATTCTGTGGACAGCACTTTTTGTTTCCTGGGGGAAAATATGCACTGGTGATAGCAGCACCACTAATACTTGAAAGTTTCTTTTTAAAAATGTACTTTAGATGCAAATTATATTATGAATAATCAGACTGCACTTTGAATATTGATTTCATGGAAATGTTTGAAATCATCAAACTTTGCTTATTGTATGTGTAGGCATGAATGTTGAAGCCATGGAAAACATGATTAAATCATTTGTTTCCCTTGATAGACACAGTAGATTCATGTAATAATCTTTAGTTTAATTTTCTTTATTTAATGTATTCAAAACAGTAGCTTATTTTTCTAACTTGAACGTGTTTTCCAGTGGTTGACATATTTTGTTAGGCGGTAAATAAATCATATACTTTATAATAGAGTCTTCTCTGTCAAAACCTTGTAAGGTCACCAAACACCAAGGTATGTCATCAGATAAAGTAAATTCAAGATGTTTTTCTTCCAGCTGTCTGGATATCAACAGCCTTCATTATTACTGGAATATTTGTTTTGCCTGTAGCATATGAGGGCACGAACGTATTTAAAAAGGTCATTTCAAGAAAGGTAAATTCAGGAGATGGGCTTTGCTTTACATTACAGATGAGCTGCAGGCAGAATTGTGTTCGCCTTGTCTGATGGTTAATTCTGGGATCTGGGTCTGCCTCCTCCCAGCCTGCATCCCCCCTCCGCCTCTTATTTCTCTTCCTTCTCCTCCCCCTTCTTCTCCTACTCCATTCCAGCAACTGCATGAAGTTTTGGCATCAAGTTATCGTAAGGCAAGAGGTGAAATCCAAGGGGACACCTGGTAAAGTGCAGACTTCTGAAAAACAAAGCGCAAGTAACGAATCACAAAAATTATTTTACTGGATTTCTCTGTGCAGCTGTGCAGGATTACAGTGGTTGGAGAGCTTATGGTGCTAGAAGGAACCATCTCCTAGAAAGAAAGATGCAGTTTGTGGAACTGAACATGTAGAGTTAAAGTGAACTCCAAGAAAAGTAGGTTTGAATTACAAAAATTGCAGGGAGGATATGAACAAGTACTAAGAGGTGTATTAGACAAAAAGGGAAAAGCTGGGCTGCTATGCAGTGAGCAGGAGTTAAATGCTGATGCAGGTGTAGGTCCAGAGCTAAGGAAGAAAACTTACTTAATCCAACAGACAAGAATGAATTGTTAAGACCTGACAATGTAAGCTGAAGAGTCGAAGAATTTTGTTGATGGTGCATGTCAGTATGTGAATGGGGTTGCATGTTCTGATTGCTTTTGCTGGCAAGGCATTGGGTTACTTGACCTTGAGCAAGGTCTGAGCTTTTCCTGTCCTATGTCTACAGAGAGCTCCAAAAAAATTGAATGTTGAAGACAAAAAATGGTTCATCCAAGTTTTAGCAGAAAGACTAGAAAGGAGGTGAGTTTTGGACTTTTTTCTGTTTCATGGCTGACAGCTTCAGCATCAGCACGTTTGAAAAGGGCTTACTTAGGATCCGGTGGTGGCCGATCAGTCAAGGAAGGGAACTGAGTAATGGAACTGCCCTAATTCTGTTCACATCCCCTGGCTCTTAGGAGCTGAGGCTACTGGGCAAAGGTACCAGAAACCCTCTGGTACAAACTAGTCATAGGAGACCTCAGCTGTCTTTTCAGATGACCTGCAGTGACCCTATCACTTTGGCTTGCCCACATTAGTATTGCTAAATAATTGTTTTAGGAGCTGGCTGTAAGCTGTTCTCACATTCATCACTTTAATCTGTACTGTGGCTTGCAGCGTATGGGGCTTGAGACAGATGTATCCTTATAAAGTAATGGTGCTCACCTCAGATTGAGTGCCTCTTAATTGTAAAACCAGACGTTCACCCTGAAAATAGTGCATAGAAATTGGGTTTCTATATTTAGCTAAATAGTCTTAAAAAGTTATTTTTCCTTTTGTGCAATTTTATCCATTTTTCAGATTTTAGAATGCACTGATTCTTTTGTATCTCCCTTTTTTAAATCAAATGTAATATAGTCCAGAGCTGACCTTACTGACAGATGCTGTTTCCCATTCTGCTCTGCATTCTTCATCATGTTCATATCTCAGTTATTTCTAGCAGTGTACACACAAATACAATATTATCCCTATTTGCACTGCAACAAAAACATTCGCTTTCTGTACTGTGTCTTTTTGTGGTCTGGTTCCCTTCATTAACACAAGATGTTAAATATTTAGTGTTATATAAATAAGTACCTTGATAGCATGTTAAACACTTCATCAATTAAATTTCATACTAATTGAAGAGAGCTTGCAAAAAAAAAAGTCAGTCTGAAGGAATATAAGTCCATGAAGGTAGGAAAAGTGGCATTTAAGAAAGAATGCAGTGTCCTTCTCAGCTACAAAACAGCTCCAGGCTTCCAGATTGTATGTAATTATTTTCTACTCTTTTTAAGCTCGGCTACATGCAAAGTGAGGACGATAACTTGCTGGGGATTCCTCTGCCAGCATCCATAAACACAAATGTACAAACTTTCTCCTCTTTGTCATCAAACAATCAGGCTGTTGAGAAGAAACAGGGAAAACGAAGACTTTTTTTTTTTTTAATCTGAGGGTGTCTGTCTTTGCCCTTTAGAGTTCTGGTGTCATGAAGTGTCGTTTTTTTTGTAACTTGGAGTCATTTGCCTGAAGTAATTTCTGCTGGGACACAGATTTGTGTACTCAGTCCCTGCTTTAGCTTGCAGGCTTGTTCTAGCAGTCCGACATGATGAGATTTTGCCATCTAGCACATGCAACAATCAGTCAATACACACATTGGCCCAGTGTTGTACTTGTATCTCTTGGAGAAATTGTGCATAATATTAAGCCTCGTTATGCAAACTCTTCCCAGGAGACAGGTGTCAAGACCAAAAAGTCATTCTGTCTGTCCTTGGCATGAGGACAGGACCCTCCGGTGAAGGCTGGGTGTCTTTTTAACAGTACGTGGTGGAGGCTTCAGGGGAGAAATCACCATAAATCTACCATCATCCATAACTCTGGTGATATGAAGTCTGATTCTGAGGAATCTAGTTGTAAAGGTGAAGTTGGTATTAACACAATGCTTGACACCAGTGATCAGAATGTAACCAGTAATGTTCTGGCTGTGTGTTTAATTTTGGAAATTAGGAAAGCAAGCGGATATTACTTTACACAGTACAGTGACCTGATAGGGCAGGAGGAAGGGAGTAATGATATGATACAGGAAAAAGCTGAATACGTAATAACAGATGAAAGCTAAGATGGGCGTACAGATGAGCACAGAAGAAGGCAGAAGATACGTTATTGTGTGAGCTGGCAGTAAATGTATATTAGTAGGAGACAGAACAATGTCGTCTGGGGCAGGGGTGCAGGACAACAAGGCAGGTATTACGTTTAAAGCTGAAAGATGAGACTTGCGTAGAGATTTTCTTCCCAGATTCTTGCTTTAGTTTGGCATCAAAAAGAAGAGCTGCCTACGTGTAGCTGAAAGTAGAGTTTGCCCCTTGAGCTCTGCACACAGAGTGCCAAAGTCACAAAAATCAGCATTGCAGCAGGCAGGAAAAATCAGGAAGTTTGTGATGGGGCCAGAAAACATGAAGTGCTGTACTTGGAGATTGCCGGAGAAAATCATAGTGAATGCAACAGTATGGTTTTACATTCTTTTTTTCTAGAAGTATAAAAAGACTTCATGGGAATAACCCAAAAGATTTTCTGTAGTGGGATACAAGATTTCTTTGGGTTGATGAGTGAGTTCATGTTGAGTCAGTGAAGGCATCGGCCTTAGAAAGCAAGATGTTCCCGCTGCTCGTTTGTGCAGCTCTCGCTGCAGATAATGAGCTCAGCCCACACTGCCACTTCTGGGCTGCATATTAATGTGTTTGTTTCCTTCTGGTATCAAAACAAGGACAGTAAGAACTGAACTGCTGCCCACCACAGGAAGAGCCCTAGAAACTCTTCAGGCTGGGAATTTTTAATTTTCTCACTGACATTACCCTTTGCAGTATTGTGTGTGGAATCTGGTGGTGCTTGGAAGGGACCTATCATTAGCATTAGATACTCTCATCATGTTTCTCCTTATGTTTATTCTAAAAGAAGCCTGAATAAGGCCACAGAAAAATTAGATCCTGAAGTAATCGGCCCTTGAAAGTGAATGAAGCATAAACAACTGTTTATGCTGTGTCTGTAATGGGAGCCTGCTCAATGCTGTTATTTGTACCCCTTTTTGAGGATCAGCTGGACCCCTAGGAGGTCAGTTATCCGCGCTGCTGAACCTCGAGCCCCATGACTGTGCTCTTGGAAAGCCCAACCAGGGTAAAGAGCCAAAAGTATCTCCCTATACTGAAGGACATAAGCCACCCCAAAACTTCCCAGGCTGGTGCCTGGTCAGCCTTGACACTGCAGTAAGGTTGTCTCGGCCCAGAGTTGTGAACTCATACTGTGTGTTTGTGTGACATGAAAGAAGCCAAGCTGGACAGCCCTTGGGTGCTTTCTCAGTGAATTTCAGTTTTAACAAATCAATTTTTTCTGCTTAAAGTTTTCTGATTTCTTTATGTTGTTCTTGGTGGCTTTGGAAAGTATCTGCTCTGACTCCTCTCTGGAAGTTAGTGTGGAAAGTGTCTTTCTGTCACCTGAATCTTCTTTCCACAGTAAAGAAGACTGCCTATGGCTGCACGTTCAGCTTCCTGTTCCAGCAGTATTACCAGTTTACAATTTGAATCAACTTTGTGCTCTTTAGTTTCAGGAAGGTGATTCGTGGATGTGATTATTTCAGAGAATCTGTAGCCATCCAGGTCGTCCTATTATTTATTATTCTTTCTTGTAACTTGTGCTGGAACTGACAGAGCTGGTGCAAGATTTTGGTATCAGGTATGAATTGTTTGTTCTGTTGGTCAATATTTTAGTATTTTTAGTTCTGACAACACCAATGGTCATGACTGAATCTCCTTTTCATTTGGGGTTCTTACCTTTGGCCGCTTTGCTGCTTTGCATGTGGGGGGCCTAAATCCCTTTTTTGTCTGGGATGCTGCCAAGTAGATTCTCCACCTCCACTGGCTGGTTGCGGAAAGGCTGGGTGTAGTTCTCCTTACCTCCTTCTCACAGGAGCTTTGGACCTGGGGCTTTTATTCACAGATCAGTAGATGCGGTGTTTGCTGAGGTCTGATCACTGTTGTAATGAATGGTACTCCCCATACCTCTTGCTGGCGGGGCTTGAACTGTGCTGGTGGAACCATTTCTTGTTGCAGGAGAGGAGGCTGCTTGCGACATGCCCTGTACACAGGGATGTGTGGAGCTGCTTTGCCATAAGAACAAGTCAGTGAATTGCAGCTGAGTTTATGGGTTTTCTCTATGTTACAAGCAGAGTTTTGATGCTATCTAAATGAAATTAGGATGCAGAATAACTGTATTGCACATGATGGCAGCTGTGTTACCCCTGTAAATATTTTTTTTTTACAAGGCTAAATATATTCATGTTGTCTGTTATGAAAAAAGTCTTGGATAAATATTGCCATATACAGAGAAGTAATCCATTTTTAATTTAAAAATGAAATTTATCCATTATCGGGTTTAGCAGAATTCTGCCATTAGAGACATTAGGTAGAAATGATACTTTTTTTTAATTGAGGCCTTCAGTGAAGTTTTTAATCGCTAGATGAAATGCTTTCATCTTTTATGAAAATATGTTATTAGATATCCCTGCAAGCTGCAGAGCAAACATCAGGCTTGACATCTCTGCCTGTCTGCACACTACACCAACCCATCATCTAAGTCAGCTTTAATTCCAGCCCCATCCCCACAAGCCCCGTGCTGCTAAGAAAAGCATCTGGAGGGTTTTGTTTAATGCAAAGCAAAACCTTTCACATATAAGCATATCAATTGCTACTTCCACTTCAGTGGAAGTTGAGGGGTTATTTTTGTGTTACTTCAGAAAGAATATTTTAAAAATCACAGGATGCTATCCATCATGACAGTAAATTGAGAAAGCCTAGGAAATACAGGGTAATACTGTACAGCATACACAGACTGTTCCTGAAATCCTGCATGCTCGCGCATTTTAGATTTGCCTCTGAAATCCAAACCCCAAAAAAATGCATCATAACTGACAGCCTGGAAATCTTTTCAAGATTTTCAGTTGATGGTATAAAACATTGTTAACAATGGATAGTTTACACAAGTTTTTAAATGGATTTTATAAATCTGGTAGAATAAATGGCCCAGAGGAAACAATTTGTATGTGCACATCCCTGATGGGCAACATCAATGCTAACGATGAGTTCTTGTTCCAAGTGGAGTATGACGTGGGTTCCACAGCAAAGATATTAATAATGTTCCTCAGGGACTAGTTTTATGTTATTTTCCAAAGTTTTTCAGGAGGCACTTTATTATCTGAAATGCTCAAGAAATTCACAGAAAAACTGTTTGTGAATAAATACCTGTTAAAGAGTGGTAGATGGGGCAGATTTGTAGCCAGGAAATACCAGGAGTGATGAAGAAGTGTTATTGAACTATGATGTGTAAGGGAAAAATCATATTGACAAGTGTTTGTGCCTGATCCTTGTTATCATGTGAAGCAAGGATGTGTTCTGATATTACCTTCTCTGAAGGTTTTTTTCCCCTAGCCTGTTTAGTTCAGTTCTTACAAGTAAAGTTGTGTTAACTTTGATTTATAAAAGTCTTGTTCTGATTTATTATTCCAAATGAAATGCTTCTTTCCTGAAGAAATGCATCACATCTTTTTAAGAGTAATATTAGAAGTCTGAATTTCAGGTTTTAATTTGTTGCATTACAGCTAGAGGGAATAAATTACATAAACTGAAAGTGTACTCCTGTGATCCTCCTGTGATTACTCTTTTCGATCCATCTTTTTCAGCTGTAGCTTAAAAGCATCAAGTTTTTAAAAGCATCTAAATAAATAAATAAGTTCCCCCCCAAGAATATTACATTTGCGTGATGTCGCTTAGTTTATTTCTCTGTTTTATTAATTAGTACCTATACCTGGGGCAGTCCTGATTTCTGGGTAGTCTTGCATGTTTGCCCATCATCTCTTAATGCATCATGATAAACTTCACTAGTCCTATCTTGATAGTAGCGCGCCTTGCTCACCCTTTCAAAACAGATTAATAAATATGTATTTCTCTGACATCGGTTCAGGCATGAATCAGTGCATTTGCACACACAAGTGAGGACAAGTTTGTTGAATTCTGGATTTGCCAGTCCCTCCCTCTGCCTGCCCGATGTGAACTCGTTAAACTCAGGGGGAGGAAGCGCATCTCCTGTGACAGTGTTTGCCATATTTTCTTTATTTTTAACAAATACTACAGTAAATGCAAAAAGAATTTTCATTGTGGATATATCAAATAAGAGATATTTCTAAACGGCCACTAGTTGATAATTATTTTCTGCAATATTAATTCTTGTCTTTCTAAGTTCAAGAGGATCTCCTGTCTTCCTCAGATTTTCTTCTGAATAGCAGCAGTGCGTGTTAAGGAGCAAGTCGATAGACTGTTGAATTACCTAAATGCTTGTTAGCCCTAAGCTTTGAGTAGAACTTGTGTCCCTTTGGCCCCACAGCTGCTGCCTCCTTTTGCATGCCTGCAGGTGATTGTCCATGCATCCGTCTGCACTCTCGATCCCCCGAGGGAAACAGGGTCATCAAGCAGTAGATTTAAGTTCCCGTTCCTTATTTCTATAAATAGGATTGCTGTAGATCCTCACTATCCAGAGAGGTGAAGGAAGGCAAATTCTGCGTCATATGTAATAAGTAGGAATTTATCCAAGCACACCAGGTCAGTAGCAGGAACTAATCTAAGTTCCCTGCATTTGGAGTGATTAATAGTTCATGCCAAAAGCACCAGCGTTCTAAGTGGAGTGCATTGCTAGTACATACAGAAGGAACATATACCTCACGTTATCCTTTTTATAAATATATATATATTATGTTTATATCATGAAGAATTCCACATGCTTTACAAAGAGTAGGATGAACAAGTGACATTTGCCCGAATCTGATATTCTTGACATGGGGCCATGGGACAAATCATGTGCCTTGAGACATGTTCATTCACTAGAGTTTTCCAAATCAGGATCTCATTGGCTGATCACGTGTCAAACAGTGAACAAAGAACGTGGAAGGTATGGAGCTAAGGGCATGCATAAGTATTTCTCATAGAGCGTATGTCTCTTATCAGTGATGCCATGAATGATGTGTTGTGTTCTAAGCCTTGTAAATTTAATGGTTTGTGTGAACCTGATTATTTGTTGTATTCAAGGGGCAAATAACCTCTTAGCTTTATCATACCTTCTTCTTGGAAATACCTGGTGGCAATACTAGAAGAGGAAATTTTTTTTTTACATAATCTTCTTATTGTGTTTTTGAAGGGTGTGTATTTTTTATAACTGTAGTGTGGATGGTCACTATGCCATTAGTATTTTTTAAAGTGTTTTTCAAGTTACATGCTTTCCTCATGAAAAATGCATCTGTTTTGGTAACATAAATTATCCCTATGCTTCAGTTCAAATTAAAATCAATTCCAATGATGTAGTGAATATTTTAAAGGTCTGTTGTTTGTTCATAAAGAGCTGATGGTAATGATAAGCATACTTTTGAAAACAACAACAATTTCTGGAATGAAAACCAAATTCCAAGCAAAGGCAAAATAGCATAGATTTAATCAACAACTAGAAGAAGAAAAAAATTAAAGACATCTAAGCTATCTACTATTGTAAAGTGATAACGATGACAGCTGCAGTAGCTTACATGGTAGAAAGCACCTTAGCAGAAAAGGTCCTCGGTGGTCCTGATTGAGAAGTTGAGCTTGAGTCAAGAGTCTGCCCTTGGAGTGTGGAGGCCAACGTGTACCGGGCTGGGTTATCAAGAGCGTAGCTGGCAGGTCGACGTGGTGCATCGGCAGAGACTGAGACAACTGAGTGTGTTCAGCTTTGGAGAGAGAAGGGGAAGGGGAGATTTCATTGCTGCCTCTGGATGTCTGATAGGAGGGTGTAAAGAAGAAAGAGCCAGCCACCTCTTATAACATGGGAAATTCTGACTTGCTGTAAGGTATAAATGTTTTGATTGAAAGGGTGGTCAAATGCTGGAACAGAGAGGCTGTGGGATCACCAGCCTTGGAGATGCTCAAAATTTGACTGAGCAAGGTCCTGAGCAAATTGGACCTGCTTGCAGCAGGGATTGAACAAGACTCTTCTAGAGGTCCCTTCTAACCTAGACTGTTCTGTGAGTCAGTAATTTCTGTGGTCTGGATGGATTGATAGTCCTTTCTTGCATATTGAAAAAATGTGGATACCTTGCAGCTATGGAGTAATCTGATTTCTTAGTCAAGACCAGCTGTAATGTTTCCAAGTCCCTGCATATTGCTTCTAGCAAAAATCTACTTACACAACCACTATGAAAAGAGAAGGAGAAAATAAAGGATAAAAGGAGAAAGTATGGCAATGAAGCAGAAAGCAGGTGTAAATGGTGTACATGTATTACAAACTGTAATATTCTGTGTCTCAGCTATAACCAGCATTAGTCTTTGTTGCAAACGTTTCAAGTGAGTATATGTCAAATGCAGGATTATCAGTAGGCAGTGAAGCAGTGAAGCTTGGTAAAAACCAGCCAAAGAATTGATGAACTTCTGTACTAATCCATTCAGGAAGGCTTCCTGGGGTTTCCTCTATCCAAGGTGTTTCATGGTGTCCAGGTAGCCCTATGCCTGGGGAATCCCTGGGCTACAGGATAGCACATCCCTACTCACTCTTCCGTATTAAATCTGGAGGCAAAGCAAAGTGAATCCTGATAGTTTTAACTTACATTTAAAAAGCAAGATGAATAATATACTCCTACTATTACATATGAAGCTAAATTTTATATAAAAATTACCATATAATGTGGGAATATGTAATGGATCTTTCCAAATTGAAAATGCTACCAAAGAGACCTTTATTCAGGTGCTAGCTGGTACCTTCTTGGAAAAACACAGAGAGCAGAAAAATCACATGCACTTCAATCATTTATGCTATTTTAATTTCTTTGTGTTCTTTGTGAGAAGACTGTTTTCAGAGAAGCTTTACAATTTAATTTGCTGACTCCCACACGCGGCACAAAGCTATTGCCTCACAAATGCAGCAGGTTAATGTCTAACCTGGAGCAAATCAGACTGTAATAAAAAAAATGAAGCATTTTGTTTTGCTTGAAACTTAATGCTGTTATCTGAGTTGCCAGGGAGGGTATCAGAATGTCTTCCACTGTCTTTTTACTTTTGTATTAGATTTGCCTTTAGTAAGGGGATATAAATACATTTTATATGTTGTTTCCTAGAAATTAATATCTTTTTGAAAGTCTTCTTTCTGCCACCTGGGTTACAGTCTATGTGAAAATAACTTCTGTAGCTCATGGCAACAGCATTTTAATGCTTCCTGGCCTGTAGTTTGCCCAACAACTTTTAATTCAGAGTTGTCATTGTATTTAGCTGATGGCCACTCTTCCTCTCAGCATGTGGGGCGATCAGGTCGGTGACAGTGACTCAGTATTTTTTGTGCAGCCTAATGCTGGAACTGCATCATGTCATCTTCTTTCAAGGGAGATAGGTTTCCTTCTTGTGTTAGCCGCAGTAGCAAAGAGCATGGCAGGAATCTCATCCTAGCCAAGAAGCCTTGTAGTCTTGATCAACAGGACAGTTAGAAAAGAGCACTTGAGTTCATCGCATTTAGTTCTTTGCAGGGACAGTCCAAAAGTGCCCACATACCACCACTGCATTTTCCAGCACCCTTTAACAAACTTAGTCTTCATCTGTATTTCACTCCAGGAAAGAAGAAGACACTAAGCATGTCATCAGTGTCCTCCCTACAGTTGCAGAGCACTTGTCCACATAACTTCTGGATGTTCATATGGTTGGGCACTCTACAGGAGAATTTGACTCTCCTCTCTGTGGCACTCCTTGCTGGTTTGTGCTGGTAGGAGAACTTCTCCCTGGCTCCTGATGCTGTCCATTGGCTCCCAGTAGGGCACGCTTACCAGCTCCTAAAAATGTAATGGTCCCGAGTGCTATTGCACTGTGGACATCTCTATTGCAGAGGGAGGCAAAATGCTCCTCTCTGCTCTTTCACAGCGTTATCTTCCTTCCTGGTGCAGACCTAAGTAATCTCATGTTCTCTAGAAGGCCAGCTTAATAGATGTTTATGTCCAGAACTACCATCATTTGCCTTGCCATACTTACATATTGGCAAATCTTGCTGGATTTGGACCATTAATATAAAATTCTGGAAGCCATCTCAAGTGAAAAAGACAAGCTTGCATAGCTGCATTGCCTGTTATGTATGGTTTGAAAGTGAAATGTAGGAACTGAGAGTCTTTTTAGCAAGCATTATCATGTATTTCGAGGGGAAAAAAGTCCTGAATACATTTAATCCTTATTTTTGAAAATTTGCAGTGAAGTGGAAAAATAAAATCCTAGAGGGGGTATTAAATGACTGCTTTCAATTGCTGCTGCACACAAAAAATGAGAGTGTATTGCTACAGAGGTATGCCATCACCTTGCTATTTGAAAAAGTAGTCCTTTGTTTTAATAGACGTTACAGCTTTGACAGTGGACAGAGTCATTTCTGTCTAGCAAGGGGTTTAGTTTGAGCTCTTCCCCTAGAAGAATGGCTGCCATGGGAATGTTTTAAGCTCCTGAAGTGTCGCAAGTCTAGTGTGGTTCTTGTTGCTTTTGGAATAAAGCAAGGAATTGAATTTTACTGACTCTCCTTTTGCAGCTGTGGGCCACTCCATGCAGACGATTCTGTGGGTTCTTGCTTGTGGAAAGCCAGGCTGAGTCCTTGCTGGTGCCAGCAGGGATGGTCACGCCTTCCCAGTGCCGCCTCTTGGTCTGCCACACCATAGCCGATCCGCTAGAAAATTAACTTGCAAACCTAACAAAAATGTCTGTGTGCAGCTCAGCAAAGTGAAATGCTCAGCCATCAGCTGAAGGGAGAGGGCTGAAACCTCACCGAGCACTCCCTGTTTTGGCACTGAAAGTGGACAGTTTTGTGACTGCACTCATGTTGTTATGGCTTATTTAAAGGCTGTTTAGGTACTGCTTGTGCTGCATGCACCCACTGGAAAGGCATTTACTGGGCAGTGGGGACTTCTGCGAGGCTTCGGGCTTCTGCAGCACATGGTTGAAGCAGCACTAGCATGCTTAGGGCCGGTGCTATTGTTCCCAGATGCAGTCCAGAGGACACTTCAGCAGCTGTAAATAGAATGTGCAAATCTAGCAAGGGAGGAACCCTGGCAATCATAACTGCTGACTGTACAGCAATATATAGAGGAAATGCAGAGTCTGCCTTGCCTGGAGTCATCACTATGGCTGTAAGGAGAAGTTTTGTCAAGTACTGAAGTCCCACGATGAGCACATCCTACACTCTCAGCCCTAGATCAGACCAGGGACTTGTCTTCCTCTCTCCTTAGGTCTTAGATTTCCTTTATATCAATTAAAATTTAATAGAATTACAGTTTTTCAAATGTTTCATCCTAAGTTTCTTACAGGCTATGTTTCTGCCTTACTGAGTTGCATTTCACAGTAAGCTGTGGACAACGAAGTTTATTTTTTGTCATCTTATTTTGTTTTAATTCAAGTTTTGATATCTGAATGTTGTGCATATTGAGCTTTGGACTAGCAGGAATATTCACGACTGTATCTTGATTATATTGAGAACTATGATTTTATCAAAATTGTACAATACAATGCCATGGACTATGCAGTAGCTTCATGGAAAATTAATTACAGCTTCCACATACAAAAATGAAGGTGTGTTCTGCCATCTGTTCTGGAAGCTTCTGGATGTCCATTGAGGCTGGAGCCCTCATTTTAGCAGTTGAGTTTTCTTGTGGTTTTATCACCGTGGTATGAATGCCAACATGTGCCAGTTGCTTATTTTTTTTTTTTTGCATTTATTTTTATTAGAATGAATGGAAAACAAACATAAGTTCTGAAAGTTCTTAAAAAAAAAACACCTCAAAAACCCAATTCAGATTTTCAATGAAGTCTTCTGGGTAAATCTATCCACCACCACTCTCAACAGTGTATTTTTATCCAAGAACTGTCTCTGTGGATAGCTTTGGGGGGTAGGCACTGTAGTACAGGTTTTATGGTTTCCTGGTGGAATCCTACCGAATCTCACAAGCCACTTCCCATCAGCAAATTCCCCGTTCAGCAGTCTCTGTTGTAGGCATTTGGAGAGATCTTTTGAACGCATTTTATTTACTGAGTGTATTAAAAGATGTCACTGTGGGTTTCTTGGTGAACACTGTATTTAAAATGTTTAGACTGTGTGTTACTTGACTGATGCAGTGCAAACGGCTCATTTTGAGCCATTGTTTCTACTGGTTAGACTGTACCAGTCGCTTTTTTAAAACTTCAGAGGCAGTAAACAATATGCAAAGATTTTATTGAATGGTTTTCTTAGAATGGATCTCTCTGCTAGATGACCATGTTAGGGGTAGATAAACTGATCATCTTGCTGCTGCTGAATGCTACTGAATGTAACGGGACTAATGCTGGGCCATAGTGATGAATACTTATGAATCTATTTTAAGCTACATTAATTAATAGAATAAAATTTCATGTTGAATTCAGCCACAGGGTGGATTTCCTCAGCAAACCTCCCCTCCAAATGTGCCAACCATCATGTACTGCTCTTTGCCAGCTTGGAACTGGCAATTTCAAATACCTTTCACCAAGCAAATGAAGTGCTCGAAGAGAAGGAGAAAGCTGTGGGTATTCACCTGAAGCTTGCCCAAAGCTTTTCCTCTCTTGCCAAGGTTTAACTGTTTCTGGAGCATCTGCAGAACCATGTCTCTCCTCTACATTGCCTATACCCCAGTGTTATTGCTGGCTGAGGGCTTAAGGATTCGCAGTTCTGGGGATTTGAACCGTTTCTCCTTGGAAAATTCCTGGTGGTTCTCCTGGCAATTGGGAGCTAGACATTTTCCAACAACTGCGTTGCCCCTCCCAGGAACTGCTGGTGTTCCCTTAGAGCTACATATCTCCTTATCGCCCCCATTCAGTTCCCCAAAACTTCTTTGGTTTATCTATGTTGAAGACCAGCACTGTTTCTTTTTTGCCAAACCACCACCAGGCATTGCTTCACCCTATTAGCAGTACTACTGTCTTAAACTTCAAACAAGAACTTTGATCCTTGTTTCTTTCTGAAGAG
This sequence comes from Dromococcyx pavoninus, assembly GCA_033558185.1. Lineage (NCBI taxonomy): Eukaryota > Metazoa > Chordata > Aves > Cuculiformes > Neomorphidae > Dromococcyx > Dromococcyx pavoninus. The sequence goes on along the minus strand of JAUMJL010000172.1, from coordinate 213,311 downwards.
CAGTGGAGTATATACATAAAAGGTTGATTTTTTTCTTGACCTGGGGATCACTAGGCACCAGTCTGACCTTACAATCCTTAACAATCTTTTCTACTGCTTTGTTTTTGTTACAGTAACAGAAATGAGAAATATATGGTTTTGCAGAAAAAAAATCCTTCTTTTGTAAAATCCCAGTGTGTTCCAACCTCATAATTTACTGATTAGACATGAAATGCAGCAGTAAAATCCAGAAGAAATTGTTTCAGAGGTCTGTAAGGTTTAATCTGATTACTTTTTGAACTGGCTCGATGGACTGAATCGTTGTTCAAGTGAAGTCCCCTCTTTCTTCTTATATGATCTCTGTATGCTAATGAAAGATAAATATGAACAGTAAAAGAGCTCTGGTTTTTTTTGTCTTGCTCAGAATAATAATGCTGTGCCATGAATTCCCGAGTAGCAGGGATCTGGGGGAAAATTTAAAGGTATTGCCTTAATGTGCAAGAGGATGCTAGGAATTATTGTTCGTTTCCGCTAAAGTAGGATAAATTAATGGTTTTCCAGAAGATAATGAATTGCCTATTTTCATTCTACACTGATAAACTCTTTAGTTTTTCATTTCATAACTCTCATTAGGTGCTAATTTGGAAAATATTTTGTTACTAAAAGTTAAACTACTCAACATGTTTTTTTCCCTATATAAAAATTTCTGCATTTGTGCTGTAAAGATTTAAAATAAAGATGTGGGAGAGGGCAGTAGGAGCCAGCCCAAACCTTTTTGTTCCAGTTTGCAACTGATCAAACTCTGGTGATGGTATTTTATGACTGCCTGCCAGATTGTATTGATGATGCACAGGACAGCTTCACAGCAGGTGCTTGTCTCAGAAGAAGTGCTTCTTAAGAATTGCTTCTATGTGACTCACTTGGTCATTGAACCATACAGGAATTAGGTCATTTTCATGTTCTTTTTTTTTTTTCAATTTGTGCGTGCAGAGCAATAGGGCATCGGTAGCTCACGCTGTGCTCTGGGTTGCTGCTGCTGGATTGCTCCTCCACCCAACTCCAGCATCTAAATAGAGCTCAGGTCCAGGTGCCAGCTGCAGGACTTGACAGGGAGAGAAAAAGGCGAACTCCTTTGTTGACAAAAGTATTTTTTGTATTTCTGAATATCATAACTCTGAACCTCTAAAAGAGGTTGGCCAAGTTCAGGAAAGCTGAAGTCCTGTGAAAAAACACAGAATAGCTTTGAACCCTGGCAACTTGAAGAACACTTCTTCTGGTAAGGCTACGTCAAATGAATTTCCACCACTTCTTTTTCAACTAATTAACTAATATGAACATCTAATGAACTCTTATGTATTATTTAGCTATTACTAGATAGGTTTGCCATAAGTTCTGGTTGTGTTTGTTCTGTGAATTTATATGCAGCACATGTTAGGATGGTTATTTTTTATTCCAATAAGCTAGTTCCACACTTCACATCAACTCCCATCCTTGTGCCATTCCAGATGTTCTGTCTATTAAATCTATGCAGGCATGTAATGTATAAAGTTTATTGTAAGTCAAAAGCATAATTTAATTTTTATTTTATCTCACCCCTTCCAATTCACATTAAATTATTAGTTTACATATTACTTTGCTGCAATGGAAATTGAGCTCTACTTCATTATAAAAGAGTAGAGTCTAATTTTAAAGAGTTATGTATTTGCTTCTGCTGTCATTTTGATGCTTTCCTAGTATGTGATTTTCATATTTTCATATTACTCATGTTTGAAATAATGAATGTTAGTGCCAAAAAATTGTCACAAACAAAAATAGAAAAGGTTACGGTTCATTACTGCATTTGTTTGACTGAAGATTTTTTTCAAGATTTAACTTAAAAATACCTTTTAATATTGTTAAAGTGTGTCTAGACCTAATTGCCTTTCTAGTTTTCAAGGATGATCTCATTAGGAGTAGTGAGCCAATCCCTGTTTTGAAGTCTGCCTTCACTGGTGTTGTGGCTTGGGCAAGTTGACCTCTGTGCCTTGGGGTGATATATGGGAAGATGTGTGCAGGTACTCCACAAGGAATGTGCATCTTGCTGCCTCTAGCTCGTTATGGACCTCTTCCCCAAGGAGCATACTGGGCCTGACTACTGGGTCTCTAGCTCCAGACTTGAGATTCCCTGCTAGGAAGCTGCATCTCTCCCAGGTGTGGACAGCTGCCAAATTCAATGAGATTCATGTGTTTTCTTGCGAGGGGCTGCCAGGTGGATCTTGGCAGGCTGGGGTGGGAACTAGGTATAGTGGTGAGAAAGACTGTGGGAATCATGGATGGATGCAAAACCAGAACAATGGGTACATCAATAACCTTACTGGTAAAACAGAAATCACAAATTGGCAGGTTTATGTGGATATTTTTCTTGGAGTTGATTCTACTGTATTTACATCCTTTTTAGGATATGTTCTTAGTCACGTTTTTAATATTTGTATTACATTTCAGTACTAAAGCACTACATCATTTTACGTGTGCTAAATTTTTAGCTTTGTGAAATTCAATGAACTTCATAGTTAGCTATCAGAACAATCAGCAAAAATAGGGCTTTTGAACAATTACTGTACGTAGTGCATGGAAATGTACTGTAGTGTACCTATGTATACTGTAGTGTATCCAGGATATGTAGTGTATCTGTTTCATGTGAGTGGTGGTGAAGTTGGTGGTTAATGAGTTAAATTTTCAAAAATAGAACTGGATTTTTATTAACAAGTATTATCGTTGCTCTGGTGTGCTGTAGACATGTGACTAGTTATGTTTAACTATTTATTAGCAAAATATGAGTTTATACTAGCAGTTACCTTCAGTCAGATCTCCCAACCATTGCTGATAGATCCGTCTCTAATTTTTTAGTCTTTCTGGAAAGATATTCTAAGAAGATATCATTGGTCCTAAAGGCTATTAGACATACTGGCTTCCCTCAGATAAAGAAAGAGTTAAAAATTGGTGCATCATAAGAAGAATATAGCTGAAAACACAATAAATTACTCTTCAGTTTTGAAAGCAGTGAGTGCAGGAGGAGAAAATTTGTAATGAAAAAGTTGGAATAAAATACATATTAAGCTGGGTTTTTTTAAACAAGCTGAATTATTCATGTGAAGCTGAAGTCCCACAGAGGGGCTACTGTGAGATTAATAACCCGCTCAGCCTTGTTACTGTCACTCGAAGTCCCCTCGGTAGAATTACTGTCATATGCAATTAGACAAACGTTAATCTATATGTTACTGTTTTCTTTAGCAGAAATGATGTTCTACTTGTTTGTTTCTGATTCTATGAACTAGATACAATTTCCAGCTAATATCAGGCATAACAGTTTGCAGCTGCTCTTCCAACAAAAAAAAAATGTATTCACCACCCTAGAAACCATTTTGTCCCATTCTTGTGTCTAAACACGCCAACATAAGAGGCTAATGTCTCCCAGGTGTGCTAACCACACAGGAGACTTGAAAAATCAGGTTCAGTCCATGTTTCCATTCTTCAAAGACCAGGAACAAATACATCTTACAACTGAGGCTGCTTGCCTCTGGAATTGCTCTTTCGAGTTGTGAAGCCTCAGAGGTTTTCAGATGTTCACGTTGGAGATTTTGATTTACCACAGAAAAACTGGCTGATATCCTCCGTGACTTTGTAATATGATGTAATAGAAGCAACTGGAGTTGCTTAATCTCTCTGACACAGACTGGCATTGTTGCTTGTGATCCATATTGCCCTCCACTACATTTATGCATATTGATGACTTTATTTGACACACAACCTACCTTCTATGTCAGCCATAATGTTAAGTCTTCTGTTGCAGAACAGAGTCTGCTATGCCCTAGAGACTGGAAGAATGAAAAACATTAAGAAGCTCAGCTTCCCATCATTCAAAACAAGATCGTTTTCACACCAGCTGCTTCCTGGTATATGTATTTTCTGTGACAACTGGGGCAATTTTCTGTCTCAGCAGGTAGATTGTCTCTTTCCAGTATGTAGTGCTATATACAGCCATTGTTTAGGAGGAACTGAAGAGACAGAGGTATGATATTAGAATCCAACACAACTGTAAGTAAATGGGTCTTTTCTCTCTGAGCAGTAGGGGTTGAGCTTCACTTGTAATGAAACTTTTCTTAGGCAGACAGAGAAGTGTCATTTATCAGCCATGGATTACCTCATTTAGAGGACCAGATCCATCTCTGAATTTTCAGCTGTTGTGTCAGTTGCTTTCAGAATAGAGAGAGAATTTAATATCTAACCTGCTCTTTGGGGAAAAGTAGCAAGATATTGCATACTGCAGCAGTAATTTGTGTTTAATCTGGGCAGTCTTCTTGTATTTGGAAGTGTGGGGCTGAGGGTGTAGGCTTACCACCCAACCTCTCATACCTTGACATTTGAAAAGGTCGTCACTTTTGAGTTGTCATTTTTTGAGTTAACTGCCACTTCTTTCTTCAAGCAGTGAGATCCCGACACACTGTACATAAAAGAGTGTTGTAACATGAACGGAGAAGGATGTTTCATGACTGCCTGTTTATGATGATTGCAGATTGTGCTAAATCTGTGTAGCTTTGTTGCAGTTCAGAGCTGCATATTTGCTGTTGATCACAAAAACTTTGGTAAAAGTTCTGTAATGATGCTCTGTTCTTCAGTTGCAGTATGTAAATGAATAGAGAGCAATAGAGTAATAGAGAAGCACCAAAAATGCAGATTTTGGATTGCATATAGTCTCTGGAGCCCTTCGGTCCTTTTTTTTCAAGGAAGACACAAAGCACACCTGACTGAAGGAGGGGAAGGATGTATTCTTCTCAGATCAACTTAAATAGAAAGCAAGTAGTGTTTACCTAGCTGGTAGTCACTTAAGTCCACAAGGTAGGCAACCTTATTCAGCCTGGTCCTACCTGTTATGTTAGTAATGTCAATGTAACTCTAAATCCTGATGTTTAATAGGACAAGCTTCTGTAGAAATAAGAGAAAATGGCCTCCTAGCTCTTCATCAGGAAGATGAGCAGATTTCTTTCAAGGCTGTCTCTGTTAACTTAATATGGTAGTTTTAGTCATCTGAAACAGTTTATGACTTACAGAAGCAGTACACTCCATAAATTGTTGGAGTAGACTACAGTAGGATCTTCAATAGGATGTTCATCATTGTCTTCTTTTCATCGTAATGATGTTTTCTGCCCAAAAGGCTGTTTATACGTTGTCCTGTATATATGTCAGACCTAATTCCTGGTTAATAGAAATACAAGATTTACTGCTGTTTGTGGTAAAATGTGGGGGTTATCTGTGAAAACCCACATACCTTCCAAATTAAAAACCCAACAATCTTATTTTTGCTGAGTCAGCAGCACCGTGTAGTTATGTGTGTATTTATGTTTGATAAGATGAGATGAAATTTAGCCTGAAGTATCTGTCTTTTCTTGCCTCCCCTGTCTCCCATTACTTAATATTCTGCTTTTTCCCCAAGTACTTCCCTTGTCACTGACCCTACCATAGATTGTACTCTCTAATCTGACAGACTATCTGCTTCTGATTTTGTGTGAATCGTTTAAGGCCATATGTTCCAGTTACAGTGCCTAAATTTCCTTTTAAAGTGTAATCTACACATGTAAGGAAATGTAGTATTTCAGTACACAGCTTTACATTTTCAAATGGTAATCGAGGTTCATCTCTGTATTGGCTCTTCTCAGTAGCTGTGATTCTTCTCTGGTAGTGCTTTGGTTTTGAAGAGATTAAAACTCCTCTGTTTCAGCAAGAAACTTAAGCACATATTCAACATTAAGCACAATATTCCTTATCCATAAAAGCATTCAAATTCCCTTTCCTGTGATTTACCTCTATTTGTTCAACTGATTCATCTCAGAAGTGTCATGATGTTTCCTTTTATTGAAAATCGCTCTATTTATTGTGGAAAAAAACTGTAACGCAATGTTTAATCAAAAAGATGTGATGGTCATAGAATAAATCATTCTCATTTAAAAACATTTATACAAGGAAAAGGAAAATGTATCTGAAGTGAGACAATCTCCAGAGAAGAGCAAATGCAAGTTAAGGGCTCTGAAACAGTTTAGCACCCTGGTTCAGTTTTGCTGTATGAAACATGAAGTTATAATTTTGTAAGCCTTGTTTTTAGTGATTCATTTCTCCATGTAGCCTCATAGTAGAATTTAACAGAAATAATGTTTTGATAGATTATAATCAGTACATACCAAAATTACCCTATAATTTCTAAAAGTCTAAAAATGAACAACAGAGAGAACGATATAATATTACAGATTTATGGAATAAATAATTCTAGTGTTATTTAAAACTTCTTTTTAGAAAAATATATCAATTCCACAGAATTTAAAGCAATTCTTTTCCATGTATCTTTTCAGATAATTTTTTGTCAAGGTCAGTTGGCAGCTTTTTAATTTAAATGATATTTTCTACAAGAAAAACACTGAGGAACCATAGGCAGAATTAACAGTGTATTTTAAACTAAACTACCCTATTCTTTTTAACTAAGTTCCTCAAACCATATTTATGTTTCTAATGAAAGAATCTACCTATTTTCTCTGACTACAATATTTTTATTCTTGAACTATTTTCAAATTGTGGATGTGTTAAGAGTGCAGTAACAAATACAAGCGTTTACCTTTCGTTCCACTGGGGAACAAAGTGCTGGTTAAAATCCACAGCAGTTTACTCTTTAGGCCATTCTTTATTCTGACTCCTAGTCAGTTATATTGTGGAATAGAATCATTTAGATGGGTAAAGACCTTTAAGATCAAGTCCAATCGTAAACCTAACGCTGCCAAGTCCACCATTAAATCATGTCCACAAGCACCACATCCACACATCTTTTAAAAACCTCCCTGGGCAGCCTGTTCCAGTGCTTGACAACCCTTTTGACGAAGAAATTTTTCCTAATATGCAATCTAAACCTCCCCTGGCACAACTTGTGGTAATTTCTTTATGAACATAAAGATTTGGAAAGCAGACATTGTGAAGCCCAGGATATACATGTTTCTTGATCCAGGCGGCTGAGGCAACCATGCCAGCTCTTGCCGACACTTGTACCAGTGGATCTGTGGTGGTCCATCATCTTCCTCGACTGTGAGAAAGGATTTACAAAAGCTACAAAAAAGGCTATAATGGCTACAAACGCTCTATAATGGAGCGGATCGATTAAGCAATAGTATGTTGAGTTTTATGGAGTAGTTTGTTGCAGAGCGAACAGTATTTGGCTAAAAGTTGGTGCTAGTCATAGTGCTTTGTACTAGACCCCAAGGAATTACTGAACGTGTACGTGTGGGTGGTGGTTCTTGGTAGTGTTTCAGTCTTTGTGTCCAAGTGTTCTTTACAACAGCTGCATTTTTATGATTATTCTAGGTTTTAAAGTCTCCTAAATGAATAAATGTTACCTTCACATTGTTTCAGTTTTGTTTGTCACTTAAAGGTTTTCTTTTAATTCTGGTGCAGACGATAGCTGAATAAAAACCTTTTAAATGGGCAAGCAATTATGTTTCTCCATGTAATTCAGTGGGTTTATTGTTTTGGTTGATAGGAAGACTTACTACTCCAGTAATTGAGATAAATGCATTTTCATTGTGTACTATTGCTAATAAAATAGTTGTGATTTAACATCTTGCTGGCTCAAAATAGCTAGACCTTGGGCCTAATTACAGAGTTGTCTTTTGCTTAAGATTGTGTGTGATGGAGGTTGAAAGGGTTTGTTTCCAAGGAAACAAATGCACTGCACTTGCCTTGCATCAAATGTTTCCTGTAAGAAAATGCCATAACCAGGCTCCTGGGAGAGAGAATTGTCGGGAGGTAACGGTGGCCTGTGTGGAGCCTTTCTCTAAAATCGTCTGGGTTCATGTTTTCCTGAAACTGGGAGTGTATTTCTGAAATTGCTGTTTGGGTGTGTGAAAAAAACACAGTGCAGTGTCAGCAGCCTAATTCTGGTGTCTCAGGCTTTGTCATCCCAGCTCAGCAGGGTTTCTTTTGTGCAGGTGTTGTAAGGATTCTTTAAAGAATATGTGGTGCTGTAGGAGCACCTTTACGATTAAAATAACACACCTGCTATTTTATATTGCAGCTGTACTTCTATGTGTAACTTTTATTTTCCATATTAGATAAAGAAAGTCGACATTTTATGGGTAGATATATTTTTGTTGGATATATGTATCTGTACTGTCAGGTTTACAACACCTTTTGCAGATACGCTGTGCTTTGGGCTGAGGGAAGATGCTTCCCGATTTCTTACCATTTTCTCTGAAATTTGGTTTTGTCAGAGAAATGGGAACGATACTTGTGTGAAAATTGTAGTAGAGGGTAGACAAATTGGAAAAAGTCCAGGTGCCAAAGTCCAAAATTTTGTGTCTGTGTGTGGCTTTTTTTCCCCAAAAGTTGGGAACATATAGGAAGTGCGTGCCTTCTCCCTGTTCCTGAGATAGTGATATTTAGAGAGTAGGGAACATAAGTGATAAGGAACAACAGTTAAATATACACACTCACGATGCCGGGCTGCGAGGTGGACTATTCTGAGATGCATGAGTAAGTCTCTCAAAGGACTTAAACCTCTTCATGAAATCTGTTCTGGGAATTGTATTTTTTCATTATATACCATAAGTCATCCAGAAAGCCAGAAGAGCAGTCCATAAAAAACATTACTGAGGACCACAGGAAAAGCTATTCTAAGGGCAAGTCTCTGCCAAGAGACTTTGTACAGACTAAGCCTGTCCTCTTTACCAGGCCCTGGACCAGACAGGATTGAAAACATACCTCATTTTGGCCCTGATGTCTGTAGAAATTATATGTTTCTACCTAGAGTGTTGAACTGCACAGGCAAGCTAGATTAATCAGCTTTATCTATTTGAAATAACTATGTGTGTATTTAAATAATGTGCAATGTCATTTGTCTTTCAAAACATTGATATAATGCCAAACTTTGGTAAAACAGATAGATGTTTTCTGGGGGGCTTTGGCAGAGCTTACAGTCTTGAGTAGCGAGATCCCCAGTTTCCTGCAAACTCTTTGCAGGCAAAACTTGGAAATTTTAGCTGTTTCAGAGAGAGTGATGCTTTGGGGATTGTTAAATCCCAAGTCTAATCCCTTGGGAGAAGCAACATTGACAGCAGGAGAAGTAGCTGGATGCTGAAACACACACCAGCATCGCCCAAGGCTGCCATACTCTGGAAATTAAGACGCTTTTCCACTGCTGGTAATAATGACTGAAAAAGGAGCATTATCTAGATGAACACCTTTAGTACCACTATATGACATAAACCCCATCAGTGCACCTTTAAATGGTAGATGGGTACACGTGCTCCTGTGAAGCTGGTCCTTGAAAGTGCTCTGCTGGAACAAAAGTAGCTATTTCCTAAAATTCTGTCTGGGTATGCCTCTTCTCTAATTAGGTTCAACCGAGACAATAAATTTAGAAAATAAATTAAAAAATAATGACTTTAAGTCCTTTCCCTCTGTGTTTCTTTATGTCCATTGTTTCTGTTTTGCAAAGCTGATTTCCCACCAGGGAAGATGAGGAGGATGGATTACTGATGTATGTACCTTGAGAATAATGGTTCTGTGAATTTAGTGAGAACAAAATATAATTGTTAGTCAAGTGACAAGATGTGTTGCTAAATAGGCAAGAAGAGCAAGTTTGCAAAGAACACATCATTTTTATTCAGCCCCATTTCAGCTCATCCGTGTTGCTGCTGTACTGCATTTGCACTCTTGGCGGGGTGACCCCATTAGAAAGGGTTCGGATGGATGTTTAAATATCTATCTAGCTCATATATACATTAGTTTAAAGGCCACAGGATGCACAAGTATTTGTAAAAGATGAGGATTGTATAAAACCAATAAATGTTGTGGCCATGCAGCTCTTATCTTCTTGATATAGCTTCCAAGTATGTTTCTTCGTGCTCACTCACCTTTTTGTTAAACTATGGTTAATATTCTCATTTTCACCTTGTTTGGCCACTGAAGGATTTGTGTGGCATTCCCCGTGCTCCCCGTGCTGGAGGGTTTGCAGTTCTACAGTAACAGAGACTCCAGCTCATCCAATAGAGCAAAAAAAGAAAAATGTCCTGCACTCAACAAACCACCTCCGCTTCTTTCATGTCCGCAAGTGAAGGAGATTTTAAACCAGCAACCAGCAGTGCCAGAAGCATGAGATGAAGCAGAAGTACCCACAGTAGGTCTAAACCACCCTGGAGATCACCCGCCTTGGAAGTGATTCAGAGCAAACGATTGCCTTGTGCTGGATGTATTTCACAGTCTGCCACACTCTGACAGGCATTTAATGACAAAGCATGACATCCTTTGTATAGCTAACTCTGGGAAATGTTCTCTTCTGGTATAATGGCAAACTCACTGTTTTCAAATTATTTAAATATTATTATTCTGATTTTTTACAGTTCTACCATGCCAAAATCGTCTGGCTTGGGTGAATGCATAGAGACATGCATGTTGTTCTACTGCTGAAAGTTAAAATGAGAGTGATTTCAATATGAACTATTGTCAATATAAGTTACTTCTTTGTTACAGAAATATATCATTGGCAAGGAAATTTCAAAATGCCAAGGAAATTATGTATTATATAAAATATTAATGCTAATAACTTTTGCAAGAGTGTCTTAGCTTTTGGAGTTTTTGGAAGGGGCCCAAGAGACTGACGATTCCCTACTTTTCAGGGTTCAAGATATTGCGTTATTTTCTTTAGAGTGAAAATGAGAGACCATAATGTTTGTGGAAGGTAGATGAAGAGCCTTGTTCCTAGACTTGTGTGTAAGAGCCTTCTCTCTGCACTCAGTTTCTGCAGGGCACATGGTACTTGTGTTCTCACTTTCTGTTTGACTGCTATAAGGATGTGACTCCTGGAAATGGATACAGTGGTGAAGGGCTGTGCTGGGACCAGCCAGCTCTCAAGATCTGATCTGGTAGTGGCCATTTCATGTCCAAATAAGTGCTAAGCGGTAAATTTGCAAAGGTTTGGAAGTTTCTTCTCATGAGATTCACTGGGGATTGCCATGGCCAGCAGTGGATGTAAAATATTTGCTTGAAAATGAGGAAACATGGAGAATGTGATTAAATTTTCCTGTCTGTTCAGGGGCTTTTTCCCTGCCTTGAAATCAGATGTAATGGAAAATATTTTAAAATATTTTTATGCAGATGGGTTTGTACTCAAAGGAAATTGAGAGCATGGTGTGAGTTAACATTATGGGATAGAGCAGAAAGGAGCAATATGAGTGCTTGAGGAAACTGCTACTTTGCCTTGTCTCCTGTCAGGAAATAGCTCCTTAAGTACTGCACTCCAAAATTGTCATCTGCTTGTTTTAACACAAAATACCATCATGTAAAAATACCCCTTCTTCAGTCAAGGAGATACGAAAGCTAATGCTCTCAAAAACTACAGCTTAAAAGCTTGAAGACATGGAAAAAAAATGTTGAGGGTTATAAGTCACAATATTATGACCCATATTATGACCCATTAAAGAGACAATTATTTTTTTCACATATAAATCAGTGCCATAGATGAGGTCTAGACAAGGCAGCAAAGCTCGTTGCTGCTGAGAGCCTTCCCACCCACCACTCTGCTCCTCTGCTTTATCATCTCTAGAAATCCAGTCCTTTACATAGGTATCTACCTTTGAGTCCAGGTTTAGATGCTGTAGCCTGAAAAGAGCAGGGCCATGTCAGAGCCCAGGGCTGTGTTTATGGGCATTTATTACTCATCCAGAAGATGTCCAGCCTGGTGTGGAGCTCAGATTTTCTTCTGACCTGCAGTAGGGAGTGGGAAGATGGAAGAACGTGCCAACATCGGGTGTACGTTCGACATCTGCTTTTCCACATGGCTCAGCTGATGGAGGGAGGACCCACAGTCATGGCTTGGAAAGCTTGGAAAGCCTCACGATGCTTGATACATTACCACTTAACTACTCTGAGATGCCTCATCTTTAATTATTAGTCTGTTTAGAGGTGATGCTATTCTGATAAGCAAGGAACTACAGAACTTTTTTTCTGTTACTTCATTTACTTTAATCCAGAAACCAGCTATCAGTGTGTCTTCCCTAACCAAAGTTACACAGCAACTGCGTTTCCTAGTAAGTGGAGCATTGACGGCAAATAAATTTCATTTTAGGCATATAGCCTGAGTTTCTGGTGGTTTCCGTTTCCATCAGATAAATGATGCTTGGCTTTGGTTTAGTCACTTCATGTGCTGCGATGGGAACCCATGTCCCCTGCAGCATCTCTTCCACAAATTGGTTTGTGAGAGGTTTAGGGGCTGGAAGTAGCCGAAGTGGAACTTGAAGTTAAAGCTCCCTAAAGAAGCAACAAAATTGTAGATCAAAATATAATCCAGATGGATACCCGTTCAGTGTGAGTGCCTCTAAATACAGCGCATTCCCTGCTTTGAGATTTTGGTGTGCTCTCACAAAAAAAGTGCATCCTAAAGACACCATCATATATGCTGCTAACATAAAATAGATAAAAACTCTACCACTAATTAATTGCAAGCTAAGTCAGTACTAACACCCCTTGGAGATGGTTACGAAGAATGTGGTGCTTGGTGTTCACAAACCAGCTGCTGTTGTTGATTCATTATGTTGTTTTCTGTTGGAAACTTTTCAGAAACATTCACTGGGAATCTGCAGGGTGGACTGAGATCTACTTTTTCTTTTTTCTAGTTTCCTCTGTTTCCTGTACAGACTCTTTTTGACTCTTTCTTCTTACCTATGCCAGTGTGGTGCATTGTCGGTGGCTCACCTGTTCTGATGTCTTACCCAAGCAACTCCTCTTTCCTTTCTGCTTCCTGCATCATCTTAAACCTGCTGGGAAGACAAGACAATGCAGGCTTCCACGTGAAGTTATCCCAAATGCATGCAATAGCATGACAGCAGCTGAGCTCTTCTGGGTCTTAGTATTGCTTTGATGGGAGCTGCTCTTTGTTTCTTTCCCTGCCCACTCCCACACAGCGCGCTGCTTGCTGTAATGCCATGCTACTCACTCAGTCAGCTCAAAGGCATGTTGCACATTTTTTACATAGAAGTGCTGCTTTTCTGGGCTGTGACACAGTATAAGAGATGGGTCCTGTGTGCCAGTGTGCCCCGTGCATCATTCTGCACCTAGTGTGCACTTTGCCCTGTGTGGTGGCCAGTGGCAGCAGGCAGAGAGGTTTGGTGGTTTCTCCTAGGGAAGAGGCTGCATTCTGCTCTGAAGGCAAACACTGTTTCTTGCATCTAGCACCATTGTGGGAACAGTTTGCTTTGAAACACTTCTTCTTCCACGTTGAGTTGCTTGCCTTGAAAGTCACCCGTTTAAAAACAGAGTTTTATTTATGGGAAGCGAGGGCGGAAGGTGTGTAAGAAAGGTGGAGGTGATGTGTCTGTCTGGAAAAGATGAATCGTTCTGGGGAGGGACTTTGCTTTTTGCATTTTGGGGGGAAAAATAAAAAAAAAAACAGAACAAAACAAAACAAACAAACCAGGAGAAAGACTACTTATCCTTGCATTTGCTATTAATGTCAGGGTGTATTGGTAGCATTGCTCCAGAAACTGCAGTTTCCTGCTGCCAAATGACTTTTAGTGATACCGGTTTTGGAAAACATAAAGTGCTTTTGCAATCTCCCACCTGCATTTATGCAGCTCTGCAGACTGAGTTCAATGTGAGTGTAAGACAACATGAGGGAGCCCATAATTCATGTTCCACATCTCTTAAACACTCGTTGTGCAGATGTAGGGACTGCACCATCTGGAGAGCAGGAGAAGAACAGCCCTGAGTAGTTGAGTTGACAATTAAGCAGTCATCTGCATTGGCAAGACATTTCAGTCAGCCTGTCCCTAATGAGTACATACCTGTAATTATGCTTGCTACTTTCAGCGGTCCAACACTCAGCTTATTTTAGACTGGTGTTCTGCAAGTTCTTTGGCATTTTGCAGTAGAGTCTGTGTGAGATTCAGGTTGGATTTTTCAAGTTGGTAGTTTCCTGGCACGTCAAATTACCTGCAGGCTTTGTCAGCTGACAGCAGGTATACCTTCTTATTTGGCAAATAAAATTCCAAGATTCAAGAAAAATAGATTACCTTAAAATTATGTTTGATGAGCTACAGGTATATGTTTTATGATTGCATTTCTTAAATAAGTGTATTTTTCAATAATACACTCAAAATGCTGGTATTTAATGTAAGAGTTGATAAGGTAATGTTGGGTCAATGCTTGGGCAGAGGACTATTTTAGAGAAAAACGGAAATTAGAATTGCAAATCAGTATTTCATCATTATGAATCAGGGTGGCCAGAAAGAAAGAATGAATGAAAAGCTTCTGCGTGGCTGAGCAGTTGGGTTGGTGCACAAGCAATTGCATCCTTTCCAAATCAATAGATAGCTTTGTACTCTGCAAAGCAGTCTGTGGCAGTGGTGTGTGACAAAAAACCCCAACAACATAAACATTTGCAAAAAGGGTTGATACCACTCTGGAAAACAGCTAATAAAATACCAGGGAGCAGCACTGGAGAAGTTCGTTCTCAGTGCTTTTCATGCTTTTTGTTTGTAAGCTAGGATGTTTGCATTCTATCCTGAATATTTTACTGTTAACAAGTAGGAGGAAGACAAAATATTTCTCTAAAACCCTGATATACTCCTGCAGTAGTATAGGGTCTTTTATCAGGAAATTAAATGTATATATTTTTTAAAATGTTCTGTGCTTCTGGTTTGTCTCAAGATATCCAAAATATCAGCGGATTTTTTTTTCAGGCTGCTATGTGTCTGCCTTTTACGGACAGAGAACATTCCTGAGCCTGTGCAGCAACCTGCTGTTGATTGAGGGAATAAAGGTAACGAAGTGCTGAAGAGCCTGGAGTGTTTCAAGCCAGCATGATAACAGGCCAGCTGTGCAATAGCTGCCTTATGTAACTTTGATGAAAGACGTGGATAAATGTTATGTGCTGGGTTTCTAGAAAATGGTTTTGAAGAGTCTGTGCAGTTGTTTTTCACAAAGCATTTGATGTGTCTCTGGTGGAGCATTGCTGTTGGGGCTGCTAGGATGGACCGATGGGACTAGGAGTCATCATCAGTAGGGCTTGCAAAGCCATTTTATCATCTAATTAATAAATATATTAAATATGTAGATGTGGCACCCAGTGGATAAAGGTAAAAATGAACGATTTGATGTTTTTTGTGAAGTGTGTAGGAGTAGGAGGCAGGGCACTCAGTGGTGCTTAGACCCAGAAGTAAGGGAGAAGTGGGTTCTGATCATAGCCCTGAGAGTTATATTCATTTATGTCATGTTGATACTGCAATTGCTAGTCTTTCATTTGGGCCTTTAGTGGAGGATAATTATTCAACTGTCTGAGAAGCTATAGGAGAAAAAAACAGGAGAAAGACTTATTATCCTTCCCACCCAGCCACCGTTTGATTACTGCCATGTTCCCTGCAATTATCCACATCAAGTTCAGGATGCTTGATGAAGGAAAAGGTTGGAAATGTGAAGGGAGATACCATAAAAACAGAAGCAGGGAGAGAAAATGCAGAATTTCAGAGTGGTAGGACTGAAAAGAAGCAATTGCACATGAAAATGTCTGTTACCAAATTAGCTGTGAATTAATTTTGTCTTGCTTCACCAAGAAGAAAAAAAAAATGTTGGAGGCCAACGTGCAGAATTCCTATTCTAGTGGAACTTGCTGGTGTTATTTCCAGGCGTGGGCAATGGAGGGTACAGCCATTTTAATCCTGTTAGTGTTTTAATGTACCAGCCTGAGAGCTGGGGAAAAGCTAAAAGGGCAGTCACATGGGGCAAGAGGAGGACATTAAAAAGGAATATATTTGAGTCACTTGAAATCCTGAGAGTTTTCAGCTTGTTGGGTGCGGATAGGATGAGAAGCCAGCAGAGTGTAAGGTAGGAGATTTGTGGGGGTGGCTGTGGTTTGTTGCTCCAAGCCCACAGTAGTGGCATGTCTATCAGGAATGACCCAGAGGCTTGGGTTAAGCTCAGTAGGTGAGCCGATTTTCTCTTAATTGGTAGCGGATTAAATTTCAGCCTGCCCCAGAGGTGGAGTCAGTTAATTTAACTCCCCCATGCCATGATTTTCACATATGAAAGCCATGTGAGGTATATCGGTGGGCTTGTGATGCTGCAGTTTGCTAGTCTGACTGTAGGTACCAAGCAGGTATAGGAGCATGGGCTGGGCTTTACTTCATGGAAGAAATGGAGGGCACAACAGAGACGTAATCCAGAAATTCTCACGAATTAAGTGAGAAATGCCTGAAATATCTTCTGAGCCAAGTTTTAAACTATGTCCAAACAAATGTGAATTTCCAGCATAATAAATATCACTTTTGAAATTGTAAATGCACTTTTTAGAGCCAGTAACAGCAGAATTCATTTTTCTGCTGGCTTGTGTAAGAATGGCCATTTATACAACTACCTGTTGTACTGGTAGTACAGTCTGCAGGCTGGGGTTGACAGTGTGCGGATGCTTGTATACCATCCATATATGTTTGTGGGCTTTTTCGTATATGAGATGCATAAGCTTGTGGTCTACAGAGATTTGAAAGCAAAATTGTTCACCACTGCACATGAAACTCGGCTGCTTTCAAAACACATTGGAAAAAGTGGTGCAAACTGTTAGCGTATTGATTAACCATACTCCATCGCCAAACTCTGGGGAAACTTTATAGCAGCCTTCCAGTACTTAAAGGGGGCCTACATGAAAGATGGAGAGGGGCTCTTAGAATCATAGAATCATCTGGTTGAAAAAGACCTTTGAGATCATCAAGTCCAACTGTACCTGTCCACTACTAAACCGTATCTCTGAGAAACTCATCTACCCATCTTTTAAACACCTCCAGGGACGGTGATTCAACCACCTCCCTGGGCAGCTTTTCCAGTGCCTGATAACCCTTTCCATGAAGAAATTTTTCCTGATACCTAATATGAACTTCCCTTGCAACTTGAGGCCATTTCCTCTCATCCTGTCGGCTGTCACTTGGGAGAAGAGACCAGCACCCACCTCGCTACAATCTCCTTTCAGGCAGTTGTAGACAGTGATAAGGTCTCCCCTCAGCTTCCTTTTCTCTAGGCTAAACAGTCCTCAGCTGCCTCTTGTAAGACTTGTTTTCCAGCCCTTTCACCAGCTTCATTGCCCTTCTCTGGACACGCTCCAGCAGCTCAATGTCTTTCCTGTAGTGAGGAGCCCAAAACTGAACACAGGATTTGAGGTGCAGCCTCATCAGTGCTGAGTACAGGGGCAAAGTCACTTCCCTGGTCCTGCTGGCCATGCTGTTTCTGAATCAGGTTAAGATGCCATTGGCCTTCTTGGCCACTTGGGCCACTGCTGGCTCATATTCAGCTGGCTGTCAACCAATACCCCCAGATCTTTCTCTGCCAGGCAGCTCTCCAACCACTCCTCCACAAGCCTGTAATGCTGCACAGGGTTGTTGTGTCCCAAGTGCAGGCCTTGGCACTTGGCCTTGTTGAACCTCAACCTGTTTGTCTCAGACCATCAATCCAGCCTGTCCAGATTCCTCTGCAGAGCCTCCCTACCCTCAAGCAGATCAACATTTCCTCCCAGCCTTGTGTGATCTGTAAACTTGCTAAGAGTAGACACAATCCCCTTGTCCAGATCGTTGATAAAGTTATTGAACAGAACTGGACCCAACACTGAGCTCTGGGGAACACCACTTGTGACCGACCTCCAGCTGGATTTAACTCCATTTACCACTGCTCTTTGGTCCCAGCCATCCAGTGAGTTTTTTATCCAGCAGAGGGTGTGCCTGTCCAGGCCAGTTGCAGCCAGTTTCTCAAGCAGAGTACTGTAAGAAATGGTGTCAAAGGCTTTACTAAAGTCTATGTACACCACATCCACAGCCTTTCCCTCGTCCACTAAGCAGGTAAACTTGTCGTAGAAGGAGATCAGGTTAGTTTGGCAGGACCTGCTTTTCATAAACCCATGTTGACTGGGCCTGATCACCTGCTTGTCCTGTGTGTGCTGTGTGATAGCGCTCAAGATGATCTGCTCTGTGACCTTCCCTGATACTGAGGTCAGGCTGACAGGCCTGTGTTTCCCCAGATCCTCCCTCCAACCCTTCTTGTAAATGGGTGTAATAGTTGCCAACCTCCAGTCAAGTAGAACTTCCCCACCCAGCCAGGACTGCTGGCAGGTGATGGTGAGGGGTTTGGTGAGGAGCTCTGCCAGCTCCCTTAATACCATTGGGTGGATCTCATCTGGCCCCATAGACTTGTGGACGTCTAATTGGCTGAGCAGGTCTCTAAGCAGTTCTTCTTGGATTGTTGGAGTTTCATTCTGCTCTCCCTCCCTGTCTTCTGGCTCAGAGGGCTGAGTACCCAGAAAACATATTTCCTTACTATTAAAGACTAAGGCAAAGAAGGCATTAAGTACCTCAGCCTTATCCTCATCCTTTGTCACTGTTTTTCTCTCTGCATCCACTGACATGGCCAACCAGAGAGCCTCACTCATACACCATCCCTCAGACGCTGGACTGCCATTCCCAAGCTTTATTTCATTAAGCCTAGTATTGTCCCCGTCCCCCTCCCCCTTCCAATGTAGTTTAAAGCTCTGCTAGTTATCCCTACCAACTTCTTGGGAACTGTCCTTTTGCCCCTGGAGGACAAGTGTAGTCCATCATTGGCCAGCAGGCCTGGTGTGTAGGCCAACCCATCTTTATCAGGGAGTGCAGTGATAGGACGAGGGGAATGTTTTAAGCTGAAAGAGGGCAGATTTAGATTAGACATTATGAAGAAATGTGTTACTGTGATGGTGGTGAGGCACGGGCACAGGTTGCCCAGAGAAGTCATGGATGCACCATCCCTGGAAGTGTTGGATGAAGCTTTGAGCAACCTGATCCAGTGGAAGGTGTCCCTACCCGTGACAGAGGGGTTGAATCTTTAAGGTCCCTTCCAACCCAAACCATTCTGTGATTGTATGATCTTTACAGTTGTGCTTTTTTACTATACCTTTAAATTGTATCTACATTTTTATAAAATATTTTTAATGTCAATAGAATAAAATACAGTTTAATGTTCCATCCAGCACTCACAGAAGAGAAGCACATCATTCCTCCAACTTAGATTTTTTCTTAGCTTTGACTGTGTCAGTGCAAACTGTTGAGTTGTGTCTTAGTATGTAATGATATTTCCCAGCCTCCTTTTCCTGTATATTTTGAAACTGGATTTAAGATCCTAATTAATAAAACAGTTGCTCATTCACTTTTCCAGTTTGGATTTACAGTGCATGGACAGGGTGGTGCAGCAGGTTACAGGTCTGAGCATAGTGGTGAGACTGCTCGAGCCACAGTGTGCAGTTCCCAGCTCAGTGCCCTGGGCTGCTGGGCTCCCATGCTGTGCTCTCCTCCTGCTTTGGGTACCCTCCTCTGCGTAGGTAGGGAACATTTTGCATCATTTACAACTCTGACGAAATGTCAATCTCATTTATACATCACTTATAGGTAGCCCATTAATACTTGTTTGCTTATGCATCTGATTTCAGCTCATGATAAAATCCCTTCCTTTTGGTTGTCAAAGTGAAATGTCTGTAGATGTCACTGGGAGGAAAAAAAATCCAGTAAATGGAAAATTTGCTTGCATGTAGTGCGCATTTCTTGACATGGAACTTTGTGTTTCCCAACTGAAGGAAGTGTGGTGTACACTCCAGCCTCGTCAGTGCAACCCAGTTTCTTGCCCCACGTTCAGCTGGACGGAGGTGCTGCCTGGGCAGGAATACTTGGGCAGGGATGCCTGGACAGATACCCTTTCGTCATTCCCCAAACATTCCACTGTTGCTGCTGAAAGTGCTTTAAATTCTCCTTTATTTAACCAGCCCTGCCTTTTTCCCTAGATCCCCTGCCTGACTCTGCATCCCCAGCACTGACTCCAGCAGAGGTGCAACCTCACAGTGGGTTGCAGCCAAGCCCCAGGCTGCACTGCTGCAGAAAGCCCTTATTTTGAGAGCTGCTCCCTGCACAGCTCCTGTCTTCCCACCACCCACCCCAGGCGTCTCAATGCACCAGGGAGCTGTACCGGGTTTAATGTTTAGCGGCGGGATTTAGATGTAAATCTTGTAAAATTCCATTTTATGCAGAGACACGCAAATCTGCTCTTGCTCAAAGGCTCTGGGGGAAGTTGCAACTGCGGCCATACCTGCCGCGAGGATTTTCCTGCAGGCAGAGCAGTTCTCCAGCCAGGCAGAGGGAGGGCTGAAGAGACAGCCAGGGATCCTGTCCAGAGAGACAGCCCCATCCCTCAGCACCAGGCGTAACGCAGAGCACACCTAGGGTCGTGATGACCCTTTGCAGGGAACTCAAAACCCTCCGAAAGCTTTGCTCTTTCTTCTGGTTCCGTGGGGTGGATAAACCAGGCCTTTTTCTGTACAGATATGCTCCCTCCTGCCTGTAACCCCTAACCTTGGAGAGCCCTGGGTCCCCCTGTAGCTGCCTGCACCCGTGTCACCCTGGGAACCTCATCCCTTGCATACACAGTGCAGAGCAGATTACGCAGGAGAGACCTGGGAGTGGAGTTTCTGCAGCGTCAGAAAACTTTGATTCATCTGCGAAGGTGGTGAATGAACGAGGAATATGACCTGGAAAGGATAAACAGGAAAATGAGGATATTTCTTCAGTTTGGAAAAGGCTTGCATTCCCCCCCCTCCCCATCTCAGGATCACTGGAAGAGATTATACAAATGAGAGCAGGAAACTGCAGTCAGGGCTTTGCCAGAAATAGATTGAAATTTTTTTTTCTGATATAAATGAAGAAATATGGGAGTCTGTAGAGGCTGATCCACATGCACCCTCACATTTTGATTGCCAAGTCATTTGCATTCGTATATAAAGTGACATCCACCCTGCAATGGGAGTTGACATGTAATCACAAAGAATAAAAACTCCTGGAAACATCTCCGTGCAACTGATACAACTTCAGAAAGACAGAAGTTTGGAATAAGCAGAAAATGTACTGAATATTTTTGGACAAGTAGGAGAGAAGTATCATCTTGGAAGATGTTAAATGTTAATTTTTTACCTAATCGCCGTCATTCATGGATATGGTAAGTATTACTTGGTTTTGTCTGGATCAGAGCAGTTCTGGGCAAAAGAGCTTGCAAGCGTGTGATTTTATGTTCACAAAAAGCAGCTGCGAAATGGAAGCATTGATAAGGGTATGCATGTTCCTCCAGCTGTAAAAATTGTCAGGGTGCTTGCTGAATATTTCCTTCTCTTTTCTGATCAGGTTTTGATCTCACAGCGCACCCCCATGATGCCTAGAAATGAGGGGGAGGAGAAAAGGGTGGGAAATTTTGTGTTGCGCTTAATTATTTTTGTTATGTGTGTGAACATAAATTTTCATTTTAAAAAAGTAGTCACTAAACGTCTTTTCACTTGGGTCATTTCATGGTGTTAGTCCTGTACCTTCTCAAGTCTGTTGTCATCTGCTGTTGCATTTTAATAGGCAGATGGAGCTGCTGCTGCTGCCTCTGCTCTAATGTGGTCGTGTTAGGGCTGAGGGAGACATGAGGGAAACTTCAGAGGCATGGCCCACAGCGGGTGCCGCAGGTTGTGTTTGACGGACTGCACCGAAACGGGATTCCTTTGTGTAGGAAAAGGTCTGCTGTTACAGTTCAGGTATGAAGTCATTGGGTAGTGTGATATACATATTATTATAGTTGCAGATATTCTATGTAGTCCATACAGCATATTGTAAGAATTTGAAATACAGATGGACTTTGATATCCTAGATATTCAGATACTCTATTCTGTAGTCTTGCACATACACATACATATTCTGGTCTTACATGGAATTTATTCTATGTAATCTTATTATTGCTTATAATTGTTTAACTTTGGATCCCTTTGCATTAAGCTCAGAGGTGAACCCGTTTGTGTATATTAATGAAAATATCAAGGCTCTGAGTCTTTAAACAGTGCTGTAAAGAGGCACAGCTAGCTTTCCTTCTCCAGAGCACAGTCTGCTCATTAAGAAGCACCACATGTGGTGTTTCAGGGGCAGGAGAATGGAAAGGTAAATATTTAGAGAAGAGGAAAAATGCATTATTGTATTATCAGAAGACCTCTGATTAAAGCAAATGTTAAGAAAGAAAGAAAAAGGGGGCCCCTAGAAACAAGGAGACAGCAAGAAGGAGAAGGAAGGAGGGTTCCAGTGGTTGCTTGAGTTCTCCATGTGAGGTGCCATGTTCTAGTTTCTCAAGGACTGGTTTACATTCGTGTGAGGTTTTTTTAATTAAAAATTCAGCAGTATCTGTCATTACATTGCATAAAGATTATGACTGTGTCTTCTGCGATCAGTGAGGCGTTGATGAATTAATTGATAGCTGACATGGGAAAGATTGCTTTTTCTCTGCTGCACCGTGTGTTGGGATGGGCAGTTAGGTTGGTCTCCCTCCTGCTGCCAGCTGTGCCAGCCTGGTGGAGCCATGGCAGTGGCATGGCACTGCCCTGACGCCCTCTGCCCTTCAGTGGGACAGAGCTGGTGACACGTGTCACCTCAACCCTTCACACAGCTGCTGTATGCTTGGGGTGGCAAAAGGTGTTGGCAGCATGAGTGCCCACCCAGCCAAAAAGGTCCAGCATGTGCTGCTTGGATGGGTGGGCTGGCGACTCTGTCACCTCTCCTATCCTCCTGTCCTTACTGTGCTCGTTCTGTTCAACTCCTGCCTTCACTCCCAAGCAGATGTAATGCTTGCAGAGAAATGAGGAGCATGCAATCAAGGTGTCAGACTTACAATTGCTGTGCAATGTGTCACACAGTCCCATAGTTTCAGGCAGGCATGTTACCAGCATTCATCATCTTTGTACCGAAATACTTAAGCTTTTCTTTCTCCATACATGCCCATTCATCTGCAGTGGCCAAGGAGAGCTCAGACGTGATATCCAGGCATGCATGTTGAAGATCTTAGGAGGTTCTCAATAAGCAGTGACCATGGAGCATCAAAATCTGTATAACATTGCCCCTGCAAAATTGTTCTTCTGTGAAAGCAAACTCCAAAGGCTCAAAAGCCATAGGGCATGCTGTCCAGTGCCAGTAGATCAGGTGGGGCAAGCACAGGAAGGAAGATGTGCCTTTGCTGCCAATGCTCAGTAACGTGCCAGATATGAAGGACAGAGATAAGTGAGGAATCACATGGCTGCGCCTGACGCACAGTCAGGTGTTGCTGCACATTAGCAGAGCCCATATCAGACCTATCTGGGAATTATTACCATGGCTTCCCCTTGACATTTTGGCAGGAGGAGCTGTTGGTTGGATTTATCAAGTTCTTCTTGAGGACAAACCCTAGTAGTTTAAGACAGAGGAATATTGGATCAGGAGAGAAGAGATGGGAAGCATTAATGAATTTGCCAGAATTACAAATGCTAGGAAGAGGAGAGACCATGTGTGTCAGCTATGGACAGTGTGAAAGCCTGGACAAAGCAGAGGGTGTCACAGAAATACATATTTCATTGAAAGAAAGGAGAAATAAGTTTCTGTAGTTGCAAGAACAAAAGTAATTTCAGCTCTAGGAGGTGTCAAACTGAAACAAATGCTCTACAGCATCATATTGCTAAGAGGGAGGGTTGTCGGAGGTGGGTCCTGTAGACAGGTGAGGCCATCTGGAGCCAATCTGATAATCAGGAAAGTTTCAGATCTCTACACTGTACCACTACAAAGGAAGCCACCAGTATATTGGTTTACAAAAGAGTGGATAGGGGCTATCCTACAAAAATTCATTTAACCAGTGCACAGGTGGAAATAAAGCACATTCTTCATGCTGTGCTGGTCTAGTTACAATTTCAGACTGAATCTTGCTAATCACAACCTTTGTAACCTGATTGCTTGTTCAGAGCCTGCTTCAGGGATGAGATTTGTTAATTACTGTTAGCCATTTGCACTTTTTCTTCAGGAATTTTGTTTCTCTTTAATACATTTTTGGTCCTCTTTTGAAGACCCATCATGCATAAAGAAATTTCAACTGAACTTTAAAAAAATGCTTTGCTGGAAGTGTAACTAATCTGAACTATCAAAAATATATTAATGAAATTAAAAAGTAGCCATTCCCTGCCAGGTGCAAGTGAACAAACAACTGGCCCACATTGCAAAGCAGTTGTTAAAACCAGACGCTAACGATGCAATTTCAGAGGAGCTGTTTAAACAGTGCAGGCTAGGGCTGGCCAGGATGGCCTTTAGGGTCAGAGCACCGGATTCTCCACGAGGATCAAGAGACAGGCTGGTGGCTCCTGTCAACACGTGGATAATGTGGGGCATCAGTTTCTGCTGCTTTTGGGGGGAGAGGGGAAGGCTTTGTGCTGTGCTGAGGGATGCTGTGGGAGTGCACCAGCATATCCATTCCTGTAAATGCGGGTGGAGAAACAAGAAACTTGGGTCTGTCCCCTGCATAAGCAATGCAGTGACTGAACAGCAGCTACATTGTGTTGATGGGAAGCAGTAGCATGAAACCCTAGGTCTCTGCTTTGGATTGACAACACAGGGATTCCCTGGAGATGCTCCACAACCTGCAGATAACTGCAGTCAGAGTTCCAGGGGCTCTTGAATATCTTTGTATCAGTACTGAAATAGAAATGTATTTATTATAGGGATGATAAGCACAGGATGTTTGCAGTTGTTACTGCTGGATGTAACGGTGGAAGTATTTTTCATAATGTGGTATCACATATACCGAATCTGGTTTTTAAATTGATTTTTGAATTACCTAACTCTTCGGCTCAGAGAAGAAGAGTTCAGGGTGGTCTGGAGTCAACACTCTCCAATGTCATAGGTAAAAATCTGCTCTACCTTCAAGTTTTTGTGAGGCTCTTACCTGGAACTTTAGACATATTTAAAACATTTTGATTGCCTTTGTGTATTAATTCCATAGCCTTCTATGAATAGGTAGTATCCTAACAAAGAAATGATTTATATGCAGAGGGTAGATTTGAGAGACATAACTCAGATATCTGTAGGCACAATTTAGAAAGAGAAAGCCAAATATTTCTCTTGTGCTCACAAATGGCTGTTGGAAGCACAAAGAATACTTTGTTGAAACGTGTCTGCAGCGAAGACAATGCCTGGCTAGAACAGGATTTTTAACAATGAAATAATGGGAATTTAATTGGGTCTGAGCAATGCAGCATTTGCTTTTGGTGTTTGAAAAGTTGGTTACACAGGGATTCTGGTGGAGAAATAGGGCTTGGTATTTAGTGACCTTTTCCTCCTCTTCATGCTTTGTCTTTTCAAGTTGTTTCTGATTATATTTTCACACTGGTCTTGTAAGGCAGAAGATGAGACAGCCTTGTGGCTGCTCTTGTCGTATTTACATTGTCATATTTACATTAATTAACTTCCAGTGAAATAATCTATGTTTATTTAGATAAGAAACTCTTTTTAGCCAAGTTCACATACATCTATATCTGTCATGCACATTATTTTTTGAGTCTTTTCCTCCTCCTCCTTGTTGTCTTGTCTAAGATGCAGAGGTCTAAGTCCTTGCTTAGAGCAAACACCCAATGCTCTGTTGGCCTCATCCACTGATAGGGATGAGCCGGGGTGGAGGAGCTGTCCTGGTAGCTCAGTAGATGCTACTCCACAGCCCGGTTTTGGTAGGTCTCCAGTGAATACTCTTTGGGTTAGGTGGCATCCAAGATGGCCAGGAAGCCACATGCCTACTTTGTGATATGAGTCCAGCTTCTCCTTGACTGCGTTTAGAAAGGAAGGCAGTGGTCGTCTTCCTAATGAGAGGGGATACCATTGGGTGCTCCAGTGGCTTGCAAAGGTCTGCTGGTTAGCTTCCCTGCTTTTTGACCTCTAAGCATGCTTCTACGTCTCTGGTTTTTATACTTCCCTTATCACCAGTGCGTCTAGGCTCGAGAGATTATTTTCAGTAGTGCTACAGAGAGTGAAGATAATCTTATTTCTTCCTATGTAATTGCCCCCAGTTCCCTGCTATTGTGGCTGTGTCCTGGCCACCACATTTCCACCACTGATACCTTTTTGTCCCAGCATCTCCCCTGTGTGTGCTCTATGGTGGCTTAGGAGATGCTGCCTGACTCTTCAGATGGGTGTTGTGCACAACAGTCCTGTGCTGTAACGTGCTCCTACAGCCAGATTTAATGTCTCAGATGAGAAAGGCTAGATGAACTGGGACAGTTCCTTGATAAACCAAAGGTACTGTGCAATGAATACATGTGTCTTCACAGCATACAGCAGTAATTCCTCAGATTGAATGGTATCATGGGTTGGTTTCTTATTGCACTTGTTTTCATGTTTAACAGTTAGATTGATGGAATTGACATATTTTCATGTGCATGCCTTATAAAAAAGCTAAAAAAGAATTTTCTAGAATGAGTGAGAGCTACATCAAAAAGCAACAGAACCGTACAAATAATTTTGAAAGGAGGGGGATATAACCTGTAAAATTATTATTAAGTCCCTTTATAAACCAAGTAACAATTTTGTTTCTTTGCAATTTATTTTTTTTCTTCCAAAACAATTAAAATTCCAGAATTTAGTGAAGAGCTTTAGTGCTTTAATCCATTTACCATCTGCAGTTTTTAATACCATTTTCATTGTTAATTGTATTGAATGAAAAAAAGTAATGGAGAGCATTTGCCATTGTAAATGCTGAAGCAGTGCTGCTGTGGTGCTGCGCCAGGAGTGCGTGATTGATCATCGCAGACCCGGGCAGGCTGGGAGCGGTGCCGCTGCCTTGCAGTGCTCTGATTTCTCTGGCCCATTGACGTCACTGGGAGGTTTCAAACCAGTAAACTTGCACATAAATGAAATAATGAAAAACCAGAAAGGCTGGTTCCTGGTGCAGCAGTTGCTGGCAGATTGAGCTGCTGCGGGGTTTTTTTTTGACCATCAGGAATCCTTCTCTTTTTAAGAATATTTTTTAAATACCTTTTTGTGCCTAAATGTGGAGAAGTGCTTTTAACAAAGCAGCAGCAGCATTACAAACTGATTCTAAAGATGCAAACAGAGGCTCTGTGGTAAAAGAGTCACATTTCCAAGAGGTCTCTGCCTGCTGTGTCCTCAGGCTGGCATTGGACATGGGTTGTGTGAGCTGTCATACCAGAACAATATTGATTTACAGGGATGCATCACTGGTAGCTGATTCAGAAAAATAAATACAAGGTTTTTCTCTTGGAAAACCTTCCCTGTTTTGTTCTTTTTTCACATCCTTTATCTAGTTAGTATTTAAATAAATAAAACTGAAATTATAATGAGGATCATCTGCGATAAATTGAACAAAGGCTATAAAAAGACTAAGAAAGGGGAGACTGGAGGGGGGGCGGGGAGCTGCAGGAGAAGACCTGGTGCTGCTTACTTATAAGAAACGGCCTGATCTGCCCAAAACTGCTTATTGTGAGTAGTGCCATCATGCAGCATTTTAATAATTTTGCTGGGTGTCTTCACATGCCAGCTGTAGTTTAGTGAGGTCCATGATGCTATGGCTATGCCAGATAGATCAGCTGAAATGGAGCCGAGCTCTTTATAACATTGCCCTGCTGGGAAGTACCAGCACCTCCACTGACTTCTTTCTGTTCTTCCAAAGGTAATGGAATGGGGTTTTTTTCTGTAGTTCAGACATTTTAGAACATAATGTTACAACACACATAAAACCCAAACATGTTATCAACATTGTTATAGTACATGGGAATGGTGCCTTTTTATGTTCTTCATTATAAACTTGTCCTGGTTTTGACTGGGATAGAATTAATTTTCTTCCTAGTGGCTGGTGTAGTGCTGTGTTTTGGATTTGGGATGAAAATAATGTTCATAATACACCGATGTTTTTAGTTGTTGTAAGCCATCATGGAGTTTTCAGCTTCTTATGCTGGGCAGAGAGGTACATAGGAGGCTGGAAGGGGACACAGTCAGGAGAGTTGACCCAGACTGGCTAAAGGGGAAATTCTACACCATACAATGTCGTGCTCAGGATATAAACCGGGGAGTTGGCTGGGGGGCTGTGATTGCTGCTTAGGGACGGGCTGGGTATCAGTCAGTGGCGGTGAGCAATTACATGGTGCATCACTTGTTTTGTGTATTATTATTATCATCATCATTATCATCATCATTCCCTCCTGCTGTCCTATTAAACTGTCTTTATCTCAACCCATGAACTCTACTTTTTCTTTTCCCCATTCTCCTCTTCATCCCTTGGGGAGGGGGGAGAGGGGCATTGAGCAAGCAGCTGCATAGGGCTACTACTGTCTGGGGTTCAACCCCAACAAAATTTCAGGATCTTTCTTTTGTGTATGGTTGCCCTCAAAAATACAAAGGAAAGATGGTTCTCTGTGGACAGGAGGGTGAGCAGTGCATGGTTGAAGACAGCTCTTCTCTCATGGCAGCTGGACATTGACATAAATCTGCCATAATCTAGAGTTGCCCAGGACAGAATTAGTGGAAGTAGGAGTTGGATAAAGATTATAGTTTTGGGTTTGCAATGTGGGGAGAAAGATTTTTAACACCTTGTTTCTTTTAAAAAGCCCTTCTGAGGAATCTCATTTAGATGAGGAATAAATGCTATGGTTATCAATTATGAATCTGTGTTACACAGTGCTGAGCAGGATGTAAGTAATAACAGGACTGCATACCAGAAAATACTTTGTTTAGTTCTCAGGGTTCCATTTAGGTTGGGCTTTGGAGCTGGGAAGCAGAGGTAAGTGCCCATCATCCATCTGTCCTGCTCTGGGCATCGTGTTGGTAAGGGTGCTCCTGCGCAGGGTATGCCTGGCTTTATTCTGTGCAGAAGCAACTTGAGTAGAGGTAATGCAAGGGGAATGTTGTGTGGTCCTGGGAATAGCTTTTTCATTTTTCTATTGACAAAGGGGATAAATTGTGGGGGACCAGTTCATTGGTAATGTGGAGCTGTTCTCGGGATGGCAGAACTGAAGATCACAAGCTGTGGGAGCATGTGTTTAAAAAAAAGAGTCACTCAATTTCTAGAATTCTTCATACATAACAAAACCTAGGTCAGCAGAAATCCAAAATTTCACTCATTCCTTCTGCAGGATCAGGATTTCAAACCCATTATTCATCGTATTGTTCACTGTAACAGCTAACTGCCCGAAGACTGCCTTAAGCACCAGTAAGTTTGTAGCTAAAAGAAAGCTTTATCCCAGTTATTAACCTCTGTAAAAGAGGTTTATGAAAGAAATCCCGATAAAGCTTTAGAAACAAGAATCTGCATTCCTAAGCCTTCTAAGGCACTTCTTAGAAACGCTGAGGCCCATTTTGCATTGTCTGATGCTGGTGCCGTGTTGGGCCATGGCATGGGGAGCAGGCCCATGTACCCAGCGTCTCTGCAGCAATATTCCTGCAGGGAGAACCCGAAGAAGCTTGGGTGAAGGTCAGGCCCCCGCCATGTGCCTCAGCCATAATAGTCCTTAGTTATGTTGTCACCTGTGTTTTAACAGAGCTTCTCACCTTATTGGCTTTTAGATGCCAGGTCTGCCTGCCCAGCCAAGGGCTGGGCGCTGCAGGGAGTGAGTAGGCAGGAGATACCTGGCTCCTGTGCCTGTCGCCTTCAGGACTGCTTAACAACTAGTGCTAACAAGGCCCCAATTAGTGCATGTATGTTAAGGTTTGCTTTGAAAAGGCCATCAGTGAGTCAACTGTGAGTGTTTGTCTCCGGGAAGGGCTGATCCCTGACTAACACTCTTGCCAAGTTTAAAATTAAACCTTTAAAGCAATAGCCTGAAACAGAAAAGAGAAAAAAAAAATCAAACCCAGCAACCTCCAGCCAGCTTCTGACAGACCATTTGTTATTCCAGGCAGAACATGTTTTCTGTAATTTTATTCTTGAAAACAGCTCAGTAGTTTTTGCAGGAACTTTCCAGGCAGATTTCATCCTAAACAGGTCAGGCTTGGCCAGGCTGCGGCATCTCACTGAGTGTGGCTTTTTGCAGTGGGAAGCTTTAAGCAATTTTTGCTGTGTGTCTCCCTCTGAGGTGTTTATACCTACTGTGTAAGTGTTCACTCCAAATAAAGTTTAACAATTCAGGTAAGCTGTAACAACGGAAAAATTAAGCCAGCTGATTCTATTTGGTTAACACAATTCTGAAACTTTATAGAAACTCTCATGATTCCTCTTTTATCATGGAAGACTTCCAATGTTTCCTTCTTTCTGTTTATGTGTTTGCCTGGATTATATATCACCATGGAACTTGTGTTTGAATACAAGTGTCAGAGTGGAGTTGGGTATTAAGAAGATTCCCTTCAGCCTCCCCCTTTGCTTTCCAGAGCTGCTGGGCCACTTGCAGTGTCTGCACCCCGGAATGGGGGCCCCTCTGTTCAATGCCACGTGCTGTTTCCCCCGAGTTGCTATTAAATGTGAAAGAATGATGATGCTAAAGTTTTCTCTAGGAGCTAGTTCCTGAGAACTAGAGGACACATGAACCTGCTTGTATTTATATGTTTTCTTAGATGAAGGCAATAGAAGTGGTGAAATGACTGTGAATTGAATCAATTCAAAGGGCCTGAGTCCATTATAAGATATTTTTAGAAGCCATGGATAAAATGTTATAGGTCAGTAATATATGCTAATGGAATAAATCCATTGTTTGATAATTTAAGTAATACAGCTTTGGGATAGGAGCAAAGAAAAAGCAGAAGACTGGAAAAAGCAAATATAGTATGTGTTTATAAAAATGAACAGGTCGTAGTCTTGACAATTTCTTCCACAGGATTAAAATCTGTCATCGTTAAATGCCTATTAAAAGCACATTTGCCACATTTAAATTAGCATATATTGTCTTGCCTATTCTGCTCTTTTGATTTCAATGATTTGGCCCACTGTCAAAAGTACAAACATGAGCAATGTGCAGCATATGTGATTGGTGGGTTTGTTTATAGAAGTAAGAGAATTGGGAGAGGAGCTGAATTTGATAGACAGTATATATTTGGCTTTTAGGAGAGCATGAAATACAACTTTGAGTATTCAAGTTGACTCTCAGAAGGGGAGAGCTATAATATGGCCAGAAAACTGACTGTTAGCTAAAGATGTGAGTGGATGTCCAGGGAGCATCAGTAAGGTCCTGTAGGGAGCTTGTTATTACCTAGCCTGGAGGGATTAATGTCTGCAGAGAAATGTGCAAAACTTTTGTTGTCTAAAGGCTGAAAAAGTGAAAAAATAAATACTTGGTTTCCTATATATTAGTCAAAGGGAAGGAGAGAGAAGAGGGAGCTGGGAAGGGTGCAGAGCAGTGTGGTGGAGCTCCAGGTAAGTATTACTGGAAAGGCAAAATGAGGATGAACTGAAAGGTGCTGAGAATAACATGAGAAATGAGCTGGTAGCCACCACGCAGTCTGGAAAAGACAGTTTGGTGAAGCAGGCTCAGAATCTAGGGCAGCAGCTGACGTATTTCCAAGGAAGTCACAGCAGTTGTTAGTTCAGGGTTTAAAGTGGAAAACGAGGCAGATTTAGCACAACACAGCAGTGCAGTGGGCTGTGGGGTGACCTGCAGGATATGGATGGACAAGGTGCTTTGTGGTGCTGCCCACTGCTTCAGCTGACTTCTTGTTCTCAAAGAACCTTGAACCTAGTTTGAAAAATGCATACATGGGATTTCAGTGGGTTGTCATGTTCTCCACCATGGCTCCAAGAACATGAGCAAGCTGCTTTACCTGTGAGCATTCTAGGAAGGAGCTCTGCTGCCAGTGAGATGAGTGGCCTGAAGGCATGTCACATGTTTGGTCTGTGGAGGTGCAGGACATGGGGCAAGCAGAGCCTTTCTTGGGGGGAGTCAGAGGTGTCTGGGAGATCTACCAATGTATCTAGAGATATCTTATCAATGCTGATCAATTTCCAAAGGCAGGGTGGCGGGAGGATGGGTCCAGACTCTGTTCAGTGGTGCTCAGTGACAGGACAAGGGGCACCAGGCACAAACCGGAGCATGGGAAGTTGCACCTGAACATGAGAAAAAAATTTAATGTGAGTGTGACGGAGCACTGGAACAGGCTGCCCAGGGAAGGTGTGGAGTCTCCTTCTCTGGAGATATTCCAACCTGCCTGGACACGTTCCTGTGCAACCTGCTTGAGGTGACCCTGCTTAAGCAGGTGGTTGGATTGGATAAGCTCCAGAAGTCCTTTCCAACCATGACTATGATTCTGTGATTCTGTGATCTCTTAGGTGCATCTCCATCAGGGACATTGGTGTTGGTGCAGGAGCTGGTAGGCAGCAGCGTCGCAGCTGCTCTGGCTGCCATCGCCTTCGCCTGTAACTGCTGAGCTGTCCTCAGAGGCCACTGAGCATCTCCTGCCCAAAGGGAATGAACTCATGGCAGGAAAGATGAGGGAGCCAGGCCAGCTGCCTGAGTACATGAAAACATTTCATTGGGAGCCTGTTTAAAAGCAAAAGTTGTGCATCTGGATGCTGCTTCAGAACCAGAACCAGAAGGGTATGATAGGAAATTGGTACCCAGGCAGTTGGTATATGCGGATGCTAATTCTGTGTGACAGAGAGCAGATACTTTCAGGTTTGGAATCTAAAATTCACTGCATTCAAGTAAAATATTTAACAGCTTTTGTTTTTGTGATATGACCACATGAATCCTAAAACCCCAAATCTGTTTCATTTAATAGTAAGTCCCTCATGGCTAATTTTGTATGCAGTACACAGAGTAGCATGACTATTCTGGGATATGATCCCAGTAACAGTGGTGAGTCATCAGCCGCAGCAACAGTAATGATATGAGGATCTATTTATTACTGCTTTTCTAAGCTGTGAGTTCTTCTAAGCAGTGAGTTCATCTAGAAATTATGTAATTATTCCTCCTGGATGCTTTTGCTTATTGGTTTGTAATTACAAAATATTCTCAGAAGACTTCTGTGTTTTAAAATTAAGTCCTCAGAATGACTTAATGTTAGAAGAACTGAGAAATTAAATCTTACCTTGTTTATACTCATTTTATGAGACTTTATCAATAATACAGCTTTCTAGATGTTCCTCAAACTTCACCTTTTTTTTTTTGCAAAACTATTTAGCATGTCATTCACCAGTTTATAAACTTATAAACAAATATGTGGGGTAGAAGCATCCAGTCTTAGAAACTGGTAGGAGGGGAAATTCCATGTAGGAGTCCATGGCTCATTGTTTCTTGGGTGTGAGAAGGACTGAATCGTAACTGCTGGAGGAGTTGTCCTCATTGCCTCTGAACTGCCGGGCTGTCCCCGGAGAAGGATGAGGAGATCCAAAAGCTTTTAGGGGACGTGTGTTGCCACCCAAGTCCTCTCCCAGCTGGCACTTGTTTTCATAAACAGCCTTCCTGTGCCAAGTGCTAGTCGGTGTGTTTTTCTCGGAAAAAAAGCAGCACTGCTACTCTGCAAAAGTGAGAAGCAGGCTGTTGGCAAGAGCTTTTTCCTAAAAAAAATGAAGTGGATGTTAGACCCTCTCAGAGGCCTCTGGCATGACCTGGTTGTCGTGGGAGCCTGGCACAGAGACCCTAGGGATGCTGCTTGGCTCCAGCCCTTGGATCCAGGCTGGAGCTCTTGGGCAGCATTCCCAGCCTGGTGCACCCGTTTGTAGCAGTGCATGGATGCTGATTTGCCTTGCTGTTTTACATCAACTTGCATCCTGTTTCTACAGTTCCTTTTTAGATGTATGCAGTATTTGTTTTCATGTTCTGCATCACCAGAAATCATGAGGGAGTCCTGTACCTGTTTTCAAATGTCACCTCCTTAAGATCTCAGGCCATCAAAGCATTGCTGTGCCCAGATGTTCCCATATCCTAGGTGCAGGATACCCTTGTTTACCCTTCTAAATGGCTCCTTCATCTCTAAGCTGCAGAAACCAACATGGCTGTATTGAATTTCTGGGGACTCTACAGACAGAGCTCACCCTTATCCCTGCAGGGACATGGTTCAGCAGTGCCTTGGATTTCATGATTTGCACTAGCAGAGGAAATAATCAGGAAAAATATAATCAGAATTAAAATTTCAGGTAATTTTTTCAGACTAATCATTCTCCACTAGCTGCGGGTTTGCTGTACTCATGTGCTCTACGTGGGCCGCCTCACTGGGGACTGTTGGGGACTGCTGAGTCCTCCTGGTGCCACTGGAGGAACACTGGGTACACTTCATGTGTACTCCCAAGCCCTCAGCACCCAGGAGTCTGAAATCCTTCCCTGGTGACACCTTTTGGGAGCACATCTGGAGTTGTTGTGGAACATGAAGAGAACCGCTATCCTTCTTAGCTTTCTGGACAAGAGGAGCCATGTGCCGTTTGCTGGAACCAGACCTGTTTCTACAGAATACCTGGCTTGTTTCTGGTCACATCAGCCAGAGCCTGTTAGCAATGACTTCAGGTGAAAGGAAACCAAGACATCAGCAGTCACTTGGGTAATGTTTTGACTCCATGCTATGTTTCTAAGCCTGAATCCTTGTGCATCACCTGTGTCTCTTGAACACCAGGGAAATTATCTCCGTGTTGGCACACTTTGATGTATAAGGTACAACATCAGAATCAAGAAGATCTTGATCCCTGCACAGTTCATCATATTCCCACTACTGTTTCTGCCCACCTGAAATGTTGAGGTATACTTGTTTATTTGTAGATAGGTGACAAGTTTTTCCATGAAATGTTTTCTTAGCATTGAGATTTTATTTTTTTGTCTTTGCCTGAATCTGAAAAGAGAAAAAAAGCCTTATGATATATTTCAAAGCAGTCCGTGTTCTTGTTGGTACCTATGGGAACAGAAGATGCTTTCATGTTTGTCCCCAGTTGAAATCCCATTGTGAGCTGCGCCACAACATATCCAAGAAGTACATTTTGGTGTGTAGACAAGGTCTTTCCCAACCAAAATTATATTGGCAGTTTTGTCACCCACAAGAGCAGAGGCGGGGCATTTTGGCATAATCTGACCAGAGATGAGATGGAGCACTAAGTAGTTTCCCTGTAAGATTTGGTGTATTTGGTACTGAATGTATTTTTCAGTGATTCAAAGGTTGTAGATTAAAAAAAAAAAAACAACAAAGAAATAAACCCGTTCTTTCCTCATAGAAGTGCTGTGAGGAGCCAGGGGCAGCAGGTTTGGTGGTTGCCAACAGGGCACTGAGTCAGTGAGTCTGCAGAATTTGGCCCCAAAATTCCGCTTTCACTGAGCAGAGGAAGGAGCTGTAATGCAGCGCCCTGCTAATCAGAGAAGCCTGCTCTGTCTTCAGCAGTTTCCCAGATGTTTGCAGTCTTCATATAAACATGCAATAAAGTAATTAATCTCAGAGAAGTAAGGCTGCAGCTCTTGATGTGTGGCTGGGGAAGTCACTTCTCCACAGCTTGCTGCTGCCTGTCCCACCCAGCTGTTGGTGCAAGCGATGAGCTGGTATTGGCTGTGCCAGCAGTGTGGCACATGAAGTCCATGGGTCCACCACTATGATGCTTAATGGAAATGTGTGACTGCTCCTTGGCATCCACTACAGCTTAAAGTGACAAAATATGGATCTGTTAACTTGCAGTGTGTGCGCCACCAAACTGCTCACTCCTGAGGGGCTCAGCATTTCTGGTTTTCTGAGGAGTTAGATAAATATTTCTTAAATTTAATCTCTATTTAGAAAGGGAAAAAAGTTATGACCTTCTATTTATAATCTATCCCTTAGAACTGTACAATAAACTCAACATAGCCTGAGAATTTCAAAAGTTATAAAAAGGGCAAGCTAGCAAGGATCTTGAAGAGCTCTAAATCTCATTTTATTGTTCAGTTATCTTATGGAAGTCTATTATTTTTACACTGATCACATATAATTTGTCTTTTATCTTTATTATACGCTGTATTTTGACATTTCTGTTCAATTTTAATCACTTCTTTAGCATAGGAAAATACATTTAAAAATGGTTTGGTTATTTGTTTTGAAGCAGAGGTTAATTAAAAATAGGGAGATGAAATGGATCTGTCTTAGGTATGTCAGTCCCAGCTTTAAGGGGTGTTTTTAATTAGATAACTTTTTTTCCAGATCAAGTAAATGCAGTAGATTTCTATCTTAAAGCCTTCAATGTGATGCCGTAGATATCATGGTGAGATGTAAGCTAGAGGTGTGGATTGCAACAAGAGCTGTAAGGTGGATAAGGAAAGATCTGCAGGGGAAATCGGTGGTGCAGCAAGGACAGCTTGCAGGCCGGAGGAAGTTAGCAATGAGGTTTTGCAGGGATAAATCCTACATCTAATTTTCTGAAATATTTTCATTGCTATGTTTGTGTGGATTCCATCTTTTGATCATCTGTACACCTGCTGTTGCACATTGTGGTACAGCATTGGAAGTATTGTCTGGTCTTGGAGAAGTTCAGCGATATGGAGCAGAAGGTCAGGTATGTGTGGATTAAGAACAAAAGCTTCTGCTGTGCCCTGGAGACTCATTAGCTGAAAACAGCTGAGGAGGAGAGAGCCAGGTATGCTGGCTACAGGGTAATTGCAAGCCCTGAGCCCTGTATGGCTTTGCAGTGGATGTGGAGTCTCCTCAGCGAGCAACTGCGATCCAGCTGAGATGGTGGTGGTGAGACTTTGTGGTGGAGTGGTGCCCACTGGTGTGCAGCACCATGGGGCAGCTGGGGAGAAGTGCTGGAAACTTGAAGAAACTAAATACTCAGGAGAAAGTTTGGTAAGTTTATTGAGGAGATTGGTGTAGAGTCTGCAGTAGCAGAGGACTAGACACAGGGACCACAAAGTTTCTTCCAGATTTCTGGACCTGAATCTTGTTATGGCATGTAGTTGCTTCCAAACTGTTACATCGGACAGGGTATCAGATTGGGTGAGAGTGATTTGATACTGAGTGAGAACTTCCCACTGAAGTGCTGCAGTCGGTCCCAGTCCTGGTGCTCTCAGAGTCCCTGATCATTGTTCCTAGGTCTTGTTATTTTGGGAGCCACTCCAACTGCAAGCTTCTTACCCAGTGTACAGAGTCCAGCTGTGAGAACAGTGGCTCTGTGTCACCTCTTCACCTGTGACCCTCCAGTGGGCCAGCTCAGCTCAATAAACTTATGAAAAGCTTGCGTTGCTTTGCCTTGGGTGCTCATTCTGCTGTGTGAGAGCAGGATGCGGGAGGGTGAAACCACCACTGGGTGGACTGAGCACTGGAGAAGCCTTACCATAAAAACACCAAGGGAAAGAGATTGAAGCCAGCTGGAGGAAGTGCAGTCAGGGATTTTGTATAAATCATCTCCACGTCAGCTAAAGCGAGAATCCCTACACACGTCAGCAGTTCCTGACTCTGGCGAAAGCCCCGGGAGCGTTGAAGCTGGATGACATCATGAGTAAAACGAAGGAATTCACTCAGAGGGTGATGCCAGTGAACCAAATTCCTGTATTTGCTGGCTGAGTTGTACCTTGCAGAGCAGAGAAAGTCTAAGCACCCAGAGGGGCTCAATATGTGTCTGTCTTGTGATCTGAAAGAGTTGACCTGCTTGCAGCTGGATTTTGTCTATTTGTGGTTAGGGACACTTATGAGATCAGAGATTTACTGGAAGAAATTGGCAGTGAAGGGGATGCTGTGTCTATATCTAGCCAGGTAGAGTGCACAAAAGGACTTTCTTGAAAATCTGGAGAATAAATATTAACTGAAGGAACGGACACCTATGAGTGAAGTTTTGAAGTGGGGATCTATTGAATGTCCCAGTTTCACTCAAATCACAGAAGGCTGCCTACATTTTTTTCATCTGTGAAGATAGTAAGTTGTTTGGAGTGGAGTCTGGAAGAACTAGCTGACCCCCTTTTGCTTTACTGCAATAAAATTATACAGTGTTTTAAAAACTGTTCTATAAATTCTACACTTAACTGCTGCTTTCCCAGACCAGTTTTATCTGCATCAGATCAAGCCCAGCTAATGAAGTCAGCTGATGACTGATGCAATATTATATATTTGTTTCAGACTAAATGTGTTAAAAAGTGGATTCTGGAAAAATCCATTCTCAGGAGGAAACAGAAAATTGCCCAACCTCTTGCAAAAGTATTGCCTTCAGTCAGGCCTGACATGTTAGTACAACAGTATGTGGAAGTGTAAATAGTGTGTTGCTAATATTTGTTAGCCACGTTGTTCAGTGCATGACTGGAAGGTGCTGGAGTTGTAGCGGTGCAGAGGAGGAACATTTAGAGAATAAAGGACGGGGTACTGACCAGCTCCCTCGCATAACATTTTGCTTTCCTTGTCAGCATTCCTGTGCATCCATAACTAAACTCTGCAATTAAATCCTGTTCTTCAAGAGAGTTGTAATTCTGCAGCTCTGGTGCTGTGGAGCTGAGTCCAAGCGAGCAAGTGAGCTCTGGTGCCAGTGAGCCAAGGCCACAGCATGGGTCCTGAACTCACAACTGGGGACCGAGTCGTGGCTACAATTTCCAGCCCAAACTCTGACTCTTTGCTTCTCTGAGTTTAAGTTATGAACTTACCAGTCACATATTTTCATGCAATTTAATATGTTTTACGTGGCTGCATTTTCTCTTCTGTTATTAAAAAAGAAAAGGAAAAGCTCTCATGGGCGTGAATAAGGTTTTATATAATAGTTTGCAATGACTCCATCAAAGCCATTGTGCTCTATCTTGTGAATATCTATTTAATCAGTGGTTTTAAAAAAAGTCCTTATTTGTGCTAAGTGATTTTTCTGTCTCAGACTGCAGCAAGAATTTCCTACTCTTGTGAAGATGGAGCACAGCCAGTCCAGCTACTCTAGACTTGAATGCTGCTATTGAACCTCCTTTATGCTGGAAAGAGGTTCAAGTACTAAAGATGCTATTCAGATGATTATGGAGCTGCTACGAGAGTCTAGGAAGGAGCATTGCATTGCTAGGATGTTAATTCTGTGATGAAGTACCGGGGATTATTAACTAATCTAGCAAATTTGAGACGGTAAGTAGCTCAATTATGCTCACCTACATTTTCTACATCACAAATATGCTTAAGAAGCCATGTCCTGCCATGGATCACCACTATAACTTAGGAGTTAGGCCAACTTTTGATGCCTTGAAGGCGCCCAAAAAGTTCCAACCTCTGCTCCCAGAGAGAACTTTGTTCCTCCAGCCCTCGCAAGAGCAGCCTTCACCACGCAGGTGAGAACAGTGTGTGGTTAAGACAGCGCTGCTGGCTCCCTGCTGGGCTAGCATGTGAAAGAGTCACGGCAGGGATGAGATGCGCTCACACATCCGTGTTGATGTTCTCAGGCTGTCTCAGTGGTCAGTGGTTTTTTGCTTCTGTCTCACCCAAGGAAGTGAAAAGAGCTGGGAGTTAATTCCAGCTTAGCTTACTAAGACTAGTGGAACCTGCGAGTGTACATTTAGATGGAATTTGATTTCTGTGTGTGGCTAATTAAGAGCATGCACAAAAAAGGCTGCCTTGTTAGATTAAGTCATGGAGAATATTTCTTACAATAGTAAAGTCAAAAGCCATAATGAATAAGAGGTGTTCCTACCAATAATATGTCTTTGCAGGGTGACTTCTCTGTGGCTTCTCAGCCTGGCACATGCCATTTGTCTCCCCGCTGTATGTTATTGAATACACTGAACAGTCTCCCTTGCCCAATTAAAGCAGAACCTTGGCAGAAAGCAAAAATCACAAACCATTTAGGGCTGATTCTGCTCAGAACAAAAGGGCTTGACATTAGGGTTTTGTTCCCCGGTTCCATCTCATGCCACCCAGCTATCTTGTTTACTCTTCACATGACTTACCATCAGGCCCTCGATATCTGTGTGGCATTTATGTTCACGTCAGTCAGATGTTTTGCTGGGTGACATTAGGTTATTAATATAGCATGTCACATTTTATTCTGGCTGAGTGGTACAAAGGGAATACCCGTTGTTTGTCTCCCACTCTGGATCTGTAATCTTGATCTTTTCCAGACGCTCCAGGCGGCTGGCAGACAGATAGCACACAGTCCTGCTTGCCTGGGACTGATTGGTTTCTTGGCCATCATCCAGTTCCAAGTACATCAACACATTTGCAGAAAGGTTTCCTAACCTGAAAACTCAGAGCTGGCCTGATCTCTTGTGTGAAGAATGAAAGGAGCCAGATTTCTGCTGGAGTTCAGCAAAAGCACAGAGAGCAAGAGGAAAAGTTTCAGAAACTGCATCTTGGCTTGGGCTAGAGAAGGCGGATGCCAGAGTGTGTGGGCAGGTGCCAGGTCTCCTTCCAGTCTCCTGATGGGACTTAATCAGAGTTTGAACGGACTAATTTTAATCCATCTTTCCATTATAAATGATATGGCTAGCAGTGATCCAGCACATGCAGCTTTTCTACAAGTAGATGGAGGGTTAAACACCCCACTCACATCTGCAGCTTATGGAATTACTTGTCTGTAAAACTGTGTAGAGCCCCTAGTGCTGGGCTCAACCCTAACAAGCTATTGGTGCGTGCTGGAGTGTCTGCTCAGTGCCTTGGCATTGCTGGGGCCCACACTGCATGAGTGGTGGTGGACCCACTGCTGCAGCCCTGCCTGTGCTTCAGGCAGCCCCTGGGGACATCAGCTGCTCCTCTCGAGCTTCAGGTGTTTTCTTTCATGGGTTTAATCAGCAAACATCTTTCTCCTTCTTGGAATAACTCTTCTGTGCATACTATGTTTAGGTTTTGCAACAGTGAGGGCTTTCACACATTTTTCTGAATTGTTCTTTAAATGGGCCCATTTTGGACATCGATTACCTTTGCCTGCTCATTCTTTGTTAGCTCAGTACAAACCTTTATCAATACAACAAAATATTCAGGATATCTAATTTCTGTTAGCTCAAGAATGAAGCTTTTACTATGATGACGTGAATCTTAAACTGCAATCAGCTATAATGATTTTGTGCCATGGCTACACACTTATGCTTATGCACACTGGAAACTTCACCTTCTGCGTTATTAAATGGTAATCAATTGTAGCAACTTCTGTGCTAATATTTCTTCCTAATCTCCGAGTGTTTGTGGCTGTGTCACTGCATTGATTGCCATTTCTGGACTTGATGACTTATAGCTGTATCTAATTCATTCATAGTTTGAGGCTGCAATGTATTTTGCTCTCTCTGCTCCTGCATCTCCGTTTCTTTTGAACAGTGCAGCTTTATGATTTGTAGTAAGTGACTCCAAAATAGTGATTCCAGCAAGTGATTTTCAACATGAAACAGAGCTTCGAAGGGATCGTTAATTAAGTAAGATCAAAATGAGCCCTGAAGCAGGTCTTGGGAAGATTTGCAGGTCTAGAGAAAATAACAGAGTTATTAAATAATATTTTGGGTGCCAACAGTGCACTATCTGCTTTTACATCAGAGAAATAATTCCTTCCCAAGAGGTTTTTAGAAGTGCAGCACAGAGGAGTTGGTTGAGATGCAGCGTATCTGATGCCGCAGTGTGAGGAGGCAGTGTAGAAGGTTAGCAGGAGCATTTCTGAAGGGCTTTATGGTAGGATGATGAGCCGAGGAAGGACTTGAGCAAGGAGGTGATTTGGCAATAAGAAGACGCAGACTATTGCAAGCACAAACATGCTGTAGAGGAGTCACAAGTTGGTTGTGAAACTGCATGTGAAGGAAGTGGCAAGCTGGGAGTTTCGGCCAGGAACAGGAGCGGAGACTTCTGTGCTGTCTCGGTGAGAACAGGCTAACTGGAAGGAAAACTGTGTTGATCTGGGCAGCAAAAGGTACCCACAGAGGGGCTGGTCTCTGTGAACACATGCAGTGGTTTAGAAGATTTATTTTGGATGGGGAAGCAATCTGTGAGGATGCTAGAAAGGTTAAAGGGAAAAAAGAACAGATCATGGACAGCGTATGTGGTAATAAGGTTTGCCTCCTTCCTAAAGCATTCTGCAATCAATAGCTGGCAGGCCAGCAAGGGCCAACATCCTGAGCTCTGCCACACCTGGAAAATCTGGGGCCTTGTTTTTACTGCATGAGCTCACCATTTGGCGTAAACGACATGAAATATGCTGCAAAACATTCACCCTGCCTTCATTTTGGGCCCATAGTTGCTCCTATAGAAAGTTTTGCTCTTGCTGCCCCCCCTAGTTATGTCTTCTCACCATGCTGTAGGTTTTCTTCCTGCTAAATCCAATTTCCAGAATTATTAAGGTTCATTTCAGAGCGTGTGATTTAGAAGCAGAAAATAAAAATCTGTGGTTTAAATTCACTCTTTTGTTTTCAGACAGCCTGAGGAGGAATGGAGGGAGTGTGGGTAGGCAGTGTGTCACTGCTGGTCCCTGCGCTGACTGCACTCAGCTATCCTTTGCAGCTAGCCAATATCGTTAGTAAAAATGCAAATGTATGGAAATATGGTATCGTGCATGCCAGCAGATGGCATGTTCTGTATTTACTGGCTATGCTTGCACATATGCTGAGATATGGGGCATATCTAGAGCTACAGTAATGGCATCGCTGGCAGAGGTGCTGCCAGAGGGGTGTCATTTGAGTCTGGTGCAAGGTGCTTTTGATACCAGCCCCTTGTTTGTATCTTGCTTGTGTCTCTCTGTAATGCCTGCCTGCTCTGCTGCTGGGCTTTGGCATAGAGGAGGAGCAAAGGGGCTATGTAGGTGGCTTTATGCCTTCCCCACGCAGTGCTGGGGGGCAGGAGAGGGGAAAGGACACCCCAAACCTTGACATCTCCCAAATAAGTGCATTTCTGGAGAGTGGCTGGATGATCAGTGGGATACAGCTCATCCATAGTGACTCGCGGATACCGATGCGGAAACATCAGCACTGCAGGAACCATGCCTCTCTGAGTGAGACAGGATGAGGGTTCCCTCCCATGTCAATCAGGAGCAAAGGCTGTGTTTCAGCTGTGGGATGAGCCTCCTACACCACTGGGCTCTGTCCCACAATGTTGTTGTCAATTATACTGTTAATCCCACCAGTAATAACATCAAGTTGGTGTTTACCCCCATCACTCCTACAGGAAAGCTGTTAAGTGATCTGTCTGCTCTCAAGGCAAAAAATATCTTTCTCTGATTTCCAACTTCAGTTTATTCATGTCCGGTTTATACCCACCTATTCTTGTGCCAGCATCATCCTTTAGTGTGAAGATCTTGTCTACTCTGCTGGCCCTTGTCCCTGGTACATGTATGGAGGCAGGACATCATCCCTCAGTGGATGTTTCAGCAGGGTGTATGATCTGAGCCCCTCGGGCTTTACTGTCAAAATCCTGATACGTTAATGGTAATAAAACAAATGAGCAGTGAGAAGCATGGTGATGGCTGCAGCTGTGATTGACCAGAATGATTTGAAAATGTACCTACCAGCCATTTCTCTGCATTTGCTTAGAAATACCATGATTACCAGTGAAGTGGTTATAGCAGATATTCAGTTGAAGCTGTGTTAACCACAGTGTACTGGTTGTCCTGGTTATTGCGGTACCGTGGAAGAGGGTGGCATTTCCAAACATCCATTGGGTACATGGTCCAAACCACTTAGACAAGAATAAACATGTGACTTTCTGCCAAAGGGCCAAGTTTTTCCATCCGTAATATTTTTTTCTCAAATAGTACCAGTTGGCAGATGCTTATGATTTGGATGAGGCCACTTTTGCATTTAGATTCTGCTGGGCCTGTAATGATCAATAATAGCTATAAAAAAAATTACACTTGAAATCACGTCAGTATACTTTGCTCTTTGCTATGTACAGTGTCTTTTCCTGTTGACATAAAAGGTGAAGAGTACAGACATTTGAAAGGGGTGAAGCCAGTAAAGTTTTGCTGAAGTGTGCCCAACCAAATTCATTATTTTTGGGAGGGCCAAATCTCCAAAGGATTTAATAAGCTGAATACTATCTTAGGACATGTGATTGTCATTTTGCTGTCAGGAAACACAAATATCAATTATGGAAATAAATCAAAAAACAGGTCAAATAATTTTTTTATGAATGAAGTGAAAAGGCGTCGTGCATTTCTCGGTGCAGCAGCTTTCCACACATCCACTGCTGGACTTCAGATGTTGTAGATGGGCGGAGGGCAGTTTAAAACATGAGTGCAGAAAATCTGTAAATCTTCTGACTCAAAGGCTGTCTGTCCTCCCAGCTCAGATAAGCCAGGTAAAATGGAAAAATCTGCGGTCTCTGCAACTTGTTAAAAAATATTGCCGTTTTATTCCTGTCTCCAGTCTGTCTGACAGCAGATCAGAACAGCTATTTGATTTGTAGCTGCTGCCTCTGAGCAGCCTGTCGCAGCTAGTCAGAGTTATGGCAGAGCAAAGCGGCTCACTGTGAGCTTACTTGTTTGAAAATGCAAAAGTGCCTCCTGGAGTTGTGCCAGGTGATCCTCTTTTTAAGGTCAGGATGAAATAAACTATGTCTCTGGCCAGCAGCCTCCTGATGCTCTGGTTCTGTACAGATATGGGAACCCTTTCCTGCGTACTGGAAGCAGAGGTAATTTGCTGTATGGGATCCTTGAGACTCGTGGTGCTTCTTTG
Organism: Dromococcyx pavoninus; assembly: GCA_033558185.1. Taxonomy (NCBI): domain Eukaryota; kingdom Metazoa; phylum Chordata; class Aves; order Cuculiformes; family Neomorphidae; genus Dromococcyx; species Dromococcyx pavoninus. The sequence goes on along the minus strand of JAUMJL010000172.1, from coordinate 169,003 downwards.
CATTTGCCATTAGTGCACTATATGCTTTGGGAAGAGTGTTAAGGGTGGATTACATTTAATAGGTATATGAGATACTTTTAAGATGTATTGATAAAAGATGCACTATGTGACTGTAATTCCTCTTTTATTACTGGTAATACCCTGGTGGGGAAAATGCAAGGCCAAACCGAGTGTACCCGGTTGCTGAGTGGAATTACTCACCCCAAGCTGGCTCTGGGGAGGGGAGTTTGTCTGTAGACAGAAATGCTGTAAGGTGTCCTGGAGCCCCTGCAGAAGGCACTGGGCTCAGCTGCAACCCCGCACCGAGGTTCCCATCACACAAGCCAGGCCACCATGGGCAGCCTCCTCCGTGGGAGGCAGCATACATGTCTTGCATATGGGGTACGAGAGTCTCTAAAATGGTATGGTGCTTAGATGCAGCTGTAAAAGCTGAACTGACACTGAACAGAGCACAATGGCTGAGCCAGACTGATATAAATACTGTCCTGTGACTTGAATGTAAACATCTGCACTGTAGAACAGCACCGTTTCGCAGAGCTGGTGATGCCAAAATCCAGCGAGTGTCTGCTGAGGAGCACCATGCTGTCCCGGTGCCACCTGTACCATGCGTGGCTGCCTGTCCAGCACCTTTCCAGCAGGGAAAAAACAGCAATTGTCCCTTCAGTGATACCCAGACGGGTCCTTCAGCACAAGAAATGCACAGCCCGTGTGCTGGAGCAGATTTGGCCTGGGCAGCAGCAGTAGTGAGGAAAAGCAGCTAGAATATTTTCAGTAGGAAAAGGCCTTTAGGAAGTGGCATTACTGCCTGTGCTGAGAGTGATCACACTCACATCAAACTGCATTTACAAGCTCTGGAAGTGAAAATATGGAGAGTGTCTGCTGTGTTTAACTATGCCTTGTGTTTTCCAGAGATTAATGACAGTGAACCATAGTAAAATGATAAAATAACCTAGGATGTGCATTTGGTAAAGTAACAAGTGGTTTATAGAACTAAGATTTTCTTTTTTGGGGGACTTAACCCCATAATATTATCTTGTTACAGGATAACACCAAGCTACTTGTCTGTAATGAACATGAAAAGGATTAGATTTCTTGAAACCCTCCATGCTAGAAGTAAACCCAAACTCATTTTTACCTCCCTTCTGTACTTTAACCGACTCTTCGTGACTATTTGGCCACAGTGCAAGGTGTCTTAAGGAATGCATGGTGGCTCCACAGCCTGGTGGCTTTCAGCAGTGCCAGTGACTGAATGGCAACGGTGAGAAGTAATGGCTCAAGGACTTAATGTGCAGTCTGAGAGTTTCAGGCAGTGGTAGCTGCAGACACTGAACAAGCAGGTAGTGCAGTGGCTTCTTTGTAGTGAAGAGTGCTTTAAAAAGTGAAATGAGCACTTTGTACCATTCTGCAACGCCCAGTGGTTCTTGTGCTGAGCTGGTGGCTGAACTGAGGTTTACTGCTGTGCAAACCATGGACCTCGCTAGAGTACTGCTGCTGAGTTAGAGGTACTGCTCCTGGAGAAGGGTAAGTGCTCTGGCTGTGTCTACGTATTTTTACCTTTGTGCTGTCCTGAAGATGGACGTTGGCTGTGAACAGAACGCGACCAGCTTTCCGGTCTGCCTTAGAGCTTGTGATTCAAAGCTGTTTGTAAGCACAAGGCAAGCTAATTCCTGGCCCCATCCTCTGCCATGGCAGACAGGTTGTGAGCCACAGCAGGGGGCTCTGTTTTACCCATTGAAGAAAAATGCTGCTATAAAGAGTTAACTTCTGTATTCAGAGATAACAAAGTCAAATAAACAGATATTTTTGTGTTGTGATGCACGTGGAGGCTTAATAACATGTTTAGCAGCAGATGACAGTTTACATTGCAAACACTTATTTAAGCGCTGCTGGGATTTCTATGCCAGGCAGCTGGGATACACGGTGCTGGGGAGGGACTGCAAGGAGTTTGCTGGCTTATATTTCAGGAGGCATGGGTGTTTAGGCTCTGGAGATACAGAAGAGTTAGGGGTCACATGAAGGGCAAACCTGGCAGAGGAATTTGAACACTTTGAGAGGGCTCTGAGAGCTACAGGATGTTCCCTTTGTGGGAGAAGGTCAGAAGGGAAAAACAAAGCACTAAACCTGCAGTGCTGAGAGCGGTCAGCCCCGTGGAGTCTGGTGCCGGTGCTAGGGCATCTGCATCGGCTGTTGGTGTGCTCAGCTACGGCACGCCTGCTGGGTGTCCAATCCTGTTTCATTGAGTGCTGATGGTTTGAAGCACAGACCTTTCCACGTGAAAGATTATTTAGAAAAAACAGCAAGCTGTTCTGATAATGGGAAACAGGTGCACAAAATTAGATAGCAGTGAGAAGCAGTCATGCCTGTTCGGATCTGAAGATGTAAGAAACAGCATTTTTCATTGCTAACAGTGTTAAAAATACAGCTGAATGTCTTAGTGAGAAGCAGGCCTCTAATGATTGCAAGAGGATCTTTATAATGAGCAGAGTCTGCCCGGATTTCCTAAAATACTGTATTTTGGAAACACATTTGATAAAGGTGGTACCATAGTTAGAAGATCAGGAGTAATGCCCTCAAAAATGAGTCTGGGAAGGCAAAGCAGATGGTAAAACCTCTTGTAGAGTCAGTGCTGTCATCCTCAGGAAAAGTGTAAATTCATAACATAAACAAAAAGCGCACAAGCCTGCCTGGTTTGATAGACTTAAATGTGTGTGTTTCATATTACAGATCTAGAAACAAACTGTGGGGCTGTGTAGCTCTCGTGGCAACCATTTGACTTGCAATGACTATTCAAATGACTCTGAATTACATCAAAATCATGGTGCAATCCTGTTTTTCAGTTTTTATGCCAAATCTTACCACGTTCCAAGGTTGCTGGCGGGCAATGCTAATCCAGGGACAACTTGTTCCCAATGCCGTTTTTTCCTTTTGCTGCTCCACTGAAAAGTTTTGTGCCAAGACCCCCTTAACGAGGTAGATCAGAGAGCTTGAAAGCTGAATTGTTGGATAAGTTGGAGGCAGCATCTTCTGTTGGGACAACATGGCAACTGCCATGTTTTCATGTGAGGGTGGTGCTGTGGGAAGGAGCAAGCCTGCTTTAGGATTGATTTAGGAGTGTTTTGATAGAAATAGGTCCTCATGGATGCTGCAGAGACCTGGCTCCTTCACAGGGTGAGAACGGCTGGAGGGCGGTGGGGCGTCTGAAAGCAGAGAACCGTCTGTCTGCGGAGGCTTAATTGGACTTTCCCACTGTGATAAAGGATGACAGCGCTTTCTAATGTAGAGAAACGTAGTCATTACTGTAAAAAAACTACAGTATTTGGACAGTTGGGGTTTGCTTTTATTAATCTTCTTTGTTCTGCAGAATGACGCATGAAACCTTGTTGTGTTTTACAGCTGAGCGTGATTTCTCCTGGCTTGCTGTTGCCTATTTCCTCCCTTCATTTGCTGTGTTATATCTTTCGACAGATCCAAAGCAAGCGTCCCCTTTGTTGCTTGTTGGAGCGAGCTACAGCTCACTCCTGCCACCTGCTGTTTCCTTCTTTGCTCTTCACTTTACTAAGATCCTGGTTTATTAAAAACTGTGGAGGGAAAAGGAGATGGGGCTGCAGCTGCCTTGTCGCTTGCATTGACCTCGTTGCTGAGTACTGCTCTGCAGCCACTCCGCTCCTCCCACTGCCGACCCCACTGCCTCATCTCCTCCACCACACCAAGCTTTCCTCTCATTCAGACAAGTAAATGGAGAGTCTGGACCTTGAGGTTAGCTGACGCCTGGCTCCAGGAGAAAGCTAGAGGACATGCCACCTTACTTCACAGCTGTGCAGCCCTGAAAGGGGCAACTTGCTGGGCTGTGACACTGCCCCAGCCAGTGCACACTTTGCCTTTCCCGCACCAGTTGTGCTCTTGACGGGTTGGGTTTTGCTTGCTGGGTCTGCTGATTCCTTTGACTGGCACTGGGATTTGTGGCTTTTTGTGTCCACCAGATTCTCCTCTTTGCTGCTGGGTTTCTGCTGGTGGTCAGTAACCCTGAGAAGGCACTCATCTCAGGAGTGCCGCTCACCTGGCACTCATGAATTGCACATTCCTGAATCCTCCGGTAAAAACAGGCAGGCCTCAGGCGACTTGGTTTTGTCTGTCAGTCAAGTCCTTGATTTGCAGCTATATCCTGGCCTAGGGATTGCCACTGATTCATGTCAGTGGTTAACTAATGCTCATCCCATACAGATGCTGTCACCTTTCCTCATGTGGAGCCACTTCTTGGCTCTGTGTGAGTGGGCTCAACTCCTTAGAAGCCCTTGGTGGCCTCCAGGCGCACTGTCACCCCCTAAGACTGTCACAGCACTTGGAAATGGTTGAATAAACCTGATAAGATGTTGGAGGCAGACGGGTAATGGTGTCAGCTTGGTGGACTGGAGCTCCCAAGACTGCAAAGCAAGGCACACTTTGTAGAAATCTACAGGGGACAGATATTTATGTATCTCATCTTGAATGATTTACAGGGACCGTAGATACCAGGTTTGTGACCTGGTGTTTAGGTAACAATTTTAAGTCTCACCAGTTCCCACTTATTTCTGAGCCTGCTAGGCATCCAAAAGCTTTTGCAGAAGAGCTCCTGGGGCCAGGATGGGAGGTGAGAAAAAGAAGCAGTACATCATGGTGAGCGACTGTGCTTTGAGCCAAATCTTTCATCCACCATCTCTTGGCATGGATGTGGGGTGAGGAGCAACTGCAGAATAGCAGATCAAGTGTTTGCTGATATTTTACCACTGGAGCTTGCTGCACTGCTGCAGTGCTTCTGTGCCAATGCTGTTTCACAAATGGGGTGTCTTGACTGTGAGTGCTGTTGCTTGAAGATAAACTGCAAAGCAAATTTTAGCTTTTGTTTCTCTAGCCTGCTGTAGTGGTGCTTTGTCCTTTGCCATCTTTATTTTTAGCTAGACAAATGCACCTTTATTTTCTGCTTATGAGAAGACTACAGGGTGCTGCAAACTTTGGAGAGGACCCTTGTTACAATCTGCCGAGTATTCTGAACATGATGCCACACTGATAATTAAGTGTTTCCAGCAGAGCTCATCAGTTAACTTCTAATGAAAAAAAATTAGTGGAAAATGCAGCTCTGAGAGGGCAACTTTACAATCTAATTGTAGTTCTTACCAATTTCAACAAATGTTTACTCGGGAGACCTTTTTTTGCATCAGAATATAATTCCTCATGGGCCATTGTACAAACCAAGAGCAACTGGTGAAGTTAACTTGCAGCAGAGATTTGAAAAACACAAGGTTAAGCTCTTGCTCTGCATATCTCAGGCCACATTCTCCTAATGATGTGCCATCAAGGGGAAATAGTCTCCCATGTTTGACTTCATATGACTATTAAAATTTGGTCATTCCGGTGAACACCCAGTGAACACCCACCATACCTCTGGGAGTGCCTATTCATAAGCACAAAATCGGACGCTCTGAGTAGAGACAATGACAAACTCCTGTTTGACCTTCACTTTTGGGGGTAATTTGCTCTTGACTTAATGGTCAAGCACATGGTTGGCTGAGTCCTGGGTCAGACCCAAGAAAGGGGAGCCAGATGAGGGGGCTGGCATGGCTGCAAGCTGAACTTGTGGAAAGAGATAAGAATGCCTTTCCAGCTGGATTAACTGTGTGATCTGTGCTGCCATGTCCCAAGGCGCTGGCGGAGAGAGCATGGGCAGTGTGCACATGGGGTGGCTGGAAGCAGCCATGGCGTTCTGAGCTGGTCATCAACTAGTGAACACGGTCTGAACGTGTCCAGCTCATCCTTGTGTGAACTGCCAGTGCTGTAGAAATCTGGAAAACCTGTGTGGTTCAGGCAAACTGTTTTCTGGGGAGCTCTGCCTTTGCCAAGGTTTAACCTCCACCTTTACCCAGGTCACAGAGTGCCAGGGTCCTTCTTACACTTCCAGCTACAAAAGTATTCCAGTCCTCTGAAGGTATTGAAAATCCACAGGACTTATGTGGGAGTTCCTGCAGGAGCGACTCAGAATAGGCCTAGGCTGACAGAGAACTGTTTGGTTTTTTTTTTTAATTTTATTTTAAAAGAGGGAAAGGGAAGGGGATTTGAGTATCTTCCACCTCCCGCAAGGTAGGGAAGCCCTGCTACAGTAAGCCATGCAAAACCAGATTGTTGGTGGATACTTTCCCTCTTACTAAACTTACTCCTTTGCAGTGATAGTCTTCTTAGCAAAAGACCCCCTTATCAGCCTTGCTTCCTGCTTCCCTCCCTCAGCCTCTTAAACTTTTCAAACTTTGTATGTTAACTTTTCTTCCCAAACCTGTTATTCACGTCTACCAGTAAGAAGCTGGTACAGTGTCGAGCAGCCAGAAGAAGCTCTGCTCGGCTAAATGCTCAGATTTAGCTCATTGCTGTGTGTCCATTTGTGTCAGTAAACTAAATGTTCTCTAGTGATGGTTTTGCAATAAAATGTTTTGAGTAATCAGACTTAATTTTCTGAATAGGTGTGGTTTAATTATCAGCTGGCTGTTGTTTGTAGACACCATAGTTACAGAGCTGAGTTTCTTCTGTTGATTACTTTGTGGCTACAAATAAAGTGTACTCAAGTTTTGATTGATAGAAGAGCAGATGATAAAGATTAAAAGGAAAGCATATTAATTGAGCCATTACCATTTTCAAGATGTACTTATTGGGTACCTATTGGGTAGGTAAATGCTACAGTGAGACGTGGTAGATGTGGGTGTCTCCTTCAGTGTATTCTAGTGCCCTGCCTTTGCATTTCCAAAAAATCTAAAAATCTTTGCACTGATGTTTTTGCATTTTTTAATTCTTGAGGAATCATATGTGGAACCAAATAGCATAAGGCCTCTTACCGTTTATCTGCATCCATAAGGAATAGAATAAGTGCCAGGAGATCCAGTCTTTTATTGCTCCACCCCAATAAGTAGTTTCTGGAGAAATAAAAAATAACTGTTGGAGCACCCATTTCCTCACAAGCACAAGCACAACTATAAATAAATCTTTATGTTATAAATATAACTACCTAGGTAAAGTATGCTATCCCTCAGATGCAATGCGTCGTTACTGATATTTGATAAATTGTTCAGTAATTCATCAGCTGTTGTTTGTACAAAGTAGTTGATGTACAAAGTTGAAAGTGCCAGGAAGCAGCTTGCATCAGAGGCTGCCACGTCAGAGTGGGCAGCCTGTGTTTTACCTGCACTGCTGTCTCTAAGACATCCCCCTCCTGTATTGCTGGATGGAGTGTGGTGTCACATCACCGTGCGATGCTTGTCCAGGAAGGGCATTCTGTTGTACTGTACAGGAACCTGAAATGCTTCTGCAAAACCTAAGATTGAGGTTATAGTTGGTGCCAGGTTTTGAATGGTGGGAAAGTTTGTCCCCTGCTCTGTGCCTTTCCTGCCAATATGCAGAGAACCAGGCTACGCCATAAATTCTGGTCACTCTCCAAACAGGGGAGAAGCTGCCTTTGCTCTGTGCCTGTTTGGTCTTTCGCTCTCCCCGGCCTCATTTCTAAATAATGCAGGTCGAGTACCTTCACGTCAGCAGTTTTCTCCAAGACCTTGTCTACCTGTGATTACCTTCTGCAGTGTTTGGTGTTTGTCTTCCCCTTCAACCTGTATTGAATGTGCGTGTGTATGTGTATGTGTGTGTATGGAGTCATGGCAGAGAAGGAGAGTAAGCCAAGATATGTTTTGCAACTGGACACAGACTCCCTTATTTTTTTCAAGGTTGTGTGCTTTACTTGTGGATTGACTGGAGATTTTGCTGGGTTTTTTTGCCTGGATACTTCGTCTGCCCTCTTGTGCCGTAGTAGAGCAGAGGGAGAGATGAAATCTTCCCTGCTGCTGAGTTCATAGGGATTCTTTGACTTAATATGATTAGTGGGGAGAGGCAACAACAAGGAAGGATGGAGAAATATATGGCAGGGATTGCAGCTTGATGTTGTGGCCATGGTCTGACTACATGCCCAGCTAGATGTTGTGGTTAAGGGTGGTTAAGGGTGGTCATCAGACACAATAAAGTGGGACAACATCAAGAACCGGGAGAAGCATGTGCCCTGGTAGGGGTGAGGACTCAGCTCCCACTGCAAGTGAGATGAGGCCTCAGACTTCCAAAGGCAAGAAAATTCATACTGAATGCAGCCGTACTTCACTTGGCTTAGCTGGAACATAGTCAGACATATGGTATTTATATCAGGTCTAAATGCCCAAGCAGAGGAGGCCAACCTGCTTATTTTCAGGGTTTACGAGGGGTGTCACTTGCTGAAGTGACCAGGGTGACTTCAGCCACAAGTTGCAGCAGCCAAGTTATGAAACCTTAAGAAAGTGGGTGTATAATGGAAACGGTGACAGAAGATTAGGGCCTTTTTTATTATTTTTTTAAGCAGTCCTCCATTTTGCAGCCCAGTTGTTTGAAATTCACAGAGCTAGTATTTCGAGTAGCTAAGCTGTGAAGTACGGCTGAAAAGAAACTCGGGCATCCAGCTCACAGAACTGCCAAGTTCTCACTAATCTTGCAGGATTTCAAAAGTTTGTTTCGAGAGTAGATGGAGACAGGGCTCAGCTGGAGGATAGTGGCATGCCACGGCTCCTTGCGCCCCTCTTAAACTTGCAAAGCTTGGAGTGAGGTTTGGCAAATCAAACCCTTTGACTCCTGCAACCACTGCAGCCATGGTGAGAGCTGCAGGGCTTGGGGACAACGTTTGGCTGCTGCGTGTTCGTGCTGAGAGCAACAGGAGCTGCACTGAGCTTAGCAAAGTTCAGGCTGAAGGAGGGCTGAGCAGATGCAGTCAGGAAAGAAGCCTCCAGGGTAAATATTTTATTGTAATGCAGAGTCCTGCTTGCATACAATAGACATATACCAGCAAGAGGCTCTAGTAAATGTAGCCCTGCATCTCCAGTACTGAGGAGATGACAGGATGTGAGCAATGTCGACGTGATACGCTTAGGGCAGTCCTGTGCCATGCACTGAAAACATCTTTTGGCAGATGCACATGACACTCAGTATGTGTTTTGTTCACAGCTTTGATGTGGAAAATGGCCCATCACCAGGTCGCAGCCCGCTGGACCCGCAGGCCAGCTCCTCATCAGGACTTGTATTGCACACGACGTTCCCGGGCCATAGCCAGCGCAGGGAGTCGTTCCTGTACAGATCTGACAGCGACTATGACTTATCACCAAAGACGATGTCCAGGAACTCTTCTCTCCCAAGTGAACAGTAAGCATAAATTCAGCTCACATCATATTTCACAGCAACTAAGAGCTTTACATGGCCTCCTGTAATCCACAGAGCTCTGTTAAGAGGTGCTTATGGGTGGTACTCACATTTCATAGCCTGAGTGCTCAAGACAGTTGCTTTTATGGTCTGCCAAGGCATGACTTTCCTCTCCCCATCCCATCCTTGAAACATTCTCCTTTTCTCCGTGATTTAAAAGAAGATCTTTTAAAACCATACCCTGAAATATCAGAGAATTTTTGCATTTTGCCTTTCCTGGTAGGAGTCCTTCATGTGGGAATTTGTGTTTGGGGTGTGAAGAGCTTGCTGCTAACTGCAGGGTAAAGTTTGGGCTTTGCTCAGGGCAGACACCACTGCGAGCTGCCGCTGTCTCCACTGGACTGCAGGCAGGAGAACCCTGTCACTCCAGTGCTTGGCTTGCTTGCACCCTCTTTTCTGTTATACTCACTGTGCATTCCCAGAGCCTGGTTAACGTCATCTCTGCTTTTTTTTTTTGAGTAGGTAACGCTTCATTAGCCTAGACAATAGAAATACGACTGTAATGATATTTACAGTATTACTCTTCTCCGTTCTGTTTTCTGTCATGTGTTGTTTGCTAGAACTGAGCAGAAAATACAGCAGAAAGCTGAGACAGATGGTTAAGCTTGAGAGGATCAATGCTACACAGAGCATGGACCTTAAATGAGTGTCCTGCATTTGCAACCCTTTATTTTAAAAGGCACAGTTTAAAGTTTTAAAGTGACCGTTAAGGTATAAAAAAGTTCTCAAAAAAAGTTTAACTGTTATGAAAGCCCTACAAATTTTGTCATGAAATAGAAATCTAAATATTAGCAAGATCCACACAAATTCTCCTGAAAGAGAACATCCATTAGTTAACATTTAGTAAATGTTTACCAGAGACAAAGTAACCACTCCTAATTATGTGAATATCATGTAAACGGCGGATTTTAACAATTGCCCAGTGTTCCCAGCAGTGCTGGGGCGGGGAGAGCACTGTCCAGCTGTGCCCACCACCCACATTTCTCTCAGTTTCGTAGGTGCCTGCAGTTAGAGCTGTCCATTTACTGCAGGCATCAAGGCTTCTGCGGCACTTGGAGGGAACCGACATCTCCACACTGGCCTGGTTTTGACATCAGTGTTGAGATAACTTTAATTAAACTCTAGTCTTAGCAGGACTGATACCTGAGTCTGGACAAGCGGATTTACTGTGTGGCAGCACAGCCAGGGAGAACATGCCTGAAGGATATTTGAAGGGGTCCAGCATTGGTGTAAACCTCTCTAGAGGTGTCTGTGGCAGCCTGCAGCCATGCTGCTCTCCCTTGCCTTCAGCCATGCCCAATCTCTCCTGCCTGCAAAAGTGCCTGCACTCCTGCCTGTAGCCATGCCCGGTCTCTGCTGCCTGCAACCATTCCTGCTCTCCTGCCTGCAGCTGTGTCCAGACTCTCCTATCTACAGCCATGCCTGCTCTCTCCTGCCTATAGCCATGCCTGCTTTCCTGCCTGCAGCTGTGCGTGCTCTCCTGCCCTCACTCAGTGCATCAGGTGCACATGGTATAAAATACCAAGGGCAGCCACCCTAGATTCCCTTGTTTTCCAGCCACGATCAGGTCTGTGCTGCACAGCAATAGCCCTGCCTTGCTGTGTATCAGTTAGGTAAATCATACTGGATTTTTCATATATGCACAAGTGCTATATACAATATCGCAAAGAGATCCCTCCTATTGATGGTGACGACATATTTTTCTCAGAACTTCTGCTCAAATCTTCCATGATGAAAACAGCCAGATAGAAACCCAGAACCTGAATAACATTAAAGACTGTGTCAGAGATCAACAAAAGCCAGGAAATTCAAAGCTGACCTTTCCCCAGACTGTTATGTGTTTTTTCCACCGCAGTGCTGCCTTAACTTTCGAATTTCCTGGCTTTTATTGCCTGGTGTTACCAATTCGAACAGCCACTCCAGCCGTGTTGTTTTGGGTAGGCACTGTGAGACCTTTCCATTAGAAACAAGGTTTTATGTAGTGTTAAATAAACGCTGCATGGGTTCATGTTTTTTTGCCGTGGGCGCCGCCCGGGGAAACCTCCCTCTGTCAAATGCTCTTTCTCTGAGGTGAATGATGCCCTGTTTGAGGTAAATTCACACACTTTTTATCCATTTTTTCCTTAGGCATGGGGATGACCTGATTGTCACGCCTTTTGCCCAGGTGAGTCGGCCCTTCAAATTGAGGCAAAACCCACCTAAAACCTTAGGCAGAGAAGATAACGTCTCCGGTTTTGCCTTCCTCACAGGTGCTGGCAAGTCTACGAAGCGTGAGGAACAACTTCACACTCCTAACCAATTTGCATGGCACCTCCAACAAGTAAGAGCATTCTTTTTTTGTTCCCATATGGCTCATACACAGCAGGGGCTGGCAGAGTCCAAGCAGGGTTGGCCCTGGGATGCCAGGAGGTTTCCATAGGGGGCATTGAGTCATAGAATGGTTTGGGTTGGAAGGGACCTTAAAGGTCATCCAGTACCAGGCCCCCTGCCGTGGGCAGGGACACCTTCCCCCAGACCACACTGCGCAAGGCCCCATCCAATCTGGCCTTGAACACTTCCAGGGAGGGGGCATCCACGCCCTCTGGGCAACCTATGCCAGTGTCTCACCAGCCTCACTGTGAAGAATTTCTTCCTAGCGTTGAATCTTTCCCCTTCCAGTTTAAAGCTGTTCTCCCTCATCCTATCACTCCTTGCCCTTGTAAAAAGTCTCTCCACAGTTGCTTGTAGCCCACTTTTAAGAGCTGGAAGGTCTCCCCGGAGCCTTCTTTTCTCCAGGTTGAACAGGCCCAACTCTCTCAGCCTGTCCTCATAGCAGAGGTGCTCCAGCCCTCTGATCATCTTTGTGGCCTTCTCTGGACCTGTTGCAACAGTTCCACATCCTTCTTATGTTGGGGATTCCAAACTGGACACAGGACTCCAGGTGGGGTCTCATGAGAGTGGAGTAGAGGGGGAGAATCATCTCCCTTGACCTGCTGGCCATGCCAGGACATGGTTGGCCTTCTGGGCTGCGAATGCATATGGCTGGCTCCTGTCAAGCTTCTCATCAACCAGCACTCAGGACTCGTAGGATGCTAGGCAGGTCAGGCATCGCTCCCCCTGGCCACCAACTGGAGAGATTGAAAAAGTATGGGGAGCCTGCGGAGAGAGAGACATTTTTCTGCTTGGGAACAGGGTGCAATGTGTTCCTGGGCATGTGATATGGTATTTTCCTTGCTTTGCCATCTTAGCTGGCCCAAACATTTGTTACATGCCCAGATCAGAGCGAAGGCGTCACTAGTGTTCAGTCAAGCTGTAGTGTTGGCCTGCATTTTCATCCGTGGCTCACAAGAGAGATGGTCGTGGGCAAGGAGTAGGCTCCAAGGAGGGAAACCCCAAGCAGGAAGCTGTGGGGATGGTAAGGGTTTCCCCAGCAGGGCAGGCAGCAGCATCCTGCAGCTCAGCCCTGAGGGGCTGCCTGGAGGACCGGCATGTGCTTCCTTCCTACAGTGCTTTTTTTGAGACTGTAATTGCATTGAATCGGGAAGGTGATGCATTGAACTTAAGAGGAGGATGTTTTTTTCATACCTGCTGAACAGGAGTAACCCAACAAACTCCTCTTTACGCCTTTGTCCGGAACCACCATTTCCCCTTAGCTATTTATAATGAGTCAGTCATCGTCAGTTTCTGGCCTGTTTTGCCCCAAGAGAGCCATTTTGCATGAAACCAGCATCATTCATTCCTGGCGATGTCGGATATGCACCCACCCCACCCTGGGACTGGCAGATGCTGCTCGCTCCAAGTGTTCTCCTGGCTCCTAAAGCATGGGACGCTGTGGGCTTGCATCACTGCTGCAACTGTGAGCGGTATCGCCTGAGTGCCCACTGTGGGCTCTGTTTTCTTCTTCCGATGACATCTTGTATTTTATATAAAACCCAGCATTTTATCCAGGCGTATGGTTTTCTGCCTGTAGATTTCTGTTTGCAAGTTTTGATCGGAAGGAACTGCCACATTCCAAGATGGAGATTAATAGAAAAACAGATGGCTTAAAAAGATTCCTTTTTTTAAGCTTTGCTTTTCTGAACAGCTCAAGCATTTCAGCGGTTCCTTATGAGGACTCTGAAATTGGACAAGGCCGGAAGGAAGTGAGGGTGTAACCTGTAGGACACAGAGGCATCTTGCAGTGTCCTTTTGAAAACATTCCCAGATTTGATTGAGGTATAAAGTCATGTGGCCAGCCAAAATAAAAGTTATTAAATGTTTAAGCCATTATATACCAAACGTCCAAGACCGTGGCAGAATGTACTTCCAGGTGCTGCAGAGCTTCCTGCACAGTTTCCAAACAGTTCTGCTGGGTTAGAGCTGTGCTGCCAGCTCATGATTTGATCATATGTCTCATGATATGTGGTATTTTACTTAAACTTCTGTTCTGGGGATCATGAGAATCTCAGCTTTTCATTAGCCACTCCTCTCCCCTCTTCTTTCATCTTCTCCGCCCCTGCTGCCCCAAGAATGAAAAGGAGGATGCTGTCCCACATATTTACAGAAATGCTGGAAAATACGAATGTTCAGGGCTGGAGGGAAAAAACAAGTAAAAATCTTTTTTTTTTTTTTGGACTTTAACATCTTAGGACAGTTTCCTGATTGGAACAGAGGAGGGTATGATTAATGGTTTCAGAGAGCCTGAGTTTGGCAGATGCAGCCCAGGACACAGTCAGAAGGCATCTGGCGCCTACTGCTCTTAATACTTGCCGGCAAGAGAGGAGTTGGAAGCAGGAACCATGCACTCTTGACTGTGGTGGTGTCAAAGAAAGGACAGTGCTGTGGAAATGTAGATCTCTGGGTCTCTGTTGCCTGGCTGCTGCAGAAACCAGGGTGGGCACGACCAGGACTTAGTTTGAGGATGCTGGGAGTGTTGCTGTTCATTTGCAGGCTCTGCAGTGGGAAATACCCTATGGAATACTAGTTCATCCCTCTCTGCCCCCCTAAAGGCATGTCTGTGCAACTCAGCACAGCATTTGGAGCACATCTCCCCAGATACTGGAAGCACTGCAGCCCCAGTGAGGTGTCCATATTGGGTAGTTTTTGTTTTTTAGAGATTTCAAGATTTGGCTTTTCACAGGCTCAGCAGAGGCAGGTTGGGGCAGATTTTCAGAGAAGTCAGCATCCAACAAATGTGCCCTGTGCTCAACCCTTCGAAGAATCTATGTCCCGCAGCTCCCTCCAGAAAAGCCGAGCCTTTGAAATCCCAGCTGGCAGGCGGGTGCTGTGCCCAGGGGAGGGTGCTGCTCGGGAGCAGGCTTTGGAGCCCCATCGGACCCCACGCTGCCAGCGGATTGGGAGGCTGGGGCAGAGGGTTTGAAGCAGAACTGTGGCTGCGTTACTCTAATGCAGATCTTACCTGGTTAGCAAGGCCTTCCTGGAACCCTTCTAAAGAAGCCCCTGGAGCTACAATTGCAGCAGAATTGAGCTGCTCGCTTGCTTTGAATTTAGCTTCAAAGGAGAGCTGGTAAATAATGGATGTTTCAATTCAGTTCTGACTCAAGAAACTGGGGTTAGGAGGTTGGCTAAGAGAGTGTGTGCGGAAATGTGGCTTCAGTTAAAATGTATCAGAAACTTCTTAAGGAAGCAAAAGCACAAAGTTTCATTTCTGGTCACCCTGAAAAACCGCATTCAGTCCAAAATGAAGGGTCTTGATTTTGGTTTCAACTCTTTTTGAATTCTTTAAAAAAGAAGTTTCTTTTTTTCCCAAGCAAATCATGGTTTCAGCTTGAATAATTAACAGTTTTATTTGGCAGATTTCACAATGAAATATTTTGACACTAGGAGAAATATTGCACCCTTTTTCCAGTCAGACCCTGTTTGCTTGGGTTAAGCCAGTTTTTTATATAGCTTTTTGTCCTTCAAAAATCCAGTCTTTCTTGATGAAATTGTTGCTCCTAGTCAAAAAGAAGTTCCTTCAGCTGTTTCAGAGCTTAGGCTAGTGACTGTGGCATCTTGTTACTTGCTTCCAGGTGCAATTCAAACTGTTAATTGGTGGGTTTAAAGGCATACATTTCTCACCTTATCTAACTCATTGCCTTGCAGCCTGCGTGCTGGTGTAGCAGTTAATGTTATTTCAGGGCCCAGTCCAAACCTTGTAAGGGAAAGCTTTTTCATGAGAAGGCCTTGATTCTAGAGACCCATGGACCCCTTCAGCCACAGAGATCGGCCCTTGCTGACTTCCAGGCATATTTTGAGCAGAAAGTTGTGAAGGTAGTGTAGGATGATGGTACATCTTTCTTTTTCAGCATGTGTGTGTGCTTAGCTGTGGGACATAACATCTTTGGGGTTTCCTAACAGATATGTTGATATTGCTCTTTAACTGCTGTATCATTTTAAATTTTTGGGGCCTCTTTGCAGGTATTAAAAAGGATTTTTAACTGTGGGAGCTGGCAGTTTGAACTGCCAACAGGACTTGAAATTATAAAATAATACCTATTTATAGAATATTCTTTATCCCTCTTAGGAGATCTCCAGCAACGAGTCAGCCACCTGTCTCTAGAGTTAACCTGCAAGGTAAGTGTGTGACCTTGATAATCACCTGCAAAGTTAAAGGCAGACAAAGGCTCATAGCACATTATTTTACTAAAAGCTGCTTCTCTGCCTCCTCCCCCTTGTGCAGTTCTGGGCTCATTCTTCTGGGTTAGTCATACAAAACCAATACAAGAGAACCATCAGGCCCAAAATATTGTTATTTTCATAGTTTAGGGGTTGGGTTTATCCATATGTGTTAGCTTAAAAGTCAAACATGATTTTGGTTTGATAGTTATGGCCACAGTGCCTCCTGTTCTTCTGAGTCCCTGTGCTGCACAGGCTTGGACAAGCCCCAGCCTACAGGCCCTGAACAGGCTCAGACACAACTGTATTTTTTTTAATCCAGTTTATTTCAGTTTGTTTCCATGTGATGTATATAAAAATTTCAATCTAAAAAACTTTTCTCAGGTGAAACTTCCTCTGCTTATATTAGGCTGCCCTGGAAAGGCTTTTTTTCCTGCATTGTTGTTTGTTTGCAGTCTTTTGAAACGTACTTTTAGCAATCAAATGAGAGCAGAAGTCAGGGAGTGTGGCAAATCACATCTTCTTTCCTGTCTGCTTCCCCCCGGCCTCGCACAGGTCAGAGACCACAGCAAACACAAGTAGGTCTGACTGTGGTCATAAAACAGAGTAACGCCAAGCAAAGCCTCTGGCCAGAGGGCGCCAGGCAGTGTACTGCCTAGAGCC
This sequence comes from Dromococcyx pavoninus, assembly GCA_033558185.1. Taxonomy (NCBI): domain Eukaryota; kingdom Metazoa; phylum Chordata; class Aves; order Cuculiformes; family Neomorphidae; genus Dromococcyx; species Dromococcyx pavoninus. Next base: position 152,485 of record JAUMJL010000172.1, on the reverse strand, counting down.
TGCTCTGGAGTCTGGACAAGCATCTGCCTGGGATGCTACAGCAAGGTGGGGTGAGCAGCAAGTGGAGGCAGGGAGCAGGGGGCTGCTCAGATAGGGTGAAGGACTGAGGATGGGAAGCAGAGGCAACTTGCTGTTTACTTATGGCAAGTTTCTTTATTTTTACACCTGGGTTTAGCCTTGCAGTGCTGGGTGCTTGTGGGACCTCTCTCAAGAACTGAGCAGGCCCTACTTGCACTAATTTACAGGTGACTCCCACAGAGAAGGAGGTAAGATTTGGAGGAGTCGCCATCTGTAAGGTTAACTCTCAGCCTTTCCAATAATTATATGCTTGGAGGGACTAATAAGCTCAATTTTTACAGTGTGTGAAGCCCAGGTAACTACCATTTCCTGTCATGCTGTATATTATTTATTGTCTGGGGACACATACAGTTCTGGAGACTTCCAGATTAGGTACCTCAAAACTTATTGATGGGATGTAGAAACCTCTGATGGAGAAGAAAACTGGTCATCACAATCTTAAATGTCTTTTCCTTCACTCTCTTCCTACAAACAGTGTTGAGTTTGGGCTATCAGGAATGCAACTTGTCACTATGTTTAAAAGTCTGTTCTAGCAAGGCTTTGGTTTTGTGGGCTGTGTGGAAAAAAAATCATGGAAAATTTCATAAGCTTTCCATAGATCTGTTTATATAGGTTGTAGAATCTAGTAATGAGGAGAAAAATCCCTTCCAGGAATTTTTAGATAAATTTTCTCAACACTTTCTGCAGAAAGAATCACTTTCAACTTTTTAATGCTTGGTGGATATTTTTCCACAGTATTTCCAAGATAAGCCAGAGGATACTTGTTACTTTTTAGCTAGCCCAAGCTTCTAATGCTCAAATAAATGAAAATTCCAGCTTCCTTTTTTATTGAAGGGTCTGACACACATAAATGTAGAGCAAATTTTGTGCTACCCTGCAAAGCTCAAAAGAGAAAGCAACTGAGAATAATCCAACTTTTAGCATTTTTAGTCTTGTGATCATGACTCACGTTTTTTAATGTTTCAGTGCTAGCAATTATATGTGGATAGGTGGATGTATCTGAAATAAATTACATTAATATCTTACCTGAGATGTGAAAAAAGAAAATGTCTGATGTGGAAATGAGCCATGCTGGCTGCATTTGCAGTATGCAGATTTCTATGTGGTAACAAAAGGGCTGTGGAGGAAAACTGCAGTTCAGCGGTTTGTGGGGTTTGCAAAATAGAGGATAATGGGCTGGATTTGTGACCCTTCAAGTAAATGAGTTCTTAACTGACTTTAGGTTGAATCTTCAAATGAAACAAAAAATGTGAGTTGTAGCATTATAATTTAATTGAATTGTGAGAGTTTGTAGGTAAGAATAAGAAATATTTTTGAGATTGATAGGAAATTGTGTACTTTCCTACATGAAAGAAACCAATATTGACCAATATTAGTGAATTAGCAAATTAGTACTGAAAAAGCCTGGTGTTCTTAGTTAAATTCAGCTTCAGATTATTTTTGTTGATGAATGTCATCAGCTCTAACAGGATCTGGTCTCCAGGCTGAAGCAATCCCTTCCTGACCAGCCTGAAATTGCATCTGCTGTAGCATCACAGCACTGTGCTGAGGGTGTCAGGAGTGAGCTTACTGAGAAGGGACAGCAGCTCTGCGACATTGAAGGGAGACTCTGGAAAACAGCCTGGTAGAGCTGCCACAGTCATGAACTCTCAGGTAGCTCACAACACCTGGAGCCATAGCCGAGAGAGGGGACGCGCTTTTCTGAGGGAGGCCAGCACCCGGACCCCTGTCTGTTTGCTTCCATGATAGGTGACGTGCCTCAGCTCACGTTCTCCCCATGCTCATGTGAAAACAGAGGCATAGTGGGGAATGCCAGTGTCACTCGATCCTGCCTTTATTTATTTTATGTTGTGCTATTCTAGCATGTAAGTCAGAACTGTTCTGAATTTCTGACCTTATTTACTTGTTGCATTTGTTGGTCCCACGTTGCTCCCAGGGTGCATTCCAGGTTCCTGTAGAGCCTCTCTTGTTTCCCGTGGAGGCCGTAGTTATTCTGTCCAACAGTTCTCTTGATCAACTTGGTGATTGCCTGCATTCTGCTATTTACAGCCATTCTTACATATTGTAACTCATTTCAGTAGAGCAGAAAACAATGACGGCTGTCTTATTTCTAAGGAATTTTCCCTTTAAATGCAGCAAGAAAAAAGATTTTTAGGTTGGGGTTTTCTTTCAGTCTTTGCAGGTTTTTTTTCCCTAGATGGCTTCTGATTTGGAAATTATGAAAGGAAGGAGAGATTTTCCTAGATTTTCCTGTCAGAACACTTCAGTGTGGCTGAAAGGACGCGAGTGTTTTTCCTGAAAGTTTTGGAGAAGGAAACAGTAATGTTTTGATTGGGACCAGCCTGTGTTACATCCTTGTAGATAAAAGAATGTGTTTTGAAATGAAATGTGTTTATATTCTCTAGATTGGTTAGTCGGCAAAGCTCAGAATTTTATTTTAGCTCTCCCATGTCACACATTGATTCATAGATTTGCCACAACCAATTGACATCAGTATGAGCACCTCATATATGTCTCCTTTTATTTGTCACTAGTAGAGTGATTTATATCCTGTTATAAAAAGCACAGAACTCAAGGTTTAAAGCAAACTAGCATACATTAATAAAATTACCCTGGAGGGAGACAAATTACATTCAGCATTTGCACTAGAAGTGATACATGCCAGCTGTTTACTCCAGTTAGATTATTATAGGATTTGTCAGTTGCTTCAAACAGAGAGGAGCCAAATCCATTGCTAGTGTACTCCCAAGGAGTTGCATCACTGAGGACCCAGGCCCGTGGCAAAATGAATGAGGAGTGTCGCAATTACAGAATTATTTTTCTTTTTGCTTTCATTTTCTTGAAAGCATGAAAACTTTTGGCCATTTTTTCATGGGACAAAGTGCTTTCAAAGACCGTACTGATGTCACTGTAAATTTCGGAGCTTTCTTAACCTTATAATCATAGCCATAAAAGGAAGAGGAATATGTATTGAACATCCTGTGTTTTGTCCTTGGTATCAGCTGAAGTAACTCTTGGCAGATTTTTCCTGTTATTTTGTTCTAACTGCAGATCACAGGAATGAACAAAATTGCTTTTATGAATTAACTGAGAAACCATAACATGGAAATATGAAGCCAGAGCAAAAAGAACATAAATCCTTAAATCAGCTCATGTACTTCGCAGCTGGGAAGGATAATGGGAATACTTCAGACCCTGAGTTTCCAAAGCAGTGTGTAGCATTACAAGGGTGCAGAGCCAGGGTTATGAACGGGTGGTACCCAATTACCTTGTCCAGAATTATATGAACAATGATAGAAACACATTGTCACACAAGTGTCTGTGACGTTTCTTTCTCCTATTCTCCTTTTTTTTTTTTTTTCCCCCTAAATGTGGCCTCTGCCACTGTTACTCACATTAACCTTTGTGCTGCCTTGGGCTCAGTGAATCCATCAAAGCCTTCTCTTCTCAATTCAGCTCTCTCCTCCCCTGACATCAGTGAAAGATCTTTAGTTTCTACGCAACTGATTCAACTAATAAAATCTTTAACCAGCAACGAGTCTGGTGGTTCCTGCTTAGTTTTGTTCCTTCCTTCATTATTATTTACTTCCCTGGCCCAAATTCCCTCTGAATTAAACCATCTTTCAATGGCTACCACATTCACTCTAAGTCTCTCCTTCTTCCACCCGTTTTGTTACTCTTATTTTCTGCATGTGTTTTGTTTCCTTTGTACTTTTCCCAGGATTTTTTTATATTGTCCATTTTACCACATTCTTTCTCTCATCTCAGCACATGACCGATGTTGTTCTCTCATATTCCCAGTATCAAGACCTCTCCCTCCTTGCACAACAATGGCCATGTACCTGGCCTTCATGTTTGTCTGGACTAGCACAGGCTTTTCATGCCATCACCTTACCTTCGCAGTGCATGTCTAAAAGCCTAAGCATTAGCTGTGAGCACTGCCCTGAATGAACCCCGGCCATCGCAGAGGCTGTGGAGAAGGCACTGCATCACTTGTGATGCAACAGAGAGTGAGAAGCCTTTTCTGGATGAGCAGGGGGGCAGGGGAGAGGTGGCATGTTCCTTGGCAGAAGATCAATACCCAAATGGACAGTGTTTTGCCATACTGGTTTCTGTGGTGGGCTGTTGCATTTCAGTGCTGCCAATGGATACTTTCAGCAATAAATAATTACAGTATGCCCTTCACAATTAACTCTATACCTACTGATATAATATAGCTGATGTGCTTTGCAACCTGAGGCTTTGGGACGTGTCACACATAGGCTTCTCAGGGTTCATGGGATTAAAGCTTTGTTAAAATTCCACTCTGGGGATGGGAGTGAAAGATTGGTATTTTTCTTGCTTGTGCCTTAGCCTCTGCTTTCCTGCACATCTGCACGTTTGTCTGCACTTCTCACATGCCTTTACACGAACTCGGAACTTGTACTCTTTCATTTTTTATGTGGGTGTAAGATGCACACAGACTCGTGCACGAACATTTTTATAAAGCATAAACAAAAGACTGGATAATGCTGGTGCTTGTGCTAATGAGAGTTCCAACTTTTTGTAGGAGTTAACGAACTCTGTGCTTCAAAGTCAACTCTTGGTTACAAAGAGCTATAAATCCCAAGTGATTAGTACGGAGCTAGTGCGCTTGCACCATACTTCCTGTGCTTGACCTGCAGAGAACGACTCTGGGCATATATGAAATAGAGGATTCACTTTGAAATTCTGTTGGTCTGCTGTGAGTTTGGCTGGAGCTCTGGCCTTTTGATTTTTAGACAGACTGTACAAGTCAAGCAGATGTGGTGTTTCAGGCTTTTAACAGATGTGCAAGAGGAGCCATATATGACCAAATAGCTGAGCTAAAAAGTAACTGACTGTGCACAGTAAATTTGGTGGTGCTGTAGACTTACCTATAGATATAACTACCTACTAATATTATTTTTAAAGGATGCAGTGCTATAATGATGCAGGTTATTTAGAAACTAAGCAAACTCTGAAAGAAATCATATAGATATCAGCTTAATGACATGACTAAGATTAAGGCTGTTGAATGGTAAAGTGAGTCTTACCGCTTGAGAAATTAAAAGTGTGTTTCAAAGTGAACTTTAGGAGTCACCTGCAGAAAAAGCAAGTGTAGATGACCAAGCTCTAGACTATGCTCTTAACATTCAGAGGCTATTTCTTGTTCTTTGGGGGTAGTTCATTCCCGCAGAGAGTCCGTTTCGTGTGTTGCGCCTGCCTGCAAACACACACCCCCTGAAAGTTGGACTCATGCTTCTTAGTAAGTATTTCAGTTATGCTATTGACGTCAATGCAGTCATTAAATAGATTGCCGGCCCTCCCATCAGTGAACCTGTGCCAAAGACCTAGAGGCAGACACATTTTAAAAGAAGAACATCAGGTTTTCTTTTAGCGTTTGGAGAGAATAAGGGAAAAGTTTCTTCTGAAGTCATTATACTTTGCAATAAGGGATTTAGGGGTTTTATTTACTTCAGTTTCTAAAACTCATTTTCTGTGAAGATAATTGCTGCATTTTATATAACACACTTTTGTTATTTTACTGTACGCATAAACAACTCCAAATGAGACTAAGGAGTGATTTTTTTGTGATCAGCTTCAGCTGAAAAATGACACTCAGTTTATGTCTCCCAGATAGATTTATTTGCGTATCAAGTAACAGAAGGTATTCAGGCAAACTTGTTTAGCGTTTGACTCCAGAAATTCTGCAAGGATTGATTTCATGACATCTATATAAGAAAATAGCCTTCATTTCTCCTCGGCAGGCTCTGAAGACATACAAGCTAATCATGACTCCATAGCAACAGATAAAAACTGTTTTCCCCTCCACCCCACCTGTGGATGTCACATGAAGATGCTACATGTGCTGTTGCCATCAGGAGCCTGTCACTCCCTGGGGCCCAGCTGCCATCTGTGGCTGTGGGGCAAGTGGCTGGGATGTCAGTGGGGCTCCTGTGTACACTTGTGCCCTGTCCTGCTGTATTTCTGAGGCAGGCTCACCTCTTCTGGCCTGGCCAAAATGTCCATTCATTACTGTCGCCCTGTGGCCGGGGAGATACCTTCCTTCCTGGGCTGCCATCCTGCCCTTTGCTAAAGGCAGCTCTGGGTTGTGCAGTTCTCACTGCCTGATGTCAAGAATGGCTCTGGCCATCACACAGAGGCTCTAAAGGGGCTGTGAGCTGAAAACCTGAGGATATAAATATATATGTCATCCTCACCCAGGTGGAGGGAGTACCTTTCCTATGACAGAATAACCAGGTATGTTGTAATCAACAGCAGCAATGCATTGATTTGAGGAACCAAACCACTGGGGTTTTTTGTTGAGGTTGTCATTTCACTGATGATACCACACTCTGCTATGTAGGATAAAACATAAAAACAGTCAGGTTGTTAAAACAGCTTCTCTCTGATGGATGATTTATTTCTGAAACTGCAACTGCAAACCCAAGGTGGCAAAGAAGAAATCTTCGTAGCGGCATGCTCTCATTGTGTCCCCATATTCACTCTGCTCTTTAAGCACAGGTCAATCTCTGACAGCCTTATATTGCTTTAGTCAGCTCTCGTTCATATTGGATTGCTTAAGGCCTCAGTGAAGACAATAAGACTTCGCCATTGCTAATATCAGAGCTGATAAAATCTGTGTTTCTTTTGTTTTCTGCATAGAATGATAATGGTTGCTCTGGGTGAGATTTTGACATTGCAGTCTGTGTACTGAATCAGTTCCATATGAGTTTGAGAAATGTGTACTTCATCTGAAAAAAAAAAAACCAAAAACAAGCCAAAACAAATAAAAACACCCAAACCGAACTTCTGGCAGGCCAAGTTATGGGGTTTTTTAGGCCGTGGGCACAGTTTGTGCATGCCTTGATGATGAGTGGTGTTCTTCATTGTCCCACTGATTTGAGCCCCTTCAGCTTCCATGTCATCGGCATTTTCCAGCCAGCGGGAGCTGAAATGGACTCCTGAAAGCACCCATCAGCTCATCCCCGCAGCAGCTATATATAAGTTTCTCCTTCCTCCCCCGAGGTTGAGCTCACTGCTGCAGCATTGTGTCCCGGACACAGCTGGCCATGGGAGTGTGAGAGGCTGCATCCGAGTATCTGTGCAGAGACATTCCCAGGGTAATGCACTGCACAAATCCCAGAGCCATCATCAGCCTGTCCTTGGTCAGTCCCAATGTTCAAAACTTTGTCCTCCTGCCGGATCTGATTCCAAGTGTAAGTTGCTTTCTTGTTGTGTTTTAAAAAGTAATTATTTCTTACTTAATGTTTGGGTTGTTAGCGGCCAAATTGTTCAGTCGTAGTTGGGCAGGAACTCCCGCTGACTGTTTCGTTTATATTAGTCTTGGTGGGAGCAGTGTTTGATTTAGTTTGTAGGGGCACGTACAGAGGGTAAAGCGCTGGCTTCGATGCACAGGATTTGAATTTGCCCATTGTCCTTTGGTGTATAGACATTTTGCCCACTAAAGTTAACTCTACAACTGTAGGGTAACAGTTATAAAGATTAAAACTTGAAGAGCTTTTAAATTAAAGATATAATCCAATTAGAATTAAAAAGGGGAGTAAAGGACTGCTACTGCACTTTTCCCTCTATTCAGTTATGGAATTGCATCCCTTCTGAGATATGGTTTACACTCACCGGTTCCCACATGGTGATACTGAACAATGAGCATACTGACTATTTTCACTGTTCAAATCACCCAGAAATGCTCTGGTTTTATTAACAGTATCTTTTCATCTCCTGATTGACTGAAAGAGATGTGTATAGTTAAGCAGGGTATGCTTATTAATGTATGTATAATGTCACGGTGCAACTGGTAAAGAATATTATGCTAATAGTTAATGAAACATTTTATTATAATATTTTCTCTGTAAATAGTCTTTAAATGACAGCCTTAAGTAGTGTATAATGGGGATGCTTTTTTTGACAGAAAGGAAACAACTGTTAATTATTTATGGTTATTAATGAAACATGCCAGGTTCTTAAGCTAATTCAGTTCCCTGGAAAAATACATATGCTTACCAATTTAAATTTTTTAAGCAGTAGACTTTAAAAAACATCTAAATATGTCTGTCCCTGTGGAATATATTTTCATGACTAAAGATATCCTTGATAGACTTTGTTGTGCGTGCAGGCACTTAATCATTTGAGGAATTCAGAATGTAAAACAAACAAACAAACAAAATCCCCCAAAAATCTAGCAGTGCCTTGGATTGACAACTAATGTCTTTTGGTTTTGCATTCAGTACTGTGCCTGTCAAAGGCCAGTGGCAAACAGCCTTTCATCAACCAGAAGAGTGGGATCTGACCCAGTAGGAGCCATGATCAGTGGCCATTATTCAGTACTAAATACTTACTTACTTAGATTTAATTTTGAGAACTATGCTGCTTGATGTTGATATTCTAGTATAAATACCCCGCTGTCTTAAATATACCTTTACAAGAGGAAATTAAATATCTGTGCATATGAAAACTCCTCTACCACACCTCAACACTCTTCAAAAAAAATCTTAAACACACATTTTTGCATTGTATCTAGAAGATTTGAAGTTCCAGGCATTTAGAGTAAGGCTTTGGATCCAGCTTGCTTGAGCCTTTAGAGCACATTCCAGACACCCCAATGTTTTCATTAAAATGGGTTGAATCCAGTTAGGCCTTTCATGCTGCAAGCATGTGTTTAGGGAGGTTTTATAAGCTTAGCACTTAATACCAAAATGATTCTAAAATGTCACATTTTACAAACAATGTATTTTTCTTTAAATACCATATATTAGGTTGACAAAAGCAGGACACAGAGCAATCATTGCTTTCACTAGAAAACCAGCATACTATTCGGAGAAGTGGAAAAGCCAACCTGTCTCCCTCCTCCCCTTTCCTCCTTCCCTGCCTCCTTCCCTCTCTGAGTTTTATGAGAATGGCCTGTGATTGTGGCCCTACTGTTAGTGACTGGAGTGCAGGACATTTGGATCTGCGCTGGGAGTGGTTGCGCTGGTCTGGGACAGCCCAAGAGGGCATTATATAAGCATAAGGTTTGCAGACTGTCATCCAATGAGTTGAGAGCAGTGTGGGACCAATCCTGCTAGCAAAATGCAGAGAAATAAACATTGACAGATTGCCAATACATTATCAAATGCAAGTACAGGGTTTGTCAATAACAGATCTTCATAGCGTTTGACAGCTGTGAAATGTTTTCCTCCTGTTCTTCCCAAACATACTTCTTGATGAAGAGAAATCCAGATACAAGGTTCCAGTCTAAATGGAGTGTTTTCTGTTTTAGCACTAATACTTTACAGGACATGGTCCACATCCAGAGCATAGTCAAATATGTATACTGGGCCTTCATCTTGATTCAAGTTCTTTGGGCAGGGTATTTCCGAAAATTCCTGTTGTGAAATGTCATGAACCGTCTGCAGCTTCCTGGGTTTCAACTGTATTGTGTGAAACTTTAAAATATTTCCATCCACTTATAGTGGAAACGTACTAACCAGGTAAAAGCCAAAAATCTGTTACTCGCACTTTATAGATCAGGAACAAAAAAATGGAACACAAGAAGAAATGATGCTCACACCACATTTTTCAGCAGCAGCTGCTCATTTTGAGCCTGCCTTTGTAACACATCCAAATGTGGTCAATTTAGCATGCTGCTAGAATGTCTCTTATTGCAAATTGCCTTAAATGGAAAGTCATGTGCAGCTTAAAATCAGATGATTTACAGAAATTGTATGAATTTCACCTAACTTCTTTCACAGTATTAATTACTTCAGAGAATGACAGTGCAGAGACCCTGGCCAAGGTTAACACGAGGTGCCTCTGTTATGCTGCTAAATGTAAAAAAATTCTGAACAGTGCCACATAGCATAAAACGTAAAGCATAGAAACTAACCACTGGAATAGTCTGCAGCAGACCAACCCATATTTGACCTCCAGGGGATAACATTTCCATTTCCAGGTCCATTTAATCTGATATTTTATCTGACATTGCTAATAAGGGTGCCTTTAGTACAGTTGACATTTTTATTTCCTTGAACTCAGTTTGAAGTGCTTAAATAAGTATATTTTGAGGGCCTTAATTAAATGTATTTTGAGAGTGGAAGGCTGTTCTTACCTGTGCTGGCTGTAGGGATTTAACGAGTGCTTATACTTACAAGTCTGCCTGTCATTGCCGGGTTTGAGTTTATCCTCCTGCTCCCCAGGGCAGCTTCCTGGTTGCTCAGCCCTAGTGTAAACCACCTGATTTGGGTCAGGACTGAGACCCCATATTTGTGGAAATTAGTCATACAGGACTCAGACCTCCAGGTTTAATCACCTTCTGGCTAAAATGATCCAGATGTAAGGGGAAAAAAGCACAAAGAAATTATTTGGTGTTCTATTTATCTGTTTCTGATTATGGATGACCATGTAATGAATCTGAATCTGTGTCCCTGGCAAAGTCAGAGAAAATATGGTCCAGTTCTGACCCATGTCTCAAACACATCTTTTAAAAAGCTGGCAACCAGCGCGTGATGGCCTCAGTTTGAAGGTGATGCAGAGGCAGAGTGGCAATCGGCACGTGAAAGGATTAATATGGAATATTAAAAGCTGTCAAAACAAATCATGCTGGTTTGTAGGATACTGACATCTCCCTTTTCCTCCTCACCCTTTCACCCATGGGACTTACTCTGTGATTTTAAACAGATTATTCTAAAAGTCTGTACATGCAGTTTAGTAAACTTAAAGCACACTGAGTCACAACGACGAACAGGTGAAATTAGTCGCTAGGGTAGATTGATACAGATGATTAGCACAATGAATATTTTAGCTCTGTTGTCAGCTACTGAATGTCAGAATATTTTTAATTTTGTGGCTTGAGGCTCACTCTAGATGTTCAGAGTTACAGTGTGTGGATGTGCAAAAAGGGGATCCATACATCCCAGCTGTGCCACCAGAGAGCTGTCTAAAGGGCACTACCTTAACATGGAAAATGTCCTGCATTTTCAAAAGCTGGAGGATCACGAATTAAGAAACAACTTTTTTAATTACATGTGCTTTCAGAATGTTCAAGCTATTTCTGCTGGATCTGCTCTGTGAGCGACCCACAGTCTGCACTGAGCAATACTTCCCACAGTGTTGTTGGGTACAATCACAGATCAGTCGATAGGGCTTACTCAGAGTATCACTTGAAAACCAAATATGTCAAAACAGGCCATTTCTTTTAACATGCTGTGTACTTGAGTGGCTCTGCTCAGCATGGAACAGCAATATCTCTATGTTTCAGCCATAGGATGACAGTCATATTCATTTATTTTAAGAGGCTAAATGAGGGCTGAAGGTTCAAGTAAGGTAAATCAGCAAGTTTAACATTATTACCCTTTGGGTACATAAGATATCTATTGTAGGAAAAAAGATTAAAATTCCAAACTAAATCAGTTTTTTAAGCTTCCATCCTAAGGCTAATGCTTTCAAGAAATTACAATTAGCCATGAAAAAAAAACGTTTAATTCGATTTTATAATTAATATCATTTAAATGGCTGGCTTGGTGGCTCAAAACATAATGGATGACTGTATTCATAATCTTTCCAAGGATGAGAGCAGGGCATATGGACACAAAGGTTGATATGTGTCTTAAGGAATTGATATAAATTATGTTCGTGATGCTTCCAGAAGCCACATTCTTAACTTTCATATTGAAGATCTTAAGGAAATTAAATTGAGAGGAAATGGAGGACAATTTTGTGTTAAATTGTGACCTTTGCAGGAGCCAAGGCAAGAGATATAATTAAGTCTAAAGTTTTACCAACAGCCAGTTCTATATCGCTATGGTGATGTGGGTAGCTTTGTTCTGACCCTCATTTAATGTTTCTGAATAATTTGCCTTATGAAAAGCTAAGGATTATTAATAAACTTTGTCTTAGCATCTAATGCCAGTGGCCAAGTGGAGCTCTTCAGGTAAATCAGCCATGTGCTTTGTGCTTCCAATATTCATTCCCAAGGTTCCTTTCCCGTCTCCTGCTCCAGAATATGTTTCACCACAGTCAAAAGGCTTTCATTCTAACAGAATATTTAGACCATAAGTTTTATTATCTCCAGCTTAAGCCAGTTCAAAACCTGATTTAATGGCTCCAGAAGGGTATGTGGATGAATGCCACAGCTGAATCCTGTGGCAGATCCAAATGCAGATCTTTTTATTTATGGCTAGCAAAACTCTTAGGAAACAGTGAAACAATACAGTTAGTCCCTTGCATCTTTCAGGGTTTGGGGGTTTTTTTTCCCCTTTGTTCAATTAAAATTGTTGCTATGGTCTTTCTAGGCAGTTTCTTTCTTGTCTTAGGTCTGTTGTAAAAGTCAGCTCATGGTTTCTCGAGGAATTTTCAGTGCAGCAGTACGGACACAGGCACACCACTTTGCACAGGTACACGCACAGGAAGACAGCTCAGGAGAGGTGCTGCCTCTGGGCTCCACTCTTGCCGACACAGACAGGAGTCCCCACTCCAGTACACCCACTGCTGGTGCACAGCACTAGGGGGTGAAGTGCAGAAGTCCTTAGACTGGCTGTAGATAAGCCAGCTTCAGAACCGGAAACCGTCTCGCCACAACAGCACAGGATGATGCCCCGTCTAATTAAGCCTGTTGAAAGGTAGGGCTAATTAGTGTAGGTGGAGTGCCTAACAAGGACGATGTTGCTTCCAGGATCCAAGTTGGTTTCCCTGCACGTGTAAGTTTGCCAGCCCATATGTATTAAGTGAGATAAAACACAGGATAGCATAGATAAATCCTAATGGGTAGCTAGGAATTTTCATAATCATATCCTTATTTTTCAGTGTTTTTCTCACACTCGTGCATTCACATGCATACCATGTGCTCAGGAAGAAAGCATTTCTCCTTACTCAATAAAATGTTTGTCTTACTGTGATCTGGCCTTCCATTGTATAACTAGAGAAACAAAACCACAATCTGGGCTCCCTATGGTTTACAGGGAGTTGAGATTAGGATTTCAGTCACCAGGCTCAGCTCTAGGTCTCGGCTGGAGGCTTCTTTCTGTGGCCCACCGAAACCAATGGTCACCTCAATCCCCAGCCTGCAACATTCTGGGTGGGTTTTGCTGCACTTTAGGGGCACATTGGGTAAAGTGGTGATGGGGATTCGTTTAATTTAAAGATTTATAATGGTCTTAGTAGTTGCGATCTGTCTTCGGAAATGTGTTCGAGGTGTGTTTTCATTTCCTTACAAAACGTCATCGGACGAGTCATTTTCAGCATTCTTCTTGCAGATCTGTTCTTTGTGTGCTGTCCATCTTTTGCACTTGTTTCGTTAGACCCTGTGTAAGAGAGGTACTCTCTTGCATCATATTTTTCCTCCTGTCTTGTGATTAAGGCAGGAGTCCTACAGGGCAACAAGGAATCAAGCCCAGTCAGTAAACCAATAATGTGCCAAACTGTGTGTTTGCTCCCCGAGATAAAGTTGGAACTGAGCAATCTTTCCCGTTCATTTGACAGGCCAAGATTAGATTCTGCCCCCTTGCCATTTCTGCTTCTCCCAGTCTCTCAACTGAGGAATTCCTACTATGCAGGCAAATCCCGTTCCCAGATTCCCCCATGATATCGCTGCTAAGTGACATCTGACAAGATGCTTCCTGCATTTTGTTACTTCCATTTGGCACCATAAATGCACTGTCACTTACCCTTCTGATTTGTGACAGCTACGTGGTATTGTTCACTCCATGAGGCTGTTATGAGGGAAAGGACTCTGCAGAAGTGGAGGCTGCCTTGTGGTAAAAAACTTGATCCCACCCTAAGATGAGACGATATCTCCAATCTAAACCCTTCTTCAGAACTTCTCCAGTTTCCCTCACTATTAGCATTTCCGATTAAACCTTCAGGCTTATCTTCAGATCAGAAATTACCTCTCTGGGAAGCTTCATAGATTTATATTAGCCACCTTGAGATGTTCTTAGTGTTTGCGCCTCATTTTTATACCTCATTGTCATGCAAAAGATGCAGTGTTAGTTTTGCTTTGGGAATCTTGATCTTTAATCTTCATAGTGAAGCATTTTTAAAGTTGAGGTTTACACAACTGGTTTAGAGTGCATGCATATCTGATACATTCAAATTAAATGTAAGAGTACTTTTCCAGTTTAATTCAGGACCCTGACTTTTTATTAGCTAGCCCTTTCCAGTGCTCCATCTTGGCTGAACAGAGATGTTAATATTATTTATTCTGTGGGAATGAAGATTCATGATGAGGCATCTTCTACACTATGTTGCAAGGCCCACTGAAGCTCTAGTCCTTCCCTCTGAGCAATGTTTGGTAAATCCAGTTCTCTGCAAGGCAGTAGTTGAGTAGCAGTCCTGTCCCCATTTTATCTTTCTTTTCCAGTGTGTTTTTAAGGCATCTGTCATGATATCACAGGCTTTCGCACCAGCAGTCCAAGGAGAACTGCAGTGGTAGTTCTGCAACTGACTCCTCCTTCAGTTCACAGCTTCAGTTTCTTGTGATCAGCCAGGCTCTACAGCCATGCTGAACTGCTGAGATGGTCCCCAGCAGGTCTTGCATGGTGGTTACCCCTTCCATGTCATCATCTTCTCCTAGAAGGAGAGATGCTGCTGGTACCCCTTGTATTCTGCTGCCCAAGGGACTCTGGACTCTGACACCAGAGGACTACTCTAATGATAAGTGCTGCTTGTGGGCACCCACAGTTATTGCCACAAAGCCTGGCAAAATTAAGTGACTTCTTCAGCTCCTGTGATAATAAACCGCAATCATCCTACTCTAGACTAATTGGTAAGCAATTGCTTAGTCACTGCTAACGGTCAGTGGTCTATTTAGTGAGCTGCCAGCCCGTGTGAGACCTCAGTGATCTGATTCTCATGACCTGGCTGGTGATCCACCACAACCAGCCTGTGCACCAGTACTAGTGGGTATAATTAGGACTTTTGCAGGTTTGTCCAGTTCTGGCTTAACTGGCTTCATCAGGGCTTGGCTCTCACTCGAGGCTGACCTCTTGGTATGAGTTTCCTTTTAATGTTTTGGTTTTGCCTCAAAATGGTAGCTAGGCCCCATGACTGATCTCCTGCTGCTCACCTTGTGGGGGTTGCAGGAATCGGGATCAAAGCAAGGTTTTTTGGGACGAGCTACCCAGCACCATGGCACAAACTATTCTGTTTGCTGCTGAGGGCTTCCATCTACTCCTTGGTCTCAAAACTCCATCATTGTCGTAAGATTAATTTTACCTAACTTCAGCCATCCCAATATTATAGACCAATCTTAACTAGTGGTTGTTTTTTGAAGAAAATGTTTTGTGAACTCAGGAGCAAACCATCCTGTTGTGCAGGAAGATCAGGAGTTTCAGCAGAAGCCAACTCAGTGAAGCAAGGAGCTTCTTGGCAAGCCAACGTGCAAAAAGAGAGCAGGAAAAAAGTGAAAAGGACTGGTAACAAAGGAGGGCTCATAAAAGTGCTGTTTGGGCATGTGGGGTGATGATGGGCAGACCAAAGGCTGATGGAGCTGTGGCTAGTGAGGGATATGGAGTAGGGAAAGAAAGTCCAGAAAAAAATGTTAGCCTGTGGGGGAAACAGCTCAGTGATAACTGGTCCACAAAGGACTGAAGTTCTCAGTGCCTCTTTTGTCTCAGTCTTCGCAGGCCAAGCCTACGCCCAGGCCCCAGCACCCATCTGCTTGGGAAGGAGTGGGATGGAGAGCAATGAGGCAGGACTGGGTTAAGGGGAACCTAGAGGAGATGAATGTCTTCAAGTCCGCGGCACTGGACAGGATTTAAGCTGGAAAAGCTGGCTGATGTGACTGTTAGTCCAGTGTATGTCGTTCCATGAAAAATTTTGGTTCTTGGGAAGGTCTGTGACAATAGGAAAGAAGGTCCATATTTGAGAAAAGCAACGGGAATGTGGGGAACTATGGACTAGTCTGACTCTTCTTGGTCACTGAGGATATCCGCTGGAGTCTGTTTCCAAACAGACCCAGGACAAGAAAGTAAATCAGGAATGGTAGACAGAGTTTCCAAGGTAAATTGTGCTTGAAAGCCCCAACTTCCTTCTCCTGGCTATGGGGGGAGCTGTGGGTAGGTATACCTGGCTGGAGTGAGCATTTTGACACTGTTTCCCACGCGTTCCCATGTGGAAGCTGAGGCAGCATTGGCCAGACAAATGGACTGTTGGCAGAGTTGGATATTGCTGGACAACCAGGCTCTGAGGATGGTGATGAAGGCTGTACATCCAGTTGATGGCTGATGGTAGGAAGAGTGTGGGATGTCTGTCAGTGCCCTACAGCTACTCGAGCATCAGGCTGATGTTGTTGATTAGCTTGACTAGGGGATAGTCCTGCTCTGAGTGGGAGGCTGGAGTAGGTGACCTCTGGAGGTCCCTTCCTGCCAGTTTCTGTGACTCTAAGGTAGAGAGGTGCCTTCTGCAGTTAATGGAGAGGGACAGGCACCTCTGGAGGGTGATTCAGCCCATTGCAGCAGTCACACTGAGAATAGACCAGGATCACCCCTTGGAAGTCCCAGACACTTTCCACTGACTGTGCGCAGAGCTTAGGTGATTAACTTTTAGACAGCTAAAGATAGTTCAGATGAGTCCCCCCCTCAGTGACATTTCTTCAGGCTAATATTACTGCTTATCGGCATTGCTCAGATTTCATTGCAGCTGGCTCAGTGATGGGTGGCGAGCTCATTGGCTGTTGACTTCAGAAACATCACTGCTACTATGGCAGTTGAGTGACTAGCAGACGTCTCCTGTGCTTCGCGTGGTGGCCAAGTCATGCTGCAGGCATTCCTCCTGTCACTGGAAGCCTCCACTTCAGTGGTTAAATCAGCTGTGGCTTCTTCCTTCTTGGGATGGCTGCAGCATGGGGATGTGAAGCGGCTTGGTCTGTGAAGCGGTTTGGTCTTGTGTCATTCCCTACAGGCAGGAGGTTTTTCTTTCTCCCTTACATGTTGCTTTCCACAGTCCCTGTGCCTTCGCTTGGTGAGGCATTTCTGCTTGCTCCCTGGAGTTTTTCAGTTTGAACCCAAATGTGTCCCTGACGTTCTTGGCGGGTGCTGTTTTAATCACTCCCTTGGCATCTTCAGAATTTTGAAGCCGTTTTTCTAGGGGCTGAGTTTTCCCAGCAGCCTTTTTGGGCAGCTGAAATGGTGTGTCTCAGAAAGGCCCTGTCTTTAATTAGGGAACTCATAATGCCAGACTCCTCAGAAGAGTTCCTTTCTTCTGCTCCATGTTCCTTTGGGGGAAAAAAAAGCCCCACCCCCAACCCCCCCCCGCGAATCTTGGCCTCACTTTGCCTGAGGTTGTAGCACATGTCAAACACTTTCATCAACAATTTCAGTATCATAAGCGTTATTCCTGGCAGCAGCATCTCACTCATTTCCTGTCATTTTTCGCAATTAGCAGTAGAAAGCTTTCACTTCATTTTTTTTTTTGGTCTCTGTCTTCCTCTATCATCTCTGAATACAGACTCCATTGTTTCTGCTGCTTTTGAGCCTGTCCTGTTTTAAGATTTTGTCTGTGTTCCCGCACAGCTGGATCTCCTCCAGTGCCACTTCTCCAGTGTACCTTTGGCAGTGGCTTTGCCAGTTAATCCCACTGCCTCTCCTTGCAGGGATTTTGCTGCCCTGGCCTTTCTCACCACATCTTATGGATTAGTGCTGGGTAACAGAAAAGCCCACATTTATGAAAGAGGTTTTTGCTAAAGGCATTACTTTGAGACATGTTACTCTGTTCATTTGCATGCAGTGCCCATGCCCGGGCCACCTGCAGCTTGCCCATCTCCTGCTGAGCTCTGGCACCCGCTGTCCCTGCTCCCGGTCTTTCCCTGGTGTCCAGTGTGGATTCATTGTGCCGAGAAGCAAATGGAGAGCCCTTCGCTCTTACTCACAGATCCCTTGCATGCTGGAAAGAGGCTGCAGTATAGCTGCAGGTGTGAGAAATGTGAGAGGGGTCAGCTAGAGTTACTGGTCGAACTGGAGTCCCACAAATATGATCGGGAGTGGGGAGAAGGGCAGATCATCCATTTGTTCAGGGAGTTGCTCAAGAACATACTGGCTCCACCTGTTACACGGGTGCTGGGGCTTTGTGCCTTTCTTAGCACATCTGCACTTATCTTTGGAAAAGATGTAATTAGTTTCATTGCAAACGATGAAATGTTGCAGGGGGGAGGGGGGAAGTGCCTCTCCATACTCTGTTGTTCCCATGATTTTACATTATGATGTAATTCCCGCCACGCGGTCCAGTGGACTCTGAGTGCGCAAGTGTCCATAAAGCTACAAGAGGGAACATGTTTGTTTGCTGGCAGTGTTGCCAGCACCTTTGACGTTGGGTAGTTCTGCTGGATACATCTTAACTTTTGAATAGTACCTTCTTTTAGGTACATTTCTAGCTCTTATGCTTGAGAAAACATTGAAAATCTGGTTCACAGACTCCCTGAATATTGGAAAACATACAGGGCATCTATAAAAAAACCCTGTGATTATGGGGTTTTTTCCAGTGCTTGCAGTTTGTAAGATGGTGCTATCAGATTTAGATATTTTCATTGCAGATTTTAAATGAATCACTGCAGTTGTGCTCTATGCCTTTAATTTTGATTCCTGTGAATTTACAAACCCACCAAGAGAACGATTTTCTCAAATATATTTGTTGGATCTGTTAGAACAATGGTTTAATTCAAGGAAATAGCTCTCTGTTCATGGGTAGTCATGAATGCACTAACAGGATACATTAAAGAAATAAATTTTTGGTGTCAGTTATTCACTTGGCATTGTCAAGGATAAATATGTAAACATGTCCACACAATCTGTAAGCAACCACAGATACATTGGGGAAGGCAAAGGGCAAGCGGCTAATGGCCTGCACAAGTCCCTGTTCAATCAAGTTTTGGCACGTCGCTTGTTGATAAACCTGTTCGACTGAATGTGTTCCATGCTCCTGGGTTTGAGTGATGCTAGACACTAGCTAGTAATTATTGGAGGGCATATAACAAATCTCGCTTTCTGAAGTTAAAATAGCCATATTCTTTTGTTGAAGAGAACTGGAGGGAGCACCCTTGGTGATCTGGATCTACGTGACTTTCATTTAAGCCATGACCACATAAGTACCTTGTTAAATCACACAGACCACTTATCCTTTTTTCCCCTTCTCCTTCTTTCTCCTTTCTTATTCTCGCCTCTTTTCTGTATCAGAACAAAAAATTAGGGTCTCAGCTGAGACACAGATGAGTTCTGCTGGTGGATCAGAGTGTATGTGAGGATTGTGCAGAAAGGGCTTCTGCCAGCTTGCTTAGGTATAAATTCTTAGTCATTAGTAGTCACAGACTGAGAAATGTAAAGTAAGCATTCAGTAACCATTAGTGACATCTGTATCGCTCACAAAATAATGTCATTCACATGATTAACTGGAGGATCTCTCTTCTCTTAATCTTCTTTTATCATCTATAATAACCACAACAATTACAATAATCTATAATAAATATAGTATA
Organism: Dromococcyx pavoninus; assembly: GCA_033558185.1. Lineage (NCBI taxonomy): Eukaryota > Metazoa > Chordata > Aves > Cuculiformes > Neomorphidae > Dromococcyx > Dromococcyx pavoninus. The sequence continues at coordinate 132,948 of JAUMJL010000172.1, read as the reverse complement.
TTGTATAATTGAAAATGGTTTGTCTTCAAGTTCTCTGATGAATTATAAGCAATAAATACTCATAATGTATATTGTTTCAATTTTTAAGAAATATCCATATCTGAATGGGCTTCCACTTTGTTTTTCTTACTTTGTAAATTATTTTAAATATCTGGCAGAATATTCAAATGCGCCTAAAACCTCTGGGACAGGTGGTGTGCCCTGTCGATTCACACTGAGTAATGCCTACATTTTAGACTTGCACCCTCACTGTTATTTTCAAGCATTTCTACAAGAATCTGGGAGTGTGCTTTCAAACATTTCCTAAAGCAGAGTTTTCGGTCCTGCAAGCAGTTTCATGCACCAGGATAAACATTTTCGTGTTCCCATACAAGGACATGAGGACTTCAAAAGCCCCAGCTCACCTAAAGAGCCTAGTGGAGCTCAGTTCACCAAAACTACTGATTATTGACCATTTGTTTCCCTGTCACTAGTGGGAGTTAGGAAGCATTTTCTTCTCTAATACTTGTATTTTATTCTTTTCTTACTTATGAGTGTTTGTCTACTTCAGGTTTTGTTGAATTTTATCAGTTTGTTAAATATTTGGGGAACACTTATTTCAGTGCCTGCCTGTTGCCATGTTGTACGTACTGGATTTGGGAACAGATCCAATATTAAAGCCTTTCCAAGACAAAAATGAGCAACTGCTCTTATTAATTTTACTTGTAAATGAATGGAGTTGATCCCGAATCTCAATTGTTCTCGAGGTAATGTTAAGATAGAGTGATTTTTTTTTTTTATTAAATCATCTGCAGTCACTGTAAAGTAGATACTTTGGTGACCTCAGGGGCTGTCCCTTGAGTCTCAGACAAATTGCTGCTACCAAGGCAGACTGGAGCTGGGCACAGAGTGCTTGTGGAAGGACAGTCTTAAATGTTGAAGAAGTTTATACTCATAAATAGCTCCAATTTATTGCAGCCAGGATGTAATTAAAGGTAAATAACCCAGAAGATGTCTTACTGGCACTGTAAACAAGTGGCTTTATATGTGGAATAGGTTATGCTGTGTTAAAGTTGGGAAGATTGCTGTAATCTGCAATGCCTCGGGTTTTAACATTCATTGTAAAAGTTTCTCTTTTAATTTTACAGCAGCACTTTTTGATAGAGAGGGTTGGGAGGGTGTTTGAATCTTAAACACTGAATGCCTAAGGTTTACGAGCGAAGTTACAGTCCATTAGAAGTAATTATTCCTTTTCTTTGTGGAATTAGGAATTGTCTTTTTTCAGTGCAGTCAGTCCAGAATTTGATCTTTAAGAGTTGAGGAGAGCTGAGTTTGTAAAGATGCCTGCAAATATTTGCATTCAATGTTTCTCATGTGTGAAACTGGACAATCTGTTCATGAGATAGTAATCATTTGTAATATTAGCCTGCTAGGTCATGGAAAACTGAGTTATTAGGCACTTGTAATATTCTACTGAGCAAAGAGAACTTCAACTTTTTAAACTCACCTCTTCAGGATCTGGTATTTTGGCCACTCATTAAACTTTTTAACCTTTACACTTGCTGCCAGAAGCAAGATGTGCTATGTCTTAATGTATTTAAAAGGGACTAGGGTGACAAGACAGAGTTGTGAGGGAGTCAGGAGAAAGAAAAACTCACTTCGAATTTTGGCATTTGGATCTAGTTTCAAAATGCTTCCTAACTTGCATTTACGCCCTGCGTAAGCCAAGGGCAAAGCAGCCATTTGCTCCTGTAGCCTGGGGACTAGGGTGTCTGCTCCCTGTCCCACCACCGCCTTGCTGCCTCGTGGGGCTGGGTGCATTTGGATAACAGGATGGGGGACTGCAAGTTTGTGGGTTAAGAGGGGAACCAGACTGTGCAGCTGCAGCTGCAGATAACATTGGCCTCGTGCTCAGAGATATCCCTGCTGGTGGTGAGGGTGAGCGCGGGGCTTGCATGCACAGCAACAAGGGGCTGTAGCTCTGTGCTGCAGAGAAGCATGGTACAGACAGGGTCAGTGAGGGAGCATCAAGCAGGAGTGCATCGTAGTAAGCTTCGTTCTCATCTGCAACACTTCATAGGCCTTCTGATGATGTGCATATGTGCCCTTACACGGAGCCACTCCAGAAAAGAGGATGATCTCCAAAACCTTTCACTTTTCAAGTATTTAAGAAGCCTCAAGTCCGTATTCATTAGCAGCACTCACCATGAGAAAATGATAGCCCAGCCAAGTCAGTAAATGGGAAAAAGCTTCTAAAAATGGGCTGCTAAGTCACTTCTCCAGTGAGAGACACTGTGTATTCCATCATATTACAGAGATGAAAAAGAAACAGATGGCAAAAAATACCAAAATGCAGTTGTTGCAAAATACTGGCACTAAATGAATTGCATGGAAGTACTGAAGTGTTCTAAGTGCCAATGGAAAAAAATTAAACGGTGTGCTGCTTCTGAAGGCTCAGCCAGTTTGTCCTCGGCTAGACTGGCAGCAAATCAGGTCTTGTGATGAAATGTCACCTCAGCTCCTGCTAAACTGCCGTCAGAATCAAAAGTCATACACAGATACCATGTGAAAACTGAAACAAACTCCTTTCGTTAATTGGTTCTTTATTCTCTCTCAGGAATTACTTCACGTAGGACACTGGAAAAAAAATGACGGAAATGCTGGTTATAATTTTATGGGTAATGGCTTGGTTATGCAACACCCAAATATAAACTGAAACATGATACAGTTGAAGATGCATCATGTAGTATTCCAGGAGACCCTATCCAGAAATTTTAGGACTGTTTCCGTAAGCGACCATGTGCATCAGCTGCACCAGGAAGGTTATTAAAATCTGTGAGTGGAGGAGGTTTAAGTGTTTCTGGGAGAGGTTGTTGCACTCCTCATGTCAGCAGGATGCTCACATCAGCTTCAGGGAAAGAACATGGCACATAGCATCTAAGCTTCTGTTTGCTCTTTACTGAAATCCCTGTAGTAACACTAGATGCCACTCAGAGAGAATCCTGGTGCACTTCTTTTTCTTTTCTTTACTTCTTCCTTTTGTAGGGTTTCTCTGTTCTCCCACTTAGCATTTTAACCCTGCCATCACTTCCAGCCCCCTCCTTTACCCCACATTACCCCAGTTTGGGAAAGATGTCAGGATACTGGAATGTGTTCAGAGGAGGGCAACGAAGATTGTAAAGGGGCTGGAGCATAAGCCCTATGAGGAGCGACTGAGTGAGTTGGGGCTGTTTAGTCTAAAGAAGAGGAGGCTCAGGGGAGACCTCATTGCTCTCTACAACTACCTAAAAGGAGGTTGTAGTCGGGCAGGGGTTGGTCTCTTCTCTCAGGTGACCAGTGACAGAACTAGAGGGCATGGACTCAAGCTTCGTCAGGGAAAGTTTAGGCTTGATGTGAGGAAGAAGTTCTTTACCGAAAGGGTGATTGGCTATTGGAATGCGTTGCCCAGGGAGGTGGTGGAGTCGCCGACCCTGGAGGTGTTTAAGGGGAGATTGGATGTGGCACTGAGTGCCATGGTTTAGATGATGGTTGGTGTTAGTGTTGGGTTATAGGTTGGACTTGATGATCTCAGAGGTCCTTTCCAACCTTGTGATACTGTGATACATGGCCACCTCTGCAGAAGCAAACACTGCTGCTGCAGGCAGTGCTGAAGCTGAAGCATCACCAGTGCATGTCAGAAGGCATGGGCTACTGAGAGTGTATGTCTGTGGTGAAGCCAGCTCTGGCTGTGCCATCTGCAGGGGCTGATGCTGCAGGACCGCTGAGCAGGATGGAAAGTGCTGCAGCATGTCAGGAGGGAGGAGATGCTCCTTCTCAGAGGGGTGTCTTGGATTCTGCTATAAAGTATGTTTTCCTGTATCAGTATCAAATTGTACTGTTAATTTTAAAATATTCAGACATGATTAATGTGTGTGTGCCCTTGAATATTAATAATTAAGACAGAAAATTTGTGTTATTCCCTTTTAAGATCATTCCCACAGAAAGTTATTGCAGTTGTAGAAGAGCAGCTTCTAACTGGCATTACATCTGATTTATTTTTGGATAGCTCTCTATCTCACAACATTTCACTAGGGGCTTGGAGTACATATTTTAATTTCACATGTTGTTTTTCAAAAACACCTGGTGCAAATTTAGCCTTATCTGTGGCATTGTAGCCAGTGCTTTCACAATTTATTTGTAATAGTCAAAAGTTAAAAATCAGAGAGTTAGCAGAGTTGCACATACCCAGGGAGGGCCGGTTTGATATGAATTGGGATTTCCAGGTTGATTTATCTTAGACTGTGTCACTTAAAAAGCAACTTTGGAGACAGTTACTGAGTTTCTGAGAAGGGTTGTGCTCAGGCTGTCTTCCTTCTGTCGAGGAGGATAGTGTCTTTTCTTCTACTTGCCAGTCTATTTTCTTGAAACTCATAGGAATGTGGTATCTTTGACGTAAGTACTGGCTGAGCAAATGGAGCTAAAACTCAGCAAGAGATTCAGAAATTACTGAGGAAGTGGGGCAGGAGGTTGCAGAAGCCGAAAGACATGCAGATCCTGGAAGGAGGCACACCATTAGAACCTCATTTCACAAGACTCATTTCCTTAAGAAAAAAAAAAATATTTAATTAGTCAAAACCAAGACACTCAGGAGGCGTTTAAGGAGAGGTACCCAAGAATGCAGGTGATCTACCTTTCCCATGGAGCTGTGGACAGTTGCAGGTCTAGTGTCAGAAAAGGCAAGTTCTGAAAGAGAGGTCAGCAGTGCTTTTATATGGAAATATGTTTCTTCTAGCTGGGCACTAAACAGCTTCTGAACATTAGCAGATCTTACCTTTTTTTCTGTAAAATGATACTTAGCAGAAGTGTTTTCTGTCACTTCACTGTATCTCTGCCATTGAAATTACTAGAGATATTTTAAGTGGCAGTTTTTTAAAACATCTGCATTTAAATCCTTAATCTAACCTCTAAATATTTTTGTTGAAAAGGCCTAAACAAGTGATAATGCTTGTACATTTAGATGAGGAAAACAGGCTGCAGGCTGAAGGGATCCCTGCAGGAATCTTTCAGGAAGCCTCACTGAAATGGAGCCTAAAAGCTGCAAAACAGCAGTGGGAAAGAAGGGGCCTTATGCACAACTGCCCAGACCTACCCCGATAAAAATTCTGAAAAACATTACAACGTGTAAAACACTCATTGTACATGTATGTCAAATTCTGAAAACTAATAGTAAAATTTTAAAGTATTTAGAGCTGGCAGTAGCCAAACCCTCTTGCTCTGTACCTAAACTCTGAAGTTTCCTAATTCATATTGCTCTTAATTTGTAACATCATTCCTTGGTCTAGGATTTTTTTTGCTTCCCTGCACAAAACTCAGATTACAAAATAAGGTAATAGCCTGGAGCTTTCATCAGCTCTGGGGAAAATAACTCCTACAACATAAAGTGCAGATTTCTGTTCTTGGTCTTGGATTGCCCCAGTGGTTCTTTGGGAGGTGAGAACTTGAATTGAGGTGACAGGGGCAACAGGGCCTGCAACCCTGGCTCTGGGCAAGGCTGGAAACCCCCACAGGGCTTAAATCAGGGTCTTGTGCTATGGGGAGCCTATTCCTTCTCCTGCTACAGGAATGCACATGCAGCTGTCACTGTGGTTGTGTGCCATGGTCCTGCTTCCTGAGAAGTCTTGGAGCAAGAGAACATGTTCAATAACAGTGCAGTTCATTATTTAAACATATGGTCAGCTCCTCTTTACTTTGTCTGAGGAGATGTTTTATTCCCATTCCTAAAATCATGATTAGCCCGTGTTAGTTTTATCAGTGCAAACATTTTCTATTACAAGGAATTTGAGCCCCTGCAGGTCAACCAATTTACATGATCAAGTAGTTCATAGAGAATATGCATGTCAGAAAGAAAAATACGCCCAAGTTCTGTGTGTTTTGGCTACTTCCACCTGCTTTTTGAAATATCTATCACAGCAGTATGCAAGAATGAGATTACTTGCCATGTTTGGAGGTTTGTGAGCACAGAAAAAACATTAACTTTCAATGCCACAAAGATTCAGATTTACTGAATCTTTAAAATATGCCTGTGCCAAGTGTTCCCTGTGAGTTCATTGCCAAGTTACTCTTTGGCAGCATTTATTTTCTGCCATATGACTTCAGATATTGAACGTATTGTCTCTATACAATACTTCTTAATGAAGTGCATTGCTTGGTGGCTGTGGTGACTGATGAAGAGCACCTATCCTTATGAAGGCAGATGCTGACAGGAGGTGCATTTCCTTCCCCCTGCCCCCCAGGACTGTAGTCCCATTGAGCATTTGATAGGGCAGGCAGTGGCAGATGCATGTATGGGGCATATGTGCTATACAGTAGGAACTTTGCTGAGTGTAGTCATAGCAATCTTGACCTCTGATGTCACTGTTACCTGCTCAGTCAGTATCTTTAGAAATGCTGAATCCATTACCTTTGACAGATTTATGGGGTAAGCATATGTCACTGGTATTATGAGAAGCAGTTACATTCATGGGGAGATTTTATGATTCACTGTATCCACTTATGTAAACCTTAACTTTTACGCCGAGAGCCGCTCAGAAGCACGTTGTACTGTTGGCAGGGTCAAGGAGCAGAGTTGGTGTGAGCAGGGGCTGGCAGAGGTGGGGAGTAGGGCTGGCAAGACTTGGAGTGCAGGGCCTGCTGGGGAGCACAGGTGGGTGGCACTGGGGAGCAGGTGGTGGGCTGGTGGAGTTGGTGGTCAAGGCTGGTGGGGAGTGAGGGCCAGCAGGGTCAGGGAGCCAGGACTGACGGGGAATAGGGATGGCCGGGTCAGGGAGTAGAGCTGGTGGTGGTGAGCAGGGCCAGGTGGGGTTGGGGAGCAGGGGCTGGTAGGGTGCAGGGGTTGGAAGGATTAAGAAGCAGGACCAGGTGGGGCTGGGGAGTAGGACCAGATGGAGTTGGGGAACAGGTGTTGGCAGGGAACAGGACCCAGCAGTATTAGGGAGCAAGGCTAGTACGGCTGGGAAGCAGGGCTCTTGGGGAGGAGGAACAGGCAAGACTGGGAAACAGTGTTGGAGCTGAGAAGCAGAACTTGTGAGGCTGGGGAGCAGGACAAGGCAGGGCTGGGAACCAGGGCTGTTGGGGAGCAGGGTATTGGGGAGCAGGACCAGGCAGAGGTGAGGAGCAGGGTGTTCGAGAGCGGGACCTAGCAGGGCTGAGGAGCAGAGTGTTGGGGCTGGGGAACAGGAGCAGGCAGGGCTGGGGAGCAGGGCGTTGGCACCAGGGATCCAGGGTCCCGGCCGGACTGGCGCAGACCCCGCATCCCGGGCACTGCTCGACGCCCAGCCCTGCCCGGGGCCGCGCAGTGCCCGTGCCGCGGGGCGGGGCCGGGGCGGGGCGGGTAGCCGGGCAGGGGCCGTGCCGGGTGCCGGCGGCGGGCGGGGATTCCCTCGCCGGCGGCTCGGGCAGCGCAGCGGCGGCCGCGTGATGAGGGAGCGGTGCGGCACCTCCGGCGGCGTTGGCGGCGGCTCGGGCGGCCCCGCCATGGAGAGGCGGCCCTCGCGCCAGCCCGACTACATGTCCGTGTGCCTCTTCGCAGAGGAGCCCTACCAGAAGCTGGCCATGGAAACGCTGGAGGAGCTCGACTGGTGCCTGGACCAGCTGGAGACCATCCAGACCTACCGCTCCGTCAGCGAGATGGCATCCAACAAGGTGAGCCGAGCGGCGGCGGGATGCGGAGTCGGGGGATGCGGCGGGATGAGGAGCTGCGCGAGGCACGGCAGCGGGATGCCCGCCCTGTCTGCGCATCTGTACAGGAGAGCAATTCCAAGTTACTCCTGGGGAAGGAGGTGCGGGTTTCCCCCGCAGAGGCACGGCGGAACGAGCGATCCCTACCGCCGGGCTCGTTCCTGAGAAGTTAGAAGAGGTTTCAGTTAGCGTCGGCCCCTTCGGAGCTGATGTTACGAAAAACACTGTGAAAACGCCCGCATTTAACAAATTATCACTTAAGAAAGTCAATTTTCTTCATTGTTGTTTGTCTGTAGTAATGGCAATCACTTAACATTATGGTGCGTTGTTTTATTGCTGCTTTGTCTTTGGGTAAGCGTTTAATTTTGGTTTTCGTGTGGTGGGCTGGCTCAGCACCGCTTGGCAGCACATGAGAAGGGTGCGAAGTCGGGAGATGGTGCGTGGGGAATGAGCGAGGAGAGGAGCTTCTCTCCCGCCGCCCAGGACCGGTTTTTTTTAATCAGTTTTTAATGCACCGTGAGCGAACGGGGCGTTTTGAGATGTTCTGCGAGGAGTAAGATGCTAAAATAAAGTAAGAAAAGTACGCCGTGCTAAAAGTCAGAGATGCGGGAGGGAGAGCGGAGTGCTGGGAGTAACTGAAGAGCAGTAGAGAGGAAAGCGAGCGGGACGCGAAGTTGAACGCCCTTCTCTGCAACTTTTGGAAGGTGCTGTTCCCGTCCCGCCGAGCCACAACGTCGCGGATACTTTGCGCTCCAGCATCTCCTCAAGGCAACTGGGGCTCTGCTGGAGCGGCTGCCGCTGGATGGGAGGTGCTCCCTGCTTCGGAGCCCGCTCGGATCCCAGCGCTTGGCTGCCCAAGGAGGCTTCATACCTCCGGGACGGGCTGGCGGCTCCCCAGCCCCTGCTGTGTCTTTTCGAAGCGCAGTTCCTGCACCTGTGCTTTATGGCAGCGTGGAGCGGATCACGCAGTCCCAGCCTGAGCCTGCACTCTCTTTGGATGAGGGTTGTACCTTCTGCAGCCGTGCCTTTGACAACGGAGCATGTTATGCAGTCCTAGCCTGAGCCCGCACCCTCTTTGGATGAGGGTTGTGTCTGCTGCAGCTGTGCCTTTGACCAGATGCAGTGGTTAAACCCAATTCTGTGTTGTACTGCACAAACCCGTTGTAATTATTACTGGGTTTTTTTCCTAATTGGCAATTAATTAAATCAGAAATGCTGAATCATAAACTGATTTTATAGAAAAAGTTGAGCAAAGAAATCTCCTGTTATTTCAGCTTCCTCCTCTGGTTGCGATTACCATGACATGCAGGGGCAAAGGAAGCAATAAAAGTTTTATAGACTGATCTTTCAAGAAAGGAATATAATTTTTTTCTGAGTTTGTGTTGAAGGAAGCCAGGATGAAAGTTGAGAAAGGTTTAGGCTGCAGAGAAGGCTGTGCCTCTGATATGGACACTGATGCCCTTTGTTTTGAGATGTAATTTTTTTTCACAAAGTGCTAAATCTGGTTTCGTGAAGGTAAAAGACTTAACTAAATTGCTTACTGTAATAATTAGAAGTTGTGATCTCTTTGTGTGCAGATGTCTTACTGCTGGGTCGAGCAAAAGGTTCTCAAAAAGTTTTCTCATAACCAGTTTCTGAAATGTCTGCACATTTTGGTCAACTTCCAGTATCGTTTTCATCTGTGAAAGAAACGTATAAAATGGCCTCACACCTTGCTTTCCTTTCCTCATCAGCAGTAAATACTGACACAAATTAGTTTGGGGGTTTGTGGTTTTCAGGTTTTGGTGGCAGACATACAATCTGCAGAGTAATCTCAGTACAAGGAACTGTCAGGTTGCAGATGTGAAAACATCTTCAGGTGGACGATGCAACGGTCCTTACTTGGTCAGGTTTTTCCCTTTGTCAGGTATCCCAGTCAGCTGCCCACTTCAGTCAAAGGCATTTAAATTTGTCACCAGTAAATAGCAAAACAGTCAGATGTTTTGAAAACAGGATGCTTGGGCTGCTCGTTATTGAAAACGGAAAGAGAAACAGTATAGATAGGAAGAAAGCAAATAGGCTCAGCATGCTCCCAAGTGCAAGAGCAGTATAAACAGTGACCTATCTTCCTGACCTCCGCTCTCACCGAGTTCCTGGCCCCGCGCCACCCAAGCCAAACTACGTCATTTGAGACTGATAGTAAGCATGGCACAGCTGTTGCAAGTGTGACTCGAATTTCCTGTCTCCTTCCTGACAGACGTAGTTTAGAAAATCCAGAGTTGCAACAACGGCAGGCAGAGAGGGAGGATCTCGGCATGCGTGTTCGCAGGGTGATTCTCAGAAGTCCTGCACCGCAAAGGAATCACTGAGGGGAAACGCCATACAGGATGGCATCCTGGCTGTAAGCTGATGGTTTTTAGAAAATATCAGTTAAAACACGTGCGTACTCTTTTAAGACGTGAATTAATTACAGGAGAAGTGAGGAAATGAGTAGCTTATCTTACTGTGAGCTAACCAGACTGATTGCATTGACATCAGTGTGAGCCAAGAGAGCAGTGCCGCTTGCTCAGTGGGACCCTACAGTCCTATGAGCAGGGATCAGACATAAAACTGGCGAAGAGGAGAAGAGAGTTCTGTGTGCTGTTTTTGGCATCCGTGAGTCATGACGCACTACTAGAGCAGTGCCTGTCCAGCCTGAGTCCCTTGCTACTCCAGCTGCAGGCTTCTGCTAAAGAACAACTGACTATGCACAGAGCTCTTAACTTTGTAAACTAGAGAACAAAACTAGCTGGAAAACTACTTGGTTGCAGAGAATGCAACTGACATGAAGGGAAATTTTTTCCCTCACATTATACTAATCTGCTTTTGTGAGCAGAGTAGGGCACTGCAGCTTTGCAGTGAAGCCGAGTTCTGTAGAGATTGTGCTGCCCGTAGCAGCAGATCACGCGTTACTGTAACATATATATTCTTCTTTCTTTCTGCATTTATCGTGTAGCTTTCAGCTCAGGCAACTACTGTGTCTCAGAAGGATTTGTCAGTCGTGGCCCTGCTGCTAAAGAGGGGATATTTTCTCACTTGGTGGCCACCCTGTAATTAGGCAGCTGTCCACAGCCTTACTTGTCCTGCAGATGGAAGCACAGGACCCCCTCAGCTCTATTACCTAATATAGCATTTGGGATTTGGGGGAGAACATGTTCAGTGCATCCCCGAATCATGAAAAAGGCCAAGTCTTCTTCCTCGCTGAAATGCTGATTGTGCCAGCTCCAAGTTTTCATGGGGCAATGATATTGTAAAAATGAGGGATGGAGAAAACACTATTTCTCAAGAGCTGCATTCCTGTCCTTGTGGAATACAGCCCAGATCACAAGTAAAATGGATATATCTGAACGGACCTAAGGAGCACCTTGCCATCTCCTTAAATTAGACCAGTCTTACTTAGAGCTTTTTGCAGTCCATCAAGTAAGTATATGGACAGATAATATCATTTGTGGTCTGTGGGGATATTCTAATTTTGAGCAGACAGAGGTGTTATTATCAGGACGCCTGCCTTGTGCTCTTGGAACCCATTTCTGTCCCTGTACTGTTCCATAGGGAACTCTTCCCTGCCAGCACTGCCTGTGCAGCTGCAAACATTGCAGAGTAGATCCTTAAAGTCTCTTATTTCAACTCTTAAAGACATCTCCACTACTACAGATGCTGAATAGTGCGACTCAAATCTTGCCATCCAAGGACGTTTTCAGCTGTCAGCTTAGGGCAGCAGCATGGCAGGGCTTCACGCTCCTATCCTGGTTGCTCGTGAGCCAGAAGCCACTAAGATAAACATAGCTGATTTCATTTTGCTTGTATTTCAAAGGGCATTTCGGTCTGAAAAGAAGAGCAAGGCCGCACCTAGCTTTCAGGAGACAGTGGCTAAATAAACATTTTGACGCTAATGTAAACTCCTGATGTCCATGGTGGAGGTCGAGCATGGCGCAGGCCAAGTGCCAGCAGTGTATGTGCCGGGCTGCACAGCCTCCACACTTGCTCGCCTGTCTCCTGCCAGTCCATCAGCCCCAAACCCTGTCCTCTTCGTACGTGATGTTTCCCTTAAGTGGTGCCGAGCTGTTTAGTCTTTCACTTGCTTTTGCTGTAACTTCCTTTGTTTAATACGCTTTAAAATAGCTGAGCACCGCACAAAGAGAGGATTGTTCGCTTGTGCAGCAGCCAGCAAGACAAAGGGACTTCCATGTCTCCTGTTTTTACAAGCCGGGATGAATCACAGAGCTCAACACACAGTTGCCCAGCTGCACACCGGTATTCCCCTTGCCTGGGGACTTGTGTTATGGAAACAGGGATCCACAACCAAGTACTCGGGAGAGCTCTCCAGAGTGCGGCAGGCTGCTCCACAGCAGTCCCTGCAGAGCTGGTCCCTGCAGAGCCCTAATGCGCACACTGTTGCCTGTGTCAGGTTTGACGTCGTCGGTGCGCTCCACAGCACTTAACTGTTTCTTGGATGCGCAACTGCTGTCTGCGGAGCAGGACACTGAGCAATCATTATGCTCAATGAGAACTGCAGTAGGAGCTGTTGATACCTGAGGCTGGGAACATTCACACAATCTTTTTTCTATCTAATGGCATTTTATTTGTGTTGAGGATGTTCTTGTTCTAGAGGACAGGGCACCGTATTTCTTAAGGCAAAGCTATGTGTGATGTGGGAGCTAGGTTTTTTAGCAGGGAGTGATGGACAGGAGGTTCCAGTGAGACCTGCTGGATAAGCAGGAGCCAGCTCTGTTTGGTGGCTCTGGCCCAGGCTGTGAAACCCCTCAAAGCTCGTAATGGGTGTTCAAGAGACAGGGAGCTGGTTCTGATTCATTTCTGTATCAGTTCTCATCATTATCATAAATGGACTTTTAGGGTAGCTATCTCTGTGACCATCCCATTCCTTCTCCCTTGTTCTTTCACTGCTAAAATACATTGCTTTGGTTGTGTCAAATATGTCCTAAGAGTGGGGTGGAATAGTGGGGCAATACGTGAACAGACTTATTTAACAGTCTAATATATTGGTCTTGCAAACCCTGTGGGCTCTCAGTTCCAGACATCTTAGTTAAACTGATTCAAGCATTTAAAAAAATAGAAATATTGGAGAGCTGCACCGTTGTCTCTGAAAAGTTCCGGTACCGTATTAGGAGCCAGTGCCACCACTGGAGATCCCTCCTAGAGCAAAATGACTTTAAATGGCGAGTGCTTTCACATCTTCTTGGACTGTTGTAGTAAATGGGTGGGAAAAACCCAGATGATGGTGATCCCAGTGCTGGTGGTGCACATCCAGGTAGCCACGGCAGAGATGAAGTCTTCAGGATTTGAATTTTGGTTCAAATCTATCTTCCCAGGAGCCTTTCTGGGGAGCTCCCATTCTCCAGGACGCGATGATGCCCAGAACCTTCTAGCTTTTCCTTAAAACCCATCACATCCAAGTACAAGCATAAATGTTTAAAAGTTCTGCATTCTCAGACTTTTACATTATAACACATTAGGGTGGGGCTTAAATAAATAATAACTCAAAGCCAGGTTCAAAATGAATCACAATGTGAGGGCCGGACTAGAGAGTGACTAACTGTTCGGAGCAGTGACCTCTCTGGAAGGGAAGCGACGTTGCTGGAGATGCATGAAATCTCGGAGGAGAAGCATCACATAGGATGGGAGTGGGCTATGAAGGATTTCAAAAGAGCAGTTCAAATCCAGACCTTTATTTTGCAGACCACGCTGATTTTCACAGCCTGACTCCAGACTCCTCATTTTTTTACCCAGGTGCAGAGCAACTGCTTTTGGTGGGGCAGCTGATGATCAAAATATTTGCACTAAGTGAAACTTAATTGAAAGATGTTGTGTTATCAAAGCCAAAACATGTTGTGGAGGTGTATTGGTTTGAAAGCTCATCCTTCAGAGCTCTTAGAGGGAGAGATTCCTCTGATTAAAGCCTTTGCTCTGTGTTTAAAGCAAATAAACGAGAAGTGCCTTACCTTGCTGCTGGTTTAGCACAGCTGGGCAAAAGCTACGTAAAAATTATTCTGCAAATCATTTGCCTATCTCTATGTGAGAAGGATTTTTCATTTCAATATATTTACATTAGTTAGTGTATTCCATATGGTGTGGTGCTTGCATTAGGTTAATTTTCTTTTCAGCGGGATCAACTGCCACGTTTTCTTAGGGGGAATGCTGTATTGCAGAGCTACACTGGCTTCTTCCACAGGACTTACTTTTTATCCTGTGTTTCCTAAAGCAAATAGTCTTCTGTCAATTAAAAGTTGCCAGAATTTCTCTCATTATGGGCATCTTAGAAGAGTCATCTCAGGGCACAGTGTTATTTGAATTTTTCAAAGCCTGTTCTCCTACTCAGGTAAAACCCCAGCTGGATTTGCCTAAATGATGTCTGCAGAGCCTGACTCTAAATTAAATTTAAATTGCTGCTTCATACTATTAACAAAATCCCATGTTTAATTGTATTGCTCTCTTGCTAAATGACAAATGTGTTTCCCTCTCAGGTTTTGGTTTGTTGGGGTTTTTTTTTGTGGAAGGTTGAGAATATAATCCAGGCATCATTCATCTAAGTGTTCAGCATCTCATGGTTCAGCCCTGAGCCCCGCAGGAGCAGGGGTGCCTCTGCTTGCTCTCTGCCTGCCCTGGCAGGGATGAGTGGCTGGGGAGGCTCTCTGGTTTGTGGGCTCTTTTTACGTAGTTGTTTGGCTTCCTTTGGCACCCGAGGCTTCATCAGTGTGGTTTGCACGGGTGTGACTGACAGAAGATTTTGGTCTGAGATCTGCAGCCTTCTGAAGCTCTATCTGTTCTTGAGGCCACAGATGTTGTCAGCTGCATCAAGTCGTCCTTTAATCAACTTTATGTCAACAAACAAGCTGCTGTAGGTTTTAATTTTGCTGTTGTTGCTTCCTAGCCTTCAGCTTGGGCTGGTACTCATCATCTCTTCTTCCTGATTTTCCTTCTGTGGTCAACACGACAAACATTTTTTCCACCTGGTAAAATTCTATAAAATGATTTTTCAGAACAAGTGTTTGTGCTTGTTTTTTGTTTTATTGACTCACCTCTCATTTGAGTGAAGAATAAAATCAGCACTGAGATGAAAAATTGGTATGAATGCTCACCATGCTGCACTCAGGTACTCTGGAAAAGGTGGTACTAGTCTCAGGAGTTACCCTTTGTCTGTAACATGCCATTTGTGTGATCCTTACTCCTTACAGTCTTTTGTTTTATGTTACTGAATACAGCTTTTGGTGGTGGAGAGAGGGTGCAGTTCCTAGGGGCATGCTGCTGAACTTCTGTCTGGTTGAGAGTCCTGCTGTGTGCAGTTTGGTATTTATCAATGAGGAAGTTCATAAAAAATAAAATAAGCTGATGCGTAGACTCCAGATCTAATTTCATGTACTAATTGGCTAGAAAAGGCCTATTCTTAAGTATAGGAAGAGCATTATGGACGAAACAGAAACTGACCTGAGCCTCTTCCAAAGGAGCCCAAAACTTCAGTTCAAGCTGCAGTGGGCCATACCCCTCTGCTGTGTTTTTTCCACTGGGAGACGGACAACATTGTCAAACCACACAGTGCAAGATTTTAGTCTCAGTCTTGGTATTTCATGTCAATCCAAACAAATGTAAATCTCAACTAAAGGCTGTTTGATGCTAAACACAATGGTATTAGATACACCAGGACTTGAATTCATCAGCAGTAGATGCTGCAGGTCTGCCCTGACCAAAGAAGTGGCAAGCAGATTTGGCCCTGCAGGGTATGGCAGGCATTTTCGCCATGTGCCAACAAAAACTCAGGCAGGCACACCTTATAAACACATGACACATCCATCTTCAGGAACTAAATGGAGTGGTTTCTCCATGACCTTACCAATTCACAGCATTGGGTGGAGGGAGGTGGTGGTGGTGTTCTTCTACCTTACCAGTTCCCAGCAAGTGAGTAACATGCCCCAAGCCTGCTTTTAAACAAGGAAATTCAGTATCGTTTCTAAGCAGAGCTAATTCACAGTGCTTTCCTTGGGCAGGATCCTATAGGGAGTTTTTCCTCTCTGCCATTTTAATGCTATTTGCATATTGCAAGTCTCATTTGTCTGGAAGTGAGCTGGAAATGTACGCGTGATAACACTCCTGCTTCATGTTCCACTTTATCACTTTTTAAGCCCCGTATTGCGTGGGCTTAAACCCAAGGGGGGGGGGTTTGCTTCTTTGAGAAATGCTAAATTTTGCAGGTAAAATCTGAATATTTTTCTGTCTGCATCAGATAGATGTTATTTCTTTCATGAGCAGCCACATGCTGATTTACGGCAACATGCTATTTATTTATCAACATTTACATTGTGGATTTTAAAATTATTCTAATAACATAAGGCCAACAAGTTGGTCATGATGCTAATCCTTTAAAGTCTTCCTTTGAACATATATATAAATCAACTCTCCTTTGATGTGAAATTGGAGATTTCATAACCGTGTGTTTACTTTATGGTTTGAAAAATAAGCTGAAGGGAAAACAAAAACCTAAAAAAACAAATAGTACTTTGTATGTCATTAAAAATAGTTTCTAGCGCATTAAAAACTATATTGTTTCAGGAAACAAGAACTAGAAAGAGTTGCAAAAGCATTTGATTTTTTTTTAATGACTGATGGTTGACTGCAACCATTCCACTTTTCTCCAGGCATGGAAATATGGGTGAAAACTTTCTCCTTTAGTACACATCAGTGTGAAAGAGGCTGATTGTTTTCTTTAAACATTTAAATGCATCTTCCTTTCATCCTTCATGTGACTGCTTAAAAAAGGAAAATAAATAGAAATTATGAAGTAACAAGGACAGCTGCCAATTTGTTCAATGCAGTCCTTTCTGCAAGTGATGTAACTTCAGGAAAGCACAGATAAAGGATGGTGTGACTGTTCCTGTAAATCAGAGCATTTTAACTCTTTTGACTTGCAAACTTTTTATGAAAACAATAAATGAAATTCCCTAGGCCTGCAAAATCAGCAGGTTTTTGAAATATACTTTGGAGAAAAAGAATAATGAAAAATTATGTTCAGCAAGTTACAAGGCAATCAAGTGCGAGAGATCTGCTTCCCTGCCCATCTTGGGACTGAGCAGGGAGTGTCCAGGTCTGGTACTAACTGCTGTCCTGGGACACCCGGGTTCCACCCTGTTCTCAGGCAAAACCCTAACTCTGGGAGTTTTGTCCAGTTCGGGTTAGGCATCTCTGTGCAGTACAGGAACGAGGTATCTGTGTCAGGAAGAGAGGACTGGATATTTACAAATATTTCTTCCAGCTTCTCAAGCACAGGCAATGAGATTAACCTCATCTTTTTTAAAATCTGCAGTACTGCACAAGTACCACATCCTTTGGGCAACCAGAGGTCCAGACAAAAGCATTATAATTTGCTGTTTGACCTGGTTGCCATATACATGGATGAGTAATTTCCCTCCTGTGTGTAAATAATTTCCGGCTGGACTCTTGTTCCTGCTCCGTCACACGGGTAGGTGAGTGTCAACTCTTCCCAGCTCCAGGTGCTGAGTGTCCAATTATTCCCAGGAGAAGAGTTGCTGAAATGAATGGAGTTACATCAAAGCTTAATTGTGCATCTGAAACAGAAGTAATTTATCTGGGCAATTAAGCTGAGAAGGATTCAGCCTGGCTGCCTTTGCTTGGAAATCAAAGGCAAAAGTAACCCTCGTACCACAAGTCCTTTTGTTCTAAGGATTTCTAGGAGCGGTGGAAGAGGGAGGGATGTGATGTTTGCGTCAGAAGGGTGGGTCGCCAGGAACAGAGTTTATAAACATTTTTATACACTGGAGATCTGCACTGAGATTCCTCCATCAAAGTGTGGGGTGGGACCCCGCTCTCCCTCGGTACTCCAGGCTGGAGCCCTGCAGCATCTCAGCAGCTCTTTTATCTTGAAATTGCCCTCAGCTCCTGCAAATGACTGAAACTTTTTTTATGCAGCCTCTTTGCATAAAGACTCTTGGCCTCAGGGAACCTCAGCTGGTATAAATCGACTTCAAAGGATTTACATTAGCAGCAGATACATGTTTTATTCTCCCTGTAAAGCACCAGGAACACCTCTGATGCTTCACTCCAAAAGGGAATAGGAACAGGAATAACAACAGGACTGTCACTGGAGCCAGTGAGGGGCTGGAAAGGCCAGGAACTGTGTGTACCCTCTGTGTGACTCTCCCTAACTTTCCTAGGAAAGAAAGAGACTCATTGTGGAGCCAGAAAGGTGAGGTTTTCCACTGAAGCACTGGGGAGATTTCCAGTTTCACCCAATATCGCCTGGGGCTCCACCCCACATCCACACACAGTGGCTGTGGAACCAGGATGCTCCAGATGTGCACAGGCTCCTAAATCTTGGAATTCCCATCATAAATTGGGTCAAATTTTCTTCCTCTACACAAAAATTAAGGCGAGCAAGTTTCTCCTGCAGAGCATTTGGTTTGGGTCTGGTGAAAGACTGGTGCTGAGTGGTTGAACAAGCTGTCATGCTCTCGGTGCCAATGCCACCACCCTCTCATGTGCCTACAGAGGTCAGCACAGTTGTGTCCTTTCAGAGCCTTGGACCAGGGCTGGCATGAGCCCTCTGTTGCAACTGAAGAAGTAGAAGCAAATAGAGCAACTGCCAGTGCAGAGAAAATATGAGCAGTGAGCATGTGGCACAGGCAGCCAAGAAGGGAACTGTGAGTGAACTTTCCCGATGGTAATCAAGGAAATTACCACACACACGCACAAATGGAAATCTGGAAAGAAAATGTGATTCCCTTTACCAGAGAGTACGCGAAAAATGGTCACTGCTGGTAATCAAAGAATGATTCAATTTCTGGGAGACTTAATTTAGTTCAGATGACTTCTGCAGTTACTTCAGAGTGTGCAAAACAGGAAAACTCCATGCAATGAGATGGCTTTTTCTCACACAACCCTCCAGATGGTTTTAGACCTCTGTGACTTACAGGGAGGATCAACTGTATCTCCATGTGTATTTGATTATTAAAAATTTAAATTGGGTCTTCACCCTTTTCATCAGTTGAATGTGCTGATCCCAGGCCCTGTGATCAGAGCTTAGGGTAGAGAGAAGAAAGCCCCCAGGCCATTTACTAATTTTATCCCTTTTAAAGGTAAAAAAACCCTCAAGTCAGCGTGGGCATCCTCTCCCATGTATGTCCTTGTGTGTGCGAGCCCATATCCTTGTGTTCCTGTCTGTACAGCAAGGTTAACAGTGCTTATTTCTTGAGATGGTTATTAATTATGAAAATAACAGCATACATCCACATGTTGCTGATGGGCATTATTGTAATTGTGGAGCTGAGGGCCGTGCTGCGCTCATGCATGAGCTCTTTAGAGCAGCAACACTTCTGTTTGCTTAATGGCAGAGCATTTGGTATTTTCTCATTGCTAGCATGCAATCTGTTTGTTTTACCCTTTGCTGTCAAATCGATTTAATGAAGGGTTCGTTACAGAGGTTTGCACATGACATCAGTCATTGATCTGTGCAGAGAGGCAGCAGCGTGCTTTCTCACTGCAGGCGCCGCAGGCAAATGGCAAAGCAGTTCAGAGGAAACAGTGTTGCTCTAGAGCATCCTCACATCAAGGGAAGCTCAGGAAAAATCCCAAATACCCACCATGAGCAGTGAAGACAACGTGATTACTTAGTGCACTGTCAGCATGCCTTTGTCCATGCTGAACTGTGTTGTTTTTAAAAGGGCATCATGTAATTAAGTGAATCCTGCTTAGGTGCCAGCATCATTTAGATGGTAAATTGCAATAAACTTTGCAAAGTGTGTGGGTATTCTCATAGCACTGTGGGTGTCTCAGTTGGGTTTGGCAGCAACAGGCCTTGCAGCAGTTGCTTGTAATGCTGCTGTCTGCATTTATAAAAGGCTGCTGATTAAAAGTCTGGAGAAGTGAGGAAGATTAAGGCTGCTGGAGGAGACGAATAGGCCAGATTTCTGGTTAAAGATCAGATATTAGACTCCCAAGGTCTTTTATCTGTCCTCATCTCTACTGCAGATGGCTTGTGTGACCTTGTGGAAGCCATTTAATTGCTTTGTGCCTCTGTGAAAAGGCAGCAGCCGCCCTTTGTACGTTATGAAGCCAGTTGTGAGGTAAAGGCATTTATTTCAAATGTTTGTCCACCACTTGGGATTATTTGTCTGAAAGGCGTGATTGTGTAGAAACCCCGACTGATTCAGTGTTGCTTCAAAGTTGTTTGTGTGGTCATCTGATTATGGTGTTTTCCTTATAAAGATAAAGGCCTTGATCCAGAGAAATGTCTCAGCATGTGCTTCATTGTAAGTCTGCGGGATTGCTCACATGTTGGTGCCTGGTTCTTGAGCTCTCCTTAACTCCCCTGGGCTTTCTCATACTCCATTTTCAATTTTGCTGCCACTCATTCTCCATCACTAAGGTTTCTCTTAGGATTTTAAAAAAGGCTTTTGTCCCTCTTGGTTAGCATGAGGTTTGGTGAAGACGCTGTGAGCCAGGGACTTTGTCTGTGCCCCAGTGCTGTAGGAATGCCCTCTTGGGCATCCAGCATCCTTCACATCCCACTCCTCTCTGTTTCCCATAAGGAAGTATTTAAACTGGGTGAGTAACCCAGAAAGTGAGACCTTACTGTGGGACATTCGCACTGGCAGAGCAAGGCAGGTTGCTGCAAGAGAAGGTGGCAGAGGTGATGGTGGCAGAGTCTGAGCAGATAGCACCCCATCTTTGGTTCGTGCAGATGGCCATGTGGGAAAAGGGAGGTGGCATAAACTTTCCACCTCTGAAAATCACGTATTTAAGGAGCTAAGGTAGATTCACAACTTCCTTTGCTCTCTGTGGTCTTACAGCCAAAGGGCTGATCAGAAGTCCCATCTGGATGATGCTGAGCAGCGGCTGGAGCTGTGCCTGGCCAGTGAGGCATGATTTTTTGTGGTGAACAGTGCTGATCTGGCAGCCTGGGTGAGCCAGGAGCTGCAGGCTCTGCGTGGGCTCTGCATGGGCTGTGTGCAGGGCACTGTCTCTCCCTGCCCATCAGCTTTTGCTGCAGAGGCCAGGGGAGCAATGCAGCACAGGCTGCCCCCCCGCCTTGCACGTGAGGAAGCCTCGTGACGTCATGCCAAGCGAGGGTGATAATGCTTAATCAAGACAGTCAGAGAAAGGAAATAATTTTAGAGCAAAGATTGCACCTTTATTTTAGGAATCCTGTCTGCTACAGAGTGTTACAGCCAGCAATCACCAAGGACACCCTGAAGCAGTCTGAGCGCTGCACAGCAGAGGTGGTTACTTGCTGTGATCGGTATCGCATACACGATACAATGTGTCGTGCTTTTGATTTGATGCTAAAAGGACAGCTGCAGCTTCCTAATAAAGTGATTGCACTTCAGTTAAAAATAAAAATTCTGATTAAATCTTGAAATATGGATGTGATTATATTCTTTAAGGAATAATTTATTGTGATTACAGACTGACATTACAGATTTAAGGATATCATCAGTTTATAGCTTTTATCTGAACAATATTTCTTGTTAGTAAAGGCACCTTTTGCTGCATTGCTAGATTTTGCCCTTTACCATGGAGAGGGAAAGAAATTATCATCATACTAAAAATGTGAAAAATGTGCTTTTAAAAGCTCATACGCGAACGCTTGCTTTGAAAATCCTCAATCTTTGTAATGAAAAGTACTTAAAAAACCCCAGAAATGGAGAAGAGGCTGCTGCCTGCTTTTGACTTATTTAAATATGCACAGGGCTTCCACCATTTTAATCTTCCTTATAAAAAGATGGCTGGATTGCTAAAGCTGGCAACCCCTCAGAAACCAGCGTCATTTTTTTTGTCGTACAGTTCAGCTGAGCAAGGCTAATGTGGAGTGGGGACCCCCTTCAGCCAACTAAGCAACCAGGACGATTCATAATTCATAAGTGCTTCCAGCCATCCAGCTGAATACATATGGATTAGTTTTCATTTCTTCGTGCAGTGCCTGATTTCATTATTCTCTCCTGCGAGCAAGTCCACCCACATTCAGCCCTCTGCAAAGATGCTATACCAAGCTTGGCTTTGTCTGGGATTAGCAGCTGCCGGGCTTTGGGGGATCTCTGGCTTTGATGATCGCTGATTTTTTTTATTGACTGGGGAAGGGGGGGGTGTCCATGTGCCCGAGGAGCTCTCCTGTTTGACCAGCGATTTCTCCGTGAGGATTTGTGGACGGTGGTGTGGAGTTTTCCAAAATGCCTGAAGCAAACTATTTGTTATCTGTATCTTGGGGTTATATTAAGGTGGGTTTAAATCCTGAAGGGTTATAAATGACCGGGGGGGGATTGTGCTTCGATAAAACCTCTATAAGAAGAACGTGTTTTTAAGTGGTTATTTATGTGTACTGTGTGGCAAGAGATAAACATATGTGTGTACTCTGCGTGTGGTGTACATGTATGTAATTTTTTTTCCCTTTTGGGAATTCACTGTTGCGGGATAAAATTATGCAGCGATAAAAATATGTGATTAGAAAATTAGGAGGGTCATAGCATGTATATCTGGGTGAACAAATGCTTGAATCCTACATTTTGCTGTAATGATCCAAGCAGATCTTCAGATTTATGGCATATTTCTCCTCTGTTCTATTCTGAACATATGCAGTCGTCTTATACTTGCATAATTCAAAATGGAGCGAAGTTATAAAATTCAGAACAAAAGAAGGTTATAGGATTTGGAATTTAGACCTATCTCAGAATTTGATCGTTCAGAGAGATTACCTGAAACGTTATCTTCTCATTTGTTACAGTAAAAAATAATATGCATATTTGGAGGAAATAAATTCTGTAGTTGAATACTGAAAAGAAACATCTAGTCGTCATGATGCTGAACAGTATCTAAATGAAGCCATATGTCACTGATTCTTCCAAGTATCTCCATAATTTTGCTTTTAACATCTTGTTTGTGGACTTGCTTATGATACTGTTAGAGCAATATTAATTTGGAAGAGCTTTCAGAAAAATACCATCTTTGTGTATGTACTCTTCCCCTCCCAGTTCAAGAGGATGCTGAACCGGGAGCTGACACACCTCTCCGAGATGAGCCGCTCCGGCAACCAGGTGTCCGAGTACATTTCCAACACTTTCCTGGGTAAGGCATTACATCCCAAGCTTTTAGGTGACTCAAAGATAATGATTAATCGCAGCCTGATACCCACCAGTCAATGTTTGCGCCGTTTTCCTTTGGGGCAGCGCGTTATTTAAATGTTTTGATTTGCCACTTTCAAAATGGATATGGGGAGGAAAATAATACTGTGTTTGAATAAGTCTGTCCACAGAATAATTCCTTCTCCAAATCAAAAGATTTTTCTGTTTACATTGAATTATCGGTAGCTGTGTTATGCAGTATTTGATGTTTGTGGTGACCTTATGTAAAGGACAAAGTCACACAAGCTCAGCTGCATACTCTCATCTACTGCCTCTTACAGCTGCATCTTCACCCTGCAGAAACAGGGGTGCAGACAAATATGTTTGGCCCAGACATTTTATAAGTTAATTTGTATATATTTGCTCATTTTGCACTGGAACTCAGAATAAAGAGAATATTTTGCATTTCATTAGTTTTGTTGGAGTTCATAAGACTACTGACATGAATTGAAGCCTCTGTGTTTACAAAATATGTTTGTTACGAAAAATAGAATTTTCTGTGTTTTCAGACAACTTAGAATTTGTGACCATTTGCATATAAACCAAAGCTTAGCACAGGACCCTTGTATACAGAACTGAGTCCCACAGCTTCAATCGCTGAGTGTACGCGGGATGCCAGAGCTCAGAGGGGACTCATGCCCTGCGGTTAAGATGGCCCAGAACGCATTCACTGTATGACACACAATTATTTCCATTAAGGGATTTTAAAGTGATTTCAGTAGCCAGTTACAACTGGAACTGCTGTGTGTATTTAGGACACATCACATCATTAATAATCCGTATAAATCTGTAGCTGCTTTTTGGGAATCAATTGACCCTGACTTATCGCTCAGGTTAATCATGACATCCAGAACATGAATTAATGCAGGGAATAGAAGCAAGACTGCCTAGCTGCCAGCCTGTAGGCCACTTCTTCAGCTGGAGAGCCTGGAGCATACACAGCACGCCAAGAAGTATGACCACCATGGCATTTCCAGGGAGTTTGTTGTTCATCAGCTCTTGCCAGTAGGCATATTTCTCTGAAGCAGGATATGCTGCAGCAGAAGTACCCAGTGTGACTTGATACTGTGGAACTAATATAAAACTAATAGCCACACATACACTCAGTTTTAGTGGAGTCTGTATCTAAGCAGGGACTAATTAGATGGAGCTGCTGCTGGTGCTAATGGGACTGTAGTATTCCCCATACTCAGGCTGGGTCAGGTAACTGCATTTTCCTTTGCAGGTCTTGACAATGGTCTCATTCATTCCTATTCTGCTGCATCTCACGTATTTTGTAATGATGACATCCTTGCCGTTTTGTGGCAATATGAGGGTCACTCAACACAACCACTTAGGGCCGTGTTACTGCCGAGTGGTATAGACTCTCCAGATTGGGCCAGATTGCAACTTGATTGCTCTTATTAAAAAGAAACGAGCATAGCTTTTAAAAGGATCTTAAGGCTTTTTTTAGGAAGTCATGCTGTTATATTTTTATGAATTACATTTTCCCCCCTTTAAATTTGCCTTAAGTTTAAATGAACACACAACAGGATTCTACCACTGAAAAAGTTGAACAAACAAAACAAAACAAAAATACGTGGATAGGACATTCATTTATCTCCAAACAGAATTTGTTAGATGGGGATAATTTACAGATATTAAAACCAGACCACATGACTTCATTCAGTATCTTGATTTTACTAAATGAGCTGGAGAAAAAGCAATGCCCTCTGCAGAAGGGCTGGTCCTGCAGTCACCATTTGGTTGGTGAGAGCAAGGACACCAGCTTTAGATCCTTGTGAAGGAAAAGATGAAAAATGGCAGTTTGATCATTGGCCACGTCACATTAATAGGGAAGATCATGAAGGCCGTTCAGCACGTGCCCTTTTCTAAGGGGCGAGGGATGTTGCTGCAGCCACCACTGCAGGGATATATTTAACAAATTAGAGTTCTCTGTTCAAGAATGCCCATTTTATGCTGCCTTAGTGTTAGTCATTGCTAAGGAGATTATATAGAGGAAAGTCCTTCTGTCGTTCAACAAAAACACACGAGGGAAACACTGATGTTTGCTTTACTGTTGCTGTGAATAATGGCTTCCTTCTTAATGGCAGTGTTGCAGACACACTGGTTGTGCTTATTTCAGAGGTTTTTTAATTAAGCCAAGGAAAAAGTAACTTATGTCTAGATGCCTCATCCCTCCAGATGGCCTCAGAAATGAGAGGTGTAAAGAGAATTTAGTAGCCTTTCCTAAATGTTCATGAAAAATTGTTTAGTTTGAAGGTTATGAGATGAGACACTGTATCACCATTCTAATGCAGGAAATAAATCAGTTGTAAAGGCAGTAAGTGGTGTATGTAGATTCAACACATCTCCACAGCCAAGTTTGTGCCCACTAGGTGCACTAATATTGTTTCTGTCTTGCAGCATGACAATAGAAATATGACCTGTGCATTGTGTATCATTCCATACATATTTGTAAAGGGCAAACCTTTAATAAATCAGTGACACCAATTTGTTATTGAGTCGGTGTTATAAGAGTAGGGGGTTTGGGCCCAGTAAGTATCAATAGAGTGAACTTGAAAATACATGCTTATGTACTTAATAATTGAGTAAAAAATGTGTGTATGTATTTTATTTTCCTGAAAACAGGAAGTAGAATTTAATTGAGATCTAGCCATAAGCAGAAACTGGTGTCCTTCAGGCCAGGTGGTTCCTGGACATGTGCTGTGTCCCCAGGCAATGCAGCTTGAAAATGGCTGCAATGAAAGCAGCCTGGTGCTTCATGTCCCAGCAGGGCTCAGTGGGAAGGAAGGTTCAGTCTTGCAGGGGGCAAGCAGAGGTTATGTGACTGTTTTGCTTTGATTTTGGTTCAGTTTGGTCCCAAAAATAGCGAAGGCCTCCAGCAAAAATACATGGGTTTGAGCCACTTAATCAGCAGAGGTAAGAGTTGATTTTGGGGTGTGTGGTGAGTGCTTCTGCTGCAAATGGCGTTGACTCATTTCACCTTTATTCGTTACAGACAAGCAGAATGATGTCGAGATTCCTTCTCCCACCCAGAAAGACAGAGAAAAGAAGAAAAAACAGCAGCTCATGACACAGATCAGTGGAGTGAAAAAATTAATGCATAGTTCAAGCTTAAATAACACCAGCATTTCACGATTTGGTGTGAAAACAGAAAAGGAAGACCATCTGGCCAAGGTATGACAGATCCTTGCAGTTCTGGGAGAATCGGTATTGTGGCTGGATGGACTGCCCCTTCCTTATAAAACTGGAATTGGTATCCCTGAAGTGATACGGCCATTACAAATGCTGTAATTAATGGTACCAGGCCCTAACAGCATATTCTGTGTTCATAAATTCCTTGAAAATATGTCTAAAATAATAATAAAAAAGGTGGTGAAGGATGAGAAGAGCAATTATCAAAAACAGGAACCTGTAACAATGCTGTGTACAGCAAACTGGCGATGGGGTCTTTGTCTCAGCCAGAGCATTTCTTCTGGCTGCCTGGAAACGCACACCACAAATGATTCTTCAGTCACACAGAGAAATGTTATCTCCTTGTACGAGTGCTTTGGCAGCAGACTTTCATAGTTACTCTGTGTTTGTGTAGTTTATTAAGTGCCTGTGTTCATGTACTTCCATAATTACCATAATGAAGATGAATTTGCAACTTTTTAAACTTTTGGAAAATGCAAAAAAATGTGATGCAAGTGAAAAATGCAGAATTGTCTTGCAAACTATTGGAACTGTTCTCTTTTTTGTCCTTTCAAAAGGAACTGGAAGATCTGAATAAGTGGGGTCTCAACATATTTAATGTTGCAAGATATTCCCACAACAGGCCGCTCACCTGCATCATGTATGCTATATTTCAGGTGCGTCTTTTTCTCATCAAATTTGCTATCCTTTCGCAACACTATTTTAGTTTCTAATTGCCTTCTGCTTTGTTGCCTTCTACAATATGACATCCTTATTTGATATACACATGTGCGCTTGTACCATTTATTACACAGGAACGAGATTTACTGAAAACATTCAAGATCTCATCAGACACTTTTGTAACATACATGATGACGCTAGAAGACCACTACCATTCGGATGTGGCTTACCACAATAGCCTCCATGCTGCTGATGTGGCCCAGTCCACACATGTTCTGCTCTCTACCCCCGCACTGGATGTGAGTTTCCTAGTTTGAGCTAAGTGATTTGTTTTAGGCAGTCTTTGTGTTTAAAGGTGGGATGGCGGCTTGAAAACACCACATTGCTTATGTGAACGTAGGATAGAAACCTTAAGCTGAGTCAATCACCAGCAGCACTCAAGACTTGCAAAGAGCAGTGCACTGCCTGCTCTTCTGAGAGCTCAGTTTACTGTCAGGGAAATCACCATTACTAAATTTTGGCAGCAGCTTTGCCTGTAATCTCAGTTTTGTCTCAAAGAGCACATGCTGCTTGTAGTCTTTTCTTCTGAGTAAATGTCTTGTCCTCAGAAAACTAATTTTAAAAGCAAACTTTGTTTCTCTAAATCTGGCTCCCAAGCTGTTGAGAGGTAAAACATAAGGACTTCCCTGACAAATTCCTTTTTTTCCTTCCTAGGCCGTCTTCACTGACTTGGAAATCCTTGCTGCAATTTTTGCAGCTGCAATTCATGATGTGGATCACCCTGGGGTCTCCAATCAATTTCTTATTAATACAAGTGAGTTTTGCTTCAAAAACAATCGCAAGTTCCTCTGCAAACTTGGAAACTAATGGAAATGAATTTTCCATCACAATGAGGTCACAATTTATGGCTTACAGACTGCACTACTTTCTCAAAATGTTGTGCAGTAAACTAGTAAGGCATTTTGAAATAAAGCAATAATTAAAATTAATTTCCTAACAAAGGAAGCTATTGTGCAATTTTCAACGTGCTCTTGAATCTTGTGAATATTACCACTTGCTAACACATAATAATTCTTCCAGTCCTGAGTGCAAATTTTATCATTAGTGTGAGATAAATAATGCTATTGCTTTTGGCAACAATAATGCTAAATATTGTGGTTCATATTGTGTTCTGCAACAGACTAAGCATTATCTTGAATCCAAAATACGGGTATTGTTCCTTTTTTAAAAGTATGTTTTCAGGAGTCATGCTTTCTGTTGTTAGTGATTCTGAAACCAGTAACTAAGTCAATGGAGTACTATTTTGTTCATTGAAACTGAGCAAAGGGCACACATGAAGCAAAAAAAGAAAACATTTTCCAATTTACTGCGTACAGCTAGACATTTCAGTACTCAGGACAGACGTTTGCTATTTGAAATCATACATCTCACATCCCGGAGTCACATATTTGTGTTGCTTTGCTAGATTCCGAACTAGCCCTGATGTACAATGACGAATCCGTCTTGGAGAACCACCACCTTGCTGTGGGCTTTAAACTGCTCCAAGAGGAGCACTGTGACATCTTCCAGAACCTGACCAAGAAACAGCGTCAGACGCTCAGGAAGATGGTGATCGACATGGTATGAACTATGCACGCACTACTCCCCTTCTTAAACAAAAACCTAGCCTCTTTGTACAGTTGTCTGTACTGAGATTCTATTTTCACTTCTGTAAAGGTATTGGCGACAGATATGTCCAAACATATGAGTCTGTTAGCTGATCTGAAGACGATGGTGGAAACCAAGAAAGTGACAAGTTCAGGAGTCCTCCTTCTGGACAACTACACAGACAGAATACAGGTACATCAGCCAGCTTTCCTGGATTTTCTGTATTGTGTTCAAGATCGAAGAAACCATGTTTCTACTGTGGGTTCTAAATGGGCCATATATAGAAGCTACTGACCTAAATTTTCAGCAGTCATTTTCTTCTGTTCTGCACCACAGAGGTACAAGGCGGTCCTATATCTTTTAGGTAAAGGGGATAATGTTTTTAACCCTACAGCATGGAACAGCATGCACGCATCTTCTTCTGAAGTTAATCTGTAAGGCTGAGTTTTTGAGGGCTCCTGAATTTCCTTGCTGCTTTCTCCCATTTGTTTCTCCTGTTGAGAAAGTATAGCAAGATTTGCTATAGCATTGCCAGACTGCAGAAATTTCATTTGTAACTCCATACCTAAAGCAGCTCTCACACTGAACTGAAATTAGTGATATACAGTCTGTTCCCTATATAATCTAATCCTCAATTCACAGAAAAGACAAAGCAGTACTGGAACAGGGTTACATGGTTAGGAGGACAAGATACATCCTGGTCTTCTCTCCACTTCTTAAGAACAGACTCATGGGAAAACTCTCCTCACGTTTTAATTTAAGACTGCTGATGTTAAAACATCTCATTCCATTGCTGTCTAAATCTTTGCAGCCACAGTTCGTCAGGCACATTTTTTCTGTGTGTGGAAGGGGTATTACTCATTTAATAAAGTAGGAACTTTTAGCTATCTGAGAGCATGGAAATAAGTTTTGAATGGTGGAAAGCCCCTGCATTAAAAAACAAACTACATGATGTAGTGACCATTGCCCCAGCTGCACCCTGGCATAGGTATCAAGTTGTATGAAAAGCTTACGGCATGATTTACTTTTGAAACAGACCATAGCAGCTACGCTCATGTACGGAGATGTTACGATGTTAGTATTTTTACAGGCTGTTGCATAATCCACATGTCCTGTGGTCAGATGTTCTGAATTAAGCAAGCAGATTCAGCTTGAAACTGTCCTCTTTTCCCATTTGATTTTATGAGTTTTCTGATTAATGTAATTGCAGGTTCTCCGAAACATGGTACATTGTGCGGACTTGAGTAATCCCACAAAGTCTCTTGAGCTGTACCGGCAGTGGACGGACAGGATCATGGAGGAGTTCTTCCAGCAGGGAGACAAAGAGCGAGAACGAGGAATGGAAATCAGTCCAATGTGCGACAAACACACAGCGTCAGTGGAAAAATCACAGGTAATTGACAGTGAGCTGCATTTTTATACTGCCTTACCTTGTATGTTTTAAAGCAGAGACAGAATTCATCTGCTTTCTCTAGCGCAGTTAGGCAAACAGCCAGCTGTTCAGAGGGTTGGTTCTGATTGACTCTGACATCCAGCTGTGCTCGAAGCTCATATAGACTGGCAAGGCTGTTCAGACTCCTTTATGTACCCTTTGGCATCTCTTCATTTCCAAATCCGTGTTCATCTTGCCCTGTATGCGTCCCAGTTTCCAGAGTGAGTTGGTTTCCTTTTGTTCCCCGGGCTTAAAACGTGCAATTCCCATCTCCCCTCCTGCCAGGTCTTTTCTGCCTTCACACCTTCCAGCCTCCTTAATTAGCACCTCCTGAACGGACTGACATCATACCCAAACTCAGACGTTCCTAGGAATGCCAGCCCCTTTGAATTGCAGGGTTAAAACCTTCTTCCAGCTGAGATCCACTTCAGGATACTGAACAAGTCTGAATGGCAGTCGTTATTCAGCCTCATGCAGAACAGTTTTGCAGAGCATGATCTGGCCAGTTAAGTTAGAGGTCTGATGGAGCTGCTGTGTGCCAGGTGAAGTCAAAGAAATATTTACTTATGTCAGTACAAACCTTAAAAGGAGCTAGATATGTCTTGGGTTTTGAAATTAACTGGCTCGTCCCTAGTTCTGATTCATAGATTAAACAGATTTTGTTCTGACCTGTGTAGCACAGGCTGTAAAATTTCACCCGGTTAGTCTGTAATGAAGCCAGTAATTTATGTTTGCCTAAACATATTCCAATCTTTATATAATGGAGTCTTGGTTGTTGTTTTTAAATGACTCGAGCAAGTCATCATCGAGGTTTTTCAGCTTGAATAAGTAACAAAATTGATGATAATTATTTCCAAATGTCCTCTAGGGCTAAGCCAAGTGGTTTCAGAATTATTCACTCAACCGCATAGTGATTTTGTTGGAAAAATGTCTTATTTGTTAACCTAACAAGAAATGAATCCTTCAGCCAGGCTTGGCCAGAAAATGCCCATGTAGTCCGTATGTGAGCTCTAATTAATGTTTTGTTTCACATATGCACTTCACAGAGGTTTCAAAATGGTATTTTTGCTAAGCAAATACAACAGGAATTGCACAAAATGGCTACCACCAAAATCCCACCTAATGGCAAGGGAGAAGGGGAGGTCATATTTCCAGTCTGGAGTGAAACAAGGAACTGATGGGAAAATCATGTGCACATTTCTCAAAGCTCTACATGTTATCTCTTTACATCACAATATTGTAAGATCAGTGCTAAGCCATCTGGCCAGCTATTCCATTATATGGGATGTTTGTTTAAAGAAAAAATGACTTCCTTACAAAGTGACCAATCGCTGGCTATTGATGATGTGTAGTCCTTAGGTTGTGTGGGTGGCGGCGAAGCCGTCGTTTAAGCATACAGGACTTTTTTAAAGTAAGAAAAAAAAAGTGCTCCGGAACATGTGCTGCAGGAAATTTTCATCACCTTCTTGTTTAAGCTGCCTTAACAGTACATTACAATTGAATGTTAATGGTTCTATTGACATCCTGTTGTGTCTGAAGGAGGCAAGTGTGATTTCCAAAGCAAACATCTGCACATTGAGTCTGGCCCCTCTGAGAGCCATTTTCCTGCAGCACAGAAATGTTGTCCAGCAGAGCGAGAAGTGACACATTCTGCCAAGACGGAAGAATTTCAATCCTCTTTATGGCCATTCAGTTTTCTCCATCCTGGACGTACGTCCTCTTAGTCAGACAATTGAAAAACGATTTAGCTCAGAGCTTACGCGCCAGCCGGCGGAAGGATTGATGGATTCAGCCACAACCCTCAATGTTTCCACCGCTGGCACATCACTCTGTGAGAGTCAAGCAACAGTGATCTGTCTGCCTTTGTGCGGGAGGAGTGCTTCTTGGGACGAGCTGACCTGCTTTCTGCACCCTTTCCAAAACAAAAGGAAAGGAAAGGAAAGGGAAGCTCTACCAGGACTGCTCCACAGAGGGACCTGGTGACAGAGCAGAGGAGCAATACTGAAATATTTAAAGGTGCAGCACCACAAAACAGTTCAGAGTAGGTACAACTACTCACTATAGTAAAATACACCTAAGGATTAAACTTCAGTCTGTAAAAGTAATGGCATTCAGCACTAGGATAGCTGCTGCCCCTGGGAGCACTGGCATTTTCACAGCTGCCAGCCCCATGAATATACCAGGTACACCAGCCTTGTCCACAGGTGCCAGGGAATCCTGTCTGAGAGACCAAAAACTTTCTCAGTGTCCAGGGTAGAGGCAACGATTGTCTAAAATGTCTCTATGCATTGACAGCTGGTAAGAGGAATCCCTCGGGGGGATGCTCTGACTTCAGAGATGCTTAACCTGACTTCTGCAGGGCAGAAATTGAGCTGCTAGACAGAAGCAGGCATCTACAGGGATATTTGAAAACACACATGCAGCCACGGATGGGTTTGGCAGCTCCATCACTAAGTTTCCCAGTAGATTCTGCTTTTAGTTAAACTTTCATCCAAGGTTTGGTTTTGGACAAGACATCGACCTTGCCCAATGCTGTAGGTGCAACTTCGGGTATCAGATGGTTAAGTTGCAGTTAAGACTGCTAGTTTGAGGACTTGCTGTGGGGTGGGTTCTTTGCTTGTAAAAGTCATGTATTAACAGCATTTGGACTTTTTAGACACTTGTCTGCTCGTAGCTATTTCCTTCCCCTAAGCGTTTGTGTTCCTGTGTTTCTCAGGTGGGATTCATTGACTACATTGTCCATCCGCTCTGGGAGACATGGGCTGACCTGGTGCAGCCCGATGCCCAGGACATCCTGGACACACTGGAGGACAACAGGAACTGGTACCAGAGCATGATACCTCAGAGCCCATCTCCTCCACTGGAGGAGCAGGGGAGGGACTGTCAGAACCTAATGGAGAAGTTCCAGTTTGAACTGACACTGGAAGAGGAGGATTCAGATGGACCGGAGAAGGATGGTGAGAGCATCGGCTACTTCAGCAATACAAAGACACTCTGCATGGCTGACCCAGGGGAAGAGGATTCACAGAGGGAGGCAAACATAGAAATTGTGACAGAAGATACGTCTCCTGTTGACACATAATGTCCTGTACCTGTGTGAGTGGATTTTAAATGCTTAAGGAGCATGCAAGCAGTCTGATGGACTAGCCTGCAGCCTGGATCTGAGGCCTGTGTCTAACATTGGCTGAAAGATCTTCCCAGCTACTTGAGATTGGAATCAGGGTTAAAGATCATGTAGTGAATGATTGCTCAGGAACTTAATAGGTGATTTACATTGTGGTTACAGCCTCGTCAGCTAAGAGCATCGTGTTGTCCTGGAGCTGGCTTGGGTCATGACTGAAGAGTAAATGACACACAACTGAGAGATTTTATACTGTTAGTTTTGGAATTTATACCGGTTAGACTGATAGAAACTACTGATTAATAACTCTCCATATAAAACCTGTCCACTCGACCACCTGTCTGCAGACCTGTGTGCCTTCTTTGTAAACACTTTCATGTCTTTTCAAGAGTCTATTAATTAAATACACAGAGTTTAGTATAAAAAGCGACACAAAGTGTTTCAAAATTGACGGATACTTTTTTGATTCTTCCTGTTACAAGAAACAGTCTTCCTTTTTTCATGGGCAATATCTGTCACTTCATTGCAGTTAATCACTTTTACAGGCTAAATAGAAGGGAAAACCCTCTGTTTTGCATTACAGCACCTTTAATCATCTTCTTAATACCCCAGGCGATCCATTTAGAGTCAGTTCATGCCATCATGCACCACTTCTGTTCTCTCGCTAGGAATTACAGTATTTTTTCCTCAATGGGGTTTTATTTTTGTCTTGCGCTGGATAAAGGGTAGTTTGTTTCCATGGCACAGCGCAGTACATGCAAAAGTAGGCCTGACAAGGCAGCGCGTGACGTGCGTTCCCCCTCAGCAGCTCCTTGGCTCAGTGGAAGTTGCACGCTCGGATGTTTGTGTTTCTCTCGCCTGTTGTTCACTTTTCCTAGGTTTAGGTCCACCGTCCTCCTCCTGCACTGCCTTGAGCTCTAACACCTCCATTACTGTTTATAACAGTGTATTTATTATGTAATGTATATACTGTAATGTTTTGTAAGTTATTAATTTATATGAATTAACATTGCCAGTCGGCGGCAATGTTAATTGTGTAGAAAACTCGGAATAAGAGTTGCCTTTTTTCTTGTAACCTTTTGTATTGCATAAAATACAAGAACCTGAACATAGCTGAAGAGACAGACGCAACCCAGGAAGGGCATTTGGGTGGCAGCAGCCTGCAGGTGGTTTGTCTTCAAGACAAGCTGGGGGGAAACTGAACCCCAGGGCAGCGGGCGAGTGGTTGGAAGTGCTGAAAACCTAGAGGGGGGGAAACTGAGAAAAGAAACCCCCAGGAACAGGTTGGCTTTTCAATGTCACGTTCCAATTTCTGAACAACCCAATGTGAATTTCTATGACAAAAATGTGAACTGATGTAATAATTGTGCTGTGAAACTTCTTCTGACAAAGCTTGTCCGGCATCGTGAGCGGTGTCAATCTCAGTTTGTAAAATATGTTTCAAGCTTTTGGTCCAACTTGTGACTAACTAGTTAATGAAAATAGCACAGTTGTGCATGATCAATGGGTTTGTATGTCTGTTGAACACTGCATTGTTCCAGGTGGTTATTTTATTGTTTCCAAAAGTTTCACACAATGTATGTTACAGTATTATATATTGTGTTCAGCTGCATTCTTAAGAGATTTTTATATGAAGTGAATAAATGAAAGCATGACCCTGCCTGCGTCTCTCAGTGCTGCTGTTTTTAACAGATCAGCGTGGGCGGTATCTCAACCGCAGGCAAAGGTGGCTGCACTCACTGTGCTTGTCTGGAACCTGTTTGGCACCAGGTGCAGTAAAACTCAACCCTCTCTGGCCAAAAATCAGTGGTCACACAGAACCCTTGTCTTACGAGTAGGAAGAGAAGAGTTTCTGTGGCCAGAGGGCACGGCTGCGCTATCCATCGTGCCGGTTGCGAGACCTTCGCCTTCCTGCGCAGCAGCTACGGAGCCAGTGCCGGTGGCAGTGGCGACAGGAAGGCGGTGCAGACAGGAAGGCAATGGCCATGGTCGGCAGCACACCCTTTGCTCGGCATGGAGCAGCACCAGGGCCCTGCTCATGGGCTGCTTTCATGTCCCAGCCTGATTAAAAACAACTGACTTTCCAGTAAAAAAACATCCTGCTGGCAGGCACTGGGGGAATAAGGGGACCCGGCGCCACTAGGGACACCCCTGGGACACCCTCAGCATGGTGATGCCAGGGAAGCCGATCATGCCTGGATGAGACCACTTGGGTCTCTGCTGGCTTTCCCCAGGCTCATTGGTTCCAAAGCAAAGCCACTTGAAAGTGCAGATCCCCCATCCCACGCCTGGCTTCCCACCCCGCTTCACAGGAGCAACGATTACCAACCCACCATTGCGCAAACACCTCCTGTCCAGATGGAAGGAGGCTTCAACCTCAGCTGACCGCAGGCTCGGCAGCCGGGATTGGGACTGGCTGTGGGAACAGCCTTGTGTCGACCAGCCACTACGCCTCCCTAGGTGTTTTGCACAGCACCTTGTCAGGGATTTAGCCACTGGTGAAAACATCCCAGTGGTTCTGAGACTGATTTGTCTTTCCCTGTGAATTTCCCCCTGTGCATCATTTACATGTGTCTTTACTGTGGCAGCTGTGTCCAGGCTGTGCCCAGCACTGTGCCCATGGCTCCCGGGGATGTGCAGAGATGGCAAATTGGTTATCAGGCTGGAAAAAACATTTGTAGTTCCTGGGTGGAGAAAGTGGCCAAATAGGACAGACGGCAAAGAGCTGAAGTTGGAGGTGAATACTCGCCCACACTCAGCAGAGGTATTGGGAGGCGGAGGGGTGAGGTGGTGTGCCCAGGTGCCAGGCTGACACGGTCATAGGGTGCTCTGCCCTTGGCCCCCTCTCCTCTGCCTGAACTCCCCTCCCATCTGCCAGCCTTCACTTGCTTCATTTCTTTCCTTTCCAATGACCTAGTTCTGCCAGGCAGCATGAGTGCATGCAGACACAGCGGTGTGGCTCTAGTGCTGAAATAACAGCCTCCTTTCACTTCTCCTTCTTAGCAGCAGCACAGGAAATGTTCTGACAGCAGCTATGTTGCAAAACTAACCAGAATCCCTCATTTTCTTTCTGGTTTTGGGATGTGCAGGTGTGGGGCAACTTGCTGGCTCTGTTTCTTCCTTTCCTCAGGGGACAAGGATGCACTTCACCACTGCTTTACTGTCCCCACTCAAGAAGTCCTGCTTGCCCCAAGCACCCTGTGGTGTTTGCATGGTTTCTTTCAGCATTGGAAGCACATCTGCATGCAGGCAGTGATGCAGTGCTTCCTCCTCTCTCCTTAGGGCCCGGATGGACGGTGTGGATGGGTGCATGGTTCCCCCTCCCCAGGGGCCCCCAGCAAATGCAGCTGTATTGCCTCCAGTGGCTGCCCCCAGCAGGTCCTGGCTGCACCCAGAGGGGCTGGGAGTCACCACTGCTTGAATATTGGCTGGAAAACAGGATTAAAAATGAAACCTGCTGCAAACCAGGGTGCGCTAGGTGGGCCTTTCTGGAGCGGGAGTCGCTCCTAGGTCTGCAATGGGTGTGCAACCAGGGAATGCAGCTGGGCTGTGCAGCCGATGTGCGCAATGGGCATGTGCAATGCTCACCAGAGCTGTATCCAGGAGGGGCTGAGGTGTGCTGTGGGGGTCAATGGTGCAGGACCCAAACCAGCTGGAGAGGCTCAGGACCTTCAGCCTAGGGGCCACAGGATGAGGATGAGCACACGCTGTCTCCTCCTTGCTGCCAGCATTAGTGATGGATGTTACCAACAGCCCCTGCTTCAGCAGTGGCCGAGTGGCAGCCGTCCCCAAGGACATAGTTTCCTGCTGAGGCCATAGGGCTGAAGTTTCAGGGAAGATTTCCACCAGCTGTAAACTTGCCTGCAGGCGTCAATCCTGGGGATGAGCTGCTGTTAGCTCTACACTGGGAGCAGAGCTGGCCCTTCCCAGCTGCTCGGGGCGCAGGGATAAGGGTCCTGTGGAGCCCCTGCCACTGCCAGGAAACTTCTGACCCAGAGGTCAGCATTGTTAGTAGAAACCATGATGCAAAGAAATAAAATAATAAACCGGCTCTGTTGCTTTTTCCCATGGTGCACAGGCACTGTGCCTGCTCTCCCGGGTGTGGGGTGGATTTTCCATATTCTTTTTTCCCTTGGTCCTCAGGAGTTAAGGGACGAGCAGGAGCATTCCCAACCCACCATCCACCACAGTGATGCGCAGCTGCAGGCTGGTGCTGGTCTCTGCTGCGACCCACGCACCTCGTGGTGTTCTTCACTGATGATAAGTGTTGAAGAAATCTTGGGTTTCTTCCGAGGAAGTGCTTCAAGAATGTAGATTTCTCCTCTGAATAAAGAAGTGCAGCAGCAGCTTTGTGCCAGGCCATCAGGTTGGTATTTGGAGTGTCTCATGTTCCTCACCACAGGCCTGGCTGGGGACAGGGATGTGGGTCCCTGCACTGGGGCACCGGATGCCTAACATTGAGATGGCTGAAGCCACAACAACTGCCTCCAGTTTGCATACACAGCAAAACCACCTTTAGAAATGTGCTTTTATTGCAGTGGGTGCTTAGTGCCTGGAAGCTGAATGGTTCTGCCTGCGTTTTGGCCCCACCAAGGTTTGGTTTACATCCACCATGTTCACATAGGGGATGTCCCATGTCTGTGAGCACACAATGGTCCACAGCACTGTGTCCTTCTGTATGCTAGCAGCAGGATGGAGCATGTCCCAGTTTATAATCCAACCACAAGGTTTTGCAAAGAGTTGGAAGCAGTTTGTTAACTGTGAAGATTTAGGTGCCACTGGCTTAGAGTTCACCTCAAAGTCCTAAAGATGAAAAAAAATTAAAATCTGAAGCGTTGACAGTTCTGTAGTCAAAAACAGGAAGGAGCTGGGGGCTGGTGCACAAAGCAGATTTTATCGAGTCTGTGGTGCTGGAATGGAGCCTGAGGGCTCACAGCACTGGTAGCTTCCGTGCGAAGGGGAGGTAGGTATCCCGATCCAGCAACGGGGATGCTGGCTGAGAGCCCAGGACTGACCAGGAAGAACAGGGCAGGTTGTGGCCCAGCTGATGTGATTTAAGATGTGGTTAGGTGGTTAGCTGTCCCAAACGTCCCTTTTGGGGTGACACAAAGAGCTTCCCATCCCCAAGGGCTCCCTATCCCCAAAGGCTCCCATCCCTGAGGGCATCTCCAACCCTGCTCTCACAGTGGAATTTTCTGGTCTGTTGGGGGTCATTTCTGCCATCCTGTTCAGATACTGTCACCACTTCTGTCACTGTGGTGCTGCAGGAGACAGCAAAGCTCTGGCTCACACGGGACTGTGGGATACCCCACTGTTTCAGGGACGGGATGGGCTCTGCAGCACCCTCTTCCTTACCTGCCCAGAGCGGGCTCATCTGGGACACACATTTGTGTTACAGGTTTTCCCACTCTTGTGACTTAGAGGTGTGAGCACTCAGATTCTCAAACTGTGGGCTGGGTGCAGCTTTGTGCTGGTGATGTGGTTACAGACAAGGGGCCAAATGCTGCCTTTGGTCATGGCAGCAGGGTGAGCCGCAGTTTGGCACTGTTTTAGGGAGGCTGCAGGGGTGCTGGTGAAGGGCTGACCCACTGGGGACAGCAGGATCAGCCTGGGAACACCCTCATCCTCATGGCAAGCTGCTCATTGCAGAGAGAAGGTTGTTGCATTTTAATAAATACGTAAGATATATCTCCAGAGGAGGGGGTTGTTGCTGGAAATGAGTCCTGCCCAGGGTCCTACACAGAGTCTCCAGCTCCCCTAGATCCCCTTGCCCCCAGTTGCTGGTGTCTGAAGCAGCTTCAGATGGGACCAAACAGAGAATTTTGGTTACGTGAAATATTTTTGGTTTATTTCTTCCTTTGTCACCCTCCAGCCTTGCTGCCTGGGTTGGGCCCCATGAGCAGCCCTGCTCTGGCTGGCTTCACACAATACTGCAGGGTGCGCCCTGCTGTGGTTTGGGGTGCAGCATGAGGCATTTTGGGGCTGACTGGCTGGCCTAAGGAGGAGTTCACCACCACGATGCAGACAGATTTCAGTCTGTGACAATGGCGAGGACAGGGAGAGATCCCACGGGAATGTGGGGGTGTCCCCCTGGTGTGGAGCTGAGCCTGCTGCCTGCACAGCTGCACAGCTCCATCCTGCCCATGTCCAGCTCCCTGCACAGCTCCCGTCCTGCCCACACACAGCGGCCTGCACAGCTGCACAGTGCCATCCTGCCTGTGCACAGCCGCCCGAACAGCTGTATGGCTCCCATCCTGCCTGTGCACAGTCCCTGTACAGCTCCCGTCCTGCCTGCGCACAGCTTCACGGTTCCCATCCTGCCCGTTCCCAGCTCCCTGCACAGCTGCACAGCTCCATCTGCCGAGGCCCCAGACCGGTGCACCGCACAGCGCCGTGGGACACTGCAGAGCTGGGATATGCGTAGTGCCGGTGTCCACTGCGGGGGACATAGCTGGGACACAGCCAGCAGGGACACGCGCCACAGGGAATCACGCAGCCGGGTCCAGCCGGGGGCCATGCACAGCTGGAGACCCAGGCAGCTGGAGCGGTCCTCGGCAGGGCCCCAGAGAGCTGGAGACACAGCCAGCTGCAGTCCTGTGCAGCCAGGGCTGTGAACAGCTGGAATGTTGCACAGCTGAGATCGTGTACTACTGGAGGGGTGCATGGCTGTGGGACCTCACACAGCTGAAACAGGTCACAAGTGTAGCCCTGAACAGTGGGAGACAGAACACAGCTGGGGCTTGGGTACAGCTGGATCGCCACACAGCTGGAGCCATGCACTGTTGTGTTCCTGCACAGCTGGAGGCAGTGGCTCCAGGCCTGCTTTGGGGTGCTCCCTTTTGTGGAGCCCTCTGCCTTTCCTGCCACGTTGTACAGATATTTTCCAGCATGAACCCCTGCCCTTTCCTTCCCTACTCCAGTGTCCTCCAACACCACTCTCTCTCACTCCGTAGCAGTTTATGGTTTCACAATTGTTGTGCTGATATGCATGTGCAGCTGCGTGGACCTATACGGACCTGTTGGACCCATCACCCAGCCGTTGCCCATCTTTGTCTGTCATGTTCTCTTCCACCCACCTAACAGGCACTGCCTTCAGCTCCCACACTTTTTTCATAGGATTTTTTTTTCCCCAGAAAAATACATTTTTTTCACAAGGGAAGGATAAATGTTTCTTCCTTGTAAATGTGGGCCACGCTGCTGGCAGCTAGAAGATGCAATGACTTGAATTGCACTTATGGGTGCTCGACCAAATGTGACATTGCCACCACATCAAAGGTGGGGAATCATAAGGTTTGAGGTTACAGCAGCAAGAAGGCCAAGTGTTAGACTTCCATTTGCCTTCAACTAGGCTGGCAATCACCTGTCCACAAAGCGGATGAAGGGTTAGGGAGACACCAGGATGGACCACGCCCTTTGTAGGGGGTTAGAGAACAACTTCTTAGGGCTTTGGAAACCACTGGGGGCAAGCGCTTTCCCTCCTGCCAGCCCGGGCTCTGCGGGCCTTCCTTAACAGCACCATCTGCCCAAGGGTGCCCCTGCAGACCCCGTGCTGGGCTGTTGGGCAGGGTGGGTGCCATACCTACACAGCAGCCGGGTTGACCACCTATAGGAGCACCCTGATGGCTGAGCAATGGCCCTCTCCACAGCAAAACAGAGGTAAATCCTTGCAGCAACCTCAAAGAGTGCTCTTAGGGCTGGGGAAGCAGAGGTAGGAGGGTTTCACAGCAGAACAACACTAAGAATATTTTCAGCATTAAAATAACTCTTTTTTTTCCATAACCCCATTCTCAGATGAGCTATTCGGCTTGAAACTTTCCTCTCCACCTCAAATAAAAATCATCCCAAGGTGGGCAACTACTGGAAAGCAACAGCATGGCTGGGTAGTGTCCAGCTGCAGTGCTGGGGAGGTGGAGTGGGATACGCTCCCTGAGGTTAACCCTGCCAGCCACACCTTCAGCCAAAGAAAGCAGGGCTCCTATCAGCACTGGATTTTGCTGGACTCATGTGGGTTGTGCTGGTTCAGCTCCTGGACAGGTGCACCTCTCTGTTTCTCCCAGGGAGCATGGGTTTGCTCCCACATAGTTAAGGCGGTTGGTATATTTTTAAATCTATTTAAAGTTAATAAGCCAGCGTACCTAGAAGGAAAAACATTTGAAATATAATTGAATTTGGACCAGTGCAAAAAAATTTTGACTTCTTCCAGTGGAGCTTTCAATCCCAGAACTGAGGGGTACCTGGGCTGTACTCACCATGAGGAGAAGCCCCAAAAGTCGGCACCAGAGTGGAAACCAGGTGCCAGGCAGGGCATCTTTGGCTTACTCTATTTTGTGTTTCTGCAGGTCATAGGTAATCCCCGTCTTATTCTTTGAACATTTTTTCCCCTTGCTGATTGATGCTCTGTTTAATGCTTAAACTGCGTGGAAGAGGAGAACAGTGAAGGTGCGTGGAGCCTGCTTCACCCTCCGCATGCTGCTGAGCCTCCCTTTCTGCCCTTGGGGTGCAGCGTTGCAGTTGAAATGAATGTCTCTTTGGGCAGAACTGGATGAAATGGTATTTTGGGGGCTCCCCTGTGTGGGGAGTACCCGATAGGGATGCTGGTTGCAATGTGGAGTGCAGAGGTGTCTCTAGTCTGGTGAGGTGTTGGGAACCAGGTTGCAGCGCTGACCCCATCCCAAGCTCAGGGGCAGATGAAGAGGGCTGTTCCCATCCTGGAAAAACACTCAGGACTGATGTTTTTGATGATCAAATCTAAAATAGGCTTACTAATATTTAGGCCCAGGCATGTGGTGTGAAGCAGGACTGCTGGTGTAAAACCCCATGCCTGTGGGGCACACAAGGACTTTTTCAGTGCTCTTGAAAGCCTTCCTTCTACTGAAAAACCCTAACGAATTACCAATATTGCCTCTGCCACCTCTTTTCTGAATGGTGGTGCTATTTGTGGCTTTCAAGCCCAGAAATTGTGGCAACCTGTGTGTGTGTGGCTGCAGAGGCCCTAGGGGCAAAGTTTTTTGCTCTCATACGTGCAGGGGCACAGTGGGTCTGGAACTTGCCCGAGGTAGCCCTCAGCTGCGCCTCGTCCCCACCAGGACTGGTGCTCGGGTGCTGGGACAGGTGATTAACCTGATTAGCCCCTGATTAGCAGGGTGTGGGTGGAAATGTGGGCGGGGGCCAGGAGGAGCTTCTGGTGCAGGGGAGGCTGCTGAAAGGAAGAGGAGGAGGAAGCAGAGGAAGACGTACTTTGATGCAGTGCGTTCAGTTGTCCCTCCTGGCTGGGTGGAGGTGGGTTTTGGTTGCTGCTCAACCACTGGTGCTGGTAAATGGGTATTTTGGAACGTGGCACTTCTTTGCAGTGTGATTTACAGTGACATGGAGCAGGGATCCCAGCCGTGCTGGCAGGAGCAGCTTGCAGGGTGTGTGTGGGGCTCCCCTTGTGACTTTATGCCCCAGGGCATAGCCTAATTGCCTCTGCTTACATGATAGTTATTAAATAAGGCAGAGTTGGCTCTGACAGCATTAAATCACTTCTTGAGTGTGTACTTTGTACCTGTGCTCTGCCAACACCTCTGTGCTGTAGACACCTGGCTGTCAGCAGAAAGGCCCTGCTCAGCAAAATGTGAGTTTTTGGGGGCCCCCAATAGAGCTTCTGGCTCTGACATGTGGGTCCCTTGGCATCCCACTTATGCCTAATGGTGGAGGTGACTAGTCCCACAAGACACTGTGTTTGGTTTCAGGGGAAACATTCCCCATTTCCAAACTTATTGTGACTTGTGCCAAGGTTGTGATTAGAGGCGGTTGCTTGCACCAAGGATGATTTGAGGTCCTGTGGAATGTTGCTGTACTGATTCTCAGCCTGGGCTGGGTGCTTTTGGGGGGTGCTTGGCATAGTGCAAAGCATTTTGTAGAGTGCTCCTCGGGGACCAGCTGTGGTTGTGTGTCCCCTGGGGCTGTTTCCTTGTGTTTAAGCAGGGTTAGGTGTTGGGGAAAGGCAAGAGGCAGGAGCAGGGGCCAAGCATATAATGTGCCTTTACTGTGCTCTGCTCCAGTTGTTTCTGTGGTGAGATTCTTCCATAAAGTCTTCCTTTAAATGCAAGATAAGCACATTTTACCTAGAGCTGTTGGGAAAACGGGCACCTCATCTGGCTCTCCTCTGTCTCCAAGTGCATGTCCCATGGGCGAAGGCTTGCTGCTGGCTTGCCAGCTCGCTCCTGCATCCCTTGTGTCTCTCCTCGGAGCAGCTCACTGAATGCAAAGGGCTCGGTGGCTCTTTGTGCATGGGAAAATAAGGGATGAATAGAGCAAAAAAACTAATAGAGCATAAGTTAACAGGCTTTATTGTGGAGCAAGGAGCAGCTGCATCCTGAAAGGGGCCCTGTGCCTGAGGATGTGTGGGGATGCAGGGTAGGCACTGCTCCTCTTCTTCCAACCAGGGCTGCCCACTGACCCTGGGGCTCCCAGCTGGGGTGGTGGCAATGAGCTCCTCATGATGGGCAGGAAGTGCTGAGATTGTGCCCAGTGGCTGGCAGGGCTTGTTCCTGTGAGCCCCTTGAGCTGCTCCAGCTCTGTTCCCGTGGGGGGGGACTGTGGCTGCACGTACAATGTTCTGGCTCTGCAAAACACAATGCAGGGTGGTTGAGTCTGGTAGCACCTCAGGGCACAGCCTTTTTTGGTTCAGCTCCACCAGCAGAGGCATTTCCAAGAAGGTTGTGCAAGCTTATTTGGTGCTGCGGACCTGGTTGATGGACTGATCTCCCTCCACACCTTCCTGGACTCACTGGAGACTGAGGCAAAGATGCTCATTGTGGGGTCCTGCATCTCCCAGCCTCCTTCCCTTGTAGGGAAAAGCCTTTTAAACTAGACATCTTGCAAAAGTGTCATTTTCCTGGAGCCCAAATGGCAGCCTATGCAAGGATTTGGGTTTGTCTTTAACCGTTCCGTGGCAAAGCATAAATACTTGCAATGCAACTCCCGCATCCTGGGATCTGTAACTTCTGGCAAACGCACACCAGCCTTGAGCACCCTGCATGAAAGAAACTAATGCTAGAGAGGAACTGACAAATGGTTGAACTTTGTTGGAAAGTCTGTTTTGCTGGTAAAGGGGGAGAAATCCTGAGCGCTGTGTGGTGATGGGAGCTATCTGTAATGAGGCTGCTGAGAGTCCTCGTCCACCCTGTTTCCACCTAGAACAGATAAATAGATGATCGTATTTTTAGTAAAGGTTTAATTACAGTTTAGTGAAAGGGTTTTTGAGCCACGTATGTAGAGATGTAAACAATCTATCGGCTGCCCGTTACTGCCGTTAATGCTGGGGGATTTGCCAGGGCCAGATCCCACACAGGGATGAGGTTGGCAGATTGGAGCTTTACTTAGCAAATCCGCATCTGCGCTGCACCCCACGCTCCTCGCCTGCCCTGGGGGCATCGTGTCCCCGGCCGGCCAGGGGACGAGCTGGGCTCCTCTGCTCCCGCCACTCCTGTCACATGTACCGAAAGCATGACTCTGCTCGGATATGAGTAATGCGCTCCGGTGACTCATTTTTTGCCTTTTTTTTTTTAAGGCCGTTGACTTTGTCTGTTGGTGTTTACTTGCATATCCTTCAGGAACTGCTTGAGATTTCCAGTGCTGAGAAATTTCCATGTGTCAGCTAGCATGGTTGGAAGTTATTTGGAAATCCATAAATATCAATTTTACCTTGAAATGAGAGGGTCTTGCTTGC
Source organism: Dromococcyx pavoninus (assembly GCA_033558185.1). Taxonomy (NCBI): domain Eukaryota; kingdom Metazoa; phylum Chordata; class Aves; order Cuculiformes; family Neomorphidae; genus Dromococcyx; species Dromococcyx pavoninus. The sequence continues at coordinate 88,324 of JAUMJL010000172.1, read as the reverse complement.
ACGCTGCCCTCCCTGGGGAGGTAGGTGGAGTCCACTAATGACCCAGCTCTCCCTGTTCTTTCCAGCTTTGGGAAGATCCCATGTATGGAGCAGGTTCATAATGTCCTTAGGGCAGGGTTAATTTTGCCCTCAGGAATACAAGTTTCGGTCTTGTCACATGGCAGGAATTATTTCATAAGGTAGAAACATCCCACAGAGCCGACCAAAGCTGGAGCTGTACTGTAGTGAGGAATAACCCATGGGTTTCCCTCCTGTGCTAATGCCAAAGCGATGCAGAGGCTGCTGTAACTCAGCACTGAAATGAAGGAATTGGGTGAAGATAACTTAGGTACCCATTGCCCAGCCTGGGAGGGGATTTGCAGGGGAAGTTACAGCTCTTCTCACTTTAATATAAGCCTTGCAGAAGAGCATTGCAAGTGCTGTGGGAGGTGGGCTGCCTGGTCTGTCCTGCCTGGAAGGGTTGCTGGGATGCAGGATGGCTCTGGCAGCTGTGCAACAGCTATATGAATTCTAGAAGATACATGTTATTTTGATGTGTCCGGGAGGGATTTGGGTATGGCAGTTGAGTGCCCATCACCTGGGTGTACTGTCACATGTGCCAGCCTGGTTCCTTGGGAAATTTTGCGCCTGGTCTGAGGGGACAGTGAATTCCCTGGGATTACAAACGGATTTCTCAAAGGTGCTGGGCACCTTCCCCTGAAACCCCAATGCCTGTGCCAGAAGTGCAGCAGCTGAGGCAGGTTGCAGGAACTCCTTGTGGGGATTAAGCAAACCATCTGTTAGGTAATCCCATCCCTCTGCTGGTGATGTTTCTTGCTGGCTGAGGTGGGTGAGCAGTGTGGCTGGGGGCACTTTGGAGCCAGGGACATGTGATGCTGGAGCTGATGACCTGGTGTTAAACTCATTCCCCCACTGGTGTGACCAAACTCTCAGAGGTGCTTGGCTTTTTTAAATGGGGAAAAATGAGGGGTTTTTTTAATGGCAAAAATGATACAGGTGTTGCTCTCCCTGCTTGTGGGCAGGTTGAAGTCCTGAGAAGTACGTGTGGCTTTGTGGGCTGGGTCCTAAAGATGGTGATGCAGGGTGAGAGGCAGAAGTTAAGTTTCCATCACAGATACAAGCTAATGCTGGAAAGCTGCATTTGCAAGTACTGAAATGGGCTGGTTTTGCTGAATTGCTTGCCGTTGTGCCTGGTGGGGAGCAGACATGGGTATAGGTGGCTCCTTGGTACATGCAAGTTGGTGCTGATGGGCATAATACTTGTCCTGGGGTGCTTGACTGGCCTTGGGGACAGATCGGTGTGTGCCTCGGGCTGAGGCTGTCCCTGCTGTCCCTTGCAGTGGTAGGTGCTGTTTCAAACAAGCCAGGGATGCTATGCTGCTCCTGTTCTTGCAGCTGCATGTGGGTTTCCACTTCTGTGTAAGGAGTCTTAAAGCATCTTTCTTACTAGCAAAAAAATAATACAACCAGACTCTGGGAGCTGGTTGAGATTTCAGTGTACCAGAGCTAACTTTATCTTGCAATTTACTGGAGTGATCCTGGTAGTGTCCTGTGTAACTCCTACTTTGATATTGCCTGTCGTTTCCAGCCAAACCCCCTCCCTGCCCTTGTAGCAGCCCTCAGAAATGGTTTTCAAGCTGGTGAGTGTCACCTCATCAAGGGTTTGGTCAGGGCTAAGTGAGGCCCCATGCTGGGGGACTGGATGCCATGACTGGCAGGAAGGAATCGGGGGATGTGGCAGTTTTCTGGGACAGGCTGGCAGCATCTGGTTTGGGTGGCAGGGACAGCTAACCTGCTGCTGCTGGCCACAGTGATGGGAGATGGAGGTTCCTGCGTGTGTGGTCGCCCCCTCTATCTCCCCAGCCCCTTTTACTCTCTACTCTGGCGATGCTGCTTCAGCTGCTTTTCATGTGAAATTAACTCCCAGGCACTCTTGGAAGGCGATCTGGGAGGAATTTCTCCCGCATCATCCTTTCGGGGCTAATTGCTGGTGATGTGACGTCAGCCCGATGGATTTCTCTTGAATGGCTGCAGGAGAGGCGAGGAGGGCCCAAGCTCGCAGCCCTTCTGCTCACCAAGCGCGCCGAAGCTCACAACCGGTGCTATCGGAGCGAGCTCCGCTGCCTTATCCGCGATGGATTTATTTTTTCCCCCCCTTTCCCAGCCGGTCTCTCCGCATGCTCCTAATCTGACAGCGCTTGGTAATTAATCTGGCTCCTCCAGCCGTTGCAATAGGATTAGAGGGAGGGGAAGTGCGTCACGAGGTATGAAGAGGGGTTATGCTTTTGGTGAAAGGGGTTGGGGGGGGGGGAAATATGGGAAATAGGTTGGTGTGTTCCCAGGGGGGGTTGTGTCGGGAGCAAGCGCGCATGTGAGGAGGTGTGGGGCGGGAGGGATGCGCTGTGCTGCTGGCAGCGCCTGAGCCCGGCTCGGCTCGTCCTCCCTTTCTCTCAGCATCCTCCAGTGATCCTGGAGGTGATACAGGCACAGCAGCATCCATGGCCTGCTATTAGCCTCAACACCGGGTTTTCTTTTTTTTCATCTCCTTATTATTCTGGCAGCTGAGCGAGCCCAGGATTGGAGGCATTTGATTTGAGGGCTTACATTAAGCATCTGGTAACTGGGATCGTGTTCTCCTGTATTTTTTCAGGCTCCTTGGAAATTGAGGAATGCAATTCTGCCACCATGATGGAAGGTAGGTGATGATCTGAGCATGTCTTTCAGGATCACTAGAGTTTTAAGCGCAATGCTGGAGGTAGGAGAATGCACTGAACCTCTGTGTGTGAATCCTTTTCCTTTTTTAAAAAAAATATAATAATAATAAAAGTAAAATCCTCCCCTCCCCCTAATCCCAGTTAAACAGAAGCACCTTGCCTGCTGCTGGCAAGCAGGCAGATGGAGATAGACTATCAAGCCCATCAGATTATTTGCAGTTCCATCCCCATCCCTGTGTAGGCAGGTCTGGGTGTGCAAATGCCCGGTTCTCTGGCAGAGCCCCTGGTTCCTCCAGCTGACGAGGCGTCAGCCTGGGCATTGAGAGGGAGCCTGGGCCTGGATGAGCTGGTTGGCATTAAGGTCCTTTAAGCATCATTTTAGCCTCTGCTTGAAACCCACTTTCTCAGCCTGGTATGATGCACAGAGGATGAATTTAAGTGTTATCTGCATGCACAGACTGGGGCTGTGAAGCCTGTCGATGATAGATGCGATTGAGGTTTTACAGTGCAGCTGTGTGGATGAGCATTTTTCAGTGGGGAAACAGGATATTTGAAATTAATTTTTGCCATGTAGTGTCACTGGTTTGAAGATGCAGGCTCTGGGGAGGAGGGGAGGAGATGTTGGATGTCGGATTGGAATAAAAAAGGAAATGAGAAGGAAATATGGGCTCCAGGCACAAGATACTTCAGGCAGTATCGTGAGACTGTGTGTCTGAGCATGTGTGGGAAAAGCCCCTGGGCATTTCTTAAAGAAATTTTAACCAATGTTGTTTGTCTCAGCCGTATGTAAAGCTTTTTTTTCAATGTCTTCTGGAGTGATAGGCAGGGAAAGGAAGACTACTTTATTTTTTTTTGACAGAATAGTTATTTCAGGGCCAATGAGACCAAAATATTCTTTATTTTTCTAGTGGCCCTTTGGCTGAGGCAGAAGGGCCTGTCTGGGAGAGGGCTGTGTGAAGCTGCATCTAGCCTGGGTTCGTGGCGCTGCTGGCATGCTAACCAGGCAGCTGCCCAGCCTTCCCTGAGATGACAGGCAGAAATTGGGCTGCCTCCTGGTGTGTTCCTGTAAATCATGGTCTATTACCCTGTCTGAATTAACACAGAAAGTCATTGGGCTCCATATAACTGAGATGTTCTGTATTGACTTAAAATATTTGCCTGACCTTGGAAATTCAGGTGCTGTAATGGCCGTGCATGAACACATAGGAATTCCTTCTCACTATTCTTTTGATTCCTTGGTGTTAAGGGAATGAGTGCTGTGTTCTTAATTATTGATGGTACAGTCACAAGCAGAAGAGATTTAATTTTAGACCATGACATCAAACTCATCCCACCATGCTCACATACATGACATATTGGGAACCAGGCACAGAGCCTGGACACAGAAGATGTCATTAACAACGCATTTTCTCTCCAAAGTGCCTACATTTGTGGAGAAATCAATAAACAAATTAAATAGAAGTTGGCCTGCTGTAATTTTTGGTTTGGATTATTTGGCTAGTTTTAAGGTTGGTTGAGTGGAAAGCAGGGGGCGGGTTTATTTGTTTGAGAGTTTTGTTTTGTATTTTATTGAGGGGTTTTGCCTTTCTTGTGAAATGTTCCTGGTGTGCTGTGGTGTGGGTGCCTCAGCCACCCTTGCCAAGGCAGGTGGATGCAGGCAAGAGGTTGACCAGAGCTGCAGGAACTGGCTCATTGGGCTCTGGTGGAGGCACAATAGCCTTTCATGAACCAGTTTTGTGTTAATAATAATGTTTTTAAAAGACTAACGATAAAAAGTTTCCCCATTATCCGTGACTTTAAACTGTTTACTGTATTGTTCCTCAAGTAGCTAATGTGTGCTGGAACCTAGAAAGGAAGCGAGAAAATTAGAAGAAATAATTGCTGCTTTTGATGAAATTTTTAAACAGTTGTAAACTGGTTCTGTTTGTGGAAGAGCGAAACTTTTGTGACCAATATCTTACTGAAACACTGGCACCTTGTAGAAATACTTTATTTAGATATAATTATACTTTCAAATGTGCTTAACTTAATTTGCTCTGAAACTTTTAAACCTGCCCAAAATACCTATAGTTCCCTGCAGTAAACATATTAAAGTATTTTTATTACTGTAATAGTTGTTCAAATCGCTTGGAGTATGTCTTGCCAAAATGTTGGATGCTGTGCTGGAAGCTGAGGGTGGAGCTTGGGGAGAAGCTGGGCTATGCCCACCCAGTGCATGCTGATTTTCATGGGCAGCCCAAGCATTCCCAGTGTGCAGAGTATGGGGCAAACTGACATCACCCACAGCTTGTGGGATGGATCTGGCTCGGTTGATGTTTTTGGATCCTCTAACTTCAGAAGCAAGAGAATTTGGATTCTTGGAAATGATGGAGGATGTGCAATTGTACTATTTTGTTCTGGGACGGAATATTTTCTCATTCTCCTGGTAGATGGGGAGGAAATGTGCATCTTTTTCACTGCATGTTTAAAAATCACAATGAGATCTAAAAAACCTGTTTCAAGAAACCAGCCCTTGCTGGGAGAAGAACTGCTGTTCCACACAGCGCCTCAACCACCAGAAGTGGAAGGTCCTCCACCTCCATAGCATGGTGGGGTGCAGCGTGCAAGAGTGTTGGCATTGCTCAGAAGGCTTAGTGTGCTGGGGATGGGTTTGCTGTGCTTGGCTTCGCTCACACAGGTGGGAAGTAGATGTTGAGAATGGGGACTAAAATGCACTGGCTTTGAATCTACAAACATAACCTGCAGCAAAACTACATCACACGTCAGCATTAGATCTGTGATGGAAAGGTCCCACCAGGTGCTGGAAAGGTCTCTGTGTGCGTGGCCGTAGATGTGGGAGTTCTTTGGGTCTTCCCTTTGATTGCTAAATAACTCATCAGTACTCAAAATGCACTGAGCCTGTTGTTAAGGCAAACATCCATGCACAACAAGTTTAGCTCCTTTTTTAATCCATCTGTTGCATCTCCAGCATACTGAAGGTATTTTATACAGCTTAATTAGATTTTGAAATCACTGCTGCAATGTGTCACTCAAGCCAGAAGCCCTGCGATGTTCGGAGAGATTAGACAGCCACGTGGCTGATGGGAGCAGCCATGGTTACATTGGAGAAGGTCATTTTTTTTTTTCTGCAGGAAATGGTACCTGTATTTTTTCAGACACCAAACAGGCATTTGCTGGGGAGAAACTTTCCCAGAGTGGAAATTTCTCTGTCTATAACTCTCTTCTCCAGGCTTTTTTTTGCACCTGTTTCTGTGGAGTTTGTTCACTTTTGGAACTTCCGTGGATGACTGGTCACATCCAAACAACAAAAACTTTCTTGCATCGTCTTTAGCAATGGTTGTCTCCAGGTCTTATGTTTTCGTAGGGCTGAATAGGTAGTACTGGGACAAGTGGCATCTAATGGCACATATAAAAGCCTTCTTCATTAGCCAGGAAAATCAGCTTTATTTTATTTTTAGGTGGTCTTGTTTTTGTAAATGGTGTGTTTAAGTGTGCTTAATGTTGGCTGTGTGACTTGGTAAGAAAATGACCTGGTAGAAACATTTGGGCTTTATTTGAGAAAGCCAAGAACAGGTTTGAGGCAGTTAACATAAACATAGGCAAGGATGGAAAAACCATCCCAGAAAATACATGAGAACCATTAACACTAAGTTAAATCAGGACCTGTGTTTTCTGATATGGTGTTTGACCGAGCTTAGGCTTTCAAAAAGGCTCAGGGCTTTCGCTTGCCGGAGCATCTCCAGCCATATCCTCTGAGACGCAAGGGGGATTTCTTCAGACCTACTGGAACTTACGGCCTAACTGGAAAGCCTGACACTGGTGGGGAAACTATTTTTTCATGAATGCGAGAGAAGATTGCTTGACACTTCTGTCAAACCCTACACAGCATGGGGGGATGCTGTGTCTGAGCCAGCAGCTCAGCTCCCCTTGTAGCCCAGAGTGGGCATGGGGATGGGAACATTTCACCACTTTTCAGTTCAAAGACCTGCATAAAACCTTTGTGGGCTGTGCTTTGAGGGCTGATCCTGGCTGTAGGTGCTGCCTGCACAGGAAGACTGAGGTTTTGAGCTGCCAAGGATGAGGCATGTGAAAATGGGGGTTTGGGAAGTGGAGCATTTGCAAAAGAAATGCCATGGAACCCTTTAGCTCTTGGTTTTGTGGGTTCAAAAGCAGGGATGTGGTTAGCGTGTCCAGCCCGGATCTGCTCATAGGACCGTGATGTGCTCCCACATTTCATCATGGCAATTCCAGCAGTCTCATGCACTCCAGGTTGGAGCTGTGCTGACAAAACTGGACCTGAAGAGCATCCCTGTCAATTTTGAATGAATTAGTTCAGCTGAACAAGTTGCAATAGCAGCCGCTAATTTATGGGGTTGAAAAAACCCAAACACTTTTTCAGGCATTCAAATCCTTCCTTCTGAACTGGTGGGTTTTTTCCAGCTCTAGTCCACTGGCAGTGTGTTGCTTCATGCTAAGGGAGGGGAGGGGCGGGGCAAATGGCTCTAGCTCAAAACCAACTACCAAGCAAAAAGCCCCACCCACTCTGGGAATCTGGGAAGTGCTTTGGATTTGGGCTGGCAGTCCCTGCCAGTTAAAACCTATACGGTGCCAATGTGGTGGCTGAAGTGATGGCATTGAGGATTTAAACAAAAATAAGTGCAAGGCAGCAAAACCTGTCATTTGCCTCATGCCTAAACTGATCAATGGGATGTAGTGGCTGAAACAAAACCCAAACAGGGTTTTTGGGGTAGAAAGGATAAGAAAATATGACAAAACTCAACAACTACATGATGCAAGTCTGCAAAATGTCTCCTTGGAGTGAACCCCAGTGAAAAGTGTGCCCTTGGGCATCTTGAACTGGTGCCCAAACACAACAATTTGGGTTTCTCTGCCAAGGCAGAAACTTTCTGCATGATTCATTGGCCTTATTCAAATTTTAAAGACCCTTTAGTAAAAAAAATAACAGATTAAATTAGGTGTCTGTTCTTCTTGAACCTCCCTCATAGGGTCTTAATTAGTTAAAGGTGGAAAAACGTGTTTGTGTGTGGAAATACCCTTCCCTAAATGCCAGTGTTGAGGCTGCAGAGCTGTAAGTCGTATGAAATGTGATTTACCCGGCACTTGTGCATGGGATCCAAACATACTGCTGGAATCTGAGAGGGGAAAATGTGGAGGGAGATGTGGAAAGGAAGGGGGAGGCAGAGGTCTAGTTAGAGAGACTTTCAAAGCCACTAACGATCCATCTGCCTTTGGAAAGTCAATGGGAATGCAATGTTAGCTGCTTCCCGATGTGGGCTGTGAGCTAAGCTTATGTGTGGCAGTGCTCTTGCTTTCTGTGCTGATCCAATACAGCCATTTTTCACTGGTTCTATTTCAAGAAGACAGTATATTTGAGTTTCTACAGGATAGATAGGAAATATGCAAACACCTGTCTGACATGCAGTTTGTTTGTTAGTGGAGTGGGTCATTCAGATGCAATGCATTAGCACAAAGTTCAGCCCCGCGTGCCTTGCCAGCTATAGAATAGCCTTGCCTCTTTGTGTTTAATAGAAGTTCAGTCCCAAGTTGATGATTCTGGGGGCTTTTGAGCAGTTTTCACTTTTATCTTTGTGAATGAAAGAGGATTAAGGCTTGCAGTGGTTACAGCTACTGTTTTTTGTGCGTGTGTGTGTGCGCGCAGCCTCACTGGAAGATTTATTTTAATTTTCAGTTTAGTTTAAGATGTGTTTTAATTTTGTAGATGCTCACCAAGTCACCAGGTGGCTGCTGGTGCCACCTGGGATGTACATGCCTTCCTGGGAGCTGGAGGCATGGGAGTTCAGGACTGTCTTTCAGAAACAGACACAGAACTCCTCCCCTGTCCTACAAACCTCCATCTCCTCCCCTGCACTACAGAGTAGAGGTAGGAAGGGGAGGTTCCCTACCACGTTCTTTTTTACACTGGATTAGTGCTGATAGTGGTAATACTGTTCAAAACAAGTGAGGTACCAGGACTGGAAAATCATACTTGCAGTACGTATTATCTGGGAGCTCTTCGTTATGCATCTCTGGCTTGGAAAAGCACCCCTGGTTTTGGCACATCTTTCTTTGCACTTGAATTATGACTGGGGTTTTTTGTGATGTTGATTTTTGGCTTTTGGGGTTTTTTTGGATTTTTTTAAGGAGAGTTATTGAGGGGGAAAAAAGTATTTCTTGAAATCCTTCATCTACATGTTGCAGGGAATTTGAAACATCAACTGGAGATTCATATCATAATGCGTGGGATGTGTGGAATAATCTTGCACAGAGGTTTGGGATAGGCTGCGCTGAGGGAGGCAGGAGGAGCCGGGATACTGCGGGCGGGTTTTTCCCCCTGCCCTCCATCACCTGTCTGCAGCTGTTGCTTCAAGTTCCTGGAAAATTTCATACAGCCCAACAAATATGTTGCTTTTCTCAAGTTGTTAATAATAAGGTCATTTATGCTGTATAAGTTTTATTAATAATAAGGCCAAATGTACTTCATGTTTACCTGGCTCCTTTCACCTAGAGACCTCAAGCTCCTTCACACCATGTGGTTATTCCACAGGGAGACAAATGGTGGAAGAAGCTCCATCAGTTTTGTTAAACGCTGCCTGGAAATGAATCCTTTTTTTGGGTCAGGTCTCCTGCTCATATTTTTAGTTACACTATTGTCATGGTTAATCACTGCTTTAAATTCAAGGTATTTGTTTGACAGCAGACCGTGGGAGGAACAGGATGGTTAGAGGAACTGGAAAGAAGTATCTCATCACACTTTATTTTGAGTGTAAATCTCCATCATATGTAAATATGCATATTGCAGATTTTTTTTTAGGTTTTCTCTGGCAGCTTGCCCAGAGTTCTACTTCGTCCCCAAGGAAGAGACTCCTGCGTCACACAGGTGACAATCCCAACCCCCCAGCCTGAGTATCTTCTTCTCCATCTGGGAGACTGGGAATGGGAGTTTGTGGAGGGTTAAACAGGTGTTGGCTGCTGTGGGATGTCCTTGATCGATAAGTCATGGGGTGGATGGAAGGCTGTTTCTTAGTGTTACCTGTAGGTGAGGAGTTTGGGTTTTAATAAATTCTTAGGCTCTACATGAACAGTGTGAGTGCAAAATTGGTGTGTTTTTCATAAAAAAATGTCAAAGTAGTTGCTGGGAGTCTGCAGTGTGCATGGAAGCAATGAGTTTTACGGAGCTGCCTTTTAAAACAGGGCTGTGGGATGGGACCTGCTGTTGGCCTTGGCTTCAGCTGAGGAGCAGATGAAACAGCAAAACCTTGCAAAGAAAGGGAGAGGTTTGCAGTGAGGATTATTTTTTTTTGGTGGTGATGGGGAAATACTAGCATGGGGGATATAATTGTGTGTGGGATTTCCGTGGATGCACTGTGTGCAGGGAGCTACTGTGCCAATGAGTCCGATGTTGTCCTGCAGGTGCTTGGTGCAAGGGGAGGCACAGGGAAGCACCATTGTCTCCAATTCGTACTAAATCCAAAACACCAACCCCTCTAAAACAAGAAGTCTGAGTGTCATTTGGGAGGGAGAGCCTGTTCTGGACAACTTCTTAAATAGCACAGCAACCTTTAGAAATGCATCTGGCATTTTTGTGTGTGTGCCAGCCATGAATGAAAGCCACAACTGTATCCACACTTAATTTGCTGGCAATATTGGTGGAGACATTTGTGTCCCACGTCCCTTGGTTGCTGCACACCCAGTCTCTGAGAGCTGATATTAAAAATCTAATCTGTGTGGAAAGCAGACAGTGAGCAATTCGTGCAGCTGCTTTACTGAGGTTGGTGAATAACATGTGAGCAACGATTTGCATCCTTCTGATGTTAATAGTCCTTAAATGCTCAGCTCCATTGCAGAAGTGAAATGAATTTGATGTCCTGTGTGTTGTGGTGCCTTCTGCTGATGCTGCCCTTTATTTTAAGGACAGCCTGTGGCTGCTGGCCTGTTCACCAGGCTTTGCTTTGGGGCTGGGATGTGCTCTGAGCTGGGCAGCCCCACTGCATGGGAGGAGGGCCAGGTGCCAGTCTGCTGAGGATCTCTGCGATGAGATGGAAACTTCTGGGCTCCTGTCTGCACCCAGATTCAGTGATGCTGAATTTTTCACTGTGTGCTGCCGTGGGGAGAGCACAGGCCAACGTTTATATGGAATATAAATATATTTCCATGACTCAAGGTATATTCCCAGATACTGCAGTTTAAGGCTGGAGTCTCATCCCTGTGCTGTAGGCACAGGTTATTTGAACTGAATTGTGTCTGTAAAACAAAAGGGCCAGTCTAATGCCCAGATACAGGTTTTATCTTCAAATGTGTTTAAACAAGCCAGTGTGCTCTCCCTCACCATAATGAGTGCATGCCAAGCAGGGATTCCAGCTTAAGGGCTGTGCCATTTCCCAGCCCTTTGAACTCCCAGTTCTGACTGCTGCAATGAAAATTTGGGTGGCTTGCAAAGGAAAAAAGGTGCACACCAAAGAGAAAGGGGAATGATGTGAAGGTTCTTGGAAACCAGACCCTTCTGGATACATGAGGATGAATGCTTGCTGCTAAGGGGCAGGAGCAAAGCCCAGCACTGGGGCTGCTGTTTTGGGGCAGGCAAGAAATGTGTGTCAACAGCCACAAACCTAGAGGTTGGCCACAGGACTTTACCTAATTTCTTCTTCATGTCTAGTAGGTGGAATAAGACATGTATTTTTAGACAAGTGTTGAATGTTAATTCAAAAACTCCACAGCCAGAGATCACCGCAACCTGTTCAGAGGCTTTATTCCCCTCATGGTTGAAAACTTGATTGTATTTATGAATTAGCCATGGGATCTTTTATTACTTCTGTCCATTAGAGTGGAGATCCCTTCATCACCACATTTCCATTCCCAAGGCAGGTTCTTGGGCCTCAACGCAGCCACTCCCAATGCGGTTTTGTTGCAGTGCTGAATATACAAAGCTCCTGCAGGTGCCCATCTCCTCTCCTCCAGCCTTTTGGGTGCCCTGATCACTTATCAGCTAAGTGCCAACTCTGAGGTTGCTCCAGAAGCTGTGACTGTTGGGGTTGAGCGCAGAAGCTGAGCAGGACCAGTTCTTGGTGTGATGCCACCTCTCTACTCCTCTGTGGTACCTCCCTTCTTGATGGTGGGGCTTGGTTTTAGTACAAAACTTTTTATGTCCTCCATGGTGACCAAGAGCATCATCAGTAGACCCTCTAGTGAAAGGTGATGTGTATCACCTCTCAAAATAGCATTACTTATAAGGCTCAATGGTATGGGACCTTGAGCCAGGAGCAACCACTCCTACTGCAGGAGAAAATGATCCTGCAGCAGCAACTTGGGATGTTCTATTTCATTCAGGCATATTTCCTATCTCGTTTTAGACTCTGAAATGTTCTTAGTCCTTCACATCTTCCAGCTGAAATTTATGATGAGTAAACTTATCAGCATTTATTTTTGTTAAAAAAAAAACAAAAGAGAACCCAAACCCACAACTGTTGTTGCTTGCTTTTGTTTTCAAGTATCTTCTTTCCTGAAAACCACAGGCAAGATACCAACAAGGTTCTGCTCTGGCAGACAGTGACAGAAATGGCAGTGAGGCCACCATCCTTTTTTCTTCATTTATTTTTTTTTTTTCATTTTCCAAGAGGGAGAAACTGCTGTAAGCATGTAGGAGATTTTAGTACATGTCTGTGGGAATTTGCTAACCAGATTATTTTTTTCAGTACCTTGGAAGCCCAGTACTGTAAAGTAAGGAGCTTTAATGCCTGGCTAGCTTGTTATCACAGATGGCTTTTTAAGCTCCCTATGGCAAAGCTCAATGAAGTGATTTAGTGACAGTTTGCCTTGGAAACTATTGGTTTACTGGGATGAAAGACTAAGTACAGCGTGTTCATGTGATGGCTGGGCAGAGCTGCATGTGCATACAGCACAGTGTGGCTTCAGAAGAGACATTCATTGTTTTTTAAAAATGATTTTTTATGTATTTTGTGGTAGCAAAGCGAGTAAGCTCTTGTGCATGACTTCTCCAGCCTTTTTGAAGAGATTTTCCAGCAAACTTTCAGGAGAATAGATTTCCTGACTGGTTAAAATGTAGACTTTGTTTGTGCTAGGAAAGTACTAAGTCTGGTCCTTTCCCCGGGGAGCAGCTGGTTTCTGGACCCCGACAGGTCAAGTATCAATCAAAATTATCATTGTCAAAAATCTTCAATTCTAGAGAAACCTTCTCATTTCAAACCAAGGCTTGTGCACAGGTCAAATGTCCATCACACTGGGGAGTTGTGCTCCTGCTGGGAAATGTAACTGTCCCTTGGCCCCATCTCCAATGGCCCAATAGTGGTCCCTTCCCTGAATGGAATGCTGTGGTTTCCACTGGTGGGACTTGAGACAGAAAGTCCCATACCTGGTACAGCTGCCATGGCACCATCCTCCTTCATCAGGGCTTTGTCCAGGTGTGAGTGCATAGTGGTTGTAGTTGATTTAAAGCAAAATACTATGATCTGCTTCGGACAGATGCCTTTCTAGAAAGATTTGAGTTATTTCTTTTTGATACGAGAGGAGCCGAGCTGTGAGAAATGCTTTTTTGTTTGTTTGTTTGTTTGTTAAATGAGTAGGAGTATCTCCATTGTGTTTTTCCTGGGGGCTATGGTCCTGGAGGATGTCCTTGTGCTGTGAAGGACAGGACATCTTGGCTGGTAGAGCCAAGTGCTTGAGTGAGATGGAGCCAACACACCCATAGGAGACGCAGGGATAGAGCAATGAACCACAGCACTTGCTGGAGATGGGGAGCTGGAGACTGTGTTGTCAGAAACTGTAGAAGAGGGGAACTTAGGCCTGCTAGGAAAAGGGAACTTCGAGAATTGAGAGGAAAAATGAACAACAAGTCAACTTGAAATACAGAGGGGTTTTAAAATGATTTCTTAAGGGATAAGAAGGGTAATTTATTGACTGAGAAGACAGACCTTTGGTAGAGAGACCCAGCATGCATTATTTATGTCACTTTGCACTGAGGATGGGAGGCTAATGCCAGAAATAAATACTCCTGACAAGGGGAGGGGGAAATAGGGGGAGACCACAGCAGAGCAAATGCAAAGCTATTTGCAATGCAGGAGGCTGGTGAGGTGCACAGTCTTGCCTGGGCTAGAGACTGGCATGAGATTGGGAAATGTAAGTGCTGCTGGTTAAAAAGTGAATCTTTACTAAAACTTAGTCTCCTACAGTAGCCAAGGTGCACCATTTTAAATTAGGAGAGAAACCAGGTAACAGTGGAGGAAAAGGTATGTTACTAATTGCTTGTGTTGACCTTTAGTGGTGATGGGCTTGTGGCTGGAGCCTGTTGCCTGGAGTGCCATCATGACAGGCAGCAGGGAGCAGCAGCAGACCCTATAGATTCATAGAACAGTTTAGGTTGGGAGGGACCTTAAAAAGAATCTAATTCCAACCCCTCTGCCTCGGGCAGGGACACCTACCACTGGATCAGGTTGCTCAAAGCTCATCCAACATGGCCTTGAACACCTGCAGGGATGGGATATCCACGACTTCCTGGACAACCTGTGTCAGTGTCTCACCATGCTCACAGTAAATATTTCTTCTAATATCTAATCTAAATCTCTCCCCTTCCAGCTTAAAACTATTCCTCCTCATCCTATCCCTGCACTCCCCGATAAAGAGCCCCTTCCCAGCTTTCCTGTAGGCCCCCTTTCAGTACTGGAAGGCTGCTCTAAGGTCTCCCCAGAGCCTTTTCTTCTCTAGGCTAAACAAGACCAACTCTCTCAGCCTGACCTCATATGGGAGGTGTTCCAGCCTTTTGATCATCTTTGTGGCCTCCTCTGAACTCGCTCTGATAGATTTGTGTGCTTCCCATGCCGATGACTCCAGATCTGGGTGCAGGGCTCCAGATGAAGTCTCATGGGAGTGGAGTAGAGGAGAAGAATGTCTTCCCTCATCCTGCTGGTCACGCTTCTTTTGATGCAGCCCAAGCTGTGAGTGCACGTTGCCTGCTGCTGTTGAGCTTTTCATCCACCAGCACGCCCAAGGCCTTCTCCTCAGGGCTACTCTCTACCTCCTCTTATGAAGAACTCGTTGTAACCCCTGGTCACGGTCTGCATGGCCAAGGTGCTGCAGGAGCCCCTTTGGGCTGCCAACACAAGCAGTGCCATCACTGCCTGAGTCCTGCTTGCTCATAGTCCATCCTCTCTTCTCTGGAGTAATGTTTGCAATTAGACTTGTAAATGAAGGTGGTTAAAATATTAATGACTGTATCAAGGCAGTATGCAGAGGGCTCAGTTCCTTGCTGTTTTATTAAGCCTGCTGAAAGGCTGGTAATGAGCTGTGATGCAGAGGTTGGTTTAGGTAAAGCATTTTGGATGTTGTGAAGAAGTATATTAATTTAATTACATATAGGATGGGCAAAACCAAAAATAACATATACTGAAGCAGCACAGTTATTGAGACTTGAGTTTTCTGCCACCAAAGCTGTGGCAGTTGGGAATTTTCCTGGTTTTGACATGGATCAAACATGCCAATTTTCATGTAAAATGTCACCAGTGCAGCAGCTGGGTCCTAGGTGGGTACAGGCGGCTGCTGTGTCAGACTAGGGGAAACATCTTCTGGGCTAACCTGCAGAAAGTACTAGAGATACTGCTGTTAGGGTTGTTCATATGGGGCCTCGTGAGGTTGCACCCTCACTTCTTAAATTTTATTTACCATTTGATTTTTTTCCTCTGGATATGACTCGGAGAATTCAGTAGATTTTTCTTGCCTTTGGTTTTGTTTTACTGAGCAAAGGCAGGATGATTTTTTTTTTTCAGTAAAGCAAGCCAAAACCAAATACAAAGTCCTTTGGCTGTAGAGCAGCAGCAGGTTTCCACATCTTTAGATTCAGCAAAGTGACTTTGTCAGAGTACGGGCAGGTTTGTGTGCAGTGGGGAGAGGGGATTGCTCCAATCAGCTCCAAGCAATGTGCAAAACCCAAAACAATCCACACAACGAAAACAAAGAAAACACAAGCCTAATATTCCTCTTTATTTCTCCCTCTTCTTCCTTTTTCCCTTCTCTTCCTGCAAATGCTTTGGTCTTGAGTCTTTGGCATGGCAACAGATAGTGCTCATCTTCATGCACAGACTAGGTTGAACTAATTCCAAACATTTTTTTTTCCTTCAGTCAACACAAAAGAACATTTAAGACAAAGTTGTTCTGCCTGATGTCTCCTGTTTGAGGGGTGTGTTGCTTTTATGAGACCCATCCTCCTGAGTGAGTAGCTCTTCCTCCAGGACCTTCCTTGATATCTGGGGATCCAGAAGCAGCTGCTCTCACCGTCTGAGGATAGAATGCAAGGGACTAGGTTAAGGAGAGCAGGGTTATTTTTCTTCTAGAGGTGTTAAGTCTTTCGTATAGAAAATAAGGTATTGGTAGCTTTTAATAAAGTTCAGAAAGCTTCATAGTATTAATACTAATTCTTATTTCTCAGATGCCAATTCTTAAGTATACTTGGGGGGGAAAAATGTAACTAAAATGTGAATAATGCCCCCCAGTTCAGAGAGCCATTTGTGTTTGAAATGAGATCCCCAGCACGCAATGGTTAGTTCAGGCTTGGCTTGTGTCGACTCCGAGTCTTTGAGCAGGAACATTCAAAGCCGTTGGACTTGATGAGGACTATATGAAGCTGTCATACCTTGGAGAGGCTGGTGGCTTTCCCCAGGTTTGGCATTTGAGGACAAGGCTGGTTTTGTGGCCACTGATATGTTTATAGGTATTTCCACCACTATGTGGGTAATAGCACACGAATGACTCTGGGCGGCTGTGCGTGAGGCTCATTGAGGAAAACATGCTGAAGGAGACAGCAGAGATGTCAAACAAACATGTTCATCTGCAAACATTTTAATCTCCTGTCTCCTTCAGAAGGACATCCCGCTCGTCCTCAAACAGGATGTGTGTACTGCCTTTGCTGGTGTTTTTTCCACCTTATGAACATATTGGCCTGGCAGGATAGGGCTCTTACTGGAGCTAGTGTGCCTCTTCAAAGAGCACGAACTAAACCACTGCTGAGGGTGTGTTCCCAGCATACCCCATATGATCGATGCAGGGATATGGTGTGCTGTGGGGTTTTAGAAAATCCTTGCTTCTGGAGATGTGCAAGGGGTGTGGTCTGGAGGGGCAAGGACCAGCTGGGTGTCTTGCCTATGTGTCATGGGAGGTGCTGGGTATGGAGCAGGGACAGCTGAAGGAATGGACTAAGTCTTCAGGTGATGCAAACAGTTGTTTGTACTGATCTTATGCAGCACTGCTATTGCTGGGCCAAGCAGATAACCAGGTCTTTCTGCTGGAATACAGTTTGGATCTGGTACTTCTTGACTGGGAGAGTGGGATTAGATCTGCATTAGGTGCTTCTTTAGAGAGCATCACCTGAGTGGTGATTTCAGCTCCTCCCTGCTCTGCAAGCCATCTCTTGATACCTCACATAGATATGCTTCATTTTCTTCTTTCATGCCCATCTTTCTGCTGCCTCACTGCCTCTTCTCTGCTTTTTCTCTTGCTTACAATCACCTTTTCTCTTCCAGCAGTAAATTTGTCTTGACCTGTGAGGTTCCCCTGAACCCATAGTGTTTCCATATATCATTCCCTTCATGAACAAGGTCTTATTATTACTGCTTTTTTTTATAAGGATGACTTGTGTCACTACTGGTTTTATGGTGCTTCAGCTCCTAAAACTGACTGAAATGAGACTTGAGGACCAGAGCATGCAGTGCCCTTCCATTCATCACCCTTATCTCTGTCATTGCACCATCAGACAGGGTATTTTTAACAGCTTTCTGGGCTGGGGTTGACCACATCAAGGGTGACATGAACTCCTCTGAGCTGCAGCC
This sequence comes from Dromococcyx pavoninus, assembly GCA_033558185.1. Classification (NCBI taxonomy): domain Eukaryota; kingdom Metazoa; phylum Chordata; class Aves; order Cuculiformes; family Neomorphidae; genus Dromococcyx; species Dromococcyx pavoninus. The sequence continues at coordinate 70,761 of JAUMJL010000172.1, read as the reverse complement.
ACCGGGAAACTGAGCTGTCCTGGATAATCACCGTATTGTCCCCCACCAGACTGTGTGGACCTCTCTGGTGTCACCATCAGAGGTCTGACAGGCAGTGTCTGGCCCTGGAGTGTGTCCAGTGGGGTTCAGCAGGGGAGCTGCTCCTGCTGACTCTCAGCAATAGCCTCCAAAGGAGGCTTTCATTTTTGTTCTGCCTTTCCTAAAGATCCCTCTTTCCCCTCAATTGTTACCATTTTAAGCAGATGGTGGGCCTATTATATAACTAAGCAGAAGACTTCATTACAAAATTTAGCCAAACTGGGCGCTTCTTCAAATAAGACAGTTCATTTCTGGGGTTTTCCTGCTTTGAGTTTGAAGGACAAAGTTATTTTAGGGGGTGAGATCAATGGAAATCTTTCCCAGTTATTAATAACTTGCTTGAGCCTTGAAGGAATTGTAGGAAAGTCGTAAGGAAAGATGTAGTAAAACAAAGCTGTCCATGCAAGGTTGCAGGAGGAGACCATGGGGTTCATTATCACTCTTGGCTACTTGCGCTGCCCTTAGCAGCTAGAGGCATGTGAATACCATGTGCTGGGTGTCTATGGAAACCTGTGATTCCTTCATCCTTGACAGTGTAATGCTTGCATTGGGCGAAGGAGGAAAGTGCACTGGGTGTGATATTCAGGAGCAATACCTTTGTTTCCTATGTTTCCAATTAGGAAATATCCTATTTAAAATCTTCATGAGCAATAGCAAGGCTAGAGCCTCTCCTGGTCCTACCCTGGCTGACTTCGTCCTAGTGTTGGTCTGAAAAAACACCCTGACATAGGCAATAAAAGCCTGAAGCATCCCACATGTATTTTGATAATATAATTTAAATCCATTGATTTTTGATGTGCTGCAGAAAGCTAGTGTTTGTGTGCTTGTTGCATGCTTCAGTCAATGCGCAGAAGAGCAGGATGTTCCTAGGAAAATAGAAAAGAATTTCAATTCAAGGGCATATTCAAAGCAGGAACAGACCTGAGAAACCGAGTTTTCCTGCAAAGCATCTGTCAAATGAACTGTGTTGAGCACACAGCTTCTGGGACAAGTGCTTCTGTGTTCCTGGGTGTCCAGAGCTGATTTCAGAGGAGCTACAGGAGATTTGGCTCTTTCAGCACATCACTCGAGGTAGAAGCTTGAGGTTTTTTCTATTGAATCCTAGATAGTATTTTTTAAGAAAGCAGGTTTTAGCACATGTATAGCTGTGTGCTTCTAGTATGGTACATGTAGGTTGAGCTGTGTCCCAGCTCGTTGCATTAGTGTGAGCCATTACGTTTGCCTCTGCAGCATTGCTGCATCCTTGCACCTATGTCTGATCCATGACACACGATGTTTGGATAACTTTCAGACCAAGGCGAAACTCCTAGCAGCTCCAAAAGGAAGAGACCAGGAATAGCTGTTCTAGATTCAAGATCCATGGTTTATATTGGCTCCTGTGGCCAACAGGACCTCTAAATTATGCTGTGACCTAAAGTAATTGCTGTCGTGCCACTGGCAGTGATTGCGTGACAAGTGTGTTCTTCGGTATCCAGTGTGAGAGAACTTCCAGCCCCAGCTGGGTCTCAGCAGGTGGGCTGAGTGATCACCACCGTCAGAAAATCATCTGCAGGAAAACCAGCCAGCCAAGTCAAACATAGTGCTTTAAAATCCTCCAAAATCCCTTCCTTGGTGTGCTTGCTGCAAGTGGTTATTAAAAAACCCTCTCCTGGATAGGTCTTAAGCTGGAAAAATGGGAGAAAATTGGATAAACTCATTCTCCTCCATCTGTTCTTAAAAGTGGTGTGGTGGTGGCCACTGCCTCAATGGCTCTGTGGCTCCCAGGGTTTCCAGCTTCCCATCCATATCTGACATTGTTGGTACTAGGCATGGTTGTCAGCACTTTGCAGATCAAGAATCAATGCAGAAGATAACCAGCCTCATAATTCAAACTGTTTTTTTTTTTTACACGGGAGAGGGGTTTCCCCACCGTGCATTAGTACCCACGTGCAGCATGGCAAAGCAGCGTATAATTAAGACTGTAAGCTCAGAAATATTAACTGTGAAATATGGATTCACACATGCTGAGAATAAGTTAATAAGTGTTAAATGAACAAATAAAAGACATTGGGTCTTTCTTTGTTAACCTTATTTACAAATCACAGCTGACAAGGGAATCAGGAACCTTTTGGAGGATTTATTTGAAGCATAATATTAATATTGCATTCTCATTTATATTCCTTCTATCCACAGGACTGAAAAAACGTACAAGGAAGGCTTTTGGTATACGCAAGAAAGAAAAGGATACTGATTCCACGTAAGTCAATGAGACATAAAACACTTTAATGTATAGTGATGCTGGGGAGAAGATGATGCCAGTGTGCCAGAACAGGAAAGAAGCTGGTGCATCACAGGCATTTGTCATCTTGGATCAAGTCTTGTAATAACAAATATATTTAAGCTGTTGTATCTTCAGTGGCCAACAAACAAGGTATTTTCTCAGTGGCACTGCAGAGATAATAAAGCCGGTTCTCCAAGTTTGCAATTTACAGTGGCAGTTAGCGCAGATCAGAAGAAAATTACTCCTCTGAGAGTTTCAGCAGATTAATCTCTGCCCAAACTGCTGATTTGCCTGTCTGCTGAGATCTTTTTAGATGCAAATTCAGTTTAAACAGCTGCCCATGCAGGCAGCAAAGCTGGTCATGGAGTGAAGGGCTATATGCTTTGGGCACCTCTGGGGAAGGCGCACAAGGTTGTGGAGAGCATGTTCCTTCAGCTTTGCTGCAAGAGATCCTTTTGCTTTCTGGGAAAACATCTCCCATAGGGGTTCTCCCTGTATCTGGCAGGAGATGCTGTGTATGGGTGCAGAACTGCTGGTGGGGCACTGAGTCCAACCTGGGGAGGACTCTTGGCTACCATTGATGCAGCTTTGGGGGGCATGTCCTAAAGGAGAGCGGCAAAGGACTCTGCAGCCCATGTGCTGGTAGGATGGAGTGGAGGAAAGGCAGTGGGGACTCCCACACCTGCAGCGTTGCCCCAGCCTTTCCAGAAATGCTTAATGTCTGGAGCAGCCAAAACCCTATGGTTTTTTTCCTTAATTTTTTTTCTGAGCTCTTTTATACCTCAGGAGTGATTGGCGAGGTTTCCTGTGTGAAGGGACAGCAACTGCAGCTCTGACCACATTCACAGGGCCACAGTGAGCCTGGCTGCACTGGCACCTGTGAAGCTTTTCCTGCTGCGAAAGGAGGCCCAAAAATATGGGAGGACCTGGAGCATATCCCAAAAGAGGGCTGTGCAGCACTGAGCTGTTGTTCTGCTGGCAGAAGAGGGCTTCCCACAGGGAATGATGGCTGTCCATCCACCAGCCAGGCAGATTGTGGGACAGCCAGGAGCTCCAGTCTGTATGGCTTCATTTATAGTTTATCAGAAGCATGGGCAAGAAACAGGCTACTTTGAATCTTCCTCTTCTGCTCATGGAAAACAAATAGAGCCAGGTCTAGAGCCTGTCTTTAGCCAGTGCCATGATTTCCATGCTCGCTTGTGGCAGCCCTCTCTTCCTAGAGGCTGGGGTAGCTGGTGGCACACAGAGAAAATGAATTCTGGGGCTGTCATGATGGTAAGGAGCTCAGAGAAAGATCACTGTGGGGGAGGTGCTGCAATTAGCAAGCAGCAGTGATTAGTGCATCGTGAGGTCGCATCACGGTCATCACCCCAAACAGCTTTGAACGCTCTCCAAATCCCCTGTTGGCAGTTGGTGCAGGGCTGGAGGGAATGGTGAGGGATGGTGAGTTCAAACAGACGCTCTGCTCACCCCTTGCCATTGCTGGGTCACTGCAGCCCCAGGACATGGTGGTGGGAACCATTGAGTGGGGTCTCCAGAGCTACTGCCTGGCTTCTAGGGAGAAGTGGGATTCACTGGAGCTGTGGAGTGGTGGTGAAGGACCTGCCAGCTCTTTCCTCCACCGACTGAGGGTCTCTGCAGCCATTTCTGGGTGGGCTTTGGAGAGATGAGAAGGAGGTGATATTTCATAGGGGAAATGTGGAAAAAGAAGGGATCTTTGCTACTTCTAAAACATTTCAGAAACACTTGTGCAAAGACATCAAGTACAAGACGAGAGATGGAAGACACACACGTATGAATTGGAGTAGTTCAATGGAAGGTGTTATTCTCTGTTAAACCAGAGCCAGGCAGGCAGTGGCACCCTGCAGGGTTTTGATGATGCCCTGAGTCAGACATTAATTTGTGGCATATCTCTGGCAAGGCATAGAACTCGGGAGCATGTGGGAGGTGGAGGAGCCTGTCTGGTTTTCATAAACATATTTGTCTTTTCGCTAAATAACTTAGCATCGTTAGACACCTTTTAAATACAACTGCTGAGCCTGCCATACGATTTGCTGTGACCAAGCTCTAAATCCCGTAAGCGGCTGGGGATTAAGATCCCTGAGGAATCTCATCAATTTTCAAAACCATTCAAAAGAGAGTTGACTGTGCTTCTGACAGAAGAGCAATACCTACCTTACTCTATATGTAATTGTTATTGTCTTCTGGAAGAGGATGCACATTCAGGGTAGGGCTGTGGCCGTGGGATGGGTGCAAGAAGGAGCCAGCCCAGCTCCTCAGCTGGGAAAGTGTGATCATCGGCAGGAACATTTTATGTACTAATAAATATAAAATTTGTCATCTGCCAATGCAAAAGCAATGGCACAGAGACCTTTGTGTGGGTTTCCTAAGGTGCACGTGACAGGTAATTCCAATTTGTTGACAATTTAATAATTAAAACTGTTGCTGCTGTGGATTCATTAAGAAAACCATTTCCACAGTTAAGCGGGCAATGGTGCAGTCAGATGTTTGGAGCTAACACGGCTGCCTTTCTTTCTGTTCTTTGCAGAGGGTCACCAGACAGGGATGGCATCGTAAGTATTGCACGGACCCAGGACCTGCTTTCCTCCCCTGCCACAGCCCCTTATATGCTAATTCCTCCATCAGCCACCATCAGCATTTTTGTGAACCGTCTCTTCCTTTCTGTTTAATATAGAAAATGAATTTCAGTAAGTTGTCTTCTGCTTAAAATAATGACGTATTCCAGGTTTTCTACAAAATTAACGTGAAGAAAATAACAATGCCAAAACACCTGATGAGTGCTATAGGCAGATGGACCAAATGTCCTGCTAAACCCCCCAGCTCTGCATCTTCATTTCCACTCCCACTAATTGGCTTGGATCAGATTTGCAGTACAATAAGTTAAGGGAAAATTGCCAGAACAGCTGTTTCCAATACCTACTTTGTTTTCTATATTAAACTGAAAATAAGGAGTTCTTTGTTTTTGAATTATTGCTGCTTTTTATCTGTGGTGTTAGATAGAAATGTCCCTGCTAGACCCAGGTGGTAGACAGACCATGTCTCCTTTACCCGTTTGATATCAGTTCTACAAATTAGTATGTTGGGTTCAGACTGGGACTGTGCTGATTGTTACTTCTTGAGCAAATTCAGATGTTAGAAACTCACCTTAAAATACAAATGAGACCCACTCAGGAGGGAGAGTGGTGCCGAGTTGTCTGTTACAAAGCCATAGAAAAATTGGAGTGCCAAATTGCTCCTTTAGTGAGTTCATTTTTTTCTCACCCGACCCATGATCTTTGGCTTTGGGGTTGTGTTCATGAGCCACTTGTTAAGAAACAGCAATTAAAAAGAAAGAGTCTGCAGCTCAGGTAGTGCTTTAACCAAGGCTCTATTCAGCAGTAATAAATAAATGAAATGCAAGGAGCAGGCTGGAGCTGTTCCTTCTACTGGCAGAAGTGCTGTGGGCAGCCTTTTCTTGCCAGGCATGGGTTCAGGGACCTGGGGCTGAGGTTGGGTACCCTCTCAATCTGGCTTTTATTCTTCATTTTCCAGGTGGCTTGTTTTTTAAGGTCGGGGCAGGGCAGGACAGGGTCTCCAGTGCTCCAGCAAGCTGAAGGATGCAGAAATACAGGTTTTTGGGGGTAAAAGGAAGCCACTGAATATATTGGAGGGGACTTGGAGGATGGAAACGTTTAGTATAACTCTTCCTTCTACAATACATTCTCACCACATTTGCAGCAGGAGGTGAGACAGCAAATCCACTGACTGCTGAATAGAGCCCCGTTACCTGCCCCAAGTAGAAGCCACGCTTACTCTGGGCAGAGCCGCAGCTGAGCCCTCCTTTTCTTGTAAAACCATGTAGTGTTTTCACTAAGTCCTTGTAATTTATTTTTGTGTGTTTAAAAAAATGAAAAAATTTAAAACCACCCCATACTTTAACACTTTTCTGCCAAACCCCCATCCATTCCAGCCTCCCAACCCTCATCCCCCTGAGAGTGTGCGTGCAGGAGGAAAACAAAATTCGGTAAGAAAAACAGAGCTCGGTATACAGCTACAAAAGGGTTGTTAAAAACAGTAATTTTATTTTTTTGAAATGTAGGAAAATACCATGTAGGTTCAGTCAGGTGAACAAATGGAACAAGTCCCACGTAACTGCATCCAGAGCCTGATTTTTCACCCTTGTACCTCTAATGAGACTGCTCTATTTTTGGGCAGCATCATAAGGACCGCTGGCTGAAACGTGAAGGACAAGGGTGCTGGTGGCCTGATCCAGCCCCCGTGCTGCTGCCACCCCTGAATGGTGCATTAGACCCTTGGCTGGGGTGGAGGATGCTACCTCTGGCATCTGGAGAGACCTGGGTTGTCTAATTTAGGTACCAAAAAACTGAGAACGCAGCCTAACTTTAGTCCCTGAGCTGGCCTTGCAGTGCTAAGTGCTGGTTGTGACGGTCAGCGGGAGCTTTGGGTGTTTTCTTGACGCCCAGAGCAGACCAGCAAAGGGTTCAAACCAGACTGCCCTTGGTCCTAAGCAGCAATAACCTATGCGTGTGTTGTCAGTATGTTGTGAAGTGCACTAACATCACATCTCAGCTGGGTTAGCCTGGACACCTCCCACTGCTGCAACCTGGCTTCACCCATCTTGCTCTGCAGGCAATTCAGCTGCTGAATAACGGAAACCAAATCCTTCCTTCAGCATGATCTAGGGAAGATGTTTATCTCCTGATAGCTGTGCTAGCTGTGCTCAGTGGGCATCAGGAGCCCCTGCTGCTGCCAGCTCTCTCTGTGGGCTGGAATACCCTAGCATGTGGAGAAATGGCCATTTCACTTCTCATCCTTAAGAAATGTTGTCTGTTCAGCTAATGAATGTCCAAAAAAAAAAAAAAAGCTTTTAGCTGTCTGGCATGGGAGACCTTCCAGACATGGGAAATGCTGTTGTGTATCACTGATGTGCACCTGCAGAGCAGCTCTCCATAGCGCCTGCACAGGCAGCTTCCCCCGTGGCATCCCTGCTGTGACAATGCACATGTATAAGGTAGGCTGTATTCTTGTTTCCTTAAGCTAAAACTTGTAAATTTTGTTTTCCAATGTGTTGCAGAAGAAAGCAAATGGAGCCCCGAATGGATTTTATGCGGAGATCGACTGGGATAGATATGTAAGTGTCCCAGGGAGCCTACTCCACCCAGCATCCCTGCAGCTCCCAGCAGTTTGACCCAGACTGTGCTGCCATGCTGCTGTTTGGGCTTTCTGGGTGGCTGATTTGTGCCACGTCCAGGTGTTGGTTGTGTCCAAATAAGCATTTAGCATCTGCATGATGATTAAATAGCATAAAACTGTCCAGAAGCTGGGTGACTTTGATGTCTGACACCTTGCAGGTGAGCAGAGCACTGCCTGAGCTTGCAAGGTGTTGTAGTTACCTGGGGAAAACTTGGGGCTGCAACAAAGCATTGCAAAAAATTACCTGTAAAAAATGAACGTTTCAAGACTCTACCTATGTAAATCAATCTGCAGCAAGGCTGGGTGCTCAGCTCCTGCTGTTTGCTCCATGCAGCCTCAGGGGCCACCACTGGACTTAGGTTGCATGGAGCTTCCCTAGGCATCACTTTCTGCAAGTGAAAAGAGCTGCTCCATCTTTCCATGAACAGAATTAACATTCCTAAATGTTTTGGGGGTTTTTTTGTGCCCTATTCAGAATTCACCTGAGCTTGATGAGGAGGGATACAGCATCCGACCTGAGGAACCAGGCTATATCCTTTATTGTTGGCTTTGTCTCTCAGCTTACAAACTGTAAGATGAGCTGGGGTTCGTAGACAGGCCGCTAACTCTTTTTATTTATTAATCATTATTATTTACTTTCCACCTTTTTATTTTCCTTTTGAGCTGGCACTCTACAGCTAAAATTGGCTCTCAGAGAGCACTATCTGAGGCAATAGAGCAGAAGGTAAGTTTAATCACCTTTGATGCACTGCTATGAAATGAGGAGGTGGTGCAAGCAGTGCAGGGAGCACCGCAGTGGGGTGCCCCATGGAGATCCCGATGTCCCATCCTATCTGCAGTGGGTGCACCTGCAGTGCTGGGTGCTGGTGCTGGCTGTGTGGCGCTTTGTCACAGCAGATGCTGTCTCAGGGCAGAAATAATCTGCATGGCAATAAAAGCAAAATGAGAAAGATCAATTTGCAGTTCCCGTAGGGTGCCCAGCTAAGGGACAAGGAGGTGTTGATGGCCAGAGCCCATGCGCATGCTGAAGTTGGTAGGCTGGCAGCGGGTTTTAAGCCTCCTCCTCAGAGCTGGAGGAGGGTCAGTGGAAAAGCAGGCTTTCTTCATCTGTCATTGCTGAAAAATGCTGGTTCTCTGCAGGTGATGAGCCAGTGGGGAGAGAACCCAGACACTGATGGAAATCACTGCTGGGCTAAGACAGGACTGCGTTTATTGCTGAGAGCACCAATTCCCATGTCCTCTGCCTGCACACGGATAAGGCAATAGTGACAGGCTAGAGGAGAGGATTTGCCCCTGCACACTATCCCTGCCCTCAGGTGTTTGGGATAAGCATTGTGGGAATACTGAATTCCCACTCTTCAGGTGGTCTTGAGCCTTTGAATGCCAAGGCTTTGCCCTTGCAACAGAAGGAAACTTTCTTTAACTGCGTTCTACCTACCAAAGGAAAGCACTTTTACTCCTCGAGTGAATCTGAAGAGGAAGAGGAGGCACGCAAGAAGTTCAACATTAAGATCAAGCCTTTGCAGGCTAAAGACATCCTAAAGAGCGCGGCGACAGTGGATGAGCTGAAGGCATCAATAGGCAACATTGCACTTTCTCCGTCCCCTGTGGTGAGTCCTTGGTGTATCCATTTCTTTTCTTGGTTGCAAAAGCAGTGGTGATCTGTGGGGCTCTTCCTTAGGTGCCAATGGTTAAGTTTAGGTTTGTGTCCTGATTTATAGAATCTTGTCTATATGGAGCAAATAATGTGGCTGCAGGCAGAGTTTAGGTGTGTTGCAGTGATGTTTCCGGTTCAAAATCTCCTAAAAATTCCCTCTCCTGCTCATAAAACTTGTCAACTCAGATCAGAATATTCCATCCCCTTATTTTTCCCCTTTCCCCTCATTTTCAATGTGGTCATCACTCAGGATGTGTATCAGATGGGTCTTGCCATGATTCCCAGGATAGGGGAAGCATCTGTGGGGTTCTCCACATTGCTGCTATGGGATGTTAAGGAGACATTTCTCACCCTGAGGTGAAGGCAAGGTCTTGTCTCTTTAGTCCCTCCCAATATAAATACCATGACCCTCTGGTTTTCCTAAGGCTTGTCAAGATTTCTGTCGTCTCATCCCAATCTGTTCAGCTGTGAAAAGTCTTTCAGTGTGGGCTATGGCGTCTTTTCAGATGAAGCTTTCTATGGTTTATAATTAGCTGGTATCTGAAGTGTGAATGAATCTCAAACTTTAAGCTAAGAGGAGATAAAATGACCGCATTTTATTTCTTCTTTCCAAACCAACACAACATTGTCAATTTTAATGAAAACTTTTGTGGCAAGTCACTGTCCTTGGAAATACTGAGTCCCTCTGGCATGACCCTGCTTCCCTCCAGTGCTTGGTCTCATTTAGCGATGTGCGCTTCTGGATGTTTTTTGTGCTGTGATCAGAGAGTTTCTGGCTGTTAGAATTCAAGGCTTGGAAACTGCCATCAGCTGCTTTAGGAAGAACAAAATAAGAATCTTAAAAAAAAAAAAAGAGAGGAAAAAAACACAAAACCCCCAAAACCACCAATAAAAAAGAGTCTCACCGCAGTTCAGCAAAAAAGGGAAAGGGAGATTTGGAGACAGGCAATTATTTGCCAAATTAGATAGATAATTTTAATCAAGAGAGAAAAAAAACAGAATTTCTTATTGCAAAACAAAGCTAATTTGGGGTTTGAAAACTGATGGCCACAGCAATTTGGTGCACAGAAGTGTATATGTTTGTGTGTGTTTATATATATAGAGAGAGACAATGTTATTTTGGGAGAAGAGAGGAAATAATGCAACATTTTAAAAATGGGATCAGGAAAGAACTAAGAATTTATTTAAGGGGCCAAGTCTATATCTGGTGTGCTCTCCTTCCCTTGTGGCTTTTGTTTCTGCCTCCTTTGCTGGCAGCAGACCTCTGCCACAGGGATTTGCCACTCTGGACACTGCAGAGCACTCTGCCAGCCCAGGAGTAGCTGATGGCTCTGGCATGGCCACAGCAGAGGTGGGCAGTAGCCGCTCATTGATTCTGAGGTGTAGGAATTCCAGAGAATCTAGCCAAAAAATATAAAGCAATGTTGTCTCTAGCAATAAATAAAGTTCTATTGAGTAATCATTGAATGGTTACGTACAGATTCTCACAATCCGAAGTTCCTTGTTTATATTTCTTCTTAGTGATGAAATACTTGAGTAGTTTTACACCGGTACATGAGGGCCAGGCTGATGCGTCAGCAGTTCTCGCAAACCTTGCCTTTTCCAGGAATACAAAACCCCACCAAATGTGCCTTTTGCTACATATGATTTTTTTATTCCTCTTTCCCTGGTGTCTTTCCTGCTGAGGTCAGGAGGAGTTTTGTTAGGAAGGGTTTAGCCCCTGGTGAGCGCGCCTGTGTGTGTCAGCGTGGTGCGGTCTGGATCCTGCCCTTTGGTCACTGGGTTGGAACACATTGTGCTTTGTTTCAGAGAAATCCTTGTTCATCATCAGCAGGGCACAGCCTGGGCTAGAGCCGGTGCCTCCCTGCAAACAGCGTGGATGTGTTCCACTCAGCCCCAAGGGCTCAGGGAAAAGCCTGTGCCAGGCTAGACAGAAGGAACCGTACTGCTTCCTCATGTCAGGATCCAAAATCTGGTATATGGAGCCAAAGGGCGCAGATGGGGAGGTGACCAGTGCTGCCATTGAGCAGAAGGGCACTCCCCAGCACACTGGATCCTGGCAAGCAGCAGCATGGGCCCCACTGTCCTGGAAAGCACCAGTGCCCTGGGCAGGAGCTGGCTGAAGGAGTTTTGCATCCATGGAAGTTCCATGCTTTGCTGTCCCAGTCACTACCCTTCTCCTGGGCTCATTTCCTCTCCAAAACCAGCTGCAAAGCCCTGCTCCAGGACCCCACTCCTACTACACACGGGCCTCTTCTGGAAGAGAGCGGTGGTATTGGAGGTGCTGGGAACACAGACACTGTCCTCCATATCTCTTTGGGGTGTAAATTATGGTGCCGTAACTTGAAGAGAAGACGAAAACTCATTTCTTGAGGAGAAATGGACAGATGCGACCTGTCTAGTGTGTTCAAACTTCCCATCTTCTTCCCTGCTCCTTCTTACCAGCAGCTTCTACCCTCTTTGTGGGAGCTTTGTAGCGGTCTGAATAGTCACTGAGCAAAGCTGATAAGTAATAGCCTTGAATTTAAACACTTAGGGGTAAAATCGTAGGTTTGACTTTCCAAGAAATGAATCAGATTGGGAAAAAGCCTTTGTCTATAGCTAGTAGGGCCGACTAACAATGAAGAAGATTAATCCTTTCCATAAGGTGGCTTAGATGCAGATTTTTATTTCTCTGGGCTCTCTCACTCTAATCTGCTGTCTGAATGAACAACAGCCTGACTGGATATGCACACAACTCTGTTTTGCTCTATGTTCAACAGTTATACACCTGATGCTTCTGTTCCTAATACAAATCTTCTCTTTCTCTGTTTTCCCTTGATAGAAAATATCTTATATTCTCATTTTCCTTTTTTATTTTTCTGCATTCTTTTAGAGGAAAAGTCCGGTAAGAAATACTGGTTTTTTATCTCTCATAGTTTTTAATACAGTCTTGTGTTCTTCTGTTTGCACAGTCCCTGTTTTGTATGTCTCTAGTGCTGAAATGTAAAATGTAAATAACAAATCCTACCATTTTGGAAGGCATGATGTTTATTTTTCTTCTGCCTTGATTTAACTTAGAGTAATTAAAAATAGAGCTAGGCTGTCTTTGCTTTCAATGTACATAGTCTGGGGGTGTAGTTTCAGTGTTTTTGGACAACATGTACAAGGGCAGTTTTATCTGGGCATGTTTTATGTACGTCATTGCACATCAAAAGGTACAAGAAAGCAAAAAAACTCCATCAGTGGTCCATGACCTCTGCTGCTGTGGTGCCACTGTGTGTGATGGTGATGGCTTCCCTAAGAGGACTCACCTTCCAACTGTTCTGAGCCGAAAATAGGGAAATTCATCCATCCCATGGGATGTGGGTTCCTTCTGGGGTCTCTCCAGACACTGCTTTCCCCTGCCCCGTGCCCTGTGGCTGGAGTGACCACCAAGGACTTGCAAGGACTTGCACTGTGCTGGATGGCCTGCGAAGCCATGACAGAGGGGTGTGATGGGCACTGGGGGACTTGGGGTGCTGACCTGTCACTCTCTGACCAGGTGTCTCTTCTCTCTTACTTCTCGCTGACCGCAGCGGCGCAGCCCGGTAAGGAAGCATTCATTCCTGCTGCTTCTGCCCTGCTGCTCTGGGAATGAGGGTGCTGGAGGGATAAGAGTCTGTCCTGGGGTTATATGGCGAGCACGGGATGGGGAGTGGGATTGTCAGTACCATTAGCTGCTCCATTTTGTGACCCCAGGTGATGGTGGGACCTTGTACCCCTGCCAATGCAAAAGGGTCCCCAGTGATGGGCATCATTAACTGCTTGACCTGCATCCTGCTGCCTGTTCCCTACTGATGGGGCTTCTGCTCCCCTCTCCATCTTGCAGACCCTGCTCCTGCTATCTCAAAGGGGGCTTTGGCTTTTGCTGTGAGCGGGTACGTGTGTTGTGTGGCAAAAGCGAGGATTTAGATTGCTAAAAATACGTTACTTGGCTTAGATTGATTTGCAGCTATCAAATGTGAGCATTTTGGGTTCATGCCATTTCTAATGGGGTGAGGGTATCAGTGACCCCTACAAGCCACTGGCAGTCAGGACGGCTGCAAAGACAACCCCGCCAGGTGGTGGCTTTATTTGGCTCAAAATCCTCTCAGTAGGGTTTTCTACTCCCTGTATGCTGGGAGCAAATGAGATTTCACAATACACACATGTAACTGGGCTAATTTCAGGTGCTTACAGTAAATAACACCTTAGGCAATTCTTGCCACATCTTCTGGGCTGCTTTCCTCTGGCTGTGTACGTCCTTAGGTAATAATTGCCATGCACATCTGTGTCCCTGTGCACTCCACTTACCTTGTGTGTTTCTAATTCCAGGGGACGATTAAAAGGAATTTATCCAGTAAGTATGTTCTGCAGCCCTCAAGAACAGTAGTTATGGCACTGTCGTGGTGCCATTTTGGAGAGGGAGAGGGGAAAAGGAGGAGGGTAGGTTTGCCTTAAAGTGGTCCTGTCAGAAATGACGGCACCAAAATGTCTTCCTTAAGGCCATATGGGATGTCCTCCTATAGAAACAGTTCAGCTCCCTAGTCTACAGAAATAAAATCTGAATTAATAAAACAGAGCTTTTACTGACAACATGTTCATAGGAGGTGTGGGGTGGCCACATGCTGTGCTGGTGGCACACCTGGGATGAGCCCTCCTGCAAACCTGGGGATCTGGTGGGCTGGGGTGATGCTTGGGAGGTGGGTGGGGGAAAATCTCTAACCTCACGCTGTCCATCCTGTGCCACAGGTGAGGAGATTGCACGGCCCCGGCGTTCCACGCCGACACCAGACCCTGCCAGGTCAGTACAGGCTCTATCAGCATAATTATCCAACGCAGCTACATTCAGGCACATCATCCTGATGATGTTTTACATATTTCGATGGGCAGTTTTGTGTTTACACCATTGCTCAATGGCAAGTATCTGTTTTCACTTCCAGATTTTGATCTTTTTTAATGTATACCTGGGTCAGTCAAACCCAGAGTAATGCAGCGAATTCACTGCGTATTTACTGCTGTACTGATGTTGCCTACCCATCACCTAGCTGGGCTGCCCCACTTTGGCTCATCAAAAACTCCACTGCAGAAATGTCACTTTTATAACTTCTTAGGCTCATGACAGACCCTAATGTTTGTGTTTAGTGCTTCAATAAGCCGAGTAAAAGCTTCATGCTGCAGGATGCAAGAGATACAGGGAAGCTTGGGCTCTTTGTTCAAACGCTGTGTGAGCAAAAGAGTAATGAGAGAAGGTAAAGCTGGTTCGAGCCTAATCGATAGGAAGAGGTGGCAAGTGTGTGCTGTGCATATATATTGATTTAGGAAAGCAAACAGACTAGTTGATACGGAGTAAAGCCAAATCTCGATAGGGGCGTACTCTGTGCAGTTGCAGGGCTTGACTCAAGGTGCCGTGGACCTGAGCGTGGTCCATACCTTGATGACTTTTTTCCTTTTCCATGCAGTCTGGAGTAGCTCTGATTAATCTTGAAGCAATCTCCAGTGCCTCAGTGGCTGCTTGGGCACCTAAGGTTTTGCACCATAGTGCCATGCCTGGTGCTACCACTATCCTTTTCTTTTTCCCCTGCATAAAACCCTGTGTTTTGCAAGGCTTCTGTTAGGCAAGAACATAAATGCTCCCTGAAAATACACATCTCTGCACTCAAACACTAGGTTTATGTACAAACCTGAACCTCAGAGTTCCTCTTTTTGTCTCATCCCACAGCAAGAAAGTGGGGGAGGACCCTGCTGCGCTGGCACCGCTCTTCGGGCCCCCACTGGAGTCAGCGTTTGAGGAGCAGAAGCTGGACGGTGGGTTGGGGAACATGAGTGGCATCTCCTGGCAGTGGCCCCTGGATGTGCCATGCCCCAGGGGTGGCTCGTAGCACTGGGCTCTGCCAGCAAGCAGGGTAGCCCTGGTTGGTGATCAACCCCATGGCCTGCCTCGTAAACCAGCATTAAAGCAGAACCGGAAGGGTGGGTAGTGGCGTTGCAGGCAGTGTGGGGCTGGGGTTTATACGGATTATAAGGAAACAGAGCAAGCTTTTAAGTCAATTAGTTAATTATGTGGTCTGGAGACAGAGCCTGAAAGAGAGCAGCTATGAATATTAGAAATCTTGACTTTCAAACGAAAGCCTGGTTTTGCCCGTTTAGCAGGCTCTGATGTGCCTCAGTGTGGTGTATGTTCAACAGCAGTGGCCAATATCTTCTGACACCACAGTAGCACTTCAACATCACGCTACTGCAGCTGAAGGAAGATATGAACGGAGCTGTCTGGCAGTGCTTTACAGCTCCCTGCACCCGTGAAGATGTCATCTCAGTAATGGCACTTTTTCCCAGAAGCAGCATTCCCCTGGACAGGAGTACAGGGACAATTTGATTCCCCCCAAGTCTCTTTGTTTAAAAGCTTACCCGGAGTGCATCGCTCTTGCAAGGCTTGTTCTCCTCAAAGAAAAACCCCATTCACCCGCCAGAGCAGTTTGTTCCTGGAGAGGTTGCCTCCTCCGAGAGACAGCCGGCTCTGCTTGGCTATCACGAAATGGTCGCTGCCACTTGTAGCTTACTTATGCCTTGTAATTAATGACTCCAGTTAATACTTTTAATCAAAACTATGTTTGTGTGCAGTTCTCGACACATAACGTAAGAAAAACAGTGCAAAAAGTTTAAATTAAATATAGAAGAGGTTCCCCCCCACACACAATCTGCATGAATATAATTAGGTCTTTTCTTTTCAATACCTGTTCCTTTTTTTCTGTGTATGCTAAAATTCCAGACTATTTCTGCAATTAATGCAGTGTTTCACTTAATGTAATAAGCCTCCAAACACATAAATGGCATTGTTTTGTTTGTCAAGCAGCATGAGTGTCAAACTAATTGCATGACCTGTTTAGAAATCAGGCAAGCTTGTAATTATCTAACATTACAGAAACCCCCCTGTCTTAATTAATGAGAGGTTTCTGTCACTATTTAGTTTCCTCTCTTTACAGACCTCAGAAGAATGCATCTCATCTCTGTGTTTTGGTGTTTGTAAGGAAATAATTTTATAAATGCCCTTGCATATGTATGTATTTATTTTTGATTTCTCAGCTACTCTGGATCAGCCTGAGATATGGGGATCTGTCCAACCCATCAACGCAAATGTAGAGTCCCCAAAGCTACCGAGACCCTTTCCAACTGGAAGTAAGTGACTGTGCAGGTTATTAACTGAAAATAAATGAGTATATGCAGAAATCAAATCTTTAACTTTTCCTCGTCCAGACTCCTGTACTGTGCAATTCTGTGACACTTTAGCTCCGTAGCAGGTCGGGGGGTGTGTGGGAGGTTTTTCCCCTGGCTTGACTTGAGCTGCAGCCCGTCAGGGTGGAGGAAAGACAGGTGGTTGTTAAGGGATGGGATGGATGGTATCCAGGGTGGGAGAGCTGATGCCCGTCCTCCCCAGGGAAACGTGCTTCTGCCAGTGTGTGCTCAATTTACAAGGTGAAAAATCTCTGGCCAGGCCAAATGGCCTGCATGGAGCCAACAGTTAAACCTGCCCTGTCCTCAGAGGTGAGGAGGACCTGATTGCTCGTGTTAATGATGGAGTTATTTGGCTTGAAAGGTCTGAAGCGCTGGTTTCTCTGGACTAATGTAAGGAAGGGCAATGCAGCCCTGAATCTCTTTTCCTTGCGGCTTTCCCCATTGCCTGGGGCAGCCAGGGTACTGCAGCTTTTTCTCTTCTCTAGCTGCAAAGTTATTCTTTCCTTATTCCCTCCCTCCTCATTCACTCCCTCCTTTTTTCCTCCCTCCTTTTTCCCCTCACTAGCCTTTAGCACAACCTATTTCATGCCAGCCCCAGCCCTGGTGCTGCTGGCTGACGAGTGTCGAGGTCAAGGCAATCTCTGACCATGTCACAAGCTCGCAAGGGAATTGTGACACTTGCGATAGATGTGGTTGCTCAATGGTGCCACATCCAGAGCAGCCACAGGGTCTCCTGGGCTGCTCCTCTACAAGGTTCGGACTCTAATGCTATTTATACCTGCTTTGCAAAAATGCCCCTGTAAGGCAGCTCTGGGTTAATTAGTCACGGCTTTCCTACTCCCAGATCCATGTGGGATGGGCACATGCAAAATATGGAGGCAGATATGTGCCTCAGAGGCTACAGGTTTTAATTAAAATGTTAATTCAGGTTTTAAAAAAATGAGTACAATCTAAGTCTTGAAAGTGAAAATTAAAAACAACCCAAAAAAATTAAAACCCAAAAAAATTGCTTGCCCCTCATCAAAACACTGCAAACTTCCAGGCTGTGGAGATGCTCCTACTTGCCCAGCAATCATCCCAGTGGTGCTGCAGCTGTCTGCTTTGCACCTCGGCAGTGTGCTGCCAGATCCCCCTTTCCCAGCAAACTTCACGTATTTCCTAATGCACTACAACTGAGTTTTTCCCTCTGCTCTGTTTTGCAGCACCTCCACCACTCCCACCGAAAAACATCCCGGCCACGCCGCCACGCACCGGCTCCCCTCTGACAGTGGGAATAGGTAAAAGCTGGGCACCGCACCTCCACGCATGTGCCATTGCACAGCCCCAGTAGGCTGATCCAGAGCCCACGGGGGCTGTGCTGAGGGGAAGCGTCCCTGTGACCATGTTTCAGACACAGATTTTGCCCTCATGTACCCTCTTTCCCTTGTATTCATGGTGCTTCAGCGGATGCTGCAGTCAAGTTGATGATTTAGATGCGATACAAAGATGCCTTTGACTCCCAAGCCAATGTTGCCCTGGTGAAATTAATGCTCTCTCCTCTCCTTGCCTTGGATATTGGTCAATTTTAGAAATGAATTGGAACAATAACCTTAAAGTCCTGCTCTAAACCGGGCATACCTGGAGAGCTGTTACTGCCTGGAGTGGCACTACACAGTCTGTGCTTATGAAGTAACTGGGCATGTGGCATCTGCCTGTGCCAGGGGGGCTGATCCTGCCCTTCCTGTCCTCCCAAATTCCTGCTGCTGGCAGGGAAGGTGGGAAGAGCCGCTGTGGTCAGGCAGCCTAGGGTCAGCAGCTGGGGATGCAGAGGGGTGGGGGGGGAGGAGAAGAATGGAATTGTACTTGATGTAAAGGAAACCCTGAAGGAAAGGACTGAAAAACACTGTTGAGGACGTGAAGTGCTTATAAGCATATAATTCATGGTGCTGGCAAGGTGCTGTCTGCTGGAGCTGCAGGATTTGAGGCAGGGTGGGCAAAGGTGCTGTATGGGCACATGCATACAGAGCACCACGAGGTGTTATTAACATCACTATGAAGGAATTCCTGCTCTGAGCTTACTACTCGATCCATCAATATTTCATTCATGCTCCCATATCTTGATTTTTGTATTTATCTAAGCAGCCAGACTGGCAGAGTGTCCACCCACATGTGTAGATTCATCAACATGAGCAAATGCAATGCCCAGTCAGCTGTGACAGTTTATTTGCTGGGGTCTGGCTTGCTACACACTGCAGCCTGTGCACCAAGTAAAGAAATTGGCAGGGGCATATTTTCTTCTGTTTTAGCAAAATTATGTTTTATTCCCTAAATGTAGACTGTAGATGGCTCTCTCAAACGCAGGAATAGGGGTGGGATGCTGAAACAATGACCTCAGAGGACATGTTAGTTTTAGCAGTATGCATGTGGCTGTATCAAAGACCCCGGGCTCCTTTGTTACCCTGGTGCTACAGCCATGCATTGCCCTGGTCTTTGCCTTGTCCCTGCTCTCAGTCTCTGCAAAAGTGAGTCACCAAGTCCTGGGCAGCCTACCTGGCATTAGAGAGCTGCCTTCTCCCCATGCTCCAGCCCTTGGGGAAGAGAAATGCAGGAAAACAGGGTAGGAAAGGAAAGACAGAGGATCTCCTTCCTCTGGCTGTGTGACAATTTGATGATGAAACCCATCTCTGTGTTGGTTATGAAGTCAGACTTGAATGTTGATTTGTGATAGTTCAGTTAGTGAGTAGAGCCCTGAACTACCTTTATCTGCTGCTTGCAACTGAAATACATACACCTTGTCCACTTTCCTGTTCTGCATGCTTAGTGACAATGGCAGACAGTGTCAAGCCAGCATGTTTAAATATATATATATGTATGCATATATAAGTATATATACAGTGGAGTGTGCAAGAAAGCTTTAGGTTCCTGGGCTGAGTGTGTACTTTTAATATCTGCTGGTAATTCAGAGTGATGATAATGACATAATGATGACAGTTAATACGTAATGAAGGCTGGGACTTCACTGTAAGTTTTTGGAAGGTACAGGACTGTTGTGTAGGAAGCAATGGAGAAGGAGGAGGTGTGCTTGGCTTGTGGTGCATGCTCTCTCTTACACAGTCTACATCTTTCAATCCAGTGTGGTTCATCATACATTGCACATGAATTATATCCCCCAGCAGCTTATAAGAAAAGATCCTTTTAAAGCACCTCCTCTAGAAAGTACCTGACGTAGAGCCCTGTAGTGAATAGTGTGACTGCAGTGCTCTCTCGGTTAATGCTAAGTGTAAAATAAACTACTTTGACCACAGGAGGGGACCAGACAGCAGCAGAGCTCAAAAGGGACAAACTGCCATCCATCAATGACTTGGACAGCATTTTTGGCCCCGTGCTATCCCCCAAGTCTGCTGCTGTTAACACAGAAGACAAGTGGGTCAATTTTTCTGATCAGTCCCCGGAAAACACAACTCCAGAGTTGACACCCCAGGAAAAAGTGGAGTCCCCACCAGTGGCAGCGGGCAGCCCAGCCAGTGCTCCAGTGGCTGAGCCCTCCCGCCCGCTGCCTTCACCGCTCCGCCTGGAAGATGTTCCCAAGAAGATTTCTGAGCAGCCATACCTTAAGGATGATAACTTGGAGCCCGTCTCTCCCAAAGATTTTGGGCTGGGCCAAAGAGCGACTCCGCCTCCCCCTCCACCGCCCACCTACCGGACGGTGGTCTCCTCACCGGGACCGGGTGCCAGCAGCGGCACGGGAAGCACCAGTGGTACGTCCTGTGGTGTTGGGTATGCTTCGGTGTGGCCGTGACCGCATCCGCCATCCCTTCCCACCTGGTTGTGCCTATGCCCGGTGCCTGCGCTCCCTCCTGGCCGTCTTGTGTTTCCACATTTGGCGTCTGCCCTCAGCCTCCTGTGTCCTCTCCCCTGCTCCCTGCTGCGTGTCTGATGGTTGGATGGGTCTGACAGCTTTTCCCCAAAGCTCCTGCGAGCCGTCCTTTCCATCTCTGCTACATAAATAATCCCTGATGCAAAATTTAGCATAGGATTGCCATTGATGCAGCTCTGTCCTCTGTAGACTTCAGAGTGGAAATGTTTCAGGTGAATAATCCGAGTGAGCCTCAGAACCAGAGGGGTTAAATCTGCGGCAGACAGACAGGTCACCACCTACTATCACCCCAGGGCTGCTGAGACCAAATAACTTGCAGCTCAGAGGTTGTAGGGTCTGAAAGGCGTTTGGTCCCTCTCTGCTGTCCCTCTGGAGAAAGGATTTCCAGGGTGAACCTTTCAGGAGGGCAGAAACCGATAGGTTTGTCTGGTGTGTGCTGTCTGCCTGGCTTCATCTACTTAATTATAAATGTCTGAGTGTCTGTTAAGGCAAATGAGCTTGTCAGAGGTCAGCTGACACAGGATTGCTCATAGTGCTTGAGAAGGTGCAACCTGATCGTGTTATTTGAGGCCAGCTCCAGGGCACATTCTGTACTGGCACAACCAGGATGCACAAATCCCCATCCCCACCAGCCCCTTTGCTGCTGTCCTGTGTACGTGAGAAATTATTTTTGAGAGAGTTACCCCACAGAGCCTCACAGTCACCTCTACCCTTGCAGATGGTGATAGGAATATGATGATTGTGTTGGGGGTGCAGCTTCCCAGCCCTGTGCCCAGCTGCTGTTACCAGCCTCATGTGAGCTTGAAAGCCATGCCATCTGCCTTGGGGGTTTGCCACCTCCAAGTGTGCGTATAGGCTGCTGGGGCATCCTCCTGAGCGTGGCTATTGCTGCAAGTGTGCCTTTGCTTCAGTGATGGTGGCTTTTTCTATGCCAGCTTGGGACTTCTCAGGGAGACTGGCAGCAGGAAACAGCAAACTTCTTCATGCATTGTTATTCACCCCGATGCCAACTGAGAAACTGTCATGCTTGAGCAGAGAGCCACGGGTTGGGGATATACTGATGGCGCTCCGCCAGGATGGATGGAGAAACCCTGCTCCCATGAACCAGGCCTGGATGGATCCAGGCTCCTGTGGCGGTGCTGCCTGCTTGGGAAGAACTGCACCTCTTCCCCAGAAGTTATGTTTCCCCAGAAGTTATGTCCTGTCGCTGTTCAACGTGCTCTGCAGCCTGTTGACACCTCAGCCTTACCCGGCCCAGTGTGGGACAGTGAGCTGGAAAAATGCAGAATCTTGAAAAACACACATTAAAATAGTGGAAATATTCAGAAAGCTGCATCCCACAGCAGCAGGTCAGGGTGCATGGAGCACATCGAGCACCCTTCCCCCTCCTGCCCTCTCCACAGTTCTGAGGCCTCTGTTGCTGCATCCAGCTGCAGGAGTGTCCAGCTTTGGGACACCAGGACTCGGGCTTGGAGGTTATCAACAAGGCAGGGCTAGAGAACCAGTGTCCCAGCAGGCTTCTGATTTCACATTGATATACAACATGTCACCACAGTTTCCCGTTGTACTAAAACATCTAGAGGAATATCAGCTTCCCCGGGACCTTAAATACCTGAAGAATAAACTTCCATGGATGAAATCTGGTGGTTGCCCCTGAGCCACGGAGAAATGCACCCTACAACTCTCTGTCTTGTGATGCTCATTCAGTGCTCCTAGGATACTTTCCCTGAATAATTCCTATTTTGTCAGGTTTTTATTGGGATAAAGAGGGAAAAATTAGAATTCTGGTTCCCAACATAGGCTTCTAAATAAAAATGGCTTGAATTTACCAGTTGCACAAATGAATGGCCAGGATTTACTCTCTTTAAACAAGCCCTTCTCACATCTTAGCCTTCTATCGCTTACCTCTTAGGCTTATTTCTACAGATCTGGCTTTGAAGTTTCCTTCATCTGAGCTATCACACAAAAACCTTAGTAAACTGATTCTCTTGTAAGCAGGAAAGATAAAGTTAAACGCATCACCTTATTGTCACTGTGAGCAAAATGCAGATCGTAAGGTGCTGCTGTGCTCCAGGGAAGCTGGTGCCAAATGCCACCTTGCTTAGCTGTCCTGCAAAATAGGGTCTGGATCCCCGCTGGCTTCTGCCACCCCTCTTGACCTAGTGCAGTCTTTGACAACTCTGTACAGCACTGGTACAGCTCTTCTGCCCTTCCTCTTCTTTGCTTGGACAAAGCTTTGTCCTGCTCATTAGGACCCTTCATTCCCTTGGTAGAGGATCAACACATTCATCCCAGGAGCTCCTGGAGCCCTGGGAGCTGTGGCATCAGCTGTTGCATTCGTTAAGCATCATTCTTCAGGAAAGTTATAAGACTCCTCCAACAACAATTTTGCCCAGTGTTTCTGGCTAATGGGCCCAGTAGCTGGCACAGGTGGGAGGCCTGCGAGAGATTCATTGACATCAGCAATCCCAAAAAGCTCTTCTCCTGTGCAAAGCTGCTGGAGCAACAGTCAAGGGGAGCTTATGCAGAGTCTGCGTAGGCACCCATGCTGGCACCTTTGCTTCATGTATGGAGGAGATGGGGGCTGGCAGTGGTGGGGGCCAGCCTTGTGGTGCGCTCACGATTCCCGTTCGTTCCAGGTTCCTCATCCCCGGCTCGTCCTGGCACACCGCTGGCTGCTTGCAGCACGCCCCCGCCACCACCGCCCCGGCCTCCTTCCCGGCCCAAGCTGCCCCCTGGCAAGCCCACCGTCGCTGATGTGGTATGTTCCCAGCCGCGAGCGGGGCATGAGGGACGCACCAGGGGGTTGGTGGGTCTGCATTTCCAGTCCAGTAAGACAGATTAGTGGAGCGGAGCAAGTGGCCAGTGGTTGCTGCCTGGGCTGGTTGGAGTTGCCTATAGTTTGTTCACTGAGATGAGTTACGCCAGGAACGTGGCTGTGCACGACTCCTGCCTGCCAGCGAAGCCAGCCATGGGACAGAAGTGGTCTGCAGTTACAGCAAATGTAGAAAACAGGTGCAAAAAGGGATTGTGCCCATGGGAAGGGTCCAGGGATAGAGCAGGGCAGGTCTGGCTGTCCCAGGAAGGGTGTCTGGCTAGGGGAGAGGTGGCCAGCAATCCTCAGTGGGGCTCCTCACTACCATATTCTGCCCCTGCCCTGCCACCCTGGGCTGCTTCAGGTAAGTTTTAGAGAATTTTTTAATTGATATTATGATATAAAATTATTTTTAAAGGATCCATAAAGACCCAATGAACTGCTCTTAAGTGAGCCAGTATGTAGTGGGCACTAGTCCTTTCCTGATGCCAAGTGCATCAAATCCAATCTATGGCCCTGGAACTTCCATCTTCAGTGTGGATGGGAACTTTGAACGTCCAGATCCATAAGATGGTGGGAATCATCTGCCATTTTTCTGGGTCCAGACTAAGATGCTATTGGCACTAAAAGAACTCAAGATGTTCAGTTTTGCAATAGCGAAGTGTGGTGGCCCCGGGATGACAGCAGAGCTGCGGGCCGTGGAGGTACAGGGGGTTGCAGCTTCAGGCAAAAGCTTCTGTTTGTTTGATGCAAATGTCACTGTGGATGTTTTCTTTAACCTTTTGTTATTTCATGTTTTTCTACAGTCCAGGCCTTTTAGCCCTCCTATTCACTCATCCAGCCCTCCTCCGATAGCACCTTTAGCCCGTGCTGAAAGTACTTCTTCCATATCTTCCACCAATTCCCTGAGTGCAGCCACCACTCCCACCGTTGGTAAAAACATGCAGCACTGCTGTTCTTTCACCTTTCCTACCTCTGAACATCCTTAAAAGATTTCCAAAATCTTTTCGTTTGCTAGATCATTCTTTGGGTTCACATTCATTAATTTTCATCAGTTTTTTAAATGGAAAAAGAGGTTTGGGGGCTGTGGGGGATTGCGAATGTGCTGCTGCTAGGGAAGCTTTCTTTTTGTGAGAAAAATGAATGTTTGGTAAAGGCAGAGGTTATCGCCAAGTGAAATGTGATATAGAATGTGCTTATGGTCTGTAAGTTTGGTCAAAATAAGCTTTTCTTGCAGGGAATGCTTGAACCCTGAAGGGGAGGGGGACTGAAAGCCAGACCTTGGGATCTAGAAAGCCAGCAGTATTAAATCTCTTTGAATGTCTTAAATTTCCCATTTCCTTTTAAAGCAGTAGTGGGAAACAGGGTCTTGGAAAAGGCTCTTCAAACCCCTAGCTTGACATGCCCTAGATGGGTACAAAATACTGCGCTTTTCTTTGGAGGAACATCCTGAAAAACATGTTTTTTGCTAAACCTCCCAGGTGCCCCTGGGGCCTGAGACAAGAAACGCATATAAAGTCTGGCTGGCAGCTCTCAGGCTCCATGCACTGGGTACCCCCATGACTCCCTACTCCATCCTCTCTGTCCTCTCTGTCTTGACTGCCAGCACTCTCTTTTCTGCCATCCCTGCCATCCCACCAGGCCACCAGCCCCACTGCCCCTTGCTTCCCACAACTACATTTTTTATCAGAAACACCTTTCTCCATTTTTCTTTTTTTTTCCATATTTTTTTGTGATAAGCACGTCTGGTTTGCACAGCAGGGAAGGAGCTTTGCAGGCCACAGCGGGCATAGGCTGGCAGATGGGCTCTGTGGAGGGAGCGAAACCCCAGTGGTCTGAAAACCCAAACCTGGCTGGTGTTTATGTGTGCTCAGCCATGGTCCTGGCTGCAGTGTTTCCCACTGGCTGCCACTTTACAAGGCTGTGGGGATCAGCAGCTTTGCCACCCTGATGCTGTCTCTGACGGCTGGAAGACAATAGGGTAGCCTGAGCCACGCAACAGGTGATGTCCCCAAGGTGCTGGTGGCCACATGTGCCCACCCAAGCCCTCCCTGTTAGGTTTGCAGAAGTCTCTGACCTGTGTCTCCATCGTGTTGTTTGCTTCACTCTCAAGGTGTTGTAGATGCTTGTGCCTGTGCGCCGGCTCTTGGTCACTGTCACAACATGCTGCTTGAAAGAAAAATGCATCTCAGGGAACGGGCCAGCCAGCCCCGAGCATTCCCAGTGTCGGCTGTTGGTCTTGTCTGTGCCCGCTGATCTGCATCTGTGGCAGCGAGCTGCCATCGGTGGTGCTGGCAATAGTCTCAGCTGGTACCTGCTGGCATGGTGGCCATGGGACACCTGGGGCAATGGGAGTAAACACAGTTTTGGTGGAGGGGATCTTCCAGGCTGAAAACAGGGACAGTCGTGGGGGCTTCAGGAGGCCAGGAGAAGCTGGTGGAGGCTGCGTGCTGGTCCTGTAGGCTGAGCAGGTGATGGATTCCTTAGGCTCTTGTTTTAAAATTTACTTTTTTTTCTCTCTAATGCATACTTTTTGGTAAACAAAAAATGCTGTTGATGTTGATTAAAATGACCTACCCACCCTGAGTAGCTGGGCCTGATACGGCTGCGGGGGGAATGAGAAGCTGTGCCCACCAACCCCAATGCCTCCCACCCCCTCCACATGTGCTTTCCTTGAAAGAGAGGCAAAATCAGGGCTCTTGGGTCACTGCTTGGCAGGGGTACACTGAATGCGACAGCCAGGAAGAACACCCCCAGATTGCAGGCTTTGCACTTTCAGTGCCATAAAAAACAAACAGTGGGCACTGCTTTGCCAAGGATTTGGCCCGGGAAAAGACATGGCAGCACAGAGCAGGCGTGCCTCGGGCAGGGGACAGGCAGGGCACACGGGCTTCAGGAGTCACTCTTGGAAAGTCCAAGCACCTCCCCGTTTTCCTCACTAAGGCGTCTGAAGCAAGGGCAGGCACTGCCACCAGGTGAGCATCCATGCAGCACTCACCTCGCTGCACCAGGCCGCAAACTCATAGCGAGGATGGAGGACTTCCAACTTCAGGGCTTGCCATGCAGAAAGAGGAAAAGATAAGGGCAATGGTGTGCAACGCATAGAGGGGCTGGGGCAGGGACTGACAGGTCTGTGGGTCCCATGGGAGTGGCACGTGGCTGGGACACCCCAACCTGGCCACAGCTGCCCACGACGCTCAGCTTGCCTCTGGGTCCATCTCCACCGCACTCTTTGTCTCTTATTTCCTGTGGCAAAGCCCAACGGAGTTTGTCCAAGAATGTATGGCAGAGTTATTTCATTTATTTGTCCCCCGTACTGTTCTGGTTTGCTTTCACTGTGTTTGCATGTGCAGTCTGAATAATTTACTGCAAAGAAAGAAGATGTTATTTCTGTGTCAGTGCCCCTTCCATTATTTTTCTCGTCAAAATCCTTCTCTGTCTTATTGCGTTGTTACAGTGCGCTGCTTGATTTAATCTGGGATTTGTTTTTTCTTTTTTTTTTTTGGCTTTGCATTTCTTCTGTTTATATTATCAGAAGGCGATGCTTTTATTGACAAATTGCCCACGTTTGAAAGGCGCTGTGAAATGCCTGCAGGTACTGTACTAGCAGAGCGTTTTGAGATATCTGGCTTTGGAGGGGGCAGCTGTGGGTGCCCTGGCACCCACTGCCCGCAGCACCTTACATGACAGTTTCTCAGTGACAAAAAAGACAGTGAGGTGAAAGGCTGTCACCTCCTGAATTAAAAAGGGTTAATTTAATTTCCCCCCACTCCTAGTTATTTCAGCAGTATGTGGTGTCTAATGTGGCTTTTGAGATGGTGTGAGTGCAGGGAGCTGGTGGTTCTAATAGGAAAGGAAAAGTTCCAGCTATGCATCTCCAGATCCGTGTGCGTGTGTCTGTTCACCTGCAACTCTCATGTCCTGAAATACAACAGAAGATATACCTATGTTTCACTGTCACTTGTTTTGCTCACTGGCGTGGCATGCGGTTGCAGCATCCCACTGGGGAAACACTGCTACTGTTGTACATGACGGAGACATCGCTGAAGGTGAAGAGGATAAGGTGTTCGCCAAAATCAGGGCGATTAGAATATGCTAGCAGTGTGCATGAGCAAGAAGCCTCTTCTACTCCAGGCAAAAAGAGAAAATGCTCCAAAATCCTTACCAAGCAGGCAAAAATACTCTTCCATCTGGGCTTCCATAGCTTTGCTTTCTGCTTTCTGTTTCCTAAGCCAAAACCAGAGTTTAAGAGCTTCCCGCTTTCCTTGCACGTGAACAGCTTGCACCGCCTCGTCCCCTCCCCGTAGCAAGGTAAATGACCTGCTCTGTGACTCACACTGTGTCCTTCTCTCTCCCTCTCCTTAACCTTTCCCATCCCGCTTCAACTCCTGGCCATACAGAGAATGAACAGCCTTCCCTCGTTTGGTTTGACAGAGGAAAGTTTTATTTGACTTTCGAAGGTAAGTAGTGCATAGCATACCCGGTAACGACTTGCTCCCCTTGCTCTTGCTCTCTGACTCCCGGGGTTTCCTTCAAAGGCTCCAGTCCAGCTTTCCGTGTGAAATGCTATGGCTACTTAGATGACATCGCAAGTTCGACCAGAATCATTTTGATTTGATTTGTGCTATTTATCCCAATGATCTGTTTTTCTGTTTGCTTATTAAAAAAAACCAACCAAAGAAACCAAAACTCAAAAGAATATTCTTGTACCAAGACTGCGGTGAAAACCAGAGAGCGAAACCAGTTGCACTGCCAAGGAACTTGACTCTGTCAACCAGGGCTTCTTTCTATCTCCCTCGCGAGCTGCTAGTTACCTCGAGTAGGCTGTGGCACTGTGTGGTTAATTAAAAAACAAAAGCTGACAAGTTCTCTGCCAAGCCGGGCCCCCTCCCCGCCTTCCACCAGATTTTTCCATGGTGAGGGGTTGGGAGTGTGCCAGTACTGCTAGCAAGCATAGCTGAACTGCCACCAGCTTGTGCTGCCAGGCATCTGGTGAGAGGTGTTGTGGGTTTCGGGGTCCCTCATTGATGAGGAGGCAAGTTTGGAGGATGCAGGTGCAGGAGAGATTGTTTTGGAGCAGCTGGCAGTTTCTCTGAGCAGCATCACATCTTGGAGAAGGAAGAAGCAGGGGTGCCTGGGCAGCCGGCCCTGCTTCGAGAGCTCCAAGACTTTGGAGGAAGCCTCATCTCACAGACACCATGCCTACACTTTTCTGTAAAAAAGAGGCAGTAAATGCTTGAAGCAGGAATAGGTGTTTTTAAACCCAAAGGAAGTGCTTTGAAGCTGTTGTGGAGCTTGCAGGCAGAGCTGGGCTGTGGCTGGCTGGAGACACTGCTGGCATGGGTCTGCCAGAGCATGGATCCTGTGGGTCTCACTTTCTGTGAAGCATTTAACCCACAAAGTGCATTCTCTCCAGCAAACAGATGAGTGGTCCAGGCTTGCGTTGCCTGGACCTGGGCTGCTTGTTTTTGTGAAGCAAACCCCATTTTGGTGAATGTGATGCCACAGCAGCAGCAGAAGGCAGGGATGGAGGTGGTGATGACCAGGGGAGTTCGTTTCTTCTTTCCCTCCTTCTTGCAGTTTAATTGGCCACAGCTGCCAGGCCTCCAGGTTGCCACTGCGATGGTCCCTTCTCTGATGGCAGCTCCCAGCTTAGACTTAGAAAGGGGCTAAGAAGTACCCTGGCACTGCGCATCCCTGCTGTTCCCCCTACTCCATGTTTCCTCCTCACTCACTCTAGCACCAGCACTGCGAGCACCTCTAGTGTTTGGGGGCTTTCTTGTGGTTCTGTGTATTAATATTTTTGAATGGTACATTTGGATTCTTGCACTTTGTTATGGCAGCATGAATGGTCCAGAATATGGGGTGGACTTGTCCCCCGTTCCCTGGTTGAGCCCTTTGGCAGTGTGGGTCAGATTGCCACAAAATAGGGCTGCAGGAGTGGGGCACTGGCTCAAGGCTCAGCTCACATGCCAAGAAAGAGCTATCTTGCTTCCACACTGCATTTCCTGATCTAAACTTCAGTGCTCATCTCCAGAGAGATGAAAGGAGATTTGTTGAGTTTGGCAGCTGTAACTTGGGGCATGAAATCCCAGAAGAGAAATTATCTTTTGTCTCTGGGTTTGGGATTTTTTTTTTTTTTGCTAAGATCTGTGTATTCCAAGAATGTGGGGTAGTTTGTTCATGTGTGAACAGATGCAGCACAGCCTTGGTGATGATCGCCAGCATACATGGGCAGAGCTGTGGACCAGGATCACTGATACTCAGTGGTCATTACTCCATGCTCTGTGTTTTCCAACTTTGTGTAGAGTAAGACGAACTTGGAGCACTGTTTATGGCTGGATCCAAAGGTCCATAAAATGGATTATTTTTTTTCTCCAGTATTATCAGTTCATTTTGCCGAAATGAAAAGTTTCTAAAAATAACTTCTGATGCAGTCACTGAAAAGCCATATTTCTGGAGGAGAAATGCCACAGTATGCGCTTTAACTGGACTTGTCTCTCAAGTTTCTGGAAAAGAATTTCTGGGCTTAAAATAGAGAGAACACACTCCTCTTTTTACCTTCAAGTGTTTACTTAAAAAGCTGTTTAGTCTCCAAAGCAATTAAGAGAAGAATATATAGGTCAATGGGGGGAGAGTGAAGGGAACTGAGAACCCTGAATGCCAGTTACAGCCACATAATTTTATTCTCAGGTTAGAAATGTGGAGGATGTTTTGTTGCTGTTGTTGTTCAGATGAAGTCAGATTTTCAAAGGCTAGTTGAGTCTGGTAATAGAGATACATGAGACGAGGTAGTTTATCCTTGTACCTACAACGTTTTTTTCTGGAGAATGAAGAAGTCCCATATATGTACAGAGAAACAGTGGAATAAATGAGAGATTGAAAACCAGGGAAAAGGCACATTTGGTATGAGAGACATCTACCCCTCATTTGATGTTCCATTGCAAGGTCTAGACCTGGCTGCAGTTGGAGCATGAATGTTTGGGAAGGTTTTTTCCATCTCCTGAAGAATAATGATTGTATTGCCAAGGATTGTGGGCTTTGCTGCTTCAGGACCGCTAAAGACTTTCCTCTCGCCTTCCCTGCTGAAAGAAGCCTGATGTTCCTCTACTGGGTGATACCCTCAGTTTTCAGCACTCTATAGCCAATCCGCATTCATATTTTTGAATCTTGTCTGTGTTGCTGGAGTGTGATGAGAATATCCCACTTGCCTGCATTCTGGCCATATTGAACATGCTGGAGGATTGTTGCTGTGGGTGTGGGGAGTGAGGATGTGCTCTCTGCCCTCTTTGATAACCCAGCAGTGGTCACTATGCAATGAATTTAATAAAAATATGTTAACCTAGCACTCTGCAGTGCTGCCCTGTGGTCCTGCATGTCTGCATAGCCAGGTATTGCAGCATGGCTGCAATACTCTGTGATCAGTGGTTTTAGGGAGCTACCCTTGCTTTCATGGGTGGTTGGCACTGACATGAAGTATCTGCTCTTTAAAGGGATGCCTGCCAAGCCTCTGATGCATAGCTCTGGGCCATGTTCTCAGAAGAAGACTTGTGGAGTCGTGCTGGGGGCATCAAGATAATTAATGTGTGTGTGGTGATGGGTCTGTCGTGTGTGGGCAAGATGCTCAGTCTGCCCATCCTCCTGTGCTGGGACAGCTGGCCGTGCTGCACTTACTGAGCATCGTTATCCCAGGCTGTGGCCGAAATCGCGTGTTCCCCCAAGTCTCTTAAGTTGTGTGACCAAGAGGGAGATGGGTGGTTCATTAATTTTTTACACCCTTTTAGACATTTGAAGGGAAAATCCCAGCACCAGAGAGGCTCATCTGCGCCTCTAGGAGAAAGCAACTTTGATTTTACACATTAACACACTGCCTGCACAGATGCATTTGTAAGGCACAAGGAAAATTCCTTGTCTGCAAATGCCACATTTTTTCACAATTAATATGTCAGACCTCAAAGTGCAATTTAAGTGACGGAAGTGCCTTCCCTAGGAGATGTTACAACTCCTGATTTCCTGCACCCAACCCCTATTATTTACTTGCACAAAATTTGCAGCAGCAAGCTAGGACTTTACTGTAGGTCCCACAAAACCTGTGGCAGATTGCTTAAATATGAGGAAAAAGCAACAGGCAACAGGGTGGTGGTGGGAAGTGGCAGATAAAGAAGGGAGGGGATTATTTTTTGAAGGCAGTCCAAGCAGAAAAGCAGGAGCTCACCTGGAACATGCTTTATTTCGCTCAGTCACTTTGCCTTTCCTGCCTGTAGAGGTGCTGCCCTTCTCCAGACCAGTGTTTAACCTTCTATGGCTTTGGCTGAAGCTGGCATGTGCAAGAATGCTTGTAAAACCCTGGGCTGAATTAATAGCCTGTTTCACCTGTCTGATTTGAACCCTGTAAATGAAGGTAACAGAGTAAGGGGATGTTGGGGTCCCTGGGTCAACTACCCCTCTGGAGACCTTTGGCATTACTTTTTAGATGGTTTGTGGCAAAATACTCCTTGTGCTTAACCTGATGTACAGACTATGACATAAAAAAAAAGTTCCAAAACAGTGCATGCAGAAGAATAGATAAAGCTGAGCTGGTGGTGCCAGGGCAGGGGTGGTGACATCTTGAGGACTTTTTTGGGTTTCCAGGGAATAAATGCCTTGTGTGTCAGGTGGGTGACCAGACGCTAACCCCAGGCTGATCTTTTGGCACTTTCCCCAGGGAAAGTGTGCCAGCAGCCCCAGCTTTCTCTCCTCTTGGTGGTGGGTGCAGGGAGTGGGACTTTACCTCCCACACAGAGTTTCCAGCACACCCAGGGCTTCTGGCGTAAGGTGATGTTTTCACCTTAAATGTTTTTCAGAGACAGGCATTCTTGGCCAGCAAAGGGAAACCTGCATGTGATTGTGCAGGGCTGAACTATTTTAGAGCTTGGCAAGCATCCATGGACACACAACACAACCGAAGCAAACTTTTCCCCAGTTTTTTATCATCTATCTAAGCTGCGGATGGATTGCTCTAGCTTTTGCACTGAGTCCCACGTTCTTCTCTGTAGTTCCAGATTTGCCGTGGCATACTGCAGGCTGTGCATGGTGAGCAGCCGTACGGGAGGTTTGCCAGACACAGGGGAGCATGACAAGGATTGCAGGGGTCCCTGCAGGTTGGGCTTCCCACAGGCAAAATTTCAGGCAGCGTTGGTGGGAGACTTCTGATATCCCACTTCCCCGCGGGCAGCCTGAGCTCTCCGGCCAAGAGACAGTGAACCTCCACAGCCCCTCTTAGTGGGGCCCAGAAACTTACTGCAAAAACTGTCATGTAAAGCCTGCCATGTGGCAGCCTCTATGGAACCTGCTGGGGGGATGCCGCTGCCCTGCATGCTGCTTGTGGCTGGGGCTGCTCTGTTATTTTCTTTGCTTGCTTTTTGACAGGGGGATAGATAATTTTGAAACGTTTTTAAAGCCTCATCCAAAGCCTGGGAGACGTTTCCTTAATGCATTTCCATAAAGCTAAGCTGGGGCTCTTAGTGAGCACCCCCTTGCCCTGGCCCGGGGGGGGTAGAGCAGTGCCATTACTCTCTGCATGTAAGAAGTGGAGGTTTTTGCTCTATTGCAGGCTCGTCGCGGGGACCCAGTCCCCTCACCATGGGGGCACAGGACACCCTGCCTGTTGCCGCTGCCTTCACGGAAACTGTCAACGCATACTTCAAAGGCGCCGACCCAAACAAGTAGGTGCTGACTGAGTGGGTCTGGATGTTGATACCGAGGCTCTTGGGGTCAGGACATGGGGTGCTATGGTGGCTATGATGAGCATCTCAAGGGATGGAAAGGAGGCGTGCTGGGATGACAGTGCACTGCACCAGGCAGTGTCCAGGATGCTTCTGGAGTGTCCCCATGTACATCGGTTCCCACCCCTAGCAGTCTGCCAGCCTTTGCTGCTGTTTCAGCTGTCTCTGGTTTAGGACCGCAAGAGGCTCATTAGTGGGTGGGAAGTAGGGTGTTGTTACCACACCACCCCAGGCACAAACCGTCCCCTTTTGCTGCATTTTGAGCCCCCTGTTTCCTCCCCGTCGGTCTCTGTGTCTGGTGCTGCAGGTGTATCGTGAAGATCACAGGGGAGATGGTGCTGTCGTTTCCAGCGGGCATCACCCGACACTTTGCCAACAACCCTGCTCTGGCAGTGCTCACCTTCCGCGTGCTGAACTACAACAGGCTGGAGCACGTCCTGCCAAACCCCCAGCTCCTCTGCTGGTAAGTCTCCACCTCACCTGCATCCCAAAGGAAGGTGGGTTTCCAGAAAAGTAAGGTGCTTTGCAAAAACACATGGCCTGAAGTGTATTCTTTGGAAGCCTGCCCTGATTTTGGGGAAGAAACTGTCAAGACCCTGAATATTTGCTCAGTACTCCCTCTGAGTGCAGCTCCTTGGCCAGGCAGAAGAGCATTGGCAGAGATGAGCAAGTGCTTTGATGGAGTTTCTGTTTTTCTGCCTTGCTCTGTTCATTAGACCTCCTGTTTGCAAAATAAAATGACCTACATGTTGCATCCGCTGTGCCTGCCCGGAGGTATCTGAGGACAAGCCAGAGATGTGTGGGAGAGAGGCAGTATTTCTCTGAATGTGGAATTAAATGCAGTCCTAGCTGGCAGCTGGCACTTCAGTCCTCCATGCTTTGTGGAAAACTTTCTTCTGCGGAGGCAGCTTAAGCAAAGGGTTAATTCTCCCTCTCTGCAGTGACAACACACAGAGTGATGCCAACACAAAGGAGTTCTGGGTCAACATGCCAAATCTGATGACTCACCTAAAGAAGGTATCAGAACAGAAACCACAAGCCACCTATTACAATGTGGATATGCTCAAATACCAGGTATGGATTTTTTTGTAAAATAAAACTGTGCCAGAAATGTGTGCCTAATTTATAGATATAAAAGACAGTATTTCCCTAGTGCAGAGTGGAGATAACGTGAGGTGGGGGCATGCTATCCTACTAGTCCTTTCTGTATGTCACTAAATTGCCTGATTTTGAGCCCAGTACAAGCTTGCTATGAGCATACAAGGTATTGTCTCCTCTGAAACAAGCTTGCTATGAGAATACAAGGTATTCTGAAACCAAATGTGTGTCTGTAAAATGGGATTTCTCCCTTCACCCCTGTGGAAACTAAATGTTTTTTCTGTCATTTTGGAAGGTATCTGCCCAGGGTATTCAGTCTACTCCATTAAACCTTGCAGTGAGCTGGCGGTGTGACCCTGCAAGCACTGACCTCCGCATTGACTACAAATACAATACCGAGGCAATGACCACACCAGTAGCTCTAAACAACGTCCAGTTCCTTGTCCCTGTTGACGGAGGAGTAACCAAACTTCAAGCTGTGCTTCCTCCTGCTGTCTGGTAGGAATTGCTTGCTCAACAAAGAACTCATTTTCTATCTTGGCTGCAACCCTGCCTAAAATAGCCATCCTGGCTGCAGGAGCGGGATCACCCTGGGGAGGTAGCTGCAGGTGGAAGCTGGGAGCACACTAGGGGACACAAACCTGTCTTCCTCTTGCAGGAGGAAGTGTGCAACCAACCCCACTCTGACTTTTTTTCTTTTATTCCCACAAGCAAGCTGTAGAGCTGAATGCATGTGTGCAGGCAGCAGAATAACAACCCTTATTTTTAAGCTACTTTTATTCCAGACTCAGAGGGATGTACAGCTGTCACTGCCGTAGGCACAGGCATGCATGTTTGCAGCAGGGAGGCAGGTCCTGACCTGGCCCTGTTGCCTCTCACCCATTGCTCACCTGCAATGCAAGAGTGGCATTTTCCTGCTTGGGTCAAAACCAAAGCCCGGGTCTCAGAATTGTAGCTCTGGAGATGCTTCCTCAGCCCACATGGCTTTTAGCAAAATTCACGTCTCCTTCATAGCTGCTTGTTTTCTACAGAAATGCTCTTCTTCATCTGTTTTTAGGAATGCTGAACAGCAAAGGATATTGTGGAAGATACCTGATATCTCTCAGAAGTCAGAAAATGGAGGTAATCCTGCAAATGGGCATGTTATTAACTCTGAATATTTAAATCAGACACTGACCCATTTTTCATATCGGCACATGATTTGGGACAAACAGATTTCTGCTGGCACTTGCTGGGGGAGGATGCTATTTAAATTTAGAAGAAAAGAGGTTTGAAAAGCAGGGCTATGTACCACTGGTACTGTTTTGCCAACTGCTTTGGCATCATAGAAATGTATTACCACACTGGGTTTGGTTGTTTGCCAGGTCCTTCGTTCCATTGACCATCTCTGCATTTGAAGGCTTTCAGCCGCATGCCCTGTGTTGCATCCCTGTTGGAGGGGCCACAGCCTTCCGTGGGTTGCTTTTCTATGTGCCACACACGCAGCTCAGCTGTTTCATATTCCCACAATATGAATATTTTACTTTCTGAAAAGTAAAGGGGATTTGCCTCTGCCCACCTACCCTGTGGATGCTGCTGGCTCGGGTACAAGGGGGGGAGTGGAATTCACTTGCAACGCTTGAGCTTCTCATTACCTTTGCTGGGAAATCTGGCTCTGGGATGGGTGGTGTGCCCCTTCAGGCTTGTAAAGGTCTCATGCAGGACTTTTAAATCGCAGGTGTGGGGTCACTGCTGGCCCGATTCCAGCTCTCGGAGGGGCCAAGCACCCCAGCCCCTCTGGCTGTGCAATTCACCAGCGAGGGGAGCACTCTGTCCAGCTGCGACATTGAGCTTGTGGGTGCTGGCTACCGCTTCTCCCTCATCAAGAAGAGGTTTGCAGCAGGTAGGTACATTTCTGGCCACTCCTTTTTGGGATGGCAGTGTTCCTGATGGTCCTCTCCAGGTGGGCTGGCATGCCTGGGACTGCCCTTGCTGTATACTCATTGACTGTTCAAGCCCAGAGGTCCCACCACGCGGGTGTGACAGAGCTGAGTGGTGGTAGATGGGCAAAAGCTCCCTTGCGTGAAATAAATGCTGCTATTTCTTATGAGAGCCTTGAATTTCATGAGCTCTATTCGGCTCGTGGATCCTGCGTGAAAGGCAGGGTCTGGGGGTCTCCAAGAAGAGCTTTTGCCCCATTGCTGCAGACCAATAAAAGTATTTGTCCTTGTGCCCCATTGATGCAGAGAAATGCAAGTGTTTTTCCCATGCCACTCGTGCGCTGCAGCAGCACGACGGGGGGTGCAGGGCCTGGCAGAGGCAGGGAGCCATCCCCTGGGAACCAGAGCTGCTGCCTCCCTGCAGTTCATTTCTGATTCCATTTCTAGGGAAATACTTGGCCGATAACTGATGGAAGCTTATGCCAGTTTAAGGAAAATAATATGGAAAATACCCAAGGACTGCTGTGCATGGAACGGGTTTTAATTACAGTTTAAGAAAAATTAACTAAATCCTGCACTCGGGACATTTCTGTTGGAAGTGTCGACAACTTTCAGCATTTTTTTCCTTGGAAAACACCATCTTGACCAGTCCTACAGTATTTACTTCTAGATGTAACATTGTTAATGGTTTTAAAATGTAATTATTGTATTTGTAAATTGTACTCATTCCAGTAAGGCTGTATTTTGGCAATTAGGCACTTGAGTTTTAGCATTTTACCATTCATGAAATGGATGTAATTTAAACCGTGGTATATAAATTTAATAGTAGTACTGTTGAATGGCACAATGCTTACAGAGGTAGATTACATTTTGTGAATATATACGATTTAAATACAATACTGATAGCTGTAATGAAGGGGGTGCCTCGTAAAGAGAGACTGAATTAGAACTGACATGCTGATTTACGTTTTATTCAGTCCTTCATATGTCTCACAGTGATGAATAAAACCTCTATCTTCAGGTTTAACTGGTGCAACTCCAGAACAATATTTCTGTATATGTGGAGGTACCTAATACAGTCTCCCAGAAGGAAAAACAAAACAAAAAAAAAAGAGCAGACAAAAATGCCACTTCTGTAAAGAGTATTTACATCATTTTCCATTGCAAGAAACCTCCATGAACATGCACTTGCTCTCTTATAGCCACAGATTAATCATCAGGAGTCCCAGCAGCACGTGCACAGGTGATGAGCACTTCTCTTCATCCCATGCCTTTATATTTTGCAGAACTGCAGATAAGGAAATAAGCAGGCAAAGAGGCTGGGTAGCAACTCTGAGCTTGCAGCACTGTCTGGAAAGCTTATTGATATTTTTCAGAACACATTTTCTGAGCAGGCTACGGGTTTTTGGTTGCATTTCTACATTCCTTTTCTTGCTTCTTCCTTTTTTACTCTCCATTTCTTAAAGTCCCACGAGTTTAGAAAATGCTTTAAAGACTTGCAGCTTCGCTCCCCCCCTGCCGTGTCTTTCCATCTTACCATCTAGGCAGGAAAGCATATATATGCAAACACTGGAGAAGGAATGCAGCCCAAGCCTGAGCCTTGGTGGGACACCCAGTGCTGGCCAGGGGATTAAGATCAGGGTGGGGGAGCTACCGAAAGCCCATGGGGCAGGTGACCACTGTGCTGGCATCAGGAGCAGCGATCTTGTGGGCATGGGGAAAACCCATAGAAGTGTTAAACTGCAGGCTGCAGGGGAAAAATTGTCCTGTGTTTTCCCTGAGCCAACACAGGCGCCACTCCTTTCTTTGCATCCCCTGTGCAGTGTTCAGTTTCAAGCTGACTCCAGTCTCAGCCTAGTGCTGGCAATAAGCTGATAGTGTGAGTGGTATTAATGGCTCAGCATCTGCCAAGATGGAGAGTTTGTTTTAGTGGGACAATTTAGTGATATGTGGAAAAAAATGGATCTTTTTGAAATTAAATGCGGCTGCTGTTCAGGTGCAAAGAGAAGCATAGGAGCATCCACTGAATGAGGTGCTGTGGGCTCTAGCAATGTGTGACATGACAAATAGTGCTCATTTGACAGTCACAAAAGGATTAGGCTTGTGCATTTATGTTGAAAAACTTAGACTGTTTCTGTTGGGAAGTGCTTGCTCACTGAGTGATGTAAGAAAACAGAAATTCATGCGCATCTTAAAAGAAAAAAACCAGAAAATCTGGAGATATTTCAGTTCTGAGACAACTCCCAGACTGAGATATGTATGATAGGGGGGTTGGGTTGTGTGCATGCTCACAAAAGTTACCAACATAAAATATAAAGCACAATTCAGTTATGCAACTTCATACATCTTGGCAGTTTCTGAAAGTACACTTGCCAGTACTCCTGGATGGAGTGTTCAATTCCATTAATAATTTTTCTTTTGAATGGAAATACGTATAAACTGTGTAACCTACTCCTTTCTGGCACAGGAATATAGGGTGAAATCTAAGAATCAGTTTTTGCATAATTGGTTCATGCTGTGTACAATTGTTATAAGCTCATGCTTCCAAAAGAGATCTATGTCTTAGTCCTGAAAATAAGAATTTTATAATGTAAATATTATCAGAACATAGATACTTTACTTTATATTTCATTTGAATGACAAGTTGTTTACATTAGCATTGGGTTTTTAAATGCTTTTTAAACAAAAAAACCCATAACCCAAAGCTCCCAATCTTGTCCCATTTGTGCTATCCCACAAAAGAGAGGTCACATTTTCTGAGTCCGTGTCAGTGCAAGGATGCAGTTCTTGTGGCCTGGGTACAGTGATGAGAAAGTCCTGTACCCTTTCTGGGGTAAATTGGCTGGCAGACCTGAGTTCAGTGTGCCAGCACGCTTGCAGCCCCATGGGGACACGATTTGCCTCCAGCCACCAGCTGGTGACACAAGACAGCTATTCCCAGCCCATAACCCTGGGACAAAACCCAGTGGTTTGGGACAGGCTTTTTGCATCCTGCTTTTGCCAATTTTTTGCATAGTGTTTTAGTTCAATAGATGTCTGCTCAGGAGCATTGAACTGTGTGTCTCTGCTTTCCTTCCCAGCATTACCTTAGCGAGGAGATGCCGCTCTGCATTGATGGTTTAGTTTTCCTGCCCTGGTGGTGTCTGAGCAGAAAGGCAGAGCAGCAGAGCGCGCCGGGGAGGCTTATATTGTCAGGAACTTGTCTTTCCGCTTATCATATGAGTATGGCACCCCAGCATTACCTCACAGGGGGAGGAGGAATAGACCTGTTGTCTGAAAGTGCAGAAGCCTGGTCTTCTTTCCACCTGGCTTTGGGACGGTGTCAGCAGAAAAAAAGATTGAGCAGCAGCTGGGGACGCATCAGACATATTTAAAGCAGCAAATAGGGGCAAATGTAGGGTTGTTTATCCCCAATTCTGACTTTTGTAGTAGCAGTGGTAGCCCCTAGCTCCAGAGAGGACACAGGAGATGTGCTGCCCCATTGCATTCAGGGCACTCAAGCTCTGAAGGTTTCACCTCTGCTTTTAAGCAGAAAAAAATGTATATCTTCAGGGAATGCATCTGTTTGGTACTCCCTGCCCACTAGCACAGAGCAGCTATGTCAGCAGGGAGTTGGAAAGGCAGGAGTGATTCGGTTGCCTGTAAGTCACCTGCATTTCCAAAGCTAAGCATTGGCACTTTGTTTCTTGGCTGGGCGTGTGGGCCAGCAGGTATTTTGCCATGTCAAGCTGAGGCCGAAAAGGTGTCTCAGCCCTCCAGCACTGCCCAGCATTGGCACCCTTAGCTCAGCAGCCCTCAGAAATAAGCGTGCAAGTGAAAAAAAGATGAATAAAGGAGGCTTTCAATTAATAAATAAGTGTGATGCACACACAGAAAGGCTTTAACTTGATGACTTCCGAGGATCTGCCCCTTCAGACTGTGTCCTCTGCCACCTCTTCCAGAGGGATTTTCCTCTGGGTTACCCAGTACCTGCCAGCAACCCATGCCAGCAGTGTCGAGGTGCCCACTGATGAAGTGGGAGTGTTTTTCCCCATCGACACCTGCAGACTTTGGTCTTTAGAAGTCAGAAAACAGGACATGGGTTTTTTGCAACTTCTGTTTGTTGTAAATATTCATGATTCTCAGGCAGCTTAGAATGCTCCTCACAGGAGACATTTCAGACCAGTTTTCTACTTTAACAGTATTTCTTAACAACAGCGAAATTGTTCAATGGTATGAAGTACGGCCAGATAATAAGCATTTAATTTGGTATTTGCATTTGTTCTTAAAAACCACTCCTGTGTTATAAAGTTTCTTCTTTTTGCTGTAAGGCCACTGTCCATTAAATTCCTACTCATGCCCAGCTGGTGTGAATTCTCAGTAATATGTGTGGCTTCACTTGAAAAATCTTCGTCACATGAGTGCGGTCTTGTACTGAGGAAGTTATACAACTGAACGGTTTTCCTGATGCAGGCTAGACTTAAAGCTATTAGTGCTGTTGTTCAGTATTTTGGTTAAATTAATTTTATGTTCAGTATGCCCCTTCAGGATTTATCCATTATAGGGTTTTTAAAAATATAGGTGAAAAAAAAAGTTTCTGCACTTATAAGGTTAAAATGAGATCCCATTTTAGCCAGGCAGGGAGGGGTTGGGGAAGGAAGGCAGTTTCCCAGGCAGGCTGTAGGGCTCAGCCCACCCTTGTTATCACATGCAGCAGTGCCTGGGGTTTGGGCTGCATGGCAACCACCAGAGCAACATGCTGCTTTATGATTTTGAATACATACACATCTGCAGGTGAGACCCGTCTGCCTTGTGCTTTTAACATGATCACAGAGACCTGGGGTAGTTATTTAGTGCCCAGTTGTAAAAATCAGTCAGCACTTGCACAGGTGATTATTTTTCAACTGATGCCCCTGCTGAGACTTTACCATGCTGCCTATGCCACCACAAGTGGCAGCTGGCAAGGGCACCCTGTCAAACCTCAGCTATAGAGATTTCTGTGGCACAAGCATCACAGAGTCACCAGTTCATGTTCTTGCAGCAGAAACATTTTTTAAATGGCTGAACTGCAATGAAAGGTGTCGTATTTTAAAATGACCTAAGAGAGAGTCAAATATCTTTTACTAAAACTTTCAGTCTCCTCAGATCTCTTCCTCAGCTTCCCTTCTCACCAGCAGTGGTGCAGTTCCTGTGCCCACTAAGCATGTGGTGCAGTTCTGCAATGCAAAAGAATTCCGCTCTGTTTCACCTTTCTTTTTTTTTGAAATATGGCCCATGGGTCTGTTATCTGAACACCCAATATCTACTTGAAAAAGCCAGTTCCATGCACAGAATATGGAGAAATTTTTTTCCCTACCTTTTTGTTCATTTTCTGTGAAAAACTCTTGGTTAAACCCCTCAATTTTGAAGCTTACAATGATTCTTTATTTCTTTTTCTCACAATTTCCAAAAAAAAGTAATTCTTGCAGAGTCGGGGATTTTTTATCATCATCATTTTTTCATTTCTTATTTCATTGCGAGGCTAGAAAATGAGCTGCAGAAATTCCTTCCCCCCCCAAGTCATTTTAGGAAGGAATGCAGATAATGTTGCAGGCAATTGATCTTGAAAATCAGAAGGGTTAATGCGGAGATGCTCTTCTAAGGTTTGTACACAAGCAGGACTTCGCTACAGGCCAAGCAGTATGGGATAAAACATGCCAGGTTATAGAGAGGCATTCTGAATATCTTACTTTTCTGTTAGAAATCTCTTTCTTTCTGGATAGAGGGTGAATTGCTGCAGGCATGCCATCCTGCTGATGGGTTTTGGATCCACGCAAGAGGGGCTTTCCACTCCAAAACTCTCTAAGGCTGATGAAATCACCTGGTTGCTTTGACGGCATAAAACGTGTGGAGACGTTAGTTGTGGTCTGAGAGAGGAATCAAGTCTGGTTGTGGTCTGAAGCTCTGGTCCTGTGGCCGCGGGCTGGTGGGTGGAGGGCATAGGGTGCAGGAGAACCTCGCTGTGACGCTTCTGAACCCAGGGGAAGCTCCAGAAGTGAACTGGATTCCCTGTATCATTTTATGAACTCCCTCGTGTATAAAATGTTTATAATATTGTGGATTAAGATACACAGGTCTATTTTTAAGATTTAAGTTAAATAAGTTAATTAATGGCTGGCCTTTTTTGCCTAAACGTGCAATGAGATATATTATACCTTTAGTCTACGATGGCCTAGGTACTGCTTAGTCTGTGATGAAAACTTTGCTGCTTACCTACTGTTCTCAGAGAAAAAAGTGTAAAAGACATACAGGTTTGTTGCATATGGACTATTGCAGCAAAGCTTTGTATTTGACCACTGGTAATATGAATGTGTTGTATTGACTTGTTGAAGATAATCATGAAACAACATATTTTAAATGTTACTTGCCTTATAGATTAGAATATGACTATGTGGATATCATTTTTGTAAATAATGTTTTTTATAAATGTCTTTCCTCCATTCTCCCCATCACCCATTTCACAAAATCTTGAATATGCAATTATTTACCATGCATAATGTTGCAACAAATAAATCTCCATGTCAGAACAAAGTTTATTAATTCTATACATAAGAACGACATTAAATACCCAATTGATTTGCAATTTAAATGTGATTTTTTTTTCCTTGAAAATAAACAAATCCCATAAAACACTACTTTTTCTGTTTGAGCTTTGCTTGCATGGGCAGGAGTGTCCAGAGAAGCCAGGCACGTTCCTGGCCCAAAATATCATTGCTGTGCACAGCTTCCCAGCCTGGGGACAGGTCAGGGTTGGCATGTGGGGACCGTGGCTGTGAGAGCTTGTGGGAGTTGAAGGAGACCATGGGGACATATTGGGGATTTAGGGACACTTTGGGGACCTATGGAGTATAGGGGCATCCACAGTGGTCACAGGGACCTATATCGGCTCTAGGAGCACATGGGGACCTGTGGAGGCTGCAGGCACCCTCAGGAGCCATGAGGACAAGGAAGCTGTGGACAGTGGGGATGAGTGGAGGCTGTGGGGGATAACAGGGACATGCAGGGACAAATGGGCACTTGTAGAGGCCATGGAGACTTGTGGAGACACATAGGGACCATGAGGGCCCACAGGGGCTTGCAAGGACCCATGAGAACGTATAGGAGACTTGTGGAA
This sequence comes from Dromococcyx pavoninus, assembly GCA_033558185.1. Taxonomy (NCBI): domain Eukaryota; kingdom Metazoa; phylum Chordata; class Aves; order Cuculiformes; family Neomorphidae; genus Dromococcyx; species Dromococcyx pavoninus. Next base: position 27,735 of record JAUMJL010000172.1, on the reverse strand, counting down.
GCCACGGGGATACCTGGGGTCTTTAGTGGCACGTGAGGACCTGCGGAGGCTGTGGGGACCTGTAGGGGATATAGGGATATGCAAGGACCTGTGAAAACTGTGGGGCCTTGTAGGGGAAACTGTCAGGCTATACAAATAGGCAGGGACCCACATAGCCTGTGGAGGCTGTGGGGGACATGTGGGAGACCTGTGGGTGCTATAGGGACACACAAGGACCTGTGAAAGCTGTGGGAATCTGTGGGGGCTGTGGGGACATGCAGGGACCTGTGAAAGCTGCTGGGTCCTGTGGAGACTGTTGGGGTTATAGGGACACACAGGGAACAATAGAGCCCATGAAAGCTGTGGGGACCTGTTAGGGGCTGTGGGGACATTCAGGGACCTGTGAGGGCCATAGGGACAGGCAGGGACACAAAGAAGCTGTGGGGGACCTGTGGGGGCTACAGAGGCACAGAGGGACCCCCAGACCCTGTGAAAGCTGTGGGGACCTGTGTGGGACCTGTTAAGGGCTATAGTGACACGCAAAGACCTGTGAAAACTGAGTGGGCTGCAGGGACGCACAGAGACTGTGGGGGATCTGCGGGGCCTGTAGGGGCACACGGGGACCCATGAGAGCTCCGGGGACCTGTGCGAGCCGCAGCACACATCAGCTCCATAGGGAAATGGAGGCCGGGGGACGGGCAGCCACACATGGCGACATCGCTTCGCGCTGGGCGGGAGGACGACGGCCAGCGCCGCCCCGCGGCCGCCAAGAGCCGGATCCTGACTCTTGGCAGCTGCGGGGAGGCGTTGGCTGCCGCCTGCCCGCCCTTCCGCCTCCCCTCTGGAGCGGAGCAGAGATGCCGGGCGGCGTGGCGGGCAGCGACCCCCGCTCGGGTAGGTGCTAGGGGCGGGAGGCACCTTGTTTTGGCTCTGGCTTCCCGGGCTTTAATCTCATCCCGCTTGCCCCTCAGGTCCCCCCCATCTCTTCCCGGTGGCGGCGGTGGATGCTATCCTGGAGGATGTGCTGGGGAGCCGCCTGAGGGAGCAGCGCTACGAGCCGGCCCGGTGCAGGGACATGGCGAGGGACATAGCTGAGGTACCGCTGCGCTCCAGGCACCGTTTGGTCCTCGCACCTCGATGGCGTGTGAGGGAGGAGGCTGTCAGGGCGGGGAGACTCCAAATATGAATATAAAGTGTAAAACAAATGCTGCAGGAGGCTGACAAAATGCACCAAGGGTTGGTCTGTGGTGGTGTCATGGTTTAGCCCCAATCCAGCTAATCTCGTCAGCAAATTGGGCTCCCAGATTCTACCCTCCACACCCCTAGAGGAAGGGGAAAGGAAAATGAGAGGAGAAAGGGTTGCGGATTGGAAACTAAAACTACAGCTTTAATGAAATGATAATAATAAGAATAATAATGATGAAAATAATTAGAAACTAATGAAATATGTACAAATATCTGAGATTGCGCCCCCTACCCCCACGCCTTGATGACTGTACAGGAATGGGTCCATATCTAGGAGGGAGCTGAAGTTGAGAACTGGATTCAGGAACACACACAACCAGAATCGGAAGCAATCAGACAAACGAGGTCGTCACTGGACGTTGGCCATGGTAGAAGAGAGTGAGACCCTCGTGATCTCTCAGTTTTATACTGAGTATGACATATATGGGATGGAATACTCTGTTGGTCTGTTTGGGGTCACCTGTCATATCCAGCCCTCCCTGCAGGTGCAGCCTTTTTCACCAGCTCAAGGATGGCCTTGGTTACTAGAGGAATAAGTACATATTGTCCTTTCTGTATACCAGTGTTCTGTGTTATCACTTCTAGAGAGAAATTGTCTGAAAAAAACATGCAGTTAGCTTTCAGAAAATGAAGGTACTTTAGACTAAGGTGTAGTTAGAGTGAGGAAGACAACCCCAATTAACTCAAACCATGAGAGATGGGTGCAGGCTGATATGAGTTAATCATGAGGTTTATTCAAGCAGCGGTGGCTCTCACCAAGCATACTTTCAGTAAAACCTCAATGCTGTAGTTGTCCTGTCTAGAAATGCCATTAATAAGTTTTAATTATGTATCAGACCTTTCCGAAATAGGACAGTTATGGTCGTGGCTGAGTCCTGCACAGTAACACATGTGCCAGCTCCTTGTCAGTTAAATCCAGTCTTGCTGCTGACAAAAGACTGTCCTGTCTCTTTAGTCTTTCAGCCAATTTGGCCCAGAAGAACTCACTGGCATTGAAAAAAACAGCTGTGTAGTTTGCAGTACATGTTTCAAGTGCTACAGTTCAAAGATTGTTGTCAGGATTGTTGCAAGGGCTCAGTACGGCAATGCTTGCACTTTTCTGTCCCAGAAAACCCAATCGCTGAGGATCCCCTGTAAAGAGAGATCACTACTTGTGTCCAAATGTGTTTTTCTCTTGCAGGTTATTAAAGCTCGGGTAAAAGACCTTATGATACCAAGGTACAAGATTGTTGTGGTGGCACATATTGGGCAACTGAATGAGCAGAGCATGCAAATTGGAAGCAGGTGCCTGTGGGATCCTATGACTGATACATTTTCATCATATGTGTTCAAGAACGCTTCACTCTTTGCTCTTGCAAATGTCTATGGTATCTATTTTGAATAAGAAGGCAGTCAAATTTGACAGCAGGAGAAATGAATGTTCAGCCTAACTCTTCCTCTTTCTGTTGTTGAAAACAGTTGTGAAGGAGCAAGACAACTTTCACCTGTTCTGAAATGTGGTGACCATAAGCCTTTTGGAGGTGAATGTACTATTTCCCAGTGCTTTCTCTAGGAAGTGATTCTCTGTGAAATGCTGTCTTGCACTTGATTCTAGCCACTTTCAGAACCATGTATCCATGTAACAATTTTTCTCCCTGAATTTTTGCCCTCGCTATGTGATCCCCAAGTAGAAACTACAGAGAGATTTTTGGAAAGTAAACCAAAAACGTTTTAAAAACTGTCCCCATTTGCAGGCCCCAACGCCCCAGCTTTGTGCACACACTGTGTTGAAGATGCTGTGTCCCATCAAGCCACAGTAGCTTGGTGCTGCAAGTGACCCTGCCCTGCCTGAGGGATGGGAGATCCCTTCAAAGCAGAGATGCCATGGGTGAGCTCTGCAGTGGAGAGTGTGGGAGTTGGGAGCTCTGCTCGCTGGGCACTGGCCTGGCTGCCCCTGAGCCCTGAATGCAGAACAGGTGTTTAGGCCAAGAGAAGGTGCTTAGTCGTGCCTGGAGAAGACTATCTCAGTCCCGTAGTGTTTGAAATCAAGGGAAAAATGTCTTCAAATTGTATCACATTTAAAGTATACAGATCTAGTGTGTCTGGGCCCTTCTATTGACGGTGCTTGAACCTAGCAAAAAATAATTGAATCCAAGTTCTCAGCTGACACGGTCAGCAGTGTATTTCCAGCCTCCCTGGATGCAAATTACCTGTCCATAGGTAGGTTTTATTCTTGTTCTGAAGACAGACATTTTACTAACCATATTTCACAGCTGAAAGCTGCTTTTGGATTTTTGTAAGTAAGAGAACAAGCATATAACAAACTGCATATTTTATTACATGTTATCTGCAAAGCTGAAACTAGAACAGTAGTTAGTTAGATGGAAAGAAATATTTGTACTCACGACTAGAAGCTTAACTCTAAACTGCTGTGAACACTGTGTAGAATCCAGACAAACCAACCTGAACTGTCTTTGCAGCCGTTTGCTGGTTTGCACTACAACACTTAATACTCAGCCTTTACTCCCTAGTGTTCTCCCAAAAATAAAGCTACAGATAAAGAATACAAATGAAATAATTGTGGTTTGTGTCATGATTATTTTAATGCATGAAAGCTGTGACAATGAACCTTGTCTGCATCTGCTGTGTTTTAGCAGAGGGAACTGATATCTCTCTCACTACAGCCTATGCTGCAGCAGGATGTGGTAAGCAGCTTGGCTACTTCGCGCTTTTTTAGCGTAGACATTTTGCTGGTGCTTTGTAAGTCTCGCTCTGCCTCAGGCTTGACGTTGTGGATTTCTTTGCTGTCAGTCTCTGGCCTCTGGTCTGTGTACATCGAGGAGTCAGCATAACTGTTCTCTTCTGAGAAAGGCAGAGGATTTTCACTCTCTGTCACATAAAAGAGAGAAGCTAAAAATTAGAAGTCGTAGAATCATGAGTAGTTTAGAATATTTCTCTTTATTGAAAAGACAGACCAGCCTACATCCCAGGGAGCTGAGAGGTTGTTTTTCTGATGTGAACAACCAAGACGTACCAGATCACAGACTTCTCACCAGCGCAGTATTAAAAAGATACATGAGGTAGACATTCTGTGATTAATTTGTTAAACTCAGTAATTTTTGGATGTATATTGAAGAGCATTCTGTGTAGGAATAGTTGCCTTATCAGTCTTGCACTGGTATTTTTGCTTCAAATGGCAAAACCTTTATTCTATGTGTCAGTGGCACTTGACCAGCATGTTAGCCTAGAACTGCTTGTGGGGTTCCTGAAATGCAGATATTATGGTAAAGCATTAGATACCCCATGATTTCAAAATTCCTGGATATTCCGATTTAAATGATGCTTGCAATACTCGTGCGTTTTATATACCGCAGTGCAGTTGCCACTGCCTTGTGGAGTTCATAAAGGCATAACAGTTATCTCACCAAGTTCAGTAGCGGTGTTTTTTCTCCTTTAACAGACTCTCAGGCAGGGTGTTGCAGGTGGCATTGCTTTTTATGTTTGTTTAAGCTGCTACTACAATAGAATTTTCAAGAAAACCAGATGCTACTGCATGGAGAATGTAGAAAGCCTCTCTTCCTGTCATCTGCCTCTTTTTTTTCTAGTTCTTTTAGCCAGTCAGAGTACAAATTTCTAGCAGTGCATGCAATGTCTACATTTTCTGAATATTTAAAAATGTGCTATTAAATAATATATACAACACTCTGTGAAAATATTCAAATTACACACTAATCAGCACACTAATCTAAGCCAAGCAAGCTGCAAGGAAACAAAAAACATGGAATTGCACCACTCTTCACTTGCTCTCTGAAAGAAAAGCCCATGCAGTTCATGCTTGAGGTGTCCTATTTAGGGGAGAGGCCAAAACTGAGGGTTTAGCTCTGCCCTTAGGTACAGCCGATGTGATTCTTCTGAATCCCCTCAGAGGGAGGCACACCTTGCAGGGGGTGGTAGGCCTGTAATTTTAATTAACACTTACCAAACAGGTAGTGATAATCAGTCAATTGCCTCCTCCACCTAGAGCCGCCACAGGTGAAGACGATTGCTCTGACAAAGTCTCTCCCACAGAGCTTTACGGTGTTTCCTTCACCTTTTCCTTCATGTACTGCAATCAGAAGAGAGAGTAAGGCTAGTGCCAGCACTGTACCCCTCATTCTGTAGATGTTGCACTTCAAGGCTGGGCAGAAGGGATCTGCGAAGCCAAGGTGCAGAGTTCTGCTGAAATCCTCTCATTTATACTGATGGCCTGCCTGCTCCACTGAGTACTGCCTCACTGTGAGGATGACTTAATGTTTGCTAAAAACAAGTTAATCGCTTGTTTCCGGTGATGTTTTAAGTGCTTTGGGATTTGTGCTGGGATTTCAGTCAGGTATTAAAGACTTCTTAAGACTGTGTAACTGCTTTACTATAGGAACACATGTAGTATAACATGTTTATAGGGTACAGGCTTAGATCAATACTGTTAATGTGTATGGTCTGTAAAAAATGAAAGGGTGTTTATTACCTAATTTGTAGATAATGGGTTTTGTCTCTGTGTGTTTCCCATGTGGCTATGCTACTGCAGTCTGCTGCTCAGTTGTGTCTGTTATCACAGTTTAAATAACCTCAGGTCTTTTTCTGTTAGCGATCCCAAAAAGGTAGGTAAGGGCTTCCAGTGACGTCCACACTTGCGTGCCCGTTTATTACTCCTGCTTTGTTCTCTTGTCAACCACCCCTTGTCAAGGTGGCAACTGCGGATGCTTCAGAGGCTGGTGCTGGGAAGTCACTCATGAGAAGATCAGGTACTGAGGGGTTTTAGTGATAAATGTAGGCATCAAGGCCTGCAAATGCCCTGCTACCCTGCTATGATTCCTAGCATGCTAAGCGATAGGATGCGATCCTGCATCATGGATCAGGCATGGAGACTGGAAAAGGCACATGGACTTTGAGCACAGTGAACTCACTGTAATAAACTGTACAGAGCAGTGTAGTTGTTTGACAGCTTGCTCTCTGTCGGCATTTGTCTCACAGATACCTGGATGCAGTGAAGTAGCTCCAGCACAGTCCATGGCCCGCATGTCTCTGCAGCGAGGCCTGTGGATGTGGCCCTTGTCCAAAAAGGCCTAGCAATAAGAGAGAGAGGCTCCAAACAAAGCACAGAATAGCTATAGCTTGGCCTCCTGGCTGTTCTTTTCCTTTTGGTAATTCCTGAAAAACCGAAGTGGGTTCCCTAAAGTAGCATGGAGCAGCGTCACTGTGCTCTGGGACCAGAGGTCAGTAGATTGTAGTAGTGTTGGCTGCAATTGCTGTAGGCTTCTGTATAAAATGGCAATAAAATGCCTTGAGGAGAAAATTTGTCAATTGCGAGGTCAGAAATTCCGTGTTTAAGAACAAAATATATGAGGAACTTTAGAGATTGTTAGCATTTCCTAGCACCACAAGTGTTTTCCAGCACCATAATGCTACAGTTAATGAGTTTACACTGCGTGTAGGGTGAATTACAATGTGTTACAGCTGTGACAGAAAGCTTGGTTTTTTACCAGTAGCATGGGTAAGTAAACAGTCCTGAGCACCAATGGAAAATATATGGTGTATTCTGTTCATATTTGTAGTGATTGTCGACACATGATTCACTTTAATGGGTGTCTTTCTTTGAAGTGCACAAAAATTAATTTTATGTCCAGGGTTAGCTTGGATGTTCACTGTAAAATGTGCAGAACACAGAAGGAAGTGAATGTTAATGCATCACAAATGATCTTTAACTTCAGTGATGTGTTTAAATGTTGTACATTTATTGTCAGGCTGATGAGAGAGTCTAAATGTTCCATACCTATAAAATATGCGTCTCACTACATAATGCTTTCAGGAACAGGCAGCTATTGCCTCTGTCAGCTGGCAGAGAGAGCACCTCATTGCTGGGCTTTTGTATCACCTGGCTTTTGTGTGTTAACTGTCGCAGTGGTCAGGTAATAGGTCTGTAGCCTAGATCTTGCTCTTTATTATGCATCTGTAGAGATGCTCCATGCTTTCCAAGAGCAGTCAGTCTCTGAAAATCCTCTCAGACACCATGGTCCAGCTAGTGCCTCACTGGGTGCTTTTTTCTGTTTCTTCTCATCTGGTCCCCAAAAAGAGTGCACACAGCCAAACGCTGCCTGCTTCCAGCCAGGAATGCGGGCCTGAATGGGTGTTCCAGCAGTTTTGTCTCTCTGGCTGCTGGGGGTGGGCTAGGGGACGTGGTGAGGTCTCAAAAACCAGATGTGGCTTTCCAAGCTGTGGTAGTCAGTCCTTGCTCTAGGACCACACTGTTACCCCATGTGAGGGCCTTGCAGAAGAGTGTCCATGTGCAACAGGGGAAACCTAAACTGTGATTTTTACACTATCCTAATTTGTCAGGGTTGAAAAAGTTTGTCGCTCCTTCTGCCTGGTGTGGGATGATCTGCACCTCTCAGGAGCACCTGATGCTGCTCAAAGATCAGACTTCACCCTTAATGGTGGTTTGTGGGATGACAGACAAGATGGATCTAATGAAAAGTCCATTCATTTCCTGCACATTTTCACAGGGAAGAGACGGACTACATCTGGTAGGGACTTGGGCTGTGCTCCAGCTCCTGATGGGGTTGCCAGTATAGGAGGTGATTTGGGCAGTTTTAACCCATGGAGAAAAGACCTTGAAGGAAAAAAAAACAAACCAAAACAAAACCAAAACACAGGAGAAAAAACACAAGGAGAAAAGATGGAGAAAAGACTACGGAGACATTTCTATTGCCATATCTGTATTACAGGGCAGGCCATGTGTGTAGTAATACAGTAGACTGTTCATCTAGTGAGGGGGACTTCCATTAGAAACTTCAGTGCATTTGAAGGTTACTGACCAGTATGGAGTCACATAGAAATTATAATGATTGAAAAACAAGTGGTTTGTGATAGTACCACAATAAGTCGTCTTTGCTGTTTACCAGCTGAGAATCGCCCTCACTTAGCTACTGTTAAATAGCTGCAGCAGGACTGATTATATCTTGTATTAACCTGTAAAAAAAGAAACAAGATGAAAAAAAGAGCTGTATGACAGTGTAATTGCCATACAAGACATGCAGTAGCCCTAAATTTCTACATCTGAACTGAGAACTGACTTGCTTGTGCAGTGAGCACCCAGAAAGCAGGCTAAGATACTTTGTATTACATCAGTGGATTCTTCATTTGAGTTCTGTTAAAACTATGCTTGGCTCTAACAGTCTTCCTTGAAAAAGAGCACTTCTAGGCAGGCCTCTTTGGATTGCATTTATGACATCGTACTTAGTAGCATGCAAATATGTATTTTGTTTATTAAGGAAATTAATTTTCAGGATTATACATGTATGGTACCTGAACTTAGATGTGATTACCCCTGAGATAATTACCTCTGTTTAGCATTAGTTGTAGTATGAGCCCTGTTGTGCAAAGCCTTGTATGTACTTAAGCCAGGAAAGACCTTGCTCTTAACAGAAAAGGGAGTAAAAGAAATGGACGATGCTGGAAAGTGGGGCTTCCTCTGCGACTCAGTGACCAGTTACGCTGCATGACCAAAGTCTGTGAAATTAAGCACCCATAGTGTTGTTCTAGTGAAATACCCAGAAAGTTATCCCTGTACTCTTCTTAACTGAAGAATGTCTTATGCTCAAAGAACTTGGACTGCTTCATGGTAATTTGTAAGAAAAAAACCCTCTAATTTTACTTTCTAAGTTTAACAACACTGGTCTCACTTCCAGTTTTTGAGGGAAATATCTTTTGCTCTGTGGTTTATAGCACTTGGCAAATGAAGCTGGTAATTACCAGAATTTCAAAATGCAACACTGGCAGTTGTGAATCATTAATGCTTAATACCCTAAGGATGAAGGTTAGATTAACACCAGCATTTTCGTTCTCTCCAACTTAACTTTAGTGTTTGGCAACATGTAACTCAGAAAGGGTTCTTAAAAGTACCAATCTCGCCTTACAAACTGGCATCCTGAATCCAGCAAGCCACAGCTACTTGCGCAAAGCTGAAAGGACAAAGGGAGCGGCACAGTTCAGGCTGCAGGCCACCTGCAGATGGATCGTATAGGAGGGATCCATCTGCTGCTGGAGTACCCAGGATGGCATCAGTTTTGTACCACGGACCAGGCAGGGAAGGCCCAGGGAGCCACTGATACAAATTAGCACTGATTTATGCAAAAGTGAACAGAAGGGATTCACAGCTGGCATCAGACAGCTTTTACACTGCTGCTGACATAGAATCTGTGCAATGGTACGACTGGAAAGAAACCTAGTTGTAAGGCAAGTCAAATTCCCCTGTGTCATCTAGGACAGAAAAACCCTCACTAGGATAAGCAGTGGCTTCTAAGAGTGACAACAATGCCGAGCCATAAGGCTAACGGGTTGCTGACACCAACTAAGACTGTCTTGGTGGTGGCCAGGAGAGGGCACATCCTTCCTGCGCTGTCAGCAGATAAAGGAAGGGTATTCTGCCAAATAGGGGCACCTCCAGACTGGGTCCAGAGGAGCCTGCACTTCCCCAAGTATCCCTCCCAAATCCAGCCATAGTGAATCTCTGGATTTATGACCAAGTGAAATCTCAAGTTTGATGTCTACTTACCTGTTCCTGAAGTTTCTAGTGGTATGACATGCAGCAAAGCAGGAACCACCTCAGGATTTAATCTGACTATGGAATTGTATGTGATTCCACCTACTTCAATATTTATCAGCTAGATCTTTAAGGGAAACCCCTTTCTGAGGAATGATGTACCAGACAAGCGTGCAGGCCCACCACCTTTTCCTAATGGATCATACCTTATTACTGCTGTGAGCAGCCAGGTTCTGCAGCTCAAACACACCAACTTCTCCTTTACTGTCTCCTATCAGAAGGCAGTCAGTGTTGTTGGCAAAGAGCACAGAGGTGAATTTCACTCCTGGTCTGGCAAAGCAAGAGACCACCGGATTGAAGCTGCAACCCAGCAGAGAAAAGTGTTAATGATGACATAGGTGTAAAGTCTAACAGTAATGCAGGCCTGATAAATGTTGCATGTTTTACTTTTTATGGTCTAGATTAACTCAAAAACTAAGAAGTGAGGCAGTGTTCTGTTTGGTCTCTACCAAAACAAAAATTCCAGATGCTATTACCAAAGAGGTCCTGGTTACTAAAATCTGTCCTATTGCCTAATGGGGGGTGTGTAATATTTTTATTATATGAATAACTTGCTTTTTGCTACTGCAAGATTTGGCAGGCTGCCTCCTCCACTGTGGGCTTCATGCTGTCATTAATACTGAATAGTACAGACCAGGTAATACCACAGATTCACTAAGCTGTATGTGAGATGTGTGCCTACTTTGCAGTAGTGGGAAAACGTGAGAGGTGTCTCAGCTTCTGACCGTCTTGTCTTTATAAAAGGTCCAGAGTAGCTCACCTTTGTAATTTTTATCTATGGCAGTGGTAGAATCTATGATTTCTGCAGAAAAAAACCCTCCAGTTTTATGCTTTATCAGTTCCATGAGACACCCAGCTCCTTTTCTTTTAATCACAATTCTCTAGTAACCACCACCTGCTTTTTCAAAATAAGTATTTTAAAATGCAATACTCAGTATCTAAGCAAGAAGGGATCTGTCAGGATCTGATGACAATACTGATTAGGTAATAACGTGTAGTCTTTTTGCCATTAAGTTTCAGAATCTTCCTTGAAAAAAGTAATTACTTACATGCTGACACTAAGATCCCAAATTTCTACTCTGCTTTCATTTGCTGCTGCAAATATGAAGGCTGATTTTGGAGACCATATAATGTCATGAACAGAAGCAGTGGTGGAACTGAAAGTTAAAATGGGCATCTGTGAATCCTGGTGCCATAAAATAATGCTCCAGTCTGCAGAACAGCTTAGGAAGATGTCAGTGCTGAATGGATTCCAAGCGACTTTGTACACAGGACCCTTGATGTTTGAGAAGAAACAAAAAAGAACTTTGTGTTATTCTAGAGCTACAGCCTTACAGGATGTTTTTTAATAGTGACCTTTCATGGAAATCCCTATCCTCTAACCTTCATAGCAAAACCAGCATTGTTTTATGTGTACCCATAGGAAACTGGGAGGCAGCAGATGTGGTAAGACCAGGAGAGGTCCTAGGAATAGAAAGCATTCAGGTGATTCTGTCCCTTTACCAGTTGTTAGGAGAAGCTGATGCTGAAAGGAAGCTTCTTGGATGAAGCAAAGACTTTCAAAAAAAGACGTGCTGTTAAAGTTCTGCCATCTTTCTCTCAGAGGTTAGATTATGTAACAGTGGTTTCCAGGACAATGAGATTACTGACTGTTTTCTAAAAGTAAAGCCAGAACTAAAGGTTTAAAACAATTTATAGTACAAGGTTTAATATTTTTTTTTAAATATCCTATAGTGTAGAAAGTAATCCTGTAAGACTATCATGCTTTATGCTATGGGAATCCATTCCTAATACAGGAAAACAAATTTAGGTTTCTTTTGTTGCAGATGCTTTTTTTTAGTAAATATAAACAAATAAACTGTTACATTTGTGAGATTAATTGAACAGTTTCTGCTGTCGTTACTTTTTCTATGTATCACTTACCTTATGGCCTCTGTATGTCTGTAGAAACTGCTCATTGCATGAACAGGAACACTTGTGGATATGACCCTCTTCTGTTCCAGCAAGATAAAAATTAGTGTCCTGAAAGAAAGGTGAAAGCAACCTGAGCTGGATTAACCTCTCTATCACTCATCCGAAAATATACAAAGGACTTGCATTTGGCAGTGATGGTGCTCTGAAGAACTAAAGTGGAGTTGCAGATTGTTGTGTGCTGGGATGCTGGTGTGTGCTAGAGGTGTATGTGCAGTAGATGCAGCAGTGCCAGAGTGTGTATTTGCTACGTGTTCTCCATCTGTGCGAACATACACTGTGATTTTTGACTCCTGAAAATCTCAGACTGATACACATAGGCAAATGCATGAATTCTTCAAATGCTCTGAGGACAAACCTTTTAGTTGGATAAAGAGAAGAACAGCCAACTAAGTCCTAGATTCAGGAGATTGAATGGTGAAATTCTCACTGATGATTTGACCAACGCACAGAGGAAAGCAACTCTAGGATCTGGCCCAAAGCAAATGTAACACAGCTGCAATGATACATTTGTTCACATACAGGAGTTACTTGCTTGGTTTACATATCATCCATTTTGACTAAGAAGCAAATTGTTTCAGAACTAAATATGCTTTAAATACCAGTGCAGGTTAGTGCATATTAAGGTGGCTTCAGCTGAGAATCTCACCTCTGCTGCATAGTTCTTCTGGATAATATTTCAGTCAGGATGGACTTTTTGAGCCTACCTTCGGATGGAAGTCAAAGCACGTTCCAGCTGCCTGTTGAGATATTGGAGCTTCTATTTTTCTTCCTTTATCACCTGGTAATTTTCTCTTCTCACTTGCTGTTCGCTTTATTTTCAGCAGATCTGTGCAAATAGCAAGAGTTTTTGTCAAACAGGTATGTGACAGTGCTACGAGTAACTCATGCTTCCTTGGAACGCTCAACAGCTTTTAAATGTTTTGTCTATGTCACCTGAAATAAAATGAAGTGATTACAATTTCAGTTATTATCCCTCTGCATAAAAGCTGCAGGGGAAAATGCTTACCAGTGCAGTCCAATCTTTTCTGTATAAGCCACTCAGTTACTCGACAGTCTGCTGAGATGCAAATTAATCTCTCTTTTTTGCCGTCTCCTCTTGCACCTCTGTCCTGTTCCACCCACCTCAGTTGCCACACAGGACCTGTGTGTTTATTTGAAGATGCACTGAGACAAAAACCACACATGATAAATTATAGATGAACAAAGGCAAGGCAATACATTTGAAAAATAATTAACTTTGTAATTAACATGAAGTCTTATGACAGAAATGTTGTTCAGCTTTTCTTGTAAAAAAAATATAAATTTAAAACTCATCTCCTTTCTCCGGGAAAGTGTTTCTTTTGTCATAGATGTTTGATATTTAGTTTCAGGGCTCTGTTTAATGTGCTGATACACAGGAGAGTGCTCTAGACCTGGGGAGCTGCCCATAGGGAAAATGTCTCCCCAGTCACACCTTCTCTCATTTTCTTCTTGATTCCGGCTTATCCCTCACCTATTCTGATATTTTATCAACATTTGATGTGGAAATGGTAAGAAAACACCAAAAGCTACCGCTGGTCTCCCACAAGGATTTACTATCTGGGACAGGATTTTCCTGGTTAGTACATGGAGTATAAAATTATACATGGTAGTAACTTGCTGCACTTTCTTAAGAACTCAAGAGCATAGTACTCATTTGTTTGACCTTTCTAATGCAGGGAGCTTGCTTTGTATGCACAGTAGCATCGCAGAGAGCTTCATGTCTCAAACAAGGACGACCAGTGGTGTTAAATTACATTACTTTATCAGCAGAAATAAGAATAGAGAATGATGGCAGTGCCATCAGGGAGAATGGCAATGTCTGAGAGTTTGTTTGTATTGGTGTAAATAGGTGGATGGGAAAAGTTCAGCTTTGGCGCTTCCAGGCATTTACACATCACCGTACATTTGGGTGTCCACAGTTTTTCTCCTGAAACTTCTAGTGTTTGGGAGTATTGTGTGTTTTGTTGGCATTTCCAGTCATAACTGGAAGATGCTGACAAAAGTTGGAAATGAAAAAAAACTGTGCAACATCCTGAGCACTCACAAGTCTTACTTATCAAGAGTGCGACTATTCCTTCAGCTTCTCAGGTGTGGATATTCTTTTATTTGTTATTTGCTAAGATGTGATCAAGGTGGGAGGAGATGGGAAATCATAGCCTTACCTGCTCTCCAAAAGTGGGGCATTGTTAGAGCTCCGTACATCATAGATTGCAACAGAACCATTGTACATTCCAACTGCTAAAAGATTTGGGCTTGCCATAGAAAAATCCAAAGTAGTAACACCATGGTTACACCGGAAAATTCGCTCTGGCCACTGAACAGTAGGAAAACACAAGAATGTTTTAAGTCAGTTTCTTAATTTTCTTCTCAACACTGGATATTAAATTGCCAGACTCTGCTGGAAAATTCAAGTGCTGATGATCATAGCAACTGTTTCTAGACAGAAATTAGGTATTGTATTCTAAATGTTTCAGTGTATTTCTTGCTGAACTGATAAAATTAAGAAAAAATAAAGACTATGCGAAAGTATGACACTGTAAAATAGGGTAGATGGGCCTGCTGCAAACCAATACCTAAAAGTCAAGTTCCTTAAGATTCAGCTGAGTCCAGAGCAGGGGTTTTGTTTGTTTGATTCGTTTGGGTATACTTAAACCTGGGATTTTTGAAAATTTCTCTAGTTGTTTTCTATTTTGTAGTATAAAATTAAGTACCTTTCCAATTACAAAAATGTAGATAAAATGCAATCTAACGTGCTTCAGGAATCCGTAAATCACTATTTTTGTGTACTTTCTTCATGTAACCAGAGAACTGATTCAGCTCTAACATTAAGCCCTTAAAGTCACAGCACTGAGGTCGTAAAATGGGAGACAGTAGAGTGTTAGTTTACCAAGACCTGTATTTCAGTTCTTATTTCTTAATGCCAGGGACTTACGGACTATGGTGACATCAGGAATCACAAGAGTATTTGATTGGGGTTGAGGTGATAAATATGCATCAAGAACTTGACTCTCCATGATTTAAATTAGTCTAATACACAATTTTGGCCAAATGAAGTTTGTAGAACAAATCAAACTAAAATTGTTTAATTGATGGCAATCAGACGATTTTCAGGGTGTCACTTTGTAACCGAAATTTCCAAGATTTTTTTTTAAATGATTAGTTTAAAAAGAATCACATTTCAGACAGATATGTAAAGATGTAAAAGTGACATCTATGAAATCCACTGTCTTTTTTGACAGCGCTATGAGAAGTTAGATTAGATAATGATATTATATACCTTTTTTCCCCTCAGCTAACAGAATTTATGGTGTAATAGAAAATGGATTGGAAAGGATAATCCTTAAATTTAAAATACAGATGTTTTCTGTAATGAGAAATTGGAAGTGTTGAACAAATGGTCAAAAATAATTTATACACACCTGGGTCTACCCACAGTAATAAAAAACAGATTTACACGCTTGGGTAGGTTGCTCTTGGGATTGGAAATAGGATACAGAGATCTGTATCGCTAAATTGCCTGGCATAGACAGGTGCTACCTGAGAGTTGTAACCATCTGTTAGCTGTTGGGTGGCCTGTGTGCAATGAGTTTAGTTCCTGTGAACAGGCGTCTATGTTAGCAAACCACCAGTATAGGCAGGACCTCTGCTAGAAATGTCAGCTGAGAGGACGGACAGGCACAGAAACTGAACTGCATCCTGCAGGCACTTTCTTTGGGTCAAGATTTAAGCACATTAGCAGGTACTGTAGTCAGAATAAATTTCCCACATATGGTTTGGGCTAGCAAGTTCAACCTTATTGGCTAGGTTCTGCTTTTTGAAATGGGAAGAGGAAAATAAATAAAGCAGAAATACTATAGCAAAATGTGTATTGAAGAAAAAGAAAGAAAACAAACTGGCTGCTTGTTACCCTGGGGTTCTTCAGCGACCAACAGCAAGCCAAGCCTTTCTTCTGTTCTTTAAAATCAAACACTCCGTAACCAACAGCTAAAAGATCCTAGAAGCACAGATTAACAGATAGTCTCAGTTTAAAATGAAGGTAAGTTATGTATTTATATTTATAAAGGCAACTTTCTGTTAACAGTATAAAGTCTGGAAAAAATAACGCTTTTGTTGTAGGCAAGTAGGATAACGCACAAGAAGAACAGAATTTCTAGAATACTGGAAACCGGTTCAACTAAAAAGTGTGTACATAGTGTCAATCATATTTGCAATCCACCTTCCCTGACCATCATAAAAATATGTCTCTTCCCAGAGATTAATATACAATGTTCTATAACCACATTTTTATGTGCAGTATTTAGTGGAATATGTAATAATAATTCTGCTTTTCTCTCTCAGTGTTAGCTGTAAAAGGAGCTTCGGTGACCACCTCAGATTTTAGCTCTCTATGGTGGGGTCCAATGAATTCTCTTAATTCCCTTCCATAAGCAAAAGTAAGAAACAGCAGCAAGACTTTATTTTTTTTTTCCTACACATGAGTAGTTTGTGAAACTAACCCTTTAAAAGTAGGTATTTATTTGCCCTAGAATTCTAAAACTGAACCTTATAATATCTGGGATCTGGTGTACAGACTATGAAAAGGTCTTTATTTTCTCTTTTTTTTTTTTTCCTTGGGGCAATCTTACTGGTTTTATATTTCTCATCCTCACCCACTTTTTACCTTCCTTCCATTCATTATTTTTGTTGTGGCCATAAGAGAGGTCTGTTGGAAAAACTGAGCCTTATATTGCTATGAAAGTGGAGATGTCTGAGTCATTCTCACCTCCACTGAAACTAAATTATATAAATTTGGGCCAGCTGCTCAGAAACCTATGCCTGTTATTATGCATCTTATCCTCAAGAGTTTGATGAATGCAGCTTTCTTGGAAGATTACTGTTAGAAACAAAGATGTGGTGTCTAAACTATTATAAATAAACTCCATCAATTGTTATAAAGTTTAGTAGCAAGTTTAAATTTCGACTTCCAGTTCTATAACAGACCAAGTCTAGTATCTTAATGTTGTTGTTCAGGTGACCATCTGTGGCAAACTGGACCAATTAAACTGAATTCTGGACCAATTAAAGCTGTTGGGATACATTTGTAGGAAGAGCCTAGTGCAGCTGTCCAACCTGTAGAATAATGTAGCAATATTGCTATAAAGAAGGACAAAATACAGAGAGAGGGATGCAAAGACAACCTACCTGGCTCTGAGAAAAAAAGTACATAAAAATAAAGAGTTTATTTACACCACTGATTGCTTATACCATTTTGAAAACAGCTTAAAAGAAGCGATGTGTTAACTCACTGGGTTGACTTTGTTCCAAGCCATACTGCTCACACTGTGACCATGTGTTAAATCACACATATATGACCACAGCTGTTCCAGTCTGGGAGGTTCAGTTTCTTCTAAGGTTTTCTTTAGATCTGACAGAATTGATGGGTCAATGAATGCTTCCTTCTGCTCTATCTTATCCTTATTTTCCTTGTCATGCTCTTCCTGTTTAGCTTCTTCCGCAGCGGCTACTGTACCACTAGTGTCTGATGTAACATCGGGATCTAAAATGCACAAGTATGGTAGTGTCTGAGTAGTAACATTTCACTTCTTGAACTCCAGTAATTCACATTAGAAGAAAAAATCTGCCATTTCAGCAAATATTTTGCATCAAAAAGAATGAAGATTTGAGGAATTCAGACATTCTAATTTCTAAAACTGTGGCTAAAATATTGAATGGCTGGATTAGTCTGTAGTGTGCTACTTATGCTCCGGCTGTGGATTTAGCTACCCAGCAACAAGTTAGGAATTTATGTCCACCCCCAACAGGAATGTTTCTAATCTCTAGTATTTAGAAGTTTGTTTAAACAGGGATTTTTAGGTAGATGACAAATTTTGCAGAACCACACTTACGCATTGATGCCATAATGCCATAGTTAAGTTGCATGATGCTGTAATGAGTTGCTCATTACTTAGGAAAATTAAGTGTAGAGCATATTTTCAGGTTGTGTTTGCCAAGTATTTTTTGTTTACTCACCCCCTTGATTTATGTAATGTGCAAATCATAAATGGACCTCAGATCACCATGAACAAAATAAGAACACAGTAACTGCCGTATTGTCAGAACACAACTACTCCTGGCCAGTACCCTGCTCCAGCTATAGCTGGTTCCTGAAGAGTGAAAGTGTAACAGGCTCACTGCCTGAGAAATTGAAACTCTCTGACATGAGGAGGTACAACACCATAAAAGCAGTGTGAGTCTGCCTTTTGGGTTTTTTTATCCCTGTGTTAACTTGGAACTCTTGTAAAAGGTAAAATATTACTGAGTACTTGGGTCCAGGTAATGCCTCTAAGTCTGCAGCAAATGTACTTCATTAGACACTGAACGTCTATCAGGCTCAAACTTCTGTTTACCATCCATCTATTTACAAAATAATAATTTTAAAAAAAAAGGTAAAAGGAACTCCAATACAAAAAAATGGTAGGAGAAGTAGCAGAATTAATCTGTATCTTAAATGTCAGGAAACAAGTTTGACTAATATTTTAAGAAAGTATCGGTTTGTTGTGGTAAGGTGAGATGAACCAGCTCAGAACTAATTTTTTCAGTTCTTCCACCAAGTATTGGAGGGATGACTGTTAAAGTAAGTGTAAAACTGCAAGGTTCGTTTTTTCTTTGTCTGTTTCCTAAATGACTTGTTGTCTGCAAAGAGCTGCAATGAGGAATGCAACTCCATGACTTTCACTAACATGCAAAGTCTTGTGCTGAAAACAGGGTAGCCAAGAAGAAACAAACCTATAAAGACAGGAAACTGCCGATAAGCTGCAAGTTTGGGTTGAAAAATATTCTCCATTAGAATTCTCTCCACAAAAAATAAATCCTGCTGAAAGTTTTCTGATTTTAATATAGCTTCTGAATGGTGTTCCTTCTCTTCGTGGATTCTTGCAAGAACAGAACTTTCCGAAATCTTTATAGAAGTCGTGCTGCCTGTCAACAGATAATATGGGGAAAAAGAAAAATTAAAATGATAATACTTTGTACATAGAAGTCAAGGGGATAAGAAGTCTCCTTCACCTGTAGAAAGCATAGCAGAACCTAATATCATCAAAAATACTTCCATGATCATTTTTTCTTGCTTTAATTTTGTTCTTTTGTTGTATGACAAAATACTTACGGAATTTTCCACAATTCTTGTTCTACTTCTACTGTTTCAAGTAAGTTAGTACCAGCAAACTTTGTCACTGACTATTTATTTAAGATCATTTAAGTCAGCATTGGACAGAAGGTCTTGGTACAGACCTGTCCAAGATTCTTTAGCAAACTCTCTTTCAAATGCCAGACAGGCAGATAAAGCATTTTCTTCATGTGTTTTTCACCACGCTATATAGTGATATGCAGGGTTTAGGATGAAAAGGCGGCAGAAATGTAAACCTGGAAAAATGTTACCTCTGTCAGAAGAGACAGACATAGTCTGATTGTGCTCTTTAGTTGCTTGAGATGTTCTGCTTTTCCCAGTTGTGCCTCTGCTGCCTTCTGCTTTTGACAGAGGTTCTGTTTCCAGGCTGTTAAATGAATCGTACAAGTCCCAGGAAGTGACCATCATACCTAGAAATGAATTACACTGTATTATACCAATCTCTTGTTTCAGTACATTGTTATAAAGGCCTATGTAAATCTGAGTAAAGACTTACTTTTTTTACTGTCCTCCCAACCTGATTCCTTTATAATTTTTTAGAGCACTGAGGTTAACCATCTTGTAATATTGCATCTACCTTGTGAGACTGCTAAGAATTTCTGCTTTCCCTGAGATTTTAAATCTCATAACAGAGGTTCTTTTCATTATGGCAAATAAAATAGAAACCAGCATCACTGAAAAGTTAAGAGAAAAAAGGGAACCGTGTTCTTTCATATTTCAAGAACATAGTTGAGTATTAGGTGAAGTTCTGCTCCTAAGCAGCGCGCTCTGCTTGCGAAGTGCTGAGGCAGGCAGGACACAGCAGCTCGCAGCCAGTGTAATAACTATTTTATTGCAATGATATAATAAGTGTACCAGTACCAATGTTCGGATTTTAGGAGGGACAGAAACAGCCACCACAAATTACATTAACATGTCTGAACTTAAACTTCTGGAAATTAAAGTTGAGGAAGCATCTTCTCCGCTTAGAGATGGAAGAAACAATAATTCCTTTCCTCAGTACTCTACCTGTGTCTGGGGAGTCTTCCAAGGCCCTAGATATATGCTAGATGTATGCTAGTTTCCCCAAATAAATATTTCAAAAGTAAACTAGATGTCATAGTAAACACAAGTTCCAAGAGTACTATGTGAAGTAAAGGAAACCCTGTTCTTATTAAATACCCTTTCCTATATGGTACTCAGAAAGTTTACCTTTATCTTCCATGATGATTTTGTCACATTGCACTTCCTTGTTCTTTGTGGCTCCGTTAATGGTTTGCATCATTTTTTCTACAAAGCGATCATTACCAGGTCTGTTTTTGCAAATGTCGGCAAAAACCCTATTCCGCTCCCTCAGAAAAAGAAAAAAAAAGGGTGCATTGACTTTCTGCAAAACATCTACATTCAGTCTCTCAGTGTATTTAACTACAAGTTGAACAGGTGGGGATGTTCCATGTCATAAATTTACTGCTTGGATTTTTTTGGATTGCTAGATTTTATTTTGCTCTATGTATTGCCTTTCAGCAGCCAATTCTGACCTTGTGATGCTGCTCTAAAATAGGAATGGCCTGCAGCAGTAGGCATCAGCAGAAATCCCTACTCCAATGACCTTTGTGCTTTTGTGGTATTCAGAGGAGTTCAGAAGTATGTAGCTCTTGCCACTTGGGAGCAAATGTTAGTGCATCCAAGAGACAAAACCAAAACTAGTACCTTTGTATTTGAGCCAGACCTGAGGTTCTGTAGGAATGGTCAGTAGGAATTGTGTAACTTTTCTATTACTTTGGTTTCAATATTCTAACAGCAGATGTAGATTATACTCAGTCTCTGTCCACCAACAGGTTGCTGTGCTCAGAAGGAGTTGCTGTCTGTTCCTATACATTTGGCAATATGTGCTGCATACACCAGCCAAGTCTGATTCATAGGATGCTCTTTCTCTTTCTTCTTCCCCAAAATCACATCCATGTGATTCAAAGACAGTGGGGGTTGGAGTACTATCATGAACTTCATGTGTATAATAGCAGAAAAAATTCTCTTGTTTTAGTTGTTTGACTGCCCAGCTTCTGTAAACTGCATCTCTGGCTTTGGGGCTTACATCTACAAAAGCTGTGTGACTGGTCCGTCAGTCTGACATGCGTCATGGAGAGATCTTTGCTGCACTCTGTCCCAGTTCTGTTCCTGGGAGTAAGCCAAAAAACATACATTCTGGGTTAACTCCCTGCCAAAGTTCATGGTAGTCCAGGGAGGAGACTGAAGTGGAAACACACTGGATGCAATGAAGGGGAGACACAATATTTTAACAGGCAAAGTCATGCGTGGTGGGGTGAGGTTTCTCCTAGCTAGAAGCACTGTGAATACCTGCCCAGGAAGCCCAGGCCTGGCCAATTTCTTTGTATCTTTGCTATTACCAAATGATTAGCTGTAAAGCTACACACAAGAATCAGTGCAGAGATCTGCAATTTCTTACTGTTTTCCTTAATTTTAAATTGTGTTATTCATGTATACCATGCTTGTCCATCTTCTGTCTCCCAATCCCTTGTGCGTTCTCATCACCACCCCCTGATTTTGCTTCTCTGCCTTAGTTTATCAGTGAAAGGGGGCATAAATTGGATCAACAAGATAAGAGTTGTAAGGAATTTAGGTTGTCTTGTCAAAAAAGAGACCCCAGCCCTATATGACTTTAAACAAAGGAGAAATGGCAAATTGTAAGCCAGAACATTGAACCTACGTGTGAGCAGCCTGTTCAGGACTTGTGATCAGCAGAAATCAAGTGCGCTACATGCATGTATACAACTACCAATATACATACTGAACTCTTCCAGCATCTTCTGATTCTACGGACACCACAACAGATGGCATATCCAATGTCCATATAGTTTCTGTCTCTGTGAGGTAAATATCTACTCTCCTATCTAAGTCTTCTTTTGTCAGTTCTTCTTTTATCTCCTCTTGCCTCACCTGCACATCTGAAAAATTATATGAGGTTAACAAGAAAGACCTTTTCTGCTCTAAATTTAAAAGAAGATAAATTAATTTTAGAAGTATTCTACTAATCAGGAGCCAAGACTTGTGAGGCACTGAGTTCCTTCGAAGTGCTGGCCATTTCGCATCTGCCGACTGCAGTGCCTCACAAATCACAGTGCTCCAAAGAGCAGTTTGAATCTATAATTATACAGTGTATGTTCTTTACCAGAAAAGCTAACAGTTGTGTTTTGTCGAGAGCCAGGTTCCACGACTCCATCTAGTATGGACTCAGTTGTTGGTGCATTTGATATAGAAGTGCTGCTTCCGCATGTCCTTCAGTAACAAAGAAACAAGCAGAAATAGTACATGAGAGTCCAGGTATCAATTAGCAAAGCACAACAAAACCAGCAGTGTTGTTTTCAGGATAAAACACAGAAGACTTGATAGCACATACAGGCATGCTTGCATTGTAGAAGTCATGAAAAGCTTAGGAAAGAAAATTAAGGAAATGGTTTGAGAAGAACTTAAAAAGGAAGAATCCCTCTGACGGCATATCCTGAGGCATTAAATAGTTGATGCAAAAGAAGCTGTTGAGCTCTCAGATTCATTCTTAGTGTATAGTAACATGAAGTGCTGGCTACCTACTGTGTGATAATGCATCAACAGATAGCGCTGTTCTCGACCAAAATTTAGATCCTTTGGCCTTTTGCCTGTGCTGAAATGTCTTTGAAATACACAAGAAACTCATTTGAAGGGATTAGCTTGTTCAAAAAATAGTTAATATGAGAGGGGATTGCTCTGATAACTAGAAGTAAAACTCAGACCTTAGGTACGGTTGGGAGGTTTGTCAGCAGATTTTCTCTTTCCCAAAAGCTAAATGTGAGCAATTATAAATATACAAAAGGCATTTGAAAAAGATGATTTGAAATATTTGTATTTAAAAATGAAGTTATTTTTTTCTTTTAATGAAAAGCTTGTCTCCAAAAAGGTTGCACTTATTTTTCAGAAGACACATTATCTTCTTAAGTCTTTGCTTAAGATATTTGCTCCCCATTAATATTCCTACCTCTAGGATTATCCCTTACGATAGCCACCCTAGGAAACTTGACAAAAAGATGGTTCTCAAAGAGCAGTCTTTTCTTCTCAGAAATCACAATGGCATTGTAATGTAATGCTTTTCTTTATTTAACTAATATTTCTTTCCAGTGCGAACTTTACTCATCTTTTAGTCCCTTTGACTAAATAAATAGCTTCTCCTCTCCATACAATTTGAATGTGCACACACCGCTTGATAGTGATGTGCTTCATTATTTTTCTTTTTAAACACAAATAGTTATTTACCCTCTTTTGCGTGACTTAAGTAAATTTATCAGCCTGAAGATAAAACAGCTGCAGTTCATTGACATTATTCCTTGTGTACTGAAGGTTTCTAAACAAAATCTAGTAAGTAGTGAAACATGTAATTTAGCAGTTTTAACTCAACAGTTTTTGTATAAGGACTTTTTTAAATGGATGCACATAATCAGACAGAGGTAACTTGCTTAAATTAGTTTAAAAGAGAGTATTCTTATTATGTCAACATTTTGATAATTGAACTGAAAGAGTCGAGTTTGTAAAATTGTTGTCTGTACTTCATAAGATTCATTAAAAGAGTCAAAATACTTTAAATATGTAACTCTTCAGTGAAACTAAACCTTTTGTTTCCAAAGCATTTTCCCATATCCACATCTGAGCAGGTATTGATACATTCCACTTTTTAAAAAACACAAGCTTGGGGAAGGCAGAGTGCATCTGCAGTAGTTAATGGGAGTATATTAACGAGCTGCAAATGCCCCTTCTCATCTGTACAGCCTTGCTCAGATAACCAGGAAGCAACCTCCTTTACCTTTAAGACAATGTTTTGTTACATATCTCTGTACAGGTTCTACCACAACTTTGTGTGTCAGCCTAATCAGTACAAAGCCTGCAGTTTGGATGTCTGCATCACTGAACTGCAAAGTATTCATCGCCATCTCTAAAAATGGTCCATTCTGGTTATGTTACATAAAAATGAGTGTGTTTTAGGAAGGAGAATTGAATAATATTAGAACTGTCAAAGGAGTGTGTGCTGCAGTCTGCTCTCACCTGTACATATCAGTATCGCAGCAGTAGTTCTGACATACAAGTACTGACAAATTCCATTTATTCTACTTGTTATTATTCCTCAGATTTTAAATGACAACTATGGCCGGCACGTTTCTATATTTTGACAACAGGTATTAGCTTTGCACAATTATTCCAGCTCCCGGTCTTTCTGAGGAGCGCTGTGTGGCTGCTGCAGGGCAGGTACCCTGCGGGATGAGATTGAAGAGACAGCATATCAACTTACTTTGAGAACAAACCTGAATTCGCACTCACTCCTGCTGTCTGATGCATGGAAAAAGAAGAGAGAGAGCCAGGTCCCATTGCTCCACAGCTAGCACTTGATGATAAGAGCTTGCCCTGCCTGGGTACAACAGCCTTTGGATCTGAATGGAAGAGTGGATGGGGTGTCACATCCTTTCCTTCGTCATCAAAAACCTGAAGAAATATTTAAATAATGATAACAGTTTCACTGTGTTCAGAAAACAAGCAACAGTGACAACACCTGCAATGTTTTCTCTTATCTGGAACAGAAGGAAGGCCCTGATCCAGGCAGGAACTGGACAGAACAAGTAGGTAACCCCTCTCTGCAAATGATGCCTAATATAAGGTCCGACACAAAAACCCCTGAGACTATGCCTATAACTCTTTAACAAATTAAGAAAATCAACTATGATTACCTTCAAAACAGCTCCCTTCTGTGCTGACACACAGCTGCATTTAATGTTGCCAATGTACAAAGCAATTCCACAGATCCTTTTCTGAAAGGCTGCTGAGGATCTCCATTGGTTTTGCTTTCACATCTTCTACTGACAAAAAATTAGTTCTTTTGAGCACTAACTGGATCTTGGGATCTCTTCACCATCAGTCTCAGTCAGTCAATAATTGAAAATTTTCTGTCATGGATTTCTTCAGTTTCACAAGAAACGTGATATGAACTCACTGTTCACTCTTGCACACTGACATTTTCCAACCAAGGATAAAAAAACGTCTCTGGACACACATCCAGTTGCACAGAGAGAAACAATCGAGCTGAGCCTTGCCTTGATGTGACAGGTTAGAACATGTTTTGTATACACCTCTCGGTCTCTCCCCTCCTACTCTGGGTTCCTGAGCTATAGGATTAGTGTCACATCACTATCAGAGTCACTTCTCCTTCTTGGTCAACCCTGTTGCCTTTTCTGGCTTGTGTACTCTGTAATGACCACCAGGAGTGGTTTATTGACCAGCAATAGCCACATCACATTATCAACGTAGCAAAAGCAGCGAGGTAAACAGTTATACATCTTTTTTTTAGCACAGCGCTGAAAAGGTTTTATTGTTCAAAGGTATCCAGTAAGGTCTTTGAAAAGGATCCACAGGTTATGTTATGGGAATCTTCTTTAGGCAAAGACACAGGTGCTGTCATGTAGATTTGTAAGCAAGTTGTTCTCAGTTCAGGAGGAGAATTGTTACTCTAATTTTGTTTTTTATTCTTGCAGACTGGTTTTGGACACTAATCATCTTCATTTCAATATGGATTACACTCTTAGATCATTTTCTTTCTCCACAGCTCTTGAATGTCAGACATGCCTTTTCTTTCCTCCTTGTCCCTCTGCTATTTCCCTATTTCTCTTCTGACAACTTTTAATATCTCCAATACCTTACATTTAAAACTTTTCAGTAATAGTGTAAAAGTGGCTCCTCACCCGTATCTCATACTGGTTTCCCAGGAGAGATCCCCTGGCCAGGGCTTTGCCATCAGAAGTTGTGGATTGCCTCCTGCACCTTGTTGCTTTCTTTGGAGAGATGCCACTTGCAATGCTCGCTCGTCTTGAGCTGCCACAACTTGCTCGTGATCCTTGCCTTACCCTGAAATCAGCCATAGAAGTAATTTCAATCAACGAAAATACAACCATGTAAGATCACCAAATGACTTGTCCCTTAACTTTCACGAATGGTTTAAAAGAGTTAAACCATTTACCGTGATAAGCCTGGTCTGGTGGGAGGTGTCCCTGCCTGTGGCAGGGGGTTGGAACGGGATGGTCTTTAAAGTGCCTTCCAACCCAAACCATTCCATGATTCTATAATAACCCTAAACCGATCTAATTCCTCCAAAGAATCTCCGATCAGCGTCTAAGGAGCCGTTCTGGAGCGATGATGGGAAGGACGAGGTGGGCAGGGGTGGTGGGAATGCCTCCTGTAAAACAGGAGCCTGAAAGCCGTGTTACTGGTGGTTGGTTTCCTGGGGGTAAGCGCACACGCGGGGGCTGGTGGGGCAACAGGGGCAGCCTGAGCTGCCCGCGGGGCCGGTGAGGCCGGGAGGAGCCCGCGCCTCCCTCCCTCCTTCCCTCCCGCCCCCGGAGCAGAGGACCGAGCCCCAGCCAGTAGGGCCCCGCGCTCCCACTCACAGTGAAGGCCGCCCCTGCATGGCCGCTGCGCCGGGTGTCGCGCGGTAACCATGGCAGCGCGCGCCAAGGCGCAGCGCGGGGATTGGCTGGTAGGGACGGCGTCGCCGATTGGCCGGAGCTGCAGCGCGCGGGACGCGCTTCTCGCAGTTATCCCCGGCTGCAGCGCGATGCGGTGCGGGGCTGGGTGCCCCACCGTCTCTTTTCGGGCCTCCCGCTGCGCCCGGCCCTTTGCGGGCCCCTCCCACGGCCCCGGCACTCGCGCCCCCTTTGTAACTGAAGCACAAAGACCCTCGGCTCCCGGGGACGCGGCACCCGTACAGCTCGGGCAGGTCTGGGCGCTTGCGGAGGGGGTCCAGGGGTTGGTTGTTTCCTCCCCTCCGGCTCGCTTGAGCCAGCAGAGTTCAATGCGTGTGTGTTTCCCGTTCGGTACGGGGACGTGTGGAGGGTTTAACATGCGTTTCGTTGGGAAAATCGGCGGCAGCGCGGCGCCGGCCCCTGAGGGAGTTGCGGGCGCCCCGCGCACCTGCGGGCGGGGCCAAGCGGAGGCGGCCCCAGGGCCGAGCGGCGCTCACGGCCATTGCGAGGCGCGCTCCGTTTTGCCTTTCAGAGCGCGCGCGGCCCCGCAGCAGCGCCAGGACAGAGCGTGAGGCCGGGCAGGGGTAGCCGGGCCGGCCGCGAGGAGGCGGTGGCACGAGAAGCGCATGCCTGCTCGTTTTCCCTCCTTTACGCAGGAGCGCCCGGGCGCTGCGGGCATCGGCCGGCGCCGAGCAGCGCGGGCCGCGCTGGGAGCCGCCCCCGGAGGAGCTCGGGGCACGGCGGCGGGACAGCGTCTGCGCGGCTCAGCGCGTGAGTACGGCCGCGGGCAGCCGGCGGGAGCGAGCGGCACCGGCGGGCGGCTGGGAAGCGGAGTACTGCCCAGGAATCGCGGGGCCCGGCATCTCGCGCTGATAGCCGAGGGCGGGGCCTGCGCCTTGAGGGGTGATGGGGCGGTGCCTGCTCCATGATTGACAGGCAGGGTGGGCTCAGCTGTCTCCCGTGCCCTAAGTGACAAGCGAGGGGGCGGGCCTAGCAGCATCCTGCGCCTCGGAGGGCCAGGCGGAGGCGGGGCCTGCGCCATGATTAACAGGCAGAGCGGGCTCAGCAGCGTCCTGCGCCCCTGAATAACAGGCGGAGGGCGGAGCCTGCCCTCCTAGTGACAGGTGGGGGGCGTGGCCAGCAGCCTGTCGTACCCTGAGTGACTGGCGGGCGTGGGGGCCTGGCCTGCACCATGATTGACAGGCGGG